>OY740772.1:65941158-67331158 GCA_963513935.1 Aphrophora alni
ATCTTTGTCTCCAAGAAGCATAGAGCTATGAATTTTTTAACATGGTTTGGGATAGGTCTGTCGACGCGTACTAAGATAGGGTTTTGAAAATGTTCCACTCCAAGGGTGTTTTTTACCCCTAAAGCATATATCTGGATCCAAGAAGCCTAGAGCTATGAATTTATTAACATGGTTTGGGATAGGTCTGTCGACGCGTACTAAGATAGGGTTTTGAAAATATTCCACTCCAAAGGTGTTTTTTACCCCTAAAGCATATATCTGGATCCAAGAAGCCTAGAGCTATGAATTTATTAACATGGTTTGGGATAGGTCTGTCGACGCGTACTAAGATAGGGTTTTGAAAATATTCCACTCCAAAGGTGTTTTTTACCCCTAAAGCATATATCTGGATCCAAGAAGCCTAGAGCTATGAATTTATTAACATGGTTTGGGATAGGTCTGTCGACGCGTACTAAGATAGGGTTTTGAAAATATTCCACTCCAAGGGTGTTTTTTACCCCTAAAGCATATATCTGGATCCAAGAAGCCTAGAGCTATGAATATATTAACATGGTTTGGAATAGGTCTGTCGACGCGTACTAAGATAGGGTTTTGAAAATATTCCACTCCAAAGGTGTTTTTTTTTACCCCTAAAGCATATCTCTGGATCCAAGAAGCCTAGAGCTATGAATTTTTTAACATTGTTTGGGATAGGTCTGTCGACGCGTACTAAGATAGGGTTTTGAAAATATTCCACTCCAAAGGTGTTTTTTTACCCCTAAAGCATATCTCTGGATCCAAGAAGCCTAGAGCTATGAATTTTTTAACATGGTTTGGGATAGGTCTGTTGACGCGTACTAAGATAGTGTTTTGAAAATATTCCACTCCAAGGGTGTTTTTTACCCCTAAAGCATATCTCTGGATCCAAGAAGCCTAGAGCTATGAATTTATTAACATGGTTTGGGATAGGTCTGTTGACGCGTACTAAGATAGTGTTTTGAAAATATTCCACTCCAAGGGTGTTTTTTACCCCTAAAGCATATCTCTGGATCCAAGAAGCCTAGAGCTATGAATTTATTAACATGGTTTGGGATAGGTCTGTAGACGCCTACTAAGAAAGGTTTTTTGAAAATATTCCAATCCAAGGGAGTTTTGAACCCCTAAAGCACAGTTCTGGATCTAAGAAGTCTAGAGCTATGAATTTTTTAACATGGTTTGGGGTAGGTCTGTCGAAGCGTACTAAGATAGGGTTTTGAAAATGTTCCACTCCAAGGGTGTTTTTTACCCCCAACGCATATCTTACGGTCCAAGAAGCCTAGAGCTATGAATTTATTAACATGGTTTGGGATAGGTCTGTCTACGCGTACTAAGATAGGGTTTTGAAAATGTTCCACTCCAAGGGTGTTTTTTACCCCTAAAGCATATATCTGGATCCAAGAAGCCTAGAGCTATGAATTTTTTAACATGGTTTGGGATAGGTCTGTCGACGCGTACTAAGATAGGGTTTTGAAAATGTTCCACTCCAAAGGTGTTTTTTTTTACCTCTAAAGCATATCTTTGTCTCCAAGAAGCATAGAGCTATGCATTTTTTAACATGGTTTGGGATAGGTCTGTTGACGCGTACTAAGATAGGGTTTTGAAAATGTTCCACTCCAAGGGTTTTTTTACCCCCAAATCATATCTTTGGCTCCAAAAGCCTAGAGCTATGAATTTATTAACATGGTTTGGGATAGGTCTGTCGACGCGTACTAATATAGGGTTTTGAAAATGTTCCACTCCAAGTGTGTTTTTTTACCCCTAAAGCATATCTCTGGATCCAAGAAGCCTAGAGCTATGAATTTTTTAACATGGTTTGGGATAGGTCTGTCGACGCGTACTAAGATAGGGTTTTGAAAATGTTCCACTCCAAAGGTGTTTTTTTTTACCTCTAAAGCATATCTTTGTCTCCAAGAAGCATAGAGCTATGAATTTTTTAACATGGTTTGGGATAGGTCTGTTGACGCGTACTAAGATAGGGTTTTGAAAATGTTCCACTCCAAGGGTTTTTTTTACCCCCAAATCATATCTTTGGCTCCAAAAGCCTAGAGCTATGAATTTATTAACATGGTTTGGGATAGGTCTGTCGACGCGTACTAATATAGGGTTTTGAAAATGTTCCACTCCAAGTGTGTTTTTTTACCCCTAAAGCATATCTCTGGATCCAAGAAGCCTAGAGCTATGAATTTTTTAACATGGTTTGGGATAGGTCTGTCGACGCGTACTAAGATAGGGTTTTGAAAATATTCCACTCCAAAGGTTTTTTTTTACCCCTAAAGCATATCTCTGGATCCAAGAAGCCTAGAGCTATGAATTTTTTAACATGGTTTGGGATAGGTCTGTTGACGCGTACTAAGATCTGGTTTTGAAAATATTCCACTCCAAGGGTGTTTTTTACCCCTAAAACAAGTATCATATGTTTGTTATTTATGAGTCGATTTTGGTCAAAATTGGTGTGTTGCTGTATTTGGGCATAATTTATTTCCGTAGCACCACCATTAGGGTTGTAATAAAATAAAAATTTCTTTATAACACTTGATCAACTATCCCCAAGTGGAATTGGGGCCATCAGTTATTTAATAATACATATAATCATTATTCATCTCTCATGTAGTATGTAGCATGAACTTAGATTTATCTTAAATTACAGCATTAAATTTTAATGATGTTATCTTCTATTGTTACTTCTGAAGTGAACTCTCAAAGCCTGGTCCCGAAGATTTTATTTTTTATCCTCAAATCGGACTCTACATTTCATTTTATTTTCAACGGGACTGAAAATATAGTCTCACAAAGAGCAAGAAGTAAATTATAACTTTTTTTTTTTTTAGAAATCGCAGAATTAATGAATGTCAATAATACGGAAAGTTCAATAGCTATATATATCATCTGCAAGGAGGAATTAAATTATAGTTTTAAAAGTTGGTTTTCTTCATTAAAAGTAATTTATTTTTACTATCAACTGAGGAAATTTTATTTTATTTTTTCATTTATCAATGGAAAATATTTCTTTAACTGAGACATTCGTATTCTTTTATTGATTTAAGTAAATAGAGTGTGAAACAAAAATAATGGTGCAAAACTAAACAGTTGGTACTTCTGTTTGCATGAATTAAAACAGCTGATTATTGGAACAATGGAAAGGGCGTGTTTATAAGTTTGTTTTGATAAGGTTATGTTTTGTCTTGGTTGCTTGGTTGAGTAACAATAAACCGTTTATCAAATGACTATCACAAAAGCAAGAAATAGCGTTTTGTGTTTTGACGTTCGCTCGAACTCATGCTGTTGTTAGTATTTAACGGAACTTTCGAACAAAATTCAGAAGGGATCCTCCTCTTCGGAACTGCATAGCTCGTTGGGTGAGGCAGTTTGACCCTGGAGGACGCTGTGGAGAGAATTGAAGCTAAGTATGCACGTAGTCCTAAAACATCAATTCGCAAAGCTAGTAAGGAACTTAGGATACCATAGTCTACAGCTACAGTATGGTACCTGCACACTACAAATCTGAGGTATGCGAGTTTTTGAATGTTACGTTGCCAGACAGTTGGATTGGTCGCTCTGAAAATGAAGACAAACCTCTGTGGCGCTGGCCACCACGATTGCCGGACTTAACTCCTAGCCATTTTTTCTTATGGGGGTTCATCAAAGACACAGTTTACTACCCTCCTATGCCTCAAAACCTGCAAGACTTGAGACAGCGCATAACAGAAGCAGTATAATCCATAAGACAGGAAATGTTGCAGAGTGTGTGGGCGGAGTTGGAATATCGTCTGGATATTTGCAGAGTAACTAACGGCGCTAATATCGAGCAATTGTAGTGTATATTAAAACTTGTTAATATAACAAATTGTTTTATGCAGTTTTCATGATTTTGTGATTCTTCGTCTGCAAATAAATTAACCTTATTTTTGTACCATTCTTTTTAAATCACTGTATTTTCTGTGGACCTCTAGGGTTCCGCGGATGCTATGTTAATAAACAATGCACTATTCCGTATTAAACTGGAGATGAAGTTTTAGACAAACTTTTACATACCTATATATATATATATACTGTATATATATATAATTATATATATATATATATATATATAATTATATATAATATATATATATTATGGTTGAAATATACATTTATTTTCTCATTATCAATGTGTTTGTATGATTTACTTATATTGGTTAATATTGTATATATCACTAATTGTGTTTATTTATTTTTGTGTTACAGGTGAGTAAGACACACTTAACTTTGCAGCTTTTGCAGTGAGTAACCTATTGTAATCTTATACAGTGTGTCTAAAGTGACATTTTGAAAATCAAAGAAATTAAATACTTAAAAAATATGAAACATCTCTTAACATTCACAAATCACCAGAAAAAAAAACCTTTTGTGTTAATTAATAATGATATAATTTTACTAATTTAATGTGTTCCGCGAACCCCTAAGCAGCTTCTTATGTTAACTTCGGGAAGTAGTGTGTAATAATTAAATATTAATAAAACAAACTGAAACCTTCCCCTTAGAAAGAAAACGTAAGTTTATATGGCGTCCGTACTTTTTCTTGCTCACATATTTGTATTATAAGAAAATTATAGAAATATTTGTATCCTATGGGTCAAAATATCGTTGTCGAGTTTTTTGAGGATTTGTCCGTTTTAAGAACCCTGAGTTCTTGTTCTCTGTGCAGTGCTCTAGAGACAAACTCCCTGGGTAACTAATCAATCCTAACTCATCGAAAATAAAGCACGTGACGGGGCTGTGCTGAAATTTGTTTAATATTTTATGGAAGATTACGTTTCTGGAGGAAAATGAAAACGTAATACTCTAGTTATAGTGAAATAACGTTTTACTACAATTGAACTAAGCTTAGTTAATTTATATATAGATATACAGTATCCGTTTTTATTTTGTAATATTTTAAACTTGCTTTGAGTGTATAGAATTTTTTTTTTTAATATGTCGATTTTTTACGTAATGATGTTTACTTATCATGTGTAATAGAATGACAAAACTAGCTTTTTACCATTTGATCATAAAATACATTTCATTCAATTCAAATATATTGTTCGTTATTTTCAGTACTTATTATTGTTTGTTCACGAGTTTAATATTGTGCACAATGTCATTGAATCCACGATGGTGTTTACATTGGTAGGTCTTTCTAACTGACGTATCAAGCATGCGAAGTAAGCAGATACGACCTTCGTTTTTAAGTGGAGTTAATGAATGTAATTTCCGTGGTTTGTGATCCCTACTTCAAATTTGTAAAAACAGTTTTTTTTTACGTTCCTGACTATTATAAAAACAAATTTCAACAAAGATGAGTGTACAGTTATACATATAAAAATTGACTTGAAAATATTTATTTGAGCCTTTTTCAAAGATGGTTTTCCGTTGAAACATTCTGTCGTCTCCAAAAACCAGATGGCAAAGGTTAACTTGTGATTGTTAATATTATTTTCTTTAAGTAGTTACGGTAGCAGTCCCCAAATTGTCGATCGCGATAGGTGGCTCAAGCACGAAGATGGTAAAAACAGACTCATGTGAACATTTGGACATTTGCGTTTGTATAGCAGTGACTAACTGTTCACCTAGCTTTAAATAATATATGTCACAAGCGAAACAGGTTTAGACACTTATTTAAGGCGTCCATGGATAATTTTAACATTTTGATTGTCAACTTGCGCAAGTTATTATTTTTTGGTGACGATTAGTTTTTATTTGGTTTAAGGGGTGGATGAATGGGAAAGTTTGTGCAATGTTTTTGCATTGATTATTATCAAATAGAATTTTCATTGTTAGTACGGTTAGTACTTATAATTATTACCCCCCCCCTCCTCTACCAGTTACACCCGAACTATAATTTTCTTTAGCTTGCTGATTGGTAGTGTTAACCAATCAGACCTGCAGATTTTACGATATATTTTATTGAAATTGGCAGAGCCGATTTTGAATAATGCAATTTTGTGCCAGCTCCATTAGCTCTTTTTTCGGTTACAGCAGCAAAGAGGTCCGTGAATCATAATCACCCCCTACTGCATAAAAAACTTCCTCTAATAAGTCAGGATATTGGCTACAAATTTCCTGTAATTAATTTTAACGTTGTAGAAAGGGCGTGGCAAGAGAAGCGATGCGCCGATTACGCAAACTAGCTTATGATGAACTATTAAATAATTACACACAGATTGAAATCTCTTATACCTAAACAAATTTAACAAACTCTCAATAAAAACCGGAGAACATTCACAGATCACATTGAAAACATACAGGCTATTTAGCGATAACTGCGACATTTACAAAAAAATAATAATCTCCCAGAATTCCACTAATTAACTTGTGGAATTTCCGGTGTCTAAAATTATCCTTCACAATGTCCAAGCATACAGTTCCTCTTTTTTATTTCAAGCTTGCTACTCGGGAAAGGATTGGGTTACATTCGTGGAAGCTAGACAATAGGAAGCCTATTCTCTCAATGCTCTGAGATTAAACAGCATCTCTCTTCCTATTACATTCGACAAGAAGTCAGGAATGGTTTTCTGCGAGCATAGTTATCCATGGATTGATCGAGATGAGTGAAAAGTGTTGTACATTATGTATCAGTGAAGAACGAGATTAAAGACCTTACTGGATTAAGTGAGGTCAGGAATAACCTCGCGACAGATCTTGGAGGAGTACAATGTGCAGACTGAAGGATGATTATCTTCTTAGAGGAATGCGATAGATACATACATCTTTTGCTGCCACCTTGAAACTGAAAAATGGCATGGTGTATGCAACTACGTACTGTCAGCAACAGAAACAAGTTGATGGGACCATCATGGTACCTACATCATACAGTGTAATACCAGAAGATACCAAAAGTTCGTTTCTTGGGCTTTGTAGGAAATGTTATATTATATTAGTAGATCGTGGGGGTCTTACGTGCTAGGAGTTGTTACACAGGTTTCCTGAGCCTCGTTATTGCCTATATAACTACTTTCTTGACGTCGGCTAGGCACTAACAAGCCTCTCGCTTCTCTGGTGCTCGTGTCATTGTCACGTCTCGAAGCTGAACATATGTCAAGAAGCCTCCACTCGCCTCGCTCGTGTCAGTATTAGGTCCTTCTGGAGGCCTATCATATTTCCTTGGGAGGTCATGATTCGAAATTATATTTTTGATAATAACGTAGCTATTTATCATCGTAAAGGTGTGTGGGTTGGTACCATTCCATGCAGAATTTGCAAATTTGTATCTAAGTTAGTGTGTTGAACAACACATTAGGTATGTACAAAAAACTGTTTAAAATGACCGCCATTTTGACATTTTCTATTGTCTCCTATACTAATGTGGCTACAATCGTGCTTACATAAAGACAATAACGACGTGAACAACGACAGACGGAGGAATGTGTATAATAACTTTTTCCGTTTTCGGAAGCCATCATGTGTGAAAATCAGATAAAAAAGAGAGGTTGATTTTTTGTGAAACTTGCTCTATTGTACATATACTTGTTGTAAAATGTAAAATGTTGACGAAGGTTGTATGCGACATATTCCTCGAGTTCCTACATTCTCATGTTTCTGTTGGAAGCGCAGCCAATAGTTTGATGTTGCATGGAGCGTACCACTTTTGCATGCTTATTTTAGTTTCGTTAAGTAGCTGAATGTGTTGCATACAGCGTAGTGCTCCAATAACCACAAATCAAGTCGACGAGTTTAATATCTGTCTCATTTAACAGTTATTAAAATTTAGCCCAGTTCATTTACAGGAAACAAACCTTTTGGTGACTAAATTAATAGTAGAACAAAACCAACACCATCGTGTTTTTTTATTTTTATTTTTGCACGTAATCTACCTGTAAAACCTTGTTTACTAGTATGGACAATGTTATAGAGAATTGAAAACCTACGGAAATGAACTATATTAAGTTCTATTCCGTTAATTTGTTGCTTAGATAATTTAAAAGACGGAAAACAATTTTTTTAATTTGTTTAATTGTATTTGTAAAACGTTTTTATTAACTGAAAACGTAGATCTTTTCATACCCAATTTATGTTCTAAAAATAGACACTGTAGCTTTGATAGTTTGTGTAAAATAACAATTAAACCACTGGAAGCCCTTTCTTTAAAGGGCCATATCACCCCAGCTGATGGAAATAAACACTCCTTATTTCAGTTTTTGAGTTTAAAGACCCCAAAAAGCAATCAACCTAACCTAACCAAATATTTGGTTTATTTTCGATGGACATCCCGAAGGTGTAACAACTTCAACTAAATGTTTTGAAATATTGCGTCGAAAACAATACAGCACTGGTCGATAAATCCGTGTTGAATCAAACACTAAAATTTCTTTAGCAATGACAAAAATAAAATTCAATTAATTAATATGTTGGTTTTGAAATTAAACAAAGCAGGATTTAGATATAATTATTGTTAGGACTGCAATAAATGAGGATAAAATTGATAGTGTAATTCGACTGTTGTAGTTGTAGGCCCAGATGTGGATTTAATTGTTTTAATTTCACAGTTTAGACATGATGTAAAAATTTTACTAAAAGAAAACTAGCTTCAAAAACAAAAGATATTACTGCAAACAATAGTTTTAAACATACAGATTTGATTTCAAGAATTGGCTCGTACAGACATGGGTAAGATACAAACTTTTATTGTTGGGGAAAAAATAAATTAAAATGTATTGCACCCATTAAAAGTCTAAAAGTCACAATGATGTATCCATCACATCTTATTTTACAGCTTATCTTTTCTGGTAAGATGTGCGAGAGAAGAAAGGGTCCAGATTGATGTCGATCAGTTCTAATCTGTACACCACAATCGATAACTGTGGAATTGTGATTTGGAGAGATTGGCTAAAAACACGGGACTATTGAGTGACTGTCGACTCGACATATCAACCCGTATTAAACAATGAGTAGAAACACACTCAAGCGGCTGTCGACACGTTTTCTCGACGTTGCTATCGAATGTGACTTATCAATCCATACTTCGTTGCATTCAGACGTGTGAAACTATCCCAACAAAACAAACTAGCTGTTCGGTACTAAACAAAATAGAATAAATTAAAAAATGATTAATTAATTAAACATACTTTATTCCTTATTATACTATTTATGTATTATATGTGGCTAACACGGGATTTTATTTTTATTATTCATATATCCTCGAGGCGACAACTTAGCGGAGTCGAGTCGACCCGTTGCTGGCGGCAGCCTCGACTGTCGACACTTCTTGTCACGGTATAAAATGGGTTATGTTGGCAGTCGACTCGATATAAACAATGAATACATATACTAGTATGTAATATATAGTATACTAGTAATATATAGTAGGCTATATGTATTCATTGATATAAACTACCTCGTGTTTTTTTAACCATACTGAACAATTAGATTTTGAGGCTAAATTTATCTGAAATCTAAAAACAAAATTGAAATAATTCTTATAATCAAATATCCTTTGTTTTAAGTTTTTTGTGTGTTTTCTCTAAACTTATTTCGACTTTATTTTGTACATTTCAAAATGGCGGCCTTTTTTAAAACTGTTATATCATTAATTTTACATAAAATTTACTAGAGACGAAATATTATTTATACCAATCTAGATTTATCTCATACTTTTCCGAAATTTGGAAAAAACCACAAATAGGCCGACAGACGATGTTGATAGGAATTTGCAAACATTTGTTTTTATGTTTAGAATCCATTTACAAATTTTCTCCATATATTTCAGGGGCACCCTGTATAGGGTAAAAAAGTAAAATAATATTCAGTAGGTTATGTGTCGTTGAGAGGCCAGCGTGAGATACAAGCAAAAGGCAAATTGAGAACCGTATATGGACAGCAGTGACGTAACCTGGCCCACTTCCCTCTACGACCTTGCCCACAACTTTCCTTAACCCTAGCATTTACCAACATTTTATATTTTATTGTAAAACATCTGTATTACACAACATTCAATCGAGTCGTAATAGTTTATTTACCTGACTTTACCGTCTACCGGTTTTTCCAACCTGTGTTTACTGTTTTCGTACTTCTGTTATTGTTAACAAATAGTTAACCTAACAGATGAAATTTCAATCACTTGATCGTTTATGACCTACAATTTGAACCAGATAATGGACTAAGATCGGTCAAGATGTATGAATAAAATATTGAGTTACTTTATAAATGTATGAAAGCGAGTATATTAACGACGGAAAGGGGGGTAATTTTAGTAATAGTTTTGTAACACTGCTATCAATGTTTGTTGGGTGCCATCTTGGTACTTAGCCAGCCGTATCATACAATATAATAAAAACAGATTCTCTAAATGTAATTTAGTCTTATATTCTGTATAATCCCATGTAGAACTACAAACTCTATTCGCTTTTTATGATTTGCCAATATATATAACGACACTGAACACACACACACACACACGATAACATGACATAAAATACAATATAAAATCTATCTGAGGTTAACTCTTCGTCAAATGTCATACAAACTTTATACTGGCGTGGTCGTGG
Organism: Aphrophora alni; assembly: GCA_963513935.1. Classification (NCBI taxonomy): domain Eukaryota; kingdom Metazoa; phylum Arthropoda; class Insecta; order Hemiptera; family Aphrophoridae; genus Aphrophora; species Aphrophora alni. The sequence continues at coordinate 65,951,679 of OY740772.1, forward strand.
CATAGTTACTGTGTTTCTGAACGGAGACTGAAGTGAAGGTTGATAATGGATTCTCAATGTCAGCTGTGTTTGTTTAAAGATTAGACATTAGATCGTAGATGGGGTTAGCTGCAAAGTTCAATTTATCATTAAGGAGTGAGCTGGGGTTTCTCTTCTGGGAAAGTGTATATATTATATTCTTCCAGTACGTTGAGACGACGGCCCTTCCTCTTGTTGTGGATAATGGTCATGTTGGTGCTGATATCACAAACCACACCAACACAGACACGTACTAATTGTGTATATCACTACTTTCTTGACGTTGGCTAGACCCTAACGGGTTTCTTAGATGTGTATATATTATATTCTTCCAGTACGCTGAGACGACGGCCCTTCCTCTCGTTGTGGATAATGGTCATGTTGGTGCTGATATCACAAACCACACCTACACAGACACTTACTAATTGTGTATATCACTACTTTCTTGACGTTGCCTAGACCCTAACGGGTTTCTTAGATGTGTATATATTATATTCTTACAGTACGCTGAGACGACGGCCCTTCCTCTCGTTGTGGATAATGGTCATGTTGGTGCTGATATCACAAACCACACCTACACAGACACGTACTAATTGTGTATATCACTACTTTCTTGACGTTGCCTAGACCCTAACGGGTTTCTTAGATGTGTATATATTATATTCTTACAGTACGCTGAGACGACGGCCCTTCCTCTCGTTGTGGATAATGGTCATGTTGGTGCTGATATCACAAACCACACCTACACAGACACGTACTAATTGTGTATATCACTACTTTCTTGACGTTGCCTAGACCCTAACGGGTTTCTTAGATGTGTATATATTATATTCTTCCAGTACGTTGAGACGACGGCCCTTCCTCTCGTTGTGGATAATGGTCATGTTGGTGCTGATATCACAAACCACACCTACACAGACACGTACTAATTGTGTATATCACTACTTTCTTGACGTTGCCTAGACCCTAACGGGTTTCTTAGATGTGTATATATTATATTCTTCCAGTACGCTGAGACGACGGCCCTTCCTCTCGTTGTGGATAATGGTCATGTTGGTGCTGATATCACAAACCACACCAACACAGACACATACTAATTGTGTATATCACTACTTTCTTGACGTTGCCTAGACCCTAACGGGTTTCTTAGATGTGTATATATTATATTCTTACAGTACGCTGAGACGACGGCCCTTCCTCTCGTTGTGGATAATGGTCATGTTGGTGCTGATATCACAAACCACACCAACACAGACACATACTAATTGTGTATATCACTACTTTCTTGACGTTGCCTAGACCCTAACGGGTTTCTTAGATGTGTATATATTATATTCTTACAGTACGCTGAGACGACGGCCCTTCCTCTCGTTGTGGATAATGGTCATGTTGGTGCTGATATCACAAACCACACCTACACAGACACGTACTAATTGTGTATATCACTACTTTCTTGACGTTGCCTAGACCCTAACGGGTTTCTTAGATGTGTATATATTATATTCTTACAGTACGCTGAGACGACGGCCCTTCCTCTCGTTGTGGATAATGGTCATGTTGGTGCTGATATCACAAACCACACCTACACAGACACGTACTAATTGTGTATATCACTACTTTCTTGACGTTGCCTAGACCCTAACGGGTTTCTTAGATGTGTATATATTATATTCTTCCAGTACGCTGAGACGACGGCCCTTCCTCTCGTTGTGGATAATGGTCATGTTGGTGCTGATATCACAAACCACACCAACACAGACACATACTAATTGTGTATATCACTACTTTCTTGACGTTGCCTAGACCCTAACGGGTTTCTTAGATGTGTATATATTATATTCTTACAGTACGCTGAGACGACGGCCCTTCCTCTCGTTGTGGATAATGGTCATGTTGGTGCTGATATCACAAACCACACCAACACAGACACATACTAATTGTGTATATCACTACTTTCTTGACGTTGCCTAGACCCTAACGGGTTTCTTAGATGTGTATATATTATATTCTTACAGTACGCTGAGACGACGGTCCTTCCTCTCGTTGTGGATAATGGTCATGTTGGTGCTGATATCACAAACCACACCTACACAGACACGTACTAATTGTGTATATCACTACTTTCTTGACGTTGCCTAGACCCTAACGGGTTTCTTATCGCTGAGACGACGGCCCTTCCTCTCGTTGTGGATAATGTTCATGTTGGTGCTGATATCTGTGATATCAACACAAACCACACCTACACAGACACGTACTAATTGTGTATATCACTACTTTCTTGACGTTGCCTAGACCCTAACGGGTTTCTTATCGCTGAGACGACGGCCCTTCCTCTCGTTGTGGATAATGTTCATGTTGGTGCTGATATCTGTGATATCAACACAAACCACACCTACACAGACACGTACTAATTGTGTATATCACTACTTTCTTGACGTTGCCTAGACCCTAACGGGTTTCTTAGATGTGTATATATTATATTCTTCCAGTACGCTGAGACGACGGCCCTTCCTCTCGTTGTGGATAATGGTCATGTTGGTGCTGATATCACAAACCACACCAACACAGACACATACTAATTGTGTATATCACTACTTTCTTGACGTTGCCTAGACCCTAACGGGTTTCTTAGATGTGTATATATTATATTCTTACAGTACGCTGAGACGACGGCCCTTCCTCTCGTTGTGGATAATGGTCATGTTGGTGCTGATATCACAAACCACACCAACACAGACACATACTAATTGTGTATATCACTACTTTCTTGACGTTGCCTAGACCCTAACGGGTTTCTTAGATGTGTATATATTATATTCTTACAGTACGCTGAGACGACGGCCCTTCCTCTCGTTGTGGATAATGGTCATGTTGGTGCTGATATCACAAACCACACCTACACAGACACGTACTAATTGTGTATATCACTACTTTCTTGACGTTGCCTAGACCCTAACGGGTTTCTTATCGCTGAGACGACGGCCCTTCCTCTCGTTGTGGATAATGGTCATGTTGGTGCTGATATCTGTGATATCAACACAAACCACACCTACACAGACACGTACTAATTGTGTATATCACTACTTTCTTGACGTTGCCTAGACCCTAACGGGTTTCTTAGATGTGTATATATTATATTCTTACAGTACGCTGAGACGACGGCCCTTCCTCTCGTTGTGGATAATGGTCATGTTGGTGCTGATATCACAAACCACACCTACACAGACACGTACTAATTGTGTATATCACTACTTTCTTGACGTTGCCTAGACCCTAACGGGTTTCTTATCGCTGAGACGACGGCCCTTCCTCTCGTTGTGGATAATGGTCATGTTGGTGCTGATATCTGTGATATCAACACAAACCACACCTACACAGACACGTACTAATTGTGTATATCACTACTTTCTTGACGTTGCCTAGACCCTAACGGGTTTCTTATCGCTGAGACGACGGCCCTTCCTCTCGTTGTGGATAATGGTCATGTTGGTGCTGATATCTGTGATATCAACACAAACCACACCTACACAGACACGTACTAATTGTGTATATCACTACTTTCTTGACGTTGCCTAGACCCTAACGGGTTTCTTATCGCTGAGACGACGGCCCTTCCTCTCGTTGTGGATAATGGTCATGTTGGTGCTGATATCTGTGATATCAACACAAACCACACCTACACAGACACGTACTAATTGTGTATATCACTACTTTCTTGACGTTGCCTAGACCCTAACGGGTTTCTTATCGCTGAGACGACGGCCCTTCCTCTCGTTGTGGATAATGGTCATGTTGGTGCTGATATCTGTGATATCAACACAAACCACACCTACACAGACACGTACTAATTGTGTATATCACTACTTTCTTGACGTTGCCTAGACCCTAACGGGTTTCTTATCGCTGAGACGACGGCCCTTCCTCTCGTTGTGGATAATGGTCATGTTGGTGCTGATATCTGTGATATCAACACAAACCACACCTACACAGACACGTACTCATTGTGTATATCACTACTTTCTTGACGTTGCCTAGACCCTAACGGGTTTCTTATCGCTGAGACGACGGCCCTTCCTCTCGTTGTGGATAATGGTCATGTTGGTGCTGATATCTGTGATATCAACACAAACCACACCTACACAGACACGTACTAATTGTGTATATCACTACTTTCTTGACGTTGCCTAGACCCTAACGGGTTTCTTATCGCTGAGACGACGGCCCTTCCTCTCGTTGTGGATAATGGTCATGTTGGTGCTGATATCTGTGATATCAACACAAACCACACCTACACAGACACGTACTAATTGTGTATATCACTACTTTCTTGACGTTGCCTAGACCCTAACGGGTTTCTTATCGCTGAGACGACGGCCCTTCCTCTCGTTGTGGATAATGGTCATGTTGGTGCTGATATCTGTGATATCAACACAAACCACACCTACACAGACACGTACTAATTGTGTATATCACTACTTTCTTGACGTTGCCTAGACCCTAACGGGTTTCTTATCGCTGAGACGACGGCCCTTCCTCTCGTTGTGGATAATGGTCATGTTGGTGCTGATATCTGTGATATCAACACAAACCACACCTACACAGACACGTACTAATTGTGTATATCACTACTTTCTTGACGTTGCCTAGACCCTAACGGGTTTCTTAGATGTGTATATATTATATTCTTACAGTACGCTGAGACGACGGCCCTTCCTCTCGTTGTGGATAATGGTCATGTTGGTGCTGATATCACAAACCACACCTACACAGACACATACTAATTGTGTATTTCACTACTTTCTTGACGTTGCCTAGACCCTAACGGGTTTCTTAGATGTGTATATATTATATTCTTACAGTACGCTGAGACGACGGCCCTTCCTCTCGTTGTGGATAATGGTCATGTTGGTGCTGATATCACAAACCACACCAACACAGACACATACTAATTGTGTATATCACTACTTTCTTGACGTTGCCTAGACCCTAACGGGTTTCTTAGATGTGTATATATTATATTCTTCCAGTACGCTGAGACGACGGCCCTTCCTCTCGTTGTGGATAATGGTCATGTTGGTGCTGATATCTGTGATATCAACACAAACCACACCTACACAGACACGTACTAATTGTGTATATCACTACTTTCTTGACGTTGCCTAGACCCTAACGGGTTTCTTAGATGTGTATATATTATATTCTTCCAGTACGCTGAGACGACGGCCCTTCCTCTCGTTGTGGATAATGGTCATGTTGGTGCTGATATCACAAACCACACCTACACAGACACATACTAATTGTGTATATCACTACTTTCTTGACGTTGCCTAGACCCTAACGGGTTTCTTATCGCTGAGACGACGGCCCTTCCTCTCGTTGTGGATAATGGTCATGTTGGTGCTGATATCTGTGATATCAACACAAACCACACCTACACAGACACGTACTAATTGTGTATATCACTACTTTCTTGACGTTGCCTAGACCCTAACGGGTTTCTTAGATGTGTATATATTATATTCTTCCAGTACGCTGAGACGACGGCCCTTCCTCTCGTTGTGGATAATGGTCATGTTGGTGCTGATATCACAAACCACACCTACACAGACACATACTAATTGTGTATATCACTACTTTCTTGACGTTGCCTAGACCCTAACGGGTTTCTTAGATGTGTATATATTATATTCTTCCAGTACGCTGAGACGACGGCCCTTCCTCTCGTTGTGGATAATGGTCATGTTGGTGCTGATATCACAAACCACACCTACACAGACACATACTAATTGTGTATATCACTACTTTCTTGACGTTGCCTAGACCCTAACGGGTTTCTTAGATGTGTATATATTATATTCTTACAGTACGCTGAGACGACGGCCCTTCCTCTCGTTGTGGATAATGGTCATGTTGGTGCTGATATCACAAACCACACCAACACAGACACGTACTAATTGTGTATATCACTACTTTCTTGACGTTGGCTAGACCCTAACGGGTTTCTTAGATGTGTATATATTATATTCTTCCAGTACGCTGAGACGACGGCCCTTCCTCTCGTTGTGGATAATGGTCATGTTGGTGCTGATATCACAAACCACACCAACACAGACACGTACTAATTGTGTATATCACTACTTTCTTGACGTTGCCTAGACCCTAACGGGTTTCTTAGATGTGTATATATTATATTCTTACAGTACGCTGAGACGACGGCCCTTCCTCTCGTTGTGGATAATGGTCATGTTGGTGCTGATATCACAAACCACACCTACACAGACACGTACTAATTGTGTATATCACTACTTTCTTGACGTTGCCTAGACCCTAACGGGTTTCTTAGATGTGTATATATTATATTCTTCCAGTACGCTGAGACGACGGCCCTTCCTCTCGTTGTGGATAATGGTCATGTTGGTGCTGATATCACAAACCACACCTACACAGACACATACTAATTGTGTATATCACTACTTTCTTGACGTTGCCTAGACCCTAACGGGTTTCTTAGATGTGTATATATTATATTCTTCCAGTACGCTGAGACGACGGCCCTTCCTCTCGTTGTGGATAATGGTCATGTTGGTGCTGATATCACAAACCACACCTACACAGACACATACTAATTGTGTATATCACTACTTTCTTGACGTTGCCTAGACCCTAACGGGTTTCTTAGATGTGTATATATTATATTCTTCCAGTACGCTGAGACGACGGCCCTTCCTCTCGTTGTGGATAATGGTCATGTTGGTGCTGATATCACAAACCACACCTACACAGACACGTACTAATTGTGTATATCACTACTTTCTTGACGTTGCCTAGACCCTAACGGGTTTCTTAGATGTGTATATATTATATTCTTCCAGTACGCTGAGACGACGGCCCTTCCTCTCGTTGTGGATAATGGTCATGTTGGTGCTGATATCACAAACCACACCTACACAGACACATACTAATTGTGTATATCACTACTTTCTTGACGTTGCCTAGACCCTAACGGGTTTCTTAGATGTGTATATATTATATTCTTCCAGTACGCTGAGACGACGGCCCTTCCTCTCGTTGTGGATAATGGTCATGTTGGTGCTGATATCACAAACCACACCTACACAGACACATACTAATTGTGTATATCACTACTTTCTTGACGTTGCCTAGACCCTAACGGGTTTCTTAGATGTGTATATATTATATTCTTACAGTACGCTGAGACGACGGCCCTTCCTCTCGTTGTGGATAATGGTCATGTTGGTGCTGATATCACAAACCACACCAACACAGACACGTACTAATTGTGTATATCACTACTTTCTTGACGTTGGCTAGACCCTAACGGGTTTCTTAGATGTGTATATATTATATTCTTCCAGTACGCTGAGACGACGGCCCTTCCTCTCGTTGTGGATAATGGTCATGTTGGTGCTGATATCACAAACCACACCAACACAGACACGTACTAATTGTGTATATCACTACTTTCTTGACGTTGCCTAGACCCTAACGGGTTTCTTAGATGTGTATATATTATATTCTTCCAGTACGCTGAGACGACGGCCCTTCCTCTCGTTGTGGATAATGGTCATGTTGGTGCTGATATCACAAACCACACCAACACAGACACGTACTAATTGTGTATATCACTACTTTCTTGACGTTGCCTAGACCCTAACGGGTTTCTTAGATGTGTATATATTATATTCTTACAGTACGCTGAGACGACGGCCCTTCCTCTCGTTGTGGATAATGGTCATGTTGGTGCTGATATCACAAACCACACCTACACAGACACGTACTAATTGTGTATATCACTACTTTCTTGACGTTGCCTAGACCCTAACGGGTTTCTTAGATGTGTATATATTATATTCTTCCAGTACGCTGAGACGACGGCCCTTCCTCTCGTTGTGGATAATGGTCATGTTGGTGCTGATATCACAAACCACACCAACACAGACACGTACTAATTGTGTATATCACTACTTTCTTGACGTTGCCTAGACCCTAACGGGTTTCTTAGATGTGTATATATTATATTCTTCCAGTACGCTGAGACGACGGCCCTTCCTCTCGTTGTGGATAATGGTCATGTTGGTGCTGATATCACAAACCACACCAACACAGACACGTACTAATTGTGTATATCACTACTTTCTTGACGTTGCCTAGACCCTAACGGGTTTCTTAGATGTGTATATATTATATTCTTACAGTACGCTGAGACGACGGCCCTTCCTCTCGTTGTGGATAATGGTCATGTTGGTGCTGATATCACAAACCACACCTACACAGACACGTACTAATTGTGTATATCACTACTTTCTTGACGTTGCCTAGACCCTAACGGGTTTCTTAGATGTGTATATATTATATTCTTCCAGTACGCTGAGACGACGGCCCTTCCTCTCGTTGTGGATAATGGTCATGTTGGTGCTGATATCACAAACCACACCTACACAGACACATACTAATTGTGTATATCACTACTTTCTTGACGTTGCCTAGACCCTAACGGGTTTCTTAGATGTGTATATATTATATTCTTCCAGTACGCTGAGACGACGGCCCTTCCTCTCGTTGTGGATAATGGTCATGTTGGTGCTGATATCACAAACCACACCTACACAGACACATACTAATTGTGTATATCACTACTTTCTTGACGTTGCCTAGACCCTAACGGGTTTCTTAGATGTGTATATATTATATTCTTCCAGTACGCTGAGACGACGGCCCTTCCTCTCGTTGTGGATAATGGTCATGTTGGTGCTGATATCACAAACCACACCTACACAGACACGTACTAATTGTGTATATCACTACTTTCTTGACGTTGCCTAGACCCTAACGGGTTTCTTAGATGTGTATATATTATATTCTTCCAGTACGCTGAGACGACGGCCCTTCCTCTCGTTGTGGATAATGGTCATGTTGGTGCTGATATCACAAACCACACCTACACAGACACATACTAATTGTGTATATCACTACTTTCTTGACGTTGCCTAGACCCTAACGGGTTTCTTAGATGTGTATATATTATATTCTTCCAGTACGTTGAGACGACGGCCCTTCCTCTCGTTGTGGATAATGGTCATGTTGGTGCTGATATCACAAACCACACCTACACAGACACATACTAATTGTGTATATCACTACTTTCTTGACGTTGCCTAGACCCTAACGGGTTTCTTAGATGTGTATATATTATATTCTTCCAGTACGCTGAGACGACGGCCCTTCCTCTCGTTGTGGATAATGGTCATGTTGGTGCTGATATCACAAACCACACCTACACAGACACGTACTAATTGTGTATATCACTACTTTCTTGACGTTGCCTAGACCCTAACGGGTTTCTTAGATGTGTATATATTATATTCTTCCAGTACGCTGAGACGACGGCCCTTCCTCTCGTTGTGGATAATGGTCATGTTGGTGCTGATATCACAAACCACACCTACACAGACACATACTAATTGTGTATATCACTACTTTCTTGACGTTGCCTAGACCCTAACGGGTTTCTTAGATGTGTATATATTATATTCTTCCAGTACGTTGAGACGACGGCCCTTCCTCTCGTTGTGCATAATGGTCATGTTGGTGCTGATATCACAAACCACACCTACACAGACACGTACTAATTGTGTATATCACTACTTTCTTGACGTTGCCTAGACCCTAACGGGTTTCTTAGATGTGTATATATTATATTCTTCCAGTACGCTGAGACGACGGCCCTTCCTCTCGTTGTGGATAATGGTCATGTTGGTGCTGATATCACAAACCACACCTACACAGACACATACTAATTGTGTATATCACTACTTTCTTGACGTTGCCTAGACCCTAACGGGTTTCTTAGATGTGTATATATTATATTCTTCCAGTACGTTGAGACGACGGCCCTTCCTCTCGTTGTGGATAATGGTCATGTTGGTGCTGATATCACAAACCACACCTACACAGACACGTACTAATTGTGTATATCACTACTTTCTTGACGTTGCCTAGACCCTAACGGGTTTCTTAGATGTGTATATTGTTAAACAGTCTCCATTCGCTTCGGTCCTGTTGTGTGGAGCTGTATAAGCCTCCACTCGTCACGTTCCTGCCGGTACTCGGCCCTATTTATTGCAGAGTTTGTACCCTAACTTTACGAATATCATATTTTCTTGTGTCATCAGGGTTCAAAATTACAATTTTTGACAATAACTTCGGCATTTGTCATCGTAGAGACGTTGGATTTGTGATCCAAAATTGAAATCTGCAAATTTGTACCCAATTTATTGTTTTAAGTTGATCATCGTGCGAGATATAAACAGCTTTGATGCCAGCCAGAGCCGTGACTCTGACACAAGCGAATCGAGTGGAGACGGTTTCAGGCCTAGTCGACGTCAAGACAAAGTTAGGAGGTTCAGAATACTTGTGTAACAACGGTTTTAAGACTGGGTAAGACTACATAATTTTGTCATTTCCTTCATAATAGTCTAACTTACATTTAGAAGATCTAATGGTACACATTGTTTGTACCACGTGCCGGCCATCAATTGATTTTGTTGAGCTAAAAGTAGTATAAAGACATTTTAGGGGATAAAGCGACGAATATAATTTTCGGTTTTGTTGGAAAAATTTTTAGTGCAGTATTTTTGTACCATTTTATTTACATAATAAATTTAATGAAGAATTGCTAAATAATTTGAATCAGTCTGTATAGGGGTGGGGGTGAACATAATTTTGTGACTAGTTTATTTCTTACTTAAGCCTGATTTTTAATTTAAAAATAGCCACATAAATAATGATTGAATTATGCCCTGTCTTATTTTTATTAATGTTATTTATTAAAATGAACACATTCTAATTTTGTTTTATCCACTAAAAGTTGATCGTTATTGAAATACCTTGGTTAATGTTAAAGCAAATTTATCCATGTGTATTGTTGTCTCAGAAAAACTATTTAACTAGTTTTAGGAAGGAAGACAAGACTATTAATACATGCTAACCCACCTGGTTTCTTATTTTAACCCTATCCCATTCGTCACGCAGTTTCCTCTTCCTTTCTCTACATATGTTATTATACCGCGGTGTCTTTGTACCGGACAAATGAGCCGAGGAACGTTTATTCAGGTTGTCGAAACAACCGTCTGCTCCAATCTTTTTTTAACCCAAACTCAGGATATGTAAAGAATCGATATTTAAAACGTGTGTGATGTAGGCTTAAAATACATTAATAGTTAATAGTTTACAGGATGATCAACTCACTGAGATCTCTACAAAAACTTTAAATGTGGGAAGTTTCCCTAGTTTTTATGAAATTAAAAAATATACTATCCAAAAGTTAAAAATAACACCGTCAGTTTTCAATATGGCGGCCAATTTAATTTTTAAAAATAACACCATTATGTTGTTTATGCCTGGAACATGTAATTTTAGACTTTATATATATATATTCAATAAACACAACCATTTAGAATCTAGACTATCTAGACTATACGAAATTTTGGAAATTTAATTGCTTACTCGATTTTTAATAGGTGCTTTTAATTATTTTATTATTTTCAATTTGGCATGAAAATATAATTTCCTACAGAAAATAAAATAGGCAGACAATTGTTTGAATGTGTAGAAAACTATCTTTTCAATTCTAGGTCCTACCTTACTTAAGAGATGTTTACAGGAGAGCGCGTGCCTGTATTTATACTGATGGTGGACAATGAAAATATAATTTAGATTTGAAAGCAGTTTGTTTAATTTATGTAAACATATTTTACGTTTAACTTTTCTTTATCTCCTAAATATTGCTAAATTATCTTTTTCACCTTACATAATCATTATTTTAACTTTTCCATATTTACTCTACTGTTAATTTTAGGCCTGATAATAACTGTTTGGAAAATGGCGGTGACTTTTCAAAATTTGGATAGCATATTTTTAGATTTCATAAAAAATAGGGAGTTTCCCATTTAAAGATTTTTGTATCTCTTATAGTTTTATAGATCTTTGTGGTGGCTAGCTGTTGATCATCCAGTTTACTATTGGGTATTAATATATTTCAGTCCTGTCATACAAGTCTAATAAAATTGTTTTAAAAACGATCTAGAAGTGATATAATTGATTTTAAAATAACTTCTGCACTTTCAGATAGCCTGTCTGCTCTATTATATATGTAAGAAAGTATATTTTTACTCCAAATTGAAGATAAGAAAATAATTATGAGCATTCGCTAAAGATTGAGGAAATCATAAATTTACAATTTTCATAGATCATAGATTTTAAACATTTGTGTTTATTAAAAAATAGACAAGAACAAAAAAGTCTTAAAAATACATGTTCTATCCAAGAAAGCATAAAATATGGTGTCAGAGATCCTATGGCTACCATTTTGAGTTGAACACCCTGTATAAAATATACACATCCAAATCTTGGTGATTAGTTTTTATAATGGTAGGCTGTAAACTTGCTCCTTCCAATTGTCTTTTTTCTACTTTAGTTTTAACGTAAGAAAACAAGAATATTTAAAAAAGTTCCTATCTGATATAGATATAAAATGAGTTTTTAGGAATTAGGTATCAACAATATAGATTTTATTATGTTTGCATGTTTGTTTTAATAGTAGGCTATATTTCATCACTAGGACCAAAAGTGAAGCTTTTCGATACAGGCTCAAGTTTAACGAAAAATGAGCGAGGATCGAAAAGCATCTTTTGGTCCTAGTGATGAACTATATTTTTCATTATACTGCAAATAATATAAGAAAACAATTTCACAAAATCTAAAATGTTATAACCTATTTACCTTCAAAATTTTGGACAAATTACACAAGTTTGCAGCTATTACAGCTGTTTAGTTTGTGATAGTGGTATTTATTTATAAAATCGATGGTAACAGCTGTTTTATCGGTTATTTACAATCGAGAGTATCGGTTGTTTTTATAGATTCTTTAGAATTTTTAATTAATGCGTATACGTGAAGTAACAGCTGATGACCTCGACCTCAGCTGATGTTTTTAGGTCCTAAGACTAAAAAGAACAACTTTAGCGTCTCAATGCATGTATTGAAAACATTTGTTTCTGAAGCAGTATGACGAAAAAATAAATATATTAAAATTTTATTTTATTTTTTTTAAAAATAATTGTATTGGTGGCCGCCTTTTTAATACCACAAGTATATCATTAAATTAGTAAATACTAAAAATGGTCAGTTTTTAAAAAATTGCAATTTTTTAACCACTCTGAATCGAGTCCAGCTAGAGTTAATATTAAAGCAATTGTATAGTGTGTCTGAGACTTTTGTTGTATGATATTCTATTTGATGTATATTCGACCTATGTTAACATTTGAACATTTTTTAAATATAGCTATTTGAGTTGTTCAAAAATTGAAGTTTTGGATAATTTTTTGAATAATGTTTTGGTCACGTGTTACAGCAGTAAACAAAAATTAAGTAAAATAAAGTTCAACATTAGAGATATCTTGAGGAGTCATTTTGAAATGGGGGAGAAATTTGAAAAAAAGTTATTGTGCCAAATGCTTTGTTTTAAAATACCTATAAAATAAGTTAGCCTATAACTTAATTTCAGTTTACATTTGGAAATATAGACCGTTACCCACAATTTACTTTTTTTGTGGACTCCAAATTCGAATAAAATTATTTCTTAAAATTAATTTTTATTCAAAACTGATCATCAAGTTTCTAGCTCAAACCAAAATGCATTCAGTTGGTCAGAATCACTCTGTATAGAACGAATACTTGATACGCACATGGTGGTTTCGGGTCTCAACTTTACTACAAGTGAGAGACTGCAATAGCGATATTTCCACTGCAAATTGGTAATATCTCAATAGACGTAGAGGCCACAGAGTTCTATTTTCATCAGTCGTTATTCTGAGAATAATGGATAATAATAGGTACAGTGTAAAGTAGTGCCTATATTTTATGACAGAGTAAAGTTGCGTGGTACTGGGTACTTTGATAGATGAAATATTGCTGGGTTTGTATGCTGGCGACAAATATTTACAAACTAGGGCATTTCTACAGGAAGCTATCGTCCCGGGACTGAGTGCCGATTTTATAATACGGGGTGGTCCAGGAAACCCTTTACCATTTAACATTTATGTATTAAGCACAAAATTACGTAACACTGCATCTGCTCTATATATAAAAAGTCTGGGAGATTCAAATCAGCTGACAACAGATGCAATTGTTGTGGTTGCTATGGAGATACATGTTATTTATCTTTATACTGTACCTTAAGTACTAGTTGGTTGCTATTTATTAGCTTTTCTAGTTCGGTCTTCTGAACGTTCAAAGTCAGCAAACAATTGTATTGATTGTACGGAAACTGGAAACAACTGGATCTGTCCGTCCTCATTGAAAGTTGAAAAAAGAAAAATGTTTTACGCCAAGAGAGCTTATTAGTGATGTTAGAAATCGTCCATTAAGGTCTCCACAGAAATTGCTGCGCTGATTAAGTTGAGAGACTAGAAAATCTGATGGGACGTGTCAAAGAGCTGCCAAAAAAACGCAATTGCGGTAGTACTAAAAACCAATCTGTATAAGAACTGAAGGAGCCAGATAAACGGAAAAGCGTTAGGTACTGACAATGGTTCCAGAGTCCTCCAATACTCTAATAGTGTCAGGGTCGGAAGTGAACAAAAGTTGGTTAAGATAGACCTGATAAGAAAGGGATCTAATCTAAGACTACTAGGTCCCTCGCGATCAAACGTTGAAGCTGGACATTATTTACATATGAGGCGTGGTTTTATTCAAGTAATGAGTTGCCAACACCTATATTTAAAATATACAAGCATTGCATTCAATTGAGATTGATTGCACAGTCTTTCTTTAATAATAATGTTAACCTTGAGGTTTTTCGTTGTATTTATGGAAGAACTTGCTACATCCAGTATTATAGTGCAACTTGTCACACATCCGGTGCTTCAATCATTTTAATATCCAGTTTATTTGAAGATTGCATTATTTAGGATCTGTGACCATTCAGATCGCTCAACTTAGTTTTAATTTTAATTTCGTTCATATTCATTTGTAACGTCATTAAATACAAAATTCAGTTTACACAAATGTATTTTACAGAAGGTATCTGTTATAGAGGACTATTCTAGTCTTTACTATATGCCAAGATTTAAAATTAACACAGCTATTTTATTAATGAAAGTAATATAGTGTAACGACACAAGACATTAGTGATGCAAACTGTTTATGAACATGGGTATAGTCACTGCCTTTTCATATTTTTGTAGAACCCTTTTGGATTGTTTTCAACGATTAATCATGCTTAATTCCTTACATTTATTATAGGAGATTATCGCTCACTTCGAGGGATGAGCCCAAAACAAGAGAGTTTGACCTCGTCTCCGTAAACGCACAAGAAAACGTAGTATAGGGTAAGTTTGGTAATCTACAAAAAATTCGTCCTCCGTTTCTTGACCGGGCCTACACAAACCGAAGAAGGCCGTTTGTCTACCGTCATTGTCAGTAGCGATCACAAAAATTAAGTCAGGAACATGTCATTTTGTATAGGAGGTATATAGAATCCTGTAAAAATTCAGAAAAATATAATTTAAAATGTAAAAATAGCGGCCATTTTAAAACGTCTTTCCGTATATCTTCCGTGTTATTCAACTTTTAGTATGTTAATATGTTAGAATGAGTGGTGTTGATAGTGAATTAATTAAAAATATGGTGTCCCCCGGGGGTCTGTTGTAGGACCAATTTTGTTTTTAGTGTGTGCATAGGTCATTTTCTAGGAAGATTAACAGTTTTGCAGATAACATCGCATTACACTGCAGGTACTACCGATCACCTGTTCTCAAAAATGCAATCTGATTTGAATCTAATCAGATACTGTATGTGTAGAAATGATTTAACCTTAAGCGATAGAATCAAATATATTATGTTTGATTTTAAAGGGTAACAAACATGATTATAATAATGTTTTTAATTATCACAAAGTGGGTTGTAATATGGGTAATGTTGCTGCTGTTTTGAAATGAAAGAAGTGAACTATTATAGATAGTTATGTATGTGTATTACAATAGATAACTATTTAAATTGGAAAGAACATATTAATAATATAAAAATTAAAATGCTGAAAGCTGAATGATTTAAGAAAGTTTTATTTAAAGAGGAATATTTGTTCGTTAACAGTTTTGAGAATGGTTTATTTAGTGATGGAGTTGCGTATTGAATATGGTCTTACTTGTTGGGGGAAGCATTTATGCTACTAATCTTTGACCATTTATCATAGTACAGAAGCGTATAATAAAATTAATTTTCTAGAAAAAATATTTGTTCATTCACATCCACTTTTTCAACAACTTGATATCTTTCCACTAAGAAAGCTTTATGTGTTTAAGTTAATGAAAGCATTTCTGAATGTAAGATCAAAGGAAAAAGGCGTATTCATTGCAGATTGCTATACGAATCTTAGAAATCCTCGTTTGGCTTTTGTGCCTTTTAACCTTAATTTAATAATGTTTCTTTCATAATGCACCTAGAATTTTTAACTTATTCCCCCTGGAGGTAAGGTAGACTATGAGAAGAGAAGCAGGAAAATGGTTAAACCTTGGCTGTTTGAAATTGATGACTGATCATATTCTGAAACTAGAAAATTGATCTGTACATTATATCGTTATTTTAAATATTATCTTTTGTATATATGGTGTGTGTGTATGTGTGTTTTTTGTGTGTATGTATTCATGTATGGGTATATACGTAAGATATGCATGTATATGTGTGACATTTTAATTGTACTATTATTTTGTCGTGACTTGGATCGTTATTGTTATTTCAATAAAGGTATATTGTATTATTTCTTTTAATTTTAAACCGATGCACAGCTGGTCAGCTCATGACTCTTTTTTATTAGTTTCTTTTTATTTGATAGCAACCCCAACACTGGTATTGCCTCTGCGGTGCTTAATTTACGTTACAAACATTATATTTAATTGTTATTATGTAATTAATTATAGTTTTTTTATTGTAATGGTGAAGTTTACGTTTTAAGTTTTATATTTATGATATTATTTTGATTTTGATATGCATTATTGAAGTGTACTGTTAATTTTGTTTTTGTTTGTTTCTGAATAAATACTTTGTATATAAAATTTTATAAACACACCAAGTTAGATAAAAAATTTCAGCTTTCAATTATGCATGTAATGGTATCAAACCCCAATCCTTTACGATAACAAATAGCGAAGTTATTGTGAAAAATATAATTTCTAATCCTGACCTCACAAGAAAATTGTTTAGTTATGACAACCAGTAGGGCGGATTCACTGAGACGAGCGTAACGAGTGGAGGCTACGTTAGGCCCGAGTCACAACACGAGCGAAGGGACTGGAGATTGTTGCCTAGCCCACGCCGAGTGATAAAACAAACTTTCCCAATAGGCTTTGTATACTCTAACCTATACAATATAATGTCTGTATGTATTACATTGTATGATGAGGCGTCATGATGAAGCTCTTCAACTAGTTTTTTAATCGCATAGACGAAAATACATTAATGCCGGAAAAATCGTGATTTTGGATTTTCTTCTAGAAGTACTTTAAAAAAAATTAAATAATAAATAAATTCAGACGAAATTCTGAGTTAGGGAAGATTAATATACTAATCTTTTTCTTATTTTTTTTAAATTTTACAAAAAAATTACTTTATTTTATGTAATTTTCGCATTAATCTTTTTTTTTTAAATTGTGAACATATAATCTAAAAATATGACTACATCTAACATATAATTACTTTAAAATTAAATTAGTTTCCGTGAAGTTGGAAAAAAATAAGACGAAAAGATCGATCTATTTTATATTTCTGCCTGAAAATTGTGCTTATTTGATATAAAAATAGTTGTAGTTCCAATCACAGCGATCTTGTTATAAACGCCTTCTAGTAAATTTGACGTAACCCTGCAAACAGTTGAGTAACGCAAGTTGCCTATACTACGCGCCTTGTGCAACTTAATGAAACATTACAGTATCGTATGGAAATGAAGGCGTCGACTACCATCTACTGATATTCACATTCTTTTACTGTTTAAATTTTAATGGTACTGTATACAATTAAATAGTCATATAATTAAATTTTAATTTGAAATAAATTATTATTCCATTAGAGCTCTTAGATTAAAACAAGAGTTTTATCAATAGAAAATGGGATGAGAGATTACTATTTTTTATTTTCTTACATATTTAGTATAGAGACAGTGATGTGATCGGTTAAATAATCGATATCTACATTTTCATTATGATAACCCTTGAGAAAAAAAGTTTTATCAATTATCTGTTGCCTGTGCAGTTTTCAACAGCTTGTTGATTAAGTGAACTGATTTTGATAAAATTCTACGTGGGCATGTTTTTTCTATATCAGGCTTTTTTATTTCGACAACCCAAAATTTGGATGCAAGACCAAAACCCAAAATTCGGATTTTCTCAATATAAGTTATAAAAACATCTAAGATGTGGGTCATAGAGCTGTTCTAACAGATGTGAATTGTCAAAATCATTCCAACATATTTCGTTCAAATTGTGATGAGATTTGAAGATTATTTAAACGATTTTTTGAGTAAGGGGATTTCTTAGGTAGAAATAATTCTAGAGATTCCTTAGATGGACAGACACTAGAAGTACCGAGGAGCAATAATGGGGATTATGATAATCTTTTGTGGATTTGATTAGTTAACCTAACTTCAAATTTGTGATTTTTCAAATGAATATGTTATTAAATTTGTAAAATGGGTTCTTATGTTAACAAATGTTCAAATGGTAAAACGTTTTAGCGAACTTTGTAAGTTTATATAGGTTTAAAATGTTTTTTGGCCAATCAGTATTTTTTACCCACGTCATATATTTAAAAATGGTCAAATATTAAAAATTCGCCATCTTTGAGTCCAACTTATTGTTAACTCTTAATTATATGCAACAATTTATGATATCGGTCAAAGAGTTTTCAAGTTACTGGGTTTATTATATTTGAGTTTCATCATTCTCCCAAGGGGGCTCCACTCACATAAAGTGAAATCTCATACATAGGTCAGTGATTGTATAAACATTGGCGTCAACACTAATATGGTTATAACCACAAAACCACATAGACTGTGGCAGGTGCAACTAGTTCAAGATCATTTTGATTTATAACCGGGGTAATACCTGCCAGCAATTAATTTAAAACTCCCGAATTAAATAGAAAATCTGAACGTGTTTAGTATGATCAAAGAGTCATTATTAAAAGGTGTTTAACAAATATATATACTACTGTTTTATATTTATAAAATATCTACTTTAATCGTGGCTTCACCAACAAAGGTATATTTTTTATATTTGCTGTTAAGCCCAGAAAGTTGAATTATTGAGATTTAGATATGTTTGGATGGTAAATGATAAATGTTTTCATTTTGTTAAATACCATCTCTCAAGTGTTGACTAAATACATTGCGAGTTTTATTATATTCTTCCGTAATTAGAAGGGTTGGACATTTTACTGTACCGATCCGTTATAATACTACATGTAACTAATATATTTAATTACCTTAATCTTTTGACCTTGAGGACTTGTAAATTGTCATGTCGATACACATTCTGACAGCAAACCGCAGCTTCTTAAATGTAACTGTCAAATCCGTAGAAACCAAGGTTATTCTTGCGACCTTAATGGAAATACTTTAATATATTCAAAGAAGTCGAATTTGTTTAAAAACTAACTACGTGGTAACTGAACAGGTTTACCATATTGAAAATTATGTAAGCGGTCCAAGGCTGAGCTGTATGTTAGAATCGTATAGTTAAAATACATTTTAAAGAGGAAAAATTAAGTATGAAAAAATTATGCAAAATTGTTTAGTAAATCTATACATTCAGTGTTCTACGAAGAGTTGCTTTTTAAGGAGAGCGGTGAAAGGGTTGAAACATAGTTTTTTTTACGATTAGGCTATCTCTTAAAAAATTACTAGTACAGTGAAATTATAATTTTAAAGTGTTGTATCAATTTAGTACATTTTTTTTTTTTTCGATTTTATGCATAAAGATGAGACGGTAACTAATTTTGTGAGTTTTTTTGTGCATGGCTTCGCGAGAAAAGTGGCAAAAAACGCATTGTTGACGTTTTTCGAGTGCATCGCTTCACTATTTATTTAATATCTCCGGCACCAGGGGTCGTGGAAAAATTTTAAAAAATGGAAAATGACCATGATGAAATAGACTATCGATCCATAAGGTAGGATTACTTAAAAACATTCATCCTAACCCCAAAAAAAACATTTCTCGCACTTCTTTTTTACTTAATTAGCGATATTTAAAGGAAAAATGGTTGAAATTTTTTCAAAATTTGGGAAAACATGTATTTTTATGTCGGTAACTCATGATAAATTTTTTTTTTAAAATTATTTTTCCACTCGCAATCGGCATTTTTCGGCAAAAATTGAAGTGCCCGCCATTTTTGGTAAAAGTATGGTAAAAAAAAATTCATCATCTCAAAATGTAAGGTTTGATATGTACTTTTGTTTCAGGTAACCCAAAGGTTTGTTGTCTTATAAAAAGTGCCCATTTTTAGGGATTAAATTTTTTTTTTTCAATTTTTTTGAAGAGATGGTTTCAGTTTAATGTCAGTGTTCAGCTCTCTATTAGAGTTTTATATATAGAGTGAATGGGAACTGCACGACAAATCATTCTATAACTAAACAGAAAATAAAAAGTTCATATAAAGATAGGTGCAAAACGCTTCGTTTCCAGGCTGTGGTTATTTTGTGTTTCATCGACACTATATCTTTAAAAGTAGATATTTTGTGAAGATTTGGTATTCGTATTATTTATACCTACTTAACCTAACCTTTTATCAGTAGGGTACCAGAAAACCAAGACTTTATTTTGTTTACATTATCAAAATGGCGAGCGTTAATGTCAAATATCTCGAAAAGCAAAGGTTTCCCCCTTTAAAGAAAAACAAAAAGATTTTTAAATTTTTTTCTGTAGCTCAAAAGAATTATTGTGAAAATGTAAATTTTTTATTTGTTGGTAATTGTCTACAACAGCCAAGAATAGAGTTAAAACAAAACATTTTTAAATTGCGATAATTTTTGTCTAAAATTTTTTTTTTCATTTTATCCTTCAAATAAGGCTATTTACAAAAAGTTTCTATTTATATCGTATTTGTTTTTATTGACATCAATTAACTCAGAATAAAAATTTTAATTGTGTTTTTCGACTACATTTTTGTAGTTTTCTCAAAAATTACAAGAGATATGGTTACCGAATTTTTACAGTTTTTCAGTTCATAAATATAAGGACCACCAAATTTGCGTCGTAATTTGTACCCCACATGAAGTTCATATTAACGGTGGATCAGAAATCCGGGCGGAATCTTTCACTAGCCGTAACTCGCCAACGAAGCGTTTTGGACCTATGTTTGTATGAACTTTTTATCTTATTTTTAGCTATAGAATCATATCCCTAGAGATTACTTGTAGGTCCAAATCATCCTGTATTAGTGTAGATTGCAATAACAAAATTGTAATTAGTTATAAAAATTGGTCTAGCAAAAAACAACTTTACATCTTTGTTGAAATAGATGCGCAAAATCGTCGCAATTAAAAAAAAAAAGTTTTCCATTCTGCCATGCTCTGTTGAAGTACTTGTTTGTTTAAAGGCGACAAATCTTGCTGTCAACATCTTAAAAAAAAGAAGAAAAGAACATTAAATAAAAACCCCGGATACTGTAACAACGCCAGAGTTGAAATAGAACAAAGAGTTGCTCAAGAAAGACCTGATAGGAGAAATGAAATAGAGAGATCGAACCCAAGATTAGATGAAGAAAAGTAAGGTACCACCTAGGTACTCGGGATTGTACCACCCGTACTCACTGCACGTTAACCCCTGAAGTGGTATAAGTATAAATGGACAGGTTTCATCTGAGCTGTGGAGTTTGGGTGGTGGTAAGGTGAGGCGTGGTCTAAGCAGCAGTGAGGTGGTGGGGGAAGCGGCTGCCTCAGTCTGTGTCGGGTGTTGGTACTAACAACCATTATTTCTGCAAGACCGCTGGATCGTGGACAGTAGCCGGCGCTAACTATTTCCCCTACAATGCCTCTGTCCCCACGCGGCCTCGAACTACAAACTTGTACCTCCCCTCGACGCGCAGCTCACAGCTCAGATGAAACCTGTCCATTTATATATTCTTTATTGTCAGTATATTTTTTAACTCAGATTTTCTAACGTGAATTGATTCTTCGTACAGATAATAAGGATTTTCTACGAACCATTACCTATTTATTTTGGGAATAGACATGACCTGAAAGATGCAATCATGCTTTGTCAGTGATAAAATACGAATTGGGACTAATTCACCACAGAAATATTTTAGGAAGCCATTAACAGTAATTACAAATTTTGGTATCTGATTTCAAAGTTTAACCTAAAGAAAACCAAGTCGATGAGCACCATCATGGTACTTACCCAGCCCCATCTTACAATGTAATACAAGCAGATCTTCTAAATATATTGTACAAAAGTTGATCTCTCGAGCTTTGTAGGGATGTTAAATAGTATCGGTCTAGATAAGAGGTAGGGTAAGTTTGTTTAACACAGGTTTTCTGAACCTCCTAATTGTTTATACAGTACTATTGTTTTGACGTCGTAAATTTTAGAAAGTCTCTTTTCGTTCGTAGAGAATTGAAATGTCGTATCTAATTCAATGTCTTATAACACATAAAATATAAAACAAAAAACTGGTTTAATATGCCGGCCATTTTGACATTTTCAATTTGAGTTTTATAATATTCTATAAGTTTTGACTATGGAGCACACTATAGCCTTCTATGCAAAATTTCATGATCATATCTTTCTTGCATATATGGAAACAATAACGATGCCAACAATGACGGACGGATGATATGTCGAAAATAATATTTTCGGTTCCTGATGGTACCTGAAAGGTGAACTTACCAAATTTAATCTGTACTTAACTGAGTAATCTGTTGTTAAAATTTGGAAATAATTCAATCACTGTTTAAGCTTAAGTTGAGGCAGTCATAATCTTTAAAATTAAAAAAAATGTTAATCAAATGTTTCACTGCTTTGCTCATTCAATATTAGTGAATAAAATATTTATTTATTACTTTACAATTTATCATATTTGGTTATTAAAAATAAAACAAAAATTGTATTAATGTTGTTGGCCTATGTGAAAATGTTGATCTAAAGTTTGTGTAATATTGATCATCAATTAATCAGGGGTGTCGGCATGGGGGGGGGGATAATTACGCAATGTACGTCATCACATTTTTGACTAGTTTTTTGTTTGTAAAGATTTGTTTTTGAGAAGTTGCAGTGTCATCAATTAAGACAAATTTATTTTTGAAAAGTTTGTAACTTCTAGTGTTCACTAAGTTTTGTAGAGAATTGTAACTAGAAGAAAATATCTACTTTTCATTCGGGATCATTGTTATTATTATTATTATTATTATTATTTGACTTTTTTAAAGAATATTTCACTAATAACATATATAATTTATTACTAACGTCTATTCCACACAAGTTTGTAGGTTGACGCCTACTAGTTTCCATGCATTTCGCCCTGTTGTTTCTGACACGTTGCTCCAGTGAAACATGTAGGCGGCAACTTATAAACTTGAATGGAAAGATGTAAGTTATATACAGGGTGTCCCATGAAGGAATTCCAATGTTTCACTTGATGTGGTACAGTTGTTTTTGGATCGATTTGGTTAAAATTTTAGATGAATGTTGTAGATTTATATAAAACTATCTGATGACCTCAGTTTCATCTAGTCATAGTTGAGATAGTTTTATAAAGACATAATTTCTTTAACACAACTCTAATGGTGGTGCTATGGAAATAAATTATACCCAAATACATCAACACACCAATTTTGGTCAAAATGAACCCATAAATAACAAAGATATGATACTTATTTTGAGTAAAAAACACCTTTGGAGTGGAACATTTTCAAAACTCTTTCTTAGTACGCGTCTACAGACCTACCCCAAACCATGTTAAAAATGTTATAGCTCTAGGCTTCTTGGATCCAGAGATATACTTTAGGGGTAAAAACACCTTTGGAGTGGAACATTTTCAAAACCTTTTCTCAGTACGCGTCTACAGACTTACCCAAACCATGTTTAAAAAGTTATATCTCTAGGTTTCTTATATCCAGAGATATGCTTTAGGGGTAAAAACATCTTTGTAGTGGAACATTTTCAAAACCTTTTCTTAGTACGCGTCTACAGACCTACCCCAAACCATGTTAATAAATTCATAGCTCTAGGCTTCTTGGATCCAGAGATATGCTTTAGGGGTAAAAAACACCTTTGTAGTAAAACATTTTCAAAACCTTTTCTTAGTACGCGTCTACAGACCTACCCCAAACCATGTTAATAAATTCATAGCTCTAGGCTTCTTGGATCCAGAGATATACTTTAGGATAAAACACCCTTGGAGTGAAACATTTTCAAACCCTTTTCTTAGTACGCGTCTACAGACCTACCCCAAACCATGTTAATAAATTCATAGCTCTAGGCTTCTTGGATCCAGAGATATGCTTTAGGGGTAAAAAACACCTTTGTAGTAAAACATTTTCAAAACCTTTTCTTAGTACGCGTCTACAGACCTACCCCAAACCATGTTAATAAATTCATAGCTCTAGGCTTCTTGGATCCAGAGATATGCTTTAGGGGTAAAAACATCTTTGTAGTAAAACATTTTCAAACCCTTTTCTTAGTACGCGTCTACAGACCTACCCCAAACCATGTTAATAAATTCATAGCTCTAGGCTTCTTGGATCCAGAGATATGCTTTAGGGGTAAAAAACACCTTTGTAGTAAAACATTTTCAAAACCTTTTCTTAGTACGCGTCTACAGACCTACCCCAAACCATGTTAATAAATTCATAGCTCTAGGCTTCTTGGATCCAGAGATATACTTTAGGATAAAACACCCTTGGAGTGAAACATTTTCAAACCCTTTTCTTAGTACGCGTCTACAGACCTACCCCAAACCATGTTAATAAATTCATAGCTCTAGGCTTCTTGGATCCAGAGATATACTTTAGGGGTAAAAACACCTTTGGAGTGGAACATTTTCAAAACCTTTTCTCAGTACGCGTCTACAGACTTACCCAAACCATGTTTAAAAAGTTATATCTCTAGGTTTCTTATATCCAGAGATATGCTTTAGGGGTAAAAACATCTTTGTAGTGGAACATTTTCAAAACCTTTTCTTAGTACGCGTCTACAGACCTACCCCAAACCATGTTAATAAATTCATAGCTCTAGGCTTCTTGGATCCAGAGATATGCTTTAGGGGTAAAAAACACCTTTGTAGTAAAACATTTTCAAAACCTTTTCTTAGTACGCGTCTACAGACCAACCCCAAACCATGTTAATAAATTCATAGCTCTAGGCTTCTTGGATCCAGAGATATACTTTAGGATAAAACACCCTTGGAGTGAAACATTTTCAAACCCTTTTCTTAGTACGCGTCTACAGACCTACCCCAAACCATGTTAATAAATTCATAGCTCTAGGCTTCTTGGATCCAGAGATATGCTTTAGGGGTAAAAAACACCTTTGTAGTAAAACATTTTCAAAACCTTTTCTTAGTACGCGTCTACAGACCTACCCCAAACCATGTTAATAAATTCATAGCTCTAGGCTTCTTGGATCCAGAGATATGCTTTAGGGGTAAAAACATCTTTGTAGTAAAACATTTTCAAACCCTTTTCTTAGTACGCGTCACAGACCTACCCCAAACCATGTTAATAAATTCATAGCTATGGCTTCTTGGATCCAGAGATATGCTTTAGGGGTAAAAAACACCTTTGTAGTAAAACATTTTCAAAACCTTTTCTTAGTACGCGTCTACAGACCTACCCCAAACCATGTTAATAAATTCATAGCTCTAGGCTTCTTGGATCCAGAGATATACTTTAGGATAAAACACCCTTGGAGTGAAACATTTTCAAACCCTTTTCTCAGTACGCGTCTACAGACCTACCCCAAACCATGTTAATAAATTCATAGCTCTAGGCTTCTTGGATCCAGAGATATACTTTAGGATAAAACACCCTTGGAGTGAAACATTTTCAAAACCTTTTCTTAGTACGCGTCTACAGACCTACCCCAAACCATGTTAATAAATTCATAGCTCTAGGCTTCTTGGATCCAGAGATATACTTTAGGATAAAACACCCTTGGAGTAAAACATTTTCAAACCCTTTTCTCAGTTCGCGTCTACAGACCTACCCCAAACCATGTTAATAAATTCATAGCTCTAGGCTTCTTGGATCCAGAGATATACTTTAGGATAAAACACCCTTGGAGTGAAACATTTTCAAAACCTTTTCTTAGTACGCGTCTACAGACCTACCCCAAACCATGTTAATAAATTCATAGCTCTAGGCTTCTTGGATCCAGAGATATGCTTTAGGGGTAAAAAACACCTTTGTAGTAAAACATTTTCAAAACCTTTTCTTAGTACGCGTCTACAGACCTACCCCAAACCATGTTAATAAATTCATAGCTCTAGGCTTCTTGGATCCAGAGATATACTTTAGGATAAAACACCCTTGGAGTGAAACATTTTCAAACCCTTTTCTCAGTACGCGTCTACAGACTTACCCAAACCATGTTTAAAAAGTTATATCTCTAGGTTTCTTATATCCAGAGATATGCTTTAGGGGTAAAAACATCTTTGTAGTGGAACATTTTCAAAACCTTTTCTTAGTACGCGTCTACAGACCTACCCCAAACCATGTTAATAAATTCATAGCTCTAGGCTTCTTGGATCCAGAGATATGCTTTAGGGGTAAAAAACACCTTTGTAGTAAAACATTTTCAAAACCTTTTCTTAGTACGCGTCTACAGACCTACCCCAAACCATGTTAATAAATTCATAGCTCTAGGCTTCTTGGATCCAGAGATATACTTTAGGATAAAACACCCTTGGAGTGAAACATTTTCAAACCCTTTTCTTAGTACGCGTCTACAGACCTACCCCAAACCATGTTAATAAATTCATAGCTCTAGGCTTCTTGGATCCAGAGATATGCTTTAGGGGTAAAAAACACCTTTGTAGTAAAACATTTTCAAAACCTTTTCTTAGTACGCGTCTACAGACCTACCCCAAACCATGTTAATAAATTCATAGCTCTAGGCTTCTTGGATCCAGAGATATACTTTAGGATAAAACACCCTTGGAGTGAAACATTTTCAAACCCTTTTCTTAGTACGCGTCTACAGACCTACCCCAAACCATGTTAATAAATTCATAGCTCTAGGCTTCTTGGATCCAGAGATATACTTTAGGATAAAACACCCTTGGAGTGAAACATTTTCAAAACCTTTTCTTAGTACGTGTCTACAGACCTACCCCAAACCATGTTTATAAAGTTATATCTCTAGGTTTCTTATATCCAGAGATATGCTTTAGGGGTAAAAACATCTTTGTAGTGGAACATTTTCAAAACCTTTTCTTAGTACGCGTCTACAGACCTACCCCAAACCATGTTTATAAAGTTATATCTCTAGGTTTCTTATATCCAGAGATATGCTTTAGGGGTAAAAACATCTTTGTAGTGGAACATTTTCAAAACCTTTTCTTAGTACGCGTCTACAGACCTACCCCAAACCATGTTAATAAATTCATAGCTCTAGGCTTCTTGGATCCAGAGATATGCTTTAGGGGTAAAAAACACCTTTGTAGTAAAACATTTTCAAAACCTTTTCTTAGTACGCGTCTACAGACCTACCCCAAACCATGTTAATAAATTCATAGCTCTAGGCTTGTTGGATCCAGTGATATGCTTTAGGGGTAAAAAACACCTTTGTAGTGGAACATTTTCAAAACCCTTTCTTAGTACGCGTCTATAGACCTACCCCAAACCATGTTAATAAATTGATAGCTCTAGGCTTCTTGGATCCAGAGATATGCTTTAGGATAAAACACCCTTGGAGTGAAACATTTTCAAACCCTTTTCTTAGTACGCGTCTACAGACCTACCCCAAACCATGTTAATAAATTCATAGCTCTAGGCTTCTTGGATCCAGAGATATGCTTTAGGGGTAAAAAACACCTTTGTAGTAAAACATTTTCAAAACCTTTTCTTAGTACGCGTCTACAGACCTACCCCAAACCATGTTAATAAATTCATAGCTCTAGGCTTCTTGGATCCAGAGATATACTTTAGGATAAAACACCCTTGGAGTGAAACATTTTCAAACCCTTTTCTTAGTACGCGTCTACAGACCTACCCCAAACCATGTTAATAAATTCATAGCTCTAGGCTTCTTGGATCCAGAGATATGCTTTAGGGGTAAAAAACACCTTTGTAGTAAAACATTTTCAAAACCTTTTCTTAGTACGCGTCTACAGACCTACCCCAAACCATGTTAATAAATTCATAGCTCTAGGCTTCTTGGATCCAGAGATATGCTTTAGGGGTAAAAAACACCTTTGTAGTAAAACATTTTCAAAACCTTTTCTTAGTACGCGTCTACAGACCTACCCCAAACCATGTTAATAAATTCATAGCTCTAGGCTTGTTGGATCCAGTGATATGCTTTAGGGGTAAAAAACACCTTTGTAGTGGAACATTTTCAAAACCCTTTCTTAGTACGCGTCTATAGACCTACCCCAAACCATGTTAATAAATTGATAGCTCTAGGCTTGTTGAATCCAGAGATATGCTTTAAGGGTAAAAAACACCCTTGGAGTGGAACATTTTCAAAACCTTTTCTTAGTACGCGTCTACAGACCTACCCCAAATCATGTTAAAAAATTCATAGCTGTATGCTTCTTGGATCCAAAGATTTCGTGATCAGTCAGTGGGTTTTGACTTTTTATATATATATAGATTATTTCACAGAATGTTCAAGTAAATATCTTTCATGCAGTCAAAATGGCGTTGGATTAAACTTATAAAAAACTGTTTTTCTGCTATTAGATTGTCTTATTTTTATTAATAGCTTTATGTTAATTTGAACAATTGTTGTTATACTGTATTTGACATGCTGCCATTGTTGAAATATGTATGTTTCTTTATTACTGAGTTTTCCCCATTCATTTCTTATAGAAGATAAGTTGGCATAGAATAGTCCCCACCCGATCATTTTTTTTTTGTAAATTAAATAAAATTTGTTGAAGGGTATTTATTTATTTATAACAGAACATAAGCTTACTTCGATTGTGCCTTAAACTCATCCAAAGCGTGACGATTGTCAATGTTAATTGTATTTTTTCTTCCAATTATCCCGGAATCGTAATTGTCTTGTATATGCAATTAACACACTGGTTTAGGTCATTAATCTTCACATATCATCAAAAGATTAGGCCTTATTATTGCTTCATGAAGATATTTTGGTTTTTTAACTATAACTTCTAAACGGGTATATAAGGAGAGACTTTTAGCGACCGATAAGTTTTGTTTTGGGTCTTTAGGGGTACTACATTAGCAAAGGTTTATGAAAATCGATATAACCGAATTTAACCTGGAATTTGAAAGTTAATTTTGGTCTTATGGTAGCAACCCCTAAATTTATTTGCCCATATACCAAATTTGTTCAAAGTCATCCACTTTTTTGTGATGTGGAACAAACAGACGTTTCCAAAACTACTTTTTGGAGATATCAACGAAAAATTCGACATCACAAAATTTTCTCCATAATACGTATATGTAATAAAAACTTAAAATTATAATACTTTAAAGGAACATTTATAAAAGCTTTCTCTCCATTTAGGTATTTTCCTTTTCGGTAAGTTATAAGTAGAAACATGGGATGTAGGAGCATAAGTGGAAGGAGGGAGGGCATAGGATAAATAAATTAATTCATTGGATAAATACCTAGAAGACGGAACATTTCACAGTTGAGGGGGTTGGGTTGCTGATGACATACAAAAATGTATAGTTTATGTAAATAAATTATAATAGTTAAAATCATGAAGATAAATATAATTTAACTCGAATCAGAAACAAATAGGCCTAATTACGAATCAACGTCAAAACAAAGATGGTCAGTTATTTTAAAAAAATTGTAGTAAGAATTTTTGAAATAATTTTGTTGTTTAATTAAAAAACAAAACATAATGTATATACATGAAATACTGTTAAAATGGCAAGCTTTCAACTAGTTATTATTTTATTGCAAGTAAAAACCCATAAATATAGGAATTAAGAATAACAACTTCTCTATCGCTAAATGAACCGTTTAGTGTTCGGCGAATAGTAGCGCGCCTTGCCAACTTATTATTTAAACTGGGCATTTAGAGTTCGGTGAATTGAAGCGTGCTACGCCAACTGCGGTGTGGAGTGATAAAATCCGTTATTTCGATTCTCGACATCACTGTCTGCAATAACAGAAGGGCAATCTGAGCTGAATACAATTCAAAATAGAGGTTAGCTCGAGGGGGTATTCATTCATATATTACTGCTTCGATTGTAAGTTATATAGAAAGTTATGTGATGGGTCAAAAACCGATGTCGGGTTTGTCGATATTTTCTTGAGAACCCCAAGTACAAAAAAAGTTTTTGAAAATTTGGTCTTCTACAGTGCTCATCAGTCCAAGCTTAACCTAACTAAATATGACGGAATAGAAAAGCGACTGATTATAATTTAGGAGGCTAAAACGGCCTTGAATATGTTGTATAATTTGCTGAAATAAATCAATGCTTGTCTTAAAAAAAATTATCTTGTATTAATGAATTCATTGTTAATAGTGTAGAGGAAATAGGTTAGTTATTTTCAACAATGACAACGGGTGCTGGTAACGAATAATACCAGCAATATAGATGTTATGAAAAAAAAGAAATGGAATTTATATTCGTGATTTTAATTTCTTACTGAGTATTATATCCGTTTTGAGATCTTGAATCCAAAAAAATGTTTTTAGGAATAAAGTCAGTCTGTCTGTCATCAGTGTTTTCTATACCCTAACTGCTAATTTTAACTGAATTTGGTGTTTGGGCATATATTTGCTTTATTTCCGTAATTTTCTTCTTCATTTTTTCAATAACATAAAATTTAAATGTAGTTGCCATAAGAAAAAAAACCCTAAAATTACTATTTTCTTCAAATTTTGCTCAAGGTTCCAAACAAAACTCTCTAAAAATGCTGGTTCATGAGTTAGCGGTAATAAAGAAGAAAATTACCATTGGCGCTGTTTATAGAAAACGTAATTTTGGGGCTCTCACAATTTCATTTACATTTGAGTGAAATGTGAAGATTAATTATCAAAATCCATGTGGAAAATGAAAAATTAAAATATAATTCGACGCAGAAATAATTGCCAAAAAATAAAAATGAATCCTGACAGCCGATTTTGCAATGTTTTTGCATTATTTATTTAAAGTTAACATGTAGTTATTAATCCCTAAATGCCTCTTTCGTAACCGAAAACTAGTTCGCTTCATTACATTTCAACAAAATCCTATAGCCCGTTTTCAAAATAAACTTTACACATATAAAATTACTGTGTTCTTTTTATGTTATTTATTTTAATGTTATGCCAACCTCAGATTCTGAGTTAATCTGATGTAGGATAGAAGTCCGAAACGCGCCATTATAAAATAGAAGAAAAGAGGTCATGTAACGGAAATGAGGTACTTTATGGTAATACAATTTAGTGTGATTTTCCAGAAAACTATAGATGGAAGGCTATACTAAAGTATGATAGTATTTTAATATTATTCTGTTTGGAATTTAAGGGTATGGTCAACTCTGATTTCAGTATACACTTATGTTTAGCAAAGTTTGACTATTATCTTATACAATAGACTACCGGTGTATCGCAAATAAAATTTACGTTTCCGCAGGAAGTAAACCTCCAAAAAAGGGTTTCAGTAAAATGTGCGTGAAGCGTGTATAGAATGCACACTGCATACACTCGGCCTTGCAAACTGGTTGTGCCGTGGGTTGGGTTCAGTTGTGAGTGTACACGCCAGCTGGACGCTTCGTCATGAATGGTGAGTAAAACAGCTGATTACAAACACTAGCTTTTTAGGTAATATGTAACAATATGTTAGACAGTAAAATGCTTTCTTCGATTGACTTCAGTTTAAAATATATCTTTCATTAAATAAGAGCCTAGAGCGATGCAAGTTTCTTAGTTAATATTATTATATTGAAACTTTGACAACAAATCTCTATAATTCGTTTTTTTATTTTTAACATGTACGTTGAAAGTTATGAGATAAGTCAAAATATCGATGTGGGGTTTTTGGTTAATATATCCTTTTTGAGGTCCCCTAAGTTCAAAAAAGTGGTTTTTAGAATCTCGTTTGTCGTCTGTTCTATAGCTTAAACAAGTGGACAGATTTTAATCAAATTTAGTATGTTGACGTATTTTGACTATATATCAGGGCTTTTTTCATTTGTTCTATAACTGAAAATTTGGGGGTAGCTGTATAAGAGAGAAAACACGAATTTACGATTGTCTCAAAATCGTCTCTAGCGATTTTGATGAAATTTATCTTCAATGGACCTAAACAAAACGTATTTGGCGCCATCACTTCACTAAATGCTGGTTCCTAAGTTGTCGCTAAGACCACACGGGACGGTTACAAAAGACGTAATTTCTCAAAATCAGCCCTATAGATTAATTAACCCGATATATAGCATTAAAATTTAAGATTAAGAATTATGACCTAAATCTGTTGACCAAATCGTAAGTCAAAATATTACGGTTCAGGAATAATTGACAAAAAAGTACTTCGACTGCAGTGATTGGTTCATTTTCATATTTTGACGAACAACTTCCGAATGACAATTTTGGTGACAAGATTTGGTTATTATTATTCGGTATTCGGGTTTTGATGATGGGTGTGTTATAAAATTATATATCGTACAACAAGTAATGTGTTTCAACAAGATTGTTTATTTAAGATTATTATTTTAGAATTATCCAATTACAAAATGAGTATAAAAATATTTTGGACACAAGAGTCTTGAATACGTGTAGATCCAGTGAAAACCTAAGGGTCATATAGGGCCTTAATCTCGAGGTTCAGAAGCCCAATAGTCTAACTATTGCAACTAAAGAAAGGTGTCTGATAGCAGTGGATAAGTGATGGGTGAATATGGTACAAAGTTAATGGTGGATTATATTTTAAATAATGGTATTTATAATGCTTATGTAAATAAAACTTCTTTCGTTCACAGTTTTAGTTTGTTATAATGAATTTTGAGTGAGTTGTAATTTTTGTTGATAATTTTGGCTGGATATAATCTGGATGAAAGGTGAATTTCTGTTGTTTAATCAATTCCATGGAGGGATAAACAAAGTTATATTTTACTCGGTTCCAATTTCGAATATTATATTTTAACTAATTACCGGTTTTTTGCCACTAAAATAATTATTCAAAACACTTAATCTTCCTGGATCTCTAACAATGATGCTGCCTCTTTTGATGTTTTGAATAGAATGTCCCAAAACAGTTTTTCTTCTTCTTCAGCAGCTTCATTTCCCTCCCAAGTTTTTCTTTTTCTTCCTTTTAAACTTGTATTATGTGTACTGTGGTATGGGTTTTGAAGAAATAGGTTATATTTTTAGTTGGTAATAATGAATATGTTTAATTGGGTGATTTTATATGCATATATGGTTTTTTTTTAACTTTGGAATTTCGCTATCAGTCTGTGGAATATTTTTCTTAGTGTGAGCTTGTGTGTGAATGGTTGTGAGATACTTTTGTCGGTAATTGTTTACAAAGAAAGTTGCAGGTTTTTTGGTAACA
This sequence comes from Aphrophora alni, assembly GCA_963513935.1. Classification (NCBI taxonomy): domain Eukaryota; kingdom Metazoa; phylum Arthropoda; class Insecta; order Hemiptera; family Aphrophoridae; genus Aphrophora; species Aphrophora alni. Next base: position 65,985,451 of record OY740772.1, read on the forward strand.
TGTTCTACATACCTTATTTCTTAATAATAAAATAAGTTTTCAACGCGGAGGTAACTTTTTCACCGAAAAATCGCAATTTCAAAACTACAGAATTCAATGTATTTATAGATTACAGAAGCCAAGCAACATAGAGCGCGGTTAGTACTTGGATTGGTGACCGCTTGGAAAATAACGCACAATTTCTTCTTCTTTCTTTTTTTTTTAACAAATTTACGCGTAGGTCATGTATATAAATAGCCACCTTCTTGCCCTTATAAGGGAAAAAATTAGCGCATAAACCTATTTTTTTAAAGCGTATTTCACTTAATAGACCTTAACCTAGAAAAGTTGGAATTTTTTCCCACATGAAAAAGTTAGCTCCGCGTTGAAAACTTAATTTTATTATAAAAAATAATGTACGTAGAATGTTTTTTTTTAATTGCTAAAAATCAACTTTCTTTGTAAACAGTTACCCTTTTGTCATATAAAGAGTTAAGAAAATATACCATAGGCTTTATAGGACACAACAAAAATAATTTTTTGTGGATATTGTTAGTTAAACTAACCTCAAAGTGATTTTTTAGTTATTCTAATTAATTAGCTGTTAGTAAATTTATAATATTCGTCGCGTAACTATGAAGTGCACGGGAAAAAATTAAGCTGATTTTTCGGTGGAGTTGTATAAGAGATCAGGAAACAGAAACTTTCGGGACTCTATTGCTTTCAGTGCAGTATGATGAAGACAATTTTTTTTTCTAGCATATGGTTGGAATAGTTATTTTGAGACAAGGTGATCTCGAGAATTATACCACATTTGATCTAAACAAACAACCAAACAAAATATTTCAAATTTTATTCAGATCTGTAATAGTGCATCAACATTTGACTGCGTGGTGTGTTAAACAATTATATCAGTCTTTACAAGATATATTTTGTTGTTAAAATAATTTAATTTTGAGCAAATTTTTAAAATGTGTATCGTCAGATCTGTGGGATGGACAGTAGATGCTAAAAATAAACCAAAAATATTTAGCGAATAAATTATTAAGAAGAAATGAATCATACCCGGATGAAATGTCATTTCTTAAAATAGATTGGAACTAACAGCTGATAATTTTTTTGTTCTTACAGGGCCATAGCCCTTGATGATAACTGTAAAGATTGCTTAAGATTTTAATATTTATAACTTTATACAAATAATTGAAAAAAAAACATTATGTAGAAAAAAAACATTAGGTTCGTTTAAAAAATCGATATCTAAGTTTTTTGTGAAAATATTCGGCGATATCTGTAGATAATCTGTTTGTTCAGTAATGTTTATTAACATTTTATTTATACCCGATTTTTTACAAGTTTTTTCAACATGGCGGATCAGCAATTTAAAAAATCGATTCCTAAATTGTTTGAAGTTGTAGAAATAACTTCGTTTTTCCTATTAAATACTATTCTAATAAATAAATTATTCCTTAACGATAGAAAACAAGTTGATTGACGTGATACTGGCCCAGCCCCCCTCTAAATATAATGTCAAAAAGTGTCTTTTGAGCCTTTAAATTGTATTAGTAGATTAAGGGATAAGGAAAGTTTGTTTACAGTTATACAGGTTTCGTAATTATGTATATCACTCTTTCTTCGTTGGTCTCCACTAGTGTCTCGGGCCTGGATGATAAGTCTCGAAACTGTACATATTTCAAGAAGCTACGCTAGTGTAGATAACTCATCGGCTCTCTAGTCTACGAAATCACATATTCTTAGGTCAGAGTTAGAAATTACATTTTCGCTATTTATCATCGTAAAGAGTCTGTGGTGGTACCATTACATCGAGAATTAAAATGGGTTTTTAATTTAATGTTTACACGAAATACGAACAAAAAAACTATTTAAAATGGCAGCCATTTTAACATTATTAATTATATGTTTTAAAGTTATCGTGGTTGCGACGCGACGGGCGGCGTGTCAAAAATTTGGCTTTGCAATGTGAAGATCACTAAAGGTATATTTGTTTGCCATATACTTCGAATACTGTGTAAGTATATTTGCAAAAGTTAAAAATTTATGTGCCCCTCCCCCCCCCCCCTAATGATCCGACCAAAACGGATTAATATTCTATTAATCATAATACGCTTATTTAAAAATAAATATTGTAAGTATACATTTTTTTTTTTTTTTTTAATGACAAAAATAACAACTCAATGGTATTTTTCCCGAACTCTTAAAATGTCTGGCAAACGGAGGCCCTAAATGAGTAAAAATTCTAATTGTGAAATGAAATCTTCCATGATAAAGCTGCAGTTCTTTGAAACGGTTGGTCCAACTTCTATCTTGAGGCCTGCTAAACACGTCTTATCTAATGCCTATCGCCTTCCTCTATTCTAAGGAAGTTGTATGAGGTCTGTTATGTGGTTTATGATTTCCTATTATATTTACATAAATTTTCTCTAAATAGAATACGATTTTAATCCCTACTTATTGAATCATTACAGCTGACCAAAACGGATAATTTAATTTAACGCACCTTTACCATTTTAATTGAACATAAACATTTATAAATATCAAATATAAAACTGCATAAAGTCTAAAATCATTGATAGATTATAGCTGTTGTTTTGATGATATGTGTTATTTATTTGTTTACTTCCCTTTATAGTAGTGGAGAATCATTACAACATATTATAGTATCTATAAAATCTTTCAAAGCCTCTTTAAGTAGCAATCAACGAGATTCTAGTCCATTAGATTATCACAGTAAAAACATACCGTTTAAGAGTATACTGCATGTATGCCTACCAGTGCAAAGTGCACTAACTGGTACTAACAAAGTACACTAACTGGCACTAACAAATTACACTAACTGGCACTAACAAATTACACTAACTGGTACTAACAAAGTACACTAACTGGCACTAACAAATTACACTAACTGGCACTAACAAATTACACTAACTGGTACTAACAAAGTACACTAACTGGCACTAACAAATTACACTAACTGGTACTAACAAAGTACACTAACTGGCACTAACAAATTACACTAACTGGCACTAACAAATTACACTAACTGGTACTAACAAAGTACACTAACTGGCACTAACAAATTACACTAACTGGCACTAACAAATTACACTAACTGGTACTAACAAAGTACACTAACTGACACTAACAAATTACACTAACTGGTACTAACAAAGTACACTAACTGGCACTAACAAATTACACTAACTGGCACTAACAAATTACACTAACTGGTACTAACAAAGTACACTAACTGGTACTAACAAATTACACTAACTGGCACTAACAAATTACACTAACTGGTACTAACAAAGTACACTAACTGGCACTAACAAATTACACTAACTGGCACTAACAAATTACACTAACTGGTACTAACAAAGTACACTAACTGGCACTAACAAATTACACTAACTGGTACTAACAAAGTACACTAACTGGCACTAACAAATTACACTAACTGGCACTAACTGGTACTAACAAATTACACTAACTGGTACTAACAAAGTACACTAACTGGCACTAACAAATTACACTAACTGGTACTAACAAAGTACACTTACTGGCATTAACAAATTACACTAACTGGTACTAACAAAGTACGCTAACTGGCACTAACAAATTACACTAACTGGCACTAACAAATTACACTAACTGGTACTAACAAAGTACACTAACTGGTACTAACAAATTACACTAACTGGCACTAACAAATTACACTAACTGGTACTAACAAAGTACACTAACTGGCACTAACAAATTACACTAACTGGCACTAACAAATTACACTAACTGGTACTAACAAAGTACACTAACTGGCACTAACAAATTACACTAACTGGTACTAACTGGTACTAACAAATTACACTAACTGGTACTAACAAAGTACACTAACTGGCACTAACAAATTACACTAACTGGTACTAACAAAGTACACTTACTGGCATTAACAAATTACACTAACTGGTACTAACAAAGTACGCTAACTGGCACTAACAAATTACACTAACTGGCACTAACAAATTACACTAACTGGTACTAACAAAGTACACTAACTGGTACTAACAAATTACACTAACTGGCACTAACAAATTACACTAACTGGTACTAACAAAGTACACTAACTGGCACTAACAAATTACACTAACTGGCACTAACAAATTACACTAACTGGTACTAACAAAGTACACTAACTGGCACTAACAAATTACACTAACTGGTACTAACAAAGTACACTAACTGGCACTAACAAATTACACTAACTGGCACTAACTGGTACTAACAAATTACACTAACTGGTACTAACAAAGTACACTAACTGGCACTAACAAATTACACTAACTGGTACTAACAAAGTACACTAACTGACACTAACAAATTACACTAACTGGTACTAACAAAGTACACTAACTGGCACTAACAAATTACACTAACTGGCACTAACAAATTACACTAACTGGTACTAACAAAGTACACTAACTGGTACTAACAAATTACACTAACTGGCACTAACAAATTACACTAACTGGTACTAACAAAGTACACTAACTGGCACTAACAAATTACACTAACTGGCACTAACAAATTACACTAACTGGTACTAACAAAGTACACTAACTGGCACTAACAAATTACACTAACTGGTACTAACAAAGTACACTAACTGGCACTAACAAATTACACTAACTGGCACTAACTGGCACTAACAAATTACACTAACTGGTACTAACAAAGTACACTAACTGGCACTAACAAATTACACTAACTGGTACTAACAAAGTACACTTACTGGCATTAACAAATTACACTAACTGGTACTAACAAAGTACGCTAACTGGCACATCATTGACGTCAACACACTTCTCAGGACATCTAAAAACATGAAGGGGGACTAGTGTAGTATACTTCTAAAATATACTTTATTTAAGAAAAATAGTAAAGATTTTCCACCATACAAAGGTAAATAAACAACAAAATAACAATATATCACCATAGCAACTGTAACAATGCAGCTGTTTTGAATTTACCAAAGTTTTTTGTATAGATTTGGTACAGTTTTATATAATTTGTGTGCTTAATAAATGTTGAATGTTAAATTTAATGGTAATGGGTTTCTTGGAACATACCGAGTAAACAGCTGTATAAATTATTAAAATTTGTAAATTTTATTTTGCTAAGCTAATCCGAAACTGTAATCATGTTATGTATTATCATGAGCTATTAAAAAGTTAGCTCGTAAAAAATCGACAGTAAGTTAGGTGCCAATTAAACACCAATTGTTTTAAACTATGATTCGTTGTATTTTGTTTCCTAATATTGACTATTATTAGTTATCGTCTGAATGAAAGGCAAATTATTTGACATAAGCCTCCTGGTTTGGTGGTTATTGCCCGCGCTTTTTGAGGGCAAGATGTTCAGATTTTAATCCTCGTGGAGACCGATAAAGTTACAGTTTTCACCAAAAATCGTGTAAGATAAAGTGCGGAGCTTGTTGAAGCTCAATAACAACGACTGGAAGTCGATATGTTGAGCTGCGACGACTTGTAGGAGAAAAGACAAATTATAGGCAGGACTGAAATACATGAGTAATTAGAGTAATAATACATAGAAATATCAGTGATTAATTACTAGTATACAATAATAATTAGCAACGAGATTTAGTAGCTTCTATATTTATTTTATTAAGCTTACAATCACTATTACACTGGCTTATAATAGCATATAAGTCTTAATGACACATATTACACAATTTATACTAACTATTAATTCATGAAAAAATGTATAACTGGGCTATTGAGATATAGAATATTGACCATGGCGCGCTTGTCATTTTGTGCTGTTGAAAGTTTTTCTTTGCTTGTCGTTTTAAGGCGAAAAACCTCTCGGTTATCATCGCCTAATAAAAAAGAAGAAGAAAAAGAAGATACACCAATGATCCCTAGCTCTAGAATACTCTTAACAGCGTTATGATCGGAAAATAAGTTGGACCAGAAAGACCGGATAGGAAAGATGAAAGAGAGGCATCATAGAGTAAATGAAAAAAGATGTAGTATCTCAGGATTGCCACGCTGGTAGCCACTATTGTCAACCCCTCGGAACTGTTCTGAGAGGTGAGACGAGAACGGAATTTACTCGGTAATAAATTATAGTCCTATGTCAGAATTCCGCGAAGACGCTTTCAATGCCATATGTCCTACGCCACAACACAAGACGCTCCTACTAAACAATTTTTTTTTGTTTAAAGGCGAAAAATCTCTCGGTCATCATCTTCTTATGAAAATAGACGAAAATAAAATAATGATCCTTAGCCCTAGAATACTCTTAACAGCGTCAGGGTCAGTAAATAACACGAGAGACCGGATAGGAAAAATGAAAGAGAGAGATCTAACCCCATACTGCAAGAAATGAGGTATGGTCCCTCGGGATTGCCACGCTGGTAGTCACTATTGTGAACCTCTCTGATCTGTAGTGAGAGGTGAGATGAGAACAGAATTTACTCTATTATAAATTTGTAGTTCTATGTCATAGAATTACGCGAAGACGCTTTCAATGTCCTATGTCCTACACTACAACACAAGACTCTCCTACTAAACATATTTTTCTTGTTTAAAGGCAAAATATCTCTTATTCATCAATGCCTTTAAAAAAAAAGAAGTAAACATAAGCCCTCTAATACTTTAAAGCCTCAGGGTTGGAAGAAAAGAAGAGTTGGTCAAACCTGATATGAAAGAGAAAAGAGGAAGATCAACCCAAGACTAAATTAAGAAAGCTGTAGATCTAGATAGAATCCGTCAGGATTGCCTCGCCTCTAGTCATTATAGTGAGCCCCTGATGGTTTTTTACTAAACAATGAATTGATACTCTTTAACGGCTGCAATGTTTATGAAATTTATACTATTTTCTTTCAAATAAAAAGTAAAGTAAGAGTTATAACGATTTTAAAAACATCAGCCACTTGGGAGAAAATGTGGATGATTAAAAAAGTCGCCATAACTGAAAACTACGTTCAGTGGTCTTTTTATATTAGTAAAGGTTTTACGAATATAAAGATTAATAATTTAGCTTACTTTTAAATCATAAGTGAAAACAAAACATTTTCCACTTTAATTTAATATTATAAATTTATTGAACACTCAAATCATATAACTCTTTAGAAAAACTCTGGGAGATTCACGTTAGCTGACAGTAGGTATGATTTTTCCATTAGATATTGTGTTATTTACTTAACTTTGTATTGGTGGTTAGTTGGCAAGTATACTGCAACTACTCTTGAATAGCGTATTTTTATTGTGAAAAATTAGTGGATTTACGAACTTGTTGGTTGCTATTCGAAGAGCATTTGAGTTTGGTGTTTGGAACTTTCTAAGCAAGCCAATAATTTGGAACGGGAAACAACTGGATTAGCGATGTTGATACTCGGGTGAAATAGATACTCGCAATACTCGGCTTCGAATTATTTCAATACTAGTATTATTAATTCAACATCGAGTATCTGCGCAGAATGATTATGCGCATTATGGGTGTGTGTGTTATATTTCTATCTGTTAGACTGATCCACCAAGTATTTATTTTTTTAAACAATATGTGATTGACACTTGTAATACGTAATTAAATGTTATCCTGCCTCGACACAAATTCAGTAATTAAACGTGAGTACAATTATTACCAACATTAATAATTTAGTTATTATTTAAAATAAGTTAATTTACTATATTTTTTATAAAGATGGTAACCTATAAATATTTATTTAAATATAAGTAATAACAATTAAATAATAATTTAATTTACTTTTTGTTAATTTGGAAATAAATTACTATTATTGTTATTTTAAATTGAACTTGTTACCGAATCTAAATCATTTTAACTCAAAATCGTAATGTTTAATTAATGTGTAGTAAAAAATGAGCTTAGAAACAAATGTAACCAAAGTAGAAACACGGAGTATTTTGTTTGGAATTGACACAACACTAACGAATATCGTTGTCCGAGGATACTCGCACACCGAGGATACTCGCTATGACTCGCACATTACCTCCTACTTTTTCCTAGTTACGAGGATTTTGACCGAGTATTTTAATTCGAAACCGAGGATTTTAATACTCGGACTCTTCCGAGGATTTTGATACTCGGAATCACCGAGTATTTTAATTCGAACTCGCACATCACTAAACTGGATACCCCCTCATTGAAAGTGGAAAAATGAAAAATGGCATGCGTCAATAGCTTATTGTTGATGTCACAGAAAACAGAAATAGCTGCACCGATTAAGTCAAGAGACGGACAAATCTTATGGTACATTCCAAAGAGCTGCCAAGAAAGCAAAATTACAGCCAGATTAATCGAACAGAATTCAGTTCTGCCAATGGTTCAGGTTGAACCGGGACATTCTTTCCATCATATGGTTTATTGGTGAGACGTGGTTTCACTTGTATAGATGGATATGTTGAATTAACAAAACTTCTAAGAAAACCCACATATTAATTTTGCAAATGCATTCCGACAAGATTGGTGTTTGGTGCGCAATATCTTTCATTTTATCAAAATTGACAGTGAAATTTATTTAAGTTTTATGTAATTTTAGAGCCAAATAAATATAACGAACGAAAATGGCAAAGGTTTCCACAAGTACAAAGTAAGTAAAACATAAATATCACCATTTGCAAGACATCTACTACCAAAGATTTCTATAAATTTGATGCAGTTTTATGTAATGATAAATGTTTATTTTGAAATTAAAATGATATAGGTTTTCTGGGATAATCCTTTCATGACAGGTTTTGATAATTGTCAGAGTGGCGGTATGTAATCTTTCGTAATAGTCTGATTGCATAACCTAAGCTTCTATTGTTCCAGAACTATTTATTGAATTAATCAATAGTTAATGAAACACTATAATTTCCTTAACAAGAAAACACTCCAACAAGATGGCGATTCAATGCCTAAGTCATCATCTGTAGTTGTTAAGTGTACATACTTAATGTGCGACTGAACCAAGAGAGGCTCGGCCAAGGAGTCATATAGGTAGCAGCAGTGTAGCGAATTTTTCACACATTTTGCTCAAATATTTAAGTTATCTCAATTAGTTTAAATATGTTGATATGTTGGGAGTCATAAAGAGAAATGTTTACTTAGCACTTATTTTATGTCTATTTATATGAAAACAGATGTCTAGGCTAACTCAACTCAAACCTCCAGAACTAGAAACATGAAATACAGGAAGTATAGTCCTTCCTTCCACAACGTAAGAACTTACTAAGGATGGATTTTCCTAAATTTGATTCCTAAGGGTATAAAATATCTATTAACCCGATGAGATAAACACTTGATATTTGCTTACATAGGTTACCGCTACAACTGCCTACAAATATAATCTCCAACAAAATTCCCCTATCTATCTATCTATCTATGTAAAAGCATATGTCCGACCCCCCCCCCTTGCACAAATAAGAAGCGATTTACCTAAATTTGTTCCCGAAGGATGTTATAAAGGGCAAAATTTGTTTTCACCAATTTCTCAATATTTCTTAAACAGCGATGCGATGTCAACTTGGCCTTTTCTTATATAGATTACCTATATAGTCCTCCTATAACTTAAGAACCTATTGAGCAGGTAGTGTGCTTAATTTGATCCCTAAGAGGTAATATATATTTTCACGGATTCCTCAATAACTCTTAGGCCTGATGAGATGACGACTTGGATTTTTCTTATCTCTACAATGCCTAAAATCATAATCTTTTACATAAGCCACTATATAAATATATAAAAGCAGATGTCCTGCCTAAAGAAACTGAACTGAGAAATATGAAATTCTCAGATACGTATAGACCACTAACAAAGGATATTTCGAAATTCGATCTCTAAGAAGGTTGAAAAGGGTGAAACGTATTTTCACAGATTCCTCAATATCTTTTAGTCTCGATGACAAATTGACTTAGTTTTATTACATAAAAATAGCTAAAACCATAATTGTATGTCTTTTTTAAAATATGTCATCATTATCTCTAGAGCCGTTAAGATACAATACTTTAAATAGGGAACATGCTTTAGTATTTTGTATCAAACAAAATTATGGTAACAAATTTACAGAAAGGTTAATTAATATTTCAAAATAAAATGTCAAATAAATATTTGGTTGAAAGGTAACCTGAGTTTTTGATGATATAAATCGCTTTAGGTAGTCATAAACAAGCAACAAATTGCAAAGATCATAGTTTCAAAAAGCTACATTTGACATCTATCTGTCCGTTTGGGGATTTTTTAAATGCCTACACTTCGGATACGGATTTAAATAGAGTCTAAATTTCGTATATTTGATTAGATAATGTTACCCTGACTATATAGGCATGGCTATCCCAAAGTATTATAGCGGGTTCTACTCTTTTTTCATGTCATGTGTTAGATACCTATCTTTCACTTTCCTATCAGGTCTATTTTGTTCAACTCTTGTTCTATTCTGACTGTGATACTATTAGACTATTAGAGTGCTAAGGGTCCTTATTTTATGCTATTTTTATTATAAGGCGATGATGGCACAGAGGTTTTTATTCATTGAAACAATAACTATGTATGTATGTTTTAACGTAAGCCTCTGAGACTTGCCAATCCTTTGGGAACATACCTTTTTATATCAAGTCATGTGTTAGATACATCTCTTTCATCTTTCCTATCATGTCTCTTTTGATCAACTCTTTTTCTATTCTGACTCTGATACTATTAGAGTGCTAAGGGGTCCTTATTTTATGCTCTTTTATTATTTTTTATTATAAGGCAATGATGACTGAAAGGTTTTTACTCATTGAAACAATAACTTTGTATGTATGTTTTAACGTAAGCCTCTGAGACTTGCCAATCCCTTGTGAACATACCTTTTTATATCAAGTCATGTATTAGATACCTCTCTTACATCTTTCCTTACAGGTCTTTTTTGATCAACTCTTGTTCTATTCTGACTCTGATAGTATTAGAGTATTAGAGTGCTAAGGGTCCTTATTTTATGCTATTTTTATTATAAGGCGATGATGGCACAGAGGTTTTTATTCATTGAAACAATAACTATGTATGTATGTTTTAACGTAAGCCTCTGAGACTTGCCAATCCTTTGGGAACATACCTTTTTATATCAAGTCATGTGTTAGATACATCCCTTTCATCTTTCCTATCATGTCTCTTTTGATCAACTCTTGTTCTATTCTGACTCTGATACTATTAGAGTGCTAAGGGGTCCTTATTTTATGCTCTTTTATTATTTTTTATTATAAGGCAATGATGACTGAAAGGTTTTTACTCATTGAAACAATAACTATGTATGTATGTTTTAACGTAAGCCTCTGAGACTTGCCAATCCCTTGTGAACATACCTTTTTATATCAAGTCATGTATTAGATACCTCTCTTACATCTTTCCTTACAGGTCTTTTTTGATCAACTCTTGTTCTATTCTGACTCTGATACTATTAGAGTATTAGAGTGCTAAGGGGTCCATATTTTATGCTCTTTTATTATTTTTTATTATAAGGCAATGATGACTGAAAGGTTTTTACTCATTGAAACAATAACTATGTATGTATGTTTTAACGTAAGCCTCTGAGACTTTCCAATCCCTTGTGAACATACCTTTTTATATCAAGTCATGTATTAGATACCTCTCTTACATCTTTCCTTACAGGTCTTTTTTTATCAACTCTTGTTCTATTCTGACTCTGATACTATTAGAGTATTAGAGTGCTAAGGGGTCCTTATTTTATGCTCTTTTATTATTTTTTATTATAAGGCAATGATGACTGAAAGGTTTTTACTCATTGAAACATAACTATGTATGTATGTTTTAACGTAAGCCTCTGAGGCTTGCCAATCCCTTGGGAACATACCTTTTTATATCTTGTCTTGGGTTAGATACATCTCTTTCATCTTTCCTATCATGTCTCTTTTGATCAACTCTTTTTCTATTCTGACTCTGATACTATTAGAGTGCTAAGGGGTCCTTATTTTATGCTCTTTTATTATTTTTTATTATAAGGCAATGATGACTGAAAGGTTTTTACTCATTGAAACAATAACTTTGTATGTATGTTTTAACGTAAGCCTCTGAGACTTGCCAATCCCTTGTGAACATACCTTTTTATATCAAGTCATGTATTAGATACCTCTCTTACATCTTTCCTTACAGGTCTTTTTTGATCAACTCTTGTTCTATTCTGACTCTGATAGTATTAGAGTATTAGAGTGCTAAGGGTCCTTATTTTATGCTATTTTTATTATAAGGCGATGATGGCACAGAGGTTTTTATTCATTGAAACAATAACTATGTATGTATGTTTTAACGTAAGCCTCTGAGACTTGCCAATCCTTTGGGAACATACCTTTTTATATCAAGTCATGTGTTAGATACATCCCTTTCATCTTTCCTATCATGTCTCTTTTGATCAACTCTTGTTCTATTCTGACTCTGATACTATTAGAGTGCTAAGGGGTCCTTATTTTATGCTCTTTTATTATTTTTTATTATAAGGCAATGATGACTGAAAGGTTTTTACTCATTGAAACAATAACTATGTATGTATGTTTTAACGTAAGCCTCTGAGACTTGCCAATCCCTTGTGAACATACCTTTTTATATCAAGTCATGTATTAGATACCTCTCTTACATCTTTCCTTACAGGTCTTTTTTGATCAACTCTTGTTCTATTCTGACTCTGATACTATTAGAGTATTAGAGTGCTAAGGGGTCCATATTTTATGCTCTTTTATTATTTTTTATTATAAGGCAATGATGACTGAAAGGTTTTTACTCATTGAAACAATAACTATGTATGTATGTTTTAACGTAAGCCTCTGAGACTTTCCAATCCCTTGTGAACATACCTTTTTATATCAAGTCATGTATTAGATACCTCTCTTACATCTTTCCTTACAGGTCTTTTTTTATCAACTCTTGTTCTATTCTGACTCTGATACTATTAGAGTATTAGAGTGCTAAGGGGTCCTTATTTTATGCTCTTTTATTATTTTTTATTATAAGGCAATGATGACTGAAAGGTTTTTACTCATTGAAACATAACTATGTATGTATGTTTTAACGTAAGCCTCTGAGGCTTGCCAATCCCTTGGGAACATACCTTTTTATATCTTGTCTTGGGTTAGATGCCTCTCTCTCATCTTTCCTATCAGGTCTCTATTGACCTACTATTGTTCTATTCCCACTCTGATATTATTGGATCGTTACAGGGTTAGAAGTCTTTATTCTATTTTAAGCTATGATGACCGAGAGGTTTTCCTCTTTGAACAACAAAGGAAAACAATTGTTTTAACATATCTAGAAAACATTCTAATTGTATAGGAAACCGTATCAAAATGGCGTCCATTTGTAAACGTTTTTATTGAATGTTTTGAATATTCTAAACAAAGTAAAAGTGATCGGAAATGTTCTTTAAATAACCTAATCAATTGGTTTTTAATTTCTCTACTAAATCAATGTTACAACAGCCATACATTCAATTCAAGTAGACTACATCAGTATAATGCTCATATGTGTTAGGCCTACATAAAGTTTTGTAAAATCAATATGAAATAATAAGATGGTTGTACATTTAAAGGTTCTGTAACGTGATTGTGAATGAGTTAATTTTAGCACCCGAATAGCGCGACCTTAGTCAGAACAGGAGGAATGTTGCCCGGTTCTGATTTGTCCATGTTTGGCCTTCCGTTACGTTTGTATGCATGGCATGAAGGTCGCTGAGGAATGCTACTCAACTCAGTTCGGCACATGATGGAAAATACAGTAACTCAAAATCTTGAAATAATTAGACTCTTTACTCTAAGACATCAATTGTGTTTTCACCCCATCACAATAAGGTGTAGGGAATCTAGCTGGAACTACACCTTTTCACGTAATTTTGGGTTCGATCTCTCTCTTTCATTTTCCCTATCAAGTCTCTCTTGAGGAACTCTCGTTCTTTCCCGCCCCTGACGCTATTTCGGTGGCTAGGAGTCTTTAATTTATATTTTCTTTTTACTTTATTCGATATGTCCGAAAGGTTTTTCGTCTTTAAACAACAAGGACAAATATGCATAAGATAAAATTGTCAAGATAAAAGGCAATTATAATGTTTTTTTTTCCATTTCCTAAAAAAGTTTCGAAAAATATTTCAATTTCATTATTACTGACCTTTTTTCAGATGAATTTCATACTAGAGATAAAACGATATAGATTTCTTTATAAAATTTGTGGAATTATTTAATTTAAAGATATTTATATATTTATTTCGCTTGCTTTGCTTTTGTCATTCGACCTAAGCTTTAAATCGCATTTGGTTGAAATCGAATTTTTAAGGACGGTGGTCAAAGTTAGTTTATGCTTATTTTTTTCTAAATTATTTTTATGGATGATAATTTTCATATACTTGCAATTTGACACATTGGTTTTAATCATTAATATTCACATTTCACCAAAATTGCAAGAACATTATTATATCCAATTTTGAGAATTATTGTCGTTTATCTGTCTATGACAGATTTTTTATTTTAATTTTTTTTAAGAGATGGCTTGAAATTTATATTTGTTTGAGTATTTAGAAGCTACATTTTAGGAAAATCTAATCACCATCGTTAGAGCCAACTTTAAGATAATGGTAATTTTTAGTTGTAGTCATATGAACTAAAAGTTTTAAGCTACCTTCATATACCTACATTCCAAGTTTAAGCAAAATAAGTCCTGTCGTTTGAACTATAGACCGATGCACAGACACAAACAACATAATCCCAAAACCACTTTTTTGGGGGCTCAGGTTACCTCAAAATGTATATTTTCGCGAATTTTTTTAACACATAAACTTCGATTTTTTACCAATCAAATTATTTTTTTTATAATAACTATATGTGAGAAATTTAAAAAAAGGTCCGAAAGTTTCACAATCCGTTTTGAAAGAGTTCTTGTTAATCAAGGGTCTACATGAGGCCGTATTAATGGCTCATTTTGTGCAATAAGATCACGATGTATATATAGGAAACTAACGATTACCAAATCAGCTACATTGTGAGTATTTATCAACCCTTTGTTATCCCCAAAATAACATGTTTTCTTCTATATTTCTATAATACTGTTAACAATTAATTAATTAATATTGACAGATCTCATTTTGTGCAATAAGATCACGATGTATATATAGGAAACTAACGATTACCAAATCACCGTATCAGCTACATTGTGAGTATTATCTGTTATCATCAACCCTTTGCCATCGCCCAAAATAACATGTTTTCTTCTATATTTCTATAATACTGTTAACAATTAATTAATTAATATTGACAGATCTCATTTTGTGCAATAAGATCACGATGTATATATAGGAAACTAACGATTACCAAATCAGCTACATTGTGAGTATTTATCAACCCTTTGTTATCCCCAAAATAACATGTTTTCTTCTATATTTCTATAATACTGTTAACAATTAATTAATTAATATTGACAGATCTCATTTTGTGCAATAAGATCACGATGTATATATAGGAAACTAACGATTACCAAATCAGCTACATTGTGAGTATTTATCAACCCTTTGTTATCCCCAAAATAACATGTTTTCTTCTATATTTCTATAATACTGTTAACAATTAATTAATTAATATTGACAGATCTCATTTTGTGCAATAAGATCACGATGTATATATAGGAAACTAACGATTACCAAATCAGCTACATTGTGAGTATTTATCAACCCTTTGTTATCCCCAAAATAACATGTTTTCTTCTATATTTCTATAATACTGTTAACAATTAATTAATTAATATTGACAGATCTCATTTTGTGCAATAAGATCACGATGTATATATAGGAAACTAACGATTACCAAATCAGCTACATTGTGAGTATTTATCAACCCTTTGTTATCCCCAAAATAACATGTTTTCTTCTATATTTCTATAATACTGTTAACAATTAATTAATTAATATTGACAGATCTCATTTTGTGCAATAAGATCACGATGTATATATAGGAAACTAACGATTACCAAATCAATGTATCAGCTACATTGTGAGTATTATCTGTTATCATCAACCCTTTGCCATCGCCCAAAATAACATGTTTTCTTCTATATTTCTATAATACTGTTAACAATTAATTAATTAATATTGACAGATCTCATTTTGTGTAATAAGATCACGATGTATATATAGGAAACTAACGATTACCAAATCAGCTACATTGTGAGTATTTATCAACCCTTTGTTATCCCCAAAATAACATGTTTTCTTCTATATTTCTATAATACTGTTAACAATTAATTAATTAATATTGACAGATCTCATTTTGTGCAATAAGATCACGATGTATATATAGGAAACTAACGATTACCAAATCAGCTACATTGTGAGTATTTATCAACCCTTTGTTATCCCCAAAATAACATGTTTTCTTCTATATTTCTATAATACTGTTAACAATTAATTAATTAATATTGACAGATCTCATTTTGTGCAATAAGATCACGATGTATATATAGGAAACTAACGATTACCAAATCACCGTATAAGCTACATTGTGAGTATTATCTGTTATCATCAACCCTTTGCCATCGCCCAAAATAACATGTTTTCTTCTATATTTCTATAATACTGTTAACAATTAATTAATTAATATTGACAGATCTCATTTTGTGCAATAAGATCACGATGTATATATAGGAAACTAACGATTACCAAATCACCGTATCAGCTACATTGTGAGTATTATCTGTTATCATCAACCCTTTGCCATCGCCCAAAATAACATGTTTTCTTCTATATTTCTATAATACTGTTAACAATTAATTAATTAATATTGACAGATCTCATTTTGTGCAATAAGATCACGATGTATATATAGGAAACTAACGATTACCAAATCACCGTATAAGCTACATTGTGAGTATTATCTGTTATCATCAACCCTTTGCCATCGCCCAAAATAACATGTTTTCTTCTATATTTCTATAATACTGTTAACAATTAATTAATTAATATTGACAGATCTCATTTTGTGCAATAAGATCACGATGTATATATAGGAAACTAACGATTACCAAATCACCGTATCAGCTACATTGTGAGTATTATCTGTTATCATCAACCCTTTGCCATCGCCCAAAATAACATGTTTTCTTCTATATTTCTATAATACTGTTAACAATTAATTAATTAATATTGACAGATCTCATTTTGTGTAATAAGATCACGATGTATATATAGGAAACTAACGATTACCAAATCAGCTACATTGTGAGTATTTATCAACCCTTTGTTATCCCCAAAATAACATGTTTTCTTCTATATTTCTATAATACTGTTAACAATTAATTAATTAATATTGACAGATCTCATTTTGTGCAATAAGATCACGATGTATATATAGGAAACTAACGATTACCAAATCAGCTACATTGTGAGTATTTATCAACCCTTTGTTATCCCCAAAATAACATGTTTTCTTCTATATTTCTATAATACTGTTAACAATTAATTAATTAATATTGACAGATCTCATTTTGTGCAATAAGATCACGATGTATATATAGGAAACTAACGATTACCAAATCACCGTATAAGCTACATTGTGAGTATTATCTGTTATCATCAACCCTTTGCCATCGCCCAAAATAACATGTTTTCTTCTATATTTCTATAATACTGTTAACAATTAATTAATTAATATTGACAGATCTCATTTTGTGCAATAAGATCACGATGTATATATAGGAAACTAACGATTACCAAATCACCGTATCAGCTACATTGTGAGTATTATCTGTTATCATCAACCCTTTGCCATCGCCCAAAATAACATGTTTTCTTCTATATTTCTATAATACTGTTAACAATTAATTAATTAATATTGACAGATCTCATTTTGTGCAATAAGATCACGATGTATATATAGGAAACTAACGATTACCAAATCACCGTATAAGCTACATTGTGAGTATTATCTGTTATCATCAACCCTTTGCCATCGCCCAAAATAACATGTTTTCTTCTATATTTCTATAATACTGTTAACAATTAATTAATTAATATTGACAGATCTCATTTTGTGCAATAAGATCACGATGTATATATAGGAAACTAACGATTACCAAATCACCGTATCAGCTACATTGTGAGTACAGTATTATTATCTGTTATCATCAACCCTTTGCCATCGCCCAAAATAACATGTTTTTTCTATATTTCTATAATACTGTAACAGTTAATTAATTAATATTGACAAAAAGAGGAAATTCCATTTAATGATTGCAAAAAAAGAGTTTATCTGTTTCTGATATGTGTGCGAGTTCATGCGGCAGAAGCGACATGCAGGCATACAATAACTTATTTGAGCAAGTTATACAAAACATTCAAGGCCGTTTAACCATATAAATTAATTATAAATAATAACTTTCTTTTCGTCATATTTAGTTAGGTTAGGTTTGGAGCTAAAAAAATTAATATATGATAATATTGTAAAAAGCATCGTAACTAAAAAGTGGAGCCTTCTAAAAGTGAGATCCAGCAGATAGATTGACTTCATGCCTTGTTGGTTTCTATGATTTATATCTCTACATCGTATTTGTCATCATAACCTAATTCTTCTGACTTCTGGAGAACTCTAAACTCCGTAGAGCTTCGCCAAGACACAAATTGGAAATTTCCCAGCTCCATTTCTTTTCTTCTTCTATTAAATCCTAATCATTAATTCATAATTATTAATTTATTTTAGTCCGGGACTATAATTATCTGATCGTATGTAAAATGTATTGTATCTTCTGAAAGGAAAATCCATTTTTATTATCCGTAACTCCTCGTCAAATTTGTAAAATAAATGTTTACAGTTTATTTCTTGAATTTTTAAACGAATTCTGTATTTTAAAATGAAAAGATATTGTATCTAATTTATTATCAAAATTAAGCTACAATTTTTAAAACATCAAAAAAAAAAAAATAAATAAATAAAAAAAAAATAATAATAAATAAATAAAAAAAAAAAAATTCAAAGCTGTAGGTCAAAATTGTTTTCAAATTTTGTTCTCGTTTTGTACGAGTAAATATACGGGTTAGTATCAAATTCTGTTAAACATTTTACATTTGTATGACAAGAATAAATCCAATACAAAATCTAAAACCGAGATATTTACTCTGGAGCATATGGACATGATTTTTTTGGTTTTAAACTGCTAACTCATAAACCGGCATTTTTGAGGAAATAGGGTGAAGACTTTTATATGGGTTCTCAGACATTACATTTAAGCAAAATTTTATAAAAAAATATATTCATGCCAAATTGTAGAATATTAGTTTTTTGATCGCTACACCCACATTTGAGTTATCAAAAGAATCTGATAAAAACGCCCGGAGATATGGAAAAAATATACCCACATATAAAATGTAATGAAAATCTGTTCACTACAGAGACAACAGTTAGATGTTATTCCTAAAACAACTTTATTATGCTCTAGTAATTTCAAAATATTTTACGTAATAACTGAACAGACCGATATGTTACAATACTATAACATTTTCTGTACTTCATACAAGACAGTAAAGCTTGGTAATAATAGCTCAAGTAGCTGCTATTTTAGTTAAGTTTTATACAAATAAACGTTTTACTATTAAGAGAAGAGTTTTGTTACTCAAAAATAAATGTCGGTAATTTAAAAAACTGAAAAGTTTTTTTCCGTAAGTTTCTTATTACCCGTAACTATATTGTAATAGCCAAATTTCTATAGCTTATACATATTGGTAACAAGTTAATCTACAAATAATATAAAGACATTAGAGAATCCACCGTTTGGCAAGCTTTATTTCTCAAGGACAGTTTTAAGGAATTGATTTCCTCGAGTCAAGTCTACAAGGCGCGCCAACACTGCCGACTTTAATTTATGTTGAGAACAGTTTTGTGTTTGTTGCCAAAGAAAATAAGTACAATATACTTGTTTTCTGGCCTCTGCAACCACTCACTGAAAGATTAAAACAAAAAGGCTTTCTTCTGCTTCATCATGGCTGCTATTTTATTGATGTGCGCATTTATTTCAGTATTTCTCAATCCTTGTATATGTATGTTTGTCACTCTCGTTTAGAAATTTACGAGTCCGACATTAGTGAAAATGTGAAAAGAGAAACGCCATCTTAAAACGTTTCAAAATTGGTTGTACCAATTTCAGTCAATATTGTTAGTATTCCATTCCAATGTACTAAACCGCAAGTTCAAACCACCCACTCCCTCGAAAATGTGACGTCTTTTTTTTCAAATTGATACAACTCGTAATCCTTGAGATTTTAGTAGAGGAGAGTGAACGAGCAAAGCGAACTCAAATCTCTCAACACACTTTAGTCCAGCATATCTCAACTTTTAGGAGGTCATCGATATTAACCTTAACCAATGAGGAATCCTGTTGGCAATTTTAATAACATAAATTATTATACAATTAGTCTAATACAATATAATATAAAACCGTTATTGTCTGCCGGTTTAAATTTTATGATTTAAACCTGTTTTTATTGATATTTTGTATTCAACAATTTAAGTTGGAAAATTGTATAAAATTTTTAATTAAAAAAAAAAAAAAAAATCCGTTCCCTCGTGCTTCTACAAAAACAATTACAAAGAGATTTGTTCATTATTAAATTAAAAAGGAAAATGATGAAGGTTTGATGTTGATTTGTAATACAACCTCAGATTTTAATGGCCTCAGATGAATGGTGTTGCATTTCTATTTCTGACGTTTGTCGTCGAATGTCTGGTTTCGTTGTGAGCCTCAAATGGATTCCAGAGTTTATATGTTTATTAATTTTAAATACGAACTCACAAAGTTGCGTCTTGGTGAAGAACATTAAATAAATTATAACTCTTTTAGAAATGGCAGGATACAATGCATGTACAAAGTAGGAGCAAGTCCGGCAAAGACATTGAAGTATGGAAGCCCTCCATCCGCAAGGAGTAATTGTATGATAATTTGAAAACTACGAAGACATTATTATCCGATTGATTTGTTTGTATATTGATGAAAAATATTTCTTTAACTGGAATATTTTGTCTTATTCTACTAGATGTGCCAGGCGGCTACGTCAGGATGGAAGTTGGACTTCCTTACGAGTCGCGTCCCATATTGGTCTTCAAACTAAAACTACTAAACTTTTCAATAATTTTAATAAATTATTCAATTATAAATACTGTTGTAATTATGTACCAAATTTGTTCTTGATAAAATGTATTTTGTCGCTTAAATTACAAAAAGTTGTAGCAAAACTTTGGAACTACCGCACCGATTTAATTTTATTTTTGCCTTTTAAAGAGGAAAACCTCTTGGTCATCATTGCCTTTTATACAGAAAAGGTAGAAAACCTTTAGCTCTGGAATACTTTAATAGCGTCAGGGTCGGAAGAGAACAAGAGTTGGTCAAGAGAGCCACGATAGGAAAGATGAAAGAGTGGGATCTAACTCAAGACATTACCAAGTTCCCTCGGGATTCCATCCCCGTATTCACCTATTATTGCCAAATCTATTTAAAATGCATTATAATACGTAGAAAAATATGATTTTCGTACCCGTATTTGTTATAACTTCGAAGCTACCTAACAATTTTAGTTAAACATAAACTAAACCTGACTATATAACGTACTTACACATGATTGAAACATTGGTTCTGGAGTTGTACGCTGCCAAGTAGACAGAGAAACGTTGCGTTTTATAAATGTAGAGATGCAAATATATTTCGGAAGCCGTGCAAAGGAAGGAGCAGTTTATCCTGTTAGTAGTTGCTAGGTTTAAAAACAAAATTTGCATACAAATTATACATATATTATAGTTTAAAATATAGTCTAGATTTATTACTATTTACCAATATATACACATTTTTTATGATTTACTTATTAGCGGATATTGGGTCACTAATGTGTTTTTATTGTGTGTTATAGGTGAGTAAGATACACTTAAATTGGCAGCTTTTACAGTAAGTAATCTAATCTAATCTTATATTGTTATTGGTATGGTTTAATTGGACATTTACCGTTATTTGTGTGTATAGAAAACAAACACACGACTTTTCGAAATTATGAATCAACTCCTGTTATTAAATGATAAACATATAACACGAAAATGTGAAAAACGCTAAGATAGTCTAGTAACCTAGAGTCATGTTTGATAACTAAAACTCCTAATCTAAGGGTTAAAGGATGGCTCGTCGAAACAACCAAGACAAATATGATCAGGAGAATTTCAAGTCACAACACTGGGATTAGCAGGTCAACTAACTGAACAGGGTTGTGTGCAAACAGCGTAGTTATCTAACGGTTTATCGTGGTCTACAACTTTTTGTCATCTTTCTCAAAAGTTTAACACGTCACGTTGAGATAATTTTTTATGGATATTTAGCTGATAAAAATAGCTTTATTTAAAGTAGAATATTTTTAAATTAATTTTTTATTAACGGAATCGATAGTTATTTAACTTGTCAAGAAGAATACTGACGCTCGTAATTCTATATTAGAGAAAACAAATTATTTACTTTAAAGCGGGCATTTTATATGAAGTTACCAAGGAGACATAAGATCTGATTTCGCATCTAACAAAGGTTTTATTGACAGTCTTGCCTCACATAATAAGTACAAACACCTGTTTTATACGTCAGTGTTTATTGACGAGCAAGCTTACCTTGGCTTATCTTTCTTCCTGTAGTACAACATTGTTCTTCACGTAATCTGTACAATACTCTGTTTAAGTTGTTTACAGACAAAAAGTAAAATAATATTAACTAACTAGTGATTCTGTAAACATTAGATCTCGCTCCCAATTGGAAGAGTAAACGATTTAATCACTGTATGGAACAGAATAGCGTAACTATTATTTGAATAACAAATTTATTTTATACCGGGTGTTTGAAAAGTCTGGGTACAGCTTAATATTTTACAAACCATAGCAGAAAACATCTATAAACTTTGCACAGTGTCATATGGCAATGTAAACTATTTTTCCTTGCTATTGCCATGACATGACAACCATGGGGGGACGGCCCACAGAGGAAGTCATAGGAATCTTAAATGTAAGCACGGGTCGAGTGATACCTCATTTCAAAGAGCTCAGTTAGTAGAGTTGAATGCCGCAAACCGCATCTCAAAAGATGTATCCAATCAGAAATGGCGGGTTGTTTTAGGTACACATTGTGAAGTACATTATGAGCTGCCATTTCTGACTGGATCGTCGTATTCAGATGCGGGAGGCGGTGTTTCACTCTACTAACTAATGTTTTCACTGACTTTTGTAACTAGCAAATTATTTTGTCTAGCATTAGAAAGTGACAGCATTCATGAATGGAAACTTTTCCTATAGTAAACATCCAAGTTCCTCTTAAATAAATTAGTTTAAACATTTGAAAATTATTACAGTGGATAATATCAATACTTAAGTTCTACCATTATTTTTGTTGGTGAGATTATTTAACTTACCACTTAATTTTAGAATTATTATTTTTTAATCCAGTCAGAAATGGCAGCGCATAATGTACTTCACAATGTGTACCTAAAACAACCCGCCATTTCTGATTGGATACATCTTTTGAGATGCGGTTTGCGGCATTCAACTCTACTAACTGAGCTCTTTGAAATGAGGTATCACTCGACCCGTGCTTACATTTAAGATTCCTATGACTTCCTCTGTGGGCCGTCCCCCCATGGTTGTCATGTCATGGCAATAGCAAGGAAAAATAGTTTACATTGCCATATGACACTGTGCAAAGTTTATAGATGTTTTCTGCTATGGTTTGTAAAATATTAAGCCGTACCCAGACTTTTCAAACACCCGGTATATTTGCAACCCTATGTAACTAGTAATAGTTTTAATTTATGTAAATAAATGTGAACATCAAGTAATAAACAAGGAAATGTTTAAAAAGCAATTTAAGTTAAATTTTTCATTTAGTTTTTTTTAACACTCTTTGTTATGCCTGTTTTATGTCATTATATTGAATGCTTTAGAGGAACTTAGCGGCATTGTATTGAGTGGCGGCCATTTTAACACGGAAAAGCGAAAAACCATTACACGGTGCAGTCTAGTTGCAAAGAATCTCGTTCTTAATTTTTACAACAATTGGTACTTACGTTTAATTGTAACTGCGTAATAAATACACACAAATATACAGACAAAAAACCAAAAATAGTCGAGTTAAAAGAGTAAAATATTTCCCGAATCAGTTAATTTATGAAGTCAAAATTAGATTCGCGCATTCTCTCACATACCGAACTAATTTTGCATTATTCTTTGTAACAAGGATGCCACCTCACGGAAAACACTCACTTATTAGTAATTCTAAAAGTTTCCTCGTCCGTTCACGTAATTATAAAAATAATAGGAGGGAGGAAATGGATATTTCTCGAACTATTGATTTAAGAAAAAAATGTACTTAATCATTCCCCCCCCTCCAAATATCGTTCGAAGTTACTTGACATTAAAAAGTTTTAATGGAACCGTTTTTACATCTAGCTGAAATGACATAATATAATAAGTTTCAAGAAAATCAATGTGTTCAAAATAGGCGTATGTTAAGAATTTAGGGGATAGGCGTACGTTGAATAAACGTGTTACGTTAGACATGAAGTGCAAATGTCTAATGAAATTTTATAAGATACGAGTACATTTTTTAAAATTGTTTCGTAACGTCCACAAGATACTTTCATCTTTCGTTCATGCGAGGAAGTAAAATAGAAGGCGTTCACGCAGGAGCATCGTTAGGTACATACCTTCCTTACTACCGCACGATATAGTTATTTCTTCGATCAGTGCTACATTACTAGACTCTGCTCTACTAGCCCCACCAAAAACAAGTTCTCTTACGTTACACACATTCTGGATTCATTAACTGTACATAGTATCTGTTTATAAATCTACAGCTCGCGTGCTATAAAATAATGTATGTACACTAACGATGATAAATAACAAATTACTAAGAGTGGAAAATAAGCGAACGTTTCGTGATTCTTGCTAACAGCGTTCTCCGATTCCTAAACCTGTAATGATGTGAGAAACACAAATAAAATGAATCCACTTTCCCTCGGGGGTTTAAAGTTAAAAATATGGTTTTGTAGATTATCTATTATTTTTGAGGTCAGTTTTTTCAACTTCGGCATCTCGTTTTGATTTTTATGTAATGAAATTCGAGTGCTAAATCGCTTCCTTGCTTATCCTATAGCATAGGTTTATTTGTGATTCAATATATTATATACTGTAATTCTTGCGGCAATAAGGGGGTACCTATTAATGATTACTGCTATTAATTTAAGGTTGGTTGGGAATAGAGGATCGTGGATCTTTCAAAAGTTGGTTGGCACAACGGTCACAGCCCAGACCTGTCGACTAAAACTAGATACTACTCAGTCAGCCAGCACGTGATGAGGGACTATTACTAATATCTTAAATAATTATTTCTAAATTTAGGTATAATATTATTAACTTACTTACAAGATATGGTTATTTTACAACGATTGACTCTAACAAAATAGTGGTCCCGATGTAGACACTAGCCTAAAATGGCCGCCGTTCTACACTGCACCAACCATCGCGGAAGGCCGAATGTGTGCGCACCATTTAACCCGGGGTCAACTGACCCTACCCAATTTGACTATTAAGTCATTATTTTTGGGGGGTTAAGACTAAGAAGAAGGAGATATACAGAGACGATGAATTGGCGATGATTGATTGAAGTCTGCCAACCATCCAGCTCCTTGGGAAAGCGGTGCACAACTGGCTTATCTCTCGTTCGTGACCCGACTTCAGGGCTCGCAGGGTGGGGGAACATGCTAGGTATCATCTGCTGCCCCTGCATTAGTGGCACCGGGCAACTGTTTATACACTGGGTGCGGACAAGCGACCTCCACCCCAAGCGCAGGGGGAACCGTGGTGGGCAGATCACCACAGTCACCCCCGCTGGCAAGGCGGCGAAGACCGCGACTCATGGTCCCGACACTCCCTCCCCTCGGCGGAAAAAGGGGGGATGGCGTTAGCGCGGGGTAAGGAAGGAGTAAGGTAAAATAAGCAGATGACAATGAGCTGACAGGATAGCAGATGGCCACCAGGGCTGAAGACAACAACAATACCCACAATCGGACACGACGAAGAACAAAGGGGCTGAAATGAATTTACCAATTTTGTAAGGTGCCAGTTTCGTTCTGGACTCACCTATTTTACTTCCACACCATACATTTGACGATGATGGGGCGAAGGCATTAATAAATTTTTTTTTAATTATTATTATTATTATTTTTTTTTTTTTTTTTTTATAAACCTTTGTATAAGTGAGGAAAAATATAAGGGATGGAAAGGATTATTTGTAAAAATAATACTACAAAAAAAATTTTAGTGTGCTACAGATTTATAAATTAAATAAGGGTAGAAAATAACTGCAGTTCAGTGGCAATGATTGGCAGACTATTGATTAATATAAAAAAAATTTAATGTACAGGATAAAACCAAAGGAGTAATCATAAAGGAAGAGATAGGAAATAGAAATGAAGGAAAGTATAAGGTAACCTTAGATACAGCAAACTTTAAACGACGCAAGGGTGGACGATATTAATGGTTCTTGGTATTTCAATGAATTTAAGGCGCCAAGTTTAAAATGAACCATTAGTAACCAAAACTGATAACTTCTATATTACATCATTGACTGACTATTCAATACCAAGTCACACCCAAAAGCTGTATAAAATGCAGGTGGTGGTTCTGGATTAAATGGGGAGGTGATCATATATAAATGTAGGCAATAAGGAGAGGTAATAATGTACAATTTTTTTTTTTTTTTTTTTTTTTTTTTGGGTTAACTGTAAAAAAAAGTATATATGGTTGCAACCAGTAGCCAATCACTGCCACAGATTTAAACTTCAATAATTAGGGGGGAATTAATTTTGTAAACTATGAATATATTGGCAAAAAAATAAGAAATGGAAAATTTGGATGGGGTTTAATTAAAGGAAAAAGAGTCAGAATTAAGTAATAACCACGGATGTAGGCTGGAAGTAAATCGCAATTTTCAAAAGGGAGGGCACACGTGCGGAAAATATTTTAGCCAAAACAATACAATCAATCAATTTTATTTTATTAATATTATTTGTTTATTTTATTCGCAGAATTATAACTAAGTAAAAGCGAAAACGACCACAAACCAATTGCAGGCATATAACTGAGCATTCATATTAGCACAGAAGCCAAGGAAGAGAAAGCCAGTAACCTGCTATTTATGCAAACCCTAAAACTAAACTGAGTATTTGAATTTTTTTAATAACAATGTTTTAACCAGGTAGGTAAGGATAAGGTAAGAACTTTTTTTTTTTTTTTTTTTTTTTTTTTTCTCTTTTGAAACGATATTGCAGATATGACGTAACCTAGAATAAGGGCTTACGGTGCAGGTCTCTCTGGCATCGTGCGAGGGGCGTTGCATCCAGAGAGACTTATCACCGCGCGCTGAGTATTATTTCTTACCACCGAGCACTCGGACGTTACGGTTAATTGCTGGAGGACGCTTGCTGAGGGGCTTGAATCAGGGTGGGGAGAGTACTTAATCTAAATTGATACATGCAACATAGAATATTATATAATACTACTAATACTAAACAGTAATACTACTAATCTAATGGTAAATACTAACACTATAAAGACCAAGGCTGGTAAAATACAATAGAGATGAAATGAAAATGATAAATTAAGAGTAAGATGTTTATAAAATGGATGAGGGTTTTTAAGGTAACTCAAATTGACTCCACGCGTGAGAGCCTAAATTCAAAGCAAGAGAAGCCAGCCCAGAAGCAACCCGGCGACCCGATAATCATACTCAAAAAAAATAGTGGGTTAATAGAGAAAAAAAATTTTGTTAAAAAAAAATCTATTTCCCAGAAATAAAAAAAGGAGTATAATATCAGGCCATACCATGGCGCTCCCAGGCCCACCAATTATGCCATTGACGAGTCTGGGAAAATGAGGGAAAGGTAAAGTGGGTCATAAAATGGAAGGAAAATGGGTGGCTAATGTAGTCAGTGAAGGATGATGAGGAATGATATGAAGAAAATAGAAATAAGACGAAAGTAACTTAATACTACTATCACTACGACTGAATGCGTCCTGTCGCAGTCGACAACCCAGGCTGTGAGCGTAGTGAGAAAAAGGAAGGTTAAAAAAAAGGGTAAGGGTGAAACCTAAAGGATTATTTCTAATTGCATGGCTGAAGGGGGGGGGATTATTTAAAAGGTTGGAAAAAACGCTAAAGGTGGGAGATATGGGCAGGTTTGTGGTTTATTTAATTTATTTATGTCTTTTAGCTTTGAGGGAGAAAAAAAAATTAAACAAGTTGAGATATTATAGCAGCAAAATATATAGCAAAAATATTATTGGCCGAGGCGACAATTAGGGTACAAAGATTAATATTAAAAAATATCAAAATTTATGGGTTTCATTGTTACTTTTATTTTATTTTATTTTTTTATTTTTTAAATTTTTTTTTTAAAGACAGGACTGCGAATAAATAAAAAAAAATGGTAGGTTAAAGAAAAAAAAGTTTATGTTGTGGACAAGGGATATAAGTAAGAATGTCTATTCGTGAAAATTTAAATCAGGAGGCAAGTCGGGGCAGTAAAATTTCATCAATATCGTAGTATCGATACTCGAGAAAGGAGAAATGGGGTTTTTGCTAAAAAAAAAAGGCTGAAAATAAACACTGTATAACACAAGTTAATACACCTGAAATACAAGACAGAAAATAGTTATGATCAATTACAAAAGAAAATGCACAATCAGATATTCATTAAGCATAAGAATACGTTACATTAATAAGGTTTATGGATTAAACATTTTAATCGTAATATTAATTATTGTATACTTGGGACTGTCGGCTCACTATCAAGGCAAACACAGCTGATAAATAATGTACTATTAATACCAAAAGGTTGTTTACACTAGTAGAAGCATATTGAAGGTCTACATTGATTCTACATCAACAATTCCATTATAGATTGACTTATCTGCCGTTATGTCCGTACTTGTAGGACCACATAAAAAAAGAATTGTCGATGAGACAAAATCTGAACCCAATACATATTGAAAACATTTGAATAACCAATTCCATTGCTCAAATCAATACAGTGACCAAAATATGAAAACTATTATAATTTCAAATTAATTTATTTTTTTTTTTATAATTTTTTATTTATTAATTTATTTTTTTTAATATTTTTTTAAAATTTATTTATTTATTTTTTTTTAATATATTTTATTTTATTTTATATACATATATTTTTAAATAATTTATTTATATATATATTTTTTAAAATTTTTTTTTTTTTTTTTGATGATTTCTCAATTTATGGGAGGAGAAATCTTGTTATGGTTTATAGCAAAAAAAATTTTAATCACTGTAGGTAGTCACAATATGATTTACTACATTTGGTATTTCCAGCAATAGACAATGAATTATCCAAGTTAAAAGATATTCGAGCAAAGGAAAATTTTACAAATTTAAGTCTAAACTATTATAATAAAGTATTTTTGTTGTACTGAAGGAGAAAAAAAGAAAATAAGAAAATGAATTGACTTACCCCAACTCTTCTGACTGGTAGTTTAAAGAAAACACGAATTTATAGACGGGGGGTTACTTACCTAACTATATATTTCAAGGACCGGTAAAGGACACCGATTTTAGTAATAAAAATATAAATATTACACATTTTTAATTAATTAATTTAATACTAAGGGGTAACGGAAGGAAAATTTTGGATAATCGGGTGCAGGACCACTATTGATAACGAATTTGGAAAACGCCTAAATATTATCGGAAATTATGTGTATAAGGAATTTAAATGGGAAAACTACACGTTACTAAAAGATATTAAAGAATAGATTCATAAGATCGACTTAATATTAGATATTAGAATTTTTATTACAACCGGAAACTAAAAATTTGCCACGATGCCGGGTGACCAAGTTTGTACAAGATTGAACACCGGTTCCCGTCTTCAGACAAATATGTATTAGGCCGCAACCGCCGCACCAAACTCAAATCTGAACCGATCTCTGCTACCATTCTGCGGCAATATGCGATACTTATTAATTATTATTGGTATTTAATTTATGGTTGGATGGGAATAGAGGATCGTGGATCTTTCAAAAGTTGGTTGGCACAACGGTCACAGCCCAGACCTGTCGACTAAAACTAGATACTACTCAGTCAGCCAGCACGTGATGAGGGACTATTACTAATATCTTAAATAATTATTTCTAAATTTAGGTATAATATTATTAACTTACTTACAAGATATGGTTATTTTACAACGATTGACTCTAACAAAATAGTGGTCCCGATGTAGACACTAGCCTAAAATGGCCGCCGTTCTACACTGCACCAACCATCGCGGAAGGCCGAATGTGTGCGCACCATTTAACCCGGGGTCAACTGACCCTACCCAATTTGACTATTAAGTCATTATTTTTGGGGGGTTAAGACTAAGAAGAAGGAGATATACAGAGACGATGAATTGGCGATGATTGATTGAAGTCTGCCAACCATCCAGCTCCTTGGGAAAGCGGTGCACAACTGGCTTATCTCTCGTTCGTGACCCGACTTCAGGGCTCGCAGGGTGGGGGAACATGCTAGGTATCATCTGCTGCCCCTGCATTAGTGGCACCGGGCAACTGTTTATACACTGGGTGCGGACAAGCGACCTCCACCCCAAGCGCAGGGGGAACCGTGGTGGGCAGATCACCACATTCTTATTTATTTTTTGAAGCTGGCGAGATATGATATAAAAAAAAGAAGTTTCATGCCATAAAAATACTTTCTTTGCGTCTATGTAAAAAAGCCATCTCGGGGTTTTAAAACGCTTGGGATGCAGAATACTATTAATAGAAAAATTATAGGCTGGTCTGAAACACTTAAACAATTAATGGTGTACAATAATAATACGTCTAAGTGAAACTTAGAAATATAACTTTTTCAGCAAAATTGAGCTAACTAAAATGGTTTTCGACCCGTTGTTTTAGTCTTTTTTTCTTTTCTTTTTTTTTCCACTAAGACGACCAGTTTCCATATCGTTTAACTAACGTGACGATCACTATTTTACTGTCCAAATTGTACAATGTAATAAGGTATTAAACAAACATTCTTATAGACGCAAACACCATTTAACGTCTACCAAAGTAATATGAACCACCTGCGCGCTTGCTACTTCGTACTGTACCGAAGTGAAGTGAAGACAGAAAACCACATCCTACGTAGCGTATGTATTAGTTTCTTTATAATCAATCTTTGTGGATGCAACTAGTTATATTCCTTAGCGATTTAGCGTAGTGGCCTTTCGATATCCTATACTCTTTACCAGTTGCATTGCGTCTTAATTTAATGTTTAGTGAAATTTATACGACTTCCTTATGATGTTAATTTATATAATATATAGAGCGATTCTCACATCCTATATGTAATGCCAATGAAGAAAATTAAAACATAGTGGGAGGAGTTTGATAGGCTAACATTTGTATTGTAGTTAGATAACTTCTACTTCAGTTGTCTTTATAATTGATTAGCTGTCTAGAGTTTTCATTTACTGGTTTTCTTAATCCAAAATCATAATTCCACTTAAACCGCTTTTAAAGTGTCAAACACTAGTCCGCCGCCGCCCACTCCTTCGCATTGTCCATCAAATTCCGTGCAACATACGGATCCTTATAAGGATAAAAGAATGTTGTAGTCCTCACACGTGTGTGCGCGCGCGTGTGTGTGTGCGTACGCGCGAGTCATCAGAACTTGATTAATCAAACATAATTAGTTGAGTTAGTTATTACATCCATCATTGCTTCATTGCTTCCGGCCAAAGTCAATGGCTATTCGCTCATTTGTCTTTGTTTTCGCTATACATTGTACTTCTCGATGTAATTATAGCACGCCCTCTAACAATCAGACCTTGAGAAGGAAGGATTGTGATATTAACATATCGAGTTCGATTCGTAATTCTAAAAGTCGTTATTACAACATACTTATCTGCTTATAGCTTTGTTGTACAAGAATATTTGTTGGAAACAGCTGTACCGATTCCGCTGAAACTTACTGTATGTATAAAAGAAGTGCACTTTCAATATTACTTATTTAAAGATAGGGGAATCAAGTTATACGTTTGAATTTTATCGTTTTACAGTTCTTAAATTTTAATAATACCATCTACCTATTTATAAACAATGAACAGTGAAAAACCTAAACAATCTATGAAGATTAGAATCACTGTATCTGTGTAGTAGAAGACGGTGCTGAAGCCCCTACCCCAGCCTCCGACTTAAATCGCAATCCAAAACATCTGCTCTTATTTCACAAAGTTGTAGAAACAATAAATAATTTAATGCAATTACACTTTACAATAGTATATTTCATCATTACGATCAAAAGTGAAGCTTTTCGATACAAGCTCAAGTTTAATGGCCGAGGCCGCAAAATGAGCGAGGAGATTCTTTTGGCCCAAGTGATGAACTATATTTTTCGTTATACTGCAAATAATATAAGCAAACGATTTCACAAAAACTAAAATGTTTTAACCTCTTTACCTTCAAATCGAAGGTAAGAACTGTTTTAATGGTTATTTACAATCGAGAGTATCGCTTGTTTTTATAGATGCTTTACAATCGTTAATTAATTCGTATAAACGAAGTAACAGCTGATGACCTCGACCTCAGCTGATGTTTTTAGGTCCTAGGACAAAAAAGAACAACTTTAGCATCTCAATGCATGTATTGAAAACATCGGTTTTTTTTGAAGCAATATGACGAAAAATCTTTGTAATAGCTTCGTGAATTCTTCGTATGTTTGTACGAGTCTGGTGAGTTAAAATAAAACTCCACAAAAACAGTGGGAGGTAAGTTTGCATACACGGGGGAAGTGACATCATGGTACTTCCCCAGTATAATCATACAATGTAAAACAAGCAGATTTTTAAACATAACAACTAAAAGTTGGTCTTTGGCCTTTAGGGAATGTTAAATTGATTGGGTAGATGATATTTAACAGTTTTTACAAGATTTTTTAAATCTGCTCAAAATGGGCGCCATTTTGAATTGTAATTCCATAGAGTTCTATATGAGCACACTGTACCAAATTTTGTGTTCTTATCTTAATTTTATTGTCGATATCGTACAGTCTACGATAGACGGACGTCATGTCGAAAATTACTTTTATGTTTCATATTTCGTGAAATGTGGAGATCAGTCAAAAAGCTGAGGCAGAAATATTTGCGATGATAAAACTTACTCTATACTACGTATACTGGGTAATGGACTCCCGTCTTTATTCGAATCTTCCACTGCCTGACGCAATACTGGAGGTCATCATGTGATAGTTCCTTCATCAGCCTCGACGATTTTGCCTTCTACGGACTCGAAATGATTCCTTTTATTGCAGGTTTGAAGGTCAGATGAGCACTGTGGATGTTCCGTGCCATTGTCTTGGTGAAGAATCCAAGAGCTGTTCTTTCTCTTCTCACTGTTCACGAAGACCTTCTTATAGTTAGGTTTATCTTCAAGCATCTAATCTCTTGGATAATCGATAAAAAATGAAAGATCATAATTGCTTTGAATTTGTTCTAGCGACGGTTATAAAACAATTCACCTACTCCTTGAATATCTGTTTTAGATATAGATCGTCTCCAATCTCTTCCATTTTATTTTTAATTATTTATACTAATTGAAATTCGTGATATACCACATATATGATATACCACATAAATGATACTTTTCTGGGTAGTTTTCCAAGTTTTAAGAAAAATTTCTCATTAAAGTGTTTTTTTCTTGATATTTGAAGGCGAAAACCTCTTGATCAAAATCTTCTTATAAAAAAAAGAAATAAAATAAGGACCCTCTAACCCTCGAATACTCGGGATCGTAAGACTAGAGTTGGTCAAAAGAGACTCGTTAGGGAAGATGAAAGAGAGGAATCTAACCCAAGACTACGTGAAAAAAGATGTAGATTCAGAGAGTCATTAAAAACACTATTCAGTCCCCAAAGCCTGAGTTAATAAATCCTTAAGCCTAATTTCGTTGATTGAATATATATAAGGAGAAAGACTTGTATTGCTGTCCAAAGAGTTATACATAATATTTGACGTACATTTTCCAGATTATTGAAACATTCTCTTTTCAGGATTGCAAAATAGGTTTTTCGCATGAATGTGCAGCCGGAACAAACAGTATTGTTACTTTTGAAAGCTTTCACCTCTTTCAGTCTAGTTTATTATGTTAGCTAATTGACGAAACACTTGTTACATCACGGACAGAGACCTTCGTTGGCGGTGTTTGGAGGCGGCGGAGTGGGCGCCACGCACCATGTAGGATGGATTAACGCCTTGCCTTCTCTAGTGTTGTGTGTTCGTGGTACAGGTACGCGAGTGGTATGATCTGTGGTGTGTGCGTGTTTTAACGTTTGGTTAGTGCCGTCCTTTGTAGCTTTGGTTGGTGTAAATAGGCTATATTGTAATTTAAACTGTAGGTTGGGTGGGGATTCCCCACTTCGAATCTCAAAAAAATCTTTTTTTGTGTAAAATATCTTGAAAAAACTTATAGTAAAATTATTTAATATACTATTAAAAACGAGGTGGAACCCAATCGTGCTTCGGACACCAATCTCCTTACTAGTTGCGCTAGCAAATTATTGGTAGTGTTCAAGATTAACTGAGAATTACATAACTTATTTAAACCTAGGACTTTACGTTAGTCTTAGTTATAGTTTTAGTTTAAACAATTGTCATGATACTTTGAAATAAATATTACTCTTAAGAATAAAATGACCGTAAACGAAAATGCCCTTGAGCCCGGGTAATCGTAATGTACATCTCATATTGTCATCTAATTTAGTGTGTCACATGTTGAATAATATAAGAGATATGAACAAGAAACTGTTTAATATGATCGCCATTTTGGATTTTTCCCCCTTGTTTTTGAATTTCTATAGGATTCTGTATGCGCACACTGTATACAGACCCCAACACTAAATTTCATATTACTGTACTATCTTTATTTTGACGGCCACTATCGTGCTTACGTACAAACGACAAGGACGACGGACGTTATGTGGAAAATAAATTTTTCGTCATACTGCTTCAAAAACTGCTGTTTTCAATACATGCATTGAGATGCTAAAGTTGTTCTTTTCAGTCCTAGGACCTAAAAACATCAGCTGTTACTTCGCTTATACGAATTAATTAACGATTGTTAAGCATCTATAAAAACAACCGATACTCTCGATTGTAAATAACCGTTAAAACAGCTGTTACCATCGATTTTAAGGTAAATAGGTTATAACATTTTAGTTTTTGTGAAATTGTTTTCTTATATTATTTACAGTATAACGAAAAATATAATTGATCACTTGGACCAAAAGAAGCTTTTCGATCCTCGCTTAATTTCCGGCCTCGCTTCTGCCGTTAAAACTTGAGCTGGTATTGAAAAGATTCACTTTTGGTGCTACTTTGATACAATTAGAGTTTCCTGACGCTATGAAAGACAAATGAAAAACGGAGGTCGAATTTTTTTTGCGATTTCCAAACTTACCGTATACTTTATATATTACGGGGTAAGTAATAATATAATAAAAAACTTTTAAATTTTTTGAACATCCAACTAAGTTTTTTCACACCCTGTACGTAGTTCTAGTATGTATCTATCTAAAACCGTGTCAAACTATATAAATTAGAAGGTGAGATAAAAAATATATATTCCAGGCTTTTGCTTAGCCCTGTATTCTCCTAATTCTTGTACAAGGACCCCAGTCATCACATCTCTGCGTATACAGCTTACATGTAGTCGTTAGATTCCATCAACACAGAGTGTTTATGTAGCAAAATCAAACAAAACAATCGAGTTGAGTGTTTAAACATAGCCAAGTATAAATAGAAAAGCTTAAGTGGTTAGTAATTCCAACGTGTAATGTTAGTCCAGGGGAATTTTAAATATAAGTGGAATGCGTGTCAGTTGTTTTAGATAACCGTCCTCTTCAGTTGACTTACAGTATAATCAAACAAAACAATCGAGTTGAGTGTTTAAACATAGCCAAGTATAAATAGAAAAGCTTAAGTGGTTAGTAATTCCAACGTGTAATGTTAGTCCAGGGGAATTTTAAATATAAGTGGAATGCGTGTCAGTTGTTTTAGATAACCATCCTCTTCAGTTGACTTACAGTGTAATCAAACAAAACAATCGAGTTGAGTGTTTAAACATAGCCAAGTATAAATAGAAAAGCTTAAGTGGTTAGTAATTCCAACGTGTAATGTTAGTCCAGGGGAATTTTAAATATAAGTGGAATGCGTGTCAGTTGTTTTAGATAACCGTCCTCTTCAGTTGACTT
Source organism: Aphrophora alni (assembly GCA_963513935.1). NCBI lineage: Eukaryota > Metazoa > Arthropoda > Insecta > Hemiptera > Aphrophoridae > Aphrophora > Aphrophora alni. The sequence goes on from OY740772.1 coordinate 66,021,803, forward strand.
ACAGTGTAATTAAACAAAACAATCGAGTTGAGTGTTTAAACATAGCCAAGTATAAATAGAAAAGCTTAAGTGGTTAGTAATTCCAACGTGTAATGTTAGTCCAGGGGAATTTTAAATATAAGTGGAATGCGTGTCAGTTGTTTTAGATAACCGTCCTCTTCAGTTGACTTACAGTGTAATCAAACAAAACAATCGAGTTGAGTGTTTAAACATAGCCAAGTATAAATAGAAAAGCTTAAGTGGTTAGTAATTCCAACGTGTAATGTTAGTCCAGGGGAATTTTAAATATAAGTGGAATGCGTGTCAGTTGTTTTAGATAACCGTCCTCTTCAGTTGACTTACAGTGTAATTAAACAAAACAATCGAGTTGAGTGTTTAAACATAGCCAAGTATAAATAGAAAAGCTTAAGTGGTTAGTAATTCCAACGTGTAATGTTAGTCCAGGGGAATTTTAAATATAAGTGGAATGCGTGTCAGTTGTTTTAGATAACCGTCCTCTTCAGTTGACTTACAGTGTAATCAAACAAAACAATCGAGTTGAGTGTTTAAACATAGCCAAGTATAAATAGAAAAGCTTAAGTGGTTAGTAATTCCAACGTGTAATGTTAGTCCAGGGGAATTTTAAATATAAGTGGAATGCGTGTCAGTTGTTTTAGATAACCGTCCTCTTCAGTTGACTTACAGTGTAATCAAACAAAACAATCGAGTTGAGTGTTTAAACATAGCCAAGTATAAATAGAAAAGCTTAAGTGGTTAGTAATTCCAACGTGTAATGTTAGTCCAGGGGAATTTTAAATATAAGTGGAATGCGTGTCAGTTGTTTTAGATAACCGTCCTCTTCAGTTGACTTACAGTGTAATCAAACAAAACAATCGAGTTGAGTGTTTAAACATAACCAAGTATAAATAGAAAAGCTTAAGTGGTTAGTAATTCCAACGTGTAATGTTAGTCCAGGGGAATTTTAAATATAAGTGGAATGCGTGTCAGTTGTTTTAGATAACCGTCCTCTTCAGTTGACTTACAGTGTAATCAAACAAAACAATCGAGTTGAGTGTTTAAACATAGCCAAGTATAAATAGAAAAGCTTAAGTGGTTAGTAATTCCAACGTGTAATGTTAGTCCAGGGGAATTTTAAATATAAGTGGAATGCGTGTCAGTTGTTTTAGATAACCGCCTTCTTCAGTTGACTTACAGTGTAATTAAACAAAACAATCGAGTTGAGTGTTTAAACATAGCCAAGTATAAATAGAAAAGCTTAAGTGGTTAGTAATTCCAACGTGTAATGTTAGTCCAGGGGAATTTTAAATATAAGTGGAATGCGTGTCAGTTGTTTTAGATAACCGCCTTCTTCAGTTGGCTTACAGTGTAATCAAACAAAACAATCGAGTTGAGTGTTTAAACATAGCCAAGTATAAATAGAAAAGCTTAAGTGGTTAGTAATTCCAACGTGTAATGTTAGTCCAGGGGAATTTTAAATATAAGTGGAATGCGTGTCAGTTGTTTTAGATAACCGCCTTCTTCAGTTGACTTACAGTGTAATTAAACAAAACAATCGAGTTGAGTGTTTAAACATAGCCAAGTATAAATAGAAAAGCTTAAGTGGTTAGTAATTCCAACGTGTAATGTTAGTCCAGGGGAATTTTAAATATAAGTGGAATGCGTGTCAGTTGTTTTAGATAACCGTCCTCTTCAGTTGACTTACAGTGTAATCAAACAAAACAATCGAGTTGAGTGTTTAAACATAGCCAAGTATAAATAGAAAAGCTTAAGTGGTTAGTAATTCCAACGTGTAATGTTAGTCCAGGGGAATTTTAAATATAAGTGGAATGCGTGTCAGTTGTTTTAGATAACCGTCCTCTTCAGTTGACTTACAGTGTAATCAAACAAAACAATCGAGTTGAGTGTTTAAACATAGCCAAGTATAAATAGAAAAGCTTAAGTGGTTAGTAATTCCAACGTGTAATGTTAGTCCAGGGGAATTTTAAATATAAGTGGAATGCGTGTCAGTTGTTTTAGATAACCGTCCTCTTCAGTTGACTTACAGTGTAATTAAACAAAACAATCGAGTTGAGTGTTTAAACATAGCCAAGTATAAATAGAAAAGCTTAAGTGGTTAGTAATTCCAACGTGTAATGTTAGTCCAGGGGAATTTTAAATATAAGTGGAATGCGTGTCAGTTGTTTTAGATAACCGCCTTCTTCAGTTGACTTACAGTGTAATTAAACAAAACAATCGAGTTGAGTGTTTAAACATAGCCAAGTATAAATAGAAAAGCTTAAGTGGTTAGTAATTCCAACGTGTAATGTTAGTCCAGGGGAATTTTAAATATAAGTGGAATGCGTGTCAGTTGTTTTAGATAACCGCCTTCTTCAGTTGGCTTACAGTGTAATCAAACAAAACAATCGAGTTGAGTGTTTAAACATAGCCAAGTATAAATAGAAAAGCTTAAGTGGTTAGTAATTCCAACGTGTAATGTTAGTCCAGGGGAATTTTAAATATAAGTGGAATGCGTGTCAGTTGTTTTAGATAACCGCCTTCTTCAGTTGACTTACAGTGTAATTAAACAAAACAATCGAGTTGAGTGTTTAAACATAGCCAAGTATAAATAGAAAAGCTTAAGTGGTTAGTAATTCCAACGTGTAATGTTAGTCCAGGGGAATTTTAAATATAAGTGGAATGCGTGTCAGTTGTTTTAGATAACCGTCCTCTTCAGTTGACTTACAGTGTAATCAAACAAAACAATCGAGTTGAGTGTTTAAACATAGCCAAGTATAAATAGAAAAGCTTAAGTGGTTAGTAATTCCAACGTGTAATGTTAGTCCAGGGGAATTTTAAATATAAGTGGAATGCGTGTCAGTTGTTTTAGATAACCGTCCTCTTCAGTTGACTTACAGTGTAATCAAACAAAACAATCGAGTTGAGTGTTTAAACATAGCCAAGTATAAATAGAAAAGCTTAAGTGGTTAGTAATTCCAACGTGTAATGTTAGTCCAGGGGAATTTTAAATATAAGTGGAATGCGTGTCAGTTGTTTTAGATAACCGTCCTCTTCAGTTGACTTACAGTGTAATTAAACAAAACAATCGAGTTGAGTGTTTAAACATAGCCAAGTATAAATAGAAAAGCTTAAGTGGTTAGTAATTCCAACGTGTAATGTTAGTCCAGGGGAATTTTAAATATAAGTGGAATGCGTGTCAGTTGTTTTAGATAACCGCCTTCTTCAGTTGACTTACAGTGTAATTAAACAAAACAATCGAGTTGAGTGTTTAAACATAGCCAAGTATAAATAGAAAAGCTTAAGTGGTTAGTAATTCCAACGTGTAATGTTAGTCCAGGGGAATTTTAAATATAAGTGGAATGCGTGTCAGTTGTTTTAGATAACCGCCTTCTTCAGTTGACTTACAGTGTAATTAAACAAAACAATCGAGTTGAGTGTTTAAACATAGCCAAGTATAAATAGAAAAGCTTAAGTGGTTAGTAATTCCAACGTGTAATGTTAGTCCAGGGGAATTTTAAATATAAGTGGAATGCGTGTCAGTTGTTTTAGATAACCGCCTTCTTCAGTTGACTTACAGTGTAATTAAACAAAACAATCGAGTTGAGTGTTTAAACATAGCCAAGTATAAATAGAAAAGCTTAAGTGGTTAGTAATTCCAACGTGTAATGTTAGTCCAGGGGAATTTTAAATATAAGTGGAATGCGTGTCTGTTGTTTTAGATAACCGTCCTCTTCAGTTGACTTACAGTGTAATCAAACAAAACAATCGAGTTGAGTGTTTAAACATAGCCAAGTATAAATAGAAAAGCTTAAGTGGTTAGTAATTCCAACGTGTAATGTTAGTCCAGGGGAATTTTAAATATAAGTGGAATGCGTGTCAGTTGTTTTAGATAACCGCCTTCTTCAGTTGACTTACAGTGTAATTAAACAAAACAATCGAGTCGAGTGTTTAAACATAGCCAAGTATAAATAGAAAAGCTTAAGTGGTTAGTAATTCCAACGTGTAATGTTAGTCCAGGGGAATTTTAAATATAAGTGGAATGCGTGTCAGTTGTTTTAGATAACCGTCCTCTTCAGTTGACTTACAGTGTAATCAAACAAAACAATCGAGTTGAGTGTTTAAACATAGCCAAGTATAAATAGAAAAGCTTAAGTGGTTAGTAATTCCAACGTGTAATGTTAGTCCAGGGGAATTTTAAATATAAGTGGAATGCGTGTCAGTTGTTTTAGATAACCGTCCTCTTCAGTTGACTTACAGTGTAATCAAACAAAACAATCGAGTTGAGTGTTTAAACATAGCCAAGTATAAATAGAAAAGCTTAAGTGGTTAGTAATTCCAACGTGTAATGTTAGTCCAGGGGAATTTTAAATATAAGTGGAATGCGTGTCAGTTGTTTTAGATAACCGTCCTCTTCAGTTGACTTACAGTGTAATCAAACAAAACAATCGAGTTGAGTGTTTAAACATAGCCAAGTATAAATAGAAAAGCTTAAGTGGTTAGTAATTCCAACGTGTAATGTTAGTCCAGGGGAATTTTAAATATAAGTGGAATGCGTGTCAGTTGTTTTAGATAACCGTCCTCTTCAGTTGACTTACAGTGTAATCAAACAAAACAATCGAGTTGAGTGTTTAAACATAGCCAAGTATAAATAGAAAAGCTTAAGTGGTTAGTAATTCCAACGTGTAATGTTAGTCCAGGGGAATTTTAAATATAAGTGGAATGCGTGTCAGTTGTTTTAGATAACCGTCCTCTTCAGTTGACTTACAGTGTAATCAAACAAAACAATCGAGTTGAGTGTTTAAACATAGCCAAGTATAAATAGAAAAGCTTAAGTGGTTAGTAATTCCAACGTGTAATGTTAGTCCAGGGGAATTTTAAATATAAGTGGAATGTGTGTCAGTTGTTTTAGATAACCGTCCTCTTCAGTTGACTTACAGTGTAATTAAACAAAATCATTATTTATTTAGTTTATGTTTATGGGAATAATTTTTTTTCTGAAAGTTTTAGGAATGAAAAGTATGAAGTGAAAATTATTGCTAATAAAATTATATAAAATTTGCAAACCAGAAATCGTTATTTTTTTTTTAAACTGCCATATTGGAAAAACTAAAAATATTAAATTTTTTATATACAATAATAAATAAACAAATTTTTGTCAAGTACTCCGTGGAAAATAAATGTTGGCTACGCAAATGTAATTAAAAAATAATCCTCGAATAATTATAGGGCTGATTTTATTTTTGGTTTCCTTTTTACCTCGATAATAGAATGCAACAACTCAAAATTTAAATATTGCGTTTATTTTGTAAATGATGGATTTTTCGAATATTTTTTTTATAAGCTATAGCAATTTTGATTAAAAAATTGTTCTTATTTATAATTTTTGTATTGTTGGTTACAAAACTAAGAGTTAAAAAAAAACTTGCTCTACGTCCACTCAATAATACTTATGGGTTATCATCAACGTGTGCATTTTTTTCATATTGTTCAACGTGTCTATCTGTACACAATGATGTCAAAATGTCCTCTTTGTGATAACAAATAAAGGAATTGTAGTGAAACAACTAAAGACGTATTGTCGTATTTAGTATCAGCTCGATGTACCATCATGGTACTTACCAAACCCTATCGTTCAAATGTAATACATAGAGATCCTCTAAATGAAATGCCCTCTAGTCTCTTGCGCCTTGTAGGACATGTTATAGTCGTATTTAAACTGGAAAGGGATTCTATGGAAGTAAAAGCGGATATGGTTTGAGGGGCTCGTACGTAGCCTTCTGTACGAATGGCAGGCGAGCTTTGTTTTAGTAGCGGTTCCATGTTGCCCATGTCTACGGAAGTGACGAAATATGCTTTGGTAAAGGTCAGGAAATAAACAGTGAAATTAATATAGAATAAATAATCTGAAATTAAATTTAAAAGGAAATAAGAAATAAAAAAAATCATTACTCATATTACTAAGAATTCATGAAAATAATGAAATTTGATTAGGCCAACAAGCCCTTTCCAGTTTTATTGGAACTATAAGTTGTATTGTTAGTGGATAAGCTATAGTTCTTACGTACAGACGACAATGACGGCAACAACGACAAACAGATCTGTGTCAAAACACTTTTCGGTTTCCTGAGACTATGAAATGGAAGTTCATTCACAAGACTAAGTTTTGTCATTACCAAACTTATCCTATATTTCGTATACTGGGCAAGTAAAAGGAAATCATTTCTGTATCACGTGATATTACTAGACTAGTTATCTTTAAAACCAATACATAATTACTTCTTGGTGTGTGTGAAGTAAAAACCCGTGTCAAAACATTACAAAGCTCGTGGTTGGTAGTTTATATCTCGGAACCGTTTAGTTGTAGAGGATTGGGCGACATTTCAACAAATTCAGCTTAAACACGTGATATGCATTTTGTCAAAACTTTAAATACAAGTTTGACCACTATAATAAACATAATCTACCAATCAATCGACTAGTTCGTAAATCATAGACAATACCTGAGCTAGGTTCATTTCGTAATGATAAACATTTCGTTAAGAATGTGAATTTCATAAATGTGGACTCGTAATATATTTATTGCCGGACCTCATTAACATTTTCGTCATGCATTATTTCAAGAACTGGTGGTAGGTTTATGGAGTGATGAGTTCTCAACCTAAATCCCGTCATATTGGAACGTTAGGGTAGAAGTAGGATGAAAGTAATTTCCCTACAACATCTCAAGAACTGCCCTAAAATAACTTGTAAAATGTCAAAATATCCGGGATAGGTGTTTAGCGAAATAATAATTTTTTTTTTTCAAATTGTAAAAGATTTAGGTGTCAAAATAGAAAGACTCAAAATGTAGCGTTCATGCAAGAACTGACGGTCCGAATCACTCCTATGCGTTTGATGTAGATAAGGGTTCTTTAAATAACACAATATCTCAACAAAGCGGAAAAGAAATGTTTTCTTATCTCAAGAATATTTTTTCCAATATCTCAAATGGTTGATATGACTAAACATATCAAAGTTAAGTTGTTGATACATGGAATGATTAAAATTTGGAACAAATCTAATAAAACTAGAGAAGTTGGGAATCGAATGAAGTTATTGGGAGTGTAAAACGTGTTTTCACACATTATCTCAAGAATATTATCTTGTATTATCGCAAGTAGTCGATATGAATAAACATTTTGAAGTTTTATTCTGGGTTTTTGACCCGTGGAATGATTCGATTTTGGAGTAACCGAACAAGAATAGAGAGTGTAGCTATTAGAAATATAAAACGTGATTTTCACGCATTATCTCAAATGGTTGATACGACTAAACATTTTGAAATTTCTATTCTGGTTTGATGACCCGTGAAATGATTATATATTTTGGAGGAAATCAACTTATATTAAGGAAAGAAACTATTGAGAGTGTAAATCGAGATTTTGACACGTAATCGCAAGAACATTATCTCGAGTGGGTGATCACTAAAGTTTTATATAACTGGGTGGGTGATCAGTTGAATAATTAGATTTTGGAGCAAATTGATGAAGGTGTTGAGAGTATGAACATAATCTCCCTTTATTGTAAGATCGAATGGTCCGATTGACTCAAAAATTTAAATTCTAATTGTGAGGGAGATGATCTGAGGAATAATTAATTTTTCCCTATGACGCTGTCCAAAATCGGGATAAGGTACAAATTTAGAAATTTGTTTTAACAAGTCATTTTTCATGAAAGTAATAATATTTATAGATTTTCCAATACTGAGTTTAAATTTTGAAATATGTTTGTACTTATCTGGGCCCCAGAATCTCCTAAAACAATTTCTAACCAAAAAGAATATTCGTTGTCATTTTCCCATGTCTCTCAAAACCATCAATAGTTGTCCTGTAGTGAGTACTCCCAAGGATCCTAGTTGGAGCTACACTCTTCTTCATCTATTTTTAGGTTAGATTCTTCTCTTTTATCTTTCCTATCAGGTCTCATTTCACCAACTAATGTTCTCTTCCGACACTGACAATATTTGAAGGTCTTTATTTTATGTTCTTTTTTTCAAGGTGGGGATGACAAACAAGTTTTTTTTTTAAACAACAAGAAAAACACTACTTAAAATTAATTTTCTTTATTTCATCAATTTTTTATTTCTTATGGGAAACAAATTGATATTGAAAGAGCTCCCCCCCCCCCCCCAATGAACTTGTGTGTGTTTGTTTGTTTCATTAATTAAAATGAAGTTTTTAATAATGTCGTTCAAATATAATTTTCGTTTTTTGCCAATTATTCTTAGACCGTAATTTTCTTTTATTTATATACACTTCGACACATTGGTTTCATTAATCTTGACATTTCATAAAAAATTAGAACCAAAATATAGATGTTAGGTAATAGCTTTATGGCTGACTTTGTTGTTGTTTTTTATCGATAATTACGAATTGACATTTTTAGAGGGGACCAATATATTATTTTGATTCGATCCTCAGCAAAAATTTGATAAAAATCGTTAAAACCTATTTTCAGTTTTGGCTTTATAGGAAGTTATCCATTAATTTTAGTTATTGAAAAAATAAAAGAAAGAAAACAAAATAGTTTTGAAGAATGGTCAAAATATGTCCACATAACCAAATGTGATAAATTTTTTTTTGGGGATGTACGAACATTGCAGACGGACATCATTCCAAAAAATCAACAAGAAACTTTTTTTTTGTAGTCAGAGGGGCTCAAACTGATCCATGAATTCATCACATAATTGTTTTATATTTACGTGTATGTGAGAATTAGTCAACATTATGCAAGTGTTTATAATCAATTTTGGTTTACTCTTAATCGTAATGTTTTTTATTCGCTGAGGTCGAAATTGGTCGTGTTTTGCGTATTTAAAAATCAATCATGTTGGAAATAAAGTATTTCGGTACAGTTGGTAATTTTTTCGAAAACAAAATTGAACTATCCTCGTCTGTGATTGTGAATGGTTGTACAAGTTTGTTAAGCAAGGTTGGGTGGGGGCGGTTTGTTGTCTATGAGCCAAGTTTTTCGTGGCCACTCTGACTCACACCATGGATTTATCATCAGTTTGTGTCAGTGTCCCCGTGCTTTACTCTGTGTTCTGTTCTCTTTGATTTTTATTAGTGTCATTTCTTTGATTTGTGTTCTCGTGGATTCCCGCCAAAACACGTGATCAGCTGATGGTGCACGGAAATTGTGTGACGTAATCATTCTTTAATTGAGTTCTATAGATAATATTAGCAGGATACCCGAGGCAGTGTACCAGAACAAGAAAAACAAGTCCCAGTGAAATTTCCGTCATTGCTTCTTTTCCGTTTGTGTTTTTAATTGAATATTTCTTACACTGCAATGAAATTTAGAATGAATAATATTGATTTAAAATTATGGTAGTTAATGTTTCTTAATAATATACTCATGGTTCCACATACTTACCCTCTGTCATATCAACGAATGGGATGATCCTTGAGATCTCAGAAGGTGATCATTTTGGTACAGTGATAGACTAGTACCAGTAAAGTTGTCCAAAAATTGTTTTTCATTTATTGACTTTCAAAAACTCCCAACATCTCTCCAATTTAACGTTTGTAAATATTCAAACCGCTGCAGAAAAGAAAAAAAAAATTGAGAGCATAAATTGGCATCATTCTTTTTGGGTTTTTTTGAGTTTTAATTTGATATAGCTATGGTATTTCATTTGTGCAATTTTCAAAAATCAAAAGTTTTTTTTTTTAATATCTAAAAACACTATTTATTTATGTATTTATTTATTTATTTTTTGGAAAAGATAATAGTTTCAAAAATATTAATTCATTATTTGTGTGCCGAATTTCATAACGTGACGTGAACGGATTCCTATGGAAGTTATATTTTAATGTATGTGATAAGCCTATTTCCAATAGACGCAGGGAAACATGGCATAAATATAGTCAATTAGAATCTTGAAACATATTTTGTTTAAAGGTGTGTTTTTGAAATTAAACAGTTTATTAAAAATTTTAAATTACAAAATATCTATGTTATAGCTATGTTGCATATTAGGTTAAAACTAATAAAACCAAAAGAGATGGCACCAATTTAGGATATATAAAGTCAAATAGGTTCACTTGTTAAAGATTTTTAAATATTATAAAATATGTGTGATTTTAACTTTTTTTGAAAGTTAATAACTGAAAAATTCAGCCCAAAAAATCTAAAATGCTGTATTTTTTGCTTTCTTGATAAGTACAATGAATAACAACAACACAATCTGTAAAATCTACACTCTATTGGTTCAAACATATATATTTTTTATTGTTTTATGTGACCTCTAATCGTTTCAAAATGACGCTAATTAAATCGTATTTAATGTTGAAACGTTGATGTTTTGATCTGATAGTTTTACTCAAAGGTTTAATTAAAGATTTTCCTCATTAACTACCATAATTGATATGTGTGTTTCAATTTCTTGTTACTTTTTCTAATTTATTAAAAGTGGGGAAAACATTAGTTTAGGGCAAAACTAAGCGCCGTACATTTTTTCTTCGATGGTAAATTTTGTTTTTGATTTTTTGAAGTGTCAATATTCGTACATATTAATATTCGAAAATTTATTTATCCATAAATTGGACTTTTTTCCTTGTACAATATGACTTCTTATCATATAGAAATTCATAGTTTGATTAGTATCTAATAATTTTTTTTTTGTGCTTTTGTCAGTGTGGTTGGTTTAAATGAATTAAATTCATTATAATGCCATTCAGTATTAAGTTCATTACTAGCTGTTAAAACAATCGATATTTCACGGGTGAAATTTTTTGTTGCAATGTGCAAAATTACATGTAGATTTCGAAATCCGTTCATAGTGGGTCGAAAGGAATATACTCAGGGAATTTCTAGGTCCAGGGGTTTGTTGAATCTGTCAGGACATTATTATTTTATCTGGAGCTTATGTTAGAGATATATGTTGTTAGTTTTTACACGGGAATTGGTGAAATCATTTTTTAACCCATTTTATTGGGTTTTAAGTCTCGTAATAAAAAAAAATTAAGGCTAAAATCTAAAAATGTTGATTTACTCTTGAGAGACACCCATTTTGGGTTTGGAAAAGGGTTCGTATACCAAAAGGTAATGCAATTTTACCAATAGGTATTACCCCAATAATTATTATTCCTTTCTGTTGTAAAAAATAATCAAGCCACTATTCTAACAACTTATAGACCTAGCAATTGTATTAGGTAATGGTACCAACTACACCGCTCTACGATGTCAAATAGTGAAGTTATTGTCAAAAAAGTGATTTTTCTAAATGTTATCCATCCATTGTCGTAATCCGTACTAAATCAAATACAAAATGTTAAAATCGCTGTCATTTTAAACAGTTTTTTGTTCATATCTTGTGTAATATTAAATTTACAATGCACTTAATTAAATATAAAATTGCAGATTTCATTTCTGCCTGTAATGGTACCAACTACACTGCTCTACGATGTCAAATAGCGAAGTTATTGTCAAAAATATGATTTTTCTAAATGCTGTCCATCCCTTGTCTTAATCCGTACTAAATCAAATACAAAATGTTAAAATCGCTGTCATTTTAAACAGTTTGTTCATATCCTTGTGTAATATTAAATTAATAATACACTTAATTAAATATAAAATTGCAGATTTCATTTCTGCCTGTAATGGTACCAACTACACCGCTCTACGATGTCAAATAGCGAAGTTATTGTCAAAAATATAATTTCGACCTCTGATTAAAAAAAAAAAAGAGTAATATTCGCATAGATCCGGTAAGGCCGACACAAGCTTAGTAGGCCTATTGGTTTACTCCTTTTGTGTATTTTTCAATTAGTCAAAATATCGGGAGAGGGAGATTTTATATGCAGGAAAAATAAATTGATTTTTAGTTCTCAATCGGTTGCACTACGTAAGATTAAATTGTTTGAGTAGTTGATCTATATTTTGTTTTGTTGGAACGGAGGCGTTTGTTGAGGATTTGCCAAGGCTTGCGGCTTCTCATTACAGTTTGAAGGCCGTAACTAATTGTAATTGATAGGATATGTTACAATTGTTAGTCGTAAAGCAATATGTGTTGAGACAAGTGCGTTTTATCTTCAGTCTGATGTGTGTAGTCTTATCTTGCTTTTTTGTATGTCTATAAACTATTTTAAAACTGTGTTTTAATCTCTGCCCATTTTAACTCCCTCCAGCCACATCATCAACTAGAGTACCAGCCGTAATGGTAATATCCGTCCTCCAGTTTACGTTAGTTGACGTAGGTACTAGCCGTAATGAAAAAGTTGAGATGCCACACATCCTATCGTTCTCTTTAAAAAGATATTTCAGGTTTGTTTTATTAAAGTGTAACATCTTTAACGCATTTTGTAATTTCATGATACGGTACGTCACATATGTGACCCGGTTACATTTACCGAAGTTAGTACAATGGCCGTCTAGCGGCCTTCTTCTTACTTTCCTACTCTTGGCCCCTACAAGATGAAAGGGTTTCGGTAATTGTGAGTGAAAAAATAGAACAATCGGAGGAAGAACAAATGACGAGAAGATTAACCTTAAAGTGTTATAAAAGTTTTTGTTAATTATTAATTTCAAATTGAATTGAGTTTTCAAAAATTAGATGTGAATTAAGATATTATTCCCCCAATAGTAATTTTACTTTTTATTAAAATATAGGCCCTAACTATTTTTTTTTTTTTTTTTTTTTTTAAGATTGGACAGATTTACTTTAATAATTTATTATTGGATTTAATAATACATTACATTAAAACCTACCTAATTTTAATTTCTTAACTCATATAACAACAGAGAAGTTATACTTATTTTTTTGTTTAGAATACTTACAGTTTTCTATACTTGATGGGTTTATTTTAGGGGATATTTTTTAGTCGTATAACAGCGCAGCCTCGCTACATTAATTAGACACTGCCAACTAACTGTGAAACAGAAAATAGAGAATAGATAGTGTTCACATCTTGTACATATGTCGGAAATATATAAACGCTCCATTGATCCAAATTTCACGAAGTTTGATTCAAATATTGTTTTTATTTTTATTTTTTACAACAGCTTCGACAAGTTCGTTAGTGTAGGAAAACCGTAAAGTTTGAAGATAGTTTTTAACCAGATTTTTATCGAAACAACGGTGATAATGTTACTTAATTCTCACCAAATTTTGAGAAAATGTCCTAAAGAATGTGTTTGTACAATAGGCGTGACATTAGGTTACGAAAATGGGATTTAGGTTTTTAACCAAATTTGAATAATTTTAATTTTACACAACTGGCTTAAACCTATTTTAACTTTAGGAGAATGAAATGCCTAGTAGTTTGAAGCGTTCAACAAACTTTTAGCTTTTATAGTACTGTACTCATAAATAACGAGAAAAACGTACTGAAAAATAGTGCAATTTTACGACAGTGTGCCCAATATAAGTTGTATGTGTTGGAATTAGTATATTTGTGAAGTGTACAGACGTTATAGTGACTAACTTTTGGTTACCATGACCGCACATATGCGTTACTCACCTTCCCCTCCACCAAGGACCAATAGCAGAGCAAGGATGGCACGAACTGACTGGGATACACACTTCAGTAAGTCAACAAATTTAGATATCTTGTATATTTTTTAATTTGTGTTTATTGTGTATTATTACTATAGGATGTTAGAAATCTTTAGTGAGAAAAGAGGTTTTACTTCTTCTACCTTTATTGTTGGAAAAAAAAGAAAATATTGTTAAACATCAGGTTCTTTCGATATTAACAGTGAATTTTTATGTGAAACAGTAATATCTAGAAGAGCGTGGAAAAATTATAGCGAGAGATTCGATAGACATACAAAAGCAACATATTCGGCAATCACAAGTGTGAGTTAATCTTTCTTTATCTCACTCTCAAAAATACTTCCTCTAACGGAAGGCAGATGACCTGTGTACCGCACAAACCATTAGATTAGAAAGTATGTACGACCCTTTCGATATATATTGTAATTCATATTTTTGTTGTTGAAAGTCGAAAACCTCTCTGTCATCATCGCCTTTTATAAAAAAGGAAGTAAAAACATAAAATAAAGACCTCTAGCTCTCGAATACTCTAATAGCATCAGGTTCAGAATATAACTCGAGGCATACGAGAAAAGGTGTAGATCCAGCTGGGACTCTCGGGATTGTGAGTCCCTGAGGGTTATTTGTATTATTATCTTTTAATGATAAATTTCACGGAAAAGTAGTTGTAAACAAACTATATTTATATATGATGTACACGAGAAGAGAAATTCGGTAATAAAGAAAATACACATCTTCTTTCTAACATGTAAGCAGTAAAAAGATATTTTTTGGGAAGACGACTAATATTAAATTTTGCTAGTATTTGGATGGGTGTATGAGAAAGTTAATGCAAATTTTTTGCACCATTTTTTGAAGTTACATATCCGAGTAAGTTTTCTATTTTAGAAATAGATTTTCTTGCAAAAGGATCAACATTCGGATACTTTTTGGGAGAACACCTAACGGTTTCGTTTTCTTTTAAACAGTAATATATCAAGCACATGATTACACTTTTTATTCAGTTGAATAAAGAAGTATTGTGAAGTTATTCACTAAGTACAAATTACTCTATACTAACAGCTGTTTGTTACAGTTTAAACAAATAACAGCTCTTTAACAATAAATGTTTAATTACAGTAGTCAAAGTAATTAAACCATTCCATCAATGGCCAAAGACCCTCCAATGTGTCTATATTTGTCCTCCTTGTTTTATAGGTGAAAAAACACTCAGTCATCATCGCTTTGAAAAGAAATGAAGATAAAATAAAGATCTAGAATAGCCTCAAGGTCGTAAGAGAACAATTGTGGGTCAAGGGAGAACTGATAAGAAAGATGAAATTCAAAGACTACGTGGAAAAAGGTGTAGATCCAGCTAGGGTCCTTTAGGATTGACAAGCCCGTACTCACTATAGAGAGCCCCTGAGGGATACATTTTATTTATAAGACTTGAAAATCTGTATATTACGTTTCAGTTTATTGGGAACAAAACTGCAAAGTTTCCATCTTTGTTCAGTTTTATTTACGTCTAGCATAACCATTTAAAAATAGTGACATCCTTGTGAGACACTCTGTATTATTCTACAACAACAGGAGTCTAATATTAAATATATATTTTTTGAATTAGTTGTGGGTTGGTCATGTAAACAATAGACTTCGACCTGGCTTTGAAAGAGAGCCAAACTCTCGCTGCTGACTGGACACGCTTCAAGGGTGACGGATCGGGCTTTGAAGCCACCCACACCTTAAGTTATAGGAAATTAACTTTGCAATCTGTTGCTTTCTCTGAACCTCGTTCCTTGGAAGTTTTAATACGTTCATAAATCTTTCTCGTAAAGCCAATATGGCTACTCCTTACTGTGCGATGTTACACAATATTTATAGACAAAGAAATAACAATTAATACCACAGTTGATGTTCTTTTAAATATATCACCATTCATTTTTGGAGAGAAATATTAGAAGTTGAAATGCTTTCTATTTGGTTTGTGATTGTAATTTACCACTAATTGGGAGCACAATGGTAGTAAATAGTATACTCATATATTTATTTAAATCCTAGATTACTGACGGCTTTAATTAACGGCTTTAAAACGAAAATTTTACCCTACCACTTTTTCAACTTGGAGGATGTTGACCCAAATGACATTTATTCTTTTGTACGAGTTACATGAAAGGTAATAAATAATTATTTAATTTTAATTTTGTGAAACTTGAAAAGGTTGTAGTAATTCATATAAATGAAAAGATCTAGAAAGTGTCGAGTGAGGTAATTTTTTATTTTTGGTAAAGACTGTTAGAAAGTTGTAGAAGAAACTGAAATATAATACAAGTTATTTTTTGGTCGACTGCTCGATATGTCTAGTTCACACCATTATATTGAATAGTTCGGAGCGCTTTTATTCGGCATGGTTCCTATAGGCCTATTTCAGAACGATTGGAACACGGGTTTTGTCGTAAGAGGCGCGTTCGAATTTTATACGAGTGGAGGTCTTCTTGATTCCACTTTACATAAAAATTAAAACAAAAAATGTTTTTATTGATTGTTGAAAATAAAATTAGTTTTTAAGGAGCTGAGTTTTAATTTAATTTTTGTTTATCGTAAGTTGATTGGAAGAAGTAAGACCTCTCGAGTACATAAACGTTTGATGCTGTATTAAGCTGAGGTGACTAAGATGGGTCTGATATCTAACCCGAATAAACCAACAAAGTTTCTTTCCCTTACAACGACCGGACTGCAGAAGACGAATTGGATATCCCAAACTTAGGTGGTCGGAGTGTATCGACAAGAAAGATCGAATTAAATAGTGGTGGTTGGACCTAGATGTCTTGCGAGACAATTTCCTGTAGGGCGAAATTCGACCTGGGCTGTATAGCTAAGGCTGTGTTGTATGTATGAAGTTAATTGAGGTTATGTGCTGAATAGTCACATTATATATGTAGTGGGTTTTGTCTTAGAAAGCCTGAAATGTAAAGTTATCAAGTTATCTTCAATGAAAATATTCTCCTTAACGTTTTAAACTTCGATCAAACGCCTGTATACTTCTTAGTTGTACAACTCTTAAGCCATAGTTGGTCTTAAATGAGAACCATTGTTTTGAAATAGAAGTGGGTCTACTAGGCCGATAGGCCTCAACATCCCGTCGACAACTGTCTGGTACCATGGACAATTGGTGCCTTGTGCGAGTGGGCTCATCAGATGCAGCAAGTTAAAGGTTTGCATTGTGTTTTATTAATTTTAGTTACTTCTACGAGCTTTTATTAAAAACAACGCATATTTCTAGCGTATCTTATACCTTTTGCAAGGCATCAACTGTAGAAAAGGTCACCGCTACATCCCCATGAATTACTGAAATATTCAACGTCACGTAATAAGTATAATTCTGCACGTTCTCCTAAAGGTATCGCCTGTTGTCAATCAATTAGATTATACGTTTTTTAAAACAAACTTTATTTTGCAATATCTGTTTTGCCGTTATATATCTTCAGACAAAAATGTTTCTCTTCATTATGAATTTCAACAAGTACCAACTCTGATTACATTTTACATACGTTTTTAATATTCTGAAGATTAAATATTATTTTGTAGTGTTTAATGATTTATCTTTAATGTATTAAAACTAGTATTAATTGGTCTAGTAGCTATAGTCTCTGGTTTAGAAAGTTTCAGTGTTGATCCACCATCGTGGGAGCTATAACTATTGGTAATCAATACGAGTCACGAAAGTTAGAATTACGGCAGCATGAACTTGATGTGCTAACGTCGAGAAAGCCTAGGCACACAAACGGGATGTTGTGCTTAGGATTTATTTTATTAGTTTGTTAGAACCTACATTCGAGACAGTTCGCTCTCTGTTATAGGTCAATTGAACTGAGGTTCTGTTTCAACTCCACCATTTGACATTTGGTCCGTATATTTGTTTGTTACACACTTACGGCCAAATTCATTTACCAATCGATATGACAATTTAGCTGAACCATGATCTATAAGGTTTGGAATAATATTTAAATTACGTCAAACAGTCGTTGTTCAGGAGGTTCTTTTATTTTGTCTGAGCAGCTGAAGAACACAATTACACACACTGAATATTAATATTTAACTGGTACTATAGAGCATCGTGGGTGAAGTAAATCATGGATGTATAACATTGGTTAGCCTCAGTAGCTGATGGAAGTACACTATAACGAGTAAGGGCGTTGCAATCCCGAGGGACCCTACACATGTATACAGTTATTTTATGTAGTTATGGGGTAGATCACTCTATTTCATTTTTATTTCTGGTCTGTCTTGAACAACTCTTATTCTCTTCCGACCCTGAGGTTATTAGAATATTCGAGGTCTTGTTCTATTTATTTTTGTCATTTTCTTCTTTGTTTAAGGCGATGATGGCCTAGAAGATTTACGCCTTTAAACAACAAAAAATCGATGGAAGCGTAAAAATCATACCACTGTTCATAATTTAATACAAATTCGTTTTGGCTCGTATAATGGATCATTGCATTTTGGTTATTAAAATTTCTCTGGTTTACTTATCTATCGTATTTGTCATGATTTTGTCTCCAAGAACAATTTATGTTATTATCATATAAAAACTTAACGTAAATTGTTCTTGGAGACAAAATATAACTTCCGGATTCAGTATTTAACGTAAGATAAATAATTTCATTATATTAAAGCAAGTCGCAAGTCATTGTGGTTACTCAAAATATGATTGCAGGGTTCCAATCAATAGACGCGGCTACTCCGAGTAGATATACAGCAAGGGCTCCGAATTCTCAAGTATTATAACGTGCACGAGGCATTACGAAAAACTACAAATTGAAATTGCAATTTGAACTAGACATCGAATATTCTAATAGCCTCAGGGTCGGAAGAGAATAAGAATTGTTCAAGACAGACCAGAAATAAAATTGAAAGAGAGTGGTCTATCCCATAACTACATAAAATAGCTGTAGACCTGTGTAGGGTCCCTCGGGATTGCAACGACATCAGCTACTGAGGTCAACCAATGATTATACATCGATGATTTACTCCTAGTGTTCCCATTCAATATCACAATGCAAGAAGCAAATCACCCACGATGCATTTATCTTTTATTATTTTTCCACTTCTGTACAGGAAGGAGCTGTAGCGTTATTTACGGTTAGTCTTTGTCTGTGTGCCATGTCCCTTGGATACCAATCAGTAAGATTATGAGTATTATTTAAGAGTGGATTACAAGTACTCAATGGCTATCGTGAAATATTTCACCCTCCAGTGACAAATAGTTATGTAGGTCATTGTAACAGCAGAATGTTCACGTTGGCAGTTTTGGCAAGGTCGCTAGATAACGGAAACTTTATACAGTAGTGACGTAAACAAATTCATATAGCATAATGAGCTGTGAGCAACAAGAACGTCTTATGACTTTCGCTGAAATAGGTTAGTACAGTTATGATCATTTTGTAAAGGACAGTCTATTTCTTGAATTTATATTACATATCTCATTATTTATAATCACACGTCTGCTATAAATAGGCTATATTTTAATGTCTTCTTCTTCAAGTCAACTAGCACAGACAATCAAGTATCTTATAATCAAACGATATGTAAATGAAGCCAGAAAATGTATTGAGAAAATTCTTTTATTAAGATTATTCGTATATTTTGGTTTTACAATATTCTTGATCTCTGGTAATAATCTATTGTTTGAGATGCCGCAGCTAACTACCACAATTTTGGTTGTGGATTCAATTGAATAACTAACACAAATTCTTATATCTAATTATACAAAAAGGTTAACAAAGTGATTTACAACAGATAATCTAAAACTAGAGGGATGATTAAGGGGTGGAAGGATATGGTGATTTTACACGGTTGATGTGGATTTTCAAGGGATATAAGTTTATTTTAGTCTTTATAAAATCGTGGCTGTGTACAAGTAGATAAGTTCTTAACAATTGTCACTCACCAAGTTTCTGACAATTATATTATAGTTACCAATTATTTCATGTGTGTATTTCCGTAGATGAAGCAATCCAATAACTATCGACCTGATTTTAGTGTCCAATTTGATTTATATATCACTGTTATAAGGGAACTTTTTAAACTCCTCCCAAATACAATCTTGTTGCTTCTCCTCCTGGTATACCAGTGCCCTTTCTAATCTGCCACAATCTTCTTCTTTCTCCTCTAGTTTAGTTCAGTTTCTTCTTTTTTTTTTGTTAACTTCTTTGTTTTATTTAAAATTTCTTTTATATAATTTAAAGGTTTCAATTTGATTTGAATGTTGTTTGATTAATGTTAATGAACATGGATTATGTATGCATTTGACTGATCATGACTCGTTTTGGTGGCTGTCAGGTATTTATGATTTGCTACCCTGAGATGATGGTTTATTTATAACTTGAATTATGGTATCGTTATATCGTAGTTCGGTGTTACTAGTTTCATATTTTGTCACTCATATTATAATCCAATTAAAATGTAAATTAAAAACAAATAGAACCTTTAAAATACTGGATAAACTTCCCTTTGATTTATTTACAAATTATCATTTTAACAGTAAGAAATGTTTGAAACTAATATGTATAGTTTTAACTGGAAACTAAAATAATTCGGTAAAAACAACTGATTTACTTTTACTCAGTGGTGTAGTGACAAACACTAACCCCCCCCCCCTACTATTGTTTAAAGGCTAGCTCTCGGTCATCATCGCCTTAGAAAAAGGAAGAAAAGAACATAACTTTAAGACAGACCTCTAGCCTTCAAATACTCTAATAGCGTCATATTCAGAAAATAACACGCATTGGTCGAAAAGGATCTGAGGAAAGATGTAACTCAAGGTTATATGGAAAAAAGTGTAGATCCAGCTGGGACCCTCGGGATTGCCAAGCTCGTACTCACTACAGTGAGCCACTGAGGGTTATTATAATTAAGGCAAAACAAAAATGATAAGGCACTTATAATTTCACAAACAACAATTTTGTTGTTTGTGAAATTATAAGTGCCTTATCATTTTTGTTTTGCCTTATTATGGAATTTCACCGAGTACCGACTGTAGTCACACTTAATGTTATTATTATTATTATTATTATTATTATTATTAATATTATTATTATTATTATTATTATTAAATTTCACGGGAAAGTTGTTTTATACGAACTATTCTTATATAAGATATTACAGGAGAAGAGAAAGTCTGTAATATAGAAAATACACTTTTTTTTCCACATTTAAAAAGTAAAGAAATATTTTTGGTGAGATGACGATACATATTATTTTTGCTAGTATTTAGTTTTGTGGATGGGTGTATGAGAAAGTTAATGCAAATGATAGACGAAAGAGAGTGATCTAACCCATCAAGCCTACATGAAAAGTGTAAATCCAGGTAGATACCTTCGGGATTGCAAGTCCTTCTTACTAATTATTTTAAATTTCAATTGTATTTTTCACAGTATTAACAAAAAGCCACTAAAAGTACAAATTCTTATTTTTTTTTACAATTTGGTAAATTTTAAAAATCCTCGATAATTTTACATTCTAAAAATTTGACAACTTGGCATTTTGTGCGAACGTACAAAGCGTTATCAAAAAAATACGACCGTGGAGGGGGGGTGTGATTACGGTTTGGATTTTTCCAACCTTCATACGATCTAGACCATGTTTATGTGAAATTTAGTGTAAAAGACTAGTTTTGTATAATATTGTGAATCGTTATACAATTTTTCCTTTAGTTAAAGTCATTAAATCGTGGTAATGTACTTATTTCTTGCGATGTAAAAAAAAGTGCACATGAGAGTATACACATAAGCTGTATGTTTATAATGCGGTGATGACAACTGTGATAGAGCCAGATCTATATTTATATTTTGGACGCTGCAACCACCAGGTTTGTTCCAAACACCAAAACGGTGTTTTCTATTAGATCATTACACGCAGTGATGGTGTATTATTTGCCAATTTTTAATTTAGAAATTTTATCTATGGAAGACGTGGAAATGAATTGTCCATGGATCCTTCCCATAGAAGTATTTTGCTATTTGTGTCACACTGTGTAGGCCTATTAGCAAACTCTGTAGAGATCACAATTTAAATCGGATTTTGCTCAAAGTTAGTATATAGGCTTGGTTTTGTAAGTCGTTGGACTCGTTTGTTATATAAAACATTCGGTCAGAAAATTTTTCAATAACTAGATACAACTATACCAAATTAAAATTACAGAGAACCAAAACAAATATTTTGATGGCCATCATTTTAAAATCGTTATGTGAAAAATTATAAGTTTTTCGGAAAACTACAAACTATTTGTATAAATCGTTCTGCACAATTTGCTATCGATATCTCTATTCGTTTTTTTATCTTGTTATTGAAAAATACAAAATGGCGGAAAGGCGGAAAAGGAAGTGTTTTTGGACGTATATATACACTCTTTTTGTTTTTGAAGTCCCGAAGTTTGGCTAAACATTTTATGAACACTCTGTATAGGATCTTAATTTGTTCAGCTTAATAGTTAGAATATATATACGGTACATGTCAATAACGATTGAGGACGTAATCAAGTAGATTCACTAAAAATAGGAAGAGAAATTAACGTTTACATTTTCATGGTTAGCTGTCTGCCAAGTACTTAATAAATTGTAGCTGCGTCGTAAAAATACAATCATTACATTTAGAAAGCTGTCGCATTCACAACGCAGAAAACCTGGCCCTGGTCTAAGAACTAAATACTGTATACTGATTGTATTCTGGAATGCAGATGTAGGATTAGAAGGCGGTGTGTAGGTTTCAGTCTGTGGCCAAATAAAGCCACTTCTCTGCTTTGTTTACGAGTAATACAGGATATATGTTGAATTTTATTTAGCTTTTTACTTTCCCAGTATATGCAACGTAATGTAAGTTTGGTATCGTCAAACATTTACCTTTGTTTTTTCACTAATCATTACGTTTCATGGAGTCAGAACGTCGTCGTCGTCGTTGTCGTCTGTAGGCGTCATAAGATAGGAATTTTGGTATAGGGGCTATAGTGTGCTCCTATAGAACAATTTAAAATGACAGAATGGCGGCTATTTTAAACGTATGGTTGTTTATATCTTGTGTGTTATTCAACTTATAACACAATAAATTAGATAACCATTTTTTAATTTATTTATTATACTTTTCTTTCTTTTTTTTTACCAAGGTAATAAATAATTATTTCACGTCGAAATATACGATATAGACTGGTAATTAATTGGGTTCAATTCCCAGTCTAGGTCGTATATTTTTCACTTGATTAAATTATTTAACTATTTTAAAATTTTAATTCCACAATTAATGGTACCAACCCGATATAACAATGACACATAGTGGATATATAATCCAAACTGTAATATCAAGCCCCGACTTCCCAAGAAAATATGATCTTCGAATAGTTATGAGATTCTGCAGGGCCGAGATACTGATCTGAGCGTAGTGAATGGTGGCTCTGATATATAAGTACTCAAGGCTGTCAGTGCCGAGATACTGACACGAGTGAAGCGAAATGAGACTTTTAATATAAACACATCTACGTGGTCCGTTAGGGCTTAGCCGACCTCAGGAAGTAGTGATATACACAATAATGAGGTTAAGGAAATTTGTGTAACAAATGTTAAACAAACTTACTCTTATTGGGTAAGAATCCACAATTAACAATTTAACGTTTGCTATTACATCTAGAGGATCTGCTTGGGTAATTGTTTACTGTAGCGCCCCATTAAAAAAAATATTTTTTATCGTTATTTTTGTACTACATACCTGTCTTCGTAAGAATGGTAAATTTTTTTTGTGAGCAAAACTGTTTTTGACTGAAAAATCATAATTTCAAGTTTTCTAGGTTAAGATCCATCAAGTGAATTACACGTTAAAATAGGTTGGTACGCAAATTGTTTTTACCTTACAAGGTAAGTAAGGTAGATATAGCCACCTTACTTGACCTACACGTAAAACCTATGACAACACTAATCTCAATAGAAATTTTTCACGTGGTGTTCCCAAGCGGTCTCGCATCCAAGTACCACGCTCGATGTTGCTTGACTTCGGTGATCGGATAATGTTTTTACCTTATATGTTTCTCAAAGCATAGACACATAAAAATGATTCAGAAGTAAAACCTCCATTACTATTTGCATTAGGTGTTGAATTGTTTAATTTATTTAACCTTAAAAATAGAGACCTGAGTATAAAAACATTGATGGTATGCCAAATCTAAAAAAATATAGTACAGTATTGAAATTTTTTTATTTATTTGTAGAATACAGGAAATTAATGAATCTTTTAATAAAATCTTACACAATTAAAAAACTTATTAAAAGTTGTGAATGTGAGTCACAGTAGAATATTATATTAATAGATATGATATTTTAGGGGTTAATGATAAGTATTTACACGAAAAATTAATCAGAGTTGGAAACTTAAATGTACATACAGCTAAATTTAAAAAAAATCAAATTCGGTTTTTGGATTGTAAAATAATATCTCATCTTTAAGAAACAATATTTATTTTTACTCATTTTGTCACAAAAATATTTTCAGTATTATTATTATTATTATTTATTTTATTTTATTATTATTATTATTTTTCATAAATTTTTTTTGTATTTATGATTCAATAGAATATTGTTATTTTAATGGTTAATGTCAAGGTTTCATGTGAAAAAACTAAACACAACATTTAATTGACACACAACATACAATGACCAATTTGATGAAGAAGGAAAACCTGAAAACCCACCACACTCTTACAAGACACCCACTAAATGTATGTTTTAAAATTTAAAAATTGCATATTATTTTCAAATTTTCTCAAAATTGTACTTTTTAGTTGTTTCTTGAATTTTTCTAAAAAAGAAAACCTTAATTTTTTTGAGCTGAAAGATTTAAGCACAGGAAAAATCAATATTGTTATAAAGGATACTATACAAAATATTTTCAAAAAATAATTAACAATCTAAAATTTTATGTTAAAATATGTGGAAACGTTCTTGAAATAAAAAATACATCTCTGTTTTTCTTAGATTTTGATAAAAGTGCATTTTAGTTAACTTTATCCTTAGAAATATGTAACATCCTTAACAAAAGCTGTTGGATGACTTGGTGAGGTTCCTAAGAAAGCAATGATTATTGTACATGAAAATAGGTCATTGTTATTTGATGCCGTGAAACATTATAAATACAAAACAAAACCCTTATGTGAACCTTATCCAATTTTGTGGAAGATCTAATCAATGCATTGGCCATGTTACAAATGATTGAAAACCATCTGCTATATGTATTAAGGCCAATAAAAAGGCTTTATATATTTTAATTGCTATCATTGTAATTATCTTTATAATTGCTACTTTTACAACCGTTAATGATACAAAATTCTCTATATGGGAAACATGTTTTCCTTTTTTGTTCGAAATGCATTATGCATTAAATGCAACAGGATTTAAATAGATTGTCTTTTCGGTTTCAAAATCTTAGTTTATAGTTAACAATTAAATATATTATTTTAAAATTACAATATAAAGTTGAATTTTCAGACAATCTGATTTATAAATGTAGTGATTTCCTATGTTATGTTCTTCCACTAATTGTGTGAAAAATTAATTGTTTAAAAACTGACCAAATTGATAGTATAACACATTTAGGAGTTACACTTTTATAAATAGTTCATGGAAAGACCATATTGAAAATGTTAAGACAATTGTTTTGAGTCATAGAAAAGATTTATGTTTTTCAAAATTATTGTTCAAAATCTTTTTTAACTTCTGTTAACTTTAGTTTAGTAGAATCAAAACTTCAGTATGGTGTTATGTGTTGGGGTGGGAGAAACAATACACTGAAATCTGTTATAAATTCATAAAAATATTGTAAAGTAATTGCTAGACGATCAGTTCATGAACAATCTTTTGCTTTATTTAAAATATTTTAATTTGATACATATTTAAAGTTCTGAAGATGTTTTATCAAAGATCTGGGATTATACAAGAACAAATTTTAACCTCAAAAGGTACAATTTCATTTTCAAAACTTCAGACATTAAAATATTTTAATTCCAAAACCTAAATTAGAAATTTTAAGAAAATGATATTGGTTTATAGCACTCTTTTGTTTAATCAACTACCTGATTTAATTTTTTTTTTTTTGATAAAACATTATCCGAACAAGTAAAAATTTTGGTAATTAAAACTACAAGACAATCAATATCTTTTTCGAAGGGTGTATTTGAATTTTTGTGTATGTTTTAAATGTGAAGTACTTATATTTTTCCTTTTTTTACAGTTTATTGTATTTTTTCTTTTTTCACATTTTATTGTAAGTTTAAATTTAATAAACTATAATATGTGTATTATTATTTTATAACTATCGATTTACGTGTATAATGAAGGCGACACCAATACAGGTTTACCTCTGAAATATCTCTGTGCTTAAGTGTTTTATTTATTTGTAAATCTTATAATTATTCTTTTGTTCTATACTGTTCTGGATGAGAACTTGTTGTTTTGACATGTAAATCGAAATAATAATAATAACAATAAAAAAATTACAAAATTTTGTACATCAAATTTTATAAACAAATACTTCCAAGAATATATCTCTGTACATTTATGCCTTTTCTGAATAAAACTTTATATCCAAGGAAGATTTTAAAATCTTCAGTCCAAATTTTGTATACACACTTGGGTAATATTTTTTCACTTGTCAACTAAACTTTTTTTTTATTCAGAAGATTTGAATCGATCTAGATCATACAAAAAATAGGCCATCATTGAATAAAATTTTGTATCTGCCATTTTGAAATAAAAATGAACATATTCTGTAAATTTACCTTAATTGTTTATATGTCTAAATTTACAGGTTTTGTTTACCTTTGTTTATAGAAGTAATGCATTTTCCCCAAGTATTTTGTATTTTTAATGTGCTCACTCTATAAGGTAATTTACAGTACAGTTCATTGACTGTACAAATAAAATTTACGTTTTAATATTAGTATTTATTACAAGCAATAATTTTTATGTTGCTCATTAGTTTATCTTTACACCTAGATAAGAAATTGGTGAGATTACATATGACACAATTCCCATTTTAGCAAATTTGTCATGGTAATGTAGACCCTTAATTTATTAATATTTAAACAGTATATGAAACCTGTTTTGACTATTTATATGAACAAATCGTCTATTTTTATCAGTATTGTAACAGATGTTCAGAATTTTGTCCAAATTGAAAAGAAACTAAAAGAATCAAGTTAGTTGTACATCAATTTATCTTTACATTTAAATAGTTTGAAGATTGTTCTTGCATGTGACAAGATACCACCAATAAACTTTACCCAGCATTCAATATTCAAAAGGTCTCTCTATGTGATTCACTAATCATTAAAATTTTCTTATGCATATGTTATGAAGAAACACACATGTTGTGCATTTTAAATTTAGTTTTAGTCCGACCATTCCAATCGAGTAATAGCTTTGATTTGCATAATTATCTTGTTGTAATATAAGCTTGCCTTATATATCCAATGCTAGTAGAATATCAACTTATTTTGCAATGATTTTACATATGCGGGCTAATTCTTAACTATCAGTTCATGACAAATCCAGTTTCTTTGATTAGCCACCCAACTGTAACATAAGCAATTATTTATGTTTGAGAAACGTGGTTGAGTTTGTGAATTAGTAATTGTAGTTAGATAACATGGGACTTGCATTGAGAATTTAAATAGTTAATGTGAAACTCATCTCAAGAACAATTTTAACCACCACTACTTCAATTTGACATCCTTTTAAATCCACTCTCAAATTTTCCAGGAATACACCTGTCCCATTTTGCAAAGTTAAATGCAAATTGCTAATGAGTATTATTTTTCATACCTTTTATAAGCAGCCTTAGGACATTCTTAAACAAATATTATTGTATATCTAAAAAGGGATTCGTTACATTGTAGGTAATGTAAAAATCCACAAAATCTATTTATAAATATAAAAGCAAAAAGGGTATGAAAAAGTAAAATAAATTGCATTTTTCGTTCCTCTTCTTTGACTCTTACAGACCTACAATTCAATCAGCTAAGTGATTATTATCCATTGACTCATTTTATTCAATAAACTTTTTGTATAAACATTTTCCGTGGTGAATAGCAGAAAAAAATATAATTATCAAGCACTTCTTATTTATAACTAATTTCATATTTAAACTTAAAAACCTGGAAGAACCTGTTAAAATTATAATGTAAGAGGTTATGTATCGTTGGAGCTCTACTTTAGAGGGATAATTTTGTAATATTAATATTTATTAAAGTTTGCAACTTGTTTTTTAATTTACGCTTCAATTTTTTTTTCTTTGTTTTTGTTTGTAAACGCTTCATTTTCCGCCTGTCTGTCTGTGCTTTTACAAAATAACATATCTTTGCAAGTAGATGAGTATATTAAATGTTGAGCTTGACTTATGAGAAAAATTATACAGTATAACAAACACACAGAACACAATTCTCATAAAAAATACGCCTAAGTACAGACGCGTTTCAACGACAAGGTCGTCCTCTTCGGTGATACACGAGCTACATTGAGTTAACTATTGAGTTATAGTTTGATTGGTGTAGCTCGTGTATCACTGAAGAGGACGACCTTGTCGTTGAAACGATTCTGATACTTAGGCGTATTTTTTATGAGAATTGTGTTCTGTGTGATTGTTATACTGTATAAGTAGATGCGTGAAAATTTGATATACACATTATTTATCTAACTTTTATCAGTACACCAGAAAACAAAGAATTTTGTGTATATTTTAAAAATGGTAGAGGTTTAAAAATTTTTTTGTGAAAACTATTAACATTACAAAATATTTACAACAGATAAAAGACTTTCCTCTTTTAATGAAAAATAAAACTTTAAAAATGTTTCTGTACATCAAAGGATAACAAGAGTTGTTGACAAGAAACTAAAAATAAAATTTCTTTACAATTGTTCACAACACTATAGATTAACCTAAACTAAAATATTATAGAATTTTGATAATTGTTGTTAATAATATTATGATCCTAGAAATATACCAAAAATTATCTTTGTCAATATCTTATTTACTTCCAAAGATATATGGTTTTTTTTTGTAAAAACAAGTAATGGCCGACAGATGGAAAACAAAGCATTTTCAGATCTACATTTATATAAACTTGTTTTGTTAATTGTAGCTCTAAATCAGCAGTTTGCATTAACCCTGTATATAAATATATTTTGAACATGTAGTAAGTTGCTAGATTAAATTTGTAACATCATTTTTTAGTTTACAGATAAGCCGACCACATCTGCAATTTTAATAAAATTTATAGAGGGATTTTAAAACTCTATATTAAATCTTAAGCACAAAGAAAATGACATAACTTGAAATCGACTGCAAGATTTAGGTGTGCAGTTTTATTATTAAAATTTCTTTGGGGAAAGTCGTAAATAC
Source organism: Aphrophora alni (assembly GCA_963513935.1). Classification (NCBI taxonomy): domain Eukaryota; kingdom Metazoa; phylum Arthropoda; class Insecta; order Hemiptera; family Aphrophoridae; genus Aphrophora; species Aphrophora alni. The sequence goes on from OY740772.1 coordinate 66,050,751, forward strand.
ATTTTGGCATTTGTTCATAATGACTCACTAATGCTGGACAGATTTCAAGTGCAACACTAAATTATTATTTTATTTTCATATTTCCAAGCACCAGCTGGTTTCTATGATCCCATTTATATATAGATTTTCAATGATCTTGTTTTTATGCGTTGGTATGGTTTACTGTTTTATCTATGGATCAGATATCTTTTCTTTTATTTATTTGCATATATGGTATCCTTAGCATTCTTTAGTGACTTAAAATTTACATGTGTAACCTTATAGCTAGTACTAGAACAACACAGACTTTTAATTCAAGACTTGGTGAAGTTATTCTTCAGTTATTTAAAATGTATAAGAACAGACAACATAAAAAAAATAATAATAATAATAATCCTGAGTCGACAAATTAGTATTTATCATGTCAAAAATTTTGGGGAAAGATTTTAATCAACTATGTAAGTTGAGTAAAAAAGTGAAAATTAACAGTCACCCTTTAACATTTAGCTGTTTAGACAAAAATTAGTGACAAATTCATCCTTCGTAACAACTGCAAAATGTTTTGAGTGTTTCATAGGTTTTTTCCCTTCAGAAAAAGAAAGTAGACTAACTTTTCATTCAAAATTTTAACTATGCACTACTACCCCCCCCCCCCCCAAGTCGGCGGTAACTAGTAGTGCTCATAAATTACATTATTAGCCATAGTACAAAAAACCAGTGTTATGTCCCCAAAAAATTGTGTTTTAAATTAATGCATAAAATGTGAAAACAAACTATGTCAGGTTTTTATTTATTTTTTCACTCGCAACTGTAATTTCCTTTTACATATTGTATGGCACATTAATTAAACCAAAAACTTTCAAAGTTATTGCTTAGGTCTTTCGTGTGTATGTGAGAAAAATATTGTTATGCTGTGCATTATTTATTTTAAAATATTCGTGGTATTTTTATAATACCTCTTATTTTTACTACACTAGATGAGCTTAAATCTATTTTTTAAATTTTAAATACTCAAAACATTGCATGGAAGTTGCATGGAATATCAGTTAAGTTAAACAACACTAATTAAATAATTGTCAGTGCATAGAGGCTTATATTACATTACCAATAATATATTGTTACACCTAATCATTTATAGCCCGGCCCTTACAAAATATTTTATAACCTTTAATTTTTATGAAATATAAGGTAGGTCTTATTAGCTTATAATTATTATAAATTTTAACAGATAATATATTTTATATTTTTTTATGAAACAGGCCCCAGGTCATTCTTAAAATACCAAAGTAAGCAAACATCCAGATAAAGTTGTTTTAATTCATTCCATCGGTGACATCATATTCCAGTCCAACTTTACATAGCCATACTTGCATAATGTTAAGCCTACACAATCTAATCCTGATACCACAATTTCACTTTCTCCATCGAGTTCATTTATTATTCAAAGCCTCTAATTATACATGTGTGCAGAAGATTTTATTAAATGCAGACATTTAAACAACACTCGCGTTCCTTTCAAGAAGATTTGTAATCATGGAGAGTGCAATTTAGTTTTTAATAATTATACAGGTTGGTAATGAGCACATGTTGCAGGCCTATGTATTTAAGATAAGTAATAATTAAGTAGAAACTTTATAATCACCTGTGTTGTTAACTATTGCCATATTTCATGTTAATGTTTTTATATTCATTATCTTCCTTGTAGATAGTAAGTGTCTACAAGTTGGAAACCAGACTACGAACTGATTGCTTTCATTGACGATTTTTACAACTTGTTTTATAACGAATAATTTTGTTTTAATTATTCTTCTTATAGTTTGTTCAAATGTTTGTGTTAAAAAATTATTCAATCTGAATTTTTGGTGCAGAAATAGACACTAGCAGTCAATTTGTGAGTGAGGAAATGTATTGGGCACTCATTGATTTATTTTCTGCAAAATGACAGAACAACTAGATCAGCGGTATTCTATCAATTTAAGTGGTACCCAAGTAGAAAATATTCACCTGCTTTTGGTGATAATGCTATAGAAAATGATGATATAATTATTTCAAGATAGCTGCATGTTGGTGGAGTAAAATAGACTTTCAAGATGTGAGAAGGACCAGATCATTCAACAGATGTGAACTTTAGGGTTCAAACTATTAAAGGACTTGTGGGATAAGAACTGGTTTAATACATCCCATTTTAGGTGAGGATTTGAGATTTGGCCTTTGGAAGAATGTCTTCACTGTGTGATTGTGTTTTGGTAGAAACCAAGACACAATCATCACAGTGAAGACATTCATATCCCTTAGATCTAAAAGAAGCATGGAATATATACAGCTATAACATAGTGATGTTGACCATATTTTTTGACTTCCATGAGATATGCGCCACAAGGCCAAAACATTATCAAAGTGTACTACCTCCAAATCCTTCATCTCCTTCCTACTGTGTCGACACAAGGAGACCAGACTTCTAGACAATGACAACTTGACATCTGCATCATGACAATACACCATCTTATTTCTTGCATTTAATTCAGTGTTTCTTGGCCAAACGAAACGTTCGTGCAGTGACAGGCTCCTTATTTTCCTGATGTAGCTTCTTTTGTTATTCCTCAAGTTAAAATGTTGATGGAAGGTACTCAAGTTTTGAGGAAAATGAAAATCTGATAGGTGGTGAATACATTTTTTCATTTGCAATCCAACTGTTAGCAACTGGTGTTCTCTGCTGGCTCGAAAAAAAAGTTGCGGATGAACATAAATAAAAGTAGCTTTCACTTCTTACTGTAGATTACTTCTCTACTTCATTTGTTTCCATACGTACAATCAGGTTGGATACATTGTGAATAAACCTCGTAGGTTTATATAATGAAAATCATGATTAATTAAGGCTGAAAATATTTTTAAAATCTTGTCGTTAAACTAAATACTAATAACCAATATTTTCTGTTCTCACATAACAAAGTAATAACAGTTTAATGAGACTTAACAAATTAAGCTAAAGTACAACAGGTGCATTGATTTCAGCCCATGAGCCATTATCATCTAATATAATAACATAACATAAAAACGACAGACTCGAACCACAACAGCTCTTGACTACACTAACTAGTGCCAAGTTTGTTCACATTTGGGTCCTTGGGTGCTTGCTGGTGTAGTACAAATTAATTTTTTTATAATTACTAGTTTTAACTATGTATTGATCACAAACCAAAATAGTTCAAGTTGCCACAACATACTTTTATAATATTTTATAGGTATTATGAGTTTCATCAAGATCTGTAAATAAATGATAAATTTAGTTTTTTGGAGATATGAGGCCCGAGTATGTACAAACAGATGTCAAATTTAAACTCAGTATTCCAAAATAGGCTACATAATTATTATTTAATATTTTCTAAAAATAGAAGCAATTATAAATTTTTGGCCTACTCTTTTTACTTCATCTCTTGAAGTGATTTTACCTCTGGTTTTTAGATGATATATAAATGTATCAGTTTATTTTCACCCCTTTCAACCATTAGCCAATATGGTTAATAAACTAAGCATTATGGGAGGCAACCATCTAGGCATCGAACTAAAATTTTGAATGTGTTAAACCATCCATTATTGAGAGGATGTTTAGTAATTCTAATATTTGCTCACTCCAACCATATTTCAACCTAACTTGGATGGTGAAATAATAAACTTAGTAAGGTGAAAAAACCAACATAGCCTAATCACCAAAGGCCATGTTGGAAACTTAAACTGAAACTTGTAATATTTTAAATTATTTAACACTTGATAATGGTAGTTGATTCATACTCTTGAAACATCATCTATTAGTTTTTATATACACTAATGATGGCGAATGTCAGAATAATCTACATCAATAACATAGTAAGACGTAATTTTTAAAATCAGTAAATGTGTTCAACGCATCGAAAATCACCAAAAATGGGAAATCTTCACAATAATTTCCATACTATATATTTTACAGGATTAATTAATTAAAGTAATTTACACAAAACCATTAACTATAAATTATAATTTGTACTTAGAATAGCATTTTACCTGAATATATTTATTAAAGAAATTTTTTTTTTTTAATTCGTTCTATTAATTGAACTCAAATATTTCTAGTGTCCCAAGTAAAACATATTGATTACCATCTTCTGAAAACCATAATTCAGACATAATTGGTAAAAAGGAAGACTATTAGTACTCTCATAAATGGTCATATGTCCCAAAATAGGGTACGGTAAATCAGTTCTATCATATTTAAAAAAAATATGAATATTAATAAATTAAACTACAAGTAAAAGAATAATGAGGTTTGGAAATCATCATTATTTCCTATCTCCTGTTATTTCACTGAGAAACATAGGGTAGCTACAACCTTCCCTCCATGACACTCTGAAGCCATCACCTTCACCTTTTCCCCTTTCTTTCCAACCAACTTCAACTCCCAATCCATTCAACTTCAGCCACCTGCCATTTGGGTCTTTCCTCCTTCTTCTGTCCTTGAGGATTCCATTCCATTATCCTTGGAAATTCTGATTTATTTTTCCTCAGCATGTGGCCTATCCATCCTCTTTTTTATTTTTTATTTCAAAAGGTGTATTCCCACTGGTGATTTGAAATTACTAATGGCATTTTGAAGCCCAATATAGATCTCAGGCACTTATTTACGAAGATTTGTGTAAAGTCGCTTTTTTGTTTCTGCCGCTTCTTCTAATTCTCACAGCTAGCTGTACATGAGGATAGTTTCAAACCGTCTTAGTCTGAGTAATTTACTCTTGGAAGAAACTATAATCAATTAAAGAGATCTTTAACCGCTATCTTTAAAAACTCTATCTCTTATAGAAATAAGTTATTTTTCTTTAATAATGGTTATATTTCGGCATGGTACTTTGCATATATATATATATATATATATATATATATATATATACATATATATATTTTATTGTGTTTTTGATTAATTTGGAAAACATTTCTTAATTCTCACTTGTATTGTTATAGACGCACTGTTAGCAGACTTACAGAATACGATATCACCTAGTGGATCTGGTTATGGATCTCTTAATGGATCAGGAGGTGGAATACACAACAGTAGTGGTGGATCTAGATCAGATTATGCTACTATCAACACCAGAGTGGAGAGAAATGTTATACAACCACCATCGCAAGCAAGACCACTCTCTGTAAGTAGTGAATTCAATGCAACAAATAAATTTATAATGTATCTACACTTGTTAAACATTGTCCTTTTCTCTCTCTCTCTCTCTCTCTCTCTCTCTCTCTCTCTCTCTCTCTCTCTCTCTCTCTCTCTCTCTCTGTCCAATTATATCTTGAAAACTGATGATCTTATTTTCAAGCAGTTTTCTTTAATGTGTAGATACATTATTTGATCTGATTTATGTGTATTTTTTATTCAATTAATTTTTCATCAATATACTTTTTGATCAATTGCAAAATTGGTACATAGTTAAAACTTTTTTGTTGAAAATTTATTCAAATTATTTCAGAGGTTTAAAAATTAGAAGAGGTTTTAGTTTGAACACCACTATAAAACACATCCTGGGAGTGTATAGCTATAAATAAAGCGATCACCACATATTCTGGTTGTTCATGAATTTTTTCCACCTTTCTTGGAAAAATTTTAAAGAAATAATTAAAACAAGCAATCATTATTCTGTTGTTAACTGCTGCAACTGATATATATGTTTATCACTCATGTTCATGTTATTGTTTTAAAATGTTTTTCTGATTTTTGTTCTTATATCGTTGTTTATTGCAAGTCTACATATTTTGTACATTGTTTGGGGCTTAGTAAATGACATATTTATAGATAGTCCATTATTTGTTTTAAATACAAGTAACCGATCCTTCTAGTGGTTAGTCTCAAGTGCTTCTATTGTTAAATATATCAAATATATATCAAATTTTTTTATAAATTTGCCTTCATTTTTATCAGTTTTTGTAAATAATGCTGAAGCTACACACACACATGCAGTATTGACGTATTTGGGTGTTTAGTTTAAAAAATAATCATTTGTAAATGTTGTGTTGTTTTATAGGGGTGATCTGTATTTTCATAGCTCTATAGATTTAAATATATCTAACTTTTTGGAGGCCATGATTTGTTTCTTACTTCATTAACACCTAAACTTCCCTTCTATATGGTAGTATTCAGATTTTAAAAGTTATTTAATAGGGTATTTTAAACTTCAAAATCCTTTCCTGGCTAAAAAAACAATGGCTAAATTACAGCATAACCTGTCTAATTATTTAGATAATTATATAATGAACAACTTTGCTCTTGGCATTTTTCTTTGAAGTCTATCAGAAAGAAGTTAATTTATAAAAAACAACAAGAAACGAGTTTATGGCCAGTTTTTTTTAATTTAAAAAAAGGTATTGCTTTCAGAACTGGGCGGGAAAATTGTTAGCACCTATTTTTGCATACACTGAACTGCACTTTAACCTAAAAATTGTTGTTAAAGTATATTTTTGAAAATCTATTCTGACTAACCTATTGTAGTGTTGATTTTTGGAATGTGATTATACTTTAGCTACAAGTGAGGTCAATATTAAATGTTTAAAGTACTGTACTGGAGGTATGATGTAAATCTTTCTTATCAGTCATGACAGAGCAAAGCAAACAGACTATGTGATATCTAGGTCACACAACAACACAATTTGTTGGAAATCAAAGTAGTTTCACAATTTTTACCTTTATAATGTTGATTTTAAAAGTCTTCTGTTTATACCTTCTATACATATTATATAGAGACCATTGTAATGACAAAAGAAAATGAACTTAAGAAATATTTTGTAGGTATATTTCTTTTGAGGGTATTAAAAAAGTGGTGTATGCAAAAGACTTCTATCTGTCTGTATACTGAGCTCTAGTTTAAATTCTTGAACAGATTTTGATATATTTTTATCTATATTGTATTCATATCTTAAATTGTTTTTGTTTTATTTTTCTATTTTAATTTATATGAAAACTGATCTTGTTAGTTGTTTATTAGATAATTTAAAAATAGGGGTTAAGTAAATGTGAAACTAACTAGACATAAGGAGGAGAGGATTGAAAATTTTATGAATATCTTCTCATAACCTTGACCATGAATTTTAAAAGAAAATTGAAAAGAAACAGTTTTCTACCTAAAATGACTCCTTTTTAAGCCCAAAATTAAAAATCTGGTGTAATTCAAAACTAGATCATTGATACAATTGAATACTGAAAACTCCGTTAACATTTTATCTGTTCAGCCATGTAGGGTGTAAAGACAACTGTACAATATTTAGACAGTTTTACTTCAAAATTTGAAGTGCACATTATAACCCACATTATTACAACCTAGGCTATAGAATACTATTTATACATAGGAATTAGCCACACCTAAATTCTAATGAAGTGAAACCTTGTTTAACTATGTCAAGTCGGGTAATTTTTTAATTCTAAATAAATAATCATCAACTTGAATAAAGATAATAGACCTTCATTACATTGATGTCTGTCAGTATTTTTTATAGAATAAATAAAATTCCATGAATACTGTACAATGTATATTTAACTAAGCTTGTATTTATTGGTTTACAAGTATTTGTGTATAGTGAAATGTTAAGTTGAGTGTTCATATACAAGTTGATACAAAATAGAAACAAAGATTGGTAAATTTAGAGGATAAGTCTACGCCTACAAACTCACAGTGGAAATGTGTGTCAGGAGGCCTTGCATCATAGCCCTACAGGTGTAGCTTTGGCAAAGGTTCAAAGCTTAAGTCCATGGGCTGATTCAGGGAAATGAATTAGGGCTTCAAATTAAACAAAAAAATCTCTAAAATGCTCTCTCTTGTTTCATTTATGGCAACAATTTATACGTATGAGGGGGTAATAAAAATTGCAGAGTAATGTCATTATGCTTAAAAATGGATGAAAGCTTGTGAAGAAAGGAAAAAAAAAGCAACAATGAGATCTATTTATCTTTCTACTTATGTTTTTTCATAAAATTTAAATTTAGTTATTAACTCCAAATTTATAATCATTGTATTTAATGTTTCTACCAAAATGACATATATGTTGGGTTCATTTTAGTTGTTCGCATATTTGTTGAGTACTATAACTATCTTAAGTCAGGTTTGGTTCATTAGTTTAGGTTAAATTCAAACTAGTTTGTAGCCACTAAATTAGCTTGGAATAAATTTGCTATATTCAACTTTTAAAGTTCATGATCAATTTCCACTTTTTGATGAGCAGTAACTTCTGATTTGAGAATTTTCGGTGGGCTAGTGAGTTTTTATTTGCTTAATGGTTGATTTTGTATATAGTTGTGTGAGAAAGTGAGCCCATTGTTATATTTTACCTTTTTAACTTCTTGAGTCATACACAGGTTTCTGAGACATATGTCTAGCCTATAATAATTTACTATTGCTCCACTTTCAACCTGGTTGCTATAGTTGCTCAAATAATACATATGGGGGTGGTTTACCAACTTGATTGGGTAACATGTTTTTCAGAAATCATCCTGAGCTTTAGTGCCAAGAATCTAGAAGTCTACTTCTGAAATATAGAAAAATAGTGTGCAAAAATAATGTGTTTCTACATAAAATAAATTATGTAAACATATACTTTTTATGTTTTCTGGTTGTATGGATTTCACTAGATTTCTTCAAAAGAACATTTGGGGAATATCACATGATATTCGATAATTATTAATTACGGATATATTGTATGATAAATAAAATAATGATGGTTCTAATTCCTTTTGGTGTTTACTTTCTTTTAGACAAACAAGTAATATTATATACAAATAAAATTCTAAAATTGAATAGCCTTTATTAAATTTTTGTTTAAACTTATAAAGAGAAGGTTGAAGTATGATGGAGAGGGGATATAAGATGTTAAGTTGTTGAAAAGGGGAGTGGCCTAGTTCAGTTAGCAGAGCATGATTTATCTCGCCGCCATTCAGACTAGTGAATGTTAGAGATTATCAGGTTCAAGCCTGATTGATGACGTTGCATTTTTCCATTTGTTACCTCCTCCCTCATCTTAATTAGTCTAATAGAGAAGGAAAAATTAAGGTAGAATTAAGATAAAATATAAGTTATCAATTGGGGTACTATAACTGACCATAGAGGTTAATTATCTCAGTTATATTTATGGAAGGTTTTCTTTTTTTTAAGAATCTGTTTAAAGGAAAGATTCCGAAAGGGAGTGACTGGCTTGAGAAGAGTGGTGGGTGGTGGTGTCATAGTAAACTATATCTAAACCTATAATTTTACTTAATTCAAAATAAAAATGATGTATTATTTGGATTTAGCCAGTAGTTGATGGTACTTAGTTTTTCCTTATTTTATGCTTATACATAACGTGTAGACAATATGCCAAAAATCTACTTCTCTCCGAATTTTCTCTTATTCTCACTGCTTCTTCTCTTACATTTTTTCTTTCCTCTTTCCCATCTGTTCTATCTCGGTCAGTAATTTATTTTAAGTAATTATAGGTAATTAAATAAAGTAGGTTATATTACCTTCCCTGGACTTCTGTTTGATAACAACTTATTAGATTATTATGATTTATGACTCAAGATTGATAGTAACTATGTGGGCTGATTATATGACTGAGACATTTAAAATACTGTTTTGTGAGAATGTCCTTTATAAATCAAATAAAAGATTTCTTATTCTCTGAAATTAATGTGTTCTTATTTAAATCATTCATAATCCATACCTTATTGCCATCGTCATTGACATCACTTATACTGACCAACAAATTACAGCATCCACTGAGTTGTTGTCTTTGTTTTATCTTAAATTTAAAATTAATTTGGTGCCCTATTATGATGTATTTTAAAACGTTTCATCTTTTACTTTCTGCCATTTCTAATTAAGTTATATTCTGTCTCATATGTGGAGTGATATAAATTCTTGTTTTATCTCTAATACAAGTGCTAATAGTACAAGAAGAGGATCTACTGTGGACACCAAACTACTTTGAATGATTTTTTTTTTATCAACTCAATATGTCAAGGAACAAGTCTATTGACTATTGCGTCCGGTTTTTAAACCATTCCGATTCATATTTTATAGCGAGAATAGGCGAGGTATCAATGTTTTAAAATGTAATAAAATTGTATGTTTAGTTTGTATAAATATTTAGTATCTAATCATATTTACATTAAAATAATTTAGGTATTTTTTTTATTGCAATATACTGTAATGAAGATTAAGTTATTGTTTTTGTTTTCTTTAAGTGGCCTATTGTAAAAATAACGTAATTATTTTGTGGGATCATTTGTATTATCATTATCATGTTTCGGACATTTATCATCATTTATATATATATATATATATATATATATATATATATATATACATATACATATATATATATATTATACACAACATTTTGAGAGTATGGATCAACTCTCTGTATCAAGTGTTAAACTATCATTAACTATCATAACTATTAACTATCATGAAACTATCATTTCATGTGTTTGATATGAAAAGGGCCAACGTAGTGTATTCTGTGACTTGTCTAAGGCATTTGACTCTGTTGACCACGGTGTGTTGATTAGTAAACTCTGGTATTATGGAGTAAGAGGGCATGCTTGTGAGTGGCTGCTATCATATTTGGCAGGTAGAAAGCAGACAGATGTCTCTGCCTTGCCTATGAGTAAATCTTATTATAATCGAATAAATAAAGGTGTCCCACAGGGATCAATACTAGGTCATATACTTTTTCTTATCTATTTGAATGATCTGAATTCAGTAACAAAGTATGTTAACCTGATCATCTTTGTCAATGACGCAAATACAGTAGTGTCCCACCGTGATTGTGACGCTCTGTGTCATATTTTGGAAGAGAACCTTTCGTTCCTGAATAAATGGTTTGAAGCCAATGGGCTTATTTTAAACACTACTAAAACTCAAATAATTAATTTTCACAGTAATTATACAAGAAATGCCCGGTTTGTTGGTAGTTTTTTGACCTACCTGGGCCAAGTGGTTGAGCCAACTAGATTCATAGGGATCGATTGACAGTTGTTTGACTTGACGTCAACAAGTTGACTAGGTTGTCGGTAAGCTGACTAAGGCCTACTGTGCTACTCTGGTGTAGTATCTACAGTAGTATCTAGATCTTTGGATTTTTAAACGCTAAGAATAGTCTACTATGGGTATGTTTATTCTCATCTTTCATATGGTATTTTGTTTTGTAGAAACTCCACTGACAGTATAAGAGTTTTCCGACTTCAAAGGAAAATTTTACAAGTAATAGTCAGAGAGACTGTAATGTTCTCCTATAGACAAATTAAAAAAATTAAAAATATAACCACTACCCTGTATTTCATATTTAAAGCCATTTTACACATTACAAAAAAAAACTTTTGTGAATTTAGTGTACATTCTCGTAAGCATGGATATCTTCAACGAAACAAAGATTTGTTAAAATATCCCATTCAACGCAATAAAACTTTGAACGACTCTCCAAATTATTGCAGCATGCGACTATTTAACACACTGTCAGACGAAATCAGGCTGATTGCCGAAGTTGGGCTGCTGAATGACTGTTTTGACGCTGTTGAGGAATTTTTAAATTGATTTGTAATTCTGGTCTGTCTTGCTGGAGCACTCTTTTTGTCATCACTGTTGTAGTTTGATATTGTTAATGTTTTGTTTTTATTTGATGAAGTTTCATTTCATTTCGCTTCTTTATTTGGTCCCATAGTAGGCCAATAAAATTAGTCAAAATGCATATTGTAATTCATTTCAGAATGCCACATGGTAAAATTGATATATTTAGTGATAAAGTATATGACATTTCATGTGATCTAACTTTGAACACCTGGAATGTTGTTTAAACAATGCTTTTATGTGCAAAAATCGGGAAACTTATCTTCTTTTTTTTAGATAGTTTAAATACTCAAAAACGGTTAATTTGAGACCTAGTAAGTTAAAATTGGTTCATAATTTGTTTAAATAATAGCAAAAAATTTATCAAATTTTCAAATATTTTTCATTATTTGAGAAAAGGAGCTAGGCACTTGAAACTTTCAGAAAATAAGCCTTTTATGACCCTTGTGTGACCATTAAATTATCATTAAAAAAATATTAATTTTTAAAGTTTCAAGTGGCTAGGTGCTTTTCTCAAGGAATGAATTTGAAAATTTGATCAGTTTTTTCAATATTTAAACAAATTGTTAACAGATTTTAACTTACCAGGTCTCAAATTAACCGTTTTTGAGTATTCTAATAGTGAACAAAATTTGAAATACCCATTGTAATAGTATTTAAACTATCTAAAAAAAAGAAGATAGTTTTTCCTGATTTTGCACACAAAAGCATTATTTAAACAATATTCCATGTGTTCAAAGTTGGATCCCCTGAAACTTTATCACTAATTATATTGATTATTCCATATGGCTTCCTGAAACAAATTACAATAAATTTTGAAGATTTTTGGCTAATTTTACTGGCCTATAATAGATAAAAACAATTGCACAAGACAAGTCTTCAGTAATACAAGTTATTAAGATACAAATAAATAAACTTAATTACAACATAATGCACAAAGCGTATTAACAGTTTATAATACAAAACATAACTAATAAAATATAACAAAGTCTTAAACCATTAGATAAAATTGTATATTGTATATTTTTATACTTATTCCTATAGGCTACACAACTATATCCTATATCATATTATCATATTATTATTATTATTATTAATTGTTTTTTGTAAATTAGTGTAGTTGGCATTTTATTGTCTTGTTTATTACAATTCTAGTTTAGTATAATGGTTTATACTATAATGTGAGCAGTCTTAAGTTAATGACACGTTCTTATTACATGTATAAAAAAGTATCAATGATCACATAAAGAAATAAATAGTCTAGGATTGTTGAAGAATAAAACTAAATCAAGGATAGTAAGAAAAGAACTCAGGATTAAAGCTAGCGCTGTTAAAATAACAAAGACATATATATATACATGATCATATATATATATATATATATATATATATATATACATGATCATATATATATATATACACTTTTATATCATTGGTGCGTCCATGTTAAAGGATTTTACATTTAAAGTTGCGTCCGGTTGTAAAGTTGCGTCCGTATAAGGACGCAGCTTTACAACCCCATGTTAAATAATTATGTCGTGAACTAATGTGATATTTTAATAAGTACGTTTGTCCTATAGGTTATAAGGTAGCTTAGCAAAATATCATATCTTATTTCTAATTATTTTTTCGGACTATATAACATGTAGAAACTATTTTGGTGGACGCGTAAATGATAGCAAATTAGTAAATTATATACATTTCATAGTTCCGTGTTCTTCCGACAGAGTCGCCGCAATCGACGTTGTATATTTTCATTAATATACAGAATAACTAAAGTAGTGTACCGTTGCGTCCATCAATTTGGCAACAATGTTTAAGTATTGACTTGTAGTTTTCTCCATTCCGTAGCTTTTAGATGATACAATCTTTTTCTATTCCGTGATTTATTAAAACGTAATATGAAAAGACCTACACTCCAAATTACAAATTGTTATTTAGTGTTTATAAACAACAGCAGGGCTTTATTTACATGTCATGATGTATATATTATTCTTTATATGGTTTGAAATTATTTCGTGTAGGGGTACGCACCAAATATTGTTAACGGCATATATGCTGTAAACTAAGGCGCTTTATTTATCTTTATGATGTCTAAGTAAAACTGCAATATTCGTTATATGGTTTGAATTTTATTTGTTTAGGACTACGCCCAAAATATTGTTAACAATATATATTCTGTAAACTCGTGTGCTTATATTATATACTAACATAAAATAGGCGCTATGCTCTATTTACATTTTATGAATCCTGAATGAACTGATAGCCTACATGGTAAGATTCGGATTTATTTGCAATAAGGGCTACGCCCCAAATATAGGTATTTTTATTTTCTGTTTAAAATTTATCCAAATGATGTCCCTTTATTTACATTTAGTGAAGCCTAATTATAGTTGCCGACATCATGCTGTGGTTCGGATCTATATTGAAATGGGCCTACACCCTAAATGTTTAAACTCTTATTTGCTGCTTATAAACAGTATAACTTGCCGCTCTATTTACATTCAATATCGCCTGAATGTACCGGTAGTCTATATGGTATGGTTCGGATTAATATGCCCCCAATATTATTTATTGTTTACAAAATGCAAACCATTTCCCTTAATTTACGTTTATTGACGCCTGAGAATAGCGGCAAACGCGTGTGCAGGATTTTCACGTGTGAGCGCCTAGGCGACTTGGGCCCTTTTTTAATTTGCCTGCAATACAATGTATATTCAGTCAATATCGGCATATTGCGAATTTTTTAAAAAGAAATTGATATTTGAAAACCATGTGTGGTACTAAAACGTTTTTCCGTCGACAGTTTCAACATTTTTGTTTTTCATGAATTTTGACCATTGTATTAATTAAATTAATGAATATCAACTGCTAATATGCTATAAAATAAAATATCCATATACGGTTTTTTTTTTTTTTCATGAATTTTTAAATAGTAATATTTTTTGGTGTTCTTCTGAGGAGGTTGTGGGTGTCACGACACGCCTATATATAGCGGCAGAGTTAATGGTATTGTTCTGATTTACTATTTATAAAATGTAAAAAATGTAGTTTTATTATATTTCATGACAAATGAGAATAGTAGCCGACTTCACTGTAGTTTTTGGAATTTAATTTGTATACAATTAAAATTTCAATTAAGGAAAAACTGGTAAAATTGTAAAAATCCAAATTTCATATGTTAAAAAGATGAAAATATTTTCATCCATGGTGAAGAATTTATTGCTTTAATCCTATATATGACTTAATAGCTGTGTTATTTTTAATTTATACACTAGCTAGCATTGGATGCAGGGTAAATAGGTAATATAAATATGTTACTAAGTATCATTTTGTGTCAATAATAATAGGCTAAATAAAAAGTAATTTTATATGTTTAAACAAGATTTTCCATGTCGACAATTCCAAACCATAACTATTTATAATAATTTAAACAACTAACATTTGTCGCTGGAACACCTTTACTAATTTTATTATACATATATTTGTGAGTTTTTTAAGTCTAGGCTATTATTAGGCTATTCTAAGTGCACCATCTCACAGATAAGCTCAATATAAAATACTAGAACTAACATTTCATTAATATAAAACAATGTTGTTCATTATTGTTCTTTTACAAAATGTATGAATTCTAGATATCCTTTATAAGGTTATTTACGTATAAAATTATTATTTTATTTAGTATTTACTAAAACGATTTTCGGCCAAAACAATACTTTGGGACTTTGTTTATACCTAATGTTACTACAGGAAACATTAGTATTGCCAATTCAGAAATTGTTATTTAGAGCGTCAATCTGTAAACACTTTATTTACATTTCACAGAGATTGCTTATAGGATATTATTTAACGGTTCTGAGGAAGGTGTAGCCTAGTGAAGTTGTTATTATGAATCAATATGTTTAACAAATATTTTAACAATCTTCAAAATATTATATTTTTGTAAACTTTAAAATCGATTAATTGAATCAACATGGAAGGAAAGTAGGGTGAAAAAGGACACTGTACAGTTAGTAAATCCTTCACAAATAGTGAAATAGATTGTTTAATTATTTATACTTAAGACCGTTGGTACTTGATCAAAATTCATTATGTATAATAAAATGAAACAATAGAAGTTGTATTTAAACAAATTTTCATATTTTGTGGAATTGAAAAATTTGTGGAAATACAACTTCTATTGTTTCATTTCATTATAAATAGATCTTTAGCTACAAAATATTTCGTCCCACACCCTGTTTCACAGAATGACACAAGTGACTGTACCTAGGTGTAGGCCTTATTGTACCTAGTATATAGTTCAATAAATATATTTTCATTTTTAAATAAATGCTCTAAGATGTTCATACTTAAGAAATATTATTTTTATTAAAAAACTTTGTATTATCATATAAATTGAGCGTAATTTTTATTTTTCTCTGCAATTTTGTTTTTGTGACTCTTAAATGAACCATCAGTCAGTTGCAATATTTAATAACTTTAAAAAGCATCAATTTCTTCCATTTTTAGCACAAAGACGCATAACGAGACAAAATGCAAATGCAAACTGCAGAGACACAAAACGCAAACGGCGAAGAGCGGTTCAAGCTGTCTTCACTGCGCGACAGCTCCCGGACGATTAAAAATCGTCTAGTGTGAAAGTGTGCATAAGGTCACGTAGGCCACTGAGCCGCAGGACGACCCGGCCCCGCGGCACTAGACGGCTGCAACACGACTAAAAACCGTACCCGGGTTGAAACCGTGCGATGTGAAAGGCCTCGTTGTTTGTGACAAACATTTTTTAAACAATAATTATTTAATTCTAAGTTGTGTGTTGAACAAACAGAATACTGTACATCATTTGCTCGTAATAGTTTATTAGTAGCAAGCAAATATCTTATATTTGTGTATTAATATGGGTTAAAATTAACAATACTTTTCCTAAACAAAATGGAACCACACCATGATGTTTGACGCTATAATAAAGCTTAGTCGAATGTCAAAAAAGTGCTATGTTTTACAGAGTGAAACTCTAAATAACCATTTCTGTGCTTTTTCTAAAAAATTCCGATAACACCACGAAGTTTGCCGCTATATTAAGGTTTCGCAAAAGGTTTATAGGTCAACAAAGTGATATAGATTAAAGTTTATAAACAAAATATATGATTATCTATAGATTTAGTTAAATATTATAAATTAACTTTATCCACAATATATATTTGATTTTTTTAAAAATTTGTTCTATTTTATTTCATTAATATAATAGAGTTCTACTAAATAATTATAATTTATATTATAATTTATTGTGTTTATCCCATTTTCGAAACAAAACTCGTAAAGTTTACTGCTATACCGACCAAAGCTTAGTTGACGTTTTCTTTATTTTCGTTAGATATTTTTAAACTTTGAAGAAACTGAACAATAAATGAGTTTGGTTAGGGTCTACCCCCTACCCCCTGGTCAGGTATGAAATAAACGGCAACGTCGCAGGACGCAGCTTTAGCTGATTTCGGGTAGTGATATACTACCATAGGAAGCAATAATGCATGAGTTTGGTTAATTTACACACTGGACGTTGTAATGAAGGATTTTGAATGGATGCATTAATGATAGAGGTTAGAAATTTTCTATGACTTTTTATTGTGATATGTATATCAAAAACTAATGTAATAACCATAATTATCGACTATAATAACCTATATAAAATACTACAGTAATAAAATGATTTAGTCCACTATTACTTGTGGACGCAACATGACTGTTTTTTGTATGGACGCAGTAATGATAAAAAAGTGTATATATATATATATATATATATATATATACATGATCAGAAAAACCGCTGCTTACCAGAACTACACACTAACACAAATAACATATCACAAACACCAAGTTGAACCGAGCACATATACTTGTCAACTAAACAAAAAGGTTGTATATCAGCGGTGAATTTCCAAATTTTTTTTTCCCCGAGATGATTTACTTTTTATCCCCCTTTCTCAAGAGTTTAGCTCGTGACCAAGTAGTCACACCCTGCTAAGGATTAATTGAGTTTTCAATTAATAATTCCGTTATTATTAATGAGAGCTATAACAGTCTTATTTCTATACTGGCTTAGTTGATTGTCGTTAGCTTTATAAATAATGCTTCAAATTACCTTTTGTTTATACAAGTTTTTTCTTGTGTATTATCTTTGCCTCTTTCCAATTTAAACAAAAACAAAATTCAGACTAAATATGTTAGGCTATTATCAATTTATTTATTAGGTCTAATCATATCCATTTGCATTTGCATTTATTAGTTCCATTTGCATGAAACCTATTTCTAGGTTTGGTTTTACAAGATATTGCTTTACAGTGTTTTGATTATTAAAAACTCTACATTTTCTAGCAACAGTCTAACTTTATGTATTTATAATTTTTTGATAATCCAGGCACATAAGGGATCACATGAACTCTAAAGTGTCTACAAAAAATTATGAACCCTTAGCGTTCATGATGATTCTTCATGTGCCGAGATAATTACACACAAATGATGACAATTGTTTGAATAAATTATATCAGTAATATGATCAACCCATCATTATTAATTCCAAAAACACAATAAATCATTTATATGTTTGGTACTAGATTTGGAAATTTGGGTTGGGAGGAATAGAGGCCCAGATCTACTAACCTTGCTTCAGTAAGTTACATTATTTGTTAATTGAAATCTTCCCCTTCCACACACATTCAATTCTAAGAAAATGTATCATTGAAGTAAAATTAACAAGTATTTCATGGTAATAATTCTCGCATCATACATGATCTATATGTTGTCCTTTATCAGGGTACCGTGATAATATATCGCAATGGATAAAGATAATTATAAACCATGCAATCATTTAGCACTGTGCAAACACAAGTTAATACTCTAGGTGATTAGGCTATTGCAATGCATGTTACATGTGGTGTAAGTTTAAATATGCTCTGTGATTCGTTGGTAAGTTTTATTTATAATCTATATTTGTGTGTGTTATAACTTGTCTAATCAGTCTGTATATTAGTTTTAAGAAGTTAATAACTAGTTTCTTAATTAAAAAAAGAAATTTTTTTTTTTAAATGAAAATGTTTAAAATTATTGGTTATATTCAGTAACTTATGGCCGCATTTAGAATCCTACTTGAGTTGAGTAACTGTACTTTACTGAGTTTACTCACCCAAAACTGCTTTCAGAAATGTACCTCTGACTTGCTGTTACTCTTTTACTCTCAATTAGTAGCAGTATGTTTGCTGTATGTATATTTCACTAACAATACATTAGACTTTTACAGCAAAATACTGTTGGGAGGAGGTAGATACAGTCTGTACCACCATATTTATGTTTCAACCACCTTCTCAGATAAATACTACTTTTTTAACATTATCAAATAACATTAATGCAAATTGTATATATTTTTATGTTTAATTGATGTTGTTTTACAGACAATTTTTATTTATTTTTATAATTGTTGTGTTAATTGTGTGTTTTAGCGTATTAAATCATATTATTTACATTTATTGGTTGACACAAGTTTAGTGTTGTTCATGGTTAATCCTGATAAAATATTAATGTTGGTCGGAAAATTTTATTGTAAATTACAAAAGTGAAGATGAAATGTCCGTATGATACAAAATTCAACCCCTTCTGAAACGGAAGAAATGGTTGAAGTGACTCAATTTGGTAATTCTTTTTAGTAAAAAAGGTTTTAAAGTGTGGTATACGTACTCCTGCATTACTACCGATGGCCATTCATGATACTTTTCTTACTTCTGAAGATTGCAGAAATAATACTTCACAGCTACGTTGACACATTGTTTATATATTATGTAAAAATATTGTGTAAGGAAATGACAAAATGATCCCTGATAATTTGATCATCAGTTGACCGATGTAAATCTTAAACAAAAAATATTACAGGAAGCTGGATTGTCCCAAGAGGAATATTGGCCTATGGAAAGAGATAGCTGGATAAAATTGTGCATATTGCAAAAAAAGGGAGAAAAAGAAAAGCCTTTGACATTAACAATGTACAGTGTAGCTATTTGTAAAGAACATAAACTAAAACAATTTGTGAAAAATAAAAATAAAACTATAAAGGAAACAATTTATGATGGGGATTATCTAATCTAATGAATTTATTAATTAAAATCTAATCTAGTGTTGTAATTTCTCACTTATGCCTAGTATATAGTTATGTGATAGGTTCAAAATTTGATGTCGTGTTTTTTATAAATATTTCTCTTTTGAGATACCCTGAGTTCAAAAACGTGTTTTTTTTGCAATGTCATCTGTGGAATGCTTTCTATAGCCCAGACTCGTGGACTGATTTTAATCAAATTTGATCTGAGCATATTTTAGCCATATCTCTATTCTTTGTTACACATTCATCTGTCAGTATGAGTCTTATGGAAAATTTACTAACTACTACCTATTCCAAACTATTCGGGCACATTGTGGGTTGCATCAACTGCTGCGTTGTCAGCGCGAAAGTCGCAGATTAATTTCAATCTTTCCACTGGCCATAAAAATTATAAACATTAAAAAACCTATGATATTTTAATTGTAATGATTTATAGATTTATTCACTGTTTTAAATCGTATTTTTACCATCAAATTTATATTTAAATTATTTTATTGCTTAACGAAGTACTTGTTTCACTCTAAAAATTCAGCATTGCTTATAAAATAAAAAAAGTATAATGTGTTGCCTTGGACTGTTTAATATATAATATAGTTAATTACCTTAGAGGTTGTCCTCAGTCCGTATTATAGTAAGCAAATTTTAAAACCAAAAGCAATATCTAAAAAAAGAACTATAACTTAAACAGTATTACCCGTAAATAGTGTTTTCGACTATATTTTAAAAATAATACAGTTTTTGAAAAATGCATTAATCTGAGCAAGACTGATTCTTCAGGGTGTCACCAAGTGTGTTTATAAACAATATCCAAGATATGATATCCCATATCAAAACATGACTGGGATCCAAAATTTCTCAGTTTGGTGGGAGAATTGGGCGTTGACTGAAGTGTTCCTTGTGTGTAACATATTGTGTTAAATAAGTTAATTAATGTTTAGTATATTGTTGAAGTGTATATAATTACTGAGTCATTAAATATGGCATCAAATATTTCAAAATAAAAAAATTATGAAAATCAAAAACGGTGATCATAAAACGGTGTCTAATGTTTTTAAATACTTTCAGACATATTTCCTGAAGAAAATGTTTCGTTTTGGGTAAATAAAATGAATGAAGCTACTTCGACAAGTGTTTGTTCAATTTACCACATTTCAAAACTGGAAGGACTTGGGAATATCATAACTCCAAGAAAAAAACACAGTGTAAAATAGAATATAGATCAAGTAGGAAGTTTAAGTATGACGGCTTTGTAGTAGGAATAATAAGAAAAATTGTGCATTCTTTTTGCGCTACCATTACGCCATCAACCCTATCTTCTGTTTTAAGAAAAGTCAATGAACGTTCAGATCTTCCAGTGGTGAAGAAAACAACATTGTGGAGGCTACTTCAAGAAAATGGGTTTTGCTATGAAAAATGCAGTAAGCAATCTTTATTGTTAAAAGAGACGATTTTTTTGTTTGGCGTCATTCATATTAAAGATCAATTAGGCAGTTTATAAGACAAGGTAATAATATTATTTTTATGGACGAAACATGGGTAAATGTTGGTCAGGCAACTTCAATAATGTGGAAGAATAAAACCATTAAAACACCGAAGGATGCTTATTTATGTGGACTAACAACAGATTTAAAAGGTCCAACGCAACGAGGGCCTTGTTTTGTCATTGTGTTAGTGGGAGGTAAAGATGGGTTTGTCGAATGAGCGCGTTTAGTATTTTTAGTGGAGAAAGGAGCAGCTGATTTTCACTTAGAAATGGATGGTTCAACCTATAAAAAGTAGTTTGTAGAACAATTGATAATGCAGCTGACCATACTCGAAAAATATCCTACAACTAAAACTAAATAGGAAGAAATCAAGAATTGACTCAAAGAAAAAATGTGGAGTTTCAGAAGACAGATTAAAAAAAGAACTGCTGGCTGAAGTGCAAAAAAATTAAGCACTTTTATTCACTTAATATAGTTGATGAGATGGCGAAAAGACATAACCTTACAGTACTTCAATTACCACCTAACCACTGCGAGTTGAACCTGATTCAATTAGTTTTGAGTCAAGTCAAGAGACATGTAGTCGTATATAACACCAAATATGATGTAAAATTAATGGAACCACTAATTGGAAATGCTTTTAAAGCAGTTACTAAAACCCAATGGACTAACTATTGTGCTCACGTACAGAAATTAGAAGTCCACATATGGGAGATGTATATAAGATGACGTCGAACCCTTCATAATTCAGTTGACACAATTCTCATCAGACACATTCAGTGATACGGGAGAAAGCACTACAGAGTTACAAAACATCAGGGAGTCTGGGGTGGCTGTGTTACAGTAAACATCCAAGTATTTAAAATATATAATTTGAACTAAAAATAGTTTTCTTACTTTGTACTGTGTATTTGCAGCTTATTATCGCTGATATTGTATTTGATAATATACTTACAGTATTTATTTATTATTATGCTTATATATTATTTTAGTTTTTAACATTTCCTTTCGGTATTCCATAAATTATTGTTATATGTTAAAATAATAAAAGTTGTATCAAAATGTCACATATAAAATATATTTTAAAACTATATTCAAATTGAATTTAAAGCATAATGAAATAAATACTCAATAATAACTAGGCAACTAGGCAAATAATGCAATTAAAAATAAATCAATAATAAAGTGCATTTAAACAGTGGGACAGAAGCAGGTCAATGTTTTTACATGAGCTAATAGTGCAGTAATTGCCATTGCTTGTGGGCACTCTGTACTGACAGGTGAATGTGGAACCAAGAATAAAGTTTATTTTTTTCATAGTTCAAAATTTGGGGTTAGCTGACTTAAGAAAAAAACACAAAATTCAAAGTTTTTTTTTCCCCTCAAAGTTGTTTCTTAATGGTTTTAATCAAATTTTGCTCAAGTGTAGTCTCTGAGGACCCAGACAAAACATATTGGTCACCATCTCTCAAAAGTTCTGTTCATAAATTTACAGTAAAAAACTAAATAATTGGCTATGGTGCTTTTATGAATGACGTAACTTTTAAAAATTAGCTCTACTGATTTTATTCAAATTTTAGTGGAAGGTGAAGATTAATTACCTGAACCCATGTGCAAAAGCATAAGTAAAATAATATAATAGTTAAGGAATATTTGGCCAAAACAAAAATGAACCTTAATGTCATTGTTAAAAGCTTTGATTCACCCCATTTCAACAAAGTCCTTCGATTTTTTTTTCAAGATAAAATTTACAAATATAGAATAATAATAGCTCTTTTAATAGTATTAGATAATGAAACTTGGGTAGTGTAAGAATTTCTTTGTGGATTGCAGCTAGTGTAAAGTGTAGTGCATCTTTCCCAATGTTTACACGATTATGGAATTATCCTATAAAAGGCAATCAGAACTTTCTACCCAACAGATTATACAGACAATATTTACTCCTCCCCTCCCCCCTAGAGTAACTATAATATTATGTTGCAAAACAAGAGAAAGCATTGTATTTATCCAACCTAGGTCTACTAATCACATTCTACAAGTACTGTGTGAACATTATAGGCCTATATTGTGTAGGTGGTGTTGCATTTTCATAACAATGTTAGTACATAATGTTCCAGCATCTCAAATTTTAATGCCCACCAAATTTTATTGTTTCCAGCTTCCATAGGAAACATATACAATTAAAAAAATCATTTTAGACCTTTAATTTTTTTAAAATTCTAAGTATCTATAGTCCAACAGCTGCAACCGGTTTCATACCATTTTCTCTAATCTCTTCCTTCAGAGGTATAATTATGCTCGATAAAGCCCAATTTTTAATTTGTGTAATTAATCTTTCAAAAAAATAAACATATTTGTAGATGAGGACTATACCTTCTTTTCTTGAGTAAAAAAAAAAAAAAATGCATTAAACAAAACTTTAAAAAAAAAAAAACTCTGAGCAAATATTTGGCTCTAACTTTCTTGATTGTTATATGTGGAATTTTTCATAGCTATCATTTTATGTTCCCGCTTGTTTAGTTTGTAGGTAACATTTAAAGTTTGAAAGACCAAAAAAAAAAACTTTTATAACTTTCCTGTTTATAAGTAAGATCCACAAAATCGCAGGAGATCGAGAAATAACAACTGATTTTTAGCCAATGATTTTTATGCCATTTTGACTAATTTTTTCTATGTGTGGCTCAGTTATGTACCACATGTTTGATATTTTTAACATTACTCTATACCGCGGTATTGTATTTTGTGGATCGCAACGGTGTATAAAAAAAAAATAAGTAAAATAATGCGAATGGTGGTGTTTGCATGAGTGTCAACGTTCTGTAGTTTAATTGTTATGTGTATAGATATTAATATATATTTGTATACAAATTGTCTGTATATACATATGTAAATTTGCGTGTCTGTATATAAAGGAGTTGTCCGGAACATGGCAATGTAATAAAAATTTCAAATGGACCTTGATCAAATTTAATTGGGGACCACTGTTCTATATTGATAGCCTACTCTAATAAAATATTTAACATTGCTTCTCACAATTTTTCTATTTTTATCAATACGTAATTCTTGAATTACATTACCTGGTTTTGAAACATGCAATGATTTTAGAAAATATAAGGTTTTAATACTTGTTTTGTAAAATACACGACTTTTAACCTCAAGAGTTAATTAATTAAAAAATAAATCAATAAATAAAAAAATTATTATTAAATACCAAACGGTAGAAATAATTGTTTTAAAAACCCCTAAAGTAAAGAAACTATCTAAAATTTTCACACAAAGCTGTATCTGGGTGTATTTCTATAACTACTTGTCTTTTTGTATAATGACACACTGTATACATGAAAAACTTATGAGTGAACAATACAATTATTTTCTTACATATACATAGTTTAGAGAAAGCTATGTCTCCTTAAAATATTAATGACGAGTTTATTACTGTCAAGTTTTTTTGACGTCCTTTGAACTTAAAAAATGTTATAGCTATGGAATGTCTGTTATCAGTGTTTCTGTCACCTGTCATCTGAGCAATACTCTACAGCCCATATCCATGGACCAATTTTAATCAAATTCAACATGTGGTCATATTTTGGCCATATCTAGGTATATTATTTTATTTTTTCATAACGTTTGTGCTTAGCTGACATATAAAACACAAAATTATATATTTTTTTCAAAAATGAATGTTTACAATTTTGATTAACTTTTGCTGAAATGTAGCCTTCAAGGACTCAAACAACATATTGGTTGCCATTTCTCCAAAATATTGTTATTGCTGGTTCGTGAGTTAACAGAAATTTTTTTTTGACCATGGGGTATGTTTAGTATGAAAGACATAATTTTCTCTAAATCGAATCTACAACTTTTGTTCAAATTATAATCAATTTTGAAGATTAATAACTGAAGCCCATTTGTAAAATCACAAGTAAAAGAATTTAATGATGCAACAGTAATTGTTAAAATAAAAAACCTTGATCGTGATCATTAAAAGTTCAATTATGTTAATCAAATAGGATTTATTCTGAAGATGTGTTTCTGGTACAAGCGAAGCAAGTCTATGCACTAATTACGATATAAATCTTTTATTTTAATGGAGTCCAATGTTTTTTTTTTACTTTTTATATTATCTACCGAAATGATATATTGTTACGATTAATTTTCATTAGATTTTATGAGGTTTTGGGGGATTTGTGAGTGAGAAAGTTTGTGGAATTTTATGCACTCTTTTTTTTTGTTTAAAAATAAACAAATATATCAAGGTAATATTGATATAAATCACTATTACCTTGACTATGGACTATTGATATGAACAAATATATTCCCATCTTTTTTGATTTTTTAATTTCTACTGAAAAATATAGATGAATTAATAATTCTTGAATCACACTATTTATTGTCTTGTTTAATATATTCCTTGTCTAATCCGAATGATCCATTGTTTCCATTTATTTATCATCTTCATATGAACTTTTTTTTTTGTCTTTTTAACAATCGGGTGTACAAATAGGTGAGTTCCCATCAGCAGTAGAAACAGTGTAATATGCCTAACAGTTCAAATTATGCAACAACATATATCATTTTCATATTACTTATACAAAATTAACAATTCATAAAAAAGTTTAATTTACTAAACATATCTTAAAGCAATTTAAAAAAAGTTTTCTCTACAAATTTTGTTATGGGGTGATAAAAATTCTCAAAATGTTTGGAAAATTTAGTAAAAGGCAAACTAAAATATTTTGAGAGAGTTTATTAAAAAGTATTGTTTAACTATAATAACTACTTTCTCAAATAGTTTTAGTCTGTGGATTGGAAAGAGAACTTGGTTTTTGTTTGTGATATCATGCCTATGATTTATAAATTCATCCAAATATAAAATTTAGTTTTATTAATAAATCAAAGTGCCTCTTAGAGATGGAAACAGTCAAAAAATAGTTTTAGATTATATATGAGGTTCTGAATGAGATATAATTCTCATAGCTCTTTTTTTCTAATATCAAAAGGTTCCGATCCTGTTGAATCGCTCTATAAAGTTATATCATATTCTGTTGTAAAAGAAAATTACAATATATAACAGCATATTTCACATGAGGGAGCAGAGGTATTGATTCAGCTGATGAATCTTTGTTTATGACTGTTTTCTGACTATCGTGTCTTTTTTATATTTATAATACCTGGTAGTTTCAAACAAACACTTTATTTTAAAACAAGACTTTGTCAATGACTATTTATCATCTTCAAATATTATTTCTTGTACCCCTAGTTTGTTAATTTCAAGCGAATAAATAAGTTAGATGTTTTCTTTTTACATATTTATAAAATGCGGTAGTCTTACAACAAACACTTTATTGTAAAACAAGACTGTGTCAATGATTTCAAATATTGTTTCTTGTACACCTAGTTTGTTCATTTTAAGTGAATAAATAAGTTAGATGTTTTCTTTTTATATATTTATAAAATGTGGTAGTCTTACAACAAACACATTATTTTAAAACAAGACTGTGTCAATGATTTCAAATATTGTTTCTTGTACACCTAGTTTGTTCATTTTAAGTGAATAAATAAGTTAGATGTTTTCTTTTTATATATTTATAAAATGTGGTAGTCTTACAACAAACACATTATTTTAAAACAAGACTGTGTCAATGATTTCAAATATTGTTTTTTGTACACCTAGTTTGTTCATTTTAAGTGAATAAATAAGTTAGATGTTTTCTTTTTATATATTTATAAAATGTGGTAGTCTTACAACAAACACATTATTTTAAAACAAGACTGTGTCAATGATTTCAAATATTGTTTCTTGTACACCTAGTTTGTTCATTTTAAGTGAATAAATAAGTTAGATGTTTTCTTTTTATATATTTATAAAATGCGGTAGTCTTACAACAAACACTTTATTTTAGAACAAGACTGTTTCAATGACTATTTGTCATCTATAATTATTGTTATTTGTATACTAGTTAATTTCAATTGAATAAAAAGTAAATTTTTTTTAAATTCCTGTTAAAATCTACAGTTTTTAGTTTTGTTTTTCTGATTGTTAATCTATTTGCTAAATTTAGTAATTTTTATAAGTAATTAATGTTGATATCCATATCCTTATTTAATGAAAATGTTATATGGTTTATTCTTCTCTTAAAAACTACACGTTTTCATTTAACCATTTAAAAATATTTTTAAATCTTTTATGGCAAATATGTTTTTTAAAATAATCAAAATATTACTTTTTTTAAATGTTGTCATTATGGATGGGTTATAAGTGTAAATAAATTAATTCAAATTTGTATTCCATAAAGTGTCTTACCAGTGTAGTTCCAAATATCACTACTAGATAGTGTTGAATGTACTTTGTTGAAACTCTTAGTTTTGTTGGTTGCCACTAGAGAGTCCTGTGTTGATTTAATAATAAAGTTGTTTCTATTTTTAAACTATGTTAAAAATAAAACTCATTTTTATCTGTCAGTGTCAGGTCTAGACTTCTTTCTTTTTATATAACTGGAGACATGTTAAAAATATAATTTCACTTCATTCAATTTGCTTAGCTTTGAAACTTAAAAATGGAATGAGGGATTGCAGACCTTTGAACACACGCACATGCACGCACACACACACACACACACAACCTAGAAATACTTTTTTTTTATCTTTGAATTTTTCTTCATAAGTTTTTAAAAGGAAAAAATTGTGTATAGAAAATGGTCCTCGTCAACTGTTTACAATACTATTAATTCTTTTGGCAGGATTGAAAAACAAATAAGATTCCAAACTTTGTAGTCACAACTAAATGACAAAAAAAAGATATTAATGAAAAGACTTGAAAATTAATCTACAGCTGTTAGAATTCGAAAAACTGTAGATCCTCATGTCCAGACATCCTAGGATTTTTTATAGGTCTAACCATTTGATATTTCATTTGTGTATTTGTTTGTCATACAGTAATGGTTGTTCCTATAGTTAAAGTTTTTAATGATGTTCTTTGCAACTAAGCCAAACAATCTGTATGCAAGGTTTTTCATTGTTGTTATTTTTCCATTTAAAAATGGTGGTTACTTAAAACGATTAGTGTACAGTTCCAAGATATAGATGTGGGCGATCCAATGAGGATATAAAGCATGCACTTTGAAGTATTAAATATAAATTGTACTAACAGGGGATAATGAGCAGTCGTAGAAAAAAAACCTTAAAACTAAACCAGCGATGAGGGTTCAGTTTGTTTTATGTCAATGTAAACTTCATAATATTTACTACTGTTATGATTTAACCAGAGGAAAGCCACCCATAAAGCATTTAACTTAATTTCTGTACAGTAAGTGTATTATTTACTGTTTTTTCTTGATTTATGAATATTGTGCATCATGTTACATGCTAGATAATAGAAGAATGATTTATTAAAAGTGTTAAAACCTCATTTAAGAAGATCTACTGTTTACAAAATCACTAGTAAAATTTTTATCTCTAATAATTTTATGGTGTTAATATCAGTTGTTATGACACCGTTTTCTAACCTCCATTAAAAAACTCTATTTTAAAAGAAAACTATAATAGAATTTTATAAAAGAAGATATTTAATATTCAATATTTATTATTATTACATTAGGTACTGAAATGAGATATTGTTTATAAATCTAATATGTTTGTGTTCATTTTTCTTGAATTCAACATAAACAAATTTTGAAATTGTTAAGGAATGCATTGACTACATATTAAGAACAGATGAAGCTTATTTAGTAAGGATTGTATATTTGTTTAGTGAAGTATCTGTAAATAAAGTTGTAAGGAAATACTAGAAATGTTTGTCTAAAGGTTATTTGGCACAGACAAAGTATGTTAAGCAAGGTTACAATGGCTATTCAAGGGGCATGACCTGTCATTTCTCATTCAGGAGTGTCTCTTTAGATCAAAGTAAAAGTAAAGCCTTAAAGAGCAAATTTAACTCTTATAATTTTATATTTATAAAGCTGCAAGTTAACACTGACTTGCTCTTCAAAATGCTTTGGTGTCTCCAGATAAAATACAAACTTAAAATTTAGCATGTGCATTAAATAGATTATATGATGAAACCGATAAGCAATGTCTACTGTGAGGGAGGATATAGCTAAAAGTCCATTAACAATCGGTCCATATTAGAATTAAATATGAGAAAGAGAATTTGTTATAATAAGATCTCTGATGATGATTCATTCCAAGGATTAATCATTAATTTTCAAGTAAAAAAAATCACACTACTAATGTGCAATGTTCTTGTTTCTAATGGATTTTTTTTTTTCGACGAAATTATGACCAAACACTTTGGTTTTTGTTCTTAAACTGTTTTAATGAAAGTAGTTTTCTTTTCTTTTTTTTTTAGGATGACGATTTTAATATTATATTTATAATCTTTAACATTGAATTATCATCTTTGACTACATAAAACTCATAGCTATTATTTAAAAACAAATTTTGGAACTTTTTCTTCAGTACTGATATTATCCTCTAATTTTGTCTTAATAGCCAAATAATTTGTTATATACGATAATTAAATGTGAAAACCTAGAATTCATAACATTTTGCCAATTGTTAAATTCTTACCTGTAAATGATCCAGGAGAATAGCTATTTGATCATTAATGAACTATAAATTAAATAAAAACTACTGTCTATTTTTCACTCTTATCCCTTCACAATTTTCTACTTCTCGAGAACATTTTGACATAGATATTTTTTTAAAAAATAGATGTTAGACTGCAGCCTTGCCTCAATCTTTAAAATATTTATATTGGCATAATTCTACTTAATCAATAATTGTAGTTGTGTTTTAAATATTAATCAACACAATATTCCTTTACAATTAAAAAAAGTCGATGTAACCATCATGGTTATTAACCCGTGCCACCACACAATTAAAAAAAGTTGATGTAGCCATCATGGTTATAACCCGTGCCACCACACAATTAAAAAAAGTTGATGTAGCCATCATGGTTATTAACCCGTGCCACCACACAATTAAAAAAAGTTGATGTAGCCATCATGGTTATTAACCCGTGCCACCACACAATTAAAAAAAGTTGATGTAGCCATCATGGTTATTAACCCGTGCCACCACACAATTAAAAAAAGTTGATGTAGCCATCATGGTTATTAACCCGTGCCACCACACAATTAAAAAAAGTTGATGTAGCCATCATGGTTATTAACCCGTGCCACCACACAATTAAAAAAAGTTGATGTAGCCATCATGGTTATTAACCTGTGCCACCACACAATTAAAAAAAGTTACTGTAGCCATCATGGTTATTAACCCGTGCCACCACACAATTAAAAAAAGTTGATGTAGCCATCATGGTTATTAACCCGTGCCACCACACAATTAAAAAAAGTTACTGTAGCCATCATGGTTATTAACCCGTGCCACCACACAATTAAAAAAAGTTGATGTAGCCATCATGGTTATTAACCCGTGCCACCACACAATTAAAAAAAGTTACTGTAGCCATCATGGTTATTAACCCGTGCCACCACACAATTAAAAAAAGTTGATGTAGCCATCATGGTTATTAACCCGTGCCACCACACAATTAAAAAAAGTTGATGTAGCCATCATGGTTATTAACCCGTGCCACCACACAATTAAAAAAAGTTGATGTAGCCATCATGGTTATTAACCCGTGCCACCACACAATTAAAAAAAGTTGATGTAGCCATCATGGTTATTAACCCGTGCCACCACACAATTAAAAAAAGTTGATGTAGCCATCATGGTTATTAACCCGTGCCACCACACAATTAAAAAAAGTTGATGTAGCCATCATGGTTATTAACCCATGCCACCACACAATTAAAAAAAGTTACTGTAGCCATCATGGTTATTAACCCGTGCCACCACACAATTAAAAAAAGTTGATGTAGCCATCATGGTACTTACTCAGCCCCACCATACAATTAAAAAAAGTTGATGTAGCCATCATGGTTATTAACCCGTGCCACCACACAATTAAAAAAAGTTGATGTAGCCATCATGGTTATTAACCCGTGCCACCACACAATTAAAAAAAGTTACTGTAGCCATCATGGTTATTAACCCGTGCCACCACACAATTAAAAAAAGTTGATGTAGCCATCATGGTTATTAACCCGTGCCACCACACAATAAAAAAAAGTTGATGTAGCCATCATGGTTATTAACCCGTGCCACCACACAATTAAAAAAAGTTGATGTAGCCATCATGGTTATTAACCTGTGCCACCACACAATTAAAAAAAGTTACTGTAGCCATCATGGTTATTAACCCGTGCCACCACACAATTAAAAAAAGTTGATGTAGCCATCATGGTTATTAACCCGTGCCACCACACAATTAAAAAAAGTTACTGTAGCCATCATGGTTATTAACCCGTGCCACCACACAATTAAAAAAAGTTGATGTAGCCATCATGGTTATTAACCCGTGCCACCACACAATTAAAAAAAGTTACTGTAGCCATCATGGTTATTAACCCGTGCCACCACACAATTAAAAAAAGTTGATGTAGCCATCATGGTTATTAACCCGTGCCACCACACAATTAAAAAAAGTTACTGTAGCCATCATGGTTATTAACCCGTGCCACCACACAATTAAAAAAAGTTGATGTAGCCATCATGGTTATTAACCCGTGCCACCACACAATTAAAAAAAGTTGATGTAGCCATCATGGTTATTAACCCGTGCCACCACACAATTAAAAAAAGTTGATGTAGCCATCATGGTTATTAACCCGTGCCACCACACAATTAAAAAAAGTTGATGTAGCCATCATGGTTATTAACCCATGCCACCACACAATTAAAAAAAGTTACTGTAGCCATCATGGTTATTAACCCGTGCCACCACACAATTAAAAAAAGTTGATGTAGCCATCATGGTTATTAACCCGTGCCACCACACAATTAAAAAAAGTTGATGTAGCCATCATGGTTATTAACCCGTGCCACCACACAATTAAAAAAAGTTGATGTAGCCATCATGGTACTTACCCAGCCCCACCATACAATCTAATAGAAACAGATCCTCTAAATATAATGCCTAAAATTGGTGTCTTTAGCCTTGTATTCAATGTTAAAGTGTGATGATAAATGTAGTAATGTATAGGGTAAAATTGTTAAAATAGTTGTTACACAGGTATTCTGAACTTTTAAATTTTCTATATCACTATTTTTTTGACTTAGGCTGGATGTGTATATATTAAACAATCTTCACTCACTTTGGTTGTGTCAATGTCTCGTCACTGGCAGTCCTCGTAGCTGTATATATTTGAAGAAGTCTCCACTCGTAACACTTGAGTTGGTGACTCACCATTTTCAAATATTGATACTATCGACAGATTTTTTCTCAAATGGTACCATTACATATAGAATTAAAATCTGTATAAGTTGAATAACACATGAGATTTGAACTATAAACTGTTTAAAACTGTCACCATTTTGACATAAAATTAGATTTTTCTAAATTTCAATGAAGTTGTCTGTGAGCACCCTTACCGAATTTCATGTTCCTATCATAGTTTTTTTAGCCCCTATTGTGCTTACATATAAACGATAACAATGACTAATAGTTGTCAAAAATATCACTTTTTCGGTTTACTGAGGTCATGAAATGTAAAATCAATTTTTAAAAATGAATTTTTTCAACATTTATCAAACTTACTCTACACTACGGATACTGGTTAAGTACAATTATAGATGGATAGGCTGTAACTTAATCCTTTAGATACTTTTATTCGCATAATTCTACTTAATCAATAATTTTAGTTGTCATTTAAATATTCATCAACACTATAATAGTCCTTTACAACCAAAAATATGTTTACTGTTCCTTAAAAAACCTTTTATTGTCAAAAACAGAGTTAAGATTATAAGATAAAAGTAATGGACTTGCTTTTGCTGTAGATAAGTAATCATTTCCAAACTGGTCTAAATGTGTCTTCCGCTGTTTTAATGTGTTGCCCTAAATCTTGTTTAGTCTTGGACTAGTTCCAGAGTTTTAGGCTAGGAAAGATGAAGTTTCACACTGCAATGCATAGAGTCAAACTTTATTTTTTAAATGAAATCTTCTACTTTTCTAATTATAATTATTTATGAAATGAAGTTGTAAATCTTTCATTCTGTAGACGACATTTAAAATTTTTTAAATACACTCGGTAAATTTGATTTTAGATCTAATCCGTAAATAAATCAGAATATCTAAATTTATGTTATCTCTACACCTCAAATGACAATCGATTTTGTCATATTTTTACTAATATTTTCTTTGCATGTCCTATTTGCACACTAAAAACCTTTTTTCTAAAACTGTATTTAAAATCTAAAAACTTTGGAGAAAAGTTCTTATTGCAACTTAGGTATTACTCTCCTATAACTATTTATTCCTTTAATATCATTAAATATTACATATTCATCTCTTTTAGTTTCTCACGTAAACATGGTGTAGATAACGTAATGTGATGGGTCAAAACCATGTCGAGGTTTTTGCAGCTATATCTGTTTTGGTATCTCCTAAGTTGGATAAAGTACTTTTTGGAATGATGACTGTCTGTCATCTGTACTTAACAGCCCAAACGTGTAGACCGATTTTAATCACATTCTGTATATGGGCATTTTTTTTTTTTTTTTTTTTTTGTATAACTCAAAAATTGGAGATAACTGCCATAGGGGGGGGGGGATGTGAATTTCTAACATTGATAATGTTGATCATATTTTGCTCAGGCATAGTCTCTAAGTACCAAAATAAAACAAATAGTTGCCACTCCTCCAAAAATGTCAGTTGATGTGTTGTTGCTAAACAATCGGCCATGGGGCTGTTATAAAATATGTAATTTTTTTAATTCTGTTCTAATGATTTCATTCAGATTTTAATGAAATGTGGAGATTAATGACCCAAACCCACATTAAAATCAAAAGTAAAAACATAGTACAGTTCAGAAATAATTGGCAAAAAACAAAAATGGAACTTGATTGCTATCATTAAAAGTTCAATTTAAATCAATTACAATTTATTTTTAGAATGTATTTATAACACAATTTAAACTAATTTATTTAGGGCCTATTTAAATTTGTAGATATTTTTTCAAGGACTTTGACTATAGTTCATTTTCACTTTTACTAACAACTACCGAACCAACATTTTTGATGTTGAATAGTTTTGGATTTGGTTTTGGGAATGGGTGAGTAAGAAAGATTTTGCCATGTTTTTTCACTGTTTAATTTTATAAATTTGTCCTATTCTGTGATTATTGAGACTTTCAACAAATATTTGACACTTTCATGTTATTTAAAATTTGTGCTTAAAAATATAACTCATCAATAATTCGTTGATTTTATTTCTGACTTATCGAAAGCTGGGGATAACATCATTAACTTTTCAAAATTAAACTGCAGAGTTTACAGTTTTATTCAAAAAAAATGTTATAGAAAATATTTTACGTACTGTCATTTTGAAATTTACTATTGGATTTTAAAATTATAAAACGTTTCTGTATGACCACATAAGAGGTAGATAACCATATCATTTTGAAAACCAAGTAAGGAAAAATGTAACCTCTTTGAATTTTGTGAAATTGAGACATCAAATCCAAGTCACATACATTAAAGTGACTCACCACTAGAAGATAATAACTATAAACGTGCAGAAAGCCAACAATATTTACAACCTAAGATTCTGTCAAGCATCTGTGATCATAAATTTATTCTGAAGACAAATCTTTCTTGTAACAAGCAGATAAAATATTTGTAGGATTGTAAAAAGTGTTAATAGTTTTCCAAAACAAATGTGTTTTTTTTTTAATTTTTTTTTTTTTTATGAGTCCAAAATATCTTTGTTATAGTAACTTGAAAAGTATATATTACTTAGCTTTTCTGTTAATGTATGGTTTGTAAATATTTATATACCGTATCCAAAAATCATAAAAATTAAGTTGTTAAGAAGTACTTGATTTTTTTTTTATTCATCATGTGATTGATCCACTTTTGGTAAACTGCT
Organism: Aphrophora alni; assembly: GCA_963513935.1. Classification (NCBI taxonomy): domain Eukaryota; kingdom Metazoa; phylum Arthropoda; class Insecta; order Hemiptera; family Aphrophoridae; genus Aphrophora; species Aphrophora alni. The sequence goes on from OY740772.1 coordinate 66,085,962, forward strand.
ATCATGGTTTCATATACAAAGCATTCAATTCATCATACGGCTTTATAAAAAACTTTATAATTTCAATGAATATTCTTATATAAACGTTAGGAGGTGTACAATATGTCCCAAATGTCACTTAAATATATTTGTTTACAAGATAGTTTTACAGTAAATAAATATTTTATTTCAGAATTAATTTAACAAAACTATTCTACTTCATAATTATAAATTTAAAGGATTAAACCAAAAATTTAATTTTAAAATGTCGTCTTCTTACAATTTTTTCAATTGTTTTAGGCCTAATTAATAATTAACTTCATAGTAATTAAAATTAATAAACATAAGAGATGTGTCAGACAATAAAAATGAATGCTTATGAATAGGACAGTAAAAAGATGCAATGAAACAACAAAATTGAAATTAAAAAAAACAAATTTTGGTTCTGGAATTAGGTATCCTCATTTTACTTGTATCTTGATTACCAATATGACAGTTCAGGTGGTAAAAAACATTTAATATTTTTTGGCATTCAAATAAAATAATATAAAATAGTGCTAATATTAAGGAATAGTGATAGTAATACATAAGTGTTATAAAAACATAACATACAACTGTGAGTGCTGAAGTAATTGTCAACTGAATAATAATTTAACAATATTAACATGCTTTTCTGATTACCTTGTGTTGATAGAATTTTTTCAACATAGCATAATGTTTAGTCTAGGTTTAGAAAGTTCGTTCTCTAATAGTAGATTAGCAAGAAAATTCCAATCCATACCTTTTATAAAATATTTTATCAACATAAAGGTGTTCAGTGGTAGAATTTTTAATTATGGAACAGAAGAATGGACGTTTCCCTTCATGATTTTAACATGATATGAATTATTTTTAAAATGAGCACATTATTCTGCCTTTCCCAGCTTTGATAATCTCACTTATGTTAATGAATTTCGGATACGCCATTCTTATGTTACTCCATTCTTAAGATACTTAATAGTATAACAGGTCTATTAAGTATTTTGACAATGGAGTATATCCAAAATGTGTCGTCAAAAGAGAGATTAATGAAGCTGGGAAAGGGGAAACCATGTAGGCTCACTCATTTAAATTATGACATTCCTAGCGTAGATAAAAATGATTTAAAAGTTTTTATGAATTATTTTCTTTTGAAAAACTGTTACAGATTTTAGAGTCACATTTTTTTAAGATATAGGTAAAAATTGTATGAAAATTACAATAAATATAGTTATTAAAAAAAAATTATAGTACAGTACAATGTTATATTTGTTTGCATAAAACCAAAACAGGAATTTTCCATTTTTGATACAGAATTTCATTATGTAGCAACAAAACTTCCAAATTAGTGTTACTTCCAAATTAGTGGTATACTGTACTGTGAGTCAAGTGTCATCTTTTAGGTATATTTATCTATTAATGCTATTGACTGATGTGTGAGCATGCGTTCTTGAAAGTAATGACTGACTGCAATAGCATCATTTACCCCCATAACTAAGGTTGAATTAATATATAAGTTATTGTGTCGATGCTGAATTACACGACAATCAAAATATGCTTAATTTTTAACTTTAATAAGTTAAAGTTAAACTGTTTCTGTAACTGCAGAAATGGGGTGGATGTTGTCATCAACTTTCTCCCCCTTTTCTTGTGGAGGAAGTTGAGAAGAATGCTCTCTCGGTCTCTGTTGAATATTGTTATTGTTTTTTTAATTACAAATATTTAATTATAAATTTTACTCATTATTGTAAGTATGACTCGATTGTGTCACATTAAAAACTCAAAACAGCTAAGAAATATTTGAATTGTATGTTTGATTGTGGTCTAATGTTGTAGAATAATTTCAATCCTTAAATTTACTGGTCTTTGCTTATTTTAAATAATTAAACTCTTAATTATACACAAAATTGATTACAAGACTGATCTCTGCCTTTCATCTAGTTGAAAATACATGAAGACATCTAGGTTATGTTTCAAAATAACTGACTCTTAACACAAGATTATTTTTTTCAGTTTTTCCAAATATTCATTATTTCAAAAATACAAAATCTTTGTTTATTCTTTCAAAAGTTATTTATCAGCATGAATCATAAAACATAAACAAAAAACATAATATATATTATTATATATTCATATATATATATATATATATATATATATATATATATATGAATTATTTATATATGAAAAAAATAAATTCATCCATGAAAGGCCAGAAAGAAATAATTAGCAAAACAATTTTGTTTAATATATATATATATATATATATATATATATATATATTAAAAAAATATATACTAAAATATATATATATATATATATATATATATATATATATTAAACTAAAATTGTTTTGCTAATTATTTTTTTCTGGCCTTTCATAGATTAGATGAATTAATTTTTTTTTAAATTTATTTTTAAATAAATGATTAATGAGAAAGGTATTACAATTTTTTGGTATATCAGGGTTTTTATCCTTAGGGTTAACCCTAAGAGCAGATTTATTCGATGCTCCACAGATCCAGTTTTCTGGAGAGATGACAACTTCCCTTCAACATTTATGCTGGTAATACTAGACAAGAATGATGATTATTCTTCAATTGTAGATTTGAAGAAATTCTCCTTTCCTGGAGAAATTGAGTGAGTTAATTCACTATTCATTTCTCACTACTATTATATACAAAATATTTCCAATTTTCGCTGATAAAGTCAGTATCAGAGATGAGGCAAGAGTGTCTGGTTTTTCAATTAAAATCCTACAGCTTGGTATTCATGGTGTCACAGGCTTTCAATCTTGAAATAATGGAATAATTTTTATTTATTTTTTGAACATTAGAGTTTATGGAGTTTTGTTGTTCAAATCACAACTTGGTTTCTTTATCTACTTTTTTAAATTCTCTGGTGTTATTTAATTATTTCATTTATTTAAAAAATTTAATTTATGTTGATATTGTGAATATTATAGCAACTCAAATTTATCCCCTCCCTTGCTTTCCTTCGACAAGTAGTTGAACCAATTTCTTTCTAATTTATATTTAAAACTCATTTTAATTGATTTTTGTTGTTTTCTCTTTTTTTGAGAAATTTACTTTCAAATGTTGTCCAAATGTTACAAATTTATGGGTTTCTCCTTTTTATAGTAGAATATAAGGTTTCTCCTCATTTAACTCACGTTTTATTCCCTTTACATAACTTTTAACTTCAAAATTTCTCATTTTCACTGTATTATTAGAGACTAATAATATAATTTCTCGACTACTATTTGGTTACATGAAATACACAACTTTTTATATATTCTTACTCCTATATTTCCTCATAGCATCATATTATTTATTTTTAATTTAAATTTCTCATTTTTAAATTTTCTCATTTTTTAGTAGAAATATTTCTCGGAATCAATTTATACATCTTCTAATTCAACATAATTTACTTAACAGTATTTCATAACAAAACTTACACAATTTTTAATCTTAAAATTACATTATTTTATTTACAAGTTATAGGAATTCTAACATTTGATTCAAACTGTAACTTTCATGTCTGGTCTTGGATCGACCCATCAGAAGCCAGATTTCCTGTCGTGAACAACTATCTTAGTAGCTACCCAAAACTCTTCTTAATTTTCAATTATTTTATTTTACATTCTTTAAAATTACATGTTTTTAATCTTTTGGGCCGGATTTCTGATAATTATTATAATTTAGATGATCAAAACTTATATTAGCAAACTAAATTTTCTGATAAGTTAACACATTGTAATACAATTTTGAGAAAAAATACCTCTAAAGTGAAGAGACAAAAAAAGCTGCTTAATCATAAAGTATATTTTATAGATTCTGTGCCATTTAGGTACAAGTATTAAGGATATTTTATCTAATTATTACTTCTTTAAACAAATTTGTTTTTTGTTTGTTGCAGCCAACATATCAAAACGAAGCAACTGTCACAAGCTCTGGTAAAATGTCAACCTCGCTCAACAATAATCTCTCAGAGCTCGATACTCTGCTGCAGGACCTCAGTAACTCCAGATACTCTGAAAGAAGAGGTTAGTATAAATTAAATTAAATTGCTAGAAAATTATGTTTTTCTTTATGTTCTGTCTAAGTTTTTGTGGTTCGAATGAATTAAAAATGCTGAACAAAATATTCAATATTTTATAAATGAAATATACAATATGTTTAAATTAATAAAAAATGCCTTTGAATATCATACATAAATGTGTAATCTTTGAAAAGAAAAAATGTTTTTTTTTTAATGGGTTATTATTGAAGGGTGAAAAATATACACTAGTAACGAGTATACAATAACATTGCACATTTATTTCATCTTTGGGGTGTCCTAAGTAAAAAATGTGATATCAAATTTGCAATTTCTTTTCAACATCTACATACTTTGATTTAAAATTGTAAAAACCTCACACGAATTGTCATTGACAAATAAAATAAAATAAAGTTTCGAATTTTCTTCAAAAGTTATGTAGTTGATAAAATATATTTTGTAGGTTCTAGTGGTCATTTCTTTAGTATAAGAAATTTAGATGTATACTATATGTTGTAAACATTTTGTACATTTAATTATTGGGTAAAGTCAAACTTCATCTTTCTTGAGTTCTTAAATTTTTGCTGCCTACTACAAAAGTGCTGAAGATTATATTAGGTGTGATCAAAATATACGGTGAATAATTTTATTATAAACAAAGTAATAAGCTTACATGGAATTTGTTTTAATGTCCTTCATAGTACTGTCCTTGGCTAGCGATGCACTTATTCCAAAGTTGAATCCATGGCTAGAAGCATTTCTGGAAGACGTCTTTTGGAAGAGCGTTCAGCTACTCTGTCGTGGCCCTCTCAATGTCAGGAATGGTATCAAATTGTTTTCTTTTAAGCATAGTTCTAATTTTTAGGAAGAGCCAGAAGTCGCATGGTGAGTAAGGCGGAAACTCGCAAATCAAAAGCGAGGTGTGGCACGGCACATTGTCGTTATGAAGAAGGAAGCCATTGGCCCATTTTTCTGATCTCTTTCTTTTTACATAGTTCCACAAACATTGCAGTACACCCTTGTAAAATTTGGTATTTATAGATGTTCCCTTTGGAACGAACTCTGATCGCACTATGCCCTGACTATCTGAAAAAACAATGAACATGACTTTGATATTCGGTTTTGACTGATGTGCCTTTTTAGTGTGACGAGATTCGCTGGTTTTCCATTGGGAACTCTGAACTTTCATCTCAGTGTCATGCCCATAGACCCAACTTTCATCTCCAGTTACAATTTTGGACATGAAGTCCGGATCTGAATAAAGACATTCCTTCAAAAACTTGCCAACTGACACACGTTTTTCCTTCTGTTCATCTTTCAAAAGTCTGGGAACAACTTTTGCATTCACTCGTCTCATTTGTAAATTATTGGTTAAAATGCTTAGCACGGACCTGTATGAGTTTCTAAGTTTTTCGGTAAGCTCTCGAATAGTTACTTGTCTGTTTGAACGAACAATTTTTACCACTTTTTACACATGCTCTTCTGTTTTTGAGGTTAATGGATGTTCCAAATGTTGCTCCTTTTCTTTCTACCAAGTGGTACTCATTTCCATTTTAAAATCCATCTTACCACTCAACAGTCTTCGGAGTTACAGCATTATCGCCATACACTAATTTCAACATTTCAGGAGTTTCTTTGACATTCTTTTGCAACTTGAAACAGAACTTAATGTTCACACATGTTCGAAATCCATGATGCGCTAGACATGGTAACAACCTCACTCTAGCGTCTCTGGAACCTGACTGACAAGTCCGAAGTTGTTCCAACTTAACACTGTCTGTCTCAATGGATTAGGCTATTGGACAAATTACATCAAATGGTTGTAGTGTCAGAAATCATTCAACATATTTTTTTATCACACCTCGTAAATACCATCAAATTATTATAAATAAAATCCACAAAGATGTATAAGAATGCTGCTGATAATGAAATTCTATTGTTACTTCATAAAACTTTTTTAAAGTACTATAAAATATAATTTCAGTTTTTGAATTTTTGGTGCTGAACCAAACTTGTGCGTTATTGTATAGAATTTCATCAAAATTGGATGGGGGAGGGGTGTATTCTCTTACCAAAACTAATAGTGTTTTCCACATTTTTAACACTTGGAACAACATGCCTGTAAAATAAGTACATTGGCATTTCAAGAAATGTAGTCTTGTAATATTATGGACAGCAACTTCAACGACACTGGGGTGAAATTCATGATATTAATTGATAATTTCCTAACTATAATTACAGGTATAAATAGTAAAAACAAAATAATTATAATTTAGTTTATTCCATTAAATACCTTGATATAACCTACATTTCAATAACATAAGTTATCATCATCAAAGGATTCTACAGCTAAACTAGAACTAACATTTAAATTTTAAGCTAACATAAATGATGCCCTACCACCCCTCCTGCTCCACAGATGTATCAACCATCAGCTTGAGGCCAAATCATTGACTTGGGAGAATCACTAACCTTACAAAACAAATAACAACATGTTACCTGCACCTCATTTATATAAATATTTTTTGTTTAACAACTATTTCAAACTTACACAAATAATATAAATTTATACAATATTATGTACAAATGTAAAGTATAGTTTGTATTTCCAGGATTTGACATGAATGGATCAGGCTTAAATGCTGGACCAGGGCGCCCATCAGTTGATAGTCTGCTGGATGAGTTGAACACACCCGTGCCCAATGGGTAAGTCATTTTAAATTTCTTGGGTTTAATAGAATTGATCTATTTTTTAAATTACTTTTAGAGTCAGAAGTGGCAATGGTTACCTATTTTTGTCATTTGGTGATGTCATTAGTATATAAGGGTTTTTATCAGTGCATGTTAATACTATTATATGTACATAACACTTTTTATTATTTATTTTGCATCAGATAAAGCATCGTGTATTTTGATCTCCATGTGTCTTCTTTAGATGTTTTAAAGAACCCTTAATTTCCTCCCAAACATACCTATTGCCTTTTCTAACCTTACCAAGTCTGAGATATCGATATTCTGAAGATCTTTTCATTTCCACATTCCAATCACCTGTCATCAGATATATTCATAATTTGGATATGCTTTCATTAAATGTCCCATTCTCCCCACTCTTATCACAAGATGGTCATTCCTTTTTCATCATAATGAATTCCCTTTTTCTAGCATCATCAACTTCCTCTTGTCAGTCTCCTAACCTGTCTACAATCGTCTGTGCATTCCATCTTTCTTTGTGGTCTATCTCACAAGTAAGAAATTACTTTGTATGCCACATATTGACTCCATCATTTTTGGCTTTTTTGTACAGAAAGATCAAAATACAAAAGAAGTACTTCATATTTATGAGTCAATTTTATTTCCTCACTTAAATAAATGTTGTATTTTTGTACACAAATATCAGTTTTGTTCCTCAAATCTAAAATGGTAGTTTTTCAAAATATCTCTTTGTCTATATTGTTTCTGGAGTCTAAACTGCCGAAAATTTTCATATTTGGTTTGTAGAATTTTTAGATCTGGGAGAATAGAAAAAAAAAGATTATTGTAATTAAAAATTAATTAATCGTGTATTTATTTTGTATGAGCCAAAGATTTACAAAAATTATCCAAGGGTATCACCTAATTTTAGAAATACATTTTAAAAAGGAAAAAATGATTGAAAATCAGGTTTGTTTACAAAATTTAACATACCAAACAAAATAAATATCAAAGAAGGAAGATAACAAATATCCATGGTTTTGATTAATTTATAAAAAGGCGAATGGTAATGAATTTCATTTAATGGAAGAAAAAAGACCTACAGTTTTTATTTTAAGCATTGAAAGAGAAAATAAAATTTGATGGAAGTATCTGGGCATCAAGTAAAATTAACTATAATGCATACTCCCGAGCTTTAAAAACATGATAATACAAAATAGTTTAGTACAGTAGCCTCAGACTAGGATTGTGTCTGGTGTAAGGGGTGTGTCTTCCCTTCTACTTGCTTCCCTAGCCTGACTTGACGGTACAACATATTCCAAGAAAACTAAGTACACAAATTCCTAGCTACATTTAATTCCTAAAGTTACAAATTCGTGACAGACTTTTGTAAACATTTTATTCTGATTTACACCGATAAAAGAAACAAAAGTAGGGTATGCGTTTATACAGAAGCATTTGAAGCCTATATTTTTTATTGGGATTGTACCGCTGAAAGTAAATGCAACAAACAAAGTGTGGGGGCCCCTCTTTTCTTCTCTACACCAGACACATTCCTACCTTGAGGATACTGTAGACATGGACTGAATCTGGACTAATTAAGGTTATGCACACAAAGCCTGATGTCCAAACAGTTTGGGTAAATTTATAGAAAGTATTGTAATGGATGGGGAAAAAATGTAGATTTTTAAATGGTTGAGTGTTTTCATTGTTATTATTACTTTGTTTTTTTAATTATTTGTAATAAACCATTTCAAAGAAACACCATTTAGAAACTCTTTTATCAATAATAATTTTTGAATACAAATTAATCTCAGTGATTCAAACTCGTAAACCAAATTTATGCTTAGAATCTAAATATGTTACCTAAAAATTGTATTTTTAATGAAAATATAAAAACAGATAAGCACAGCTATTCTAGACATATGTTCTTTAAAATTGTTTGTTATTAAGATAATTTTAAATAAGTTTTAATTGTTGCCACTTCTTCCTGAATCAATCTAATGACAAAAATTTAATATAATTATTTATCTTTGTGTGTAAAATACATTAAACATTCAGTCGTTTTGATCTCCTGTAACTTAAAGGCCACCTCTGAGAATCCACAACTATTTATATACACAACCATGTATAAAGAAAGTTAGATAAATTGCTAGAATAATTCAGAATCTACAATTAATGTCACCTAAGAAGTCAGATGATCAGGCATGGAGTTTGTTCTCTCCTTCAAATTCTAGTACAGTCAAGATAGAATGTATTTTTCCACCATTCAAAACCCTCTTCATTATGACTGTATTTGTTCATTGAATATAAATTTATAACAAAGTAATGAACATTTTGGAATAAATCATGACATCTTTGAAGTACCATTGGGTAAAAAGTCTTAGTGTTGCTAAGTAACAAATGTTTTTTGGTAGTTAAGGTTTTTTATACATTTTGAGACCCTGTGGTTTTTGACAAAATGTCTGTCAATCTGCTTGCATTCTTAAAATTTATCTGAAAAAACAATCCCCATTTATTTTCAGCTAATCTTTTTCAATAAATAGTATTATAGATAATTCAAATTTAGATATAGTACCCGTCTTCAGGAAAAACACCAAATATTCAAGTTTTCTCAAAAATAAACTTGAACAAACAAAGTGAGGTTGTGTTTTAACTCGACCATTCAGCATTTTGTCTCTATGATTGTGTGTTTGTTATGTAGCTATGGTCAAATTTGTCTAGAAATTGTTGTGCAATTTTATATTTTAGGAATAAGGTTTTTACAACTAGGCCAAACTATGTACGTTCAAGGTGTTTTATTTTTATTTTGTGTTAAAAATGGGAGCTACTCAAAACAGTAACTACACAATTCCAAGGCATGGATATAAGAGCTCTGACTTTGAATGAGGAATACAGCACACACTTTGAAGTATTAAATAAATACTGATGTCAACTAAATGTAACGAGTAGTTGTAAGGAAAAAATATTTTTTGAAACTTCCTCGCTGAAAGCTTTTACCTGTCTAAAAATATAAAAACTCTCGCACTCACTACTTTTTTGATTTTCCCATTTATGTGAATTAAATCCTTTTTTTTTTCTCATTTAATAGTGCTATTATTATTTACATAAAAGGTACTCTGTTTTATTAGCTTTTGTTTTCATCTATGGAAATAACTTTTGTGTGCCTTAATGTGAATTAGAGTAAAATATAAACAATAGTCAGAATGTTTAAGGATCCACCAAATGTAAAAGTTTCTAGCTATGTTAAAAGTTTGTTTTATACATAAAGTAGTCATCATTCCAGGAATTACTACTAAAATTTTAATAAGTGGCATATCACAATGCAATGAACAATCCAACCATAAATCATTAGAATTAGGCTTTATATATTATTGTTTCTCCTCGTTAGTGATGTCTCTGTATACAATAGCTGTGTTACTATTTACTGTTATTTCTTGGTCTTTGAATATTATTTTGTGTTATGTCATACACCAGATCATAACCACATTGGGTTTACCAGAAAGATTTATTGAATGTATAAAACATCCATGTTCTCTACTGTTTTGCTTGTTGATATTTAACCACTACTAAATTAAACCTTGTTAGCCAGTGTTTCAAAAAAATTAAGTTGAGAGTTATTGATCAAAAACTGAAAACAAACTTTTAAAATTAGTCAAAATAAGTGTAACCTAATTTTGCAAAACAATTAATTGTGAAAGATGAAAATTAATGTAGAAAACAATTTTTTAAACCGCATGTAAAACAATATTATTTTAAAAGTGGACCTTGATTGGTGATATAATTTTATTATTTATAGTATATTGTTGTTTCATGTATGTATACATGTGGCATGTGTTAATATAGGCTACTTGAGGAAGTTGTTGAATTTTTGTACACCTTTTAGTTCAAATTCCAATTATGTAATATTTTAAAATATGTAATTTTTATTTTAGGGGTGCAAAAGGAGTCAAAATTTCTACAAAATTAAATACACCCCAAGGAAAAAATGAGTGAGTGATCAGTTTTGTGTGGTTTGTTTTTATTATCTGGTTTTGGTAGTTTGGATTTGTTTGATTTAATATTGTGTTGTCTTTCTTTTGCGTGTGGAAAGTTGACTTTTTCCTACAAATTGAAGGTTAAATTAAATTTATTGGTTCTAATTGAATTTTTTTTGGTGCTTTAATAATCAAATTAGTGAAGTCAAAACAAAGCATGAAGAATGATCTTTTAAGTTTTATGATTGTTTTCATCCTCTCTGCAGTAAAAATTGTAACATCTGAGAAATTTCAAGTAAAGATCTTTTATAAGTAAAATGTACAAATAATCGTACAACATTGACTAGTGTAATTTATTACTTACATTAAAATAACAAGCAATGACGCCTGTTTGCAGGAACAAAACAATGGGTGCTAGAAAACTGATGTAATATTTACAACAGGATTATCGTACTGGGATATATACTAATAAGACAATTAAGTACAAACTAAAAAAAGATTAGTTTTAATATAAAAATTAATGAAATTATATCATCATTTTCTTTAACAATAATAATTTGTGCATAAATGTTAACAAATTTCTTTGTATGAAATATTTTTTTGAAAATTTTGTTTCTGTAGGGAATAAATTTTCCTTGCTCTGGTCCTTGGCAAACTTGAACTTTTAAATCATTTAAACATTGACTAAACATGAAGTTGTCCGTGACCAAACACTGGTTCTAGAAAGTAGATACCTACTTTTTTAAATGATCGACTTTGTGATTTATTTATTTTCATAGCAAAGGGAAGTCTTACAGTAAATTGTGGTCTTCTTAGAGTAAATGGAAGGTCAGTATTAATTGGTGCAATTTCTATTCTCAAGGAATAAAAAAAAATTCAACATGATGGACCAATTAATAGGCGTTAAAACCATAAAACTATAAATAGGCGTTACAGCAAAAAATTCTTATCCTTTTTAAGATGTAAGATACCAAAATATTGCACTAACTTTGTCAGACACCAAAAACAACTTTTGTTGCTATCTCCCCCAAAATGTCTATAAATTACATAATTTAAATAAGAAAGAAAAACTTTAGTTTACTTTATTACTCAGTTTTTGTTCTGTGAGTTTCTTATGCGAGGTAAATTGGTATTGAAGGGCCTCCTCCTTATAACCATTTATCATTTATGAAATATTTATCTTTTAAATGTTTAAATAGTGCCAAAGCGTGCTTTGCTTCTGTTATAAACTCTTTTAACTTAACCATACATTTATTTAATTAAAATTGAATTTTAAAACATATATTCAAGATTTATTTTCAATTATTGCTATTTATTTGCGAGTCATAACTTTCGTGGTACACTGGTTTGGGTTTTTACTATTCACGTTCACCAAATTTTGAACAAAATATATAGAGCCTTATGGCCCTTAAGTATCCAGCCATAACATTTTTCCTGAATAACATTTACTGGTGGTAGATCCAAACCATAGGTATAGTATGGATAATAGATCTTACTTTCCATCTGTCCGAGGAAACACTGCTAACACTTAAAATTTTGAAATTTTACTTGATATTTTTTAGTTTCAACCTTTTTAAAATCAAAGTTGTTTAGAAAAAAATGAGAGAGGTCCAATGTTCAAAGAAGTTTACAATTTTGTGCATGTCACCAATTTGAATCAATTGTATTGCTGTTTTCACTTCAGTAGTAGCAGTAAATAAGAAACCCAGCATATAGTATAGTGTATGAATTTGAAAACAAAATGCAAGAAAATTGTTTTCCCATCTACGTTTTCTATTAAAATCCATGGTAAATTTCTCATGATTTTTATGAAATATTCAAAATACCTTGTGTAGTCTAGTTGTGCACCACCAAACCTGAATTTTGTGTTTTGTCCTCTCTGTATAATAATTTCACTTTCATTTTTGTATAAAGGGTTGATATATATCTAAAATTATTGTCCTTTTTTAAAATTTTTGGTTGATTACTTTTTAACAATGTACAAGTACCATTTTAACCAACGAAAAGTTATATTATAGCTTTTGTATTCGAATTTGTTTGCTGCGGTATGATTAGTTAGTCACAAAATTCAGCATCATTCAAACTACAATTTTTTTTTCTATAGTGGCAGTAGAACATTATAATTGCAATGACACTTAAACAAGCAACCCTGATTGTATGAAGAAAGTAATTGATTTCTTCATAAGTCAATATCTGAAGATGAATTAGAGGTTGATTGTGAAAATAAGTGAAATAGGAGCAAATGTTTTGCCTCCTACTGTTTTGCAGCCAAACCCCTCGACATGGAACCAGAAATTCCCAGCTGGCAGTTTGAGTAATCATTTCAACCGAAAATACAAACAGTTTTATATCTCTTTACAATTATTGGAATATTCTGTGGAGAAAACCTACGACTTCCCATTTGAATTTAAGGATTACAAATTTAGAAAAAAGAAACGAAAAGAAAATCATGGCTGTCGCGAGCGACCCATCCATAGCGGCACCAAGATTGACTGGCACTTAGCTTGCTCTAGCGTCTCTCTTTCTTTCTGATCACCACATGATTCGTGCTTCAAAACTGCAAATGAAGCTTTTTACACGTTTATTCAAATGTTGCTAAATTTATTATATTATGTTAATTCCTTTTTCTATTATTTTGGTTTCTGTTTGAATCCCACTATGATACACAAATATTGTAGTAGTTTCAGTGATAATTATTCTTTGTTTTTTACAATTTTAAACGGTTTAAATCATCTAGGTCCAAGGGCTATAAAAGGATATATCTACTTTTTTTCTACATATATATATAATATATTAAATATATATAATAATTTAAATGACTACAACCAATAAATTATAATGCACATGAAGAATTGTACCAATCCATGAAAATTCATTAAATTATAAGAAGAAAAATTAAAAATCTTGATTTAAAAATATTCACCTTTTTTAAAATTATGACTTTTAATTAAATTTTTTAATTATTTGTGTCATTATTTTCTGCCAACTTTACACTTAACATTTTAAAATAACACTACATTACAACTGATTTTACAATGATATTATTTTGGTAAAACTTGAGCTTTTGTGATATTAAATACTAAACTATCTAACTTAAATAAAAAGTAAAAATTCAAATGTTGACGGATCATGTAACTGAAGAGCAATCTCGGCAGTAATTCTTGAATTATACACAATTTTTATTAGGTTCCGTATCATTAATAAGGAAGCAAAAATAATGATCAATTATTCATATCAAATTTGAATTAGAGGAAAGCTTGCTTGTCGCTTCATCTTTATGAATGCTCATTAACTTAACCGAGCTAAACGTGAAGTAATAAACTGCTATATTTTGTTACTGTATTTATTTATAGTTCAACCTTGGGAGATGCCAAACCTTCTTAACCCCAATTTATTTGTTGATATGTTATAAGAACCTTAACCATTTTCTTCTCTTCTTATTGAAAAACTTATTATTGAATTCTTGATCTTTAAATTCTAGCTATTATTAGCTTCCTTGTGAAAAGTGACTCAAGAAATTAAGTAATGAATACAGATTCTAATAGTGTGCTTAGGTAATTAAAACTTTTTTAGGATCAATAGATGAGTTTGATAATTAAAGAAATTGTCTCCAACAAAAAAAAAAAATTCAGCTGTTTTAAATCTGTTCTTATTCGAATATCATTTTGTAATACAGTGTTTGAGAATCTGCATTTTATTACACTATAATTTCTTTTCTGTGATAAAATCTGTCAGAGATATCGTTAAAAATTTGTTTCACTTTCAACTAGAAAAAAAAGTAGTAAATAGTCTCTTGTTTATAATTTTAACCAAAATATATCTAATTTTAGTAAATCATTAGGACAAGTTAATTAGAAGAAGAAGAAAAGTCATTTAAAGAGATTACTGTTTAAAATTATTTTTTTGTATTAACTTCTTTTACCACAAAAAATTCTACCTCCGTAATGAAACATTCTTCACATTTCTTTGACTTTGGAATCGTAAAAGTGATTTTCAAACATGTTGATTTGTCATTGTCATCAAGTTCAATAGCTATTCAAAAATTAGGATAGAAACCTAATGTTTGTTTGAAATTTTCAAAAAAGTCAATAAGTCTTTTATTGAAATAAAAAAAATAATAAAATAAAAAAATGTAATTAAACAGAAAATTAAAAATTCATATAAAACAATTTTCCCCCTATCTTTAAAAAAATCTTTTATATGCAATATAAAACACTAAATTAGAGACATTTTTATTTTGCATATAATGGTACCAACTCAAATTATGACACAGGTGTAATTCAAGAATTTTTGATACTCCTATATTTTCTAATAACAATTAAGAATATTGAACGTTAATTTTGAATGCCAATTGTCATGGAAATTTTAACTTAAAACAGAAAGTTAGGAGAAAAGTAGAAATCCTTAACAACAGTTTACAAATTTTATTTGTATGGTGTTTTGATATTTTTCATGGTATAAAAATGAAAATTAATAATCGGGCTTTGTAGTGCACTACTAAATCACCCAAGAGGTGGTCTAATGGAAACAACATTAAAATTGGTTCTACTGTTTGGGCTATAAATATTACGCATCTGGTTATCGGACATCTTCAAATTTGTTCATGGTCTTAGTTAGATTTGAAAGAAAAAATTACTTTTAAAAAAAATTTTATTGTCCACATATTTTTAACAGCGGAGATGTAGAATGCTACCAATTTGCTATACACATACCACAACTAATATAAAAGTTATAGCTAAAGTTATAATTTTAATCCAATATCTGAAAGTGATAATTTGATATTTACACTTTTGCAATGCCTAAGAGGGCTGTGTCTGACACAATCATATCGACTGCATGTATTTGTTAACGCTGATGGCTGTTAATATATTTTATTTTAAGGCTCTCCTAAGTTCATCATATCAGAATAAGTACACAGCAGTTCAACTGAAAGTAGAGATTTAGTAAACTTGTGTAATGATTTGATTGTGTTCGGAATATTTCTATGATAATGTTGGTAAAATACCAAAATGATCCTATAATCTTGTTTTAAATTGTAATACATCAGTATAAATTCATTTACTTTTTAAATTCTATAGTGAGAAAAGTATTGTATAAGTTGCAAAAAGGTACCTTTTTTAGTTTTTTTTTTTTTAAACAAAGTGTAATACATTTGTTTTACATACTCATACTTGTTTTACATACTTGGAGTATGAGTTTCCTCTATACTCATATGAGAAATATAACTATAGACAGATTTGTTCATTTTTAACTTTACAAAAGTAAATGAGGTGGGTTCGAAATTCATTAATATATTCAGCCAGTTGTTACATAGTCTAAAAGTTTAACATATACCTATTTTAAAATATGTATACCCCTCCCTAAAAAAATCAATTTAAAATGTCAGCTAAGTCACGTGTCTCTGAAGGAGTTGATACGATTTGCATTATGGGATTTTCTACCAAGCCCATCAGATATGTGAATCATAACAAACATTGTGTTGATCGTATTGCAGCTTAGCCAATCTATATTTAACTTGGCTCCATTGACCACAGGTTTATTTTGCCTCAGATTATTAAATTTTGGCAAGTTACATAGCTGTGAATTTTACCTGCGACAAAATTTTTTATAGAGATATAAATAGAAGTCTGCAGAACAGCACTTAAGCTCAGTTAATAACTCCATCTATTAAAATAGTAATAAGAACTTTGAGTACAGTTTCATATAAGACTGTGTGACTATTTATGTGTTTGTATGTAAAATTGTACTAGTACTTGTTTAGGTTTACAAAACTATTTTTGAAGTTCAGGGATATTTTACCGAGGTTGCATCATGTAAATAAAAAGTAGAGAAATGTCTGAAGACCCATGTTGTGGATTAGCATACTTCAAACAGCATCACTATTATAGCAAGTGACTATATTAGTAAATCTAACAGTGCTGCAAATACAAATCAGTGATATTAGTATGCTAAAATAAATTTAACCAATTTTCTTACACACCTATTCACAATCTACTTGTCACCAAAATTGTCATTTTGGTAGTTGTCTGTAAAAAAGTGAAAATAAACCATGGATGCCATTTCAGATATTGTAAGTTACTATAAACAATCTACAGTCAGGATTTGTCAATACAGTAGAACCCCCTCTAATCCGTCACCTTCGGGACTGGGGGTATGGTCGGAACGCAAAAAAGGTCGGATTATCCGAAAAAAGTCAATATTTATTATATATTATATAAAGAGATTTTTTAAAAGTGAAATAAGTGATATATAAACTTTTAAAAGTCTATATAACAAAGTCTATATATAAACTTTGCAAGTACTATAGCAAATCAATAGAAACAACACGGGAGATGACACAGCACTGAAGCGGGAAAGCGATAACAAACCGGAAAGAATTACGGGCCGTGAGTCATCGACAAGTCGGCACAATATCGCGAGCTCGAGCATGGTCGGATTAACCGGAGTAACGGACCACCCGAGGGCGGATTAGAGGAGTTCTACTGTAATGTGAAATTTTGAGAATATATTCGTACTCTAAAGTAGAAACACACTAAGGAAGGATTTTTAGAAAATCCACCACAAAGGTTTAAATTGAGTTGAGGATAATTTCACTTTTTTAAAAAATTTCTTAGTTGCTAGTTGAGATATCGAGTTCTTATAATAATTTTAAGCAAATGATAGACAATTATTATTCAAAAAATGTTTTTCCAAACAAACCAATAAAACTAATTATTTTTCTACCATTTTTATATTCAGTACCACAGCAAGCAATACTGGATACAATAACAGATAAAACAGCTGATTTGGATCACCAGTTTGAATAATACACAATTTTAGGTTGAGCCTAGACTGATAGACCAATAGTATGTTTCAGAAAAGTATTTTAACCAGGTTTTGACCTACAAAATGTTTATCTAACGATTAACTTGATTCAAAGAAGAACATTTAATCCTCCATTCATTGTTCATTGCTTTTTGTCCCAAATAACCTTTTACCCCTATTTATTTAGCTAAAAATAATATATTATAGTAAAATTTCTTTAATTTGGAATATAAGTGTTTTTAATGTTGTTTCCAATCATTAAAATTAATTCAAAGTCTTGGCAATTTTATAAAATAGCAACAATATTGTTGATAGAGAAAGTTTGGTGAAAAAACTGTATCAAGTTTTTCAATAAAATATCCATGTTGTCCTCTGAGCCCAAAAAAAAGTTTTGGAAAGTATGTTTGTCTGTCTATTGTCTGTCCAGTGCTCTACACTACAGCCAAAACATGGAGGACCGATTTTAGTAAAATTTCGTATGTTGGTATATTTTGGTCATATTTCAAGATTTTAATTTTTTATCAAAGAATAATTTTAAAATAACTAAAATTAATTTTGGCCACTTGATTTCATCTTATAATACTTATATTTAAGAGAATTTATGACAAAAATGAAGCAAGTTTAAACCTTATTTAAATATATAAATTCTACCTTTCCCCCACTGCGTTTTTGCCCGCAATACTTTTAATTGGCAGGTTTAATCATGACGACTTTTTCTAGGATATCAAAATGATGAGAGTTTTCCAAGAAAATTTTTGACTAGCAGCTGTTTGGGTAAAGAAGAATTGGTAGATTAAGGTTGTAATGGGAGTGGTGGTTAACACTTGGTCAATTTGAGCTACATAAATTAACTGTTCTTGCGGTAATGTGTGAAAGGTTTTATTTTACTCATACTATTTTCACCAACTCTTAATCAATTGAATGTAAAATATAAGAATTCCATTTGACAGTCAATTTTAAGTCTATCTACCTGTTGTGTTATTATATGGTAAAATGCCAGATTGATAGAAAGACTTAATTTTTTAAATAGTCAGTATTCCTACTGGCTCAAAACGTCAAGAACCATTGAACCAATATAGTATTTCCACCATCACAATATTTTCTGTGCAACATAATTGCAAAGTAAATATTTCTGAGTTCATGTTAGTGTATTGTGAGAACTAATTTCCCAGAACATATCAAAGTTGTAAACAGTATGCAAAATCCAAAAATTTATGTACCCACCGTTTAAAAAAAGGGCGTGGAGTGAGGCTGAAGTGGATTCATGCGTTAAGTTTTGTTTTGTTTTTCAAGTTACATGATTAGTCTACTATTTTAACATCAACTGCATACCAGAATCAATGTTCAATCACCATTAGTTCAGTAAAATTCACAAAAAAAACAACAGAATATATTTAAAATATTCTAAATGAAAAATGGTAAAATTTATTTCAAAATATTTGACATGTCTCAAAATTGTTTAAGATAAAACATTAAAACATATGTGAATATGTTAGTGTATTCAACATTATTTTTTTTAAAGATTTTGTAGGGAAAGCATTTTTTTATTAACAAACATGTCTAGTGTTGTACGATTATACTTATTTTTCATATCACTTTAGTGAAAACCAGAAAGAAAGAAAAAAATATTGTTATTTGTTAAAAATTCTGTAAAACTGCCTTTTTTGTTTGATATATTTCATATTGTAAAAATAAAATTGTATCTACTTTCTTCAAAATCAAACAGTGTCTTCAAAAGTTATCGTTATTTCTCTGAGTTTCGCAGGTAATATATATCAAACTGATGTTAGTTGAAAAAGAAAAATATGTGTTGTTCATTGGGTTAGTTGTTTATCAAACAAAAATTAAAGTTATTCAGTCCTCTGTATCTACAATTTCATCAACACCCTCTTGCTCATTTTTTGTCCTATCTCGTATTTCAAAATTTTGAATTATTATTTTTTTAAATTTGATATTTAGAGACTTCTTCACAAGTTATATTAAATTCAAGGTTAGCACCTTAAAAAACATCTGCACTACAAATGTTCAACATTTTATATTTAGAATGATTAGCTTGGTTGCCAATTTTATAAAAACTGACATAAGGTTTTAATTCATTGTCTTAATAAACATATATAATATTGACTTAAATTTACGCAGAACAAATTTATTATTTTTTATTTTAATTTAGGTTTATTAATTTTTATGCTGTAACTCATAAATATTTGAAGGAAGAATTTGATAACATCTCAATCAATTTAGTTATCGATTGCCCACGTGCGCAAACATCCGTATATTTTTAGCCACACATTGTATAAAGTATGGATCTCTTCATATTTTCCATTAACAAGTTTTTAGTTGAATCTGTTTGGAGAACTTTCGAGAGGACATATATGTGAACTTGTGCCAGTTTATATTCTTATGGTTCTAATACAAATATAAATGTTGATTTGATTCAATATAAAGGACAATTAGCAGTAGAATTGAGGCATGTGTATTGTGAGTGCCAAAGGTAACGCTACATGCTCTGAAGTCGAGTGTTTGTAAACAATGAAACCAGCCAACATTCAAGTAGGCCTAGTAATCTGATTGTTAGCACTTCAACATTACATATGGTCAAAAATAGACGTCATAGTTTTATTTGTATTAATATTAATAATTATTTAAATAGAAAAAACTCATATTATTCTACAATTTTAATTTGTTATCTTAATAAACATATTTATCATGTTGGACTCACCATTGCAGTTTGAAATGGGACATAAAACTGCATCTCTAAAAGATGCATAGGATCTCTAAAAGGAGGATAGTGGTTGTTAAAATTTATTTAGATACAGCATTTATTAAAAAAAAAAAAAACATGGACAAACTTTCTAAGCTAGTTCCTTATAATAATTAATTTAAAAAGTTTCTGGAAAACATATGTTAAAAAAAGCTTCATTCTCTGAATATTTTACAATTTGACATAAAACTTAATTTTGAAATATTTCAATATTTTTTCATATCCATAAATGTGCAGTTAAATGAAAATGTATTTATAAACATATGTTAGTACTTCAAATCAAGTAAATGCCTAGCCTATTTGAATCGATATTAACTAGTGGTTCTTTGAACAGTAGCCGTCCCTCCTTAGAAGTTTTAATGCATCTAATAAATTGTTCTTTTAAACCAATGTGACATAGTCCTACATGAGATGACAAACAACAGTATTCACAAATCAAGACCTACTAACAGCTCAACTGTAGAGAAATAATGAAAGTTAAATATTTTATAAGTGACTTGTTCCTTAAATTGTAATATAGTAACAAATATTAACTTAACAATTAATGTATATAAAATGCTTTAACTGGATAATAAACTTTCTCTGGTGGGTCTTGGTGGCTGGTGACCTAATTTGTTGGAAGCGTAACGATCCGACTACTATTTATATTCTACTCTAATTTACAATAATTCGTATATACAAATTACATGAAAGTTATATTAAGTATTACAGAAAATTTCAGGGAAGAAAACAGTATAATTTATTTAATATTTTGTAAATCTATCAAACCCAATTAGTTTTAATTCGTATAAGGGAAAACATCGAAAAAGTAATGTTGGTAATCATTTTATTTGTCAAATAAAAAATTCTGGTGTAAAAGTTTTAGAAAATCATTCTAATTTCAGTTTTTATTTGAAGTTTGTGTATAAAAATGTTTTACATATATCATTTTCAGCCTAGTTGCAAATAAACCTTAATACTATAGTACATTTCATCACTAGGACCAAAAATGAAGCTTTTCGATACAAGCTCAAGTTTAACAGAAAATGAGTTAAATGAGCTTCTTTTGGTCCTAGTGATGAACTATAATTTTCATATACTGTAAACAATATAAGAAAACAATTTCACTAAATATATAACCTATTTACCTTCAAAAGTTGGGACAAGTTACACAAGTTTGCAGCTGTTACAGCTGTTTTGTTTGTGTTAGTGGTACTTATTTATAAAATCGATGGTAACAGCTGTTTCATCTGTTATATTTACAATCAAGAGTATCGGTTGTTTTTATAGATTATTTACAATCATTAATTAATTCGCTAAGCTAAGTAACAGCTGATGACCTTGCCCTCAGATGATGAATTTGGGTCCTAAAACTAAAAAGAACAACTTTAGCATCTCAATGCATGTATTCAAAACAGCTGTTTTTGAAGCAATATGAGGAAAATATTTTAATGATTTAGTGTATGTGTTTGGCCATAACTCAAGAAAAGAACTAACAAACATACATACAGGAATGCCAAACAGTCAAATCAAACAAGACCTCGGTCAGTAGTAACTTTCATAAAGCTTTATGTACTTTTTATCTCTAGGACTAAATTTCTAAGTTTTAGTTTATATGTTTATGATCAGTATTAGATAGTATCAGTTTTAAAATGGAGATTATGATTACAGTCTGGCTAATTATAATATTTGAAAATTACTATACTATTTAATAGTAAATTAACTATAACTTTATAAAAATGATAATTATGAGTTAAAGACCTATGTCTGATTATATGATATTTTACTTAAGGTATATTTTATTTCCCAATTTCCCCCTCAAATGTTATTTAACCATTATTTAATGTTTTTAACAATATTATTGAACATTTCATTAAAAATTGTCATATAGATTTATTTCCTTGAATTCTTGGTCATAGTGTGACAAAAAAAGGGTATATATATATATATATATATATATATATATAATGTTACTTACATGCTATTATAGTCGAGATAATATTTTCACATTTAATCCTAATTAGGTAATTATTAATGTAACAGAAGATATGTAAGTAAGAAATATTACTGTACACACTACTGAAACAAGTCAAATCGTGGAGTCTTGCCAATTTGCCTTCTCTTCGACTCCCTCGCAGCTCACACTTCAAGTTCATATTTATTTTACAATTATTTCTTGTTACTCCCACATATTTAAATACTGCAGTTCTTGTGCTCCTAGTGATATGCTATTTTAAAATAGTTTAAATGCATTTGCTACTTTTTGAAACCTGTGAGAATATTAATACTGATGAGCTCAGCTATGAGGAGCTAATTCTAAGTAACATACAGTTGAACATATTATAACATCAGATTTTATTTTTTGTATATGAAAAAAATATAGGTGGATGAATATAAAAACTTCATATTTTTTTGTGTATTTAAAAAAGTTTTTTCAAGGGTTTAAATAAAAAGCCTCAAAAAATTAGGAAATTCTTATTCAATTCACCTTTTTTTCTATTTTTTAATACACATATCTAAGTATTTGTAACAATTTTCATACTACATTTGGTAAAAGTTAGCTAAAGTTGTGATTGCTAGAGCCAAAAATCAAAGATGTCCAAAAAATATATATATATATATATATATATATATATATATATATCAATTTTGATTTTCTAACCAGTGAGCTAAGATCTTTTAAATTGGGTAATAAATATATCAATATATAAATTTTCATCAAAATCTATGAAACAACAATCCTGAATTGTAAAACTAGAAAACAACTTAAATATAAATATATACACATAAAAATATAATAATTTACAAAATTTTAATTATTATTTAAATATATTATTAATATGTTTGATTCGGTCATTTTTTATCATTTGTTTATATATAAATGTTATCAATTGTTAAGCTTAGAGCATAAAAGTGAAAAACACTAACATATCCTAGTAGTCTCGGGCCATGTTGGAAACTAATACAGAAACACTTGATAATGTGATTTTATTTATATTCTCGAAACATTGTGTATTAGTTTTTATATAGAGGCAACTTCAATCACCAAATGAACGAAAATACACGATTTTCCATAACAAACACTTTACTTGTAAAAAGATGACACTACAATGACTGTAATTACCTTCAGTTATTCATGTAACACCGTTTATGATGATGGCTTGTTGTGGAATATTGAGATTTATTTTTCTAATTGGTGATAGATTTGTTTACTTGTAATTTGTTTGTTTTAAATGTTATATTGTTTTTCTTTCTATAGTAGCCTATTTCTTATAATGCTTTAAAATATTTTTGAGGTATCTTATACATCTTTCTATTGTTTACAAGTTAACTATAAATAATTCGTTATTCTGAAAATAAAAACATCTCGTTGAACTAAATTGCGCCCTGTTGATTAAGATGACAGAAGAATTATTTGTTCATTTTTGGCAACTCTACTTTTAAACCAAAACAGTCGTCGGCCATTTTTAATAGGCTTTGCACCTGTTGTAGCTTTGGCATCAACTAAAAATACAAGTGGAGCAGATCCTTCAAGGTCGTAGTTTTCACAAATAATTTAACCAGACTAAGTGTATTTTGTATCTAATAATTGGGCTTTAGTGCCTTGTGTATGCCAACTTTGTAGTTGCATTGTTACAAATATCTTTGCTCCTAATATATATTATCCGATTCATTAAATTTATTATTCTGTAATGATGTATATATCTATTAAATTGACTCATTCAATTTATTTATTTGTTCTTTGTTGTTATTTTCATTTTGTTTTTTACTTTACAATATCAATCTCTCCCACTAATAATATAAAGTACACTATCCAAAAAGGTATTGGTAGGTTGGTTTAGAAATGCTCTTATCTTGTGCAGTTCAGGGTAGTGAACAATCTAAGGTTACACAGGTTCGAGTCCAGTTATCTTCATTGCATTTTTCAGGTGTTACCTACTGCCCCTTTTCCATTAGTCTGCTTTGCCTAAAGTAAATACATTAATAAAACACTAAATAAAAATTTCCACCTCTGAAAGTATTTATTACACATTTAGACTTTACACTATTAACTATCTAAGGTTTCATCTGACTATAATTGTTTCAATAAATTTCACTGTACCTCCTTACCTTGGTATACGTCGAAAATTCACCCTAATCATGTTTAGTGTTACTATAGCTTAGCATTCCTTATATAGGCTTTCAGGAATGTTGGTCTTGAATTGATAAACAGTGCTCTTCACATAACTCTATGACAAAAAAATTATTAATAAGAGCTCTGTCTATCCATCGCCAAAGCATGTATCAACACAAGTAATCCTATATATGTGATGAGATCTCTACCTAACCATCTCAAAGGCATGTGTTGACATTAGTGAGCTCAAATTCATAGTTAGACTTCTCTTTATCAATTGCCAAATCATGTGTTAACGTAAGTGATTCTAAATATGCGGTAAGACCTCTGCCTCTCCATTACCAAAGGTATGTGTTGACATAAGTGATCCTAAATACGTGGTGAGACCTCTGCCTATTCATCGCCAAGGCATGTGTTGACATAAGTAATCCTAAATATGAGGTGAAACCTCTGCCTATTCATAGCCAAGGCATGTGTTGTCATAAG
Source organism: Aphrophora alni (assembly GCA_963513935.1). Classification (NCBI taxonomy): domain Eukaryota; kingdom Metazoa; phylum Arthropoda; class Insecta; order Hemiptera; family Aphrophoridae; genus Aphrophora; species Aphrophora alni. Next base: position 66,110,809 of record OY740772.1, read on the forward strand.
TGATCCTAAATATGAGGTGAAACTTCTGCCTATTCATAGCCAAGGCATGTGTTGACATAAGTGATCCTAAATATGAGGTGAAACCTCTGCCTATTCATCGCCAAGGCATGTGTTGACATAAGTGATCCTAAATACGAGGTGAAACCTCTGCCTATTCATAGCCAAGGCATGTGTTGACATAAGTGATCCTAAATATGAGGTGAGACCTCTGCCTATTCATCTCCAAGGCATGTGTTGACATAAGTGATCCTAAATACGAGGTGAGACCTCTGCCTATCCATTGCCATATAGTCCAGGCCATTTACAACAATATGTCACAAAATTAATAGTAGAACAAATCAACATCAACATTTTCTAGGGTTAAAATATGACTAATTGGATAAAATTCAACATTTTTTATACAACAAAAACCCTTAAGTTATATTAAGTTCAATTCCACTAATTTGTTGCTTAAATAATTTCAATAACTAACGAAAAGAAAAAAAAAGGGGGAAAATAAATTTATATATATATATATATATATATATAAATATATTAATGTTTATAACTTGTTTTATTATATTTGTAAAACTTTCTTATTAACTGAAAATGTAGATCTTTTCATAACCAATTTATGTTCTAAAGGTGGACACTGTAGCCTCAGTAGTTTTTAACAAATATAACAATTAAACCTTAGGAAGTCTCTTTTTTTAAATGGCCATAACACCTTAACAGATGATCATATCATCATTCAGAAAGCAGTGTTGGAATGTAGAAGAATTCCCCTAAACATCTCTTATCTTAGTTTTTCAAAAAAATTTAACTTTAAAGGTCCCCAATCAAAACAATCTAAACTAACCATGACATTGTTACTAGTAATCATCGTGAACTAATATGTGGTTTATATAAAACAAAAGCTGAAAAGACTTTAATTTTACATTAAATGACCTGTGTTGTTTGGATTTTAAATAAAGTGAAAATTAAATCTTCGTTCATTTTAAACAATAATTTATTCTAACCCTTTATTTTTGTTATTTTATTTTATGATAAGCAATGTTATAAAATATGTCATATTAATTATTTTATTTCTATATCATTGTGTCCCTTCAATGTGAAAATTTAAAAATATTAATTTTTTTTTTTCATTTTCAGCTTTTTTCCCCTTATTATTATTTTTTTTTCATTTTTAGTACAGAAAGTTAAATTGCATTGTTTATTACATTTAATTCTAAACATTATATGTTTTATAATTGTATAATAAGAAATACTAATACAAAGTGGTAATAATTAATAATAGAATAAATAATGATTCTTTCTTTAATGACTAAATGTTCATATTTCATGTTGTTCATAAATATCATATTCATATTAAGGAATTTTACATTAATAAAATACTAATTAATAATAACCTAAATGTCTTTTCATCTCTAAATGCCGCATTAATTATATGTTTTAAATATTTGATTGAACAAATAACAACGTTAAAAAGTTTTTACATCAACTTTAGTTTTTTGGTTATTACAAATGATTGATTATTATTACTCTCTACATCATCATCACTCTTTATATCATCATTTATAACACAATTAACATCGATCTCTACAATTGATACACTATCAACATTCTCATCGTCATCCCCGTTGCCAAGAATTGTCACACTTTCAGTATAATTTGTACAACATTAAACCTCACAATGAGTATTCAAAGAACAGAATTTTAATCTATGCTTTCTACAGGTACAATCGGTTGTTTTACATCCAGCTTTACAATAAGCAAGATATTTCTTTCAATAAAACTTATGGTATAGGAGGGGATCTTCAGTAGTAGTTGAAACTATTAGCTTATTTTTTATTTGCCACTCACAATCAGTTGCATTCAACTCTTCATACCCAAGTTGTTGAAAATAATGTGCTGCTTTACTGCACCTTCTGTTGGAGGTAGTTTTTTTCCAAAATGAACAAAGATTTAATTTTTACTTTATTAAAATGCAAAAACACTCATTTAATGTAAAATTATTACTCTTAGCTATTAAAGTTTATTCGGTTTTTGTTGTATATTAACCACATACTAGTTTGCACGCATTACTAGTAATAATGTTCGGTTAGGTTAGGTTTGTTTTGATTGCTTTTTGGGGGCTTTTACACTTAAAATTTTGAAAAACTGAGATTCCCTAATCTTTCCTCTGGGTTTAGGGCAACTCTTCTACTTTCCAACGCTGCTTTCCGAATGATGTTAGCACCATCCACTGAGGTAAATATGGCCATTTAAAAAATTACCTTCCTATGGTTTTATTGCTATTTTGCAAAAACTACCAAGGCTACAGTGTCCTTCTTTAGAACATAAATTGGTTATGAAAAGATCTACATTTTCAGTTAATAAGAAAGTTTTACAAATACAATTAATTAAACAAATTATAAACATTATAAAAAAATTGATTTGTCTTTTGTTTAAATTATCTAAGCAACAAATTACCAGAATTAAACATAAATTAGCTCATTTTGTAGGTTTTTCAATTCTCTACAAGATTATCCATAGTAGCAAACACAGTTTTACAGGTAGATTTTGTGCAAAATGACAAAACAAATTTTTTAGCGACTTTTGGGAGTTGTTTTAAAAAAAATGCATCGATAAAAATGTTAAATTTTATGTCATTTAGTTATATTTTATCCCCAGAACATGTTGGTGTTAGTTTTGTTTTACTATTAATTTTTTCACCAAAAGGCCTGTTTTTCTGTAAATGACCTGGGCTAAATATAAGGCGAGACCTCTGCCTATCCATCTCCAAGGCGTGTGTTAACGTACCAAAATATTATTTATTTTTTGATATATTAAATATTTTTTCCATAAAGTATGATTTATCGAACTTTGCAAAATAAGTGTTTCTGTCAGCAATGACCTCAATTTGACAATTTTTGTCATAGAAATTGCAGACATGTGTACATTGCCGTGGTGGAAGTGAATTTTTGTTTTCACCAAGTGGGGGTTTTTTTTTAATCATTTCACTGTGAAGTTAATCTAACAAAGAGGTCCTTTGTTACAAAGAGTAACAATGTCGTCCTTTAAATGTTTTCCCTTTTCCAGATAGTTGGTATGAATCCTAGAAAATTGTAGCAAAGAGCTTTCTGGCTGATTAGAAACATTCACCAGGAGCACATTCACTTCTGTTTTGACTGCTTTTTCATTTCTGGAGTATAGTAAATGGATCCATGTTTCATAATGCCTTTAAAACTCACTTAGATTGCACTTGGGCATGGCTTAACATTGCTTCGAAATGGTCATATAATTCTGCTTTAATTAAACTATGAGCAAGCTAGGCCTTATTTGTTCATCTGAATTGTTTACATTCGTAACTATCTCACTTGACGATCGTGCAACCAATATCATGGATTTTATGGACCATCTCTTTAGTTGTAATCTAATTTCAATGCCCTGGGCATATAGTATCATTAGTGCTTGTACGTCTACAACAATATTCAATCAACCATTTCATGGGACAAAGTAGTCTCTAAAATATATTTTTAGCATTTCTTCTATTTCTGATTAGTTTTTCATACTTAAAGTAGTGCATTATCAGCACATGAAATTCACTTTTTTCTATTGGACCAAAGAAAAACAAAGTTTTTTTGCTTTCAAACGGAATCAAAATTTTCTATTAAGCTGATCTACTTGTAATTTGTGTGAAAATAGCTAAATAAAATGGCAGACATCATATTTAAATTGGTATAGAGGAAAATTTTATTTTGTGGGATTCAGTATATAAAATATATATTTATAAATATTTAAATATACTTTTTATGTGAGTAATATCAAATTTACAATTTTTCTCAAAATAAGATCAGCAGTGTTAGTAAAATTATGATTAAATATTGCAGATAATTATTGGCAAATTCCTAAAATATACTGATTTGAAAGATATTTTTCAAAGCTAAATTCTCAAAATTAATGAAACATTGTTAATAACGATACTTCAAACCAATTTATAAATTCGAATTTGTGGAAAAGGTACAAAAAATAAAAATAAATTCATGTTTGACATCAGTTAGTTAGTTGAATGATAATGTTTTGCATTTTCTGATTATTTATGTTTACATAGTTATTGCATCATTTATTTTATTTTAAGTGGTAATATACTAACAAGTATCCGGGCCATAATGAGGACATAGTCTACATTTCACAAGTGATGCATGTTGCCAGACCACCTTCCTTGTATGTTGTTGGCATTACATGAGTATTATTATGTTTAAACTAAGCTAGCCAAAGTTATGAAATATACACTAAAGTATGAGTTGAAAGCTTGGCCAACGTTTTGTGCCAAGTACAAATAATGTGTGAAAAACAGAATGTAAAATCCTGATCTTGTGTGCACTTTCAAATTTGGCTCACTCGTGTGCTGACATAATTATTTAAATATTTACCATGGACATTTTAACCTCTAAAACTTTGGTCTAAAAATAATCATATTAGTGGTTTTATTGTAATATGTTACAATAAATGTGTGATATTGCAGTGACATCAAGAAAGGCATAAGAAACATTTTTCTATGTTGCAAAATCTATCACTGGTCACATTTACCTCGATGTTCAATATCTAGTACCATAGACTAAAGATGATAGTTAAAACAATATTGTTTTCCCAGCCATTGGATAGATCGCTGTGCAGTTTCATGGCTGTTTCCTCGTAGAAATTTGTTACTGTTGGACTTTCATTGAGAATTCATAAAGGATAATGTCTTTCTACTTTCATTACTTCAGAGCTTAGATGACCTGACAAACAGGATCAGGATGTCATCTCAAAAGATGTGGTTGTCATTATTCAGAGTATGGCAAGAAATATATTATCGCTCTGTTTTGTGCTGTACTTTCCAAGTTTTGAAATACATTAGACTTTCTAACCATATGAAATTAATAGTTTTAAAAATTATAATCTTCGGTTTTAACTTGTTGTAAAGTAATCATCTGTTTTACCCACAATGCAATAGCTTTGTCTCTTTCCAGTTATGTCAAAAAATTTAATAATATTTCGAAATATATGAAGAAATTCAAATCAAGAAAATTTTTTCACAAATTAAAGGATGAATTAGTTGTTAAAAACACAAATGAAATATATATATATATATATATATATATATATATATATATCCCAATAGCACTAAGTCGAGTTCATCAACAGAGTCTGTGGTGATGTGAAAAATCATAATTTGTAATAGATTTAAAATCCGCGGTTTAGCGCCGAAAACAGGCTGTTCAAATCATAATTTTATTCAATAACTTCATAAATAAAAGAAAAATAGATTTTCAAGAAAACCAAATATGTAATAATGTCAATTTTAGTATAATTTGTTTTTTATAAATAGAATATGTAAATTTTGTGTTATGTGGGGAGTATGTTGAACTTTGGTAACGTTTACCGGAACAGCTCTCTTGCGGAAGAGAGAAAAATCTCGTGCTTAGATCAGTCTTCGTTTGGGGCTAGTTGCTCTAAGACCTATGAATGGCAGTTCTCCGAGTTTCTGTTAGAACATTAAAAAATGTGTTCAGAAGTTAAATTTGTGAAAGACATGGTGTATTAACAATTTCAAAAGTGCTAAGACAATATTGTTTTCAATAAATAAACTTTTAAATGAAAAGGCGTAATAACTTGCAATTTTTTAGTTATGTTGTGCAATCGCTGCCACGTGATTTTCGAATTCTCGACAAAGAACTCTTCTATAAGATATATGGAACAATTAAAGTTAGCATAAGACATTAATAATTGGTTGTAATACATGTACAACAAAATAAATCTCGTGAGCGATGAACAAAAGACAATTCGTTGATAGTGGACAAAGCATCTCTAAAATTAGCACGCAGTCACATGGAAAGACACGAATCATCCTTCGAGGAAAAGTGTTTTCTTTTATAAAGAACATAACGTGATTTGGTATAACACGTTTAGACTTTCATTATTTAACCATATATATGTACTTTGAACAATTTAGACTTTTTTTATATACTTTCAAGATATATATTTGATATCATAAAATTATGTATTTCATTAATAAGATTCAATGTGTTTGTTGAGGAGTCTTTAAGTAAAATAATATGATCAAATAAAGTTATTTGTTTTATTAATAAAACTAGTTCTCAATTTCAGTAAAAATTATATTTTTTATAATTAAAATATTTGCTATGAGAAGTAAAGTAAAATCCTTTTTTATTATTTTTTGGAGTTGCAACTAAATAACTTAAAGTTATTAATATAATTTGATTAGATTCTTTTTCAAATGATAGTAATATTGATAGGATGTAAGATGTCTTATATAAATTTTTCTTTTTTTATTTCTGTTACATGAATCTAATGTGTTTTATGTTTAATAAATTTTTATGTAATATTTCAGAGACAAGTGTTTTCATTTTTGAAACCCAGAATCACTGTGAGTACACTATAAAAAGAGCTTGCGACCCCAGAGATTTTATAAATAATTAAATTCACTTTTTTCTAAATTGGTATGCTAAAGCAAACCTGGCGCCCTATAGTCGAGCAAATTAACAAATTAATAACAATTAAAAGTAACTTCACAACCATTTTTTGAATTGTTACAAATGGCGCCCAACGTGGGGCCTTTTTAGTCGAAATAAACAGTGATTTTGGTAATGAGAACTCTTAAAATCAAGGTAAGGACTCTCTCTATCATAATAAGAAAGATTCTTTTTTAAAATTTTTTGTGTTAAATATAATAAGATAAAAATGGAGTCAGAAATTGTAAATGTTAATAATAGTGAGGAACAGGTAGAGTTAGGAAATCAAAATTCTTTAAATAATATAGAGTCATTAGAATTTACGGGGGATATTTTTGATAATTTACAGAAGGAATCGAAAAGTAATGAACAAACAAATGAACAATTTGCACAAAATTTTTTAGATCAAGAAATAAGTAATAATAGTAATAGTAGACGTTCAAGTATGAGTAAAATTAGTAGTTCAGGTTCGGATTTTAATGGGTTTGATAGTGATAGGATTCTAAATAGTAAACAACAGTGTGAAGATATAAATAAAAAATTAGTAGAAACACCAGGGGTAGAAACTGTAAAGGAAAATTCAGATAAGGATTTGAGAGCTGAAGAGGTTAGAACAGATAAGAGTGTAAAAAATAATGATCAGGATTTAGAGATTAAGAGTATGTTTGAGCAATTGATGAGTAAATTTGATCAGAAATTTGAACAAAGTAGCTTAGAAACAAAAAAGGAAAGTTTAGAGTTAAGACAAGATTTGAAACAAGAATTTAATATTAGATTTGAACAGAACAATCTAGAATTTAAACGAGATAATGATAAAAAATTTGAATGTATAAGTAATGATATTAAACAAAGTAGATTAGAAATAAGTAATAAATTTGATCAGAATAAACTAGAAATTAATGAAAAACTAGAGAATTTTAATATTAAACTTGAACAGAATAATGTTAAACTTGATAAAATAGATAATGACTTGAAACTGAGTAAATTAGAACTAAGACAAGCTAATTTAGATTTAAAAGAAGCAATGTGTAAAAAATTTGAAGAAATGAGGGTTGAATTAAAACCAAATTATGTAAAATTTGAACAGAATCTTAAAATGGAAATTAATGTAATGGAAACTAATAATAAAGTAGAATTTGAATTAAGCTATTGTGAGAAAAAAGTAGAACTTGAACAGATTAATAGTGTAGAAGGTGTTTTGGTAGAAAATATTAATAATTTAGATAACAATTTAAATCAAGCAATAGCTGAAATTGAAATTAACAGTTTTAATGAACTAAATAACATGTCAAATGATTTGATAATAATAGAGGATAATTGTGTAAATGACTGTGTTCAAGAAATTGCTAAAAAGATGAATAATGGGTTAGGTAACAAGGTATATCCAGAAACAGCAAATAATGTTGAAATTAATATGTCTAGTGGGGTTGGAATAGGTATAAGTAATTTGAAAAACAAAGTAAAAGTAAATAATCTAATAATAAAGGAATCAGCTGTTTATCTTAAAAAACGAGTTTACCATAGGATTGTAGATTTTGAAAAATATGCGATGTTAGAATTTAGAAATATTTTTAGAATACAAGAACAAGAAATTAAAAGTTTTTGTGAAAAAAGTAACTTTAAATATAATCTTGAAAGTAAAAATGTAGAAATAGTAAAAGAAGGTTTTGTACTAGTGTATAAGAATGGTGGGGTTAGAATTCCTAAACTAACGGATGTTGAAATTAGGTCAGTAGATTCTGAGTTGTTTGAGAGAAGGAGGGGTGATGGTATGCCTGAGAGGGAGAAAGAGAAAGGTATTTTGTCAATACTCCGAGACAATAACAAAGTGGGATCTTTTGTTAGGAAAGGGTCTGTTGTGATGAATAGGCTAGACAAACTGTCCGTGTGGACAGAAGTATTTAACATTAAAAATGTGTTAAAAAATTCAATCATGTATTTTAAAATCTTTCACCAATCAGGAAACCATCGTAAAAAATATATAATTTATAATTGAGTAGTAATCAATTGAAATTTGGAATGAATAAATAAATGTAAGGACATTTTATAAACACACGGACTTGATTTTTAAAATAATTAATAAAAAGTAGTTAAGATTTTGTTAATAAGTAAGTTTAAGTTTGATAATGAATGATTAAGAGTTATGAATATTAATAATTTGTGTGTATTAATGAATTTTGTAAGCTAAGACAAAAATATAGAAAATAATTATTAGCCAAGCGTAAAATATTAAGAGTTTAGTTTTAGAAAACGTTTAGGTATTTGTAAAGTAAAGACGCTGGATTATAGCAGTAAACAACTTTATATGTTTATTAAGATCTTAATATTTAGAAAACGTGACGAAAACAGATTAGCTAGATGAGAGGATCATTGGAGCTGCAAGATTGTTAGTAAATAACTCTGTATGTTTATGAAAGGAATAAATATTGATTTTACGTGACATAGATAAGATAGTTAGTTCGAAGCGAGGATTCAGAGTAGTGTTAAAAAAAAAAAAAAAAAATATTCAATATTAAATAGGTGGATTCAATAAAATATTCAATAATGACGAGAGAAATAGAATCTAGTTGGAGCTAAAAGGTTCACTTCTTATCAGTAGTAAGCAGATAAAGAATTGCGTCTCTATATACAAAGGGGAAATTGTTTATTCCTTAGTCAGGTATAAATTCCTATGCATGACATTGAGACGAAATATAGGGTGTTACCAAAATGCTGTCTAGGAAAATAAAAAACCTTTGACGTATAATTCTAATTTAACTTGCGTTTTCGAATAAAATTTACTTAAATAAAGGATAATTGGCTTTAAATTTAGTAAACAAGAACAAAAGTAGATTACTTAAATAACTTTAATAGTATTGAAGGTAAAATTTCTAAGTAAAAAACTTAGAATAAATTTAAAAAAAAAAAAAAAAAATAAAATTTTCTTTTTGAATTTGAACAATAACATCTAGAAAGGATTACATAAACAGAAAATCGGCGATGCTAGTAATAAGATTGGTAAAATAAACATTATTTCAACTTCGGATGATACGATTTTAATGAAATTTTTAATGAATTTTAAAATTTTCTTCGTGTAGATGCATTTAAGGAGTACATGAACATTTTGGGTGGATGGCTGAGCGTTTGTGTAGTCAAAATAGAATGTTTTATTCGTAAGAATAAGGCATTCTGAGACTGCATAAGAGGGTGTGTTGTGAAATAGGGATGTGTTTTGGGCTTTATCTTGAATCAAGTAGGGATATTGCATTCAACCACTGCATATTTCAACGTCACAACATGTTACTCTGTGTAAGAGTCTAAAGAGCAATTAGAAGTATGCACGGTATAAAGTAGACGGTTAGAAGAACCTATGTAGGAGAGGTTAGGAAGAAAAATGCATAAATAAGTGTGACATTATTACATGAAAAAACTTCATGTAATAAATTTTAGACAGATGTTGAAGGCAAATAAATTGTAGGATATATATGCAGACGCGATCAAGCTGCATATACATGGAATAAACCGGACGTGACATTATTAGGGAGTACTTACGTAACTAAATGTATAATTTTTATAAAACTGTAAAAATGTTGATTAGCTGATTAGAATAGGTAATTAGATGTTAAATTGTAAAACGATAAGTTGTATGTTTGACATTGATAAATTTTAAGGATTATTAGATAATATGAGATAAAAAATTGTTAGTTTTAAGTGATTTATGATTTGAGAATGTGAAGAATAGTTATTTAAAGTTTGAGAATCTATGTAAGTTTTGCCAAGACAGATAATAATAAAGTTTTTAAGTTTTTTTGATGTTAAATGATGAGTAAAGGAGGTTAAGTTTTTGTTTTTTAAAGGAAGGAATAATAAATTAATAATGATAAAGAGATTTTGATGAAATTTATAAATGAAATAAATAATTAACGTTTTTTAATAAATAAGGTTTGAATTTAAAACAATAGATGATTGTGAGAAGTTATTTGATAAAGGTGTCTAAAGATTTTGATGAAATAAGGTGTTAGCTGGGAAAGCAATGATAATTTTTTTATTTTTTTTGAAGTTTTTGTATACAAGTAATAGATGATTAAGAAGATTTTAATATGAAGTAATTTAAATGAAAGAATTTTTGAGTTTTATATGAAGATGATGACTTTACAGAATTGTTGAGTAAAGTGGTATTTAAAATGAAGTTATTCTGTTGAGAAACTTTTATAAAAAAGGTAGTTAGGTTGCATTAATGGTAAATTTTTAGTTTTTAAGAGGTTTTTTGAGTACTGCGATGAAATAAAGGAAATATACGACGATTTTAATGAAATAAAGGAAATATGCGACGATTTTAATGAAATAAAGGGAGATTTAAGGAATTCTGCGGATATACGGCGATTATTATGATTTTTAAAGGAAGCTACGTTGAAATAAGGAGATTATTTATGAAAGAATATAGGTAAATAATAAGGAGTTTTTTATTATGAAGAATTTGTTTGGGGATTAATGCAACTTTGATTATTAAAATATGAAAGATAAGATGGAAATAATTTTAAGATAGGATACTGAGAGACAATACAATTGTAAAGAGGTAATTTTTAAATAAATAGATGAGTTTTGTAAGTAATTGTATTTTTTTTTGATAATAATGATGTTATATTTTGAATTTTAGTTGAAGAAAAGAGAAGTTTGTAATTATAAAATCAGTAGTTAACATGTTATCCCAGCAAGACAAAAGAGAATTGAGATTTTAAGTAAGAATAAATAGTTATTGGGTTTAAATTAAAATGAGTAATAATATAAGATGATAATTGAAAAGTTTTAAGGTGAATTGAAGCAATGTTGAGTAATAAGTAAATAAATTTGTAATAATGTTAATTAAAAATGAGAGGTTTTAAAATTTAAATTGTATTAAGTTGAAGGAATTATTCAGATGAATATCTAGAGTCAAAGGTAGATTTTCAAAGGATGTAGAAATGTCGTCTTGGCAAAGAGGATGAGACGAGAAAAAGTATATAGACGGCTGTCTGGGAGATAAGCTTTGAGTGACGGGATCCTGTCAACAAAAAAATGTTGATGGAAAGTTTCCGCCAACGAGGTTGGAAAGGAAACTGATGATGGGTTTTATTGGATAAATAGAGATAAGGCTTAGCACTAATTGATTCGTATATTTTAATATTTATGAGTTATGATGACTCAAATAAATTGAGATAGTGAAATAGGATTTTAGCAAGTAGATTTTTTAGTTTTTATGTAAAAAGAGAATCTTTCTTAAATTAGGTATACTAGTGATACTTATTTTCTTTATGAGGTCCTTAACTGCTGAAATAAGGAATCTTGAAAATCTATTGAAAAATTTTTCACATTTTGGGTTTTTCTTTCGAATTGAGTTTATATATATAGAAAAGATTTATAGTACAATACTTGTATTGTAATACAAATCTTTTGTGGGGTTTTGTGGTGATGTGAAAAATCATAATTTGTAATAGATTTAAAATCCGCGGTTTAGCGCCGAAAACAGGCTGTTCAAATCATAATTTTATTCAATAACTTCATAAATAAAAGAAAAATAGATTTTCAAGAAAACCAAATATGTAATAATGTCAATTTTAGTATAATTTGTTTTTTATAAATAGAATATGTAAATTTTGTGTTATGTGGGGAGTATGTTGAACTTTGGTAACGTTTACCGGAACAGCTCTCTTGCGGAAGAGAGAAAAATCTCGTGCTTAGATCAGTCTTCGTTTGGGGCTAGTTGCTCTAAGACCTATGAATGGCAGTTCTCCGAGTTTCTGTTAGAACATTAAAAAATGTGTTCAGAAGTTAAATTTGTGAAAGACATGGTGTATTAACAATTTCAAAAGTGCTAAGACAATATTGTTTTCAATAAATAAACTTTTAAATGAAAAGGCGTAATAACTTGCAATTTTTTAGTTATGTTGTGCAATCGCTGCCACGTGATTTTCGAATTCTCGACAAAGAACTCTTCTATAAGATATATGGAACAATTAAAGTTAGCATAAGACATTAATAATTGGTTGTAATACATGTACAACAAAATAAATCTCGTGAGCGATGAACAAAAGACAATTCGTTGATAGTGGACAAAGCATCTCTAAAATTAGCACGCAGTCACATGGAAAGACACGAATCATCCTTCGAGGAAAAGTGTTTTCTTTTATAAAGAACATAACGTGATTTGGTATAACACGTTTAGACTTTCATTATTTAACCATATATATGTACTTTGAACAATTTAGACTTTTTTTATATACTTTCAAGATATATATTTGATATCATAAAATTATGTATTTCATTAATAAGATTCAATGTGTTTGTTGAGGAGTCTTTAAGTAAAATAATATGATCAAATAAAGTTATTTGTTTTATTAATAAAACTAGTTCTCAATTTCAGTAAAAATTATATTTTTTATAATTAAAATATTTGCTATGAGAAGTAAAGTAAAATCCTTTTTTATTATTTTTTGGAGTTGCAACTAAATAACTTAAAGTTATTAATATAATTTGATTAGATTCTTTTTCAAATGATAGTAATATTGATAGGATGTAAGATGTCTTATATAAATTTTTCTTTTTTTATTTCTGTTACATGAATCTAATGTGTTTTATGTTTAATAAATTTTTATGTAATATTTCAGAGACAAGTGTTTTCATTTTTGAAACCCAGAATCACTGTGAGTACACTATAAAAAGAGCTTGCGACCCCAGAGATTTTATAAATAATTAAATTCACTTTTTTCTAAATTGGTATGCTAAAGCAAACCTGGCGCCCTATAGTCGAGCAAATTAACAAATTAATAACAATTAAAAGTAACTTCACAACCATTTTTTGAATTGTTACAAGTCCGTGGATAAATGAGTCAATACTTCAACGTATTAAGTTTAGGAGTTAATTATATAGAAAAATTTTTGAGGAATCAAAATTAATTGCTGACGAATTTAACAACTATTTTATAAATATCTACAAAAATTTCATAAATAATAGTCCAGAAACAATGTGTAACCTCAATTTGCATTCGACGGTAAACTCTTTATTTGTTTCTGCTACTGATATAAATAAAATCACTGATACAATTTTTAAATTAGCAACTAAGAAGTCTACAGGTTTTGATCATCTTTTATCTGTTAGCCTAATTAAAAATATAGCATATTCAATTTCTCAACTTTTATTAATAATAATAAACTTGAGTCTATATACTGGGATTTTTCCAGAAATACTAAAGAACATTACAGTAGTCCCAATTTATAAGAAGGGTAATATTGAATGCTTGAATAACTCTACAGTCCAATTGCTCTCCTCTCTTTTTTTCCCAATATACTTAAAAAAATTATGAAAACAAGGTTATAAAGGTTTTTGAATTGTCATAGTTTTTTTTTAAATATAAGACAATATGGTTTTACAAAAGGGAATAATATGGAAGAAGTGATTGTTGATTTTATGTCCAATATTTATTCCGCTATCAATATGAAAAACAAAGCCACTAGATTGTTTATAGATTTTTCAAAGGCATTTGATCTCGTAGATCATAACATATTGTTAGTAAAGTTGGAGGCTGTTGATACTCAAGGAACTGCACTGAGCAGGTTTGCTAGTTACCTAACAGGACGTATGTAACAAGTTTGTGTGAATAATCATATCAGTCATAAACAAGAAATTAAAATAGGAGTCCCACAGGGATCTATCTTGTCTGCAACTCTTTTTTTAATATTTATAAACGATTTACTAAAACAAAGTTTTAAGGGGAAAATGGGAGCTTTTGCTGATGATATTGCTTTGCAATATACAAAAGGTGTAGGATGATAACGAGCATGATATCGGACAAGATTTGATATTATTAAGGGATTGGTGTTACAACAATAAAATGGTTTGTCAATATTGAAAAGACTAAATACATAAATTTTGATTTGAGGGATCTTGAATTTAAAATAAATATTATATACCATGACGTGTTCTACTCAGACTTGTATTTTGCGTTAATACATTCCTAGTTACAATACGGAAAAAAAATGCTGGGGAGGAGCAAATATAATAACCTTGAAGCCGTTATTTACTATACAGGAATTTTATTTTGTACGAATCATTTTATTAAAGGGTAAAAAGGAAACCTTTTTACTCTTTTTAAATTTATGAAAATTTTACCCCTTAAACATTTGTACAACATTTGTTTACAAAGTTAATAATATTTTTCATACAAAGTGGCAACAATGAGGCTGACCTTATTTATTACAATACTAGAGGATATTCTATGATGCATATGAGAAGACCAAACAAAGGCCTCTCAGAAAGTTTTTCAAGATTCAATATTATTTATAGGGGTAAAAGTGTTTAATTATCTATACAATGATATAAAAACCAGTAAAACTTTAAAGCTGTTTTTACGAAAGTGCAAAGTTTGTTAATGAAAACGAAAAATTTAGATGATCAACATTATAAGTTTACTTTCACAACTATAGCATGTGTTTCTTCTATCTTTCAACTATTTACTTATTTGTTTATTGCTTTTGTTTTGTTCTATTTTGGATATTTCTCCAAATATTTTATAATAAATGTAGAACTGTTTATTTATGAGATATATTTATATACTTATGGGTTTTTATATTTTATTGTAATTGCACAGAGCAAGCATCATGGTAATGCTGCATTAAATTTTAATGTAACATCTTTGGCAGACTGTAATTTTTAGCATGTAAGTTTCTTTTTCTTTTTTCCTAGTCACCACTACTTGATACAGGTGACTACACAACCCACCACAATTTCTGTACATTTAACATGTAATAATAATTGTGGAAAATATAGTATTATTATTATTGTTTTTAAATTATAGTGAAATTTTTGATTATTTTTTAACTTTAAAATCAATTTTCTAAATTCATTTTAAATTGCCCAAATGTTCTTGAAGCACTATTGTTTTTAATTTTACTACTACACATTACTAAGTTTGTAAATTTTTATTTATTGCACATTGTAAAAGTAGCTAGAAGACTGAGCATCACACACTAGAAGGGAGCTAAGGATATGACAATTTTTACATTTTACTAGGTTTTTTTCCAAAACATGTAAAAAAGTATGTAGAACACGAATTAAGAAAAATTTTCTATTGCGAAGATAGCCATATGAAATTCAGTGAATTGTAGCGCACATCAACTACTGAGTGTAATGATAAAGTCATTTACTTTTTAGATTCTGTGTATGATTATAATTAATCTCCTAAATGAGTTTTTCTTAAGTCTATACCTAGCTAAAATCACTATTTCCCTTATGCTCTCACTCAAAATATCTAGATTCATCCAAATTCAACAAAATATCTAGACTCATTTTCATGATGAAATGTTACAATAATTGCTTGTTTTTGATGTAAATAGAAGTTAGGTATAGTCAGCAGAAGATCAAAATAATTGAATGTGAAACATTTTGTTGGCCTTCGAATTAAGGACTGAATGTTAATTAACCTCCTAAATAAATTTTCTTAAAGTCGAGATCTAGCTAGATCACTTTCCAGCTCAGAAGACAACAATTGATCCCATTTCAACAAAATCATTCAGCTTGTTTTCAAGATAAAATTTAAACATACAAAACTTGCTAATTTAATAGAACAAGATAGACTTTGTTTCTATAATTGATCTGAAGTCAATTTTCGCTCCACTTATTTATTTTAAATTTGTCTTTAGACAAATACTAGACATGAATATTACAGATGTAGATGAAATATGACAATTAACCTTTGTATGATTTTTCCTTCAAGTAATTGCAAATGCTAGTTTTATTGTCTTACCTTCATTAGATAAGACAATAAATCTGTTTAGTGTTGCTAATGAATATATCAGTTGATTTGTTAATATTCAGTAGTTTCAATTTAAGGTTAGGCATACTTGGTTGTACTGTCAATAAAAATTAAACGTACATATTTTTTTTAGAAATTAAACTCAACATAATCAAAACATTTGTAGAAAACATTTATTATTTTTTTTGTGTTTTCATGACTGTTAAATTCTTATTATTTTCATGTTTATTATCACTGAATGTTTATTAGGGAAGCGAGCAATGTTTTACATCCAAAGGAGTATTTAATGCATAGGAAAATTAAAATCAGCTGAACTTTTAAGAAAGGGGGAAAAATGTAATTTTGTTCTTTCTTGATCATAATTTCAAGATGGGTATACTTTTATATAATTCAATGAAGGGTACTCTTGTAATTTTTATACAACTTTAACATTTTAGGGTTTGTATATGTGATATATCTTGATGCTAAGACATATTAAAAAAATATATTTATTGCACTTTTCAATAAATGTATAAGCCCTAAATAAAGTTGGTGTTTTCATGTATTACCAAAAGTTATAGTTCCAAAATCAGTCTTATAAAAATGGTTACTATTCAACATTTTTGTAAAGTTTTAAAATATTCAGAATACAAAAATTTATATTGTTGTCATTTTCATTTTGAGGATGGCTGAATTTTGATATTTAGCCTAACCTTTACGCACCACAATTCAAGGTGGTGTATTTTAAAGTCATTTTCTCTTTCATTCTAAAAAATAATCATTTGATACAAACAACATTCTATAAATAAATATATTTGAACATTTTCTTTTTTTGTGTGCCCAAAATTTATTAAAATTGTGATCATTTCCTCACATCTGCTAAACTTTTTAGTGTTGAATTCTGGTGCTTATATTTCCAACTAACAAGTAATAAAAGAACTCGTTATTGTAAACAAGTCTTAGAAACTTTAGCCACTTTACTGTCGGTTGCTAAACGATGGTCAAAACCTAACTGCCTAGGCTCGACTATTTACAGATCATGTGGGTGTTGTCGAAGGTGACTCCCACTCTCTTCCTTAATTTCTTTCTAAACCCATTATTTTAGGAATAGTTCATACAAAGTGTCAGACAACATATAATAATACTCTTATAGATTTACTCTTGTGTCCAAACAATCTCTTGAAATATATTTAGTATATACTGTACAGTGTTTTCTGGTTTATTCTTATAGCAGAGATTTTAAGTTACAGTATTCAAACTTACATCAATCCATCTTAACTCCTTTCATTGGTGACCAAATTTTTAAACTAGGTAGAGTATTGATGGATAATTTATCTATGATTGGAGACATTTCAAACCTTCATTTTTTATTGTTCATTGTTGGTGTCCAAGTCAATAATGATTAACAATTAATATGTAGTAATAAATTGTAATAAAAGTATTCTCAACCATTGACCCACCGCAGCAATCAGTAGTCCGCGGACCATACAGCAGTGCGCACTATAAACATTATGTCAGTAACTATGTATACATGTGTATGTGCATTTTGTAATTTCTAGAATTTATCTTCATTTCAGAAAAAGAATTACTAAACCTCCCGACCAGGGGTCTGATCAATTTTGTCAAAGACATAGATCTCTCCTGAGTCCAACAAGAGGGGGGCACAAAAGATCTAACTAGGTCGCAGTGCAGGAGGCTTTTAAAACACTCTCCCCAGTCTTAATAATAATAATAAAGTGCATTTTGTGTGTGTGTGTAATATTATATATGTCTTCATAAATGTTTTAATGTTTTGACGACCTCTACTACAGAGATACAACTAAAGATGGAGTCCCGACTCCGAAACGCGTCTTGAGAACAAGACAAATAAAGTTCCTTTTTTAATCAGAGATATTTAAACAGATATTTCAATAAATACTCTGGAAATAGATTTTACCTCTGATTTTATATTTAACACAACTTTATTTCCTGCTGATCTTTACTAGACACCACTGAGATGGTTTTCAGAATACTTTTTTTTTCTCAGGGCGTATGATTCTTGTGAGCATTATATGGAAATGATTCATAGACATTTAAGCCTACTAAGACCAATTACTTCATCTATTGGCTATAATTCTTCCGATTCTACTTCAAATTAATTGCTCCAAATCTAACTCTAATGTCTGACACACACTTTTATAGTTATATTCAATATTTTCCAACAATAAATGGTATATTTGGTAGCCACGTACGCTATTGTCATGAGGGAACCCACCACAGATATGTTAATTGGAAATAGATAAAAATTAAACAGCTGATTGGAACATATATGGTTGTGTAGATATTAGAACATATGAACAATTAACTATTGAGATAGTTTAACAAAAATCAGTTAGCAAAGATATTTATTTTGTTTAACTTTGAAATAGTACAATTACTTTGGTCGGAATGGAAAGACCAATTCATTACAATTTAGGTGAGAAAGGGTTAGGTATATTATTCAGAGTATGTGTTAGTACATTTTTAAACTATGTTTTAACCAATCAGTTATATTTATTGGCTATTTTCCTTAATGAAATTATAAACACAAAGCTGTCATCATGGTGAGAGACCATGAAATGTATGTTGAAATAGTCCCTAGAACATGTTTCGATCAGTTATTCAAATGTATAATTGGAGCTACCATATTTCCATTTCCAAAAAAAGAGGACATGTTATATGTTTTAGTCATAATAAAGAAGACATTAACTATTATCACAGGTATACATTTAATTTATAATAATATTTATCATTGAAAAGTTATTTTATTCATAATTTTGGTTTCTTCTTTATCTACAATTTTGAGTCTATCTCTTTTACACGTCAGCTGTGAGGGGCTTATTGTGCTTCCAAATAGAATGTAGATGGTTTGATACCCTTAGACATCCCCAGGAAGACACCATAAGCTCCATGAATTTCAGACTCTTCCTGACAAGGTTGTCTTAATGGATTATCTATTCTTTTGACAAAGGTCTAAGGGTCTTGGTCCTTTCATGATCGAGGCATTTGCATTAGAAGACTTACTCTGCAGTTTCCTCTTATAAACCACAAACCCACACAAAGGCTTCTCAGTAAAAATAGATAGTCCATCTTATGCATATGTTTTCTCATGTGACAATGTCCTGTAATGAACCCTACCACTTTTCTTATATATTACCCTCTTTTTCTATCAAGAAAAGGGCAATTACCTAAAGAGGACTCGAAGTGAGAGTTTGGTCATCTTTAGATCTGAGCTACTTCTCTAGCACATCTGGACATTCATTCATACTAATTTCAGGATCTTCAGAAACCCACCCAAGCATAACAATGTTGAGCCTCCTCCCCCCCCCCCCCCTCAGCGATGACATGATTCTGAAATAATCACAAACTAACTTTGTGCTTTGTAGTTACATATATCCTTATCCCTTGTAATTAATTAATGGACGTTTACTGTATAAGTATAAACATTTACAATAGTTCAGTCAGACACAGTCGTTAGCCAAAAATATCTTAATTTAAAACTTAGGTTTTGTCGATTTGTTGAATTTCACAGATTTTACCAGTACAGTAGTTGCTTTTGTTTTATATTAAGAAAATACAAAGACAACAAGTATCAGTACTAATATTTGTATATCTTATTTCCCTACAGTTGAGTATTATTTTTCCCCTTTTCATTTTCTAAAGAGAAGAATGTGCATACAAGGAATACATTTTCACTGTAAGAAAATGTCAGTATCATTTCATATTATAAATTCGAGTAATACTAAAGTACAGGTTTGTTGTATTTATCAGATCATTTATTTGTACTTGTAGGTGTATATAAATGAAATTTAGGTCGAATGACTCCTTCTTTTTGACCTAATTTCTTCCCAACATTACCCTTGACATAATCCTTGTCCAATGAGTCACCATGACACTCAGTTTCACCATTTATAATGACAGCAGCCAAGAAACCAAATTTGCTTTTAATTAACTTTACAACTGAATAACTTTTTTAATATTAACCTGTTCTACCCCAAACATATACTTTGGTATAATTACATTGTTGTCCATATCTGCACAGTAACTTCTTTACAATTTTTTTATTTTACCATAATAAAATACAAACTAAACAGAAAATGCCATATTATCATAGCTTTTTCACATTCAAATTAAAATTCTTTTTCCTCAAATACAATTTCGAAAATGAACTTAAACAATATACACAAACAAAATTAAATACAATACAATAATTTTTTTGATACTAATACAAAACTACAAAATATCTCTAAGAAGAGCCTGAACGGAGGATTCCCAAAATAGTACTTATGAGTTTAAAAAATATAAAATATCAAAATAGTTATAACTAACATTCTATTTGTATAAATGAAAAATATTTAATTATCTTTTAAGTCAAGTTTAACAAAATTTGTTTATGATAGGTATAATTACCGGATTTGAATTATCATTTTTTTGTGTACTTTTCCCCCGAATTTTGAATGTACAAGCATCACAACAACCATTCTATTATTCCTTTAGAAAATGTATTTGCTGAAATATCTCCAGGTAACTGATCATATGTTAATTGTTAACATTATTTGGCATAATCCCTTTTCTAATGTAATACCATTTCATTACCTTATGAATTAAATATACATATATATTATACACAATACACAGAGTTCCATTAAAAGTGGTAATGAATGTCTTTCACTTTTATAAGTCATTCATTTAATTTCTCTTTTATAAGTTGAATAATGATTTTTTTCTAAAGTACAGTCATTAAATTCAGATTTGCTTGCTAAGTACTCTCTCTCCCAAAGGAAAGATAGTAATCAGCTGTAATATTAATTTTTTAATTATTATTTGTGAAGTATAATATTCTTATATCTGTCGGTTTCTGCCATTAACTTTTTCATTTTTATAATCTGTGTATATAAATATACACTGGAAGCAAGTTTTCCATCTCCTTAATCCTTGTCGATACAGTTTAGTTCCATGTCGTTCATCATTCTTGAAACCTGTGTTGCTAAGTTACCTTCTACTATTGAAGTTTGAGATGGGTCGAAGAGTAGGAGTCTACTTCTCTTGAGTACTTCACATTTCAAAATTATGAGTTCCACCGTTTCTGGGTGTTGACCATACAATCTACAGTTAAAGCTACCATCGGTTAAACCCAAGGTATTTAAATGTTTTTTAAAACACTCCATGTTTACTTGCAAAGCTGGAGACCTTACTTTGTTTACATTTAATACCTAGACAGTTTTTATTGTGTTGGTACAATAATCCATTGAGTTTTTCCCTTGAAGGCTCTCTTGGTTATGATGGTTAAAGATCTTTAATTTAACCCACATCCTCAAGACAGTTCTTTATATAGTTTTCCTTAAACTGCATTCATGATATCAGATCTGGTGGGCTCCCTTCCTTCACCAGTTTGTTAGCGTTTTCATTACTTTTGAATCCTTTAAAACTCAGTACCCAATTATAATCAATTACCTAATTGAGGGTTGAGAACTTAACCATTACCCAAGCTCTTGTGATATTGCTATAATTACAAATAATTGAGCTCGTACGAGGGTATTGCTCTTATCGCTGCTTGGCATTTTGACCTAACTATGAAATGCTCATTGGCATATCCCCACACTACCGCCTAAAATGCTGTTGCATAATATCCTAATCTGATCTAAAGTAAATTTAGATGTGTATTCCTTAAATTGTGCAAGATCCTTCTATCTAAGACACTGTGCTTGTTTTTAATAGCTTTGTCCACCTCTACCATATCACCCCTTTACAGGATAGTCATTATACTGGTTTTGTCCCATAAAATCCTTCCGACCATGTAATTGTGTCTTTAACTTTTACACCTAAATTTTAACAATGTGATTTTTAGATGAACACTGTGGTGAATTTTACAATTGTATACACTAAGCTCCTCTACCACAAAAAGTAAAAGTTTATTTGTGTTGTGTTAATGTACTAACTTATGGTAGGGCACTTAGTGTTTACAATGTGACCTTTGATTTTTCATACTGTTTAATAGGTGTACTTGCAAAGTTACAATGTTGTTATATTTTTGTTGTAGTGGTGGAGAACATTATGTTCAGAAAATTGTAATAGAAGAAACAACAACCACAACGACCCAAAGACCCACAGCTTCGTCAGCTACTAAGGAACTTGATGATCTAATGGCTTCTTTGTCTGATTTTAAGGTAGCATTTATTCTCACAAATATACTTATTGATTTTTTAAAGTTGTGATATTTTTGTATTGATACGCTTGTTCATGTTTAATAGTTATTTTTCCTTTACTATATTTCTTAGAGTTGTGTCTAATATTTCATCAAAAACACTAAGGTGTATCACCAAATGAAATAAAGCACAATTTTCTACAGTTAAGACGTGATAGTTTTGTCTCAAAAAGGTTTTTGTACATATAATAACTGAGGAAGATAAGTTATCCATTTTAATGTCGTTTGGATCAAATAAACTATTTATTGTGAAAAATCGTGTATTCTTTCATTTAGTGATTGAAGTTTCTACAAATGTTGCTTATTTCATGTGAAAAAAAATAAGATGTTTTTACAATGTAAATCATATTTTTATTCAGTGTGTAAAACTCCAAAAGGTTTTACCATCCTTTATCTTTCCAAATTGGGGACCTAAATAACTTTGAAAAAAGAGAAACACTAATGTATTATAACAAACACACACTTTTTTTATTTTTAATACAATTGAATTTTATTGTTAAAATCAATTTCTTTTTTATTATTATAATAATTTTTCACAAGTAATTTTAATTTAATTTTGATTTGCTAAGGATGCACTTTTCTAAATACAGCAATAGTCTAATTCCTTAATCTAACAAATGAAATACCTACAATATTTCTTAACCTAAACAAATGAAAATACCTGAAATAAATCACAATGACAATTAAACACAATCTAATAATATTATATAATGCTTCCTTAACAATTACTAAAGAAACAAAGAGTGTATCAAAATTGTTATTAGTCTGAATTATTTATAGTGAATTTATTTTAGTAATTATTTGCCCAATTTAATTAATTTACTGCCCTGGCTAGCTTGTTTTATTTAAGGATTGGTGGCTATAATTTAAACTTTAGTTACTGAATCAAAATGTTGTTGGTGGTTAATTATTTATACAAATTTTCACAGTCTACTTATCGAATCTGAAGTCCTTTCACAATCCGAAACATGGTTGTTTTGGTGGTTGTTCCAGCGGATAATTCGATGTTGATTTGGTGTCCAATAATCTCCTTTATTCTCGCAAAGCAGTAATCTAGTCTGGCAGTCAGTTGGCGTAACTCACGTTGATATCTTGCAGAATCCCTCTTTTTATTCATGGCGCTGATATTTCATCTATTAACTTTTCGCTGACTAGATTCACTTTACGATGTATTCTATAACTTTTAACTAATTCACTGTTCAACTTATTTCTTTTACTATTTATTAAACTGTTTGACGTATTTCTTTTAATTTTTATTAAACTATTCGACGTATTTCTTTTACTTTAACTAACTCACTTCTCGACATAATTTCTTTTAATTTAACACTTCAATTTCGACGTATTTCTTTAATTTAATATTCTTCACGATTATATTCAAATGTTTACCAATTTCCCAGAAGATTTTAGAATTTATTATAAAAGTTTTAACAAAATTTTATGAAGAACTATTAGATAGTTGTTATTAGATAGTATTAGTGGTCTATTAGATACCTGTACCCAAAAACTTTGCAGAACAACCTTGTATAAAATATCTTGAAGAACTCCCCTGTTTTCTCCTCTCGGATCTATATTTATAATTTCCTCCTTTTCAACAGTCACACCACGATGCTATTTTTTCATTGGTGGGTTTCAAAGTTTACTGGAATTTAGAAAGTGACGATTACTTTCCTATTGGTTAATTTAAACTCTGTTCGTTGACCTCTTCTTACTCTAACGTATCTCTAAATGAGTTCCTTGAGTTTAAACCCTTCAGTTTTTTTTTTTTTTTTGTTTTTAGAAGTATGGGCTTTTCCATGAACTGTCAACTTTTTTATTTCTTGTCAAATTGATGGCGTGCCGCTCAATGACCCTAACCAGCACCTTTTCGTTACAGTATGTTTAACCTTTAATTACCTTAGCAACCAGTTGAACAACAAAATAATATTTTAACAGTTGACAAAGTTCTTAGTCCTTATATCTCAATAACTTAATATGACCTTAGGTTCATTAATTGTAATCAAGTTTGTGTTAAATTATAAGCAAGATCAAAGTCGAACTCTTTTTGAGATCTAAAGGTTTATTTTGGAATGGTGTTTGTTTGTTGTATGTGCAGTACTTTATAGCTCAATACCATAGACAGATATTTATCCAATTTGGTATTTAGATATATTTTGGGTAATTCTCGATTAAATTTTTCTTTTTCAATAAATCAAAATTTGGCTATAGCTACCATAAGACCAAAGCTCAAAACGACTATTTTAAATTTTGGTGAAATATGATAATTGAAAACCTAAATCCATCTAAAAAAAATTGCAAATAAAAGGAAATAATTGTTCAGAACCTATTTTTAAAAACTCAAACTAACTTTGCCATTATTAGAAACTCTATTTCAAACAAATATGATTTAATTTCTGAATGATTTTATGGAAGAAGCGAAGCAAGAGTGGCTCTGTTTCAATTTATTAATAAATTAAATTTTTATACATTAATAAAAAAGTTTGATAAGGGAAAATGAATTAACTTCTTTAATTAAAATAATTGAAGTTTATGATTTACGTTAATTTTTTAAAAAATATTTAAATATATCTATACCAACTTGCTCCCATGTACAAAAAACTTCTACATTAACAAGATTTTATTTTCATAGGTGCAAGTAGTATAGACACATTTTCAAAAGAGATGACGACAAATATTATATTTGTTTGTAGATTAATGTACAAAAAGATATTGTTATTTTTTTGCACATGTTATTTTTTATTAATTAAATTGGGAAAACCATTTATAATCGACTTTAAACAGGCATTGAAGGCACTTCGTAATACTGAGAGAAACCAAATGTCAAAAGAAAACTAACGGCAATTATTGTTATGCAAAAAAAAATCAGATTAAGTTTGGTAGCTTTATTTTACAATATGGAGATAACTTTATTTTCAAAAATTGTAAAAAAATATTTTTATAGAGATTTCAGAAGCATTCAAATTTAAATGCTTTTGTAGTTTTGATTTGTTCTTCAGTAATATTTATAAATCCATCTTTCTATCAATAAACTGTGGAATATATGATATTCATAGCAGATAGTCAGAGTCAGATATAAATTTACAATTAAAAATAACTTTCATTTTCTCATGTGCATAAAATTTTGATTATTTGTAGAACTTTTTCACGTGTAAATATGTTCTGAGTTCAATATTATAAACATGTTTTGGCACATTATAAAACCCATTAACAGATGCTTCTGCATACTTTCAATGCCAAACTGTTACTCTATCTCCTCCCTCCAGTTTCAGTTGCTTTCTGTTGCAATTTATTTACTTTAAATTGATAACCAACTCTATTTTTTTGCAGATCTTGGCTTTCATATAGGTTATTTCATTTCATTGTTTTGTTTTGGGTGCAATCTTGCTCCATTTGGATTTTTTTTAGCACCAAATAATGATACAAAAATAGTAGTCACATGACAAAATTGATTAAATAGTTGATTAAAATAATTCTGTGATTAAAAAATTAATTGATTAAAAAAACCAAACAGTAGTCAGATTTCAAATCAGACCCAAAGAAATACTTATATAAAAAAGTATATGTCTAATAATCGATCAATTAATAAACATTTTTTATTGGGTTTATTATTTTTGGACATCGGGAGAACTATTTTAAAATTTTGTAATTCAAACTTAGTGCCTCAAAATTGAGAAATAGTATCGATGTCATCAACTAGCAAATAAATTAAAATTAGTTACCTGTAATCAGTAATAATGAAAAACCCTGATTTCCATAACGCTTCAACAACTAAATTGTTTTGTTGAATGATTTTGTTGTGGAAACTGAATGTTTTAAAATTTCCACAACTTTTGTTCAATTTATACAAGTACACTTTCAAAAGTCCCTTACCACACTTGGGAATAAACAAAATAACAAAAAACAAACTTTTTGTCAAAAGTAAAATGTTTATTCCTATTAGACCCGTATAGCTATTACAACAACAAAGTTGTCATCTTCAGAGGGAATCTTAACAAAGACAGCTATAAGGGTCTAATAGGAATAAACATTTTACTTTTGACAAAAAGTTTGTTTTTTGTTATTTTGTTTATTCCCAAGTGTGGTAAGGGACTTTTAAAGTGTACTTGTATATATTGTCACCACAGTGCTCTGGTCTTTGTTTTTGTTCAATTTATTTAAAGTGAGTTGTTTTCAGCTAAAGGCCAGGTTACACCAAAATATACATAGCATGCATAATATTTGAAAATATTGCATACTATTGTTTTAATGAGGTGATTCAGAACAGCAGAATTGTATAGGTAATATCCACAATAAATACCATCTAATGTAAAGTCAGCGATTTTTAAAATTATTTCATATAACAATGAATGCATAGGTCCAGTTTCCACACTTTTAGTATATAGGGTTAGATTGTATTTTCATTTATTGTTTTGTTATAATTTTTGACAACATTCCAGTATTTTTTAAATTGCTGTTTTAAACTTGTTAAATAAAAATTAAATAGGAATTGATGAAAGAAATTTGGTTACAGGCTTATCTATGGGTTACGGACATGTTTATGGGTTTTCATAACTTATACCTGTCATCATTTCTTTACAATTTATGAAATATATAGACATGTTACTAAGTCTGTTTGAGTGTTGGTGACCAGACAACCACCGGCTAAGCTCTAATTGTCCAGTTTGGAAAATGATAATAGCTTACTAAGATTGTACAACTTCCAGATTTCACTATTTTAGACGATCACACTTAAACAATTGTTCACTCACCTTGTGATATGGTGTATATATTTTTTTCCCTGAGGAGGCGGGAAATACCATTATTGCATCATAAGAAGGCCCCACTAAACACATCTCCTCCATTTCTTTATGGAACCAGAATTGCATATGCATTAATTCAGGGATGCCCACCAGTTCTAATACAGTAGAACCTCTGTTAACCGGCCTCGGATTAACCGGTCCTCGGATTAACCGGCCTATATATCGCAGTGTACTGGTTGGATGAGAGTTTCCGAAAATAATTGTAATTGAAACACTAAAGCGGCGGCGATATCAAAAGACTTTGTCGATAGAGGTATCCCAATGTTGGCAGCGTAAAAACACCGCGGCACCAAAGCAACGGCGAGTCAAACGACTTTGTCGAGAACGGTATCCCATTGTCGGCGGCATAAAAATACCGCGGTACCAAAGTGGCGGCGATATCAAACGACTTTGTCCATAGCGGTATCCCATTGTCGGCGACGTAAAAACATCGCGGCATTGGCACCCGTCGGTATAGCAGACATACACAGACAAAAACGTTTGATGGGCCGCTTTTTTTTTCCACGAATCAATTTAGTATAGCCTACATTATGGAAAATATAACATTTCTTTTCAGTGTTATTTTCAGTGTTTTCTTGGAAGCGTGTGTTGGTTTCGTTTTAGAAGCGGTTAAATGTGTCATAAGACTTGACAGAAGGGGAATCTGTAAAAAAGCTTTGTAGTGTTTAATTTTTTCATGTTTGATGTATAATATACATAACATATTTATTAACATAAATAACATAAATATACGATACATTTATGTACAATAAAATGAGTTGCAATAACATCTTAATTGCATAATTTTTAATGCTACCTAATTAAATAAGTTTTCTTTGAACGAAAACCGATTTTTCACAGGAGCCTCGGATTAACCGGTCAAACGGGCAACCGGCCCGGGTGTCAGTCCCGACTAGACCGGTTAAGAGGGGTTCTACTGTAGTGATCTTGTCATTCTAAAACTGTATTTTCTTTTTTATGGTTATTATCTTAATATTGTGGTTAATTATTCTATTGATTTGTTTTGTTTATAGTTAATTAATTTCTATTGACTTGTTCTTCAAGTTACTTGCTCTATTTTTACGGTTAATACATACAATATTTATGTTGTTCATTTTGGTAGATATAATTTATTCTATAATGGTTCCCCCTTTTCCTTCATTCCAATGTTTCATTTTCTTTTTACTTCATTTTCCCTCCATAGATATTCACTTTACATTTTAAATTCATATCACAAATTATGTTTTTTAATTCACATATAATATATAGGTACACAAGTAAAAGATAAAATAAGTGTTATGAAATGGGCATGGATACATATTTGAAAACCAGTTATTGGAGGATGTGAATATTTTGATTAGATAATTTATATTTTCATTAAATTATTTTTTTTTAATTAATGAATTAATGGTGATGAATGATCAATTATTTCAAGCAAACATTTCAACCATGCAAACACATTTAAGTTTTATTATTTACTACTAGGTCTACACAAAATTAAATTTGTAATAAACAAAATTGAACATATACATATGTATTAAATTAAATTGTAAAATTAAATTCATTAACCTATCTACTATTCGTATGCTGTCTCTGAGATTTCTCTTCATTTCTGATATACAGTCTTAAAAATAGTGATTTCTTATTTAGAGTACAGTTGACACTATAATCAATCTTGTGATTAAATATTAATATGAGACTGACGTACAACATATAAGTTTTGGCGACATTAAGAAACATGGTCATCAATCACAGAACAGTGGTAAATGTAATTCTGTTGAAGGTTGTGTACAATAGAAATAGCTGTGACGGCTTCACTGGGTTATAAATAGAAGTGTTGTATTGTAACATGGTTGTGTTTATACTAAAATGTCTATATCTAGATTTATATAACATGTCTGCTACTATAGAAAGTTGTTGTGTTCTGCGAATTTAGCTCTTGCCTGTGTATCTGTAATCATAAATTAATTTTACGGTGAAAACTAAATTTGATATTAGGTTCATACACTACTTTTAAAGAGTTCATTCTAGCGATTTTGTTTGGACCTGTACTCTCCCATATTGCAGCTGAGATGTCATGGTGGGACTTAGACTTGTGATTTTGAAATGTGCACAGATCATGAACTATAAAAACATATTTTAATACATTGTTCAATTTTGTATATAACTTTTACTTTGAATAAGTTTAGCTAAAAAGAAATTTCAAGCATCTACCATGTATTTATTATTCCTATAAATGTTATGTATATATAAAAAATTTGAAGTTTATTTGTAATTGTTTAGAAGAAACACACACACACACACACACACACACACACACACACACACACACACACATATATATATATATATATATATATATATATATATATATATGTATTATATGACAAAGTTATATGATGAATAAAAAAAAATTTTTTTAATCTCAGAAATATCCCTTTTGAGGTCTTCTGAGTAGAAAAATGGTTTTGGGGATGATGTTAATATCTTGTAAGGGCTCTAGTGCCCAAATGAGTGAACTGATTTTAAACAATTTTGCTATGTGGGACTATTTTTTCCATATCTTGGACATTTAAAATTATTTTAATTACTAATTAAGACATAATATTCCTATTTCTTCAAAATTGACTCTAACGATTTTGACCTAATTTTTCTAAAACGTTGCCCCTAAATACCCAAACAAAACATATTGATCAATATCTCTAAAAAAATCCAGTTCATAATCGGCTCTACTGAATTCATTCAAATTTTACTGAAATTTGAAGATCAATACTCAAATCCAAAATTCCACATAATATTAAATTACCGCTAAGGAATAATTTCTAAAAAAAAAGTACCTTAATTTAAACTTGATTTCATCTTATAATATGTTTCCTTAAATAGAATTTATAACACAAGTGAAGAAAGTTTAGGCCTTATTTAAATATATACAAACATAGTTTAAAATAATCTACTTAAATCTTAAGCTATGACCATGGCTGGTGATCACTTTTTTACTCACAATTACCAAACAGGTGTTTTATAGCAACGGCTAGTTTTCTTCTGTTAGTATTTCGATTTGAAGGGTTGTGTGAGAAAGTTTGTGCATTTTTTTTAAATGTTTTATTTAAATTTAGGACTTAAAATTTTGAAAATGAGGTATTAAATTTAACTAGTTGTAAACAAGTCTATCAGTTAAGTCCAAAATCACTAAGTAAAAAAAAACACACACACACACACACAATCCTCCACAATGTACACCTCATCTGCCCTAGACAAGTTTCAATAACTAAGTCATCATCCTCAGTTGGTACCACACACAAACCTCCTTGGCAGTGAATTACAACTTCAGTGCCAATAAGGTTTCTGTCATGTTGCAACTGAAGATAATGACTTAATTATTGAAACATCGTCTTAGGAAGAGATGAGGTGTATGTAGTTAATGGTTGTTTTCTGTCATTTTTTATTACATTTTGATAAATATTTCACTTCAAGTGGATTTATATATGACATTACAAAATTCCATATATTTTTTACTTAGAAATTTATATATGAGTGTGTTTTAACCCTTACCACTATCATTATTATTGCACTGAACACTCCCTCAGATCTAATTTTTTTGTATGATTATAGCTGAAATAGAGCTAATACAGTAGACTGTCATAAATCCGGACTATTGTGGCGGACGGCCGGTCTGGATTCCGAAAAATCCAGATTTCCTGGAGTCAGAGATAAGTCGGCCGCGGGGCCGATACGAGCGGTGATAAGCCGCACATGCAATCGCTACCGGCCCATGCCGATACCCAACAACACTTGTTACACTCTGACACATTAACTAATGGTACTGTTACTGTAATGTACATAATACAGTAATGGACTGCAATTAAGTAAAACACAGGGTAGGGCGTGTCAATTACCTCTGCCGCATGGGAACTTCCACTGCTCGTGAATCATTACAAAATACGTCATTCATGCAATGCGGAAGATCACGTGACAATTGAAGGCGCTAAAGCGGCAAATTGTTATTAAAAAAAATTTACCGACCGGTCCGGATTTTTGTGAATTTATGAAAGTCTCCTGTACTTAAAATTGTATAAAATAAAATAAAAACAAAGTATTTTCTTCCTAATTTTAATTTAGTTACTAAGTCACACAATAAAAGAACAATGTGTACAGAACAACTTCAATATAACCAAATATCGTAAACTATCGAAAATTTGTGTAAAAATATCGAATTGTTCATTGTCGGCAATGCGATCAGAACGGGGAAACTAAGATGTCAGCCGACATAAGATTGTAAGGGTTAAAAAACTAAGCTTTTGAAAAAAATACATTACTACTTGTTTATCTTTTGAATCACAAACCTTCCTTTTCAGTTTCAATTGTATATATTTGTAGCCTAATTTAAAAAAATAAATGTTGAACATTCAAGTTCTTATAATTAAAAAAATCTTTTCAGCTTTTTTGTTTTTACAACAATTTTGTTGTCAATAATATTTTCATGAAATAACACAAAAAGATAAATTTTTTAGATTAGCTATAACCTCAGACCATAATATTAATTTTAAAAATTGAATATCCTCGTGATCCTTCTAAGCCCAAAGTTGATAGCAACCAATCATGACTTTTTCATTGAAATAATTTTATAATTAGGAAAAAAATATTATTACAGTATGTTTATACTGTTAGAGGACATAAACATTTATAGGTTTTATTTCAAAGTTTTCATTATAAAATAATCTGTTATACAGAAATACAATTAAGGTAATTTATTCAGTCTAAAATTAATATAAGTCATTTAAAAAACACAAAAATAAAATAGTAAAGTTACGCTAAGTTAGGCTTAGCCATCCTGAAATTATTCGGCTCTATTTAAAGTGCAAATCTTCAATTCCTACAAATTTAACACATATCACATAAAAATGCAAGAGTGGTGCAAATTGAATCCAACAGTTATGTTTCTCTAACTCTGCAAATGCTATAGAAAAGAAATCTGATTAATTATAAACCCCAACTATTAATTATTTATGAAATATTGATCGTGTTAGAAATAACAGGAATGGTGATTGAGTATTATACTGTTATGATAAATTATGATTACTTTTTTAATTATTGAATAATTGTAAAAACAAAAATGACCTGAGACCCCCCCCCCCCCAACATTGAAAACATTACATACTGTCTCAACATCATTCTCTCTTAAATATAGTTCCTAACTAATATAACAGCTTCTTTAAAATCTACTAATTTTGTTATATTTTTCTTCTCTTTATTGTATATAGATAGAATAAAACTCGAACACAAGATCTCACAAAAATTATGTTTACTTAATCAAACGCGTTTCAATGACAAAGTTGCCATCCTCAGTAATACATGAGCTACTAAACTATAACTCCCCATATTATTTATGTCCATATTTTTGTCTTTATTTTTTGCCCGTATGTAATAGATAACATACAGAAAAATGCACCACCACCACCAAGTGGTCTCGAACCTATGTAACATCAGACATTTAATTATTCCGAACTGTGGCGAGATAAGAATATTTATCCAAATATTATATGGAGGTGGATATATTATGGCCACTTCCAAAAATATTTACTAAAATTACTCATTCCAATACTGCTGTCTCCATAATTAAAAATATGGTGGCTTAACAGTGTTAAATTTAGCTTTCAAGATTTTATGTCCTTTATATTCTAAAATGTATTAAAATATTTCAGGAACTATTACTATAAAACTATTGATGATGATGGAATATCATTCATTGCTTTATCTTACATAGATTTCATATTCATCCTTCACAATTAATAGAGGATGGATTTACTTTTTTGTTCTACACTTCACTTTAAAAAAGTAAAATTTGATAATTAAATAGTATTTAATCACTGATCTAAAACCGTCTTCTTCAGTCTTGACATTGCTTCATTATGGATTTTTTTCACATTAAGATCATTTAGTTCCTCGTCAGCGACACATTGTTGTTCTTTTCTTTCAAATGAATATGATTTATGTAGGAAAAGAACCATTTGTGTGTAAACATTATTGGAAAACTGAAGCGAAGGTTTTTGATTCTGGAATACTTCTATTAGGAAATCTTTATTCATATTCCTTATTTGCAGCCAGCGAGTTTCCTTTGCAATACCCATATAAAACTTATGTCAGCATATTCTTCATTTGAAAATATTTCTTTGATGCGTGCGCAATTGTCAATTTTTTGTAATTAAAAATTTGTAATAATTTTTTTTTTTAAATTTTAAACACGTTAAAGTCTACTTTTTGAGTATGTTATGATACAAAAAATATTGCTTTTTAGCACGAGTTACTGAAACTGTATAATAAGAAATAACTAGTAGACCTATCTTAATGTTTTATATGTTCTTGACAATTACCAATTTTGTTCGTTTTAGGTTAAACAAGAAACATATGAATCAACAGTAAATCACTGAATAGCAAGATTTCACAGCCTATATATTTAAGATTATCAGACCGTTAGATACAAATTGTATGTTATACTTTGATCAGTGAAAAAGAAAAATATGATACAAAATATCACAAATAATATTAAACCAGTATATCGAAAGTAACAGTAAGTTAAAGAGAATATGAAAATTAAACTAATGCCACCCACTATATATATCTTACCTCCCACTTTTGAAGAATCTGAGCGATGCTGAGGCTAAATCAAATGTTTGGTTGCACCTTAGATAGGTCAGGTTTTATAATTATGTGAGTCGGTCTAACTTTATACTGGCTCCATCCCAGTTACTGGTTTTTTTTTTTTTTTTTTTTTTTTTTTTTTTTTTTTTTTTTTTTTCCTTTTTTTTTCCCTTCATATTTAGGCAAGAATTTAATGTTATATTAAACTCATTATTATATTTTCTTTTGAATATTCATACAACTAGTTTCTTTTGTGGGTGAACAAACTACTCATAACACATTTCATCTATATGGTAGGCTAATTTATTATTAGTGGACTATGACTACTTTGTTATACCAGTGTGACCTATTTAATATTGTTTTTACTTTTAATTATATTTATCTTTTCAAAGTTTAATTATGTAAAAATGTGTAAGAACATCAAAAGCACTGAAGTCTGATAGAAATTATCTAATTCAAATTTAATACAGTAAAACTTTAAAATCTCTAACCCTAATAAAATTAAAATGTTAAGCATAATGACATTTCTATTTCTAAAATTGAAGTGTCATTTTTTTAGAATCTTTCCATCACATATTTCTAAGTAATTGTATAACAAAATGTTCGTACCTTATTTGGTAAAAATTGTCGGGAGTTATAATTATTGTTGTTTGGAATATTGATATAAATCTAATAAAAACCTACTGTTGATTTTTCCATTAACAAACTAAAATTTATTAATTGAGCAAAGGATATGATAAGAGATTTTATTAAACTCAAGCACTTCGTTTGTCAATACTCTTACATGTATATAACAAACCTTCAAGCAAACCTTGTTCTGGAGGCGAAAGAGGATCAACTTGACTACTTATTCAATTTCTGGCAATAAATTACACAGACCCAGACCTTTTAATTTAATTTATAACTAAATTATAAAATTAAAATTATCATAGCTAAAATATTTTTAAAAAAGGCATGGTCAAGTGCAGTACTGAACTAAATATATTTTTATTTGAATGTTAACAATTTACTTTGATAATTTTATTTTTAATTATGTATTAAGAGAATTAATATTGTGGCATAAACATTTTTATAGATTTGGAAATTCATAGCATTTTTAATCCTTTCGAACATTTTTGTCTGCTCGAATGTCATATAAGATTCAGAAATCAGAATAACCACAAACGTAGTTAAAATCAAAATTTTGAAAAAAAAAAAAAATCATTTGCGGCATGATAGTTGTAATAAACCTTCTTCTGTAATTATTTAAAAAAAATTTAAATCCAAAAATAAACTCTGAAAAGAGTTGTGACATGTCGGAGTAAATTGAACTCCGTGACTTGATAAACAGAAAGCAATACTAGGTCTGTTGCTGTTGGCAAGTACTGGATAGTCAACATGTTTTAGTTTTCATTTTGTTGTTTATTTTTTCTTGTTTGCCTAATGACGATTGCCAACATAGAAATTTTCAGTTCAAAACGTAAATTATATGGAGATGACTGGCAAAATACAAATTTTTTTCAATGAAATCTTCCGACATTGTAATGATAGATAAAATCTAAGTGGTATTTTATTATTGTCTCTTGGGCAGTCATTTCTCTGTAATCAATGAAACCGTAAATTTACCCTCCTACTATAATATATATTAATAAAATTGTTATCCAATACTAGCTTTACCCTCAGCTGCACTTATTTGGAAGTCTGGCTTTGTGTGCATATTATAATCCTTGCTTCCGGGTCCCTTTGTGTCCACACGGTTTTTATTATTTAGTGCCTAAAGCTTAGGATAGTGTACTTTTAAATCAATTTTTGATTTTAACTTTTGTAGCTAGATTGATAAAGTAATAGAACATTTTAGAGTACTTGTGTACTATACAGACCACTCCTCATTTTTTTAAGTTGTTAACTCGAAACATCCTTTCACGAATATATTTAGGTTCTGTTATCTATTTACTTCTATAACAAACAAAAATAACATACCTGTGACTTTCTTTCACTGCACTGAAATCCTTTCAAGTTTGAACATTCATCCGATCTAGACTGAGCTACTACAAGATCAGTGCTACTCCAACACTCTTACGAGAATCATTCTTTATATTTAATAGTGGTTTGTGTTGTTATTTTACTGATTTATTAACTTATGTAGCTTTTAAACTAAGTAATTTCATAAGTCTATTTGAATATATAAAAGAAACCTGGCTTAACCTATTAAAGTTTTTGGTCAATAAAAATGTATATCACATTATTTGTGGTAACAAGAATCACCACAAAAAAAGTCTGAACCAATTTGAATGAATTACACACTAAAAATCCTGACCAGACATCATACTTACAAAAGGAAAAAAAAACATTAAAATCAGATCATCGGTTTTAGAATTTTAAACTTACAAACAGAGAGACATTACGTTTTATTTAAGTAGAGATGAATTTGATGTTTGTTTTTACCCTCTATTCCCATATGTTTATGACTAGTTTAAAGAAATTTATGGACGATGAAATGGTGAACAATTTTCTCAGACAACAGTTTTTAATAAAACTATAAAGTAAGATACAAAATGTATCAAAATGTAAGATGTACCCTAGAGTATTTCTCTGTAGACCTTGCCATTATAATGAACCTCAAAACAATTTCAATACTTTTTAACAATTTTGATACCATCTTGTTGAAAAATAATTTGGTGGGGAAAAAATACTGGCTGTTGCATCATTTGCATCAACAGCGGTCACGGTACATTTTGGTTTTGTTCAACTCACTCGTGAAATCTAATTTTCTTTTAGATACAGTTGGTTTTGGTATTTTTCTTTCACATATCACATAATAAATTGATTGCGAATTTAGAAACATGAGACCTATGCACTATGGTTTATCTGGTGGATCTGCCACAATACCACAATACATTTATCAAGTCAAATCTTTCTTTTTAAATTCTAAGTCAAGGTCTTAAGAAACTTTGAACAAAATGTAGTGAAAATAGTTAATAACCGATTTAGAGAAAAGCAGTTAACATTTTATTTTAGAATCATGTAGCCTACTTTAAGATTTTTGAGTTATAAAACAAATATGGGAAAAAGATTAAAATATTCAACATAAAATGCGCTAAAAAATAATCTTATGTATTCTGTGAATTAAAAATGGAAAGTATCTCAATTATCTTGTTTTTAATATTTTGGACAATTTATGTCTACACTCCTTTTTCTATACCATATTATATTTGTGATAAAATACAACTATCAATACTTGTGAATTAATCGCAACAGGCAAATTTTCGACTATTGCTATAAGAAATTATTGTTACGTATTTTTCTATTTTTTCTTAATAATATAATAAAATATATTTTTTGTGTTTTACCACTATCATTCATAATGACAATCATTTACAACATGTAAACAAAATTATGAGGTATTAAACTTATATAGATAAAGCTTTATTATATATAATTTGTCAGCTAATAGGGAGATAAATTAACATACAAATATATAATTAGTAATTGTTTACAAAGAAAGTTTACCGGTATTTTTGGTGATTAAAATTTTTTTTATCATGTATAAAAATAAGGTTCTTATAATATGTACCTTATGTAATATGTTCATGTTTATGTACCTTATTTTTTAATAATAAAATAAGTTTTCAACACGGAGCTAACTTTTTCAACGAAAAATGACAATTTCAAAACTGCAAAATTCAATGCATTTATAGATCACCGATGTCAAGCAACATTGAGCGCGGTTAATACTTGGATGGGTGACTGCTTCGAAAATAATGCACAATTTCTTCTTCTTTTTTTTTCAAATTTACATGTAGGTCAGGTAAGGTGGTTTTTAACACGTTAACTGCCATATCGGTCCGATCGGACCGAAACTAAGGTGAATGTAAATGCAGCGTTTCGACACGATCGGACCGATAAAGTCACTGACGTAATGTCTTGTTTTGTGGCTCACAGTTATATAGTGCAGCAACCTATTGGCCAATTTTGGTATTCTCTGGATTGGGTCAAGACGTATGTTAGACGTCCTATATTGTATGCTTTAATAACTGTTACCATGGTTACTCAATATAATAATAAAATCGGTGGATATTTTCACTTTTTTGTCGGCACGATCGGTCCGATTAAAAATTTTACAAAAACATTTTGGTTTAGTAATGAATAATTCACAAAGAATATAGTTGTAAAATGAATATAAATAGTTGTTGAATATATATAGTTGTATTTATAAAATAAATATTAGACATATAAAATAGTGAGCGTTTGCCAACATAAAGAAATGAAATAGCCCGTTTAGATTTTTATTTTATTTTTTTTTTACCCGAAAATTACTTCGGTACGATCGGACCTAAACGTTATACTACGATTAAAATTAAAGCCAAAAAATTGCATTTCGGTCCGATCGGTCTTGAAACTATATATGCATAAATGTAAATAAAATTAGTAAATACTATTGCCTTATATTATTTAACATAGGTAGATGCAAAAATAATAATGGAAAAATAATTTGGTAATCGTTGCATTCCAGGCAAGAGTATCGTATTAGGCCTTGGCAGCTAACGTGTTAATATATATATAGGCCTACCTAGAAAAGTTGAAATTATGTTGTTGTTTTTTTTGTGAAAAATTTAACTTCGCGTTGAAAACTTATTTTATTATGAAGAAATAAGGTATGTAGAATATGATTCTTTTTAAATCACCAAAAATACTGGTAACTTTCTTTGTAAACATTTATCATATAATTTTTTAAATAATGTAAAACATGCCACACAGCTTAGAATGTTTCCATTGACAGACTGAACAGTATTCCCAAAAGATTTTCCCCTAGATAGTTTTTTGTAATTGTATAGAATACTGAACATTTAACCATTTAATCACTGTGATAATGTTTTTTCTATTATAAATTTAATTACACTTTTTTTGTATGAAGTTCAACTAATAAAAGTAATAACACAAAACTTACAATAAGTAATTTAATTCTAAAAAAACATTACCTGTTTAAATAACTTCTTATTGTTATCCAGTGACTTGCTTTTGGGATCCTTTAATCCATTTTGGTTTTTGCCTACTTGTAAAGGGTGCTTAAATTGTTGGTTTCTTATAAATTTATGTAACACAAAAGGTTATAAACTTAATCTTACATATATTACTAAAAAACTGGAAGCAACACCAAGAATCTCAAATTATGATGCTTCAAAAAGGAGACCCTATCTAATAGAATGTGCTATCCTAGAACTCCTGAGGGTTACTATCAGTGACTCAGACTATAAAAAGCGAGTGCCCACAGTAATTACAAAACAAATACTTAGATCCAAATTCAGAAAAGTATGAAATAAATAATGTTCCTCGAGTAAATTTGTTTTATACAAGGTTATTTAAAGAAGGTTTCTGGATTTTCTTTTAAAAGTATCCAATTTAAGCTATAATTTTTTAACCAAATTTATATAAATAGAAATAGAACTAATGGCAAACAAAACAGTTGAACATCTTAGGGGTTGTAAAAGTATTTACAATCTTCCATGTATGGGCATAGAATTGTATGTTTGTTAGTAGGCTCTTAGTCTTCTGCTAAACTTATTCAGTACTGTACGCCCTTTTGATCACCCTACATCATATGAAATATCATTAAGACCTTGTAAATAAATAGATCCTTTAAAGACAAGCCATTTACAAAGAGAGAAATAATTTACTTCTTGTATTCTTTTTTTTTTCCTTTTCTTTTTAATAAACAAATTTTATCCTTGATTTAAAATTGGGTGATCAAGTTTAACTTTGGGCTATCATGATTTTTTACAATTTTTTCAATAAGTTCATTATTTAAAAGAAAGACATAGTAAATAAATAAAACAACAAATTCAAGGTATAATTATTCTATAAAATCCAGAATTTGTTATTTAATGAAAATATCTATTTATCTATTTTTTATTATATAATACTTTCTTTATTTAATCAGGATTGTTGTTATATAACCTAATTGAAATAATATAAAAACTATTCATCATCACATGATATCAACAATGATTAGTTGTCAGACCAAATCTATACTAGTCATGCAGAGAAGCATTAAAATCAAAGTAAACTATATTATTTTTATTGTACATAAAACATAGATTGGTAGAAATGTCAAGATATCTCTAAGTATGGTATAATGTGTATAAATGAAGTATTGGAATACAAATTTGTATGCACTGATTAAATAAAAAGATACCAATCTTTTTATTATAATTAAATATAGAGTAAATATTTTCAGTTTCAATATCAGGTGATGTGTTTAATTTTAGCTTGGAATAAGATTTTGTTTGTGTTGAAAGTAGTTTTAATTTGCTCAAGAAACTGAGTTTCACAGAATGTTCATGTGATTAACAGTTTGTTTAAAAATTAAGTCTGTTTACAAAACATGGCCACATCAAACTTAATATTAACTTTGCAGGTTTATTGTAAACAACATACTGGTAAATTTTCCTCTAAAATTATGTTCGGATCCATTTAGTTTTCTCTTTATGGAAAATGAAACAGTTATATGTTTCTTGCTTGATATTATATCGTCTTTACATTTCTAATTCAGTATACTGTATTTTACAGTTTATCGTAACTAAAGATATAATAGTTACATACCATAACTAATTATTTTACTTAGCGGTGGGAGTAGAAGAGGCACTGGGGTGGGGGAAATGATATCACCATTATTTTGGTATGATTAAACTGTTTTGCTGATTTTTTAATATATCTAAAATATAAAAAGTACCCATTGTACCAAATTTTGATAAAATAGGGCAGAAATTACCATTTTAAAGTAAGCAGTTATACCCAAAATTTTACAGACGATTAGAAGGGCTTCAAACATTAGTATAGATAACCTATATAAATAAAAACCAAGTCGATATCACATCAGGTTTGAGAGATACTGTAGAATTTGTAATGACCCACTTTTTACCCTTTCAACCTCCTTTTGGAGCGAAATTCGAAAAATCCCTCAGTGGGTCCTTACTTTGTGAAAAGAATATAGTGGACAAATTTTATGTTTCTAGGACTAAAGGTTTGGGATAGATGATGATGTGATATCTACGTAAATAGGTTCTTGCTTATGTTCCTCATCTTCAGGGGGTGATTTCTTGGGTCAAATATAAAGAAAAATGTTCCTATAAACAAATCTCTAAAAATGTTTAGTTTCCTGTCTATCCGTCATTTTGTTTTTTTACAAAATCATATATTTAAAAATAGATAAGATATTGAGTTCAAATTTGTAATATATGCATTTTTATGTTACATTTTACTTGTTTATCAGAAACAAAGACTATCAGATATCTTCAAAATGGTGGCTGTTTAAAATTTTTAATGTTTAATATCTCGGAAAAATTAACTTCCAAAAAATACACAAGAGACAAAAATTTTCCTCTTCTTACAACATTTTAAATATTTTTTCTTTAAGTGAAAGGATAACCGAAATTTGATAAAAACATAATATCTTGATAATTGTTCATAACAACCAGAACTTTATGATAAAGTTATTCTTTTGTTATTATGTTAATTTATGTTCCATATGATAGCAATAAGAAATAACTGGTATCATAAAGTTCTGGATGTTGTAGACAATTACCAATAAATTATGTTTTTAATTTTTAATTGATAACTGTTGTCCTTAGAATTACAGAAAAAAATCAAACAAACTATTTCGTTAAATTTGTTTTATCTCTTTTATATTTATAAAGTTAATGGTTTTGAGATATTTAAAATTAAATATTTTTAAAGGCCGCTATTTTAAAAATATATACTGAAATCTTTGTTTTTGGTAAACTTTTAAAACACCAAAAATACCTAAATTAATTCAAGTCGAAAATTCGTTATCTAGTTGAGCTGAGGATATATCCATGAAAATACATTTTACTCCTTTTAATTCTTAGGGGTTGATTTTTGAAATTACCTTCTTGATGAGTCCTTACTCTGTGGATATAACATACTACATGAATTTCTTGTTTCTAGGTCCAAGGGTTTGGACTAGACATAGATGAGTCAGTTAGCACATTTGTTTTTATATGTAAATAGATAATATAACCTATAGCAAATTGTGTTGGGATATTATATGATCCTAGTTTAAGTCATAAATTGATGTAGTTTACAATACCATATTTCTTTTCAACACTTTCCAACATTTGTAGTAATTGTTATTACTAATTTTTCTTTTCTTTAAAAATGCTTTGTTTATGACATTTTAATTTATTTTAATTTGGTTTTTATAAATGACAACATTTACTTCATATTTTCTTATATAGTGATCGTTTATTCAGTGGAATAGATTGTTTTGTTTAACGTTATTATATTGAAATGAATACTACTAGATAAGGTCATAAAAACTTAGTTGTAGTTGTAAATAAATAAATAAAAATAAAAAAAAATAAAAAAATAAAAATATATTTTCTTATATATAATTCTTTTTATTTTTGCCTATGCTGTATTATGTTTCATTTGATTTTTGTAAATGTTACATATATTACAAAGGTAGTTTATACAAAACATTGTTTGAACATTGCATGGAAATTTTAATTGAATCAAGCAAAAACTGTAAAACTGTTATAACAAAAGTACATGAACTGTACAAAAATTTCCTTAATGTAGAAAGATATAAAACCAATATATATATATAAAGTAGAAATGACTACAGAGTATTAATGACAAGTTTAGTCATACCACATTATCTTATTTTGCTCTACTTCGCAAACTGGGATTATCATATTTTATCATTTCAATTTATGACTTGCTATTTTCTGTAAAAACTAATTTATTAAAAATAATATCTCTGTTTAATCACTGATACAAACATTAAAGACTCCCAGATAAATTAGTAGAATAATTTTGTATCACTTGTGCGATAAAAACAGTCACAACCAACAGCCGAATATAATTTGTGATCAAGTATGAAAAATGTTTATATGATGAATTTTTGAATGTTTGTGTGGAAACGGGGACAAGGGGGGTGATTGTAATACTGCCAGCTTGGAAGAGGCCGTGTCTCCTTTCTTGGGGTGTCCAGAAATAGCTTAGGGAGGGGCAGGAGGGGGTGTGGGTGTGACTATGGAGGGGAATTGACAAGAAGACCAGAAACACAGCTCCACCAGCCACATCTGCTTAGCCCAACATACACGCAACATTTCCGAGTTTGTACCTATAGTTTATATCTTACTAATTTTATTCTTGTTTTTTAAAATTAATTTTTGTGTACAACTTTGGTTTATTTATCTTGTTAACATGTATAACTAAATAACTGTACTATTTTTTTTTTCTCTAATACAATGTTAAAAAGTAGAATATGTTTTTTTTTTAAATATAAGTATAAATATTTATATTAATAATTTTTTTAAAGATTTTAAACTTTTGTTGTATTATTTTAATATCCTAACTTTTTTAACAGCTGCTGATTGTTGAAAATTTTGTTTATTAATCTAAAATTTGAGCATAAGACTATATTAAAAAAAAATTTTTTTGGGTCTTGTTTAGTTTGTTTCTGCATTTCATATTCGACAAGTTAATAGCTTTTTCAGTTGGTTTGATTTTATTAATATATATTTATTTTCAGGAGCACTAAGAATAATTATAAGCAAACACTACATAACTTCTCAGACACATACAATTTTATAATATATTAAATATAGAGGCAAACTAAATAAGACCAAATTTGAAATATTATGAGA
Organism: Aphrophora alni; assembly: GCA_963513935.1. Taxonomy (NCBI): domain Eukaryota; kingdom Metazoa; phylum Arthropoda; class Insecta; order Hemiptera; family Aphrophoridae; genus Aphrophora; species Aphrophora alni. The sequence goes on from OY740772.1 coordinate 66,154,318, forward strand.
TTAATTATAATGAAATATATCTGAATTACAGGTGTCGGGTTCACAACATCATCAACAGCAAAGTACAACAACTCGTGTTGCTGAGTCTGCCTACGCCAAGCCAAGCAGAAGTAAGCAGAAACAAGCTGCTCAGTTAGATTGTATGCTCGGTAGTTTACAAGCAGACATGAGCAGACAAGGTGTCAACACTACACAGAAAGGATGTTGCAGTGCTTGCGAAAAACCTATCGTAGGACAAGTAATCACTGCGTTGGGTAAAACTTGGCATCCGGAGCATTTTACTTGTACTCACTGCAATCAGGAGTTGGGCACAAGAAACTTCTTCGAAAGAGATGGTCATCCGTACTGTGAACCTGATTATCATAATCTTTTTTCTCCTAGATGTGCCTACTGCAACGGCCCGATACTCGATGTAAGGAAGTGTGTAGTGTTTACGTTTTAGTGAAGTGTTTTATGGAAAAGGGATATTATTGTTATTGTTTTTGGGTGCATATGTGATAACTTTTTTTGTTAAGTTTTGGAGAGGGGAAAAAAAGAGTTAAACCAAATTTTGTTTAGCTTAAAAATTAGTTAAAATTGCTTTACAAAGTAAAAATTCCAATTTTTATATTTACTAAGGGAAAACAGCTCTGGGTGGATCAAATAGTGAACACAAATTTCATATTGGTTGTTTTTTAATTTGTTATTTTTGTAAAAATTACATTTTGAAGGTAAACTCTCTCGTTGCAATTTAGAAAAATGGTTCCTTCAAAAATGTAACAAATTTGATGATTTTTACCCTTTTCATAACCAAAAAGGAGTGTAAACTTTAAAAAAAAGGAAATGGATAAATAAATTTATATGTAACATTAAATAATTATGACCTAATAACCAACTCTTATTTTATAATTTCTTTTAATTTAATAATTAAGTTTTTATTCAAAGTAATGTATTTAAAATATCATTTCAGTTTTGCCTTAATGGACTTATTCAATCTATTTTACATTATGTAAATATAAAAACCTGTTAAATATTGTCTAAAAGAATTGAATGTATTGTTTAGAAATGTGTAACAGCGTTAGAGAAGACCTGGCATACAGAACATTTCTTCTGCGCACAATGTGGCAAGCAATTTGGAGAAGAAGGTTTTCACGAACGTGATGGAAAGCCATACTGCCGTGACGACTACTTTGACATGTTTGCTCCCAAGTGTGGCGGATGCAATCGGCCAATCATGGAAAACTATGTTTCTGCATTGAGTTCTCAATGGCATGCTGACTGCTTTGTCTGCAGGGTTGGTATTTTTTTCAAAATAAAAGATATAACAAAGGAAAATTTTAAAAATATTAATCATTTTAATTGTTATATTTTCAAAAAATGTTTGCTTTATTCAAACGAGAATTTATTCATAGCAGACATTTTATGGATTTACATTCCAGTTCTAATATTTCAAAAAATGTAAAGTACTTTAATTAATTTTTTTACATCTCACGTTTACATTCCAAATGTTTTTAGTTAGCCTTAGATAAAATGCTTTCTACAAATTGGAACACTTAAATTGTTACATATTTATGATGCTAAATTATATTCTACATTTTTTACTCTAGTTAAAATAAACATTGCAATTATTAATTTAAAAGAAATCGTTTGTAACAAGTAGCATATACGAAAGATTTACAGTTTAAAAAAATTGCAACATGCTTGTTTCACAACAAAACTTTATTTCAAATTAAAATGTCTTCTTGTTAAAAATAAATATTTACGTGGTTAAAGTGTGTTGCTTTCATTAAAAAATTTACGGTAATTCAATGTTACGAACAAATTAAAATTTATGTCATTCACAAGAAATTAAGTATTTCAAGAGTTGATTTCATTTTGAGTTTATGAATAAAAATTAACAGGTTAGCGAATTGAATGACATGTGTTTTTTACTTTCACAGCAACAATTGGTTTCAAGAATATTTTTTGCAATTTATGTTAAAACCTGATGACCATTGCTTACTTCTTAGGATTGTCAAAAACCTGTATCTGGAAAGAGTTTCTACGCTATGGAAGGAAAACCTGTCTGTCCTAAATGTGTAGGCGTAGAAGAAGAAGAGGAAGACTGAATCAGCTGTTAGACTGAATCAGCTGTTGTTAAAGATGTGATGATGCCCTCCAATACCGAAACAACCCCACCACAAAGAATAAAGCAACACAATTATCTCCTCTCCCTCTAGTTCCTTGCCCCCTTCTCTCTCTCTCTCATGCTACAACCCCATTATCTGTATTTTATTGTTGAACTATTTCTATTATTTGTAATATTGTTTATAGAAAAATAATAAAAAAGTTTACTTTCAAGTAAAGTTATGTTTTCATCACTAACACTAGATTTCAAAAAGAAAATTAATGTATGTTAAATAAAGCAAATAAAAAAATAATAAAAAAAAACAACAACAAAAAAACACAAAAACAAAACCAAAACAAACAAAAGGTTAATAAAAAACATAGTATTGGATGTGGTGACCTTGACATTGCAAAGGGTCATTCACCTTTCTGTATTAACAAGTGGTGGTCTATTTTATAAATGTATATTCACTTGTTAATCCACAATAATTCTGCCCCTCTAAATTAATTAGTAACAAATATTTTTATTGGTCTTGAAATCAACATCATTCCTTAAAGTAAATACATTTTTCTAAAATTGAATCTAACATTCAAAAGAGTAATAGTGAATGGTGCACAGTGATTCTAAAAATAAAGTTTCAAAATCTACATTGATTATTAAAATACAAGGTTATGTTGTTATTAAGAAATTGGCTAAGTAAAAAATTCCAAATAAAGAAAATAAAAGGTTTATATTTTAATAGTAGGCCATGTTTGTTTTTGTGACCTGACCTATTTTGTAAGTCTGTGAGATTTGGCATTCATTCTGATCAAAAGAAATTTAGGCTATGACTTCTTTTTGTTTTCCTAAGGCTAATGAGGACACCTGAAATCTATTTTAGTTTACCCTACTTACAGTGCCAAATATTTTAATAACATCAAAGTAGACACGCTATTTAAAAGAAAAAGAAAAAGAGTCCTTTTGTTTTTGTAATCATTGAGACATTGATTATTTATCTTGAAAATTAATTTTAGTGATCAAGTATGGTATATATCTAGGTTTTATAATGCCGCATTTTGCAATTTTTCTTTCAAGATAATTCATGATAATAAGAGACTATTTTCAAAATAGAATTTTAAGCTTAAATTAAATTTTTGATGGAAGTTGTGAGCTCTTGTAGCTTTGAACAAAAAGTTTAGGTTAATCTTTTACTTGCACAATTTCTTAGTAACGATAAAATGTACAAGAAACGATGTTAAACAAAATTCATAGTGGTGGTTTTTAACTCTAATCATATTAGAGTATTCAAGGGCTAGGAGTCTTTATTTTATGTTTTTTCTTTGTTTCTTTATACAGCGATGATGAGCGAATGGTTTTTCACTTCTAAACAACAAGGGGTATAAATGTGTATTAACTCGGAAAGTAGTATTTATTCCTTTGCAGAATTTAAGTTACGTTTCAATATTTTGTATATACTGATTTTTTAAAAACCTAATTAGTGAATTTTCATTGAGAAAAAAACTGTTGTACGCTCATCACTGTAAAGTTTAAACTGGGATCATGAAATGTGCACATATCCTATTTTTTAAATGTATTTATTCAACATCCTGTACACACATTAAAGTTACATATAATTAAAATAACCTTTTCCTGTATTATAAATTACAAAAATATTAACTAGTTTTAAAATTCATTCTAATTATGAAAATTAAAATATTGTTATGTTTGTTATTTGAGTATCGTGATGTAGAATTTGACACTTCAAAGATGTCCTGAATTTTTAACATTTTGGCTTAATTTTATTTATTAACAATCTTAGTGATAACAATTTGTGATTGATTTAGTCCATAAATATGTTTGGTATTATCTTGTACAAGGTTATTAAACTAGACAATGTAGGTGAATTGTTTAAAATAGTTTATTGCCTATGTTTTTTACAAAAACACTTAAATTATACATAAAAATATAACAAAAACATCTAAATTATGTTCTTGATATAGTTTATTTGGACATTTCCCATAAATTGTGTGTATGAATGGAAAATCCCTTTAAAAAAATGTAATCAATAATATGAATAATCCATTGTTATCCAACAACTTTAAAACCAAAATCTAAATTATACTTAAAAATAAAACAAAAATAACACATAGTACTAAGGAACAGGTAAGCCTGTGTCTCCTGTCCATACAAAATCTAAATTAGTACTTTTAGTATGAACAATTTTTCTGATAAAACTAGTTATTTACAAGTTATAAATAATAATTCTTTATTCTTAACAAGCTTCGCAATACATTCATCTAGTTTTGTTTCATAAAAGTCAACATTTAAAAAAAATCACAAATTTGATTTATTTATAAATAACTAGATAGGTTTACTAATAAAACACACTAGATTTAAAGATTAAAAAAAGCAACAGATGACCACCACATGACTAAAACTATAATATTTAATGATTATAATTAATACTACAGAATTAAAATCCCATTTCCAAGCTGGGTTCATTTAAAAACTCAGTAGTGGAATATCACGTTTTATTCAATAAAATTTTCTCTAGATGTTTAAAAAGTATTTGAATCAAAATCACCCAATTTGAGTGACAATTTTTTAAAAAGTTTCATTTCATTCTAAAAGAGACTATCCTCAAAAAGCTTAAGTCTATATATCGGAAATATGACATAATTTTTTTCCCTAATATTGTACCTATGATATGAAATTCCATCCAAATACAGATATTTATTTTTATGTACAAAACAAACCCATTCAACTCAGTTTAACTGAAAACTTGAAGGGAAAACTTACACTTTTATTTAAGTTTGTTGAGAATAACATTAGATTGGTTTGGTTCTCAATAATTAATAGTTCTGAATCTTTGAACATCATTAACTAAAAAGAATCAGGATAATAAATATAGTTAAAAACATCTACCATTTCTAGATAACAGAAGCTTGAAGTGGCTTGTCTTCCCAGATCTAGAAGGTTTAATCAAGCTTGTTTTAAAGTTAGTCAAGTTTAAACTGTTTATGCTTTCACATCCCATGACTTAACAGGGCATGACCCATCAAGCTGTTTATGAGAAAAAAGTTCAACATTTGGGCCTATATTATTGTAGAAATAATTTACCTATATCACAATACATTTATTAAAATAAAGTTCAATCTTCCTAGACTGTTAAGCAAATAATTTTTAAAAGATCCAAAATTACTAATAAAATGAAAGGAAAAAACAAACATAAATATTGATTTATTTTCTAAACTCTGAAATACACTCAATGAAACTTTAAAATTCTTGAAATCCCTAGCAAGGTGATTTTTTCAAGTTCTGCATAAAGATTTCATTTAAAAATCGTAAATTATTTAGTGGTATTAAAAAATGAGAAATTTTTTCTATATTTCAGAAAATTTCGTAAATTTCTGGACTTTTATTTAGGAGATGTATGCTCATAATATGGACATTCTTTATTTTAATTTCCTTCTACATACTGCATTTTGTTTCTCTCAATGTATGTTTACTTCTTAATGCAGTTTTGTTCTCTGTAGATGAGTTGTCATTCCTCTAATATCTTATATTCATCTGACTAGTACAGTTTTTATTATCTGCAAATGATTAATCATTGTTGTCATTGTTCCTTGGCTTAAAATTATTTTCTCGCAATGTGATGGAATGTTTTAAAATAATCCATCAGAATTTCTTTGACAACTTGTAAAAGATATATCTTTTTGAATTTATTCTACTTTGCTCTATATTTTAAGGTCATATCACTCAGCATTCAATTTGTTTACTTTAGTGACCAAGTTAAATGTTAATCTTGATAGATCATATCATATTTTATAAGCTTACTCTATATTCTGTAAAGCTAAACTTTCATAATAATATTTTGGTACTGACTTAACTTTAAGGTTATGTAACAGCTGTTTATATATTTTTGTTACAAACATAATGTTCATTATGAAAACTAATATCCAGTCTTTATTTGTCAAATATTTAATTAATCTTCCCGGTATCCGAAATTTGATTTATTTATTGTTTAACCTTGGAGAAAGAAATATATAGTACACTTCTTGTCATGGAATTTTTTTTCCTACTCTAGCGATTTTCCAAAATTATTGGATAAATCAAACATGTAAAGTCAATCATAATCGTAAAGTCAATTGATTTAGATATTAATGCTGTTTGTTAGTTTCGTTTCATAATAGAGTTGGTAAAAAAAAAAATACTGGTAGGCAAAAATAAATTTTAATGTAAATTCATAATTATACATTATTCTGTCAATGAATATTGAAAAGTTATTGTATTTTATTTATCTAATGACAATTTGTTTCTATTTAACCTAACTTGGCATAGTTTTAAAGATGATCTCTCAGTTCTATATCTATATAGATCACATGACATGTGTAAATAGTCTCATCTAATTTTGACATTCCGACATTTTATATAAATAACTTCTTTGATCGTATCTGTTATTCAAGTTATTAGACAAATATTCTGCTCTATTTCAATAATGATTCCTTCAGTCATCTTCCGATTCGATAGTCTAAAATATCTTTAAATATTCATATTTTACTTTAACGGTTGAATATGAAGCATTTGTAAACATTAATATACCAACACAATAACAGCTGTATTAAGATTAGAAAATGTTGTTTTTTTTAACAAAAATTAGTTTTCAGTGTTGGTGGTCAAGATCCATTTTTGAATTTTCAACAAAATTTAGTTTAATTACAATTTAAAATTTGTTTCAGGATTGTCGGCAACCGTTTCATGGAGGTTCATTTTTTGATCACGAAGGTCTTCCATACTGTGAGACACACTATCATGCCAAACGTGGCTCTCTTTGTGCTGGATGTCATAAACCAATCACAGGTGAGTTTAATTCCTATTTATTTATTGAAATAATTATTTAATTCCATAACAGACCTTTATTGAGCGACATATGTTTCAATAAATCTCTGTTTTGGAATTAAATCATTTTTTCACTGTTTCCATTAATATGGAATTCCATCCGACTATTGTCACATTAAATGCTATTTATTTTCTAATCTGATATTGCATTTTCAATAAGACTTTTGTCCTGATTATTAAAGGATAAAATTTGTCTGGAGTTGGCTGTTATACTTATTGTTTAAGCAGTGATTAATGGTTATGAGAAAAATTGGCACGTGGACATATTTTTTAAGGGTTTTTATTGAGACTAATAAGTATGAATGTCTATATCGATTTAGGACACATTATAAAATGTCTGGGATGACTCGTGCTCCTTCATTGTTTTATTCTTTTTCTTTCTGGAGTTTGGCTACAAAACCTTTATTTGTGACTGAAGTACCACCAAGCAACCAAACTTTCATACTCAAGCATAAATTTAAAGTTTTATTAATAACAACATGATTTTTTAAAGTGTATCCTTTCACCTAAAAACTTGGATGAATAATTAAATGTTGTAAATTTGTTTAAATTATTGTACAAGTAAGATTGTGTTCATAAACTTGGAATATAAATATATTTATTATTTACACATATTTATTTTATTTTTTATTGTTGTTTAGACAAAAAACCTCTTGGTCATCATAACTTTATAAAAAAAAAGTTTAAAAAAGAACATAAAATAAAAACTCTAGACCTAAAGTACTCTAATAGAGTCAGGGTCAGAACTGAACAAGAATCAATCAAGAAAGACCTGATAGGAAAGATGAATGAGAAGCATCTAACTCAAGACTAAGATCCAGCTAGGATTACTACGCCCGGAATCACTATAGTGAATCTTTGAAGGCTCATTTATTTTAAAGGATGAAATTATGTCTTCAATTTTTAAAAAAATGTAACGTCTAGTGAAGAATATTTCTTGCTAATCTTTTCAATACATATTGGTTCTGCCATTTACAAACAATTTTGGGCAATTTTAAAATACAAAATGGATGAAGTAAAGAATAGACAACCAAAATAATTATAATAAAGTACTATACCTTAATTTTATAATAAAGTACTATACCTTAATTTTCCGTCAGTGAACTTCTTTTTCTTTTTCTTTAATCTTGACGCGTTTCGAGATTTTTATCCCATCATCAGAAATTCCCTCTATGGATGGAGGTCGTCAAAATAATTAGTACATGTGAACTACAACACTTCTGACTTTAAACACTTCTGAAATTCCACAAAAGCAACAAAAACAATTATTGTGTTTACAGAGCAACATAAGCTGTATTTTGAAATAGTAGAACTAAAATTCTAGTCTATTGATTTTATATAGATACTAGTTTATAGGAATTACAATTACAAGAAACTAACTACAAGATAGGAAATGCAAATGCTATTTATAGATTTTTAGAAAATTATGTTTATGTTTCAACACAATTATTTTATAAATTTATTTGGGTCTCGGGTATTGTCTCTTAATTTTCCAGGGCTAGCACTTTGATAGGAGCTTTTACAGTTATGATTACAATACAAAGTGTTTTGTGTTTTTCTACACAGATAAGCAACACATTTGACAACACCTTATACTAATTTCTTGCATTCAAACAATTGATACTTAATTTTAAATGGGTGTCTAATTGGTGAATTTATGAAATGATTTTGGTGTGAAATTGGATAATGGGCAATATTTTACTATTTAATCGATGTATTAAAAGTTTATGAAATGTTCACTGTTATTTGATTTATGAGTTTTGTTATTAAAAATTTTTGGGCAAGATAACTATTGGTGTTAATTTGATGTTAAAATATATGAATTCCTTTAAGCTGATTATACTTATAGCTTTTTCTGAAGTAAAAGTTATTATGCTCGGCACTCACCAAGATGATGTAAAATTCTTTGACACAGTTTTAATGATACTTGATTTAAAATGTTACTGCAACTGAAATAAAATCACTTTTATTTCTCTTCTTTTTGATATTATTGGATCCAAACCCTTATATGTCCACCTGCTTTTAGTATTACAATTCCAAGTGTTCCTTCCACCTTTTTGCTCTGAAAACAATAACAATTTAATAATCCTTTCACCTTCTTTTTCTTCACTTGCTTGTGTCAACCTCTTTTCTTATTTCTTCTTCTTCACTTGTTTATTATATTGTATATTTAGCACTACACTTTAATACACATATGTACACTGGATATTTTCTTAAATTACATGAGTTACATTTTCTTTTGGATATATATTTATATATGTATTTAGGTTTGATGGATAAAATGGGACATGAATTGAAATGGGCTATGTGGTGGGCAGTTTGAGGTGTGTGACTATTTTGGTGGCGGTCAGGATCTTGTGGTTGAATGATATGGTACCCTGATGTGATAGTCTATTTATAACCCTGATTAAGATAACATTATATGACTCCGTCTCCATTGGTAAATTATGGAAGACGATGGCAGAGAAATGTGTGAATGATCTGATGATATGCTTGGTTAATTATAAAGGCCTATTAACTGTAGAGCAAGGATATCATCTGAATTTTGAATATCTAATGATTTAAAGTAGGGGTGTGAATGTCATCAACATTGTTCAAGATATATTTGGATATGGTTCTAGTTTCATTTCACATATCAATAGCGGTTTCAGTTAAAAATAACTATTTTGTATTTATTTTTGTATTATACAATAAATATGTTTTAATAACTTTTTAAATATTACACCCAAGTTATATTATATGAACCTAAATATTCTATTTGTCAACGTTAAATTATTACAGTCAATTATTCAATTTTCATTTCAAATGATATGCAAATCCAAGGTATCAGTTGATTTGAGTAACATTTTCATTTTGGGGTTTTTATGTACACTTTTTTATAATTTTTGCGCTTACTTTTATTTTTAATAATGATATTATATAGAACACTACTGAACAGTACTCGTTGAAGGGCTCTTTTATCGCCCCGTAATATTTGTTTTAAATTATATTTATCATAGTTTATAATCGTTTACTTGTTGCAGGGCCATTTTACAGCATTATAACATGTTATGTTGTTTATTTCCATTTGTTAACTAGTTTGTCTTGTTATATTTTCAAAAATCTATAACTTTTTTTTTTTATGTACAATAATTATTTATATATTATATCATACTAGCTGTACCCGGTCACGCGTTGCTGTGGCTCATCTGGTTAAATGGAAAATAAATAAAAGACATAAAAAAAAATAATAATAACTAACTACTATATTAAAGAAAATTTTATTTCCAAAAAAAAATTAAAAATTGTATCTATTACTTATTTTTATGTCATATTAATAATAATAAAAATATATATAATATATCAATTATTGGTTTTGTATTTATATCCAGGGTACTAATATTATAAAGACTTAAAATTTATTTCTTTGTTGTATGTATGGGGTTAATCTCTGGAACTACTGAACCAATTGAAACATTTTTTTAAATAAAAAAACTACACAATCCCAGAGTAACATAGAGTAGGATTCATTTTGATAAAAACATTTTTTATATTCCATAGGCTATTTGTAAATTTATTTTGAAAATCGTAAAGAATCGTTGGGCATTAAACCCAGCGTCTAGCAGCTGTAGTATCAATAAATAAACAACATTATGAAAAACTAAAAAATTACTATTGAAAGATGAAATTTATAAATATCAATAGAAACGTACTATGCCAAAGATGTGCACAACAACATAAATTATATGTGTATGTTGCCATTAAGGTAGGTAAAAGAAATTAAATATAATTTTAGGTTAGGCCTAGAAAGATGAACCAATACATATTTCTTGGATGTACCTATTTGCATGCATTACCATAGCAGCCAATTTAATAAAATAACTGATGAAACAGTTGATTCGGATGTCCAGCTAGTACAAATAATATTTTTAAGTTAGGCCTAGATTGAACCAACACATGTTTCAACACACACAAACCAATAAAAGCTTGCGTTAAGATATTTAAAATTAAGAAAACAATATGTTACAATCTAATTTAAAAAAAAGACATATTAGAATTTAATAGTAGGCCAATTTATATATGGTAAATGATATATTTTATAAATTGAAAATTGCCTCTTTTATTTATAACAATACAAAATCTCTGTCCTAATTAATATTCCCGAGAAAATAACATTGTGTACAATAACCTGTTTTAAAAAAGTTATTATTTATATATATACAATTTCTATTCATATCGGCGAAGAAAGTCCCGCGATATTCTTCTCCAATCACAAACTTCTGTGGGCGTGTAGGCCTATATTATAAATTAGCGTCTTGCTTCTAGTGGTCGCCATCTTAATTCCAGATTTTCGTTCATATTTCCACAGATTATGTCTTTGTTATTAAATATTTATATGAACTCAGGTGATGTTTTATATTTAGAAATATCTACTTCGTATTTCTGTATATCTCATTTTGTCTCTAGGTCTTCTGTATTTTTATAATCGGCGAAAGATCGGAGTTATATTTTCAATTCGGTTATTTTCCAAGTTGACCTTTCACGTCTAGATAAAAACAAATTATTTAAGTTTTCTTGTCTTTAACTGTGTGTTGTTATTTTTTATGGATTAATCAAATTCTTAGGCGCAATTTTAATATAGGTTTTGATTTGTTTTAGATTGACAATTTTCTGGATTAGTTATAATTGGGTCAGAAAGTATTAGATTTAGAATTTGTTTTGATTCGAGTCTTATCTTTTTGCCGCTAGGCGCGTGTATGTTGACGTTTAAAATTAAATGAATGAAATTGACTTTTTTTTCTTTTTGTATTTAATACCCTTTAAAATTAAAATTTCGCAAAATCCTTTCTTAGTGAGCGTCTATGACCTCATACAAATATGCCTTTAAATTTTGGTATCAATATCTTTGTTGGTTTTTGCTCTACGTTGATTCTCTGTCAGTCATTCATTCAGTCAGTCAGTCAGGACAAAGCCGTTTATATATATAGTGATTAAACTGTATTTTCTGTTCTTTCATTTTATGATATTTAGGTTTTTAGATAAAACAAAATATCAACAACATTAGAATGTTAACAAATAATATTAAAATGCCCAGATTACCATGACAAAGTAGGCCACAAGGTTAAACATTTTTAATTTTGCAAAACATAAAATTGTAATTTGTATTACTCTAAATATTTATTAGAAAGTCCTATTTTTTAGATCTTCAAATTGAAAATGACCTCTGCAAATGTAATAGGAAACTTTGATTTTATAACCAAACACAATGTCAAAGAAGTGGGGATATGTCTGATATTAATTATTTTCAATTTGTATGTGAATCAGATTTATGTAATTACATGCAGTATGTGAATATCAACTCTTTTATGCACATTTCACTTTACAAAAATATGAAATACGTCATTAGCAAATAGGTTCACTTATAATTTTGTATGTATGTTTGTATTCATTTAACAGAATCTTTATAAGTATTTTGAATTGTTTTATAATCAGAAGAAGATATAGGGAACAGAAATAGGTAGCATAGAAGATACATGAAAATCAGAGGCTGCAGTAGAGGATGGAGAGGAATTTGATATACTAGATTTAGAGATGGTAGTAGGATAGTTGCCAAATAGATAATTACCAAAAATAGATGTGTTAATGACAGAGATGCTAAAAAAAAGCAGCAGGATCCTTAAGTAATATGGAAAGAAAACAAGATATCTGAAGATTTTGTAATGGCGATTATTGTACCTATATACAAGAAAGGAAAGAAGCTAAAGTGTTAAAATTATAGAGCCACTTCTATGTCCTTGCCAGAAAATCTATAAGAAACTACTACTGAAAAAAATTAAAAGAAGTCTAAAGGAAACAACTATGGATCCAATAGATCCATAGTACAATCCAAAGATTGACTATGGATTTAGGGATGTGCGAGACCTCAAAGTTTTGAGCCTAGGACTCAGGTTGAGTTTTGGATAACACTAAAATTATTGACCCTTCGATTGTTCAAGCCCGGCTGGATTTTACGAGCCTGGTTCAATTTTATGAACTCTACATGGTTTTCCGAGTAGGTTATACTTTTAGTAGCATGGTTAGGTTTTTGAACAAGGCCCAAACTGTTTTGTAAAACTACAACAAAAGCTTGATATAAACACGAACTGATGAAATGAGAAAAAACTGTCATAATTGATTTAGAATGTGAAATGAAATATATGATATTTAATTTATCTTAGTCAGAATTCTCATGAGATATAACAAGTTTTTTTTTATTAATGTGAAGTTATCAGGAGAAAGGAAGCAGGCTGCCTTAGTTGTGCCTCTGCTTGTCCGCTTCAAACGTGACAACTTATGTCAACACGCATCACTTAATACATACGGAAACCAAAATATTCCCATTTTATTAAACAAAAAACCAAATAAAGGAAATCAGAAGGATACTTATGACAAGGTGGAGAAAAAATAAATAAATATATGGGTTTAAGAGGAACAAATAGTGAAGGATTGGTAGAGAATAAAAAACATATATATGAAAAGTGCAAAAGTTTGTAACACTAGAAGACTGAATAGATACTCTGACTAGTTCCAAACAGAAAGAGGAATGAAATAAGGAAGTGTTTTATTATGTTAAGGTGATAGTATATCTCTAATTAAATGCTTATAGGTGTTTCTTTAATGTACTCTATATTTGCTCCATTCATCAAGAATTTTTCAAATATCTTTCACATTTCCTTTGTTATAGTTCTTACAACATTGAATTAAATAATTTACACTATTGAACGAAGCTACTTGGTAGAACTCCATTTTAATGAAAAAACAAACACAATATTTAATAACCATGCGAAACCATGGTCGGCAAGACTCAATAAAATAAAATTGTAGAATTTACTAAATATTGTGTTTGTTTTTTCATTGAATTAAATGAATTTATTATGTTTTTCATCTCCACTCATTTCTTGAGAATAACATCTCCCATCTTTGCTAACTGCTTTAATCCATTCTTTTTCTTTCCTCAATCTACATCCTTATCACCCATGTTACAGGAATTGATAATTCACATATTTCTCATTATGTTTCAGGGCGTTGCATCACAGCAATGTTCCGTAAATTTCATCCCGAACACTTTGTCTGTGCATTTTGTTTAAAACAGTTGAATAAAGGCACTTTCAAAGAACAAAATGACAAACCTTACTGTCACGCTTGCTTTGAGAAACTGTTTGGCTGAACCCTACACTTCACTGCTTGGTTATTGTACAGTTGACGAGTTTCAATAGTTCGAAATGAAAAAAAAATGAAGTTTTTATGCGACACATAATATGAGATACATTTTTTTATATATCTGTAATTAAATGAAAGAGACAGTATGTACAAAGAATTATTATTAACGATTACATAGTTTATATAATTTACGCTGTATGTAAAACATTTCAATCATAATGATTAAGTATACTTTTAGGTATAAAACATTACATGAGTTGATAAAGAAGTCATGTGTCAAATAGAATTTATTGATTCAAATACTGAACATTCAAGTTTTAAAATATCTGCATGTATAAAGCAAAACTTACTATATTGATAATTTTGAAAAAAAAACTTGTTTACAGGTTATGAAACCAAAATGGTTTCATATTGATACATGTTTTTTGTACTTCATTTTATTAAAAAAATGTAATTGACAGATAATTAGCAGCCATTGTTAGTTGATTGAAACTCTGTTCAAAAAATAATTTTTAATGAGGTTTTGTTTAATGCCTCTAAAGCTCAAAAATTGTGAATTTTGTAAGAGAGGAAGTCTATCTGGAGGGAGGGAGGGAGTACTTATCACTCGGAGCACTTGGAATATATTTTATGATGTTAATTGAAATTTGGTTAATAGGTTTAAATAAAAATGTGCATCATTTTAATATGCTATGTTAAGAATTTTTAAATTATATAAACAATTACATAAAAATAGATGTTTAACTTGAACTCACTTCCTTAAAACACATTTTCTGGTATTACATTGCATTTTGGAAACTATGAGATTATTTTTAGTGTGAACCATATCTTAAAAATGGCTATTGGTAGAGAGTTGGATCTCTATCAATTCACCTTTTCAAAATGGCACACGAATATTGAATTTGGAGAAGAAATTGTTTATTAAAATTTAAATCATCATTTGGATAAATTTCTGTCAATCAATTTAAAATTGTCGTATCATGGAACATTGTTGAGCCATAGTTGATTCAGATTGATTTTTTTTAATGGTCTGTTAAATAAAGTTTATATACATAAAAATGAATTTGAATATCCACTATATCATTGTTCTGGATATTCTAAATGTAACAAAAAACTTTATCTTGGGTTAAACAGCTGTAATGAACTCATTTACAGAGGCGTAGAGAGCTGACACTTGCTCCAAGGTTAAAATTGCACGGACCTCTCATCTTTCCATCCTTTAGGTATTGAAAGGCAATAAGAGGGGTTGTTTTAGATTTAGGTAGCTACAGTTTTGTCAAAGTGAAGTTTCTTTTCAAGAAGAACAAAGTAGCTGAATCTCTATATATATATTTATTGTTTACATTAAGAGGCATACTGTCACACTACAGTTGTCTCTATCTGTAATGTCCGAATACTGTACTTTGTTTTTCACATTTGTATACATAAATAATTTAAAATTATAGAACTCATGTAAACAAGAACGGTAAAACAAACAATTATCAGTGCATAAGGTCTTGAAATTAGCATTTTATTAAGGGCAACAACATAAGCTTTAATGCTAAGTTTATACTTTTATACATGCAGACATTACATGATTTGTGACATTGTATTCATATTGAATAAGCTATTATATTGAAATAAAACAAAATAGTTATTAAAGTTGCTAATATATTTTAGTTTTTATTAAAAACTTATATTTATATAATTTTTATTTCAATTTCCAAGTTTAAAATTTGTTTACAAAATGAGAACACAACATATAAATTGTAATTAATCAACTTAAAAATGTCAAGTACAGTCAAATTAAGGAATCCTAGACAGAGAAATATCAACAGTAACAATTTCCAATATTTGATTCTTTAAAAAAATTTGTAAAGATTGTAGCAACATGTGAAGCTACAGTGTAGCTTATGTAAAGTAACATATCTGCAAAAATATGAAAGATGTTGAAAAAACTTAATAGGTAATGTTTTTGATTAAAGACGTTGTTACTGAAATTAGCACGATAAAAAAGAGAAAAAAGTGGAAAAAGACAACCTAAAAAAAATCAAACACTTAATGAACAAATTTAAGAAGTTGATAAAATATGCGTAATTACCATATTTTGACAAAATTTATTTATTTGTTCACATGATATACAGACCATTTTCAAGTTATAAGTCATTTCTTGGTCACTTCCTTCATGCTCATAACTTTAATAGTTTTGTTGCCTAAATAAATCAAAATTTCCAGTACAATAATACATTTTTGATTATGGGACGCTAGGTTTACATACATAATTATTATGAATACAGAATTCTGACTAACTCTTATTTTCGGTACAACTTTCTGTTTAAAATTCATTGTTATTTTAAATTTTATTCACAGCTATTTTCAATAATAATAAAAAACTGTATTAAACATACAGAAAAAAAACACTATTTGAAAAACTATACAATCTGATATTATTCACAATCATTATTTAAAATTATATTTATAAAAGTATTTAAAAAGTTGAAGATCTCAAAAGTTGACAATGTTACGTCTAAATTATTCCATAGCTATTTTTATTGTAAAGTCAATGTTTTCTAAAGAAATATGTACAAGAATCTTTTCTTTTTGTGATCAATGATTTCAGAGAAAGGTAGACGATTTAATCAATATTTCAGACGGTCTACAATCTGTGGAACAACTTTTATCTTGAGGAAATGATTTTATACCTGTTAGGATTTAATTTGACTGTACTATTAGTATTAATAGGTAATCAGTAGTTGTAACATTGTACTCAATATCTGTATGTTAAATTTCTAATTTATTTGGCGTAATAACCTAGTCAATTGTTTTTATATCCACATAGGGGCTTCCAGATCTAATATTAGACTATCCTAATACAGTACGAAAATTTTGGTTTTGTTATTACAAATTAATTTTAATGTAATTACAACACAGTTTTATCTCATCATATATACAAGATTTTGTAACACGTTGACAGTCATTTTGTGAATATTTATTTTGATACATGTCATCTAATGTATTTTGCCACAATCATACCAAAGTGAAGATGTCACTGTTAACATAACCGTAAACATTGTAATTTGACTTGGAATAACCTTGGTTCACTTTGATTATCTTTGCTAGTTATATATGTCTAAATCCACTGAACAATAATAATCCAATAGGTAGCATTGTTTTAAAAATATAGCTCATTGCAACTACGTGTACTTTATTCTCTTAGAAATTAGCTCTCTTCAACGAAAATTAGATTAGAAGAACAACTAATAATATCTAAGAGTTCAATATTAATGTTTAAGCTACATTTTAGATGTAGAATTTGTACAGCAAAATGTTTACACTTTTCAAAGTTTATAGACTTTTAAATAAAAAAATAGATAACTACACTTACCATAAACAAATATTCACATTCTCATTTTATTCATTTATATTGGAATCAATAATTTTTTTTAAATTATACTCATCATGGCTTGTTTGGTTTTTCAGACTAATTTTGGATAGTTAGGAACACAAAACCTTATTTAGCCTAATCTAACTTTGTCTAAGTAGTGCCTATGACAAGATGCCCATTAAAAACCAAGCAACCCTAGATTTTTATTTGAGAATATGAGAATACATCAGAGAGGCCACTCCCATCTTCTTTTTAACACCTCTCTTGTCTGGTTATCTGCCTCGCCCTTTAGTAAGATGTGCTCCAATCCAAGGAGAAAATAATGGTAAAATTACACAGGCAAATGAGGTATAGGTATTGCCTCGTCATGATGTCATCCGTTCTTGCTCTTGCTGAAAAAATGCCCCAGCGTGGGGCACCCCTTTGTCCATATCCAGGATTGTTCATATCATTTGAAAGCTGAAGAAATCAATAGTTTGTCCTCTTCATCTTCCTGTCAACTCTTCCAGTACCACTACCTTAGCAACTCTTTTGTAACAAGAAAGTGAATATTGCTAAGTTAAGGTCGATGACATTACAACTCAACTCCTTGCCGTCACATCTTTCACTTCATTCCCCGCTACAATATAATGCTTGGGAATCCATTGGAAATCAATTTGATATTTCTCTCATGTTGTTTTTGGAATGAGGATTTAAATCTTCATGATCCTGAATGTGTAGTCAGTCGGTGTACACTATCATATTGCTTATAAGGCAAATTTGAAGTCCGTTAGGATACAGATATCTCTCCCGTTATAAGACGGGCAGTTATTTAAATCTGCATTGATCGCCAAGAGTTCTGCATCGATGCTTGATATAGCATTTACAGGAGAATAATATTTATTTTACTTTGGTTTCTTGGTTGAAGTATGCTTAGCCAGCTTTACTTCATACATGGGATCTAACGAACCATCCATGAATATATTTATACATACTTCATAATTTGTGTAGATCACTTTTAGTTATTCTGTTTTCAACTGCACCACAGTTTTGAAGGAAAGTCGTCATCTATTAATACAGTGTATTATTTTCTTGGAGGATCTTAGAAGTACCCAAGATGAGTTTGGATGTAAGTTCTCACATTTTATTCCTTAGTTTATTTACTTTGTAAGAGAAAACTTGTTTAATTTATTGAATTGATTTCAATTCTCCTATATGATGAAGTAGATTTAAAGTTTTATTCTTTAGGTGTTTATACCAGCCACATCAACATACCCATAATTTTACAGACAGTCTTCACATTGTTTAATAATTAAATTGTCAGTGGAGGGGGAAAAATCATTAAGTTACCTCAAGATATGTATACTATTAAAAATCAAAAGATGCATTATTTGGCAAATAACTAAACAAATACTGTAAGGTGCCATTTTATACAATCAGCGCTAGAAAATACTGTCGCAGATATGCAGTCAACGTGTTACTTTAATACTATAAACACAAATTAATTTAAAATTTACAGTAACTCACTGTAATTTCTTATTTCAATTTAAAAAATTAAAATGTGACTATTTTCACAATTAAAATTTCAGATTTTACAACTCTAAAATATCAAGACAGGTACAGGGGTGTATTTTATGAATGGCAGTACTTGTCCACTATATACAATTATTAAAATGAAAACTCTTGATAACAAATTTTATAATTTATTCTTCCATAATAGATAGTTCTTAACATAATTCTTATATTAGCAAATCAAAGTTTGTACATTTGTAACTCATATAAAACATTTATAACAATGTTATTTATTTTATTCCAGCTTTATGTAATAATTGTTATGTATACACCAAAACATCATGTTTGTCTAGTTGTATCATTTTATTTTTAATCTGTTTAGTTGTATTATATGTTATTATGTTGTTCAAGGCAAGCTTACTTATTGGTTGTGAGTTTTGTGAATGTCATTTTAATTATTTTTGTAATTTATATTAATTGAAACGGCATAATATGTTATATATATATTTTGGAATTTGTTATTTAATGGTTAAAAATTAGGCACAATTTTTAAATCCTCCAGGAATAAATTCTGTATAATTCTTAAATACTTTATAAAACTTGGTTCTTATCAAAATAAATATTAAAAAAAAAAAAAAAAAAAAAAAAACATTGTAAGAATTATTATAATCTATATATTTGTAGGACATACGTAATTTATTTGGGTACATTCTTTCACCACTAAATTTACTTTCACAGGAAATGAGATATATCAAATAAACTGTTTTAAAAGAAATCTAATATAAAGGTGGTGATTAACATAAATAATATATATAAGAATTGATTAAGCAGTGCTTATGAAGAAAATGACAATTACAAGAAAACTGGGATTTATGAAATCAAATAGGACGTAAACTTTAGATAACACTTTAAAGGAACACATTAAATCCTATATATATAAAAGACAAAATTTTAATTTACCATCACATCTGTTCGAATAAGAGCACATCACAAAATAAATTAAAGATTGTATGAAATTATTATTTTACTGTAGCAAGAGTAGACAGTTAAATATATTTGAAAATTTTAAAATGTTTGAAGTAAAATTAAAAGAACAAAATATTTTAAATGACCAAATAAATAATCAGTGTCAACATTTACAATAGGCTAGGCCACCCACAACTGATTTACACAAAATATTACAGTTGACAATCACTAAACATTGAAACTTATAGCTGGCTACAAAATTTATTTAATTCTTCATTTCCAACCCATAAAACGAAATAATAGTCTGGAATATCTAACCAAACTCTGGAATAAACAACAACTGGATTGGTGCTGCTACCTTTCGGGGGGAAAAACTTTATGAATCTCTTCTAACAATTGTCCCCAACCAATGGCAAGTCTGTGAAAACTTCTGTTGATAATTCAGTAGGTTAATAGAGAAAGCTATGTATTATTTCACTTAAACAGTGTCTTTTGTAAATTTGTTTCATATCAGATGTCAAGTCTCCGAGTTAGTTGGCATGGTTACTTACAATTTTCAGTAAAAACAGAAAACAAAATGCAAATAAGAGTTTCAGATTCATACCTAATACAGATTTCCAAAAATTATACTAAAAAAATTTACAATGAAACTTCCAAATAACGGAGACTGCTCAGACTGCATAAAATGACCGCTATTGAGAAGTGTCCAGTATCATGAGAAATGCAGTTATATAGGCCGTCTGATAACAATGCTAAACCACCAGAATAGCAGTTAATAACGATATTGAACGTTTAGAAAATTTAAATGGTTAACCTAAATCATATGTTCATTAACAAAATACCATTTTATATGTATAGTACAGTACATGTAATGTCTTTATACTGTCACTGAGAAATCACAACTAGCAGTTAACCTACTGTTTAATAAAGCACATTACTTTAATGCATACACAGTCGATAAAAGTGAAATATAGATATTGTTTCATACTGTCTACTGGATTATCAAAGTTTTTTTAGTAAAATAGTCATAATGATTTTAATCTTACAAAAATACACAAATTTGAAAATTTAATACAGTAATATTATTTATTTATTAATCATTTTGTATTACAGTACTTTCCAACTTGAAATCTTATAACCTAAACTTTTTCGTTTAATGTTAAACGTTATCATTTGAGAGACATCACAATACTATACTGTTATCACTACAATTCTATTCAAACTGAATTCTTAAAGGACACTGATGACTCTTGTATAAAAGACACAAAGAAACCAAACCTAGTTTCCAAAAAGTCAACTTCCGGGTAATTACCGAACAGACATTACAATGTGTGTTTCGAGACATTTACATTTTTCTAGAAAAAAGTGATATTTTATGCTGTCCATTTTTCAGAAGTTTCAACTGACCCATTGGCCATCAATAATGTGACTGTGTCCGTTTTTGGAAAAGTTCATTATTTAGAAACACTACAAAGGCCAGAAAAACATGATCCCCATCGGGGAATACTAAAATGTCCATTTATTAGAAGTGTCCGTTAAGGGATGTTTCACTTTACCAAGTTTTAAATCAAATAAAATGGTCTGTTAAAATAACTTTTATTTAAAAACTAGATTATAAAATATTTGTAGTTTGTTTTTAATTTTTAAGAGTCTTCCATTACAGCTTAAATATCTCCACTTTCAGTTTATTAAAAGACTGACCAAAATATTGTGGAAGAGAATAATTCACTTGTTACTTTATACTATTCTTTCTTGAGTATAATCTATATTTTTTTTTTCTGCCTCTTTAAATAAATAATGTTTTTGCTCTGTTCAAGTAGTACATTTTACTACAATAGAGTATCCAAACCCATACATAACTATATGAATGTGTTTTGAATTTTGCACCACAATATACTGAAAGAACAATGTATTTTGATGGTTGAAGAGATTTAACCATCAATATACTCTGCGGCACTCAATAATATTGATAACATTGATCAATTAATATTGATTTGATGATAAACTTTACCATTTATACTTCAATAATTCATAAACAATTTTTTTTTCTTTTGTGCCTTGATCAATGTTGTTTTTGTCGTTTTGTTTCTTGTCATATAGTTTAATTGTCTTCAGTCATTTTGTTTAAAGATAAAAAACATTTAAACTGAATATGGAATGTTTTAATACATCAGTTGAATGTTATGTTTGTAAATATGCATGTATCATTTAACTACAGAAATAAGTTACTTATTGATTAGTCATTAAAATAAATTAAATAACAACTGAAAATGTAAAATAAAATTGGTTCATGGAAGTTTGGTTTCTGAAAATACAAACTTTCGTAGGTTGTAACTGTCAATGAAAATTTTAAAAAGAAGTTTTATTTCAGACCTTTCTATGAACAAATACACGAAAAATATTGGATATTATGACAAACGTCAGTATTTATTTATCTACAGCCCAAAAGGCAAATGCGAATATCAAACTTAACACTAATTTTTCTTTAGATATAGTGTTGTGGAGTATGAAATCCAGTTTAAAAATTGCTTAAATTTCCAAATGTTTTGGGACCTTAAATGAATATAAATTTTGAATTGTCTTTTTTTATTATTTCACTTATATTGGAAAATATAACCACACTGATAATTTTTGAGTTATATAACTGTTTTGATCAAATAAATAAATGCTACTTATTATGGATTAGAACTCGAATAGACACATTTGACCAACAAGATTTTGTTAATATAGGTTCAATAAAGTGTTGAAGGAAACATTTATAAATAAAACAAACTTCTTAAAATTAAGGGTGTGATTTGTTTGTAGTGTATTTAGAATTTTATTTTGAGAAACCATAATTTGAAATGACTAATATTGAAAATGGTGTTAAAATAATATCCCCTTAACTTTCTAGCCTATTTAATATTAAATTATTAAAGTATAATGTAAAAATTTAACAATAATTTCTGGATTATGGTTTTTATTAACTTTATTATTATTATTTTATTTAAAAAAATCAAATCATGTATTTTGTTCTTCCAAAATAAAACGTGTTCAATTGTTGTTGTCTTGATGACTTGTATTTATTTTTACCCTCTTCTCCCCAGTATACTTGTTCAAGAAAGCACCTACAAATTGATGTGCGAACCCAGATTTTTAGTTCGAGCTGAGTCTCGATAAATTGAGCTGAGCTCAAGCTTTAGTCGAGCTTGAGATTTTACCGAGCTCAAGCTTTAATTGAGCTTGAATTTTTACCGAACTCAGGTTTTTTACGAACTCAAACTTTTAACGAACTCCAGCTTTTAATTAACAAGGTCGAACTTTTTTCAAGCCTTTTAACGAGCTCAAGTTTTTTAAAGCTTCCGATAAATTTTATATTAAATAATAATCAGAATAATGTCAATATTTGTTTTGGAATGGACAATATGGAGAAACCAGTGTAGTGGAAAAAGCGAAGTAGCTGTAATTGATAGGAAATAGACACTCTCGATCGAACCAAAGGATACAAACTTCCTTTGGTGTAAAATTATATTACAAACTCATTTCATTCACACACTTTCTATCAAATATATATGTTATTACATAACATTAATTATGGATTTGTAGATGAAGATAGTTTGGATTAAGAAAAAGAAGAAAAAAAATCAAGCCAAATAAAAGAATAAACTTATGGTTTCATAAATAAGAGTAATATAATTCACGAATATATGAAAACTTACACAGTCCAAATTTTGGTTAACTATTTTATACAAAATTTAATAACATAATTTACAAAGTGTTAACACAATGACTAGCGTTATGCCTAATAGAAATGAGGTGAGAGAACTAGATCGGCTTGAACGGGTGTTTGTATTAATTTGTTATCAGGTCTAGTCTATAGCGCTCAACAGACAAAACTTCCCATTTACATGTTTTACAGTCTCCTTTAGTAGGAGAAAGTATGGTTTACATATGACTTTAATATGAGTACAATTAATTCTGATATAATTGTTGATTATTATTTGTATATAAAAAACTAAAACACTAACTGAGAAAACAATATTTTTCAGAATTAGTGTAATTTTTATTATTTGAAATCGAAAATGTTTGAGGATTGTCAAAATGGGAACCAAACATCATATTTATATTTTGATTACACCTTATAAAAAAATGTTCAAGCTTAGGGTAATGTAACTGTGGGTAGTCCTATGTTTTTAGAAAGGCTATAATTATTGCGAGTTAAATAAAATATTAAAACAATAAAATTATTGGCGTGTATATATTGACATGTGATGATTGTGAAAATGTACACATAGGCCAAACTGGGAGAGCGTTTAAGACTCAATTTAAAGAACACTTGCCAAAAAGAACAATTTCAGTTAACAAATTGAATTTTGCACACCATCTAATAGACGAGGACCATGGTTACAGGAACCTACAAAATAACCTGAAACCAATTAAAATATGTTTTAAAGGTAGACATATGAATGCAGTCGAGGAGTATGAGATTTATAAGGCGTTCAAATCAAGAGATGCAAATGGCAAACATCAAATATTGAACGACCAACTAAATTTCAACTCAAATATCTTGTACAACACGGCGATAAGAATTCAAAAAGCCCGCGGTAAGAATAGGTTCTGAGTGTGCGAGGTAACAGGCTGTCAGTTGCCGTCCGGTAGCCAGAAGGTGTACACCTAAATGTACTTTTAACGTGATGTGTGTTTTGTATAAATAATTTTAGTGTTTGAAGACCTCAGTTGAGTAATGTATTTATGTTATGTCTGAAGATGGGATAAATGTCCCGAAACGTGTCACTAACACAAAAAAGAGGTCACTTGATGGAAACTTTATTTCAATACATTGAAATCATATTTAACTAGTTGAAATCATAAAACAAGTGATGGAAATTCAAATTATCTAGGTATTCTCAAATAAGATTTAATAAAATTATTAATTGTCATTTTTAAACTGATGATCTGCGATATATGGCTTTACAGAATTTAAAAAATATCTTTACAAGAGTGTTTTATATTTTCCACCTAATTTTTTAGCAAAAGTGTTGTAAGATAAAAAGTACACCTTAAATTTTAGGTGTTAAATTTTAAGGATACAGTATTAATTTAGTAAATGAAGTCTAGTTTTCACCCTTAAATTAGAATTGAACTTTTTATATATTTAACTAGTAAATTTTTATTCATTCTTTATATTTTTTAAACTGATCATCAAATCTTTTGCATTTTTTCATTTCATTTGATAAAATTTGTTTAAAAAATAAGTTTATAAAATGAAAAATTACAAAATAAATTCAGAATGTTGTCTGATTTGTTATAAATTTGGTTCAAGTTTAATCAAAATTGTATCTAACTTGAAGTTATTTTGAGATATTCAACCTTTTAAGACCTTCATCCATGGTTCACAATTTCTTCTTTTTTTTTGACAGATTTGTCTCAAACTGGGATTTTTGGTGGAGGCAGCAACAAATACTTATTTTGCTTAGTCCTTTGGTTTTTTGGATATGTGCGAAAAGATATTAGTAGCATATTAATTCATTGCACTTCTTATAATATCCATAAAAGTGTAGTTTAGCTGCTAAAAGTGCAGTTTTGAAACTGTAGGGTGTAGTGTAGGAAAATTGGCACACATAGAAACTTTCTTTATTACCCAAGATTAAGTGGTGTCCAACTAATTCTTTATTATACTGCTGTTATATATATATATAATTATATGGTGTCCAACAGAACTTGAACTAACTACAGGGAAATCACATCATGTATTGATTTCATTAATTTAAGTACTTTCGATTGAAATTGGTGTTGTTACATACATGATATAAATTATATCTGTTATGAATCATGTTCTAGTAATATTGCATTAATAAAATGTTTTAAAATATTACATTTGACTAAAAATTGGATGAAATAACTTGGTTCTAATATGAGCTTTGATAATGGCTAAAATATCCAGTATTGATTAGTTAATTTTAATAAATTTCATAAAATGTTTGTTCTAGTCCACAACAGTTCAATTAAATTAAAGAACTTTGTAATAATTTTGCTTAGGAGTCAGTTTATATGAACAGTAGCTTAAGGATATGACTAACCCAGTCTGTCTGAAGTTCAATGTTAACTGTTAAATGATAGTTTCTGATGGATTTGAGCTGGATTAACTGGTTCTTTGAGGTAAAACTTTCTCCTAATTTCATCAGAGTGATCCAAGGGTATCTTTCCTCCTTGAAATTATATGGTCGACTCCCCCTTCCAACAATCAGTCCAGACCAGTGTCATTTATGTTTGAAACCGCCGCCTTCTATGTCATATGTTCAATACATGCAATTCAAAACTGAATATGTTGTGTGAGACCAGATAAAATGGTGATTAAGAAGTTTTGGGTTAATTTTTGACTATTATATATGAATAATAATTAAGTTAATTTTGTTTACTGCTTTACATTAACTTAATATTTACATTAGGATGCATGGCTGCAACTACCTATTATATTAGTAGATCGTATTTTACAATGAAATTGCATTGACCAATTAGAAGAGTGAATGGCCAGGGTTTCCGACCATCCTCAATAACTCAAATAGGCGTACTAGCATCTGTAGTTTTGTGTTAATATTTATTAAATTCAACATTTTTGTGTAAAACCTCAAGACTTTTGTGAAAGATAATTTAATGGGTGATATAGTAGTGTTAATGAAATTTTGTTTTGGTTGATGTTTAAACAATTATAATCGAAAATGATTGAACTCGTCCTGAGAAATATTTGATTTAAACATAGTCTTGTAGCCACTTTTAATTGTTAATATCTGTCTGTAATGGATATGTTACGCTTTAAAGTTATTTTTGCTGGATATGGGATATTAGGCCGTAATTTTGAGTTAGGTTTTATGGGTATAATCATTGAAAATAATTATTTTCTAGTACAAAACAGGGACATTTCTTCTTCATTAACGAATTTGTTAATTACTGCTTTGGGTGCTAGTTCATTCATTCCAATACTGTTTCTAAACAGAATGACAAATATTTGAAACGACTTTTTTTTTTTTTACATTTGTAGTATAAATAAATGAAATATAAATATTTTATAACATCAATTTTATGGTACAAACATTATAACATTATTTGGGACCTCGAGTATTGTCTCTTTTGCCGTGGTTTGCCCTTTGAGTAGTAGCTTTTACAGTTGATTACAATACAGTTTGTTTTTTTAGTCCTAGGGATTCTATACAGATAACAACACAATTGACAAAACATATTAATTTCTTACATCTGAACAATTGATACTTAATTTTAAATGGGTGCCTAGCTGGTGTATTATGAAATGCAAATTGGATGATGGGCATTTATTTGATTGATGTAGGCATTTAAAAGTTTATGAATTGTTCAATGTTATTTGATTTAACAGTTTTGTTATTTATTTTATTTTTTTGCAAGATATCTATCGATGTTAATTTGATCTTAAAATATGTGAATTCCTTTAAGCTGATAATTGAGTTGTATAGTTCCAAAACCTGCCTACTTCGTTTTCACAAATGTTTCAGGAGAAAGGTAAAACTGTTGCTATATTATGCATATATGTTACAAATACATGCTTTTTACCCTTGGAAACATTTTGAATTATAGAACAAGGAAATATTAACGTGATTTACTCTAGATAAACCTGTTTATATATATTTAATGTATAATTTTGGATAAGGCAGCTTTTGGAATTGTACATGGCTGTAGGCAGCTTTTGGAACAATTTAGGTTGGATAAGGCAGTTTATGGAACAAAACCCTGAAATATGGAAAAGGCAGTTTTTGGAATAACAAACTAATAGTGGCAGGTTTTCAAATAAATCATTCATGGTTTTTTCATTATTTTTAATAATACTTTTATTCAAACCTTATAAAAAATCTTATAATCTAAAATTGAACATTATTTTAAAAGTAAGCATCACTTTACTGTTTATACAGATACAAAGATATTATGTAATATCCCTGCAAAAAATTAATTAAAAATGTTTTTTTGTGAGTATTTTGTAAAGAATTATTTAAACCCTGTGTTCATTGTCCCAACAATGATCTTCGTGTTCACACACTTCGTCCTCTTCTACATTCTCACAACCTCTATCTAGAATTTGAATATCTAGAATTATTTAAACCCTGTAGTCATTGTCCCAACAATCATCTTCGTGTTCACACACTTCGTCCTCTTCTACATTTTCACAACCTCTATCTAGAATTTGAATATAAATATTCAGATCTGGGATATCTCTCCATTTTTCTCCAAAATGGCTAGAAAGCAGATCGTTGACATCCTTTATCTTCGCAGGTTTTACAGCATTGCGCAGAGAAACTATTTCTGGTTGAATTTCGTGTACTGACTTGTTTTTCCTTATTACTGAGCGTGGTTTTCCTGTGTTGCTCCTATAAAACGTTTCTCCTCTTACCAAAATGTGTGTTTTGTTTTTGTTCCGACTTAAGATAAATCTTTTTGAAGGATTAAATTTGAAGTGCCAGCTTCCTGGTATTTTTTGTACCTCGGTGATAGCTGACTTCCAATCAAATACAGGACAGCTGCCACTGCCAAGTTCAATGACAGTAGCATAGTTTGCAATTATGTCCTTGTATTCGTCTGGCAAAATAATTGTATCCTTTTTCTTAATGTCTTTCTCAATATACGCAAAAACCCTATCAGGGGGCATAAATGAATGCCCTACTACTGGAAAAATTATCTCAACTTTGAGAACATTAGGGGGGGCCTTCTCTAACAACCACTTAGATACCATTCCAATTAGTGTGGTGTTCTTATTTTGCCCCCCACATCCATCGGCAAACAAACGAACCTTTTTTATGTTAGGGCCTTTAACGCTAGTTTGTAGCGCATGAAATACTGCACTTGCGATTTCGTTCGACCCCTTGGCAAATTGGTATTCATACCAACAATAACTAAAGACGTTATCTTTTGTAAGTTTGTCCTTAGATGTTCCCTGAACCACTGTAAAATTGTACAAGTACAACTGGCGGGAATAGTATGCTTTTTGGTCTGGGACCTTCGGCAATACCTGGTTTTTCTGGCAGTCATAGGACATAACAATTGTGTCTTCAGAACTTTCACCCAACATTTGGAAAAAAGCTTTCGCTCGAAGAGAATGGATTCTATTCTGTGTCATTAAGTTTAATTTTTCCTCCTCAGTATTAGCCCTCTTCAGCTGTTCTTTTAGTTGTAAACACTTTGAACAAGCATCTACGGCTGGTGCTCCAAAACCAATGTTAAAGTGTATATTTACAAAGTTTCTAAAAAGGATTTTTTGGCTTTCAAACGTACATCAGTATCTTCACAACTGGAGTTATAGAGCCTCCATAATTTATTTAAATTTAAATTGCTAGAGAGATACTGTCGTTTTGACTTCCCTCGACAATAGTGCTGCTCAATAACTTGAATTTTACACATAAATGTGTTGATTGCTTCACGCTTAGCTATATTTTTCTTAGATCTAGTGTCACCTCCACGATTATCTGTGATTTGTTTACCTTGAAAGTGTTTTCGGCAAACGTTTTGGATTCTAGTTTTTTTCAGACCTAAAATGTTCATGAAAGTTTTTTGACAGACAGGTACCTTGTCTGGAACTCCAGGCCGAAGAGTAGCTTTTTTAACATTATAAGTAACTGACATACCTTTTCTAGAACTGTTGTCTTTTTTCTGTCGACTTCTTTTAGGTGCAGTAACATTACAATACTTTAAGATTAGATGATCCTGTACAATTTTCTTTTGAGTTGCATAAAACATCTTGTGGAAGTGCATGACGTCTCGCTTGGTCAGGGACTGACATTTCAAATTTTTGGAAGAATGTCCACAGTCCGGTAAACCTGGATCCCCCTTTCATGAGTATCTGAAAATTAAAAAAATGAATGTAGTCTTGCTTTAGTGAAATTATAAAAAGGCCATATGCTTTAAAATTAATAAAACAAAATGCTATGCAAGGGATTTTAGGTATAGGCCTACAAACACTATAGTGGTGTTGTATTGGGGCAGACTTTGATGCGCCGCGCCCCATGATAAGTTTCGTACATCTTGCTGTTTAGGCCAGAGAAGGTTATTGATATATTGAAAATATTACAGTCTTATATTATTATTAGATTTGCAATATGTAAATATTCTTTCTTGGGCTATTCGCCACGGCGCAATGTTCGAATCTTAGCTGTACAATAATTTAATCAAATGATTTTTATGTAACATTGGGTGCCGCTTATTAAAGTCAGCCCTTGTATTGTAATACACATTATAACTTTTAAATTTTAATAAGTAACTATAACAGATCTACTTATCAAGAATCCGAACCTAACAATTTATAAAAGGCCTAGGTCTAATTCATACTTTGCTATAACCTTACCTTTCTCTCTTCTTTCTGTTTTTACTCCACTCTTCTTCATTTCTTCTTATTTTCCGACCTCTTTCTTGAGGGTGAAGAAAACTATTGTTGTCCATTTCTGATAAAATTTATATTACTTCATACCTAGGTTAATAAAAATTTGCTTAATAATCATAACCACAACAACTTTAGCCTAATTATTAAAGATGCAACAAAAGAATAATAATTTATGATTCTCAGCGGTTCTGTGTGCAATTACAACGTTATAAACAGGGTTGACAACTTAGAAAACTAAAATATCCCAGTCATATGTTATAATAGTAAATTAGTAGCAAGTTTGATAAAATAATAATTAATATTATTATAAAAGTCTGAGGAGAGTACGTATTGCGGAGTAAGCATGTTTTGGAACAACTAATTCGGTCGCCTTATTAAAATGCCATGTCATAAGGCAGCTTTTGGAATGGAGTGGAGAAGGCATGTTTTGGAACAAACTACCTTTGGATTAGACTTATTTTGGAATAAACTCATAACTTCTTGATTGTTTTTCACTGGGAAAAGGATTTTTTTGGAACGAAATTATAGATGATATGTGTACATCTTCCGCCATTTAATAATGTGGAGTCAATATCTCAATTTCTTATTTTTTGGGAGAAGGCAGGTTTTGGAACTATACGACTCAATTACCTATAGCTTTTTGGAAAATATAAGTTATTATGTTCGTCACCCACCAAGATGTGAAATTCTTTGACACAGTTTTAATGAACCTGATTTAAAAAGTGTTCCTTCCTCATTCTTGGTCCAACCAACAATCCTCTCACCTTTTTGTAGCAACCTCTTCTTCGTTATCTTGTATATTTAGCATTACACCTTAATACACATATTATGTGGGCTGAAAATTTTCTTAAATTATATGAGTTACAATTTCATTTGGGTATATATAAGTACTAAGGTTTGATGGATGAAATGGGCAGTTTGAGGTGTAGGACTATTTTGGTGGTGGTCAGGGTCTTGTGGTTGATGATACCCTGAGGTGATAGTTTATTTATAACCTGAATCAAGGTAACATTATTATAGTTGGTTAGGTCAAAATTACGAGATGTTGCACCAGATTTAAAAAAAAAATAGAAAAGGTATTTAGTGAAATTTTAATGCGTAAAACAAGATCATCTTTATCCATAATATTACAACAAACATTTGAGTCAGTTTACTCTAGCCATTATTTCAAGTTTATATCAATAATGATTTGGGGAGAGGGGCACAACCAACTTGAATGCCTAGACACAATTTGTCTAAGTGCAGTACTGAATACAAATTTTGAAGTATATTTATTAATTTATTTTTTGTTTCTGTGAATCTTGTCATTGAAAGTTAATTAGTTTAATAAACCTATTCAAAGAAAGCTTTGACTGATTTTGCTAAGTGTAGCATTTCCTGTATAACACATTCCATGATAGTTCAAGAGTTTGTAAAATTTAATTTAGAAAGCAGCATATTACTGAACATTATTGGGAGAAAAATAGACTACACAGAAAATTGTGGTCTAGGTGAGAGATTGTTAATAACCAAGAAATTGCATTTGGTGCTGACCAGTGCAGAATGAAATTAAATATCATCTGAAGTTGTGATATGGAAATAAGTGTATTTGAAATTGAAGGAATCTTACAAAATCAAAAAACAACATAGATTTTAAATGTTCAATTTTAACAGCTCAAGGTTATATTTGTTAAAATTTTAGTAATGATTAAAAAACTTTCTCTAATTACTAAATTAAAAACTCAGGTACGTTATAAAAAATGCTTGCTAAAAGATTAGGAATTATTGCTTTCAATTGACCGAATGCACAGATTTGAATTAAATTATGTATTCCTCTATTGAACATGACTGGCAAGATAAATTAAAAGTAATTTAATGTGACAACAGTTGGTGCTTGATGGAATTTCATGTTAATGAAAATAAATAATTATTTAATTCCACAACAGAGCTTTATTGAGCTATATATATTTCGCGTTAGTTACATATGTAGCTTGAAAATGCCTAATGGCAAAACATGTCACTTAATAAAATTTTGTTGTAGAATTAAATAATTGTTTCATTATTTCCATTAATATTTTAAAGCTCTTTCTAAATATGTTCTACTGGAATGTAGTAGAATCTGCAAGAAAAAGAAACTTCCATTCACTGATTTGTGTTGTTTCATATCATAATTTAAAAAAATCTATCTTAAATCAAATTGAATCACTATGACACTAGTTCAATTTGGTTTACTTTATAGAATGGATTTTTTTTGCTGAAACCCTTTTTTCCACAACCTTAAAATTAATATTGGGTTTTATATAATATAGAGCTTTCAGACTTCACTACAATTTTAATGATAAAGGGACATTATCTATGAAAACTCAACATATTTTCGTTAAAAGACAAAATGTTTCTATACTTTGTATTTATAGTATGAAAATGATCAAGGTATAAAAAAAGTAAACAATCAGTATTTACATGGAAGTTTTGAGAGGTTTCTATGTTGAAAAAAAAAAAAAATTACACAATATTTAATTTTCTGTAAATTGTAGTAACATAATAATTAAACTAGTTATCTACACTTTAAAAGGCATTTTTAATATAATTAAAAATTTAAGATAATTTTTAAGCTTTAATGTCGTTAACCTTTGTTTGGGTACCTAGATTATCCTGAAATAACTCATGGAAATTGTAGATTTCAGTTGTAAATAGTAATCATCATATAGTTACATCCACATCTTTTTTTAGAACAAAAATGGTAAATGTTGTATAAACTGTAAAATAAATAACAAAACTATAACACATGTGTATGGCGACGTAAACAATACGAGACTGGCTTACAGTGATGGCAAAGTTACGTAGTGAATAACAGTAGAAACTTATAAACAGGTTTCCAATAAGTGCTGCAACCATGATGAGAAACATGGAACTATGCTTGAACACTATATTTTGGTCTAATCCAAATGAGAACGGCTATTTCAATATTGCCTGTAATAACTCGGGTTAGTTCATTTTAGGACAAATGCTGCCAATGAAACATCTCGGGGTTAATGGGAAATGCCGTTATAAAGTTTTGAATATTTTAAAATTGAGAGTAGCGATTTAGAACATAAATCATTTGGTGAAGTGAAGATTTATAACCTAAACCACTTTGCTATACCAAAAATAAAATTAGTTTGAAAGTAATTAGAATTTTTTTCTTAACTTGTGGTTTGTTATGCTAGTTGAGGTAAATCTTCAAATTTGAGATATTCAAACTTTTATAATGGCATCATTGGTTCGTTTTCTTTTTTTTTGTGGTTTGAAACCTCTTGGTAATCATTAACTTTAAAAAGAAAATAAATTAAATATCCTTAGCTCTTGAATACTCTTCATAGCGTCATCACCGGAAGAGAACAAGAGTTGGTCAAGAGAGGCCTGATAGGAAAGATGAAAGGGATTTAACCAGACTGAAGAAGAAAGGTATCTATTTAGCTAGAGTATCTCAGGCTACTCTCCAAACTCACTATAAATGAGGCCCAGAGGGAATGGCACCATTGGTTAATTTTCCCTTTTAACAGAGAACTCCTCCAAAAAATATAGACAAAAATAAAAAATAATTTCAAAATATATCCACAGAATTTTGAACAAAACCTGTACACTTGTTTGGACTGTAGAAACACATGTATGTTTGATACATCAAAGTAAAATAATTTTTTTCCTGAGGGGGGATAGATTAAAAATACAGTCTCCATTGACATGATCACCGTTCATGTAACCTTGAATGTTAGGTCTTGTATCAGTAGAATAAGATTTCTTGAGTATTTTAGGTAAATATAATTAAGGTAAATTTAAACACATATATTCTGCTCAGTAAATAATGTCTAATTTTGGTATAAAATATACAAAAAAATAGGACTAACAAACACAATTATAATGTAGAAATATAAGCTAATGATACATATTTCTTAAAAGTGAGCAGTTTAACAGAATTTCTTCTTAGTATTCCTCAGCGCCTTCTCCTTCAGCATCCACTGAATCCATTCCAACTTCTTCATAATCTTTTTCAAGAGCCGCCAAGTCTTCACGAGCTTCACTGAACTCTCCTTCTTCCATACCTTCACCTACATACCAATGAACAAAAGCACGCTTTGCATACATTAAATCAAATTTATGATCAAGACGAGCCCAAGCCTCAGCGATAGCAGTGGTATTAGACAACATACAAACAGCTCGTTGTACTTTTGCTAAATCTCCTCCAGGAACTACAGTGGGAGGTTGATAGTTAATACCAACCTTGAAACCAGTTGGACACCAATCAACAAACTGAATAGATCGTTTTGTTTTAATGGTAGCGATAGCAGCATTAACATCTTTCGGTACCACATCGCCTCTGTACAGCATACAACATGCCATATACTTTCCATGGCGAGGGTCACATTTCACCATTTGATTGGCAGGTTCAAAACAAGCATTTGTAATATCAGCAACAGATATCTGTTCATGATAAGCTTTTTCAGCTGAAATTACAGGTGCATAAGTTACCAATGGGAAATGAATACGAGGATATGGTACCAAGTTGGTTTGGAATTCAGTAAGGTCAACATTAAGAGCACCATCGAAACGAAGAGAAGCGGTTATTGATGACACAATCTGCCCTATGAGACGGTTCAAATTGGTATAAGAAGGACGTTCAACATCAAGATTTCTTCGGCAAATGTCATATATAGCTTCGTTATCAACCATGAAAGCACAGTCGGAATGTTCTAATGTTGTATGAGTCGTTAGTATGGAGTTGTAAGGCTCAACGACTGCTGTAGACACCTACAACATAAGAAATACAGGGCTGTTGTTTTTAAAATGTCAAAATAAACCATACTAGTGTCCCTATTGACTGTAAAATTAGGTATATTCTTGTATCTATATGCTAATCGTGTTATATCTTATGATTTCTTAAACAAATTGACTTGTCCAAATTTATGGGATTTCAGCTCTAGATTTTCTTTTATTTTAGCTGGTTTTAGATAATTAAATTTGTAAAGAGAGTTAATTTATACTTCCCAAATGATACGTCTGATTATTTCTTGAACAGCACATGGTATAATTACAAAATATTGAATCAGTTCCCCCCCCCCCCGAGAAAAGTGATTTTTCACATAACAATTGTCTGTACTTATGAACGTTACAGGACACAAACAATAACATAAACACTTTAAAGCTGTTTATGGCCGCAATTTAAGACAGCAGATGCATATTGTTAAAACTTACAAAAGTTGTATAGACAAATAACAAGTGATAGCATGATATTGTAGATAGTATAATTTTATACATAGAAGAACTCAATTTAAGGTTAATGATAAGATTTTCAATTAATCACAATCTCATGTCAGTTTTACTTGTGTTGTAATAATCTCAAAATCGAGATCATGTATAGATACCAAAAATAATATATACATTTTATATCTTTTCATCTAGCAAATCCACACAGAAACCGAGCTCTTGGCAATATTAGCTGTCCTTCAAGATAAAAATATTCCACCTCCAGTAGATTCCTGGACATTGTGATATACTGGGCAATGAAAGAGCTGACAAGGTGACAAAAAGGGTTCTTCATTTTCATCCGAAACCAATCGCAACGGAAATACTCAGAGACAAGAAATAACTTTGTAAAAGAATGGATAGGCATTCTATTCTCCTAACAAAGACCTTTAATATGATGTAAAACCCCTGACTCTGCGGAGCATCCCTATAAGGTGATGAAAAATTGATAGTTGCTTCAAAAAGTATATTTTAAAGTACATTATTGATGCACTTGCTAAGTTTTATTGCTTAATCTGTAATGGTTCAAAAATATAACACTGCTCTGATACTTTTTAATACAATCTGTATAATCTCAGATCATTAATAAAAAGTATGGATTCAATTAATTGTATGATATTTAAAAGTAAAATCATAAATACACAGGTGTTTTAAATGATTACATCCAATTGAAACATGGTTCGAGGGTAACAAGGATACAGTCTACAGTTGGTAGAGTGGTTACTACTCTTGTGGAAGCAAATAATTTAGTCGGGTTATTCTACAATAGGCTATACCCATTTGAAGGTACAGTGGATAATGACTATTATGCTCTACATAAAAGTACGTTGGGGACTTGATATGTCTATAAAAAAAACCTATACTAGATTTTTCCACAAGCAGAGAATGAAGTTTGTTCATCATATATATCACAAGATTACAGACATGTGTAAGTACCATGTGTCTTTCCTAACTTGCTATACAAATCATGGAGAATAATATTAGTGTCTAATATAAGACATTTAGTAATCTGTACATCTGGAGAATAATAATGGTGTCTTTACCTGAGGTGCTGGGTAGATGGCAAATTCCAGTTTGCTTTTCTTTCCATAATCAACTGAGAGTCTCTCCATGAGCAAGGATGTAAAACCAGAACCAGTACCACCGCCAAAAGAGTGAAAAATCAAAAAACCTTGTAAGCCTGTACATTGGTCTGCCAACTTTCTGATTCGGTCAAGCACAATATCAACAATTTCTTTTCCGATCGTATAATGCCCACGCGCATAATTGTTTGCAGCATCTTCTTTGCCAGTTATCAACTGTTCTGGATGAAACAGCTGTCTGTATGTTCCTGTCCTAACTTCATCTAAAAAAAGAAAATATAAATATTGGATTAGTACTATATCCTTCATTAAGAACTTTATTAATTCAAACTAATTGCGACCAATGGTAGTTTTGATTAACAAAACATGTAGAATTTAAGTATCCAAACAATCAAAAATACATTGGCCATTCAATGTAAATTTAAAAAAATTTCTAGAAATATTAATTTTTTTTGTTTTCTTTTCTCTTGCTTTAACCCTGTAACCGGTGAATGTTAAAGGTTTTGTAAAAGTTTTGTTTTCTTAAAAAATATTATTTTTATACAAAACCAAACTTATAAGACATCATTTTCCCCAGAAAGATGCAAAGAATTTATCTATGCAATAAAAATGTTTTTTTTTTTAAAACGGTTTTGGAGTAAGTATGTTAGATGTCAAAAAATGAAGTTAACATTTTTGAGAAAAACCTGTATCATCCAAAATCAATAGCTTTTTAACTTAGTTGTATACCTTTTTCCAAGGTAAAGTTTTGTGTAATATTTGTGAATATATTTAGGAAAAAAGTTACATTTTCAAAATTAAAAAAATTATTTTACGAAAAAGGAGAATTTGATCATTAAAAAAAAATTTATAAAAAATAGTAATATATATTTCATACACAACTTCTATATTATATGTCAATATATTCAGAAAGGTGCATAGAATTTAGTTTGTATAGTGAAAAAAATGTTAGATATGGGGGGGGGAACACTTACATTTTCAAAAATACAGAAATTGCTTTACGCAAAAAGGGAATTTCTTGAATTTATTTTCAAAAGATCACCAATAATAAAATTGTAATATTTATGGAAAACCAAATTCTATATATCATTATATTCAGAGTGGTTCATAGAATTTAGTAGTGTAATGAAAAATAATTTTGGAGTCAGTATGGCAAAGAACAAAAAAAAAAAAAACACAAAATCAAAGGCTAAATTTTACTTCCAAGTCTAATTTACCATAGAAAATGTCGCTTTACATTTTTTTTAAAGTATACAAACTTTTCTAGTATAAATGTGAATAACAATTGGTAAAAAAAATCAAATTCTAAAGTTTTCAAAATAGAAATAATTGTTTCATCTAAAAAGTAGTAACCGACAAAGTGAGGTTAGGTTTTTGTAACCTCCACAATTTAGCCTCACTAGTAACAATCTAAAGTAGGCCAAAGACAAAATCACTAGATTTCACTAAAACAATAAACTTTATAAAGAATAACACACATATACACTTGTATAATCAAATAAAACACTACATATAAGAAAAATTGCTTTTTAGGCTTGGGTTACAACATACCTCTAGGTTATCCCAAATATAAACCATTCAAAAACTAGAACTTCACAAAAAAACTTTAGAAATAAAAACACATAAATTGTAACTTGTTTACAACAAACCTTCAAAATAACAGAAATATGTAATCCCAAAACATAGCACCACGCCCTTTCCGTATCAATTTATGTCACATACTCATCTAAAAATGCCTATGTTCCGATTTGAAAATAAGAAACAGAGAATAACAGTACCCTATATCAAGTACTACCAACTTGTAGAATGAAATCTCCTCTACAACATACTATAAAGATCGATTACAAAATATCAATTATCGCATTTAGTAAACTGAACCGAATGCCAAGTGAATTTAGGTTTCTACTATGGTCAAGTAGAAATATCTTGCGATATACGAGACGCAGAACAATTTGTAAACTACGGTTAGAAAGAGAAAGATGTGATCTATAGAACAGTGTTTTGGTTGACCTGTGTTGACAGAAAAATAGATTTGTAATCATATGGGAAAAAATGGCGTCGCTTTTACTAAAAACTGCACAGTTTAAATCTTTGATTTTACGCATAAAAATATGCGAACTTCACAAATTTTTGTCCGGAATATTACTTATAACGTTTTGTGGTACTTTTTGCACGATTATGCATCTATGGAACAACGCTATTAGCTTTCCAACGGTATTTTATTTATTGCGATTGGACGATTCTAAGTGGGTGTAATGTTGAATTGCAAAATACGTGTTTTAGAGTCTGTGAACTAAACCATGCGCCTACACTCGACCCGAACTTTTTAATTTTTTTGTTTGTTTTTTTATACCACTACATATCAGTTTCTAACGCATGTAGCCTACTGTACGTACGTCTTCAAATACCCTAAGTGAGCCTATGAGAGTGATTAGTATTTGGAGTATCAAGTTTCTAAGTAAAATGATACTGATAATATTCTTTCAGTTTAATTACAATTTAGATAATAAAGCCTAACAAATTTCAATAACATTATAATTATAGTAAGCTGTCCTAAGTACAGTAAAAACTACAATGTCTTAAAAAAGGTAAAACATTCATCTTATAGATATCAATAAAAAAGTTTCACAATAGTACTATTGTAGTTTAATCCAATGAGCGTAGGTACTACAAGCTTAAGACAGTTGAACTAACCTACAACAGTAGGTTCAAGATCGACAAACACTGCTCTGGGTACATGTTTTCCAGCTCCTGTCTCACAGAAAAATGTATTAAAACTGTCATCTCCACTTCCAATGGTTTTGTCTGATGGCATCTGTCCATCAGGTTGAATACCATGCTCCAAGCAATACAACTCCCAGCATGCATTTCCAATCTGGACTCCAGCTTGACCAACGTGGATAGAGATACATTCCCTCTGAAAAATATTAAGTAACCTATCAATCAACAGTTTACAGATTGTAAAAATAAACAAGCAATAACTTTATTTTTAGGAAAGATACCAAGTAAATCTATTATACAGAATTAAAAGTAAGTATTTTGTTAGGATGATGTTTTCACGTAATTTGACTTGTGCCTTTTTTTAAATTTCTTCCAAGTATCAAAAAACTGAAAGTTATTAAAAAATGTAACATCCAAAAAAGAGACGAATAAAAATCTTGAGCCTCCAAAATAAACTTTGGAATTAGAATATCACTCTTGCTAAAATAATATTAATATTTACAAATATTAATGAAGTTTTTTCTAATTTAGTATAATGAACAGTGAGTTCTTGCAATCCAAGTTAACATTACGGCGATGGGGAAATTAATGTATATCACAATTTATTAGATTCACAAGCAGCTGTCTAAATGGCCAACGCTAATTACGAGCTATTGCAGTAAAATGCAACAGGAATATTAATACACAAAATAATTTACCGCTAACAGTAATGTACTTTTAATTCATTCATCTGTGGCTAACTTCCTTTAATTAACATCATAATAATACTGAAGTATTTTAGTTTTTCTCCAGTTTTAGAAAAACAACATACCACACCTTACACTTTAATTCTTACCATCCTATATATCAGATAATAACAGACCACAATCATCTATTAACATTCCCATTACCCATAGAATATCTAGATCAGGAAGTGACTACTGACATGTTGCTAATGGCTACAATAGTTCTATAATTGACAGTTTAGCCAGCAAACTTAAAATCATCGAACAAAGAGAAGAAAGAGTATGTCTCTTTTTGAACCATACACCAAGAAACGAACTGGTTAAAAGTAACACCACTGCTGCACTTAGTACAAACAAGAAGCACCAAACATAAAGTTAACAAAAAGATTGATCACAGAATAAAACCTGTATTTATATAAACTAATGTGTGATGAATATCTTAAATACTATATAGATAAATACTATTCGTTTAAGAAGAAATTTAGTGAACACATAGGCCTGCTCATGAAAAATTTAAACGCCCATGATAATTAATTTTGCTACTCACAAGACTGGTTATAGACTAGTTACACAGATTTTTTTATATATACTACTTTAGAAGTGTTACAATTATGTGAGTAAGGTTTACTAGACGAGTGTGACCGTAGAATACAAAAATGTTAACAAACTGTGATTTGATGGCTGACATAATCTTAGTTTTAGAGATGTAGTTGGAGAGACGGAGAACAGGACTTAATACTGGAGAATGTTCTAACACCAGTCTAGGTTCAACACTGGTACTGTAAGATGTTACCCTGGACTAACAGTTTTATTGTTTTCAATTATGTAACAAATTATGACCTCTCATCTACCATGAGTGATAATGTTTTTTATATCCCACACATAAAGATAAATATATATTTGAAAATACAGTGGTAGGCCTAATATACAAGTGAATCATGTGATGGAAAAATCAGATATTTAATATTAATTTTTTTATTAATCAGTAATGGGATTTGGCGACCTTTATGAATATGATGAAATTTGAAATTAAAAGTATGTATAAATCAGGATTATGTTAATATCATCTATTGTAATTTATAAACTATCTTGGTTTACAAGAATATATTGCTAGTATTCATTATGGATTTAGGTACGGTACCTCTTAAGCTTTCATTTTTTAGAACTTACAAGTTACAATGAATAAAAAAAATCTTTACTTCTTGTTGTTACTTTAATCTGATTTAATCATCCATGTTCTAGTCGAGCTATCCTGTCCCAATTTTGATCCTAAATATTCATTGTTTTGGTTATAAATTTCATACCTAAAAATGTACTCATTTTCTGGACACATACAAACTTCATATATGCAGAATATAATTATTGTTATATGAATAAAGAAGTTTGTGTATTAGATTTTAAAGTATATAAGATAAATAAAAAAGAAAAACATTCATGCACAGCTTTCATATTTTTTATTCCATATCATCATATTTAACTATATTTTACAATATGGGGAGTGAATTGTATATATCTTACGTGGTTAGATTTAATGTGGCCTAAACTTGGTACCGGTAATCATCATTATGATATATTTAGAATGGTGTTTTTTTTACTTCTAAAATTATTTTATTCACTATTATTATTACCGCAAGTATATATTTAATGGCCTAAATCCAAAGTGTTAATATATTTTTGTTATTTCCATATAGCCTTCCGAACTACTGATATAATTAATTAGTTAACATAACTTAATAATCTCTATAATCTTAATAATCACAACAGGTTTGTTTAGGTTGCCTTTCGTATGTTTATTGAATTTAAAAATTTAAAATTAGATTATTAATATAGAAGATTTACATAGAATGAAATATCTTTAGTAATATATGAGATGTATATGTGAACATCTGTCATTATATCTAAACTATAACTACGTTGGATTTGATAGTTTTTAGATTGTGATTTTTTAGTGTAAATAGTGATCTGCCTAAAGAAAACATTATTTAGTCTTAAGAAGTAAGGTATGTAGTAGACAATAGAAAAATAAAATCCGGAAAATGAGGGGCCACCTTAAAGTAAACATTTTAATATATTTTTTATTACATAGGCCTATATAAATTCTACTCCTCTCTCTTTAACAAATGATATACCTTATTACAAGTTACAATTTGTATAAAATAACTAGTATTGGTGAATTTTTCAATATAGGCCTAATCCTAACTCTAGCAGTTTTATTCTTAATAAAAATTTATTTTTCAAATTGATATATTTTTATCCACATTTATTTAACTATATTACACAATTTTTGTATATTTCAAAAAAAGAAGAAGATAAATATGCAGTATACAAAATATCATTGTTAAAATGATAAAGTAATTCAAGTTATAACTCAACCATCATCTCAGGGTAAGATATAATAAATCACAAAACTCTAACAGCCACCAAAAGGAGTCATGATCATCCAAATGCATACATAACCTATTTTTATTAACATCTCACCATTAACATTAGTCAAACAACATTCAAATCAAATTGTAACCATTAGATTATAAAAAAGAAATTGAAAATAAGACAGACGTTAATTAAAAAAAGGAAGAAGAAACCAAACAAAACTAGAAGAGAAAGAAGAAGACTGTAGCAGATTAGAGAGGAGACTGGTGTACTAGGAGAAGCAACAAGGGGGATGAGTTTAAAAGGTTCAGTACTTACGTATTAACGCCACCGCAGCAGAAGTTGTAATGCGCATGCGCCAATATTTGCCTACTTTGCGATATAATTATATATCACAACAGGTTTGGCCAGGTGGCTATATATATATATATATATATAAACACCTGGCCAAACCTTTCGTAAGTTTATTGAAGTTAATAATTTGAAATTAGATCATGGATAAACATGAGCTTTAAAAGTGAAGTGCCGCCAATCTACGCCTAAAATGTTTGCGACAAATCATAAAATGAAAGTATATGAACCTCAAAGCTGAAAAAAATGGAATTCTGCTTCCCTTAAACCAGTTTGCTCTTTATTGGCGCATGCTCATTAGCGCAACTTCTGCTGCGGTGACGTTAATACGTAAGTACCAAAGTTTCCTTATAACAGTGATATATAAATCAAATTGAACACTAAATCCAGGATGAAAGTTATTGGATAGCTTCATCTACAAAAATGCATACAAGAAATAATACTTATATCCCTTCAAAATCCATATCAACAGTGAAAACCAATCAATAATCACCACATCCTTTCACCCTTTAACTACACATCTAGTTAAAAAATATCTGTTGTAATCACTTTGTTAACCTTTTTGGTATAATTTGATTTAAGAATTTGTGTTAGTTATTCAAGTGAATCCACAACCAAAACTGTGGTAGTTAGCCTTGGCATCTCAAACAATAGATTATTACCAGAGATTAAGAATATTGTAAAATCAAGTTATATGAATAATCTTAATAAAAGAAATTTGTCAATACATTTTCTGGCTTCATTTAATTTAGCCTATAATGTGAATTCATTGCTTATTTCTGTACAGAAATAATGGATTTTTGTAATTCAAATCAGATCAGAATGATCACAATAGGAGGTACAATATGATATGCATAATTTTCACTACTAAATCGCAACAACATATAAAATAATTAGAAAATACAAAAAAAAAAATATGGTATTTTGACATTTTTACTTCATTTTTTGATTTCCAACAAGTCCAATATTTTTAGATCCAGCATTTTTTCATTACAGATGAATTTTACGAAACTTTCTGAGAAAAGTGATATATATTACTAAAAGTTGTGTTTTGGATAATATTACTATTTTTTTTTATTAAAAAAAAAACCATTAAAAAATCAGGAAATGGTTTGCCACTCTTGGAATTTCTAGTAGGCCTCTTAAGGGTTAACGATAAGCCTAAAGGACCACCATTGATCTCAGCTATTTTTTATTATATGTTATTCTGTACTTTTGTTACTATATATATATATATATTAAACAAAAAATAGTATTTTTGTGGCCTAGGAGGTTGGGTTATAATAGTGGCTTATGTTTAATGTTCACTTAAGATTCATTATAGGCTACATTGTGGCAGCCAACATGTTAATTTAATTTATAGAGTTATACAAATGAATTTGAAAAGAAAATAACCTAACATGCTCTACATGCTAAATATTTGGTGTGCAACACCAGGAAAAAACAGTGCATTATAACCTACTGGCTCGAAACTGAATAACCTTTGAGAAACTGCAGTGAGATAAGCATCACTTTATGAACTGTCCCATGCTAATCACCTTCACAAGTGAAAACTTGTTTCTGCAGATAATCTTTTTTAAAGCCTATGTATTCTAACATTTTTGCAAAAAAAAACATGTTTATAAAATAAAATGGTATTTTTAAAACTTTTTTCTAAGCAACATTAACATGGCCAACTCAAAATATTTGGTACCAGCCTTTCAAAGATGGGTTAAATTTAATACTTAACTACCTTCATAATATGTT
The DNA here is from genome assembly GCA_963513935.1 of Aphrophora alni. Classification (NCBI taxonomy): domain Eukaryota; kingdom Metazoa; phylum Arthropoda; class Insecta; order Hemiptera; family Aphrophoridae; genus Aphrophora; species Aphrophora alni. The sequence continues at coordinate 66,198,908 of OY740772.1, forward strand.
ATGCTATTTCCTTAAAATTAGGACAAATGCTTGCCTATTCCTTTCCTGATTAGGTTCAGGTAGGCTCTTCAGATTGATTACTGAAATCTGACTTCCATAAATTGATAACCTTATTAATATTTCAACTTGTTTCAAATAATAATGCAATCAAACTTTAGTGAATAGTGAATGATTTATAGATGTAAAAATTTTTTGAGTGTGCCTCAAGGAGTTTTGCCCATGTGCTAATAAAAACGGAATAAAGTTAATGGATTTTAGGTCATCCAATAGAAACTCGAAATAAGCTTAGGCATTTTAGGTAACATAAGTTGCAATTATTTTACAAATAATAATGAATTTACCGTCAAAAATATTTTACAAAAGACTTTATAAAAATTGCACCACAAGATGACATCATTTCGGTAGACCTAAATCAAAATGGACAAATCGAAATTATTCCAAACAAAAAAGTACGTAAATATTTACTTTAACAATAACTACGGGCATAAAACAGTTTTATTAACTTACCATGATGAATATGTGAGTAAATAAATACTTATATCAAACTAAATACAACAATAATTGGTTTTCTTGAAAACGCCTGTAATGAGCTTTCTCCAAGAAAACAGAACAGAGAATGACAGAATGATGCCAATGATGGTGGATAGGTGGATTCCGGATTGGGCGGTAAAGTAGAGGGGGGCAAAAAAAAGACTGGTTTTAGAACTATTCCGCGCTATGCCGTTCAGTATGAGAACAGTTCTTTACAATTACCTATTCTAACTGTTATTATTTGTAAGTGTTGTGTTATTGTTGTAATTTTACAACAAAACTTAACCACCCATTGATAAATTTGGTTGTTTTCTGTCAGAATGTGTTCTTTTTTAAAAGTTGTTTCCTTTTATTCACAAAAGTAATTGTATTCAGCGAATATACCATTAAACAGTTTTTCTCAACAGAATATAACAACTGTTCTTTTGGTGATCGAACAGTTCGACAAAATGATCTGTTCTGTCACCCCCCCTAGTTGGGCGGTAAGATGGGACTAATTAATTGGTAAATGGAATGAAGGCTACCGGATGCAGAATAGCAAATCCGGAATGACATGCAATACAGCATGTTGGTTCGGATGAAATACGCCGATAAAATATCTTCAACGTTAGTGAATGGTGAAGTATTGATAAAAATGGAATTTTAAATATAAACGGTGGTGAACAAATAATATTGTATGACATTTCATTTCATATATACTTTACAATGCAAGAAACTATTTGTACAGTTTACACAGTTATTATATAGAACATTATTTATATTTGTACAGTTTACATTATTTATAGAGAACTACACATATTGACCTCATAAAAACTTCAAAAATTGACGGTAATTGATAAATAACTTTACAAATACCGTTTTAATTATAATCGCAAAAAAAGGTGAAAGAAATTATAAATTTAATTTATGGAATTTGTGTTTGGTGTTGCAATCTGAGATTATTCCAACCACGGAAATTGATCAAAAAATTAATAAGGGATGACTTTGTCTATCTTCAGACAGAAATAATATATTTCTTATTAGATAATAATTATATAAAGATGTCAGATAGATATTTAGAATAGTTGAGTTGATTGTGGCCAGCCAAAGTCACACAACAAACTACGTATAGACATACATTAAAAGACTCCACTCCGAGATTTTTATGCTTACTACTTGGTAAAATCAAAGACAAGCATGGGTGTATTCACAAATCACAGCTGATACTTTTTATATGTAATGTTGGTATCACTGAAGTAATGTTTTGTTTGGAAGGTGTTTAGTATTATTATTGTACTAGAGTAATTTCTGAATTTGAACAGATACTCTTAAGTTATATAATTTTTTGGGAACTTTAAAAATGAAAAAATCTGCACTTCGTTTATAATCCGTCAAGTTTTATTTAAATGTTCATGTTAGTCAATTTGGGTTTAATATGGTAAGTAAACTGTAGGTTACAAATAGCTTTTACTAACCTATAATATTTTGTTGACATAATATTCTATATTTTAACACTATTTACATCTCATTAAATTTATAACATTATTCAAATATGTGGACTATAACATTTCCACGAAATAAAATGTAATGATTTTTACTTGTGTAGAGTATAATTTTAACTTTTCCTATTCTAGTTAGTGTAGCTGTTTGGAGGATTGTGTTCAGTTCCACTCTCTTTTTTGCAATTTCATGTAAAATCATTTTAACCAGCTTTGTTGATAACTTTTGAGGGGAATAATTAATTTTGGGGAAGTGTAAGTGAATTTTTATTTTATAATCTTGGTACCGGTATTTCAAATTTTCTTTGTGGAAATGCTATATGAGATAGGTCTATGTCTAAAAAAATTTACCTATCTATTATGAAATGTATGCAGATCCTTTTAAAAGAAATATTGTTGGTAAATATTAATTGTAGCATATGTGTTGAATATTTTCTTCTATTTTGTGAATTCGTTAAATATGTACCTTGAGTACAATTCACATCTTAATGATATGACTTTTGTGCCAACACTATTTTCAATGGGTAATTGTTTACTGTAGTGCCCCAATTTTGATATTTTTGTACTACATACCTGTCTTTATAAGAATAGTGACATTTAAAAAAAAGTTTTCTAGGTTAAGGTCCATTATGTGAATTACATGTTAAAAAAGGTTTGTATGCGGATTGTTGTTACCTTACAAAGTCAAGTAAGGTATGTATGTAAGGTATATATGCATATAGCCACATTACTTGACCTATGCATTAATAAACCTATGTATGATGATATGACAACACTAATTCCAATTTAAATTTTTCACATGGTATTCCCCAGCAGTCTCGCATCCAAGTACTGTACTAACCACGTTCAATGTTGCTTGACTTTGGTGATCGGATATTGTTTTTACCTTTCAAGGTCAAGTAAGGTAGCTAAATATATATTAGTATAACAACACTAATCAAATGCAAACATGGTAAAAAAACTACCACCCATTCTAGTAATAACCACGCTCAATGTTGCTTGACTTCGGTGATCAGTCGAAACATTGTGTGTGTAAGCTTAACTCACAAATATGTCATTGAAATATTGATCGAAATTGATACATTAATCGAGAATGAAGTTTCGTGTGACATGCCTCCTAGATTTACGTTGCTTGACTGTGCAATAATATTCAGTACGTTTAGTTAAAGCAAAATATTAATAGGTTTAAACGAATTTGTAGGTGCACAATAGTTATTTACGTGTAGGTCAGGTCAGGTAATGTGTATCTATATATATATCCTTACCTTACCTAACTTAATAAAACAAAATATATAGCGAGAAATATGATTACAACATCAAGATGAAGTGCTCATTGATTCAGGATGTCATGTAAAGGTATTAGTTTATATTGATGTCATCCCTTATACTAACATAACCAAAGCAGGATTCCCTTGTTTTCAAAACAGCATTCCCTTGTTTTAAATTGTTATATTCTTACATAAATAATAAATTTGGTGCATTGAAAAATGGTGTTGACACAAATGCCATAATCAGTAGGATGTGAATTGTGAATAAGGTACGTATTTAATGATTTCACAAAATAGAATCTAATATTCAACACGTATGCTACAATGCATATTTACCATATTGTTAATTATAATTTGTACTTTTTGAGGCGATTTAGTTAAGAAATTTCTGCAATCCCTGTACTATGTACTGTACCTTATTAAGAAACAATGAGATCAAATTTGATGTCGGTAGACATTTTTCATATACAAAAATACATTAGTTAAGTAGAAAATAAGAAATATAAAAGTATGAATCAACTTGAAAGTAACAAATCAACGTATGCGTAAGGCAATCGCGTACTGTATAGTGCATGAGAATTATATGTTATCTGATAGTGTAATATTATTACGTTGTATGAGTGAAGAATCATAAGAAAAAGGTTTGGGTAGGTTATATAATATATATAATTCACTTAGTCAGACCTAATAAAACACAAATTATTTAGGATGTACAATATATTGTATAGCTTTACAATATTTATTGCCTTCATATTTTAATCATGACAACTTACTAACCACCTACTTGGGAAAATATTGTCCAGGTAGTGTCATATATGATTAACATAGTGTGGTGTTTCTCCATCTGGTCATAACCAAATGTTTACTGTCCCCTATCCAAACATGTTTTGGAGTATAGGCTTGATATAGTTGACAAACATCTTTAATATTTTATCAAAGTTAAAATATCCATCAATTAAGAATGGTTCAACTAACTGGTTGTTAACAAATCTTGCTCAAACATTTACTTTTAAAGAGTAGGGCCTATTGTTTATTTCTGAAAAGACACATTTTTATAGAATCTTGTTGAATTAATTTTGTTTATGAAATCTACTATGTGTAAAGGCAAGACATTCAACAGACGTAATTGGTTAGGTGGAAATAATTGTGGGTGGTTAGGTCGAGTTATTGTAGAAGTTTTTGTTAGAGTTTTTATTAATAATGACCTACTCTTAACACAGACAACATGAACTTTCTGTATTTTGCATAATTGTAGGTGGTGCACTAACAGTTCCCCCCCCCCCTTGTAAGTCTTTCAAAAGTTATAATGAACGAAAAAATTGTTGAAAAATACCTTATGATTGTGTCCAGCAATCTTTGAAGTTAGATCCTTTTTAACTCTGGTACCAAGGTTCTTTTATAGTTCAATATAATTATCTCTTTTTTTCCGTTATATATCTGAAATTCACAGATAAATCCAGAGTGATCTGCTAGTGTCCCTTTTTATTGGATTTTTAGGGCATGTATTGCTTGAGACTTGAGCGACCCTTAAATTTGATCATCAATTCGTCTTTGGATCGATCAGACAGGAGTTCTTTTGGATTACAATTAGCAAGAAAGGTATACGAAATTGTATCTTGGAAAGGGCATATTTTATTTCCCCTTTTTTAGGCATTGTCATGTTATCATTTTAATGTAAGTTAGTCAAAAGCCACCTGAATCGGTTGACAGACGTTACTGAAGAAATGAAACTGTCTTAAAGTGCTAGGTTACTTGACCAGTAGTCCCTATAGCTGGGCAATTTTTTCACGCCCATGTTAATTCCCAAATGCTTTCATTTCTTGTGAATTTGTCAGAACAAAATTGCAAGCACCATCGCTGTTGGGTGGAATACAGGTTTATTTGATACACAATCTGTTCTATGAGTGTGTCTGGAAACAGAGTTGTAAAGTACTGAATAGGAATATATAAATTATCAGAAATTGCAGGTCCTGAATTATCTATAAACATGGAATTGCATGGAGGCGATTTGTAAGTGCGACTCCAGTCATAACCAATTTCATTATGAAATCTTTCACAAAGTGGAGTATTGTCATCAACATCATCAAATAGTATGTACTGCATATAATTAATTATGCCATTTCTATAAACTGGAGCAGCAATTTCTTGCTGGATATCAACCTCATTTTCTATAACAATTGGTAATTCAGTAATATCAATATCATGAAGGACATAAGCTAAATTTTCTTCCACAATGTAAATATTTAGCAGCGGGTCTCCATTGTTTTGTACAATATTTACCGCCTCTTCCACAGTATCATCATCGTCGAGGCCATATTGGGACTCCACGTGCATCACTTGAAAGATCAACCCACATCCGATATATGTTGTTGTCTTCTTAATCCGTAACATGTATTCGGTCAAGCAACAAAAGAGGTAGTAAGTTTTTTAATGAAGGCACTTTTTTCTCCTGAATGTAATAGTTCATGACAACGTTTCTGACTACAGATTTATCGAAATCATCTAAAATAGCATTATAGTGATCGGGCGTTTACTTTTCTTTTCAGGCGTGATTATAGGCTCATTACCTGCTGTTAATTTTAATTCCTTATGGATATTTTTTATTGAACCTTTGATATCCCGGTGTAGTAAGTACCTCTCAGTAAGTAGCCTCTGCACACTGGAATTAAAACTGTTTGTTCACAGACTCTCACTTGCCACTATATTCCTGGCTTTGTTGTATGGCTTCCGGTATCCATGACAATAAAATATCAATATCAAACATGACCCGAATAGCTAACAAACTTATGAGAAACCTAAAAAATGTAATAATCTAACATGCACAGTCACAACACTACAATAGCTCACAACTTACTGAATACAATAACTGCTGCTGATGTACGCTAAATGAGTAGTAGCACTGATTTCCTAGAAATTCAAGGGGAGAGAAAGTGAGTGGGAGAGAGGGGAAATGTTTACCGCAACTTTCTCCTCTTACTCTTCAGGCGTCGCGGTTAACTTAGTGGATGGACTATATGGTGAAGATCTTTCATTGCTGTCTAGAGCCCTTTAAATTTTAACCTGTTGTATCAGGACTTTTATTCAGTATATTTCATGTGATTTTACTGAAATTTGCTATTTATACTTGTTTTCATGAATCATTGGATATGTTTTAACCAGAAAAATTGGTTAGTAGTTGATGTATAAAAATGGCGGCCAATTAGTTTTTGGAAATAACTTTTCCAGCCGTTGAGACTCAGATGTGTTTTTGAAGATAAAAACCCTTTAAGTGCTCGCTTATCGTGAGTATGGACGTGGCAATCTTGGTCTCTCTTTATTTGGTGACTAGAGATTTACTTTTATTGAACTAATTACAGGTTACGAGTTTCTATATAATTCACATAAAATCGATGTCGATTAATTAAGACTACTGATTTAAGATCAGACCAATTGCGGATGTGTAATTCAAAGTTTTTAAAGAGTTTTAGTTTTACATAAACTAGAATACTATATTGGCTTTAATTTGAAATCAATATTGGTTTAACATGAAACAAATATAACAAAGGATTTAACCTTATCTAATTAGTCCTGTACAATAAAATTTGTGGTTTAATTACTCGTATCATCATTTATGGCATGACACTATTCAGCACAAGTCTAGGTCAAATTAGATAAGGTTAAGTCAATATTATTTAAATATTTCAAATATTAGCCTAATAACATGAAATACCATTTACATTATCCCATTACATTTAATGGGATAATCGAATGGGATAATCGATAATCGAACTACTCATATTTGAATAAAAACTGGAATAATCACTAAGATGTTTATTGCAATTTTAATTTTCAATTTGCACGTTAAAAAGTGAAAAAGCGGATTAAATATTTATTTTTTAAAAGAAAAAATTTTTCAAAAATTTTGTTTTTAAAATTGTGGCACAGTAAGGTGCAATAATTAATTACCTTGTTGGCATTTCCAACATGTTAGGTAATGTTATGTCAGATTGTATTTATCTTTTATGCCTTTATTATGAAAGAATTATGAATGAAGGTTATAATTCAACATAACCTAACCATCAGAGATGTTAATAATTCATAAATTGTATTAAATATGTTAGTTAATATCTGTTAGATTAGTTGCGGTTTTAAGTAATTGATTAAAGGTAATACTATTAAAATCTCCAAAATCATGATTTTTTTTATATAGAATACTTCTTGATTTACGATAATTTTTTAAAAGAAAGTTCAGTTAACTTAAAATATAGGCTAGCTATATAAATATATTTATACATTTTTTTATAGATAGGACTAAGAACACAATTTTCAGCTTTGTCATAGGCCTATGTATTTATTTTCTTTTGCTTTTGACAAATTAGATATGTATAGCATCATAAATATTCAATAAGTCGATAACAATATGCTTATTACAATAAATTATAATATAATATTATGAAAGTATTGTTTTTTTACAATTAAACAAATAACCTTACACATATCAAAACATAACTTAAAACATATTTCAAAAACAAGAAATATGTTACAACATAATAAAATAATTTAATAAAAAACTGTAACTTTCATGAACTATATGTAATCAGGTAATAAGAGATAACATCTAACTACTTCAAAATAACAAAATTATGGTCCACAGAAACGAAGGATACAGATCCTTCGGGCCGGCCGAAGGATACAGGAAGTGTCGGGCCGGCTTAGTATTTTTTAACCATTACAGATAGAGATATAAAACTTTGCACATTGTCAATGGACACCAAAACCTATTTTAGTATGTGTTCAGTGGACTGCTACCTTTCCAGGGGGACGGCCCACAAGGAGTAAGTAAGAAATCTTAAATGAGAGCATAGAATTTAAATGCATCTTAAAGAGCATCTTAAAAGAGCATCTTAAATGAGAGTTGTACATAGAATTAAATCCCTTTATGAGTAGAATACAATGCCACAAACCCGACCTCAAAAGGTTCACCCTAGCTAAAATACCGTAGGTTTAAAGTTCAAGGAAAATTGAACCGAACAATTAAATTAAATCGAACAAGGAAAATGAATTAACAATGATAGGCCTAAAATAGAAAGTTGTTTGTGACTGATAGTGGGTATTCTCACAAACAGGAAACATACTTGCTTTAGGTAGTTGTTATTTGTGGCATTTTACTCTACTAATAAAGACCCTTTTATTTGATATAGGCTACATATCAACCTACGTTTACATTTAACATTTCCTTTTGACTCCTTGAGGGCCGTTCCCCATTGGAGGTAAAAAGCCAGTGAGCAGTCTAAAAAATTGTTTTTTAAGCCTGATATTGATTTGCAAAGTTTTCATTTCATAACCTCTACCTCGTTAACAATATTAAGCTGTTTTCAACATAACCTGACATTGTAGCTAATTTGAATTTTAAACCCACACCATTTTAACTAGGGTTAACCTTTTATGATCGGGTTTGCGGCATTGTGTTCTACTCATAAAGACCTTTAATTCAATGTATAACTTGACCTATGCTCTCATTTAAGATTTCCTTCTTACTCCTTGTGGGCCATCCCCCTGGAAAGGTAGCGGGTCCACTAAATACATACTAAAATAGGTTTTGGTGTCCATTAACAATGTGCAAAGCTTTGTAGCTGTACCTGTAATGGTAATGGGGGGGGGGGGAAAAAAAAACGTACTGGACTATCTAAAAATATTACTGATAACAGATCATTTATAAAAAAATAAATACCACTGACAACTGATCATTGAGAAACACCATATCTCAATTGGACCTGTTTAGACAGCCTTCTACCTTATTAACAACATTAACAAGTTGTGTTCTGTTATAAATTAATGATTTTATCCACATTAATGGAATTCCTTTAAATACCAATTCTTTTATATTTATTAATTTTGTGTGCGTAATAAACTGAAGTGGACACAACAATTGCTTTGGAAAAGTCTAGAAACTAATCATGATTTGTGAGTAAAATACTCAATAAGTTATCATTTATGAGAATATTATTTATTTCCAGGACAATAGCAAAGAGTCTGTAGAAAATTTAGAACGACTACTGGGTGAGTTCTTCAGCCCAAGTGCTTCAAATGAACGTAAGCATGAGATAGAAACTTTGTTAAGTTCATTTTCTACACAGCCTGGAGCATGGCGACATTGCATATATTTCATGATGTTATCTAATAACCAACATGTGTCTATGTTCTGCCTAGCTACAATAGAGGTAAATTATTTAGTATTTTAAAAATAACTATGTAATGCATTGTAAGTTGTAATTGACATCATAGTATAATTAAAAATTTTCCTATAATAGGCCTGCGTAACTTGATTTATCCATGCTACGTTAAGTTTAATATTTTGACTAAGGACAGCTCTGTGTGGTCATTCTTTTATTGCTGTATTAATAAGTTGTAAAGGAGAGTGATTAGACTTATTTGGTTGAGGCACAAGCTTATTGAGGTGTACTTTGGACTAGTGAAATGTCAAAAGTTGCGAAGGTTGAGTTTTGATGGCTATGAGTTATGCCTTCATTAGCCTATGGGGGACAAAGTAAAGAAGTTAAAAAATAAAAAAATATATAAATATGTAAGTTGCAAAAATCTTTTTGTTTTGTTTGATTACTTTGGACTATGTTCTTGTTATTTTGACCCTGCTGGAAGAGGGGTGCAACTAGCTGCACTTAATTTGAGGGGGTTGGGGTCCCTCGTGGTCCCCAATCAAAAACTCTCATAACACTCACAACAGATAAATTATCATCTTTATTGTCATTTAAAAAAACATTTCATCTATATTACACAATTATTTACACATTCACTTTCTCTTAGAGCTTTTATTTGTGCTGTACATCTCTTTCTTAAACAAAGTTTCCTCACTTAGCAACAGAGTGATGCAATTTTGTCATTTTTTCCAGATGTTAAAACCAATTATAGGTATGAGAAAGAAAAAATGCCATGCTCGTGTCTGTTATGTTTGGGAGTGGTGATGTGGATTCTGATTGCCTTGGTGGAATCAAATGCGTAGACCTTGATGTGTGCTTTGCACTGTTGAAGATATTAACAGTTCGAGTTCAGGAACCGGCCCCTAGCTCTGCTTGGATAATGGGGATTGGAACCTATAACTGATGCGGTCAGCTTAAGTCAATAATTGTCCATGAATACATGAGGGGCTAATTAGTAATAATTTGGGGGTGAGGAACCGTAACTTAGTACCAGATCTCATTTCTATGTTTAAGAGCAGGAGGCGCTGAATGTATGTATTCTGTCCCCCCCCCCTTAAATTTGGAGCTTGCTTTAGTTTGAGTTACCTGGGCTACTGGCTATTCTGAGCATCCCCGATTGATTTCGACTGCGATTCTTCATCCGTGAAGTACCGGACTATAAAATGAATGGATACTTTAAATTCACACACCAAACTAGAAATAAATAACTGTGCAAAGAGGCTTTGTTTAGCTTTGTCTGACGAGTAATTATACGATAGTGGGATATTATTAAAGACTAACAAGGTAGCTTTCTCAAGCCCTTGATATCCCAGCTCCTAAATTTTTGGTATTTACAATACGGATAAAGGGAAAGACCTATTAAAGGTTTCACCCTTCCAAGTTAACAAGGCCATTACTGGCAGAGCAGTTCCATTCGGAAACTACAGAATGTAACTCTTTTAATAGAGACAGACAGCAAAAGCTTAGCCTGTCTCTACTCTATGAAATCATTTTTCAATCAAGTCAAAGTGTCAGTACAACTGATCTATGAGCCCAAAAAGTGATGTCATTATAGAGATCTGTTTCATATTACCATAGAGTAAATTAAAACCAATTAGCGAAGCAATCCGTGACAGAATTTATCCTGATTATGAAAACTGGGAGTAACAAGAAAGTGCCAACTTCTTTGTTGGTGTTTACATTTTGCACAGACAGTACCAACACATATTTATTGTGGATACCTATGGCTGGTTGTTAGACCATATTATGTCCCTAACCCTTGATGTTGATTTAAATGTTAGGGTTATGCACGTGAGTTCTACATATGCAAAGTCAAAGATATGCGTCCAATTTGGTATGACGGGTCACAACAGTGAAGAAAGCGAAATGTCCCAATTTTGGTGGTGACGTTCCTGCTGAGATATTGTCTTGCTATTTACTCATACTAATAGTTAGTTACGGCAACTTGTACTTGAACAAGCTCAACCTCACGCACGACATTGAGACTTCCTTCCAATTTCACTCACTTTTTATGTAACTAAAGTGTATTTCCGTCTCTGTGACTTAATTATGGTGTAGTAATTCTACTTACATTTTTGACGCGTTTCGGAAATATTTTCCATCCTCAGAATATTTCACTCATTGGAGGTCGTCACAATAAATATGATTTCAACATATAACAACACAAAAACACTAACACATATTAAAATACATACGTAATGCACACTGACGTGTGCACACATGGACGTATATCAGTCAACTCAACGTATATAATTAAGCCACAGAGACGGAAATACACTTTAGTTATTTTAATCGTGACGGGCACATTTGCAATGAATATAAAACTTTTTATGTGTCAAAAGTCACCAGTTCAATACCTTCAAGCATTGTGTGTTTATACAATGTGTTACACTTGCACAGAATACTTTATTTTTGGCTTTCACTGAAAACTAAGCCTAGTTTTTTAGTTGTAGACACGCACATTATGTCACATTATGCACCGGTTTTATCCATTTTATTCCATATTTTTACGAACCAAAACTGTTAGTCGCAGGGCAGTACTAACATTGGTTATCAGAACAGTTTACTTCACAAACAGTTATCACTTCATAATTACACTTTTTCTGTCCATAATTCAACACTCACATTCTGGGCGACTCTCTCCTTCCATAGCTATCTCTAGACTGATGCATTGTCCGCCTATGCACAAGTCTCGTATGGTTAAATCATGTGATTTACATTTTGTTTAGTTACAATAATTCTTATCATTCTAATTATATCTAAACATAGTATACGTTTCTCTGATTATTTCTCATCATTTATATCTTTTCAAATTTCTGTCCTTTTTTGAGTTATAAATAATAGTTGGAAGGACTATTTTTTCTTCCGCTTCCCACTTGCTGTTACTCCGCCTATACGTACCCTCCATTGCAAATTATGATCAGCTTTGCCTTTGCTCAAACATACGCTCTTTCTATACAAAGTCAATAAAACTCAAAATTCACAATGTTACACACAGTGTATCTCAAAAGCTGCAAATTATTAATTGTGAACCCCTTTTAGATGTACTCCAGCCCAGCCACCACTGGTCTTGATTAACCACATGCTTATTGATTGTGTTTCTCTGAGAGGTATGTGTAGGACATTTACCCAACCCAATTCCATTCAGGCGATGTTGGGAGATAATACTCAGATCCTTGATCGGGTATTATCCATTTTTCTATTCAATTTTTCAGAGTCATTTTACAGCTCTACAATATGTTGATTAGTTGTTTATTTAAAAAATTTTAAATTTGATCTTTGTTAACTCGTTGCAGTGCCCTTTTACAGTCCTGTAATATTTAAAACTCATTGTGTTTGTATCCAAGTCACTCTTTTTTATATAATAAAAGAACAATAATGTCCGTCTATGTGACTTTTTTAATAATAAAGTAGTTACTTACTTTATAATCATATGACACGTTTCGGAACTCGTTCCATCTTCAGAAAATCGAGCGATTTTATTATTACTACTTTATTATTAAAAAAGTCACATAGACGGACATTATTGTTCTTTTATCTGTAATATTTGTTTTAATTGTTAATTGTATTTATCAAGTATTATTAACTTGTTGCTGGGCCTCTTTATTATAGCCTTGTATCACGTTATGTTGTTGTTTATTTACAATTGTTAACTATTTTTTGTCTTGTTAATGTTAATACTACACTTTTGAGCACACTGTGGCAAAGTTAAAGAATTAAAATCAATCACCCAATACTACAATTCAATAAAACAAGATTTATTTCCTTATGTACATTTCAGTAACACAGTTACCATCTTCAGAGGTTGATTGTTTGTTTAATACTCAACCTCTGAAGATGGTAACTATGTTACTAAAATGTACATAAGGAATTAAAAATAAATATTGAGCTTGACTTGTGAGATAATATTAGATAAAAAAACTCGAATGCAAGATCTCACAAAAATTATGTTTACTTAATCAAACGCATTTCAACAATAAAATCGCCATCTTCAGTGATAGATGAGGTACAATAACAAAACTATTTGTTATTGTAGTTCAAGTATCATTGAGGATGGCGATTTTGTTGTTGAAATCCGTTTGATTAAGTAAACGTAATTTTTGTGAGATCTTGTGTTCAAGTTTTTTTTATAAGGAAATAAATCTTGTTTTATTGAATTGTGTGGTATTGGTGTTTGATTTTAATTCTTGTTGTTTAAATTTATTGTTTTTAGTTTTAAGTATGTGTTATTATATGTGGAGGATCTTATCCCCAATTTTGTGTAGGTGATGATCAGCACTATTGTTTTCAGCTTTTTTTTTAAATTTGATCATTTGCATTTTATGTAAACACAATCCTCTTGTATGTCAACCTATCCTTCTTGTCTCAATTGTGTATCCTTGGAAATAAAAACTTATAACAAAATTTAAGTTACATAATGTTATTTTAAGTTCATAATGAGAAATATAAATTTATGATTAGCAAAATTTGTAGAAAGTATAAAAAGAGTTTTTTACGTAGAAAAAAAAATTGTATTATAATGATCAGTTGCTGTTGCAAATACTGCTTTCTTTATATGTTTATACATAGGAAATTTCAGTTTGTAGAATCATATTAATGGGATAAAAAAAAAAGAATATTTTCTTTTCTGCCTAAAATGTGTTTCCTTGTTGATGTTGCAAAAGTTTAAGCAATACTCTTTGTAATTTTGTAAAGACCATTACATGTATTTCATAACCGTAAAACTATTCCTTTTCTTTTTATCCAAGGACAGCAATATATATATATAATTACAATGTATGATTCTGATTATAACTAATGTTTTGTTTTAGACTGTGATAACAAAGAAGTGGCTAGTATTATTAAGTGAAGAACGCTCAGAGCTAACTTCTATGCTGTACAAACAAACTTTAAGCCAGCATGATCAAGTTCCTTGCTACATACGCAACAAGTTGATAAAGCTAGTGGTTGATATTGCTCGTTACGATTGGCCTCATTTTTATCCTGATTTTTTCAGCAACATTTTTGCAGTAAGTTTAATAAATCATATTGTTGTAACCTATGTTATTCTGTCATGCATGATTATCATTATTAACACTACTCGGTTGTATACCACTTTATGGTGTTTATATCAGGTGATATGGTTTTATCGTATTTTCAAAAAATACTATCATTCCTAAACTACAGTGTTTAGTTTTTTTAATAGGATGGAAAATATACCAATGTGTGATATTTTATAACCTAAAATTCAATATTTATTCTTAGACATCTAAATTAATATAAATTTTACTCTGTATTCAATAATTTGTTTTTAGAAATAAGTACGTGTATGTATATCCATAATAATAATAATAATATTTTTTTTAATCCGAAGAGGGGGGAGATGCGCATCCGCACCATCAGTGGCCCAGCGAGACCGACTGGTGTGTGGGGCTGTACCACCTGTACGACCCACTAAAACCCTTCCTCTTTTATCTAAACCTCGTTTAGATTTCCATCCTGGACCCGCGTTAGCATTACTCAAGATGGCTATTCTTCGCCAGATTGGCGTTTGCTCTGTTCTGCTAATGCTGCTGTTGCTTCACGTGTTTTGGTCGTCGACCAGACCATTCTGTTTCTTCATCTGTAAAATCGTCTCCACATACTTAGCTACGGCGTCCCAGTTATCCTCCTTCTTCAGCATAAGCTCTACCATGTTTTCGGGGGTGAATTGTCCGATGATTTCTATCAGTACTCCTCTTTGTAGGCTCCATTGGCTGCATATGAACAATGTGTGTTCTGCATTGTCTACTGCTTGTCCACAAGCGAGACACATAGGGCTTTCTACTTTTCCTTGTTTGAACAGGTAGGAACGGAAGTAACCGTGTCCAGACAGCAGTTGGGTCAGATAATAGTTGACCTCCCCATGACTCTTCTATATCCAACCTTTCACATTTGGTAAAAGGCGTGCAGTCCATCTGCCTCGGAAATCCCCATCATACCTTTGTTGCCACCGGTCCATGATCACAGTCCTTTCTTCGTCCGCGATCCTGAATCTGCTGATGACTTCACCGGCTCTTTCAGCGTTACGTGTTCTCTCGTAAATAGTCTTTCGTTCCAGTGCTAGCAGATCCACTGGGATAGTACCTGTAATGGCTAGTACTGCCGGTTCTGATACAGAACGATAAGCACTGTATACTCTAAGAGCAGCTCTGCGCTGCACCCTGGCTATTCTTTTGCGATGAAACTCTTTTTGCGGAGGCAAACGTGGTTTATTTTTATTTTTTCCTTTAAACAAAAAAGTTTGCATAATTGTACTGGAGCCAGTAGGTATGACTCAGTAACGCAGACCCCGGTAGGCTCGGGGTGTGCCCACCTCCGGGCTCACACGAAAGGCCCAAGGGTAGATCATGTTAGTTCGGTCGGCTGGTTCCGCATCACTAAAGGTTGAACTTTAGTATAGTTTTACAGGTAAAGAATTTGAATTAAATATTAAACAGCCAATATACCAAAAAACAAGACTTGTTTTGTACATTTTCAAATGGAAGCCTTTTAAAATTGTTAATATTGCACATCTCGAAAATTGTTGGTTTTACCAAGAAAATTACAAGGAATGAAATTTATTGCTTTGTAAATAATTAACACTACAATATAATTGTTTTTATTATAGCTAAAAATATAACCAAATATTTTTGAATTATGCACAAACAATTGACTGTAAAACCCAGAAGTTTATTAATACTAGTTTTTCCCTATTCTTATTGAGTGAATTAAATATTATACCTTATAAGTAAAGGAAGGGATGTATAGAGTGAATATTCAGAGAAAAAATTATTATCATTTATAAATATCCCTTGATAATTGTATTATAGGTATTATTTGTTCTAAAGGTGAAGAATAGCCTAGAACTAATTTTGAATTCTGAAAAAAAAATTCTCCAAATCTTCACCCTTTTACACAGTGCTCCTTTTACAGGTATAACATGTAATTAGCCCAATAATAATATGGATTAACTGGTATCATAAACTTCTGAGTGCTGTTGTCAATTACAAAAAATAATTCTTTTATCAGTAACTGGTTTATCCTTTGATCGATAATAAAGATAATGATATTATCATGTTTATCATTTAAAATGCAATTCATTTTGTTTCTTGTAATTTTTTTGGCCATGATATTCAAGATATTCGACAATAACAATTTTAAAACGCTGCCTTTTTGTAAATGTACAAAATAAAGTTTCGGTTTTTGCTGAGATAAGAGGTTATATACAAAATATATGAAATCTGGACTCAATATTTCATCCACTTTCAAATTATAATTGTTTTAGAAAAAAACACAATAAAGATGACAGAAGGAAAATGAAGTATTTTCAGATATACATTTATGGAAAAACTTTTTTCCTATTTTAGTACCCTAAACTCTTCCTCAAAATACTGGATGCCTATAATGACTCCCCTATATATAAAGTAGACTTTTGATTACTCGTCCGTCTATCCGGCCTAGGTTGTGCTATAGATAATATTAATTGGATCTACAAATGTAGTCTATAAAATAATTAATTTATAATATATTTCTATTATCAGTGCATCTATAATTACAGAACACATTTTCTGTGAAGTTTTATATCCCAAGTAATTGCAAGTTTATTGACAAAACTTATTATTATTGGCAATACCAACAGGTTTATTGATAATATCTTTAGAATTGCGTTATTGACAAAGAGATCACTATAGCTGTGTGAGCGATGCATGCAACATTTTTCATGCCTGTATAAGAAAATTATGGTTTATTATTTTTACAGTACTCAGCAGAAGATATTAAATGACATCAGTTGTTTATGCACTGTTCTGTTTTTATTGGAGCATTCTTTGTGTAATTTTATAACTGTTTAATAAATATGAGTGATAGATACAAGAAATATGTTATCTGATACATGTAATCTTTGTTAATAACCTTTAATTTTTCATACAAATAACATTTTATGATCATAATTTTATTAAATGAAATCATGTTTAGTACAACTATTATTTCTTATTCGTGTTTGGTAGAAATAAATTAGGAAATAATGTTTAGTTTTAAAGTCTAAAGAGCCCGGACAGCATAATAATGTTTATGACAAATGAACAAAAAGGGTATGTGTTGTGATTGAAGAGTGAAAATGTTTAATTGTCCAAGTGTTTTACATTTATTCGGTAAAATATTATTACATTAAAAATAAATGTGTTAATCATGATGTAAGCACGTTTTTATATTCATATTATTATACTTAATTTAAATTTAATTGTGTATATATAAAAGATTTTGAAGTTGGCATATTCTGTGTAAATTTTTTAATTATTGTATTAATACTCAATTTTGCTGTCATTGTATAAAATATATTTAACTTAATGTATTAAAATTTCTGTTGACATATTTTATAAACATGAGTAGCCTAATCATTATGTAAACATTGTTGATATATTCTTATAGAAATTCTTGAATTATTTTTAATATATTTATTTAATTAATTTCTTAAATAAAATTAAATCATTGACATACTTAAGCTATTTGCAACAGTCTTATATTATTAAATATGTATTTGATAATGATGCAAAGTTAAACCTTGGGGGTACTTGGATCTGCTTTGTTATGCGTTGGCGGGTCGTCCGAGCGCGTGGTAAAATTAATATAAGTACACTGGGCGAATCTCAATCTAGGCTATCCATTTTTGACAATGTAATTCTAGAAACTAATTTATTAAAACTAACCAATTTACACTAAAACTAATATTAATATTAACTACACTGTATTGCACAACATGTCGGACTAATATAAAAGGCCTATTATGGCCGCGTATTAGTTCAACTAATAATATTACAATAAACAAATCACTAGAGCACTGTACAAACCACATAATAACACACCTACACAAAACTGTATAATGCGTTTATATTACCTTAAGCTATCGAAATGTACATAAGGTAATATAAATGCATTATACAGTTTTGTGTAGTTGTGTTATTTTGTGGTTTGGGGTTTTCCTTGTTTATATACTAATAATATTACGATTCCAAAAAAGCGATGCGCCCAGATATAAACCCTAGGGCCGTACTGGCCCTATTCCTTTGGGTTTAGCAAGGCATACTTAAATATTACGGCACTATAAGAAAACCATAGATTAACATTGTCCAGACGTCTTCCCTCACTGGCTATTGATCCACGTTTGGTCTGTTATCTAGTCCCTCGCGTACATACTGGATAGCGAAGGGGATGAGGGGAATGGTGACTAATCACCACAGTCACCCCCTCTAGCCAAAAAAACTAATTACACATCATTGTATTCTTGTATAAACAGTAGAGTGTCCTTTTATCCTTTTGGCTTTATCTTATTAAAAAAGTTGATGGGTTTCTTCAAGGTTATCCAGTCCCATCGTACAATATAATAAATACAAGCAGATTCTTGTAATGCCCAAAAGTAGGTTTCTTGGGCCTTGTAGGTAATGCATTTCCATGGAAAAATAACAGATTAGCTTTGAGTAAAAAAGCTCATTCTGAAGCTGGAGTGATCTTCATGAAGAAACTCCCCAAGGAGTTTAATGCAATTTCAGAAATCTGTCTATAAGCAAATTAAGAAAGCTGCTTAGGGTCAATACTTTTTAATCAATTGAGGAGTTTCTTTAAGGCACACTATAATATTATAGTTATTAAGAGTATGTGTTGTTGGAATTGTGAAACCGTTATTGACTGATTATTTATTTTGTGTTATTATATATGTGTATTGTTGTGATTGCTAATTTATCTACATTGTAATAATTTTTATTGGAGCTTAATTGTTAACGATGTTATTGTTATGACATATGCTATACAAAAAATTGTATTTTGTCCGAGGCAAGAATAAAAAATAAATCAATATAAAATTGTGTTAGGTAGATCAAGGGGTCTTATCTTGTAGGAACAGTTACAATACAAGTTTTCACACCATGTGATTGTGTATATGACTACTTTTCTAGATGTTGACTGGTGATAAAATAAAAAGTCTCCACTCATTTTGTTTGACTCAGTATCTCTGCCCTGATGGGCCTCTAAACTCTACATATGTAAGAAGCCTCCACTAGGTTGGTATTATTACATGCAGAATTGTAATTTGCAAATTTATATATAATTTAGAGTGTTATTATAAGTTTAATAACACACAAGACATGAATATTAGCTGTTTAAAGCTGCCTTCATTTTGAGATTTTCAATTTGATTTTTCTGAATTTCAATAGTGTTCTATATGAGTACACTATAGTTCCCTATCCTTAATTTCAGAGTTCTATTTTAACTTTTGTGGCTGCTAACATGCTTACGTACAGACGACAATGACGATGGATGGACAGCATCTTGAAAATAATTTTTTCAGTTTCCTAAGGCCATGAAACATTACTAAACTTACCCTATACTTTGTAAATAAATATTTTAAATTGAAGGAAATACTCCTTAATATTATGAATTCCATCTTGTTACAATTTCATATTGTCATATTTAAAATATTTCTTGGTGCAGCCATTTAATTTTATCATTGTGTTATTACCAATAAGTTAAAAACAATAAAAAAAACAACAAAAATACTAATCTTTAATAATTTTTCAGTTGATACAGGATCCAAATACAGTGTTACTAGGCGTAGGATTTTTACAAATAGCTTCTGAAGAATTAATTTGTCCTCGAGAGGATCTCAGTGTTTGCCGTAAGGACGAGCTTAAGCGATTGTTTACCTCACACATTCCTCATATCTTCAACATTCTTACAGGTAGGAGGATAATATTACTATTGGAACATTTCACTGCAAAGACGGGAATACACAAGGTCAAGAATTCGTTTATCTCTTGCTAAAATAACTGTTTGAAATAAAAGAAATTAATAGATAATTTATTTTTATTGTGATAAAAAATTTTAATATTTATTTCTATAAAACAAAAAGACATTTTTAGTAAGGAATTTATTATAAGTAGCTAACCTACCAAACAGCTGTTGTCTTTTCCATCATATTAAATACATTCCCAAATTTTTTTCTTGTGGATCGACATTTGTTTTAGTTATATATCCATTATTGTTCGTTTGTGTTTGATATTTTTTGAAATGTATAATTATAAATCATGTATAATAGAGAAATGAATTATGTAAAGAGATAGACTTGTATATCATACAAATTGAAATGTGAAAGTTGAATTCTCCAAAGTTATTAGATATTTGAATTATTCTATCAGCAACAGTGTTTCCCCCTTTTTTAAAAAAATACTGTTGAGAGGAAATACAAATAAAAACTATCACTTCACTATTTATATATTTAAATATTTACATTATATACATTTCATTTTTGAAATAATCAAAATCACCATAAGTGTTTAAAAAAAAAATTTTCTTGTTTAAAGCCAAAACTTCATCTTCACTTTAATATTATGATTGGGTTAATAATGACAACAATATAATGTTATTTATTATCATTGAAAAGTTTATAAAATGTTTGTTGGATTCTTAAAATTTACAAATAGGAAACTAATTAAATCTTGATTTGTTTTTCACAATTGTGACCAGGATCTGTTATGTCAGATAGGGTATTAGGAAATATATTTTTTTTTTTTTAAAATGTTTAAGCAATTTGTTACTTACCATAAAACATTTTTTTTCTACTTTAAAAAATCACACATTATATAATGTTAAAACCTTGAATGGTTAGCTTTAAAAGTATATACAGTACAACCTCGTTTATCCGGACTAATTGGGACCGGAAGTGATCCGGTTAATCAAAAATCCGGATAATCCAAAATTATAGAAAGATAAATAAAACAAAATATAAAATGATAACTTACCATTTATAAGTCATGAAAAAACACAATATTTACACAGTCATTCAATTTACACAATACACGAAATTACACAATGTACTGTAAATGATGAAAAACATTTATTTACACACCTGAAATATTTACACATGCTTTTAATTTACACAGGGTTTAGTTGTTATTTACAAAAAAGTCATTTATCTTCCTCTGTTTTAATTTGGTGTTACGTTTCAATGCGGCCCTGTCTATACGATTCAATGCGTCTAACTTTTGGGCCATTGTAAGCACATTACGTTTTCGTTTCGTCGCCATTTCCACGCACAAACGCTAACACATGAACATAAATAAATAGCAGTAACAAAGCCCACCTCTAAATACTATGCCGATTCTCATTCACGTTCTCGATACTCCCGACTGGGGATGTGATGTGCCAACTGCCAAAAAAAAAAGAACGGGGTTCCCAAAGCTGGCGGCACCGCTTTAAGATGTGACAAAATGTTCACATTTACTGATTTACACCCTTGAGTCTTAGCAACCCGACAACAATAAAGTTGTAAAAATGACATGATGGTTTATGGTGCGTTGTAAACATGCACCTGGTTTGTATTTATTTCACACTGTCATGCCGCATCGGGGTAGGGGGATGGTAACGCAGAGGTCATTGCTCCTCCACTTTCTCTTCCCAGTGCATCAACAACCCGCCCTAATACCTCGAGGCGACACTAGTGTTGAGGAAATCACGTTTTTATCAACATTAATGTAATAGCAGATATTTCTTGTTGAAACTCCATATTCAAAGATAAAATAAAGCAAAAGTTTAAAGTTTCAAAATAGGCCTATTATAAATATTATTCAAAATACAGTAATTATTAAAATATTTTGAAACTTTAAGCTTTTGCTTTATTTTATCCTTGATTATTTTTTTTATTTTTTGTTCTGGTCGATCCGAATAATCCAGACATCCGGTTGAATGAGGTCCGGATAAACGAGGTAGTACTGTATTGTATAATACTTTAGATTTTTATACATTTTAATACAAAATGCATGTAATTAAATTAAAACAAGTTTGAAGTATGATTACTAATGATTAAAATAATCCGGAACAGCTGCTGTCCATAAATTTATTCAAACAGGAGGGAGGATTAAACAAATCTGACCCATCTGACATCAGCTTAATATAGTATTTAATGAAAACCTTAAAAAGAGATGGAAAGGAGAGATATATTTATAATTTTCTCATGTCATGTTTTATTATAAATTCTCTTGTGTTTACATATGATCTTCAGTATATTAATAGTGACTGTAAATGTTTAGAGCTGTTAAAAAATATGAAAGAAGTTACTGACCCAGAACGTCAAGCTGTTGTAGATGCAAGTCTACAAGCAATATGTCATATCTTTTCATGGTTACCTTTACAAGCTGTCAATCATTCCAATCTACTTTCTTTGGTTTGTTTCTTCACATCTAGACCTGTAAGTACTGTATTAAATATGTTATAGGTAACTTATTTCACATTAAAGATAGGGGAACGAAATTATGGTAGGGATGTGCTAGTCCTTGACAATTCAAGCTGAGCCGAGCCCTCGGCTCGATTTCGAGTTTCGAACAATGACTGCAAAATCATCGAGCCTGGCTTAATTTTGCAACATAGAGCAATTAATCGACTAGGCCAGGGAGTATTATTACAAAGTCAAAGTAAGTGTATTATTGTAAATGTCTTTAAAAAGATTGTAGAAAAAATCCGAAAATCTCAAAGAATAATATTAAACACAGAGTTGCTGACGTATATAGATGTACTTTAAGTACAGTAAAAAATAATAATAACAGAATTCAACAAATGTGGACAAATTGAGACTTTTTCAACACCTGGAAATACCCAAAGATAGTTAATTGAAAAAGTAACAATGCATATTTTTACCGGATTCAACCTTCCCTGAATGGTGATTTTCCCAGAACAACCGTTCAAAAATATAAATCCAGCAGAAAACTTTTCCATTTAAATAGTTTTGTAAATAAAATCCCAAATAATGAAAGAAAAAAAACAATTACAAAGTTATAATTTTTAAGTAAACTAAACTTAGATCAATTATTTCCTATTATAATTATTTACATTTACAAAATGCCTGGCTATTCAACCAAACATTCGCTGCTAATCTCGAGTTCAAGGAAACTAGACACTGTGTCATTTGGAGATAACTTGCTTGAGTTGTAAAATTCAAACTTTGCAAGTGCACCAATCAGTTCTAGGCCTAAGTTCAATTCATTCACACATGCGCACGTATGCACACACACACATACACGCTTGTTGCACATAACACACACACACACACGCAGTTCACAATGACAAGAAATATCTTCGTTTGATATATTATCGATTCCCTGTAATCAGCGGCAAATAATTTTCCGTTTATTGTGATAATATAATGTCTCGTAAAATTATAATGAAGTAATCGATGAAATACACTACTGTACTGATTTTGAGTTCTCTCCTTCTTAAGGTCTTCATTGTTTATTTAACTTGTAAAGGAGGAGATTATTAGTAAGATAAGGATAGAGAGTAATCTAAAGCCCAGATAGTTCTGCGTCTGATCTTCCCATAATTTTTATAGGTTTTTATTTTTATTACTAAATTACTTACGTCTTAGTAATCTTGTGTTTAGTATTTATTTATTAATATTTCATCACAGCTGTTTCGGTATAACATATACCATCATCAGATGAAACAACACATTTACACAACACACTGATACACGTTTCACAAAAATAAACATAAAATGTTTGGTACTGCAGTACAAGTCGAAAATAATATAAAATAAAGTTTAGATAGTTTAGATAATATAGCCACATCTTTCTAACGTGGTGGTCAACTGTTCACTGAGGGATTATATAATATATCTTGTTGACAGTCACTCATAATCTTTGATATTCTTATCTAATGTAGCAAGCGTATCATATAGACAGTTGGATGCAAAATTCAATTTATCATTTAATAAACTGTCCGGGTTGGATTTGAATTGTTTATATATTTGGTACTCTTCTAGTACATCCATAGTTCTGCTTTTGTTTAGAATGTGAATGATTTCCAGATTACTAGCAATGTCCGTGTATTTATGGTCATTGTCTATCAGGTGTTCAGCGTAATTAGAGCTTATTTTAGATAAGTTATTATGTGGTAAATGTTCTTTGAATCTGGTTTTAAATCTCCTTCCAGTTTGACCTATATATTGCTTATTGCAATTGTCACAATGTAATCTGTATACACCACATTTTGTGAATGGATCGTTGGCAACTATATTGGTGTTGGGATGAAAAATGTGGTTTAGGCTCCCAGAAGTTCGGTGTGCTATTGTATATCCAATTTCTCTGAAAAGGTTACGGACGGAGTGTTCAAGGTAGCTGCTGTATTTCATGGACGCAAATTTTGTTTTGGGTGGAATTTGTAATGTGTTCAAGGGTTTTAGGTTTCTTAAGGTTTTCAATTTGTGTTTTCGAACACAATTATCCACAATATTAGCTTTATAACCATTAATTATTGCTATTTGTTTAATTATATTCAGTTCATTGTTGAGGTCTGCAGTGTTCATGGGTATTGAGAGTGCTCTGTGCACATAACTGTAAAAAGTTGCCATTTTATGCGATTGTGGGTGGTTAGATGTGGAATGAATGGTGTGGTTTGTTTGGGTCGGTTTCCTGAATATCTTGGTTGTGTTTGGTTTCTATTTTGGTTATGGTGAGATCTTAATAATTCAATTGGTTATCAATTTCTAATTCGGAGGTAAATGTAAGTGACGGATGAATATTGTTTAAGTAATTATTGAAATTGATCAGTTGTCTTTTGGTGCCGTTAAACATACAGATAATGTCATCAACGTATCTATGATAATATATTATTTGCTTATAATATTTGTTGTTTGTGTTCATAATGAATTGGGTTTCTATTTCATGTAGAAATATTTCAGCCAGTATTCCTGATAGAGGAGATCCCATTGCTAAGCCATCATTTTGTAAATATATCTTGCTATCAAAGTGGAAGTTGTTTTGTTGGAGACACAGTTGTAGCAATTCCAATAATTCAGATATAGCTTTTTTGCTGAGTTTGCTGTTTGATATAAAATTTTTCTTGAGGATGACCAAGGTTTCGTTTATGGGTACTACATTAGTATAGAGGTTTGTTACGTCGAAGGAAACTAAGTTATAACCATGTTTAATTTTGACATCACTAATTTTATTTACTAGGTCTATGGTATTAATGAGGCTATAATTAGGTTCAAGATTAATTTCGTTTTTAATAGTTCTTTCAAGAAACTTGGATATTTTATATGAAGGTGCTGTTGTGAAATTTACTAGGGGTTTTATGGAGATGTTAGGTTTGTGGATTTTAGGTAGTGATTTTAATTTTGGTGCTGTAGGTTTCATCATTTTTAAATGGTTTTTAATCCTTTGGTCAATCAAATGTTTGCTTTCATTAATTTTCTTATTAATTTCTTTGTTGTATTTTGTCGTAGGGGCTCTGTCTAGACTGGTAATATTATTGGTAGTGAAGAAATCTAGTGTTTTACTATTGTATTCGGTAGTGTTCATTATGACCAATGAATTACCTTTGTCTGCTTTGGTTATGGTTGCACAATTATCATTCAGTTTCTTTCTAATATTTTTAATGTAAACAAAGTCTTTGTTGAAACTAGGTGGCTTTTTTCATTCAAATTGATCTGTTTCTGGGCTTTGTGATTAATAATGCATCTGATACTATTTTGTGTTTGTTTAGGCAACATTGAATAGTTTCTTCAGTATTGATAAGGGCAGATCGAAGGTCGTTGTGTTTGGTTTTTAAGTTATGTTTGAGTTCCTTATTAAGGAGTTCAGATTCTGCATCATTGAATTCAATATCAGTTAGATTGGTAATACGGGAGGGGGGAATATGTTCTGAATAAGTATTTATTTCTGATTGTAATGTACTGGATAATAGTCTGTTCATTTTCTTGTCTAGGACTGATTTCTTAAGTAATACCTTGACCATGATGCGTTTGTTTACTTCTGTAAACAAACTGTCTATTTCAGGAGGAGACAAATAGTTTGCTAATTCCATATGACAATTATTATATAAAATCTCATTTAATTTACCTTTTTTAATATACAATGTTCTGATTTCCTCTTTTAACCATATTTTTTCAGCTATTGTTTTAGTTTTTCGGGCAGCTGTGGAATTATTCTTTATTGTAATGTTAATATAATTAGGGATAATATTGCGTTTAGCACAGAACTTATTAACCATTATGTTTAGAGTAGTGAAATGTATACGCAGTTTGGTGTTCATGTATTTATAGGCAATTTTGGCGTGACTCGCATATTTCATAAATTCCATATTGCCTTATGAATGCTTTAAAATAAGTTTATTACTAAATTACTTACGTCTTATCAATCTCGTGTTTAGTATTTATTTATTAATATTTCATTACCTGACTATATTATATTTATTTCATTATTTTACCTGACTATAATTATAGCCTTTCTAAAAACATAAGATTAACCACAGTTACATTACCCTAAGCTTTACTCACAGATTTTTATAAAGTATAAGACATTAAAGCAAAATATAGATACGATGTTTAGTTCCCAATTTGACAATTCTCGAATATTTTCCATTTTCGAATAAAAACAAAATTACACCAATTCTGAAAAAAAAAAAATTTTCTCAGTTAGTTTTTTAATAATTTGGCTAGTTTTTTATATACAAATAATGATCAAACTATTGTATCAGAATTAATTGTACTACTATTAAAGTCAGATGTAAACCATACACTCTCTTACTACAGGAGACTGTAAAACATGTGTAAATGGGAAGTTTTGTCTGTTGAGTCGCCATAGACCTAATAACAAATAAATACAAACACCCGTTCAAGGCAAACTAGTTTTTCTACCTCATTTCTACTAGGCCTAATGCTAATCATTGTGTTAACACTTGTTAATTATGTAATTAAATATTAAAATTTTACGTAAAATAGTTAAACAAAAATCACACTCGGTAAGTTCACATATTCGTGAATTATATTACTCTTATTTACGAAACCAAAAGTTTTTTCTTTTATTTGGCTCGATTTTATTTTATTTTTTTCTTGATCCGAACTATCTTTATCTACAAATCCATAATTAATGTTCTGTAATAAAATATGTATTTGTTAGAAAGTGCGTGAATGAAATGAGTTTGTAATATAATTTTACACCAAAGGAAGTTGTTTGTATACTTTGGTCTGATCGAGTGTCTATTTACCGTGTACAGCTTTTTGCCTTTTCCCCACTATACTGTTTTCTCCATATTGACTATTCCAAAACAAAAGATCAACATTATACTGATTATTATTTAATCTAAACTCTATTGGAAGATTTAAAAAACTTGAGCTCGATAACAACTTGAGGCCGTTAAGGCTTGATAAAAGTTCAAGCTTGGTAATTAAAAGCTCGAGTTTGTAAAAGTTTGATCTCGTAACTAGCTCCTAAAAAGTTTGAGCTTGGCTCGATTTACCGAGGCTCAGCTCAAACTAAATAATCCGGGCTTGCATACCTCTATCTGATTGGGTGCCATCATGGTACTTTCCCAAACTCTTTATACAATGTAATACTAGCAGTTCCTCTAAATATAATGCCCAAAAGTTGGTTTCTTGATTCTAGTAGGAAATGTTAAATTGTATTGGTAGATTAAGTGGTATTATCCAGTAAGGTAATTTGTTACACATATTGTGTATATCACTACTTTCATGACATTGGCTAGGCCTTAAACAGGCATCTCTAGTGTTATTAAGTATTTATACAAAAGATTTTCTTGTTTAGATAAAGAATTTTATATTTACCTTATGACTTTAGTGTAAACAAAATGAATACTTCAATTTTATTAATCTTAAGTTTGAATAGGAGTTCACGAAGCCTTAGAATAAAAATTTACACCAGTTTTTTCTTTTAGTTAGGATTATTAAAAAAAAATAAAAGAACTTTTTTGGATATACGAACTTGTCCAACTATTTGAAAAACCGAACAAACCCACATAAAACTGTGGATGCTTCATACAATAGAAGTTTCTATGAGCAATGACTATAGAAGACTATAAGTGTTCTGTATTCATTGCCATGAGGAAGGTTGTAGTAGCTAATTTTTTTATAGAAATATTCTAAAACATGAAATAAAAACTGGAGGGAAAACCATGTATATGTAATGAGTATTCCTTCAACACAAAACCAAAATGTTTTAAATTGAATAATGAATTAATTGCCAAAGCAATGAAAACAGATTGAAATGTTGAGTTGGCTATTCATTTTGAATAATGTGTGTAATAATGTATAAGAAATAAGCGAATCACAACTATTTAGGAAGTGTTATATTTGATGTTATATAAAGTTTTGCAACATGTTTCATGAATTAACGTGTTGTTTGTTTTAGTAATATTTTAAAATGTTTTAAAAGATGTGCTCACCAATGCTAAAAGTCATATTCCTCTGTGTTTGAGTGGTTCTCTTTTGAGCCACTTGAGGACAGCCTTATATGGGTTGTAATTTTTCTCAAATTGATGTTACTAATTTTTACTGAATTTAAGTTATTTTCATTTACTTTTTAGGGCACATTCTGTGAAGAAGCACTGACATTTAATTAAAATTTGTGGACCGTGGACTCTTAAGGAAAATGTATTTTAAATCGCAGACAAACCACTGCCTTTAATAACTCCAATAATTAATATTCTCTCCATTGCAGCTTAAATACATACATAATATTTATTATTACCTAATTTGATTGATATCTTATGGAAGTACTTCCTGCAAAGATAGAATATATATATATATATATATGTCTTAAAATTACAAACAATGAAAAGGACATAGAGTCTTCTCTGTAATACATATAAAATACAGAAAAGATACTAATTCAAAATTTTTTCAATAATTGATAAGGGAATCACAGTGTATATCCGACTTTTTATTAAACTATGTAAAGTTTGCAGATAGGTTTCCTTTGAGATAGGTATTGAAATGTCTTGATTTTTTAAATCACATTACAACAATCATGACATATTGTAAGTTAAACAATTACAGCTAGTTTAATAACCCTTTTAAGGTCAGATGAAAAAATACACTTTGTAGTTAAAAAGGCCAGGCATTAATTGAGGTTTCATGCCAACAATGCCAAGCTGAAAACCTGGATTTTGAAATACTAGTACTAAAATATTTTAAATTTTGCTAAAAGTTGCTGTATTGCTACAATGTTTTAAAATTTTATTTCTAAAGATATATACTAAATTTTTTTATGAAAAAAGTAAGCCAGTGAAGTTATATATAAAAAAAAAAAATTTTTAAATCTTTGATAAAACCAAAACAATTTTTTTTTTCCAGTTTGACATGCAATAATATTACCAAAAAAACTTTTGAACATAATCATTATTTTTATTGAATTTAATATAGTTTTTTTTTTTTTTATATAAGCAGTGAAAATTTAAAAGCAATTGGATCATAAATGAGTTTTTTGTTACTTTTAACAAAAATTGGCACCAAGCCTAAAAATGTTGATTAGTCCTAAGTAATGTCTAGTGATACTTGCCTTTTTATCCAGCAAACATATTTCGTTGTAGGTAAAGTTTGGTTTTCCTGTTATTCTTGACATAATAACACTAACATAACACATTTTGGTTAACAGTTTTACAATGAAAAACTTAAAACACTAATTAGTTAGATATGTGTACACTATTTACAAAGTGGAATATTCTTATAAACAACTCAAGCACATGAATGTTTGCAGAAACATTCTGCATGCACACCTTTGTTGGATTGTAAGCAATATGTTCTAAATCTTTTTCTTACATTTTTATTGCTACAGACTCAGCAATTTTAAGGTATGGGTCCTTTTATATTTGTATCTTGTAAGTCGCTGATATGGTACATTGATTTTCCAATAATTTTATAAATTTTTTATGGACCACTGAATATTTCAAAGAGCTTGACAGTCTCTCCGTGTATGGCATTTGAGAGGGGAAAATGTTTAATTAGTACAAGTTCTCCAACGTTAAATGTTGTTGGTTTTGTCACACAGTGCGCGAAATTATTGAATTTGAAGTTTGTGTATGTATGAATGTTTACAACAATGTTGACATTAGGAAGAAAATAAAGTATTACTTATTTTACATTTCTAGTTTTGTAACAAAATTTGCAACATTTTGTATATATTAGAAATTGGATTATCATAATTTAGTTATTACCTACGTTGTCACTAAATGGACAAAAGAAATTTCAATTATTTTTTTTTGCGGTAATGAGTTGAAGCAGACCTCAGTTTTAAAGTGGTAAGTTTAAATTTTATTTCATTTTGTTCTATGGGTTTTCCTGAAAATATTGATGTATAATGTGTCATATTTCACCCAATGAAAGTGTATTATTTCCTGTAATAATAAAAGCTTTGAGCAGAGCGTTGAACTAGCTTAGCACTGAGGATAAAATAATCAGCACTTGGAGGGTTAAAAAAATTTGTGGTAGAAAACAGGGGGGGGGGGCTATTACGAGGAAATGTGTTGATTTTGAGTTTTACTAAGATTTTGTCGGGAAATGAAATGAAATTAGGCGATTTTCTAATATGGTACTTTTCTTGGCTACGATGTTGGGGAGTTCGTTGGTTTAACTTCAAGACCCTGTCAAATAATGTTTGAATTTATATTATTTATAATTGTTACAGTGGTTTTTACAAAAAGTTGGTCTATGACAGTATATCCATCAGTATTAGTTTTTCAATTTGATTGATTTTTTAACGTCATAGCTCAACTTTTTGTTTATTTCTTATGTAGTACATGTATAGATGGAGATTCAACTACAATACTAGTTGATATTATAAAAAAATATTCAAAATAGTTATTACTGCTTGTATAAATACTTTAATTTCTGTGCTTCTAGGATAATATAGGAGTGTCATCATTATCTGCAATAAATGAACTCTTATATAAGAACTTTATCCCTGTATCTTTCATTCCATCATTGATTACTCTGTGTAATCAGGGCTACCAACTGTTACAGTCTGTCCTACAATCTGATCTTAGTCAACTAGATGATAAGTGAGTACATAACAGTGAACATGTGTCCTAATTCTAATTAAAACCAATTTTTATACCAGATGTTTCATTTTAAAATACAACCCAATAAAATGTTTATTACATAGACTTATAAAAAAATTTAGGTTTAATAGGTTTATATCACTGTTAAAACTAATTCATTTTGCATCAGCTTGTACGATTATTGTCAGCTGTTTATTATTTCATGAATTTAGTAAAATTTGCTATTATAGCAAATTGGTTTTGAGCAAGGAAGAAACCATATTTATTATTAAACATTATTTTGTAGTAAATACTTAGTTTCATGTCAAGAAGCATTTCTGTTGAAGTTTGCTGATAAAAATGTACCAAACAAAACTTAATTCAATAAAGAGTGGCTCTATCTGTGACTGTAAAAATAACTGAAGCTATACAATTCTTCTTCTTCAGTTGGGGAGTGTACTCTTATAGCATGTTAATCACAAGAGCTTATTGCGTTACAAAAATGATCCTTTATGTTGTGATAGCACTAGACATCTCCAGAAAGATTCATAAGCACCATGAATCTTCCTGCCATGGTTTTCTTGACTTATTTCCTTAACTCCAAGGGTCTCAGTGCTTTCCAATTTTTGCCTTTCATATTTTTAGATCACGTGCTCTGGAGTGACCTTTTGCAGGGCATATTTCCTGCACATAAGCTTTCTAGTGAATATGCACAATCTGTGCATATGTTTTTGAAGGTGCAAAAACCTTCCACCTTTCTTATTTTCCCCTGCCCAATGAGAAGGTCATACGCAAAATGTTAGAAGGGATATGAAATAAGAGAAAACCTCCACCTCTTTTGTGTTTTTTTCTAATTCTAAGTGCTGATAATTTGCATAATCAGTCACAGAATTGATCATCATATTCATTGTCACTAATCCTAGCATATCCTGGAACCCAACAAAACATAGTTGTTGTTGAACCTAGGAACAACGTAACATTGTTGAGTCTACAAGTTATGATATGATGCTGACACAATCCCAAACTAACTTTGACCTAAATTCATTGGCCTGCTGTCATATCATAATTTTATATTCAAGTTTCAACTTTACTCAGATATATTCCTTTAAGGCTGAAATTTCTGATTGATTTATTGATGGGTACTTTCCCATTAGCGGGACATGTTCCTGTTCAGGTCTGTCTCCTCTAATTTCAGCTCCTGTTCCACTCTTTATTTTAGAGCTGTCAGTGAATCACTTAAGCTCATGCATGGCTAAATGTTTCATTCCCTCTAGCTATTCATTGCGTTGTGTATTACTACTTTACATGATTTTGTGAAAGAATATTGTACCTGGTCGGAGATAATTTCTAATGTGAAATTTCTTGTCACCATAGATGCTATTCTGAAGCATGCTGGGAGATCCTGTGTACACTTCTATAGATCATAGTCACATTGTAGGCCATATACAAATTTATCTGCCACTGTTTTTATAAACTGATACAGCGAAAGGTTATTAATACGAAAGTCCAAAACTGCACCAGAAGTTTTAATAATTGCACCTGTAATTCAATGACTAGCTAGTTGTTGCATTTCCACCAATCTTACCATTGATCTCTGGATACTTATTTTTAGCCATCATACAATGACAATAATTAACAGGTGGGTCTCCACGTAGAGGTAAATGCCAAAACATTAGTGTCTTATTCACCCATGACTTTTTTACAAAGCACCTGGATACCTTTTTACAAAGTGGCACTTTTTTTTACAAAGTGCCACTTACCTCCGTCAAAGACATGGTTGAACTTTAACTGCCCCAGAGGGTCAAAGGGCCAAGGCTCTCCGACTTTTTTTCTTATGGTAAATGGAATGTCTATGGTCTTGTTTAGGTTGACTAACAAACCAAATACCTCACACAAATGTTTCTAAGTGTCTAAGACAATTGGTAAACTTGTACCACATTATAAGTATAGCCCTGAGCTTATTACACCAATCTTATTGAGTTTCTTGAGAAAGTCGTTAAACAAATGATTTCAGAAAATATGGGCCAATACTCCGTAGATACCTGCATGTTAC
Organism: Aphrophora alni; assembly: GCA_963513935.1. Classification (NCBI taxonomy): domain Eukaryota; kingdom Metazoa; phylum Arthropoda; class Insecta; order Hemiptera; family Aphrophoridae; genus Aphrophora; species Aphrophora alni. Next base: position 66,232,248 of record OY740772.1, read on the forward strand.
TCCGCCGACCTTCAGTCACTCCCTGCAACAAGGGTTTCGTAACTCTGCCTTGTCTTTATCCACTTACATATCGAGTCTAATTCCATTGCGCAAATATGTTAAATATATATATATATATATATATATATATATATATATATATATATGTAGGAGTTAAAAGTATATGTGAACGAAGTAGGTTTATAATCCAATTATAATTCCACGGAAGTTGTAATTATTTTGGTGGATTGTGAATGTATTTCTTTTCAACCTCAAACCTTCTTATTATTCTGTCATCTCCATATTAACAATTCCAAAACAACAGATCCATGTTTTATTGATTACATTTCAACTTAAAATTGGTGGAAATTCATAAACCCTGAGTTCGTTAAAGGCTGAAGTTTAATAAAAGATTGAACTTAGTTCGATATACTTGGGGCTTGGCTCAAACTCAGCTTTAAGTAAAATTAACCAGGCTTGCACACACTTAGTATATAATTCTGTTGATTTGTGGTATTCGTAATCATGTTTATATATATATATATATATATATATATATATATAGAGTCTAGTCATTTTGCTGATTTGACCCAGCATTGGGTTCCTCTCTTAGGTTACTATTTTTAGTTTTAATTTCTTTGCTAATTTGTAATGTAGTCCTTGGTTAAAGGCAATGTTGACCTTTTATATGAGTTTTAGGTTTATCACTTGATAACAAGTGTTGATCCACACTCTTGAAATGTTGTATTAATTTTATATACATAAAAGATAATAAATATCCAAATAAAACAATATATTATCCTTTTTAACCCCTTAAGTGTTTATGTCGGTTTAAGCCGACGCTACAAATATCGATAAAAAAGGCCGCTGTCGGCTAAAGCCGACGCTCTTAACTTGCCCCATTCTATTTCGTTCTCTGTCGTAATATTACGTTGTAGTTGCTAGTATTGCCGCTAGATAGTGTTGGCATGCTCTCTAGAGCATAACTTATAAAACTACCGCATTATTTTTGTTCTCTTTGGATCCGCCGTGAACATCATATTTACAAGGAGTCGCGATATGTCCGCAAGGAGTCGCGATACCAGTGCAGCGAATGTGATGTTGGGGTGTGTGCTGCCTCGTTTTTTAAAATATATCACACCCAAAAAAATTACTAAACATTAGTAAGAAACTGTAAACAATCTTTATTGTGTGTACTTTTATTTTTAACAATGGTTTTATTACATTTTACTTTTTTTTAATTGTTAGGTAAATGTGTTTTAAATGTATTTGCAGAAAATTATATTAAACATGACATTTATACTTTTGATGTTGCTTATATTTTCTTTTAATGCCTATTTTTTAACTTCCAAGTTAACAAACATTAAAATAACCAAATAAAAAAAATAGGCATTTTTGGGTTGATTTAGGCAAAAAAAATAAAACACTTAAGGGGTTAATACCTTTAAATATTTATAGTATAGTTTTTGTTTTACAGAATTTCAGTAGTTTGTCTATAGAAGATGTTTCAAGACTATAGACAACTCTGGCTGTTAAGAGAAAACATAGCATTGAACCGTGATATCAAATGCTTGTATAATTCATAGTTTTTAACTATGCTAACATTGTATTAAAAGTAGGCACATGTTGACAATACACTTACTTTTGGAGGAAAATGGTAGTTTCATTCATAACATATTACTCTACAATAAACTATACAGATATACATTTTTTTGTTAAAAAGTTGAGAATAATAAACTTAACAACAGACAGGATATGTAAAACATAAATATTTAAATTCTGAAAGTATATTTTTATTAGATGTTTGTAACATATTTAAATGTTTCCAGGTACTTAAGTAAATTAACAGAACTGTTACTTCTGTGTATTTCCAAACATTGGCACAGATTGGAACAAAGCAACATGTTCCCAGTGAATGATTTCCTCTCAGTTCTCTTCCAATACACTTTTTCTCAGTCATCAGTTTCTGGATTCTATGAATGCCTTGAGATATGGTCTTCTTTCATTGAATATCTGCAAGACTCATATAATGTCAGGTACAGCATTTGGTGTTTAAATTTTATTACCATTTGAATTATAACATTTTGATATATCTATTAGTTAATGATATACAGTCTCTCCATAAAGTCATGTTTAGTTTCAACTTTAAACTTAAAAAAAAAAAAAAAAAAATTAAATATATAAAATATAAATCAAATTGATGAACAACTACAGAAGTTTTTTTGTGAGTTTAGCTATGACCAATGTATGCTTTATTAATGGCTATGCATTAATCTAATTCGTAGTAATTTCCTGCCCCACATAACAAACAACAGTCAGTAGGTGACAGATTCTACTGTTTCTCTTATTCGTTGTTTTTATTGTTGAATGTTATTAATTAATCATTTTTTGGTTCACAAAATCCCACACATAAAAATCATAATTGAGTTCTCTGGAACACTGTTTAAATTAATAATGGTAATACATACTTATTTTTAATTATCTTATTATCCATTAACGTTTCAGAACTTCTGCTGCTTCAGATTCATTCACACATCCATCTTCAGGCAACTTGTGCAGAGAATTATTTACTTATACAAGGTCATCAGAAATTTTTTTTTAAAAATTATAATAAATAAACAATAAAAATAGAAACATAATACACTAAAAATATTGATCATCAGGCGTGACGTCTTCGGAGGAAGAATTTATGTGATTTCAGTCTAATTTTGATACTACAAGCTACAACGTCAGGCCTGATGATCAATGGTTTTGTGTGTTATGTTTGTATTTTTTTTGTGTATTTATTTTAATGTTTTCCTGATAACCTTGTATGTGTAATTCTTTGTACTCGCTTCCTGAAGATGGATCTTAAATGCATTTGAAACTGCAGTAATGAATTAACTACGCTAATGGATCAGGAATGAAATTTTTAAAACAGGTATTTATTTCCATCGCCATTAATAAATGAAAAATCCGTAGACGTTTAATCTGGAGAGTGTGAAGGGCGTGGCTTTCTCTGCTCCTCTTGATTCCACACTGTGGAATTGTAATATCAAAGACATTTCTGACAACTTTGGCATAATGGACAGAAGTACCATCTGATTGGAAGACCAAATTGTCATTATTAGATTTGTCGTAGAATTCCACTACCTGTTAGTTAAACTATGCATTGACACTGTCTTTCAACTCATCATAATTCTCAAACCACTGTGTCCTTAGTCATTTTTTCATGTTAGGAAAAAGGTGATAATCACTAGGAGGCAAATCAGGGCTGTACGTAGGATGGGTACAAAATTTATAGGATTGAAATATGTGTTTACAGTAGAACCCCTCTAATCCGTCACCTTCGGGACTGGGGGCATGGTCGGAACGCAAAAAAGGTCGGATTATACGAAAAAGTCAATATTTATTACATATTATATAAAGAGATTTTTTTAAAAGTGAAATAAGTGATATATAAACTTTTAAAAGTCTATATAATAAAGTGTATATATAAACTTTGCAAGTACTATAGCAAATCAATAGAAACAACATGAGAGATGACACAGCACTGAAACGGGATGATACAGCACTGAAGCGGGAAAGCGATAACAAACCAGAAAGAATGGCGCCAGATGGGCCGTGAGTCATCTAAAAGTCGGCAAGTCGGCACAATATCGCGAGCACAATCACGGTCGGATTAACCGGAGTAACGAACCACCCGAGGGCGGATTAGAGGGGTTCTACTGTATTTAAGTGAATGAAATTTAATAATTCATATATATAAATGCAAGGTATAGGCATTTTATATATTTTTTATATTTGCACATTTCTTTAAAGAATGGCTTACACGACTCCTTGTGCTCCTCTCCCGCCATAATTCTAATTACACGTTTTTGTATTTTAAATATCTTGTGTGCCTCAGGACAATTACCCCACAATATTATACCATAATTTAAGAGAGAATGGAAATATCCGTAATTAACAGATTTTAGAGAATCTTTTTTCATTTCGCTAGAAACTACTGTATGGCATTACTTGCAGAATTTAGTTTCTTAGACATTATTTCCACATGGTCTTTCCATCCTACATTTTTATTTATTTACAGTCCCAAAAACTTAACAACATCAACTGAGACAATATCATTGATTTCCAGATTTGTCTTAAAAGATCTAGACCATTTTGTTTTAAAATTTAAAATGCAGGTCTTACTGTATTCATATTTATATGTAGACCATTACAAGTAAGCCATTTTGTAATGGACACTAGACATTCGAAGAAAGATGTAGTTAAAGATTATACTTTTATTTAGTCTCTACTTATACTCTTAGCTTAGAACATAGTCAATAGTAACATCTATATCTTTGGGGGCAACTTAAACTTACTTAAATTTTAGTTACAATATCTAAATTAATTGTCTACAATCACTTCACATCATATCTCATTCTTCCTTCTATTTATATATGGATTACCACACAGCACTTCTCGTTTCCGTTCTTAACTGTCTAACTTTTTTCTCCAGTTAATATATCCTGATTTCAATCTGGTAGTTGTTTATTGGTTCTTGGCATCCAACACATCTGATTTGTTATATACGTCACATGGAAAATTGCATTTTTCTTCCCAATTATTGAGAGATGCACCATAGATTGATTGACTGTCATGACACCTGAAAGTAAAGGATACATATGTACAATGATAATTGGTTTTGTATTGCAGGTATGAAGAAGTTATAACTTCTTTGGTACAAGCAATTTTGAAGAAAATACAATCTGAAAAAACCTTGGATGATGAGAAAACAAATAGTGATGTAAGTGTATCATACAATATTATATTTATTACATATTTTGAAGTTTAAATTTGTTTGTAATTTTGAAATGGAGGTATTGAATTGGAAATCATAAATTACGATCCAATTTACCCATTTTATTATATTTTTTTTGTTAGCACTTTAGCCAAGAATATTGATATGTTATACAAATATTACAAATCTTAAATTTCACGAAATTATGAATGTAAAGCATATTATTTGATATATCCTTTCTTAACGTATATACATTAAGATTCTGATATACAGAAGGAATCAGGTATCTAAGATTCAGAATACCTGAAAGCCCATCTTCTTTCAATATCCGACAGCTACTTTTGGAAATGCAGCTGTTACTGTGGACAGCTGTATTTCTAAAAGTTGTCCGCCTTTGAGTATTAATTTATGGTAATTCATTGTTCTGTACCTTAGAGCCCACTTATGAATATGAGTCTAATAATCCGAATTATCCTAACTGGATCCTACACCTTACTTCATTTAATCTTGAGTTATACCCACTTTCAACTTTCCTATCAGGGTCTTTTGACATACTCTTGTTTTCTTCTGACACTGATGCTACTTATACTATTTGAGGACAGGGGTCTCTATTTTATGCTCCCTTTTTCTTCTTATTTTTTTAAGGCGAAGATAGCGAGGTTTTTCAACTTCATACAAAATAATAACAAATTAATTTATATATTATGTAGTGTCCTTAACCTTCCATCTGGCGAAGTATCCATTATGGGCGGATGAATGACGCATGGTAAAATTCATCAAACCAAAAACACATATTTTGCAATTCAACATTTCGCCCACTTACAATTATTGTCCTATCACAATAAATAAAATACCATTGGAAAGCTAATGTTCAGTAGATGCATAATCATACAAAAAAAATATCACAAAACGTTATAAATAATATTCCAAAAATTGGTAAAGTTTGCATATTTTGATGTGTAATATCAAAGATTTGAACTGTGCGGTTGTAAACAGAAATGATGCCATTCTTTCTCAGATGTTCACAATTCTATTTTTCTGTCAAACAGATCGAACATAACACTGTTCTATAGATCACGTCTTTCTCTTTCGATCAGTGCTTTCCAAATCTTTCTATCTGTTATAGTTTATATATATAAAAATTAAACAAAATCAAGAATTTTAACTTATTTTTACACGCTAAAAATTACATTTGTTTCAATTCAACTTTTATCCTAATAGATATTTATTTATCAAAATGTATAATATACCATTGTAAAGGTGATATTTCAATCTTTCATAATAAAATCCTTGTCACTAAAAGTAAAACTTCAAGAAATCGATAAAGATGCAGACTATTCCGCTAGATTGCCCTACTTGACGCAACAGCGTTTATATAGAAAAATCTGTATTCTCTGTTCATATGATTTTACAAAATGGTAATACTAGTCTAAATCCACAAGTTGACAATATTATATAGTATTTTTCTTTCTCTTTCGAACTACGAATTCAAAATTTTCGTATATGATATAGTTCACTAGTAATATCCATTCTATGAAGTAGTAACCAAACCGAACCAGACTCATTTTTCTTTCGGTGCAGTTTACTAAATAGGAAATATCGATTACTTACATTTATATTTTGTAACCGATCTTTACATTATTTGGAAGATGAAATTTAGATCTTTCAGTTGGTATCACTCATTATGTCTTAGAGTTATTTTAGGTTATTATTTCTGACTTAAAAGTTACCGTTTTACTGAGGCTTGTTTGTGTACTAAAATGACATATTGTGGTAGGCGTGTATGAGGCTTGGGATTATTTCTGTTTTTGTAAACATATTTTGTTAAGTATGTTTATTTATTTATTATAATTTGTGTATAATTTGTTTATCTGTAATATTGTTTGTAGAATTTATTGTTTTGAGTGAATTTAATTGTCAGGCTTATCTAATACTGAGGCTGTCTAGAGATAGGTTATGTTATATTATCTGGTCTAACCTTTTATTCAAATTTCCATTTGTTTACATATAAAAATAATTTCGTCTAATGAATATTTTATAAATTGATTATGTTTTTAGCAACTTTTATCCACAAATATATTACAAATCTCTAGTAATACTTGAAAAAATTCAAAAAAAATTGTATGGTGTACATTACCTTTTCTGTGGAATTTTTGCCTCGGCCACCGGACGATTTTTTGATTCCTGACCTAAATAACTTAAAATTATATATATATATATATATATATATATATATATATATATATATGTATATATATATATTTACTACACAACTAAATTGTATGCATATTTCTGAAGGAAATGATAATTTGTAGTTGTGTTTTGCATAATATTATATTTGTGTGATTTTTTCAAAGTAGGTAGTGACATTTTCTCTTTTTCCATAAAACTATTTATTTATTTTTTGAAAATGTAACAAATTAATTATTTTTTTCAACTATTATTCAAAATTATATTACAAAATTTTTGTATATCTTGAAAAACAGCGATAAAAAATTTATTTTGGATGATTAAGATTTTTTTTAAAAATGTTACATTCATTTTTTGATACCTAACATAACTCCTAAACTGGTGAAAAAAAAAATTACATAGATAAATTCTACGCATCTTTCTGAGAAAAATGATATCCTATAAGGTAGGTTTTGTATAAAAATATATATTTTATTAATTTTTAAACAAACGAAGAAAATTAACACTGCCAGATGCAGGGTTAAAACCCTCTGTTCTCTTAATAAGAAAACTTTCTTAGCCTTTCGCAAACTTTAAGCTACAGGAGAATTTTTCAGAAGAAATCTTTGTGATAAGCCATTATAATTTGGTAACCTGGCATTGTTAAAGTCGTGGATGTTCTGTATTTTTGTAGAATCTATTTTTGCATTAAATTTTTTTCCCCTTATAATATTGTAATGAACAAAACTCAGCAACTTGAGTTAAGATATGTATAAAAACTTCTGAATGATTAAAAGTTTAGTTTATTTTGTACTTTGAAGTTTACAATTTGGTATATTTGAAAATGTTTAAATAAATTTAAATATTTAGTATTCAGCTTACATTTAACTTGATAAAATGAGAATTTCTTTTCATGAATTTTATTCACTTGTTTGGTAACTTTAACCTTACAACTGGTTAGTGCACAGTAACGGTACAGAAACTCTCGTCCTCTGGAGCAGTAATAATTTTTTTTTCAATTCAACATTTACTCTAGTAAAAATGATCGTTCCACAATATTTTATATACCATTGTAAAGCTAATGTTCCAAACATTAATATTCATACAACCAATACTTTATAAAACGTTATAAATAATATTTAATTAATTGGCATATTTTGTATATTTCGTAACATGGCAACATTCGTGGCAATAAAACATAAAATTACTTCATTCTTCGTCTAATTTACACAAGTTCATATTTTTGTTCAACTAATCTACAGTAACAGTATTGTATAAAAGATTTTTTCATCTTTCAATCTGTGCTTTTTAAATCGTTCTAACTGTTATAGATTAGGATCTATAAAAATTAAACAATATTAAGAATTCATTACAAGTTTTTTCACTCTAAAATTTACATTTTTAAATTCATATTTATAGCCTATTAATAAAGGTCGTATCAGAATAATAAATGCCATATGACAAAATTTAAATCTAATAATTCAATGATGTTGGTGTGTTTTGCTGCTAGGAAGTAGGACATGACGGAACATCCCAATAGAAGAAAATTTGACCTTGTTCATATAATTTTTGTTAATGTTAATACTTGTTCAAATACTACAAGTTGACAACAAAGTATTTTTCTTCTTTACCCTCTTTGACCACATATTCAAAATTATCGTATTTCTCATTTTTTTGAGATATATAAATACTACGAAGTGTTACCAAGATGAACCACTCCCGTTTGTCTCTTATCTAGTTATTAACGAATTGTGATTTTTATCTTTTATATTGATTTTTAATAGCTCTGTATATTGTTCAAAAGATGGAATTTAGGTCTTTCATTTTGTACAAACCAACATCTTGTGGCCCAGCCAAGGAGCCCACCAAACCAAAATCATAATTATTATAAATTAGGATGTAAAGGAATTCTAAATAATAAAATATGAATTGGCACTTGCGATTTTGATGAGCAGTGCAATATGACGTGGAAGAAGGGGGGAGAGACAAGGAGTGGAAGGCTTGAACTAGCGAGCCGACCGAGAGTCTGTTCCGAGAGCCGCGAGAAGGAAGACCGCTACGGGACGAGGTCAGGTCAGTCCATTTTCGGCCACGTGCTAGCTAAATTAAACGGTATGCTTTTCGGTCACTATTAAGGCTTATCTTGCCGTTATGTCTTTTTTATAAATCATAATTATTTTTGTAATCTTTTAATTCGTCGATAAAATAAAATATAACATTTAATTTCATTTGCGTTGCGTGCGTTCATTAGCATCCTAACCCGATTCCTTGGCCCATCCTGACAAGATTCGGCTAAAGTGTACGTGGTCTCCAGCCAGCCGGAGCTTCCAGCTGGTCAAAAGAAGTGGAGACGGTCACAACTGGTGTCAGAAGTGGGATCCAACCGTCTCTGTTTTGGGAGAGGACATCGAACGCAACACAGGTAAGAAATTACAAATATTTATTTGAATTTTAACCAAAATTAGCGCTCTAAATTATGTATTAAAAAAAAAGAGAGAAAATTTAAATTCCTCTATTTTTAAATTACTAAATATATTTCACTGACCTCGTCCCCAAAAGACACCAAAAAAAAGACACCCAAAAAAAAAACACCCAAAAAGACAAAAATTTTGTTTTAACTCTAAGTTTACAAAATTTGTTTTTTCCAAACGTATGAAGGATTAGAGATCACTCATAAGGGGAAAGGCGTATCAAGGAAATTTTTTTCTGAAAAAAAGGAAAATTTTCCATGATTCAGGACAAATCCCCGAAGTTTGGAAAACTCAAAAACCATTAGGCAATAATTTAAGTAATAATTTGGTAGATTAAATTTATGTAGTTAAGGGAAAAAGTCATAATTTATTTAAAATTTTTAAAGTTTGTTAATTAAACCTAAAAGTTAGGTATGTTTTTAATGCATTTGTAAGTTGTTGCTCTAAATGAATAATGTTAATTGCTAGGTCCAATTATTAAGATTTTCATATGTGATAAACGATTTTTTTTGTTAATAAAATTATAAGACGTTTTTGAGAAATATAATGTAATTTAAAGATTTTGTGCTAAAAGAAGAGATTTAAGTTTTTTTGCAAGAAATACAATAAAGTTTAGAAATCATAATTGATTTGTTAAATAAAAGAAGTGAGAAAATATAAGTAGTAAAGATTTGTTTATATTAATGAATTTATAAATAATGAATGAGGCTATAGTATCAAAGTTGAAGAATAACGCTTTATAGGGTTTTTTTATAGAAAAGAAGTAATTAGTTGTATTAAGAAGTTTTAATGATGATTTTTTAATGTTTATTTATAAAGTACTACGATGAGATAATATGCTACGATGATAATCTACGAGATATATGATAAATAATGTTCTACGAGTTTTTATAAAGAAAAATAAATAACGACGATTCTACGGCAGAAACAAAGAGTTCTGCAAATAATAATTTTTTTTTTTTACGACGAAATATACGACGATTTTAAATAAAAAAAGTTTTGGGGTTAATACAACGAAGTTATGCATTTTGTGAAGGGCCTAAAAAGGTAAAATTTTAAGATGAGATACTATAGTTTAATGATTTTGAGTAAAATTGATTTAAAGCCATAGATAGTTTTTTTTCTTGAAAGAAGTAATAGGATTTTTTGTTGTAGTTAATAAATTAATGAAATTGGGAGAAGTAATATGAATTGACCTAGTAATATACAGTAAGATTGAATTAAAGTAAATTGGAAAGCAGATTTTTTAATAAAAAAGGTTCGAATTAAAGTAATAATTTTTTTAACTATATTGAAAAACTAAGATAGTAGTAATAAGATAGGAATGTGGAACCAATTAGGGTTTTAGCGCGTAAGACTTGACCAAATATTTTAATTTAAATATATTAAAATAAAGCACGTGGTCGATTTTCAACTCCCTTAATGACAATACCAAGTTCCAAAATTTCAGATAAACCTAAAAGGATATCTGAAAAAGGATAGACCTAAAAGGGTAACAACGCACGGAAGTTGCTGCATATTATGTAAAATGGGATTTAAAATAACGGGACACTCTGTACATGACATCGGTAAGTGCGGCATATCAATGGATATGCCTGTAATCGAACTTTTTTTTCTCTCTATCTCACATATAATTTAATAAAGGTAAAATAGGAATCGATATTGGCAGTAAAAACGGAAATTTTTTTTTTATATACATAATGAACGTATAATGGAAAAAACTGTCTTATATCAAAGATGAACTCGGTTAACTTGGAAGTAAGGCAATATTGCACAGCTGTGAGATTAGGTTACGACTTGTCAGCAACACGTGTCTAACTTTGTACCAACAAATGGTACAAAGTACGTTTCAAAGGAATATATTTGCAAACGAAATATATTTTGCGACGTAGGGAACGAAGTTGATGAACTCGTGGCGAACAAAATTGCTTACGCCATATCCGAATACAAAGTCTAATCACGCATAGCATTAAAAATATATAATAATAATAATAGCTGACGGAGGCGTAATAAAATAAATTAAAATACAGGTGATTTTTAGATTTTCGTACAATAACTTGTAAACGGAACTAGACTTACAGGAAGCTCTGTATATATGAACATTTAAGCGACATATCATAATTTAAGCCATGAAAAATGGAGATCATATGTAATAGAGTAACAATGTCAATAACAATCTGGTAGGACGAAATAAATAAATTTTTATCGTTATAAAACTTAATGAAGAATTGTAATTATTAATTCAAGCAAAGTAAAATATGAACATTTAAAACCTAGTCATAGTCAATGCAGACATAGCGGTTCAAGCCTGAAACAGCCTTATGCTGACAGCTTGTTTATTGTTATTGACTAGGCCTACATCAACATCTAGCCTCCATACAAGGTCCATATTTACAGAGTTTAATTTCATTTAGAAAACTTTGCACTTTAATAATAAAATTAGGATTGGACTTTTCATAATAAATCGGTTCAAATACAAAATGGTCACAAATAGTGATGACAGCATTTAATAAAGGAGTTACGGATGTACAATAAATTTTAGCAGATCATAATAGAAATTGACAAATTAAGAAATTCTCAGAAATGCCTGATGAAAGAAAAAAAAAGAAGGGGGGGGGGTTGATAGACATATTAATTCAATCATTTGCAATATTATACGACACTAGTGCACTGTGGACCAAGTAAGCTGGAACTCAAAATTTTATTAGGAACAAGGTAAAATAAATATTTATTGAATTCATTCCAAAGGTTTATTGAAATTTTATAGAGTAAATTCTATAGAGTAAATATGAACACGTTGTCAGTTCTAGTTTTAGGAGACTCGCATGTGCGCCGATTAAAACAATATTGTGAGCATATTACACCAAATAATTTGAAATTGTCTTGCCACGGAATCTCGGGTGCTACTTCCATACGCCTTAAATCATATATTAAGCGTCATTCATTTTCACTGTTCCCAGCAAACTACATTTTTTCAATTTTAGGTACAAACGATATTTTACGCGGACCTATTAATGATCTAAGGAAGAATTACATATCTGTGATTCGGCTACTAGCACGATTGAACCAGGAGGGGTGATCATTTTGTTCAAACTACCGTTTTTCCTTTAATAACGGAGCCTTCAGATAAACTCTGTGCAATTACACAATTTAATAAAGACCTTTCTTCTTTACAACGTCGACATATCCATGTCTTATCATTAGAAAAGGAGAGTCGTTGGCCATTGACATACTTCTTAAAAGATAATTTGCATTTCTCACACATGTGTTATGGTAAAATATTACGCGACTTGGAAGCTATACTGATAATATACAAAAAGATAATATTTTATAAATTTTGATAGGTGAATTGTACTGAAGAGGGGTTAGGTCTGGGTTGAACATGTTCTGTGGGCCGCATTGCAATGAGACTCAGGTATTGTCCTTGCTAAGTTCATACCTTCATTTAGCATGGCGTTTTGGACATGAACAGGTCAGAGATAATCCGTTTTTGGATATAGTTTACCTAGAGAAATTTTTTTTCTTCTCAAATTACATGATAAATATTAATTTTTTTTTGTATACATATCCTCTAAAAATCAGAACCGTTAAAGATTCTGACGGAGATTTTTTTAAAAGTAATGCGTCTCTGAGGATATGTATTAAATAAGATATATGAGTGTGAGATGTGAGATGTGAGTGTTTGTTAGTATGAGACAGTTCCTATCATCTCGTAACCAATACGTACGGAAGTCTTAAATGGGGTAGACGTTTACTTCCGAAAAATTCATATTTATACGGGATCTTTTAAACATACATTTAAAATAAGTTTAAAAAAAAAAACAAACGTGACTCATGCAGAGTACAGTCACTATTATGGCCCAAAGGCAATGCCATGATGCACATCTTTTGTTTTCATAGGCGTCTAAGCTGACTCTAAAATAATTTTTCTATTTTTTTTTCATACTTCCAGGCAGCGATTTTTGGGTTATTTTCGTGATGGTTTAACCCTTTCGCGGGCAATGCATTATCAACCGTGTATACGAGAATGGGCAAGCCTTTTTTTTTACCAAATACAACACCTTTACAAAAAAATTTGTCAAAATTTCAATTTTATATAGAATTTAGTGAAAATAATGTCACTTAACAAGTACACCCTGGAGAATCACATGGTGTTCAAGTTTTTTAATTGTTAAATTTATAAATGTTGAAAAAAAAATATTTTCTAAAAAATGAATAACAAAAAACTCAAAAATTCTCAATTTGAACTAATTTAACACCATAAATTTATGTTATGAATTTTTGTTGTTGTATATGTCTTAAGAGTCCAATTAATTTCAAACAATTTAAAAAAAAAATCACTTAAATTGGTTAATATTTACAATTTTTATATTAGTTTTTATAAAATGGTTCAGCACTTGTGTTTTGGAAAGCATTCTGGGTGTAGGAATTCTATAACAGTCTAACCTATCATCATTTAGGCCTAGGCCTAAGTCATTGGTATTGTCAAGAGAATCACTGTTTACATTATCACTATCAATAATAAGTTCATCACCAGTTTCACTGTCCGAATCAAAAGATAAATCACTTTCACTGTCTTCATCCAAATATTTGTCAATATCTGAAGTGTTGACACTAGGCCTTGCCATTACACTGCTTGTAACGTAACCAACAACACAAATATTTAAAAAATACGCTAAACTAATATGAAAAAGTAATAGAACTGAGTAAAGTAAACGATGTAAACATAATAAGTAACTAAGAAACTAATTTAACTGTTTAAAATAAACACACAACTTAAGACCACTAACAAACAATGACGCTGCAATAAACATAACCTCCATAACCAAATGCAATCGGCTGTGAGCTTTGTAGATCGACTTCAACTTTAAAATATCAATATAAATCGATGTTGAAATATTCCTTTATTCTTTATGAATAGAACCACATAACATAGAGCGCGATCTGTTAGCTAATACTTAAACTACGTGCAGTTTTAAAGGGTACCGATAGATCGTTACTCTGCCCGTTTTAGCAAGTATACTGGGTGACGATAGATCGTTACCTTGCCCGCGAAAGGGTTAAGTATTGTGTATGGTCACAGACAAAAGTTTATGTGTTACGAGATGATATGAGAATATGAGTGATTGCAGATTTGCATAAATGATTATTTGTATGAATGGGTAATTTAATTTAGATAAGTAAGTATATTAGGCTGCCGAAAATATACAGGTTATATTAATAATATTATTTAAAAAAAAAAAAAGGGAAACTAGTCACATTTAAAATAGCATAAGAATGTAGTATATAGAAAAAAATTTTTTTTAAAGTTTAACATTTGAAATTAACACTCTTTTGTGTGTGTAGAGATGGAAGGGGACACGTCGGCACTGGAGAATCAACCAGTGACCTTCGAAGTACTTCAACACCACATCAAGACTGACATCAAGTGTATAAAAATTAAAAAAAAAAATCAGTTTAATTTTAAAGTTTTATCTTAAATGATCTCCCCAAATTAATTTTTTTCTTTTGTAACAAATATTATTTAAGAGTTAATTTAAAAATAATAATAATAATAAATAATAAATTAATTAAAAATAAATTAATTTTTGAAAATCATTTCAACAAGTTACTGGTCTATTTCATCATCTAAACGCATGGTATGTATTAACTTACTTTAAAGAAAAAATTTAACTAGGTCTTAAATTTTTCACAGGTAGTGAGCTGGAACTTTCATCACCAACGCTGAAACTTTCAACACCAACGCTGGAACTTTCATCACCAACGCTGAAACCATAACAACCAACACCAGCACCTCAACAACTATATATTGGACACCTGTACACCTCATATTACAAACTGGGAATAATTGTGTTGTAACTGTTTTGTTGTAATCTTTTTTTAAATTCTTTGTAACTAATTTAAATTTTTTTTGCCTAAATTATTTTGGAAATGACCATTTAACTGCAACCAACAAAATTTTTTTAATTATATTAGACCAAAATGTAATTCTATATTGAAAAAGAAAAAGACATAACGGTGTACAATAATTAATTATGAGACGTGCGTGAATGAATAATAATGTTTTATAAGACTTTTTGCAAGCAAGTGATAGTTGCAAATTAAAAAAAAAAATAATACAATAAATAATAATAATAATAATAAATAAAAGATAGTTAACAATCTGTAAAGAGGAATTATGATTTTACTTATAAAATTTATTTTCTAATAACGGGAACATGGGACACGGAATGAGAATTCAGCTAGGAAAGCATAATATTATAAATCTTTATTTCTATGTTCGCAACCAAAATGTTGTGAATGCATCTGGGGTCATGAGAAAGTGTGCTTCTGTTATAATTAAGTTACTATTTAACATTAGAAGATTTTTTTCTCTTAGGATAACACCATGGTAGATTTCGGGGCAGGTCTGTAGTTGGGGAATTGATGTAAAGATGTCACCATCATGCCAGCAACAATTGTTATGAAGGCCTAGTGCCTTTGTCCAAAAGGACAAGGCACGGAAGGGACCCAAAGGGTGTCCTTCAATTGTTAAAAACTCGACATCAATATATAGTAACAGCAAAGTACTGTAAAATTGCCCATGCAGAAACCGAGCATCCCCACAATGAAGCCATGGTGATTTTTAATCCTATAGCAGATATATATTTTGAATACATTATTAAAATTTTGAATAAAATATTAGAATTTTTATGATTGTAAGTAAAGCAATCAGAAGAAAAGTAACAGAAGAACACTTCTCTCCTTAAGAACGCAGATGCGCACCCAAGGTGGGAACAATCACAACAAAATTTTATTTTGGTTTTCGCTTTTAGATTCAAGGGGGGTAAATACATTGTCAAAATTTAAAAGATGCCTAAATGGACACTCATTTCGTTTTAAATTAATCACTTTTTATAATAAGAAGGGGTAATAATCGCTAGGAGACTATATTGTCTTCACCTATTTGCAGATTGCTAACTGATTTCAAAATTTTAATTAAGGCGCATGGGGACTTTGAAGGCATTTGGCAGCAATGAATTGACCTCACGTTCGTATTTTCTCTTTCTCCTTTCAAAATTTAAAGAAATTTTGTGGTATATTCTTTTGGCGATTTTAAAAATTTATTTTTGCTTATGAGGGAGTGTCACATTAGCCACCACTTTACAACGAGCCGAGTGGTGCGGCTCGAATTGTATGGAGGGGTGTGATGTGGCCCAGCCAAGGAGCCCACCAAACCAAAATCATAATAATTATAAATTAGGATGTAAAGGAATTCTAAATAATAAAATATGAATTGGCACTTGCGATTTTGATGAGCAGTGCAATATGATGTAGAAGAAGGGGGGAGAGACGAGGAGTGGAAGGCTTGAACTAGCGAGCCGACCGAGAGTCTGTTCCGAGAGCCGCGAGAAGGAAGACCGCTACGGGACGAGGTCAGGTCAGTCCATTTTCGGCCATGTGCCAGCTAAATTAAACGGTATGCTTTTCGGCCACTATTAAGGCTTATCTTGCCGTTATGTCTTTTTTATAAATCATAATTATTTTGGTAATCTTTTAATTTGTCGATAAAATAAAATATAACATTTAATTTCACTTGCGTTGCGTGCGTTCATTAGCGTCCTAACCCGACTCCTTGGCCCATCCTGACAAGATTCGGCTAAAGTGTAAGCGGTCTCCAGCCAGCCGGAGCTTCCAGCTGGTCAAAAGAAGTGGAGACGGTCACAATCTCATAGGCCTAATATTAGGTGTTTACTGCATTATTACTATTTTTGGTGAATTTTTCAAAATGGTCCTAACTTTTTAACTAATTTTCACTTTGTACATACAAATTAATTTTTTTCTAATAAAAATGTTATAAATTAATTTTTCTTTTGACCAACATTTATACAAACTTTTTGTTGTATGGTATATATAGATTTTTTTTGGCGTTTAGGCTTTGGTTATTGCACGATGTTTTGATTCCTGACATACTAATTCCAAACTACATCTATCATTATTTTTATTACACACGTGAATTTTGTGCACCTTTCTGAGAAAAATATTATATTACAGTAGAAGCTCTTTTAACCGGCATTCTAACAACCGGCAATTTCTCCTAACCGGCATCAGCCAAGCCACTCACGGTCGGTTTTTTCCGGTTATGTTCGGGCGACTGACAGGCCTCGACTGACATTTCCCGCCAGTGCAGTGACTACGTGCGCCGTTTTCTTAGTCATCCAGTGTTTGTCTGCTTCATAAGTAACACTTTACTTTTTTCATAATGTCAACATCGTTGTAAACATTTATACATACAACAATAATAAAATTAGTTATTATAAAATATGTAATACACACACAAAAAAAAGAAACAAACATTTTGATTCCTACATCGGAGTTACCGCTTTCATCACTAGCGGTATTACTTTCACACAAACAGTTATGAATATCACTTGAATTGTTGCCACGTTCACTCATTATTATTATGTGTAATACTACACTAAAAACACTACTGATTCACTAAATAATCATAAAATAAATTGTATTTACCAAAATAATATAGAAAAAAACACTAAACAACAATTCAGTGCCGGTATTGATTTTCACTAACATTGATTTTTCTTATAACCATCGATAAAATTTTGCAAAATGAATAGAGCGTCTTTTACTCAGAGTTACTATATAAAATACATGTAGTTTGGATAAAAGTTACCCTTGGTATATCGATTTTAGCAAACCTTGTTTAATTAGATCGCGATCACGACTTTAGCACTTTGGCCGCGGCAAAATAGATCGCGATCGCGACTCTTAGCACTTGGAGGGTTAAAAACTAGATAAGCTCGATTTTCCGGCAAAATCGGATATCCGGCACGGCCCTGGTCCCGACCGTGCCGGTTAAAAGAGCTTCTACTGTACAATGTTTTGGACATTATTACTATTTTTGGTGAATTTTTCAAAATAAGCCTAACATTAAAAATAATTTTAATAAACATATTTAAAAAATAATTATTACTAACATTTTTATGTGTTTTTAGAATGATATTTTTAATTAAGTTTAACGTAAATTCAAAATATTCTGGGTTCATTGTTATGTAATTTCAAAATTTATTTTCATAGTTTCGTATTATCGAATCTGTACTACAACTGTATTATCACAATTTCTTCTTCTGTTTTAGCAGTGAACTCAAAATTGTTTATCGCTTGAATTCAACCACTTTCATTAAATTGGTACATATTCATCAGAAGACATAAGAACAATACTGAACAAAGACAACTTCGAAAATGATTATACGTTGTTGTAAAGAGGCTTGTTTGTTTCAGTCAGTTTGATTTAGTATCCATTAAATTTTTTAAGTTGTTGAATTGATGAAATTTAAGTTTTTCAAATGTTATTTCTTTTAAAAATTACATTTATTGATTTATGATGTACATAATAATTTATGAATTAGTACAATAAAACTGAATACAATTATTTGTTTTAGGACGAGACAGAGAGGCAAGAATTTCTTAACCACTGTATTGAAATAATTAGTAAAATTGCAGATCTAGTTCCTACACAAACCTGTACCTTAGTGGTAAGTTACTGACATATAAATTAATTCACACCCTTATTTGTTTTATAATTTTTAGTCTAAATTTGTTTCCAGTTAAAGTTGATATAACAAGAGCAATGTATTGCTTTTGCTACTAGCCCTTATAGGTAGTCCTTATGATGGTACTAGCATGCTCAAAACATATATTCTTTTACACTCTGATTTATAATGCAGTGGAATGAAACAACAATTTGGCATGAATATTGAGTTTTATCATTAATTCAATTGTTTTAATTTATTTTTAAATTTTATCTAAATGATGCTGCCGTGTGTGAAATAAGAACCTGATTTCTTATTGAAATAAATATGCATCTCTGTGATATTCATTGACAAATCGAGCAAGTTTACAGAAATGTGATGGATGAATTATTTGTACGGTGATGGTGTAGAAATTTTAATCCATGACGATGACTGAACTAATCGTCTGATGTCATTATGGATAATTCACTGTGCCATGTTAATAAATTCATCAAACAGGATTGATGTGCTATACTTGATAAAGCTAGTGAACATTTTTCATTTGTATCTTGCACCACTATCTATGAAATTGTCACTGTTCATCTCAATTACAGAAAAAATTATGCAAGGTGGGTTCCTCTAATAGGTGCTGCATTATAATTTTTAATACTTAACACAAAAAGCGGGGATGAATTATTAACATATATCGTCACAGAAGACTAAATCTTGGTTTTGAATACTACGCCAGAGAGTAAATACAGTCAATCAAATAGCATCTACCTCGTTCTCTATCCAAACAAACAAAAATTGAACAGGCTATCTCTACTCGAATGGTTATTGTCTTCTGAAACTGAAAAGAACTACTCCTTGTTGAATGTATGGCCCTGTGCAGTCACAGTAAAAGGGTATATGTTTTGAGAAACATTAAAAAAATTACAATAGGTTATACAAAATCGCAGGAGGGGCCTGTTGTCTAAAAGTGTTTTCTACATTTATGCATTGTATGGGCTCAGTCGCTATGGGAAAAAAAAAATCAGTTGCTCATAAAATTGAATGGCAAATTTTTGATCATCCAGTCTACAGCCCTGTCTGGCCCCAAGTGACTATCATCTATTTACCAAAATGAAACGGTTTTTAAGAATATTTCATTTTGAAAGTGATGAAGACTTAAAGAAAATGGTGTTTAGATATCTCAATAAACTGGTTACGGAGAATTATAACTCGGGAATACAAAAACTTGTCATGGTACAATAAGTGCTTAAATGTTCATGGTAACTAAGTAGAAAGTAATGTAATGTTAGTTTGTGTTAATTAAAAGTTTTATTTAAAATCATTTTCAGTTTATGATAAAATGAGTACTTCTTTCCAGACAGACTTAGTGTTAATAATAAATTAACACTTGAATACTGGAACAACCTGTTGTAAAAAGAACATGTTTAGACTCTGTAAAATGTGTATCTATGAATTCTATAAACAGTCATTGAATAGCTTTTTTTAAATAGTAAATTTGAAGCGTATTACATTAGCCCTTAGATTTCAACATCTGTACAGTTCAGTGTAGTGCTATGTTAATATTGAACCACTGAGATGCTTGCTTCCTCGAATACTGAAAAACGATGGAAACCTCTTTGTCCAGTTTAAGCCAAGCGCCATACACTTAATAAATGTCTTATTGTGTTTAATCAATTGTAATACTATTTTGTTTATTGTTCGATGATGGTAGCAAAGTCTACCAAAACATTTCACCTACAACTGTTGAAGTTTAACTTAATACAATGTATTATTATTATATCTAAACTAAATGTTTGATGTTCTTGATATACAGGTTGATGCATGGGAAAACTCGTGTAGCATTTACACACAACTATTGTCAACATTAGAACTTCCAGTTTTGACATCAGAGATGACTGAATCTTTATTATATTGTGCTGCTCTCACACAGACTGTGGGCAGATTACAAAGGTTGTTGAAAAGTGCTCCACACATCTGTACTTCACTAGCTGGACTCGCTATTACTGCCACAAGAACTAGTATTCATCACAAACCTATTGACAGTAACCTTGCTCAGCTACTTGTTAATGTGTAGGTAGACGTTTTGATAAAGTTTATCTTTAAAAATATACATTTATTTATTTAAGATTTGTATACAAACAAATTTTGGCTTTTCTGACATTTTATATGTACCTACAGTTTTAGCTAATGCAAAGTCCACTAAAAAATTTTTTACCCATTGGAGATTTTAATATTTCTTTAAATGGTAATATAATTTCATATTTTACCCTTTTCAAGTGTTTCGACCATCATTCATTATATATGTACTGTGGACAAACTTTTTGAGCTGGAATCTTTGTATTCATGAGTTATATGGAAGAAACCAAAATGAGTTCACGTTGTGAAGTTAATTTGAATTATTTAGATATGCAACCATTCTAATTTTCTTTGGTATGTGGATTGTATTTATCATCTTTCAGATTTCACTAAAATTAGATCAAAATCACTTTGTTGGAGGTTCATTTTTATTTTTGACTAGTAATAGGCGAACTAGTATTTTTAGAGAGATAGTTGACAATACTTATTATTTGCTTTTGTTTTATATATGAGTGTGGTGAAAGTTAGTGCAATTTTCGCTCATAGTTTATACTTGTGATAACAAATATAAGCTCTGTTTAATTTGGATTAAAAATTCTTATGTCGAAAAGGTATTGTGTAGTTACCGTGTTAAATCTGAAATTTTTTTCTATTTATGTCACCACTTTTTAATGAATGAGAATCTTTAAACTTCCTTTATTGAGTCACCCTCAGGGGCTCATCTATAGTGAGTACATGTTTTGTAATCATGAGGAAACCTAGCTCGACCTTTTTTTACGTTTTCTTGGTTAGATCCCTCTTTTTCATCTTTCCTATTAGATCTCCCTTGTTACCAACTTTTATGTTTTTTGATCCTGACTGTATTAGATTATTCTAGAGCTAGGAGTATTTTTATGTTCTCTCTGTCTTCTAAAGTGATGATGACTGAGAAGTTTTTCAACAAGAAAAAGTAAACACTGGTATTCCAGAGATCCTTGTATATTTAGTTATAATATGACTATCATTTACACATGCTCTTAGGTTTAAGTGTTTTAAAAATTCAAAGACACTGTTTGGAGTGTTTTAAATTTATTGAAGAAGAAAATTGGTTGACATTATTCCGTAGAAGATTCTTAACAATATCTCATTTTTGGCTTGTATTGACTCTGTAGTTTCTCTGGTAGAGATACAGTGACTATTCAAATTGATCCAAACCAGTAGCCAGCTATATGAGGTTTGTCTGGAATGTAAATATTAACTAACATATACTATCTTAGACACTGGTGCTTTAGTCCTCTCCTGTTCAAAATAGTGTTATTTGGAGTTCACAAACTTATCTCAGCAGCACTTTCACTTTTCACAATATTATGCTAGGTTTTTTTGAATTACCATCAGCTGCCTTATTGAGTTTCCTTATTTGTGTTGGTGAACTGAAATCTCTTCTCTTTTCATGGTGATTTTTGCTTTAAGAAAAAAAAAAACAGAAATTACTGGGAGCCAAAACAGGACTGTAGGCATATATAAAACTGGATGAGTTGTGATGAAGCTGCTAATAACCACTTACAAAGATCTATAGCCATTTCTATAAAAAATGGTTTATCTCTCGGCTGGTAAATCATTTCTATAGTACTCCTTATTAATTATTTGATGTAGAGGATCATACCCATGATAAATAGAACCTTCACAGTATAAAAAAAAAAAAAAAAAAAAAAAAAAAAAAAAAAAAAAAAAAAATACGGTCGCAGGACTGTAGAGAGAAGTGAAAACTTTAACTTATAATTTTAAAAATTAATAATAAAATTTTTAACTTTCTGGATTTTTAGTTTTAATATGTATTGTTATGTGAGAAAGTTTGTGCAACTTTTTGCATTGATTAATTATTTAGTTTGACTATGTATTAGAGTCTGAGAAAGTTAGTGCACTATTTTTCTAAATATTTAGTTTTAATATGTATGGGTATGTGAGAAATATATGGGTATGGGTTTGTGTAATATTTTAGCATCCTGCGAGTGATTACCCACATCTGCTTTCACGCTCGCGTATGCAGATGCTGCAGAGTAGTGGTGATTCCCCTCATCCGCTTTCAGTTTTTCCTCTTCTTCGCTTTCACCTTTTTCACCTCATTTCGTGCAGGTGATCCATCATCAATATGGGCTCTACTCTACATTGTGTATGTGCACCTTCTTTGATATGTTCTTTAGACGACTTCCATTGGGAAGAGTAGGGTTTTGTTTCCGAGCCATAGACACTAAACACAATTCATTCATACAGGCTTACCACTCTCTTGTATTAAATCCTTTATATGTGGTAGAACAAAAAGGGTACAGATAGCAGACATGCTGTCAATAATTGAGGTTCAGGTTAAATTTGGGGTCCCTTAAAGATCTATACTTGGACCTGTTTTATTTCTATTGTATATTAGGGATCTATCATAACTTTTGTGTACTGACCATTTTATACAGTATGCTGATGACACTACAATTATGGTCCAGGCTAAATCCTAGTTATTACTGGAGCAAACCGCTTTTGTAACTGTCAACGTAACAAGTCATTACTCTTCAGGAAATAACTTGTTTATAAATCCAGACAAAACTGTTGTTATATTATACAGTTTGAAGAATTAATGAACATTAGTTATCTCCCACTAATATAATGGGAGATGATGTTATAAAAGACATGAAAAGTACCAAATTCTTAGGTCTGGTAATATACAGTAATCTTACATGGAAGTACCATATAGATGCTGTCTGTGTAAAAATTAACTCTGGTATTTTTGTTCTTATAAACCTTAACAATTTTGCACATAGAAATCATTATGTACCTAATATGGACTGATCTATCCTCAAATATGGAGTTATTTTTTGGGGTGACTCCTCAACGAATGAGATGCAGAAAAAAAACATTAGAACTATTGTGGGGTTGAATAGAATGTAGAATGGCTTCCTGCAAGAGAAGCTTTTAAGGAATTGAGAATTATATCTTTTCCTTGTTTATATATTTTTGAGACTATAATCCATTGTTGGACAAAATGTTAAGCAGCACACTGAGGGGTTTTTCATGATTATAATACAAGGAAAATGTTTGTGTTTTTAGTTCATTTTAACATTTTCAGATATTATATTGTTCTCAAATCTTGCAGAACATGAATCGTTTTCAACAGATTCATTGAAGCATCATTATATTAATTTTATCTGAGTTTCACTTAGTCATCCTCAAAAGTCTTCATCATACAAATAGTTTTTACTGATGAACTAGGAAGTTTTAGGCAAAATTTGATAGACCTCATTTATCATTCTTATTGTGATTTAGTAATAGTAGATTTCTTAGTCAGATTGGTAGTGCTAAGAATACACATACCTACAATGAATTTGTTTTTATATTTTAACAGGGAAGTGCAAGTTTTAGCAGCTCTTAAGACTTGGCTAACCTTAGAGTGTGTAGAAAGTGCTGTGGAAGCAAGTTTACCATTATTGCTCAAATCACATCCTACACATCCTGCCAAGTTGCAACACTCAGCTGCTCATTTATTGTCAGCAGTCACGGGAGCCACAGTCAAACATTCTACACTTGTTTTAGTCGCTGTTGAACCTCTATTTAATGTTAATCTTGATCATCTGCAACCAGAGGTTAGATGTATTTAGTTTTACTTGATTAACTATCAGGAGCTAAGTTAAACAAATATCAAATACTATGAAACGAGCAATTTTTTAATGTTTTGTAAATTTTACCTTGAATGGGATTTTTTTTTTAAATGGAGTGAATGTGTTGTGTTTAGGTGCGAGAAAGATGTTTTCCAAATTCAAAACCTAGTTTTTGAATTTGGAAAAACTCTTTTAGATTTTTCCCAAGTACGTTTTTTTTCTGTGAACAAATGAATTACTAATATTAAAAAAATCTAAGGAGCATGTTTACAACTTGTAACAAAAGAGCGATTTACAAAGCAGTAATAAATACATGATCTATTTAAACCATTCATGACATAGGACGGACACAGGCCGTCTTCCAAATGTTTTAAGGAAAGTTTAAGGGAAGTTTACTGTACCTCTTTGGATAACAATGCCAGTTTAGAGATTACAATATTTTGGAAAAAAGAAAGAAAAACAAGCTATTTAATTTCAACTATTGTACATGCCACTACAGCTAAGACTAAATACATACTTTTAAAAAGAAAAATAACTCTGAATTATTAATTAATTTATTATTTTTTTTTAAGAGGATCAACTTTTTTCTAAGTGTCCATGATTACCACAAAGAAATATACATTAAACCTTATTAATTGTAAACATTCAGTAATAACTATGAAATTAAAAAACAAAAACAAAAAAAACAGAAAAGGAATACAAATTAATACTAAATATATTATTATGACTTACTGTCAACAATAGTCGATATTCTTTTCTTGTGATATATATATATATATATATATATATATATATATATATATATATATATAGCATCATACACTTCTGGAATCATATCAGACAAACTAGTCTTCAAAATTCTGTTAAGGAAATAACTGCTTTCATTTTAATTTTAGCTGGGATGGCTTCCCTCATTTTAGCTGGGATGGCTTCACTGTATCACATTGCTGTACATCGTGTTCAATTTTGTGTAACAATTGATTATAAGTTTGATATTTTCAGCAAGAAAATCCATATTCAAACCTATTTTGCACCTGTGAGAAATACCATTTTCTAAGCACCTTCAGAGGAGTATGTTTCTTAGAAAATAAAAATATTTTTAAACTGAATTTATTTTCTTTCTTTTTTTAAGATACAATATATATGTAATTTCCATGACAAAGTAGAATCCAAATGGAAGTCTAAATATTTCACCAAACACGTTCTCTCAACTCTAGAACATTCACTCTCCCAAACTATACAACTCAAACATATATCTATTAAATTTTGAAAAAAGTTGTTAGAGTTTCTAAAGAAAAATTTATTTTATATATGCTAAGAACCATTGGGCTCATTGAGAAACATAATCTTAGCCTCAGTAAACGTTCTTCCATTGCAGATTTATTATCAAGCCAGGTTTTATTTAAATTTACAAATATGTTATTGTCGTAAAAGAAAAGGCTAAATCTAACCTTTTATAGATGTAGTTACACCGATGTCAACACCACATACCTTAAACAGTACACATGCTTACTAAACTCTGCCTATGCCCATTTGTTTCTTGACTGTATTATGCAATGTTACATTTGAGGTTTCTCAAATCATTCTCATGATATTCAAAATTGCTGAATTCTTTCTGGACAGACTTTGTACATATAAATGAATTGTCTTATATGCAAAAGTAGGTAATTCTGAACAATTATTTGAATTAGTGTAAGAACCAATAGATAGAGTAAATATGTATTTGTATTATGTATAAACTTTGAGGAATTTTATGTTTCAGACGCAAACTGTAGTTCAATGTGCACTATGTAGATGTCTCTTATTAAATAGTAGTACTACTGAAGATGATGGCAAATCCTTGAGTTTGTTATGTGATCTATTCGTTTCCATGACACCATCTGGTATTAAAGATTTAAAACAAATAACTTCAGTTCTTCTTTACTGTCAACCTGAAAGTAGAAGTGCAAGGAAGCTGCTATGTTCTGCTCTTATGGTAGGAGAGTAGTCTTCTTTTAAAATGTTATTTATTTTATTCATTATTATGAAATGTACACCTTCTAAAAAAAAAAAAAAACAACTCAAAGCTCTTGATTGAGGAGCCCAAAATGAAATGCTACAATAAATCTTTATAATCTTTCTTTCATTCAAATTATAATAGGCCACAATGTTGTATATGAAAAATATTTGAAGGTTAAGCTAGTTGATTAATAAAGAAAAACATTGGTTACAATGATAACAATTGAAACTCTCTTTAATGACTAGGTATTTTATTAATACATAAATTAAATTTCAGAAATTAAACAACTCAATATGAATATTATATGTCCTTCAAACTATTGACTTTTAATCTCGGGGTTATAAGGTTGCCGCCGGCACAATCCAGATACCTCACACTTTGAGCGAAACACACACATATATATATACATTATCTACAATTATTTACATACATTTATAAACATCCTAAAATTATGGTACATGGACATGAAAATATCAATTATTGTTTGTTCAATACTCAAGTTTATAACGTTTAATTATTAATTGGAATTAGTTCTCAGAAATTACTATTAAACAAATGTTCACTTTATGTTTATAAAAAATTAAAATTACAAGTTCAGGTCTAATTTCATATTAACCCTAAGGTTAATTTCAAATTCAATATCTAGGCTAAGTCCTTTATTGTTAAAATATTTACATCTTCGAATATTATTTATAATTAATTGGTAATGTTTTCTTCTTCTATTTACGTAATTGTTTATTAAAACTATGTTCAATTGATATTAATAACATTCATATCAAGCTAATGAAATGGAATTGTCTCACCGATAAATCGTCTGATTTTAATAGGCCTGTCTTTATTTATACTAACATCCTTTTCTTTTACGATAATACTTTGTTTACTGGCCCTCCTGGTTTATAATTTATTTCTGGAGCTCTTCTTAAAATTTAGATCTGATGAAAAATACGTTTGCTGCGTTTGGAGTCTGAATCACAACCCACAAACAATTAAATTAGTTTGTAACCATTTTTTTAATACAATTGCAATTCATAGAACCCCTCTAGGAATATCCCGTGGTGTCTAAATCGTTGCACTTTACAATTAATGGCACTGCACTTCTCAAGTATTTATAATATCTCAATTAGTGATTTTATTGCTAAACAATTTTTATCTAACTAATAACTATATAAATTTACATTGTTTTCACAATTTACATTTTATATTTATCTAACTGGTATTTGGTTTCCCTTACCATATTCATTTATTAACTGAAATTAATTTCATTGCATATTCTTTTATTCGTGTCGGTCAAGGTTTGAAACTGCGATGAGATGTATGACATCAAAGGGGTGTGGCTTATCTATTTGTCGTATGCCTATACCGGTCAATGGATTGTTCAC
Organism: Aphrophora alni; assembly: GCA_963513935.1. Classification (NCBI taxonomy): domain Eukaryota; kingdom Metazoa; phylum Arthropoda; class Insecta; order Hemiptera; family Aphrophoridae; genus Aphrophora; species Aphrophora alni. Next base: position 66,260,227 of record OY740772.1, read on the forward strand.
TTGAAAACTTTAAGAAGCGATTATTAAATTAATAAGAGTTTATGTATTAAAACGAATGATGAATTTGGAAGGAAGTATATGGTAGAATCTACTGGTATTGATTAAATTTGGATATTAGGTCTTGTTAATTTATAACCTTGTCGTAGTAAGGTTATGTTAAACTATTTAGCGTTATGAATGGGATCGTATTTAGTTGGTCCTAAAATGCTGATAACTTTCGTTTTATTTGGAGTTTCTCCTCAGGGTTTTGAAAATAAATTATGGGATGTAATTTAGAATGGTTTTGTTCATGTTTTTTACGTCTTATAATACTTTAGTTTAATTGTCTTCTTCTGAAATCGTAGTCCTGACTAGGCCTAGGTATGTTGACATTTTTGACGCTTGGAGTCCTTACTATCGGTTGTCTATAATGAATCGCATTCCATGCTGTACTGATTTATTTAAATAGTTTGAATCAATTGTGAGTTGTCTCAATTATAGTAAATTATTTAATGGGAGCATAACCATTGTAATAACTTTCATTGCTCAACATTTTATTGAAAAAAATTGAATTTTTTAAATAATTCAATTAAATTAATTGAATATTTAAAGTCTGGAAGCTATATTTACTGGATGATTCAAAATTGATTCAACCTATAAAGAAACTATTATTTATTTTAAAAATTAGCAAACAGTTATACAGATAATGATATATTAACACATTGGCAGCTGTGAGATGTGTCAGAATTTCTCTGAATTTACATTTCATTCAGGCAACATGGAGTACTGGTATTTCTCATGCACATATAAACAATCTGTTCAACAGTTTATTGTGACATACTGAAAATGTTTTTGTATTTATCTAGGGCACACATAGAATAACAAGCTATGATTGTACACTTGTGGTGTCTGCAGTAACTACTGTTTTGTGATTCTGAAATCATATGATAGATATGATTACATGTCTTGTATTGAATCTGTTTTATTTGATGTAGTAAGTGTTTTACCAAAATAAGTTGTTATTGTTTAGTGTGATTATATGATTGTAAAATACATTGTGCTTTTTTTTTGTATAAAGAAAATTTGCCTACTTCAATCTAATTTTGAAGTTGTGTTGATTTAAGAAAAAGTTGTTAAATTTGTTAGTTGTTTCTTTCTTAACTAGCTGTTATCACCTTATCACAGGGTTTTATAGGATTATTCTTACTGTGTTCGTCATTCAGAACATCGAGTACAGCCTTCATATAGTTTTTACCAAATAGTAATACTGGACGAATAGAGTTACTATCTGTTGGTCTATAAATAAAATGAACATTATAACCCAAATATTGTTAAAGTATTAACCATCATTCTTTCACAATAATATTTTTATTTGAATTAACTTCTAAGTCTTTTTCCTGGTAGCAATATCTTTTGGAATAGTAAGTTTGATAATTTATTCGAACTTTTAATATATCAATACACAATGTTTGTGTTAAATATGTGATTCTCTGATTCAATTTGATAAATAGCAGATACTATACCTTATAAGGACTTTCTCCATTTTTATATACCTACTTTTTTACAGTATCCTTTGGATACTCTACTGTTAAGGCACTTTCAACCTTTTTTGTTATTTAATTTTTTTCATATTGTTTTCTAATGCCATATTCGTGGATTACTTCATTCATCTTTTGACATCCCAATGTAGCTTTTCAGGTTCTTTGTTTCTTGTATGATTCAGTCCTGTGCACACTAGGAGGTGATCTGTATTTGTTATGTTCTTCACAAATTGTGCAGTAGTGAAATTTGTAAATGTTAAAGTGATGGAGGTGTATAAACATTACAATTATCATTACAAATTGAAAAATATTGAAATGGAGGAAAACAAATTTTATTACAAGGAAAAAGATCATATAAAAAAAAAAAAAAAATGAAATCATTCAAAACATGACCTACATACAATAAATGTTACCATCAGCAGTAATTTTTTATATATTAAAAAAAAAAAAAAAAAAAACACTTGCAATAACACCATCTCCAAAAACCAACACGACTTATATCTTGCTAAGTAAACAGTACGTCAAAATCATAACCGAAACAATATGTAACAAAAACATTTTTACAAACATATCAAATCTTAAAATGTGTTAAACCATCTGACAAAACTAACATTTAAATACTGTGTAACAAGGAAATTAATCTCTGTCATGTTACAAATAAGATAAAGATATCTACTGTTATCATAATTAAAACATATATTTATATTGCATTTCGAAATAAGAAAATACTTATTAATAGATAATATTAACGGGGAATTATTTGTACAACAACCCTTAATTAATAAATCTCTTATCAATAGATTCAACAGATAATAAATACAATTAAAACATGCACTCACTTTTTCTTAGTTGAAAAGAGTAGTTGAAACAAGGTAGCACTCTGCAAATATAACACTTTGCAAATTGTACCTATATAAATTAGATAATTTAACACATTTTTACCAAAATGGTTTGCTTCAAAAACTGATGAAAAATGATTTTAATAGATTTTACCATGATTATTATAGGCTTAATGATTGAGTTAACATAATTAATATGTTTATTATAATTTTTAAATGTCTTATTTATTACGGAATTTCAGGCACCTGAAAATAGTTCAAAACAAGAGAAATCAATACCTACCATCGTAGATACTAACAATTTGATATATTGTGAATTTCAAATTTTTTAAAGTATTGCTGTTTTATTCATTATTGAAACAGATAGTCAAAGAATTAATTATTTTGTTGAGGTGTTGGTAAAAATTATAGTTTTCTCTTAAAATGTGCTATAGTATTTTATTAAATTTATTTAAGAATGGTTTAAATGTTTAAAGATTAATGAATTTTTTAGTATTTTGATCAAAAAAATCATATTCTTCCAAAGTATGCTAAGGGAATACCAACCTACACTCTATTAAAATGTTGCCTTTATAGTAGATTCAAAAGCAGCAATCAAAGCTGCATCCTCTAACAAGAAACTAAACATTAGAAACTATAAATGATAAATGACAAAGTATTTGCAAAGATTAGGTAAATGTATTTTCTTCCATTATATTATTTCTTATGTGGGAATATCAGGAAACGAGATGGCAGACTAACTATAAAAAAAAGACACAACTCGAGGAAAGAATGCCATTGTGAATGTGAATTATGGGGTAAATGGGTGTGTGGTTACCATGTTTTCCTTGGAGCTACTACAACCGCCACTTTGACAGCAACCAATAAGACATAATAATAATACTATTTCATTGACAACAACAACTTCACATGCATAATAATGCTTGTTGCTAAACAAAAGACTTTATTTTGTTATAAAAAAATGTAAGTTATTTGTAGTTTAAAATAAACTAATGTCATATACATTGAGTAGTAATTTTATAACAGTTTAATTTTTTGTTCATCAAAATATAGACAAGTCTTAGTTTGATTACAAATGATCATTAAAAAAATCTTGTTTTTATTTATCTTCCCAAAGTACATATTATTGAAATATTAGAAAATAAATTTGTATTGTCTAGATTTATAAATGGAAAAATCATTAAAATAATAAAGAATACATTACAATAACTAATACAAAGAGTAAAAGTTTACGAGTTGAGAGATAACACATGTAGTGCTATAGGACATTAATTATGACTTGCACTTTGACTGCTAGAGGTTTTGCAGTTGCGTAATGCTGTTTATTATTTCAGCCAGTGCTTGAAGAGGTTATAAAAGAATTTCCATTACATCTCTCTGATAATCCTGATATATGTGAACAAATGTTAAGCTTCTTTCTGGAAGCTTTCAGAAGTTTACAAGATCATGTGGGAGCTCATCTGACTCAACGTTCCGTAGAAACATTTATTCAAGCTTTCACCAGGTATTTTTAGTTCTTACCTCAACATATCTTACATATTCAGAAAGAAACCATACAATGTTTCAGACAGGTGATGCATTCAGCAGTCTGTTGTATAAGTAGGTAATATTAATGTTTTAACTAAATAATTGTTTTGTATATAATGATTCTATTAAAAAATACAATTAAACATTAGATAATATACAGAGTGATTTAACATTATATGGTAATATTTCAGGAGCTATAATAGAGCTAAAAATAAGAAAAAAAAACTTCATTAGTGTTAAACCTTTATTACTCATATTATAACTTAACACTTTAGATCTACATTATATAATTTCTATCAATTTCAAACATCAAACCGTTATTTCACCTTTGTTTTCATCATTGTACCAATCAAAAGAACTCATAGACTAGAAACATAAGACCAAATAATTTAATTGTAATTCATGTAAACAATCTTGTCCTATGTGTTTATTTTAAACCTTGAGCTGAGAACCTAATTGTATCATTTTAGTAATTGTTAGTGTTAAATTTTTTATTTGTTTGTAAAAAATAATTGTTCAATTGTAAAACCATCTATTATTACAGAATTGACCTTAATTACAAGTTACTTTCCAAATTCGAAATTCCGTTAGTAAGGCATATTATCAAAGCACAAATATTTAAGTAGTTTCTTAAAAAGGGGAAAAAATTTAATATTAAACATTATTTATGCAACCTTTTACCAATACAACAGAAAACCAAGACTTTATTTTGTTCATTTTAAAAATGGTGGACATTTAATATTTTTAATGTTGAATATCTAGAAAACCATTAACATCACAAAAAATTCCTGTTAACGAAAAACAACAATATATATATATATATATATATATATATATATATATATATATATATATATTGTATCTAACCCAGTTATCGAAAAAAAAACAAAGTTTTGAAATTGGTATTGAAACATCAGTTACCATTTTGAAACTGTTAAAGGAACATTTTCATTTTTGGTACATTTCTGGACAATGGATTATAATATTATTTATTTGAATTCCATAATATTTTGGTAATATCTTGGGTGTTATAGGCAATTACCAAGAAATTAAGTTTTTTTTAAAATTTTCTCAAAAACAAGATATCTTTTCAAATAATGATTTTTTTTTAAAATTTGGGTTTTTGTTAAAAAAGGAAAATTTTTTCGTTTCTTGTAAAAATTTTGTAATGTTAATTAATTCATGATATTAAACATTTTAAAACATCCACTCATATAACTTATAAAACTTCCAAAGTTCCGTATTTTAAATACTTCTAAAGATATAATGTTGTTCTGTAAAAACCCCAAATTGGCCGAAAGATGGAAAGCGAAGCTTTTCCTGATACACACTTATATAAACTTTCGTTCTTATTTTTTACTTTAAAATCAGCTACCAAAATATTACCATGCAATTTTGAATCACCTTGTATACTATTCATAAAATTTAAAAGTTTCCATTGCATAAAAAACTAAAATTGAATATTTTTAGTTGTAATTTCTGTATATATATTACAAAAATTTCTGTATAATCAAAATTTACACTACACGTTACAAGTAAATTTTGATTAATTGTTTGGGAGTTTTAAAACTTTACAGTGGATCAGATATGTTGTTTAATGTGTTGTATTTATTGAATTATGAGAAAATTGAGAACATATAATTACAGTTGTATAATGTATAAAAAATCTAATAATAAAAACTCAAATTACTTCAAATAATGTCAAATGAAATTTAATGTTCAGACACTACTTCATATTTTGTGTTTGTCGGAATAATAAAATTGAAGCAATGTTATTTCATTTTCTTTTCAGTAGCTTTATTTTCGTCACCGTTGTCATAGGTAGGCTGTTTCCATCAATTTTTGGTTTGATTAAATGTAAAGTCTGAAAAAGTGCTAGTATACATACTTATTCATCGAAAGTTTACTCCTCAATTAGATTTATCAATGACAGGTGCTGGAGAGTGCTACAATAGGTTTATGAAAATTATACAATACGAAAAATACTATTGTGTAGCGTATGATTGAATAGTTTAGGTGAATTCACAAACGTACATAATTGCCAAAGTCTACTATGCAGTAATTTATATCAGGTTCATACATAACATAACACTTTTTCTTTCCCCTCATCAAATTTTTTCCGTTTGCTAACAGAAATGTGAATACTGTTTTCTCAGTTATGTTGTATTATAAATTGTTAAAAGAATAGGGAACAATATTTTTAAGTAACTTAATGTAATGTTACATGTATTATGTTGATGTGTATGCTGAAATCAACAATATCATTTTTAATGATATACTTCTTCCTATTTCTTTTTACAACATATTTTTATTTAAATTCACTGTACATTAAAAGAAGTAGTATTTAAATTTATAGTTTTAACCTTTATAATCTTTCTATTGATAGTTTATTTGTTCAGTGTAGATGTTATACAGAGGGAATGTGGAATAGACAAATTACTCCAACTCTTAGTACTTATCATTGAACAAGCAGCTCCTGTATTTAAACAATTTGTGTCCAGCTGTGTATCTCTCTGTCTAGACCATATCTATCCTGCTATTTGTAACAGTCCTGCTCCGCATATTATGCCTCATCTCTTTCATCTATTATCAAGGTAAATATATACAGTAGTAAGCATTCATTTTGTTTAATTTTATTGTACAATAATTTTAATATTCTTTTATGAGTTTAAAAAAAAAAAAGATAAAGAGATAGGTAAGTGACTCTGTATGAACCATATTTCTATTATCTTACAAACTACTGTTGCGATGACCATCAGAAAATGGATTTAAAATTGTGTAGTATTTGGTTGCTATGGAGATAAATAATAAACAAACTGTTGTAACCTAACCCCACCTATTTATTATTTAAGTACACATGGGCTCAGTGGTCAGTTGAGCACCCATGCATTTGTGATAGACATTTTTTTTTAAACAATGATTCTGTAATAGTGACCTAACGATTGTTTAGATGATACTTTATTATTGCAAGACATGAAAGAATTACTGATTTTAACATAATAATAAATTGGTTGAATAAATTTAGGCTACTAGTTTCTGCTGAAAATAAAAACCTATGGCAACATAAAACATATCAGAACCACTGACAATATTCAAAAGGTTCGATTAGCCAATACAGATTAGCCCTAAAAGATATGTACCAAGGCATTCGCTAGCACTTGATCATATCAAATTGCTCTCTTTGCTGTATCCTTCATTATGATTTGTACTATCACCCCTACAAAATATAAGTTGTGCAGAAGCTCTCTGAATCAGATTTTGTGGCAAGAGCAGGTTTTTGTGAGCATTTCATGCATTTAAATAATAAAAATCCTGACTTCTCACTACTACTGATTATGTTAGGAAACTTAATTTCCAACTTTGTAGTTTAATAAACAAGCAAAATATGGGATATCGGAGTATAAACATAACTCTTGGGTAATCCTGCATGGTAAAACTTCTTCACAGTGCAAGTGTCATGGTGCAGGATCTCGGTCTCTCAAATTTTTGCTCTTATTTCTTTGAAGTTGAGAATAGTACTGCATTATAGTAAATTCTGAATATGAGTCAGAAGTTTTGCCTGCTCCAGCTGCATATCGTCAGGATATTGACGTCAATACCTACGGGTTTCAACAGAATAGTGCAATGCTTATCCTGCATGCTATTGGATGCTATGATCTGTGTTTGGCGGCCGTTTTATTTCAAGATTTGGAGACGTACACAGGCCGTCTCGGTCACCTGACTTAACGACAAGTGAAGTCCAGGATTGAGAAAGAAATCGGGAACAGTAATTTTAGGACATGTTGAGCTGAGTTATACAGATAACCTTACCATACAGGTACAAGAATGTTGTTGTATGAATGGACATTATTTAATGGGTATTACTTTCAGATCTTATATCAAAAACCATTGAATACATAAAATGCCATTGTCTTTTCTTTGTTTACATTAAATTATTTTTGTTAATTTATTAAATTTTGTCTTTGTTTCATTGGTGTTGGAAATCCAAGAGTTAATTCTGCCCCACACAGTATTTAAGAAAGCTTCTCAATAAATCCTTCAGTTTTAGAGGAGAAAGTAAAATTGAGGTCAATATTAAGAACAGCAGAAGCTAATGGTACCAAATTATAGAGGCTGAGCTGAGGACTACAGTTTTAAGATTCCTACTGTGGATTATTTTGTTTTTATTCACATTAAAATATTGGTAGAATACAAATGTGTAATCTGTCATTTGAGAATATAAAACTTTTTGACATTAGAAGTGCTTTGAAATTAAATTTGATTCGTTAAGGTTGATTGCCCTTTTTATTAATAAGCATATGGAAATAATAATGTACAGCCATTCTTATATACAAGTATGAACACAATATAAGCTATTCAACATTTCTAATTCCACAGTTCATTTTTACTTTTTGATCAATAATTCCTAAAACCTGAATTGATATGGTCACCAATAAATTTTGTTTGGAAATCAGGATTAAGCAATATTTAAGCAGAATCAATAATGCAGATTTAGAAAATCCGAATGAAGTGTTTTTATTTTCTCATATATTATATAAAGAGATAAAGAAAATTTTATCATCGGTCAAATAATTGATGTCGAGTTTTTTGTGGATACATCCGTTGGAGGTTCCATGTGTCCAAAAAAGTGGTTTTCGGAACAATATCTGTGCACTGCTCTACAGCTCACTCATGGACAGGTTTTAATGAAATTGTCTATGTGGGCATATTTTGGCTGTACCTCGGGACATTATTTTCATTTTTCAATAATTTAAAATTTGGGGGTAGCTGCCAAAAGAAATAATCAGAAATTACAATGTTCTCAAAATAACCTAAAATCCACCAATGTTCTCTCCTCCAGCAAGACTTTCATCACTTCGTTTACTACCCAAAAGCTCTGTTTTTATAAGTTTTGGTTATTTAAAAATTTTTAATTTCCCATACCGTAGCTATATCATATCTTTTTACCTCATATATAACCTTAATGACTTGTTGAAATCAGTTGCTTGTAAGCCACAAAATTAAATATAATTCTTACATCAGTTCTATAATATCAATTAATATTTTTTGTGCAGTATATTACTACACAAGTGGCACTATTTTTATCGTGCAACAGTCAGAGATCGTGAGCCACTTTTATCACATGAAATCCAGTTTGCAGCCATTTTACAAGCTTTTGGGCAATCGCTCACTCAGACTGATATAACATTATTTGCTCAAAATCTTCAAGCCTTAGAAACACTTAACCACAAGTGGAAGCTTTATTATAAGGTAAGTTATTGATGTTTTATATTACTGTATATAAATTTTCACAGCCTTCGTTTAACTCTCACACGACTACTCTCATGGGCCACATTATTAACTAGTACTCCTGCTTCACAATTACATACTTTGATATTCTCTGTTTGAAGTTATTTGTTAATGATAGAAGTTCAATTTTATTATTATACATTTTTCGGACATTTGCCATCATTTGTGTGTTAAAAATCAAAACACGACGTTTCGGGAATAAGAATCAATTCCCGTTATCAAGTGACTAAAAACTAAAGAAACATGAAACTAGAAACTAAGCCTATGTAAGAAGTAAAATTAAATAAGAATACCACCAACCTTAATATCTAAACATGCATCTCAGAGCTAAAACTGAGAAGTCAAAAAACACAATCACGGTAACACACAACTAACATCAAATACGTGGTGTTGTATCAAAGATCCAGCAACAAGTGACGTGGTCTAGAAGGCGTGACAAACTATTAGGGGAGTCACTTGATAACGGGAATTGATTGTTATTCCCGAAACGTCGTGTTTTGATTTTTAACACACAAATGATGGCAAATGTCCGAAAAATGTATAATAATACTTTGATAATTTAATTATATAAAATGTATTTGTTTGTAAAAACCTAACCTAACCTAACCTAACTTAACTCTCTCACACGACTACTCTCATGGACCACATTATTAACTAGTACTCCTGCTTCACACTTACATACTTTGATAATTTAATTATATAAAATGTATTTATTTGTAAAAACCTAACCTAACCTAACTTAACTCTCTCACACGACTACTCTCATGGACCAAATTATTAACTAGTACTCCTGCTTCACACTTACATATTTGATAATTTAATTATATAAAATGTATTTATTTGTAAAAACCTAACCTAACCTAACTTAACTTAACTCTCTCACACGACTACTCTCATGGACCAAATTATTAACTAGTACTCCTGCTTCACACTTACATATTTGATAATTTAATTATATAAAATGTATTTATTTGTAAAAACCTAACCTAACCTAACCTAACTTAACTCTCTCACACGACTACTCTCATGGACCACATTATTAACTAGTACTCCTGCTTCACACTTACATACTTTGATAATTTAATTATATAAAATGTATTTATTTGTAAAAACCTAACCTAACCTAACCTAACTTAACTCTCTCACACGACTACTCTCATGGACCACATTATTAACTAGTACTCCTGCTTCACACTTACATACTTTGATAATTTAATTATATAAAATGTATTTATTTGTAAAAACCTAACCTAACCTAACCTAACTTAACTCTCTCACACGACTACTCTCATGGACCACATTATTAACTAGTACTCCTGCTTCACACTTACATACTTTGATAATTTAATTATATAAAATGTATTTATTTGTAAAAACCTAACCTAACCTAACCTAACTTAACTCTCTCACACGACTACTCTCATGGACCAAATTATTAACTAGTACTCCTGCTTCACACTTACATACTTTGATAATTTAATTATATAAAATGTATTTATTTGTAAAAACCTAACCTAACCTAACTTAACTCTCTCACACGACTACTCTCATGGACCAAATTATTAACTAGTACTCCTGCTTCACACTTACATATTTGATAATTTAATTATATAAAATGTATTTATTTGTAAAAACCTAACCTAACCTAACCTAACTTAACTCTCTCACACGACTACTCTCATGGACCACATTATTAACTAGTACTCCTGCTTCACACTTACATACTTTGATAATTTAATTACGGTATATAAAATGTATTTATTTGTAAAAACCTAACCTAACCTAACTTAACTCTCTCACACGACTACTCTCATGGACCAAATTATTAACTAGTACTCCTGCTTCACACTTACATATTTGATAATTTAATTATATAAAATGTATTTATTTGTAAAAACCTAACCTAACCTAACCTAACTTAACTCTCTCACACGACTACTCTCATGGACCACATTATTAACTAGTACTCCTGCTTCACACTTACATACTTTGATAATTTAATTATATAAAATGTATTTATTTGTAATAACCTAGTGTTATATATCATTTAAAAGCTAATATTCTGAAGTTTAAAACTATGTATTTTTTTAAGTAAGCATAATATTTTATAGTAAACTAGTTGTCCGAAAAGTCTTAGTAAGGACTAATATATCTCCGGAGTTGGTGAAGAAAAATAAACTAAATTTGGTGGTTGTATGAGCACCATAAAATCTATGTTTAGAGTATTCACTATCTTTTCACCCCTCTAGGAGATGGCGCTAGGGGGTTGAACTTTAAAATTTCAAATGTAAACCCATAATGTGTTTAAACCTCACTTGTAGGTTTTGAAAAAAGAAAAATTCCTCTGTAAACCGGAAGTTTCTATCTTAAGCCATTTCCAGGCTTAATGTCACTGCCTTTCTCCTTAGCTAATTCTTAAATAATGTTATTTGGTATTTCAAAATTTTAAGCTTTTTAAGCATGGGACATCTTCCAACCAATCAATAATATATAAATAATAATTTAGTTCAAATATAATAATAATAATAATAATAATATATGTAAATAAAAAAATATTATAATTAAAGAATAAATAAATAAAAAGTGAACTTTTATAAACAATTTAGTGCGTCAGTATATTAAGGAAGAATACTCTCGAAGCAAGAAGAGAGGTGGTGTGTTTAGCGATCATACGATGTCCAAATAAGGAATGAGGAATTACCATACGATGTTCCAAATCATTATAAACAGGGTAATTCTGAGAAAAATACTTGCAGCAGAAGAGGAAGACCATGTTACTTGATAGGCAGTTGAGTAGAGTCTCCTGTAGGAGCTGAACTCGGAGAGTTTTTTTGGTCTTCAGTCAAAGTTAGACATGTACAATTTTAAATCAACATTTGATACCATAAGTGAGATGGACAGAAATTTGTTACATAATATGGAAGTGTTGAATAAGGGTTATAGAATAAGAAACGAAGTAAATAATTAAAAAGGTATGAGTTATGTGTGAATAAAACTATTTAGAGGAGGACTTGGCAACTCCGTAAGTAATAAAACGATTAAGATTCAGAATAGCACATGGTTGTTTATATTAATAATTATTTAATATCTCAAAAGTACTATAAACAGACATTTAGTTTTTTTATTTTTATAATGGTATAATAAATTCAAGAATGGATAATGATTTCTATTGATAAATTGTAATTGGTGTTATAGATTTAGATTTAGGTAATACAAATATTTTGCTCTTTCATCAAATTAAATCATAATTGCAAGAAATTAATTTTTAAGACATTTATTGAGAATACCTATTTCTCTGATATCACCTGACATAGCATAGTGTACAAGTATAGGTAAGTGAGAGGTAAGAACTCAAATTTAGAAAATTCATAGCTCCAATACAAATAAACAAGAAACAATGCAGAAGCAACTTACAGTTTCAACACCACAAAGCTTATACCTGAACTTTCATTATAAATAAAAATGACTGCTATTATCTGATATTAATGGTCAATTTCACTAAAGCACAATGATTGAATTTGTCCCGCTGTAATAAAGTAGATACTAAAGAAAAATACCTGGGTTTTTGAGTATAGTTAAGCAATAAAACCAAGTGTTTTTTAGTTAAATATATGCATAACATGTCTGTCAATTTTTGTTATTTACAAATAGCACTACAGTAATACAGAACATAACTTTAAGGAATTTGAGTTATTTGGACAGGAGTGCCTAGATACTGGGTAAGGCATTTGAAGGCGTTTGGACAAAAAGTTCTAATTAATAATTGTGGCTTTTAAGCTAACTGGCGCTCATATATAGAAAGTGATTTCTTAAAATGTAGTTCAAAAGTATTTGGAGGAGAGTAGTGGTTATAGTTTAGCTGATTTTTAAATGCTATTTTGTATATCATTGTACTCTTCCTTTTTAAAATTTTGTTGATGACATTATGAGGAAAAAATTTAATTAGTAACTTGAAATATATCTGAGAACAAATCACAAAAAGTCAATATATGGTCAACTGTATGTGTTAACTCTACAGCCCAATCAGATTCAAATCCAGGGTCATAACTAGAGGAAGGCAAGGTTGGCACCTGTCCTTGTTACAAGTAGAAAGTGTGGAAAGGAGAAAGTTGAAGGCAGTGGAATGATATCGAATTGGTGAATTGGCGGAATATACTAAAGGTACATTGACTTATATTCTGAAAGGTTTTGTTTAAATTTCAGTTCTTAGTGACTGTGGAACATCATTTGAATTGTTCGTGTTATATTGTTACTATCAAATATAAGAAAATCAAAGAAACCATCAGAAGCAAAATGCAAGGAGAGAAATATAGCTTTCTGTAGTTCAGTGACAAAATCTCCAAGTTGTAAGTTCTATGCACTTAACAATACATGAAATTCGCCCCTGCAGCATATACGAGGTGTGTGAAAAAAGTAGTGAGACTGGGAGCACTGCGAGCGATCTGGCAATGTTGTGTCTACCTGCCTGTGCTAGACCGGTTTGTTTATCCCTTCCACTTTCACAGTCCGAGTTTCAACTCCGTACAGCTAACACATTATTTTTGACAGCACCATCAGTGAAGTTTTGTTTTTGTTGTGTGTTACAAAAAATGGAACATCGGAATTTAGAGCAACGTTGTGCAATCAAGTTTTGTGTTAAACTTGGTGAATCCGCGAGTGTGACTTTTGAAAAGTTGAAACAGGCCTATGGGGAACATTTCTTATCAAGAGCACAAGTTTTCCGCTGGCACAAATAATTTTTTGAAGACCGAGAACACGTTGCAGATCAACTTCGCTCAGAACCTTCAACTTCAAAATCTGACAGAAACGTTAAACGTGTGAGGACTCTTGTGAGATCAGACTGTCGTTTAACAATAAGGATGATGAGTGAAGTGTTAAATGTAAACACTTTCACCGTACATCAAATTTGACAGACGATTTTGGCATGCGAATGATTTGTGCCAAAATGGTGCCAAAAACCTCACAACTGAACAGAAGGACAATCGAAGAACCGGGCATTCAAAAGGCTGTGACCGACCAGTTAAAAGCCATAGCAGTTGAAAACTTCTAGCACTGCTACCAAGAGTGGGAACCGGTGTATAGCTATACACCAAGGGAACTACTTTGAAGGGGATAACACTGTTGTTTGAAAAAAATAAAAACTTTGGTAAATTGGTAAATGAAAAATCAGTCTCATTACTTTTCTCACACACCTCGTATATTAAACTAGATTTACAAAAAACATGATAATAGCTCTCAGGGTCTTTTCTCATGCTTCTATAGCCTTTCTGTTCGGCGGTGATACCCAGCAGATTAGGGGTGTTCTCGGAACTCAACTCACCCTCCCGACTCTCTTGCTCGGACGACCGGTCATAAAAAATGATTCACCTACTTGCACTGTCCAGTAAAGTTCAAGTTTATTGAATTCTACATAAAACTCAAAAGAAAATAAGCCCAAACGCGACCAAAATGCTTCATAAACTAGATTTAAAACAGACAGTTATATAACAACAACCATGAGCCCTTTATTTTTTAATTCTACAATATAATAACATAATACAGATGCATTTTGGTCGCGTTTGGACTCATTTTCTTTAGAATATTATGAATAATTAAACAAACTTCATATAAATAAATTTAAGTTTAAAATAGAAATCCTAGTTTCACTATTGGACAATTTTTTTCATAGTGCTAAGTTATCCTTGATTTTTTTCAATTTTTTGTTTAAACTAAAAAACAATATTAAAATAAATTCATATGAATACTTTTTAAACACAATGATGACCTACATTTGGTTATATATTATACTCTAATTACTATTCCATTAAATTTAATAAATGTTTTAATTTTATGTTTAGGATTTATTCCGCACCCAGTTCTTGGCAATGTATTTAATGCTTTTACTCAATACATTGGTAATGAAAACGCATGCTTTACTTGCTGAGGACATAGCTACAGCTGTTTACAATATGGCTTCTGTAGATTTTGATACATTCTACGCTAGTTTTGTTCCTCACTTCCTGTCACAAACTTCAGGCTTAGATAATAATCAAAGAGAAGTGTTAAAGGGGAACATGAAGGCAGAAAAGGTAACTAAACTAAATTTTACATATTTATATATTCTAACCCAATCTAACCTAACCAATGTATGGATTTGGTTCATAGTTATTTCTTCTAAGTGGTGGCTTAATATAAAATAAAAGTTGGTTGTAGCCTAAAAGCTTTGAGGTTTCCTAACGAACAGCAGTTAGAAATTTATTTCTTAATATAGTCGCTACATTTAATAATTGCCTTATATCGTTAATTTGAATAATTTATTATGCCATTTCTAGTATTGTCGTAACTTCTGCTTTGATTTGAAATGCCGTTACTCCAGAACTGTGGTGTGCATTTAAATCCCCAACAATTAGTGAGAAATATTTCTTTATTGGGAAGTATTTCATCTGGCTGTACCTTAAATAAGATGAATCCTGGAGGGATATTGATATTTGATCAATATATATGTATATATATATATATATATATATATATATATATATATATATATATATATATATATATTGTAAATTCTTTGTTTAGTTCTACCTTCTTGTGACATATTCTATGCCATGTTTAAAGTGCACTTCCTTCTCTATAACCAATATAGAATTATGTGTCAGAGTTGCAACACCTATTTGTCTGAGATAAATTGTATACTGTGTGAAGTTATAATGGTACAAATCCCATCTGAGATTAAAGTAAATAGCCTCTAACTCAAAGGCATATAAAGAAATCTAAACACACCAATGCAAACAAACTATTTTATGAGTAGGCCAACAAACCTAACCTCTTATTAGAAGTACCAATAAAGCCTAGGTTAAAACACATGTAAATCCAATAATATTTAAGTATGAAAGAAACTGACTTTGGTAAACAATCAGATGCCTTTAATGTATTAAGATGAATATAAACAAACAATGTAAATTTAATAGGCTAGCATAACAATCCTGCAGATTGTATATAAATTTAGGCCATATAGTGTAAACAACAACACAATTAACCCAAACAGAACTTATCACAAAGATGTAATAATAAACACTGCACAAGTAGTGATTAGATATATCTTTTATTTATTTAAATAATCTTTATTTCACTGTAAACACAAATCAATTCCAATCTTAACAAATTGTCGAGATATAGGATGTAAACAAACCAGCCATCTTGAATATATGACATCATCAGAAATCAAGTTAGTGACAACAGTCAATTGTTAAAAAACATTATTATTAAAATTTAATCGAATTAATAAAAAGAAATACTTTATGAGAATCTATCATAATCTCGACCTGAGTCACATGATTTTAGCTAACCAATTGGAATACAAGACAACCATTATGCAAACGAAATCGTAGATAGAAGGAAAAAAAGAAGTTAAGATTTGAATAGTACGAGATACGTCCTTACAGTGGCGTTCCGACGTTTGAAGACTGCATTTGATGAAGGGTTACTCCAAGTTAAAGTGTTTTCTTTAAAGTGAACAAAAATATTAAACTCATTGTTAACAGAATTTGGTATATTCTGTCAATAAGATAAATCTAGTGAACAATAACCATAACAAATTTCAAATAATATATAAAAACTTTGAACAATTTTCCAAATTCAAATTATGAAAGCATCATTTACAAGTTTGTTCACGACCGGCCGAGTGCCTATTTTGAGATATTAAAATTCTTCTTTAATTATAAATTTTATTTTTAATAATTGTATATAATCAAACCTATAAACTATATTATAATGAAATGATGGACAGAGCTATTGCCATTGGGCTACATTTGAATTTAATTATTTAAACCTCGATGCCATGATACAATAAATGTCTAATTTAATTGCTGTAATGGAATTTATTATTGCTAACATATTAAATGTAATATTCTTTTAATTTATCTAATTTATTTCTAGTATATAAGTTTAGTTGAGTATCACAAGATATATATATATATATATATATATATATATATATATATACAGTGTATATATATATATATATATATATATATATATATATATATATGCAGTGGAACTTCTATGTATTGAACTTCTAAGTAATGAAATCCTCCAAACAACGAAGTTTTTTTCCTCACCGTGAACTATAAATAATATTGCATGTGTTTTGACTTCCTTATAGCGAATGCTACACCTCTCCACAACGAAGTCGATACATAACACACAATAAAAATTGAAAGAGTTTTGGAAAGCCGAAGCTTTAAGAAAAAAAAACATAATTACTGTATAGTGTCATAAAAATGTGTCAAGCTTTGTTTACACACCCTACTACAGTAAACAGCCGTTTCGCCACACCTTCCAACTGTCAATCACTCGTCAATTCCGGCAAATGAACTGAGCCTTACTTAAGCTATACAGTAGGCCTACTGTATTTATTGCAGTTCTCACGGTTCTCAGTTCTCAGTTGTCTTTCGAAGTGTTAGGTTTTCCGTGCATCATGTCAAAGCGTAAGTGTTTAAATGTTTTAGATAAAATGTCCATCTTAAAGGATGTTGATAAAGGTGTTAAAAAAAAGACAGCAAAAAAATTTGATATCCCACAAAGTTCGTTATCAACAATTTAAAAAAATCGTGATGTAATTTTGAAACAAGGAAATGACTACGTCTTAAGTAGAAAAAAAAAAATTGTGTACTTATGAAGACATTGACGAAGCCATGATGAAGTGGATAACAGTGATGCGTGAAAAAAATCTTCCATTATTGGGTTCAATAATAAAAGAAAAGGCTCTAGAGTTTGCTGCAGCGTTGGGCCATCAAGAATTTCAAGCAAGCAACGGGTGGATAGATAAATTTAAAAAAAGACATTCAATCGTCTATAAAGTGATTTCGGGAGAAAGTGCAAGTGTTTCTGTAAGTGACTGTGAATTTTGGAAACAGAATGTTTTAAAGCAAATCTTACACGATTATTCACACAAAGACATTTTTAACGCTGACAAGACTGGCTTATTTTATAAATGTTTGCCTAATAAAACATTAGCTTTAAAAAATGACCCATGCTTTGGTGGTAAACAAAGCAAACAAAGAATAACTGTGCTATTGGCTGCAAACGTGACGGGTAATGAAAGAGTTAAATTACTCGTTATTGGTAAAAGTAAAACTCCCCGGTGTTTTCGAGGCGTGAAATCACTAGAAGTTGATTACACGTTCAACAAAAAAGCATGGATGACTAGCGCGATATTTACAGAATGGTTGATGAAGCTGGATAAGAAATTTATTACACAAAAAAGAAAAATTGCACTTTTTGTTTACAATTGCCCTTCACATCCTAATACTAAATTGAGTAACATAAAAGTTGTATCCCCCCCCCAATGTCACCTCCGTAATTCAGCCTTTGGATCAGGGAGTTATAAAAAATGTAAAACTACATTATCGGAAAAGAATTCTTAAAAAAAGTGTGTCCACTGTCGAAAATAACCAATCTCTGCCGGATAATGTATTGGTAAAGTACCTAGTTCAGGTTCAAACCCAGTTGCTGATTTTGTTTTTTCTATGTGCTTCATTTCTTCTCCATTTTCATTTGTATAATGGAAATAAAGTAAAAACATTAGGGAAAAGATGGTTTTTTCTACCTCTAAGGATGCATATGAGTATATTCACATATAATACTTTTTTTCTTTTCTATTAACCAATTTAAACCAAATGTTCACCAACATTCGAACCAGTATAAGCAATCGCTTTGTTTTTTTAAGTATAGGGTCAATTTTGGAACAAATGTGGGGGAAGATAATTTATAAAATTCTTAAACCATGGAAGAGTTTATGGTTTCAAATTAAATTAAATGGAAGTATTTTATAAAATCGAAAACAAATTATGCAGGAGGAATTTTTGATTACATTGATCTCAATTATGATTAAGAGTTTGAAGTGAAAGGATGTGCTATAGGTATGTTTGAGAGTTTTAAGTTGAATGATGTGTTGTGATTGACCGTCTCTTATCTGTAGATACGTTATAAAGTTTAGCACCAAAGCATAACACCGGATTTTTATGAGTTCAAGGCCTTAACCTCCCAATAACGAATTTTTTATTGGGTTTCGTTATAAAAAAGTTCCACTGTATATATTGAAATCCAAATATTAAATTATCAATTCAAAAAAAGAAGGAAAAGTTTGTAATAAAGTGCTGTTACTTCAGAACTTGTGGTTTGCATTTAAATCCCCAACAACGAGAAATATTTTTTAATTGGGAAGCATTTCATCTAGCTGTACAGTACCCTCAAACTAAGAGTGTGTCTGGTGTAATGGGCGTGTCCACCCTTCTATTTGCTTCTCTAACCTGACTTGACAGTACAACCCGTTCCAAGAAAACTAGGTATATAAATTACTGCTTAGTTACATTTAATTCTTAAAGTTTAAGTACAATTTAATTCTTAAAAGTTTAATTTTGTAAACGTTTTCTTCTTATTTACATCGTTAAAAGTAAAGAAAGTAGGGTAGGCGTTTACACAGAAGCATTTGAGGTCTATATTTTTTTATTGGGGTTGTAACGCTGAAAGCAAATGCAACAAACGAAGTGTGGGGGCCCCTCTTTTCCTCTCCACCCCAGACACATTCCTACCTTGAGGGTACTGTACCTTAAATAAGGTGAATCCTGGAGGGATATTGATATTGATTATCTATATTGTAAATTCTCTTTGTTTAGTTCTACTGTACCTTCATGTGACATATTCTATGTCATGTTTAAAGTGCACTTCCATCTCCCTAACTAATATAGAATTATGCGTCAGAGTTGCAACACCTCCTCCTAGCCTATTTGTCTGAGATAAATTGTATACTGTGTTAGTTCTTGAACTTTGGGGGCTCCCCTACTTATTTCTCAAGCCAAGTTTCTTGAATATGGGCAATCTTAATTTTAGAGCCCTGAAATTGTTGTTTCAGTAGATGTCCTTTTCTCTATAAAGCCTCACTGGAATATCCTAATTTATCAGGAATTCATCTTCCTAGGATAGTTTCCAATCCTTAGGCTCTTCTTCCATTCCATCCCAAATGAAACATGGTGTTCTCTTTTGGTTAATGCTTTCACATTATTAATGTTACAGCATCATTTCTAGTTTTACACCATAATTCTAAAATTAATGTGTCCTTCCTTCTCTTTCTGAATTATATAGGATTTGTTCATTCCAAGATTACCATTGATTTGTTTTACAGAGTTGTCCTTTGTGTTCCAATTAGGACTTTCAGTATAATAGGATACAATTTTATTTTTTGAAACTTATTTACTATATTAAAATTGTTATCTTGAAAAAAACAGTTGATATTGGTAACTTTATTCATGTCTGGTTGCTTCTATTGCATTTAAGGGTGTTTGACCGGTGTTGTAGACAACTTAAATCCGACAGATACCATTGCAGTATTCACCAGTCCAATGTGAGATATTTTGAAGTAGATCCTTTTCACCCCACCTTACTCTCTTCAGAGAAACTCTATCCAATCCTCTCTACGGCCTCTCACTGATACAACTTGACTGAACCGACTCGGTTATTATACATGTGCAGGATGCAGTTTGTAGTCTTCCTTCACAATGTTGGTTTGTATAGACATGGTAGAGCTTGAGGAATGCAAAACTTTTCAAACACAGTTTCTCTTTAAAGTTATGTTTTTAAAACTTTAGTCAAATAAAAACACTGGTTGCCACTAGTTCTTGTTGCTGATGTTCCCTAAACCATGACATTTTATACAGGCCATACAAATATTACTACAATATTTCTTAACAGTAATGCAAATAAAACTCTACTTTGTTTATAAAGATCTAATACGTAATATACACAAATTTAAGATTGTTATCTCATACCAATAAGTAGTGGGTAAAAACTATAATTTTTACAATGAATCACGCTTTATTAACATATACAATGAAATGTTATTGGTATTTTCAATGAAAAAAAAATATGAACAAACTAATAATTATGAAATTAAAGGTATTAGAAATATATAAGTTAGAAGTAAAAAATAAATAGTATAATTATAATTTATTACTAGAAAAAAAATTAAACATGTATAGATATAAATATTGAGCTTGACTATTGAGTTAATAAAATTTGAACCCATTTCTCACAAACAATATATTTATCAATTCAAACGTGTTTCCACGACAATATTGCTATACTGTGAATTTTGTGCAGAGATAAAAATTGGTGGGAACAAGAGAGAGGAGACAGTGATGGGGAGAGAAGTACCCGTGCGTCAGGCGGATTCCGTAGCATAATGTACTAAGACTGTTAAAGTTTTTCAATAAAATAAGTACCAAGATCAGGACAAAATATTTTTTCTCTGAAACCATACAAGCTGTGCGGACTACTATAGCCTGGCCATCAACAAAAAGATGGTATTGTTTGGAAATAAATTTAATGAAATACAGTATGTGCCAAAATAAACAGTATTGCAACTGAATCAGCTGTAGCTGCCTTCTCGATCAGCTGTGTCAACTTTTGATTTTTGCCACATCTTCGTGATTATTACTTCTTTCTTATAGGAGGTTAGTTTTTGCTGACATGGTGCTAACTACTGCAGAGAAAGCTTTTATAGTAGAGCATTATTTTCGCTATACGGAATTGGACGTGCGGGTGGGCCAAGTTTGTCACACATTTCATTACATTTTCACAAAAATCCCGCCTAATAATGCTGTGATTATTAGTGTTGCTCAAGGAACAGGTAGTGTTTTGACGTAGTGGAAGGGCTATTCAGGTCGCCCAACTACTGTCTGTACAAATGAAAATCACGGAAGAGTGTTGCAGCGTTACAGTCACCGAAGACAAGCCTAAAACGAACTTCTTTGAAACTGAATATAAGCAATACATCGTTGTGAAGAATGTTTAAAAACAAGAGTGGTTTTCCCTACAAGATACAAACTGGGAAACCTTTGAACTGTATAAACAAAACAGTCAAAGTTCAATGCTTGCGCTTCAATGTTAGCACCGTGCTATGGAGAACCTGAGTTTCTAAGTGATTTATGGTTTTCAGATGAATGTCATGTGCACCTTTAATGGTTTTATAAAGAAACAGACAACACATTTTCTTTTGTTTGAACGTCCTGACAGTGTTGTAGAGAGGCCACAGCTTAGTGTGCGTGTAACCATTTGGTGCGCTGTGTCAGGGAGAGGCATAATTGGTCCA
This sequence comes from Aphrophora alni, assembly GCA_963513935.1. Classification (NCBI taxonomy): domain Eukaryota; kingdom Metazoa; phylum Arthropoda; class Insecta; order Hemiptera; family Aphrophoridae; genus Aphrophora; species Aphrophora alni. Next base: position 66,282,531 of record OY740772.1, read on the forward strand.
TACCTCTCCTATGCCTCTCCATGCCTCTCCTAACAATAAGAACTTATTCTGTTGAAGACAATAATGGAAATCCTCTTACTGTAAATCAGGACTGATATAGGGTCATTCTGGATCGTTTTATAGGAGACCTCAGGAAATATTGTCATGCCCGAAACCTGTTTTTTCGTTCACAATCATTCCAGCAAGATGGAGCAACCAGCCACACTGCCATAAACAACATTGCTTTCCTTCAAGAAACTTTAGTCAACCGCCTCATCTCCCTTAGAACAAACTTTCCTTACCCAGCCCAATCCCCCGATCTTACACCACCTGACGCCTACATCTGGGGAAGGTTGAAGGAGAAGATTTTCCATGAAGATCCACCAGCTACAATTGTCCAACTCTAGGGGGAAAAAACATGTATATAAGGAGCATGAAACAACCTCTCTTCACCAAAATGATACAAAACCTTCAAAAACGGTACGAGTGTTGCCTAAAACTGAACAGAGGTCATATTGAACATGTTATTACCCAAGTCTAACCGATTTTGCTTCCTTTTGCTTGTATATGTTGGTAAAACTATGTAAATAAAATCTTACAATTTCAGTACAGTTTATTTTAGCACATGCTGTACAATTAATTTTTATCTAAAATTTGTTTTCCAAAATTTCAATTTTCAAATTATCTCAAAATTCATGTATATGTTATACAAATTTTGTTTAAAATTGGACAGATAATTTTTATCCCAGATTAATACTATTTTGTATAAAAATTGGCACTTTGACTTGCTATAGAACTGTTGTGATCGATCTAAATTAAAAAAAAAAAGTCTTTATTGATTTTGTACACTATGATCAATAAAAAACAATAAATTTGAAAACAATTTTTTGATCATATAACTTTAATACATAGTGGCAAATGCTATGATTGGTTTGCGACTAAACAGTCACTTATCCAGGGACATAAACAAGGGCTAATTAACTACACTCTCAATTTGGATTCACAATTTTTTAAATTATAAAAATATGAACATATTAGAAGCCTCTGGCAGGTGGTGTAATTTGTTGGTAGCATAAACAATCCGAGTACTTTTTACGCTTTAGTCTAATTCATTTGCACAAGTTATGTGAAAGTTATATCAAGTGTTAGAGGAAATCACAGCAAACAAAACAATGCACCTATTATGCAATTATTTATTTATTATATTTATACCCCTATAAATTCAAAAAGGTTTTAATTCATATAAATGGAAATATCAAAAGAAAAGAAAAACACTAATTTATATTTTGATCAAGTTTTCATGAAACAAGTTAGAAAAAAAATACAAATTTTATTTTTAATTTGTAGTTTCTTTTTTTTGGCGGCTTGTTATTCTTTGTTCACATCATTATATTTAATAATACTTTTGAGTGTACACAGTATTCCTATAATGAAGCATCCACAGCCATGCTGTGGGTGCAACAACTGTTTTGAATAGTTGCCATTTTAAAACTGAAAGTAAAAATATTTATATTGATTGTTTGGTCTAGTTACAAGAATTCTAGGCACCAATTCCCATAATGATTGGAAGACCAGTTTTATGTAACTAGGCAACAAACATACATGAAATGTGAAATGGTCTAGTTAAAACAGGACCTTTCTTCATTCGGCTCTTTTGTATTTAAAGTATTCCCCTTTTACATGTATATGAACCTGTTCTTGTCATTCTTTGTTCACATCATTATATTTAATAATTCTGAGTGTACTCTTATTCCTATTCAGAGCATGCCCTGGAACTGTACACCAACTGTTTTGAATTGTTGTCATTTTAAAACAAAAATAAAATTTTTTACATGCATTGTTTGGCCTAGTTACAAGGAAGCTTCAAATCAAATTCCATTATGATTGGGAGATCCATTTGGTGTAACTAGGTAACATACATATATGAAATGGTCTTGTTAAAACAGGAACTTGCTTCGCTTAGCTATTTTTGAAGTTATAGTATTTTTCCTTTTATGTTTAGATGTGATTGTTCTTTCATGACCAAGTTCTTGCTGAGCTCTTTCAATTTCCATATTTTCTCCACAATTACCACATTTTTTTTCTATGTTTATTCAATCTTCAATCTTATATTAGCCACTCTAATTTAAACTTCACTTCAACATCTCATCTCATTTTAAGTTAGTAATTGTGTACATTACTCTTTTGTAGGTGAACACCACTGTATTGATATTATTTTATTTTGTTAATTCTTTTTAATTGAAACCTTCTATTAATACCAACCGGTTTGTTTAACAATAACTAACTAGGTTACATAACTTCATGCTGTCCTTTATTTACATGTTTTGTTTTGATCTCTAAGGAGATCATCTTCAGATCCAAGTAACAATTTTTCATCCATTCATATGAATGTCATTAAGTGCATAACAGAAACACATACACTTACAACACTAACTTATGAATATAATAAAATAAAATATAAAACATTCAATGAGAATCAAAATGCCCTATTGTTATATATTGAAACACCAGTTACAGGGCTAAACAAAGAAACGATATATCACCTTTCTCATATACTCATTCACTAAACCAAATTAAAAAAAAAATAATGTAAGTCCTTATCTCCCCAAAAAATGTCTCTTTACTACTTAACATGTTAGAAAGTTCTGAGTTTTTACCATGTATTTCTAGTAGAAGTTCACATTGTTTCAGTGTTCATATATATTTTTTGCATGTTTTATTGAGATATGAATAACTTTCTAATAAACTAAATATTAGCTAAAACATTATGTATACTATTTTGTTTACTTTTTCTATGATTTATTTATATACTATGAGTATAAATCCTGTTGGTATTTCCTTGGAAGAATTTAGTAGGAGATAAGATGGTATAGAAATCCCCTCCTATCATTTTTAAAAGAAAATATTTTGAAAGATATTTATATAGAACCCGAACTTGCATTGCTCACGTCATAAATTCACCAAAAGTGTAAATCATATTTGATTATACATATAAGTTTTTTTATTTACATTATTCTTGAACTATAGTTTTCTTTTCCTTGCAAATTCACACACTGATTTGGGTCAATAATCTTCACATTTCATTCAAAAATTCACCGAAGTCAGTAAATCTAATTTTTAGAAATAAGGACTCAAACAACTCGATGGATGATTTAAATTTTTTTTACTAAACTTCCAAACTATAAATTTTGTTTTGAATCCTTAAAAGCTACATGTTAGAAAATTTAGACAAAATCATTTGGCTGTTTTTTAGTAAGTCTGCTATATGTGTTTTTTCTTAACATCAAATTGATTTATTGCAAACAATTTTAAATTGCTCGAGATTTGGCCAAAGTAATGCCCACATAGTTAAATAATTAGTTAGTCTACATGAGTTAATTTGTTAAAAATTAGTATACTCATTTGAGATTTACAGCACTGTATAGACGATGGACAGGAATCAACTAATCAAATAATACAGAAACCACTTCTTTTAGGCTCAGGAGACCTTAAAACCGATATATGGCCAAAAAAATCAACATCAGTTTTTTTTATGTACTACATAACTTTATATTATATGTAAGACTGTAAAAAAAATAAAAATTAATAATAATAATAATGAGGATTTAAGAAAAAAGCTTTTCAGACAGGAAAATTTTGTTTTCCTATACATCAAAACATATGTTTATGGTCACAGATATTTTTGTTATATTATTATTAGCTGTATGATGATGATCTAAATTCCATTTTCAAGTTTTTAAAAAATGTTTGGTTATTGTTTCAGGACTTACCTTCCTTCATACAGAATGTCCAACACCTAGCCAATGACATCCGATGTTATAGATTATGTAATGGTACCACCCCTGAAGGTACTTGATATCTTTTCTTCTAAACCATGTATTTTGGATCTGTGATATATGTACATAATTATGTGCCATTTTGTTTTGTTCTAATATTTTACACCTTGTTATTGATTGCCTATTGTATTAAGGAAATTATTCAGGACCAGTGATAAGATAAATGTTAAATAAGACATTATTTGTCAAAGTAAATATATATTTATTATAAATATATAGTTACTATTAAAATTCACAAATTTCTATGTAGGTAGTGAAATCTGAAATACACCCATAGTCTACTGGGTGGTCTAGTAGTCTCTGTTACATTTTTTTAGAATACAAATTGCAACGCACCCCCCCCGCAGACGCGCTGGCGTTATCTCCTAACTACCGACGGAGACGCTTGCAAGACCCTACCAGTGACCCTAAACTAATTACTCTTTTACTTTCGGCGAGGTAGAAAATGCTTCTCCCAATTGCCATTTGTTGATCCTCGAAGTCGTGAGTTTTTGATCGTCGTATTATTTGATTATAAAATCCACCCCCATTATCAATTTTCACCTTTGCTCTGTTGTTTTACACTTTTACATAATTAATACACATTATTATTTCCTTTTATTTCCCCTTTAACATTTATTTTTACCGCTTTTGTGCTTTAACTTTTTACTTTTTGTTATTATCATAACTCCCCCATTTCAACTTTAAATCTGATTCTGATAGCTTATTATTGTTCCCTACGGTTGTCTTTTCAATTGTTATTATATTATTTTTTAGTTTATCCCCCCTTCACCTTTAAAAACTTAAAAAACTCCAAGAATGACTTTCTAAGTCCATTCTCCCCTAGTTATTATTATTATTGTTTATTTTTTATTTCCGATTATTATTACTTCCTCTATTGGTTATGACTCTATGATTTTTGAATTTCCCCTTTTTTCAATTTTAGGTTTTGAGCCCTCCTAATTTCTTGAATAAATTTTTTGTTTTAGGTGCTTTTAAATTTATTTCTTGATATTATTAGTCGATTGACTCTACTGAATAATTATTTAACTTAATATTTTAGTTTTTTTTAGTAAAATAAGAACTACGATAGGTTGGCTTTCATGTCTGTGCAGGCCAAATTCTACCTTCGCCTTGCGTGACGTCACCGCACTATCGCATTCCCACTTTATTGTGTTTAGCGCGGCAATTTAAATGTTTTAAATTGAACATGAGACTAATGATTTTCTCATTCCGTCTCAATAGATGCACAGATTATGAATTGTTTGATATGGTTCTCTATAAGGTTTAGGTACAAAGATAATCTGAATTACCAGTCGCACAGAACACTGTATAACATGAGGCATTCTTGCCATCCACTTTGATGATATGTTGCTGAAGATGAGCACCATCTCGGAACTTTTCCTGATAAACCATACCCTTGAGGTGTCCTCCAGAGGAAAAAATCAAAGGAAGTGACGTCTGAAAATCGAGGTGACCACACCACAAGCAGCTATCTTAATCCAATCCAAAAGTTGGAAAATTATTCATCAGGCTACTCATGAACATTAAGACCTTGAGGAGGGGCTCCATCCTGATATAACCATTTTCAAAATAAGCCTTCTTCATTCAAAACATTTGCTATTACGAGTTCCTGTAGCATGTTCAAGTAGTCAAATAATTTAGGTTGCCGTCAATAAAAAAGGGTCCAATATGCACCCATCTCATATACCACCCCAAACCATTTGTTCACTGGCACCTTGCATTTTACTGTCAACAAACTAATGTGGGTTACTGTCACTCTAATAGCTCAGTTTTTGGCGGCTAACTTCCTAATTCACATAAAAATTTACCTCTTCAGAGAATAATATGCTGCTTGAAAACAATGGCTCATTCCTGATTTTGTCGTGAGTGCAATCAGTAAATTCCATTCTTCCATCATAATCATCCTCTGATATGTGATAGATGAATTTCATTTTGTAAGGATGTCATCTGTTTTTGTGTAAATTTAGAAAAATGCTTGTTTCACTGAAACTTTTTTTCAAGGATATTCGCTTAGAAATTTTCTTTGGGATATTTACGGCTGAAAGCACTATAGTTGATGTTCTTCATTCGTTATAGTTCTAGGAGGGCCAGATCTTCGTTGGTCTTCAATGCTATATTAAATATCTGTAGAAGCTTAGTAACTGTGCCACTTGTGTTTGTTGGGTCAGATTAAAAATTGCTGCCACTTGAAGAGTAGTACCAAATCCTGTTAATATAATAACATTGATACGTTCCTGCATAGTTAACATTTTGTTACAAGTTAAAGCAAAGCAAACTAACTGTCAAACAAACAAGCTTTATAACAATTGAACCCAAATTGCTGTTTTAGTAACACCTATGGTTTTAACATGTTGGTTTAATCAGTCACAGAGATTAAAATATTAATATTGATGTTTATAAACTACTTAGTTTATATGGAGACTAATGGACTGCCCAGTATTTATTTTTATTTTTATCAGTAATCCTTATCAGTATTTTTATAACAAATCAGTAAATGAATGTTTAAATAAATAATTGAAAGAACTTTAATGTAATTATAATAAATAAATAAATAAAAAATATAATTTGCTCAAGAATATGACTAAAATTACAATTCATAAAATATTAAAAGATATACTGAGTTTAAAAAAAGATATGATTTAAATTTGAAATAGTTCATATTTTAAAATAAATTTTTATTAACCCATTGGCCTAGACATACGGAACTGTTTCGTATAGTCTCCGAGCGGCCCACTAATAGACATACGGAACTTCTTCGTGTCCCAGAAAACAACATTCTTTATTAAGCGTAGGTTTGACGTAGTTCCGAATAAATCTGTTAGATAACAGCAGCATCCACTGAGAATGGTTTCTTTGCATTTTATTGTGAAAATTACAATTAAAATGTAATTAAATTGCACTTTTTTTTTATGAGCAAGGTTCACGCGCAGTCCCAGTGAAACCTTATAAGCGACACATGTGATATAAGCTAGATTTATTCAATTTATAATAACAATATCGTTATTATAGTTTTAGAATATTTAGATTACTTGATGTTGGCAACACTTGTAAGCAACATATCAAATAAACAGATGACTGTGTTCTGATTAGGTTATAAACATTTGTTTTGTTTACTGTTTTAGTGAATACTTACGTTGTGTGGTGTTTTGTAAATAAAAAATATAGAAAATCGTTATTGTACGTTAACTTATATTTGTTATGGAGAGAATTTAATTTAAAATAAGATGGTGAAAACAGAACTAAAATCACAATTACGAATCAAAAGTTATTCATATTTTTCTAATAATGTACAAAATCAGCCATTTTAATTGCTAGATTAGGGTCAAGCAAAGTTTCCGAAAAAGGCTAGGCCAATGGGTTAACAGGACACATTAACTTCTTTTACAGGATTTGACATTTTCTGCCTGTATGTGGTGTTTTAGTGTAGTAAAATATTTAAGCAACTGATTTTGTGTACAAACACAGTGGAGCCTAGCTGGTCGCATGTTACCTAGTTGGTAGCTTACTCACATACCAGTCGGAAAAATACATCATTGTTTCTTTATAATTATGAATACAGTACTAAGTAGCCTAGTTGAAAGCAAGAAGAATAATTTATCTCAGTTGCTTCATTGCATTAAGTGGGAAGTCACTTATGCTTGTTACTTCTTCTTTACTCCATGCGAGATATGCATTGTCTGTCAGTGTTCTTATATAGAGTAATGCATATTAAAATATTAATATCATAAATATTTTGTAACACTAAGTCATTCAAACCATAAATATATATCTCACTTGCTCCTCGAAAATGCCTGTTCTAGTTATATACAAAAGGATTTTTCTAAGTTTTGCCCATGTATTTCTTATCAGAAATAAAGTTTTATAGGCAACCCCCCTCCCCCCGATAAACTATGTTTATAAACATATATTTTAAATATATTTAAATAAAAGCTTGCTTTGCTTGTACCATAAACACATAAGAATAAATTAGATTAAAATAAAGTGTTGAATGACAGCAATTATTCCTGAAAATCTTCTTTTTTTACTTGCTATTTTGCATACTGATGTAGGACATTTATGTTTATATTTCATCATAATTTGAACACAATGGTAAAGCTGATTTTGAGAAATTAGGTCAGTTATATTATTATTAAAAAAAAAATTTTTTTTACTGTTTTATTGTTATATTGTCTTGAGATTTGGTCAAAATATACCAACATATTCATTTTGATCAAATTCAATCCAGTCTTTAGGGCTGCAGAAAACGGTGCTGACTACAGACAGATTATATTAAGAAACATATTTTTTGGGCTCAAGGAAAATCAAAACTGATATTTCTGCAAAAACATAGCTTTGATGTTTTTACCAATAACAAATCTTTATCTATGTTATGTATTGTAAAAAAAACTAAAAGGAATAAAGGAAACGTTTGCACCAACTTCATTGTGAACATGCACACTTCATGATAGGCTACCAACCAGGTAACCAGCGAGTATTCTCTGCTACAATCCCATATGTAGACAATAAACCAACATTTTTTATACACATTTGAATATTGTTTTTAATGTATTTACCATTTAACATAAAACCATTTCAGAAAAGCAGCTTGTTAATGCTAAATATTTTAACAATTTTAAATGTTACAAAAATGTACAATGAAGTATAGTGTTGTTTTATAGTTTTATCCTTTTAATATTAGTATCTAAGTCGCACGAGCCAGCTAGCTGGTCTTGGACAGCCCAGTGCTTGTCTACTAAACAGGTTTCGGCTCTGGGGTGAAACAATAACATGGCTAATTCTGACGCACACTAATTAAATTGTTTATCGAGTTCCAATAAAAAAAAAGAAATTTGTTATGAAGAATATGAATAACACTACAGTAAGACGTAATAAATAGTGTATGTGACCAGCAAACAACCTTCCTATTTTTAATGTAAATAAAACTGTGCCAAATTTTAACTTAATGTTTTAAAAACAATTATTTTATTTGGATTTCTGGGCTGTAGGGTCTGATTTAAAAAAATTTAATTGCTGATGATTCAACCCTATTTCAATGATCTTTCTTAAGGAGTCTGATACATTCACCATAACCACTGAAAGAAGTTTGTGAACTCTAGCGAGTCTTGTTTTAGTGTTTGTAGTAAATATATCGGTCTCTTTAAGAAATACCATTAAAATATCGGTAATTCACAGCAAATAAAATTAAAAAAACATCATACAGCCCAATAATCGAATTTTAATATGATGTCAATCACTATGAAAGTCTGAAGTCTAAAAGTTGGTCAGTCTAATTTAGTTAAATAAATTTTGTTAATTTTTTATTTGTGGGGCTGTATGGTGAACAAACTTCCACATCAAATTCATACTCAATTTCCAAAATGCACAAATAAAACAATTTTCGTCAAATCGGACCATAATAAAATGTATTCATAAATTTAGATCACTCCTTTCGAATTTAGTCCTTATATGAATTTGGTCACAAATGGCGTAAAACAACATTAATTTACAAGAAATATAGATGTAGTGAAAATTTCCGATGTTCGTGACATTAATGCAATTAAATATTTAATATGTTCGTAAATACAATTAACAATGTTACAATTGTAAAACAAACAGCATGTTTTATATATGGGTAGTTGTATACAAAGTACCGGTAACTGATAAAAATGTTTTAATTTTTTTTTAAATTCTGTATGTAATTTGCTTTTTTCAATTGGATGACAATAATATAAAGCCATAATTTTAATCATAAAAATTACATAATGTTATAATCAAACTAATACAAATTCACATAAAATTACAATATAATTAGTAAATATGTGATTTACTATTAAGAGAAAAAACAGGCAACCATGGTTGGAAAGTTGGAATTAGAAAAGAAAAGATGAAAACATCACATCTAGGTCAATGATATCATTATGATTTAACAATGTGTTTATATCCATTTCCTATTCGGTCCTATTCATCACCTACATACACATTTTTAAATGTTAAGTGTAAGGAAGAAATTATCTTTCATTATATTGTGGTTCTAATAGATGAGCAGTTTTACTCCTCAAAATTTTTTATTTGAGTTAACAGTTTTTTAAACCCATCTACCAGTGGTAAGGCCAATGTTTTAAAGAAATAACTTGTTATTGATTACTTCCTAAAATTCCATTGATTTCAGTTTATACCACTGGTGATATAACAATAACATATTAAAAATTTCCATCACTGACTTTTTCATGCAAAATTTCATATTCTATAAAATACTGTATTATATTTTCTCAAAAAATTAATATTTATGTAGATATATGTAAAATAATTTAAAAAAAACCTTTCTTTGGATAATATCAAAATATTAATGTATTGTTAAACAATTTTCGTTTTCTCTAGCTGATATCAAAAGAATTATGTGAAGTATTCAAAAAAAGAATGGTCATATTCAAAGGGTCTTAAAAACTAGTCATCCTTTCTTGTATTTTGTGGGTGAATTGCATATCTACAATTATAACCAAAATATTGATAATAATTAATCATATAGTTAGCATGGTACAATATGAACTACATGTATTCAGTCAATTTAGAATATAAGTTCAGGAAATCAAGAGAAAAAGAAATTTACTTTTTGCTTTATTCTGCTGTCTGTCTAATTAATTTTTTTTCCTGTCTCATTATTTTTCAGTTCCGACTAATTTAGATATTGAGTCAAAATTTTAAACATCTCAATATTTGGATAAAAATAGGTATTAAACCATAGAAAAAAGTATATATAAATATAACTCATAAATTTTAAGAAGAAAATGACACACACTTTAAATTAAGTAATCAACACAATGGAATCTATCAGTTATAGAATGACGAAAAAAGAAAAAAAAATTTTATTAAACTTGAATGACAAGGTTTCAAATATTTTTGTTATATGACTGGACGGCCACTATCCGTACTTCTTGCATTCACGTATAGGTTAGGAGGTTTTATTCTAAGTATAATAACTAATTAAAATATAAAACCTAACCTAAGCATTCCCCAAACAACAAAACTAACCTAACTCATGCGTCTGGAGGTTAAATATTCCTAGTAGCCTCAACTTGCAAGAACAGAGAGTGGCATTCAAGTATTTTTACAAGGGTTTATTACAAAACAAGGGTGTTATCACTAAGTACAAGGTGTTATTTCACTGCCACAAATCTATAAGGCATTTAATGTAATTATAATTGTTAGTTAATAATTTTTATATCAAATGTAAAAAACAAATGTTATTAAAGCTTCTCTTTCAGTATATAGAAGATGCAAAGTTTTATTGAAACCTTTACCCAATGTAACCAAATGTCCAATAACTGATCAATTAATTGAGATGTAATTGTTTATTCAAGACAAAATCATATGAAAGGAATGGCTCCCAATAGCAGAGAATATTATTGGTCATAAGTAACTTTCCATTTACCATCTACTCTGCGTAAATGCATGCTGTCACTTTGAAAAGAAAAAAACAAAGTGTGTTGTTCACTTTTTTCACTGTAAAAATTGAAAATGAAAGGTACCAAATTTATATACAAATAGGTTATATAAAGCCTAGGAATTTCCTGTCACTGAAGTAATGTATATGGAATAAAGCTGTCAATAGTTATCTCATATTTTCATTTTACAATATAAAAATGACAAAATAGCTGTTATTACATAAAATACAATATATATATATATATATATATATATATATATATATATATATATATGTTGTTTTACTAACTTTCAGCAACAGTATGGTAAACACGAAAGCATGGAGCAACACAGGGAGCAACGTCACATTCTGGACAGTAGAATCTGGATTCACGTAGTATTTTCTTCTCATTCACATCACAAACACAGCTGTATACTGCACACTGTCTTGTAGGATTAGCCTTTTTACCAGTAGTTGGGATGTAGTCCGGAAAATGGCGTTCTGTCAGTCTAATAGGATTCATGGTCTTGCTGGATCTTCCTGGTTTAGATTTCATGTAATCACAATGATAATATTCCATAACTTTCTGAACAAATGACATTCTGTACAAAAGGGGGCTCAATTCCCCTCCACATTTAGTGTAAAGGATGTATGAGTTACATGAAGCGAGATCTACAAGGTGGAAAAATATTTTTTTCCACTTTTTCTTGGAGTTGAATAGTCAGAAAGATGCTGATCTACTCTGTCTACTCCACCCATTGTTTCATTATAGGCTATGACACATTCTGGCCTCATTTTCTTCTCTCCTCTTTTCTCTACCTCTACCATTTTTACTGTAGGAACAGTTGAGAGAAGGGAAACCACCTTTTTATCCTTCCATAACATGACCATCATTCCCTCTTTGAAACCCTATTATATCAACTTTTTTCTTCTTCAATTCTTTTTTTTTTAAATTTCCGCTGGTAATTCCTTACGGTTCAACTTCATTGTCCCATACATATCAGTTTGTTGTTAAATCAGAATGTCAGCTAGCTTAGACAAAGCATTGAAGTTGTCAACAGTGAGACAGTAACCTTTGCCTAACAGCTGATCCATCAGAGATAGAACTATTTGAGTTGAGACAGCAAGGCTTGGAGCATCTACATTTTGGATAGTTCCTTTCCCTGTGTAAATGATAATACATCCTACCTAACCACTCTTTGATTCATATAAGAGGTAACTTTTGATTCCAAAACGGGCTCGTTTCAATGGAATGTATTGCATCCAAGACAATCGTCCTTTGTATAAATAGTAGGCTCTCATCAATTGTCAAACAATCACGGTCAAGAGTCAAACTAATTTGAAATAAACTATTCAATTTCATAAATATACCAGTTTTTACCAATTTAGGATTAGTATGCGTCCTGGGGAATTCAGAATTGTTGGAGAAATGTAAAAATTGTTTTATTCTTTTGAACCTAGCATAACGATTTGTTTCATTACAGAATATATTTATTTTTTGTCATTGAAAAAATGCTCAAAATATTGCAAAATATTATCATTTTCATCAAATTGTATTAATATTTTAGGCACAGCTTTGAAAGTGAAGCGAGGCAGACTTGGTGGTATGTTGTTTTGACTAACCTCTTGCCACTGTCACGCTGCTCCAATGTCGTCGTCATCAGAATCGTCTAACTCTGTTTCCGTTTGTTCAGATTCACTGTCAGTTTCCTCAATATCACCAACTAACTCTTCATCACTACTCATTTTCAATAAAAATAATAAATAAATAAATAACGAAAAATAAAAGTAAGAAATATTTTATAAACAACAAATATAAAATAACAAAGTTCTGAAAAATGCACGCCTTTAATAAATCTAACAACACACTGTAAACACAAATAATGTTACTCAAGTGATGCTAATGCAATCTAGTGAATAATGGCAGAAAGAGAAATACTTCAAAAAGTGCTGCCATCAATATACAGTAGATGCTTTTTTATCCGGCATTCTAACAACCGGCACTTTCTACTAACCAGCATCAGCCGAGCTACTCACGGTCAGTTTTTTCCGGTTATGTTCGGGCGGCTGACAGGCCTCGACTGGCATTTCCCGCTAGTGCAGTGACTACGTGCGCTGTTTTCTAAGTCATCCAGCGTTTGTCTGCTTCATAAGTAACACTTTATTTTCTTCATAATGTCAACATCGTTGTAAACATTCATACATACACAAACTTCAAATTCAGTAATTTCGCGAACTGTGTGACACTACATCCAACTTTTGCAAATTAGTGTGCTCTATTACTGTCTTTAGAAAGTATGAGCATTTCCTTTGAATGTCATGTATTTACTAAAATTAGTTATTATAAAATATGTAATACATAAAAAAAAGAAACAAACAAACATTTTGATTCCTACATCGGAGTTACCGCTTTCATCACTAGCGGTATCACTTTCACACAAACAGTTATGAATATCACTTGAATTGCCAAGTTCACTCATTATTATATGTGTAATACTACACTAAAAACACTACTAATATACTAAATAATCATAAAACAAATTGTATTTACCGAATTAATTTAGACAAAAACACTAAACAACAATTCACTGCCGGTAAACTTCAAATTGTCTTTTACAGGCTTGCTAACATTGATTTTTCTTATAACCATCGTTAAAATTGTGCAAAATGAATAAAGCGTCTTTTACTCAGAGTTACTATATAAAATATATGTAGTTTGGATAAAAGTTACCATTGGTATATCGATTTTAGCAAACCTTGTTTAATTAGATCGCGATTGTGACTTTAGCAGCGATCGTGACTTTAGCACTTTGGCCGCGGCAAAATAGATCGCGATCGTGACTTTTAGCACTTAAAACTAGATACGCTCGATTTTCTGGCAAAATTGGATGTCCGGCATGGCCGTGATCCCGACCGTGCCGGTTAAAAGAGCTTCTACTGTACAAAACTTGAAACTAAACTTAAATGTAATATTTCGCTTTAATCCATGTGAGAACTGCAATTTTATGCTTCCTCGAAATAACTCGGGTTAATCGTTTTTCCGGACAAGCGCGAACACGAAATATTTCGGGTTAGTCCAGTAAGCAGTTAAGGGCATGCTTATCAACAGTTAACGTTACTAATTCATTTATTTAAGGGTATGCAATCGAAAAAAAAAAAAAAAAAAAAAAAAAAAAAAAGTTGAAAAAAATTGTATTAGACCTTTCTAAAACATAAATTGTCTAGTTTATTTTTAATTTAATTAGAAAATAGCTTTATCCTGAAAAATAAATACCAGTATGATCCATTGTAGTCTATGTGCACACTTTTTTCATATAATGAAAATAGCAGTAATTTTTAAGTATAAGGCTGAAAATTGAAACAATACTAAATTATAAAAAGGGAACAACTAATTTTGAAATGCTTATTCAATAAAGTTAGGCGCCATTTTGTAATGCTTTATTACAAAAAATAAATAAATAAAAATTTAATTGTAAAATTTATCACTCTAGAAGAGAGTGTAAAATATCTCAGAGGTCGTAAGTTCTTTTGAAAAAAGTTTACTTTGTAGAATATTGAATAAAGTACAGAAATATTTTTATTCTGAAATGGACATTTCATTATTAAAACAACATAATATAACACAAGAATACATATAAATCAGATAATACCTGTAAAAAAATGAAATTACACATAAAACATCCTACATATATAATTAATCTTATATCATATTAGATTATATTCATTAAAATTTAATTTATTAACTTTATTTATGGTTGCAACCTATTTTTTAAATTGAAATTTTTTGTATGTACCTATTGAGAAGTTAATATTCTTCTTACTTTATTTTATTAATTTCATAAAAACTTCATTTCTTTTATAAGTTCAAATTATTAATATCATAATCATAATTTTAAATAAAGAAAATCTTTTACTTATGAAAGATTTTGAAAATTACACTTGAAAAAACATATCATGTCTGCTTATAGAAAACATCAGACAAAATCTACAAACAAAAAGTTAAAAGTTCAACAAAATCACAAGTTATAAATCAATTATATGTTTTATTTTACATGAATAATAGTTTATGCATGTTATACCAGACATGCGTTGTTATTTTAAATAAACTTTTTATTGAAAGCACATCTTTTCCTCGGTGCAGTCACATGGTGTAGTTTCACCGAAATCACGTCTATAGTTTTTAAAATTAACTTTTTAAGTTCACTTATAAAACATATCAATTGTTCACTTCATTATTTAGTTCAAAAGTTTATACTCAAATTATTTTGTTTTTTATTAAAAGCACAAACACTTAGTCTTTTTTATACGCTGTAATGTTGCGTCATTACATGAAATTGTCCATTGCACAATATTACCAAATCAAATATTTTTCACTTCTGAAAGTTTATTTTTACTCAAAAGAAACTAACTAACAATAGTTTATAACAGTACATATTAAACAACTTTTAGTTTCTCAAGAAAACACTATCTTTTTATACTTCCATTTCGTTAAGATGATCATGTCTATCAAAAGAGCATGCTCTCGTTTTGAAGGTTCTGAAAAGACTAACCCGCGGTTAACGTACAAACTTTATGCTTTGTCTTCAAAATGTTTACACTGCATTTCTCTTATGATTAGGTTTATAATTATTTTAAATATTAAAATACATACAATAAATTTCTCTGATCATTTTTGACTAATTATTTTGTTTAATTATTCATTCTTTATTGATTTTATTCGAAAAACAAAATATGTTTCTTGTATGATGTATTGAGTCCAACGTATACCCCATTCTATTTAAGATCATCAAACTAAAATTGTTCACTATTACAAAGTTGAAGACAACAAATATTGAAATATGTCTGCTTTCAATAAATCATTGTTGGATAAAATATCATTTACTTTATTTCTAAACCATCAAATGAGATCTGTACTAGAGCTTAAACACTTGCTACGTTTTGTGTTTCCTCAGTATAAGTAAAAATTGCATGTGTTGTTGATCTGTATAGAATGATAAAAATGAAATTCAAATAATATCTGACAAAATTTGTTAAAACTTTTTATTTTTAAAAGGTGAAAAAAAAACATGTCCAAATAACTGTATCTTGATTATTCTTCATTTAAATTTGATAATAACAAAAATTAAAGGTAATGTTATTGAAATAGTATCTGATGAAATTTAAAGTAAACTTTTTATTATTAAATGTTATAAAAGAGAAAAGTTCAAATAACTGTATCTCAGTTATTTTTCATAATTTGATAATAACAAAAATTAAAGGCAAAAATTAAAGATCACAATGTTTGGTATAAAATATTTAAATGGCACGACAGAAATAGGTTATACATTGAAATATAAGAGCTTAATCTAAGGTATAAAATACTTAAATATTACAGCAGTAACTGGTTATTCGTTGTAAATATAAGAACTCAATGTTCAGTATAAAACACACAAGTATTACAACAAAAATACGTCATTTATCGTAAATATAAGAAATTCATATAAGATATAAATTAATTAAACACCATAGCAGTATAATACGACAGTTAACTTTGAGCAAGATTGAGATGTGCAGTTGATGAGTTTGTGTATACTTGACATGACTGTAGGGAGGAGTGGGGCAAGTCTATTGGAATAGCTTGGAAAGAGAGGGAGAGAAAACATGACTGACACGTTGTATATAACTACAGTAGTTGTATCAGATCTTTGTATTATACAATCAAAATAGTTTGTGGTGTAAACGCAATGTAATATTTGAAATATATAAACAGTATAGCAGTAATAGATTATTTGATGTCAATATCAGAACACAATTTAAGGAGTAAAATTGTAAATAGTATAGCATTACAGCTTATTCGATGTAAATATTAGAAATCGATATGTTATAAAATATGTATATAGTAGAGCAGTAAGCCAATTTTTACAAGCGACCATACTGCCATTCTTGGAAAAGAGCAGTAATTGCAAAAAGTCAGCTTTAAGTTGTATATGTCTTTTTACATTTCAAGACACACTGAATCTATTGATCTAAGCAAGGAAGCTGTATCTATGATGGTTATTGAGATATTAGCTATCTGATTTGCAGTAAGTACAACCAAAATTGTCATATTATTAAGGAAGTAGCCGTAAATATACTGTAGCAAGCTTAAAACCAGTATCTGCATGTAGATACTGACTTTTACCTTAGTTGGGAGTATATACTGCTGATATACTTAGCACTGGCTCACAGCTGTTTTAGTTTAACTGCTGTCTGTGTACACAGCTGCTGCAGCTAAGTATTTGATTATTAATAATTAATAATTATATTCAAGGATAAAATAAAGCAAAAGCTTAAAGTTTCAAATATTTTAATAATATAAATGAGCTACAATTGTTTCGCCTTGCAGCATCATCGAGCAACTGATAATTTACAGGTATAGACAACTATTTAAACATAAGTAACAGGAAACTGAAATACAATAGAGAAATCGGGAAAGGTAGGGGGATGACCTAGCAGGTAAATAAAGGTTAATGAACTAATGAATTCCTAACACTGGTAGCAGATGGGAAGTAGTGTTTATGCTATACTGTAATCAGATAAAAGAAAATTATAAACTCCTGATTTTACAATGCAATGGAAGTGATACTATGTAACAACAATATTTTTATAGTAAATTCACTATTTGATTTTTCATTAATTTCTTTATTATGACATGAAAATAATTATTTGTTATCAATTTCGAATGAAATTAAATTTGGTAAAAACCTCGTTTTTAACAATCCTTTGTGGAACTTTCGTATTTCTTAGGTAAAACTTATTAATGTTAGAATTGGCTCATTTTCAGAAATTAGTAGCTGTGATATTCATAACAAAATTTTGGATCTGAACCTACTTTTTTTAGCAAGATAACTTATTTTTTTTGTAAAATAGTCCTTAAAACTCAACAGCTATACAATTAAGCATAGAGTACGAGGCCAGTCTATGAATAGACCATGGTGTGCTGAGATTCTCACTTCCAAAACTACTGATAAGTGACTGATAAACTGTTTGGTGAAATCCAAGCGCAAACATTCAACAAATTAGCTCTACTTATAACCATTATTACATACAGCGCATTGTCTGGGGTCACACAGGAGTTACAAACTGTTCTAAAACTAGTTTTAAGGATAGTAACTAGAGAAAGAAGGATCTTAGATTTAGAACAATACATTAAAATCTGTTATTCACAAAACACAAATGCACAATTAATATACAGATTGTTTCACTCACACTCAATGGGTATATTTTAACATCTATCTCTTCGCTAGCCAAGAACGACATAAGATAAACACAGGGAGCCTGTATTTCTGAAAATAGTTTACTCCCGTTTTAGACGTAAAGTAAAATACATTGTAAGTATTGTTCTAATATATCTATTTATCAGTGCTGTTTCAGAGAAGCATGTCTGTCGGTATTTCATTTCAGTTTCAAGTAAGCAGGAGAATAAGATGTTGCATGCTCCATCATAAACCAACACTTTCTCTTTCAGGTGAAGCTGGTAGTATTCCACTTTTTCAACTATATATCAGTTTCGAGATGGCAGTATAAAACTATGTTGCATGTAGCACAGTCTCCCAGTAAACTCCCATCTTTCACCCTGCTCGCTACACCTCGGATGGTGCTCTGCTGACTAAGCTACTTTAACACACTTCTATATAATCTATTTCAAGGTCATTTGTGACTGGACTCTATTTCAATTTTGTTTTTCGCGAGATATGTACCATTCCATACTTTTATACATTTTTTACTGATCAAACCATGGATAAATTTATTAGATTGTTATATGAAAACCCTATCTTATTTTATTGTCCTATGCAATAGGGATACTAAGGGATGGTTTTGAATGTGCAAGAATCTCATGCTATTGGGAATATGGGCTTCCTATTGTCTATAAATATTACTACCTTCCAAGGCAAAAATATTTGATTTTCTTGTGATTTTGAGAAGTTGATTAAACAAAATTACAACATGTGACATACAAAACTTATGCTGTGACATTTAGTACACAGTAATAAATTTTTATTAGCAACACGAAAAACCTATAAACACTGCAATAAATCTTTAAGGTTTCACACGTCTCACGGAAGAAAATTTATAGCCCTATTCTAATGTGTTAAGATTGTACCCGTTCTAATATAGTCATTTGCAGGGATTACAGAAAACATCTACACCATTACACGATGAAAAGCGGTATGTTTTTTTTTAACGATTTTCGTTCGTTCTGTGAACGTTTTAATAATATATTAACACTATTAAGAAATATTAGGAAATTAAATTTTTTTTTTCAGGTGAAAAAGAGTAAATTTTAAAATATGAGCATAATTTTGACAAATTTTGTAAAATATGGGCGATTTTGGAAAAAATATCTATGACATGTGAAAAAGTCATTGACAGAATAGAAGGACTTGAATAAATAAAAGTTGTAGGCGGGTTTTAAATGTTTTAAGATTTTTCTCCACTCTTTTAAATTATGTAAGTATGTTAATATTAGCAACCCCGGCATGCGGGGGAAGCTTTATAAAAACAGTCTTTACCACTTATAATGCATAAAATCAGTTCCTCTGATTTGCATATGAATATTTTTTTATATATTCGTTTACATTAACTAAATAGTGTAAAATGGTCTCATAAAATATAAATTTTTAACCCTTTGCGATCGGAAGGCCAGTAGGAGTGGCCACAACGCAGTCAGCAGCCACTCAGAATTCTTTCCGCATAAATTGGTTCCGGCGGTCGGATGGCCAGCTGTACTGGCCACGCTCCACTCTCCGTCAACTCGGCATTCATAATGTCGGCTTGCTCCTGGCAGCTCGGAATTGTTTTCACTGAAAACCGGCAATGTTAGCATAGGGGATTTAAATTGTAATAAATCAATTGTAATTTTATACTGCTGTTTTATTGAATCTCGAAAACAAATAAGATATTGAATTATGACATACATTTGTTTGAAAATTGAAAGTGAAATTAATTACTTATTTACTAAACGTGTAAAACGTACATCTATTTGTCACTCATACAAACGATAAGTCTGTATTGTTTTTAATCTTCTTTAATTTTTTTCACTACATTTTGAGTGGTATTTTTCAAAACATTCACCCATATGAAGTCCAGGATTGTTTGAACTAGTTTTACAAAAACAATTTATCCTTTTTCTTTCTTTTCCTTGTCTCCTATTGCTACACACCGCACAGTACTTTGTTTTACCTTAGTTTACCACAATTTTTACGATATAATGTTGCAAACCTGCTGATCATTTAGTTCAATAATTCCTCACAAGTTCGCAGCACTCTACAGACATCAAACACTAGTTTGAATGATAACATACGTTGTTGGCCAGTTCTGCTGGACGCCCGAGCGTTCGTTGGATTTCATGTTGGCCAGCACCGCTCGCAAAGGACAACTGCTGTGGAAAAAATCCGACTTGGCATGCGAATGGCGGCGGCCAGTAGAGCTGGCCGCGCGATCGCTGAGGAATAGCGGCAAATATCCATTTCGATGGCAAAGGGTTAATGTTAATTTTTGTTAGTTTTTGAATATTTCCCTATAGGATTACATTCTTTTTAAACCAGCAATCAATAACTCTTTTTTGCACACGTAAATCCTTCGTATCACCCTTTTCGAAAAGTTATCCCTTATGATTATTCCATTTTTCCATGGGGATATAGATAAGTTCAAAATAGTACTTCTAGTACAAAAAATATTGTTTAAGATATTCCATTTTAGATGGCTAACTATAACAAGTCGTAATAAATGGTAGTATTCACCTAATTAATAACATCTCCTAACATAATATTTAAAAATATGACTGTTTTATAAACACAGAGGTAGGCAAAGATATCTGTGTACACTTTGTGGGAGTAAATGTTTCGCCTGACCATATCTTATGAGATAAAAATGATGAGGATGAGTCCAAAATTTATTATGGAGCATAAGAAAAAGAGTGAAAGTTGATAAAGAAAATTGTTTAAACTCGTATAATGAAGAGAACAAAGACATATGAATTCATAGAGATATGGAACTGTTTTTATGAGAAGTTAGGTATAAATGGAGGCTACTATGGAATTATATATTATGCACATTTAGTAGCTTTTTTGGTATAAAGAATATGTGTCTTTGTAGGCGTTAGTTTATTTTATTTAACTTAAGTTATAATAGTACTATTTATAAAGAACAATTTCCCTTTAAGAAACCAATACTGTCTGTATTTATACAAAATATTGTGTCAATTTATATTATAAGCTAATGATATTTGTTTTATGAACAGATACAAAAAAGATGCAACTGAATTTTATAGACAAACCTATGTTTTATGCTAAACAAGGAAAGTTAACAAAACACTCTTCTTTACTGCATATTCATATGTTAGGAATTAAATACAAACTGCTAATATAATACTGAAATAACATTTATTTAAAACAACTGACTCTAAGCTACATAAATGAGCAAAATTAAAAACATTGAAAAGGTGCAGAATACATCAGTAATTGTCCCAAAAACAGTTCATTTTTGCGGAGGCTCTTTCTTATTTTTGTACAGTGTGTTTTTATTAAATATTTTTGAACAGTAATGAAGTTGTATGTTAAAATATTTTGCATAGATAGCCTTTATGAATAGTAAATAATGATATTTCTCCAAATCTTGATTTAAAAAAAGAGAACTTTGAAAAAAAAGTTCTACATACAAGTTTCACTTTCACACTTGTTGGATAAACAAAGTTCATACCAGCAGACAAAGTAACGAAGTCAAATAATAACTTGAAATAGAAATGTGTAACACCTGTTAGAACGCCTGGATACAATCACTACAACCACTGTACAAAGAATGCGTATAGAATACGTTTTTAACACTATGTAAGAAATAAATAAATAAAAAATATAATTTATTATTACCACTTTTATTGTATAGTTGTATTTATACTATTATTATTTATTTATGTAATAATTTAATTAAAAAAATAAAACGAATATTTCATTATTCAGCTTGTATGCTTCAAATGAAATAAATAAATTAGAATTTATTATTATCTTCATTAATTTTATCACTTGTTTAAATAATAAAGTTTGTAAAATAATAAAATATATAACTTTACTGTAAGACAGTGATAAGTTAAAAAAACTACAAAATAAGTGTTTTTTTTGCAGTATTTATTTGAATTTTTGATGAGATAACAAACAACTAGTATGTATTTTTTCCTCACCGGTTTAAAATCTACTTTGGTTTACTTTTAACAACCAAACTTTTTGTTTTCTATTGAATGGTCATTCGATTTATAATTCCTAAACACACATACAGTTTCTACATATTAAGAAACTATTCCGAAAATTGTGGATAAGTAGAGATCGTTTGGTCGAGGGTTATTAACTGTAATAATAATATCCAATAAACATTATTGCTGTAAATGTTGTAATGTTGTCCCGAACTCCATTCCACTCTGTAGAACCGAACAGGAAACTCAGGAATTTTAAAAAGTATTAAAAAAATTCTATTGCAGCTAACCCTAGTAACTTTATCCAATGTATTCATATTCACATTAAGGAATCATCGATTGAGGACTATCAAACAAATATTTAGCCATTATACTCGAGTATTTACATAAATTACCACTATCCTTTACAAACTAGATCACACGATTTCACTCTTTTGAGTACTCACACTAGCTCACTGTTATTGAGTAACTTATACTTTCGATATTCATATGTTCCGGAGTATTTTATTATGATTTTTTTTATTACCTTAGACGAGTTTTTTTAATAGTTCAAGGTGAATAAGGTAGTCCAAAACAGCATTTGCTCAAATAAGATCAGTTTGTTGTGTAGTGTCAGGCAGTCAATACATTTCTTTATATTTCAGATCCGTTTTTCACTCTCGTTTTTTTTATATGCTTCTTTCAATAAAACTTGTTATCCAATTTCATTTCCAGATACTTTGCAGTGTTCGCTTAACATGTGGTTTGCGAATTTATTAACACTGATTAGTGAAATTGATAAAAGACCAATCGAAATGGTCTTTTTAAATCCATTCCCCAATTGTTGGTCCAAATATTCGATATGGGGAACGTGTTGGGTACAGATCTGTTCCAACAATTCGTTCTTCTGTAAAAACTTAATAAATGCGAGTCAATGAAGCACGATGCGTATTCTAAATATCATTCCAAATACTCATGATCATAGTTAGTCAATTAAGTGTAAAATAAAAAAAAAAAAAAAAAAAAAAAAATATGGAATACTTCTGCAATGACCATCATGTCAAAAAATATTGACAGCATAATACAATCACCAGAAACAGCATACTGCTCACTGATTTTCTTATCGTGAGGTGGTTTTCAAGTAGCTGGTGAGGGTTTTCAGCTGACCAATACTTGGTGTTATGCACCTTCACATGTTATTTAATGGTCACAGAAATAAAAATAAATTTCAAAGGCATGCAACAGACAATTTGAGTACGTTTTAGTTTCATAGAATTATATGTGTGAAGAAATGGAATATTGCAGGAAAAAAGAGTAAATAATTCTGTGTTGCAATTAACTTATATTTGCCGTTTAATATTAATGTGGCCTACTCACGTACATTTGGCTCGACCCTATGTTTTCTAATTGAAATATAAATAAACACTTAAAGTCTATAGCTCAATATTACTGTTTTTTTCCTTTTAATTCATTTTATTAAAATAGAACTTTCTATTTGGATTATAACTGCACAAATAAACCTCTGTTGATTCCTTAATTTCAGAAGCGGCTTACCTGAGTTCTTTGCCTAGTCAAAAGAACCTCCCAACGTCACTTCATTCACCTGATTATAAACCCCCCTGACAGAATTTCTAAAGAAAGATAGGAGCAAAGTATTCAAAACCCAGTGGCTAAACTAGTCGTGAAGGGTATAGGAATATACTAGTCTGCTTTTCAGTAGGGTAATCTGTGGTAAGAACATTACATTCCAGTCACCGTTGTTCTAGCACTGTCAGAGTTCGTTACTAATAGCAATGACTACATAAATACTATAAGACACGACATAGGATAGGGAAATAGTCTACGTTTTACGGGTGTGTTCGTCACAAGTTTGACACACAGCTATCAGAAAGCGCTAGCAGCAGGTGCTTGACTGTACGCATCCCACTTGGTTGAGACTGTACAACTGTTGACCTCTCTCTCACAAACCTTCTCACTTACTTCCGTCAGCATAGTCAGTGTTGTCAGTTCGTGCGCTGAGATAAGCGATTCTCGACCTTCCCTCGCATCTCTGGTCCCATATGTGGCATCAGTGCGTTTTCTCTTACCCGCCTGAAACATTGTTTGACCGTAGAGCCACCTAGCGCCAGTCACATCAACTTCAGATTCTCTAGCAGAGCGACCTAGCGGGTATTGGTCAACTCAAGAATAAGCGTAGAATATTTAACATGGCCATGTCGTGTCTTATAGTATTTATGTAGTCATTGCTAATAGTAGCTTCTACACAATGTTAGGTCAACTCCATGTTTGAACTGCCACTGATATTGAACTCAGAACCTCCTACCCGTGAAGCCAAAGCCCTAATCACTAGACCAGTCGGAGGTTCTTACTTTATTCAGAAAACAAATTTAATTATCTCTAAAAGTGACTTGTAGAATTTGTGTTGCTCTCCAACCTACAGCAGTGGCCCTCTGTGTCAAGTTTATATTTACTTGTCTGATCAAAAATACTCCTGGGGTCACTCCACGTGCAGCTTAAACAAAAACCCTAACAACCCAGCTGAACCAACAGTATCAGATCCAAGCATCCACTTAAAGTGTGACAAAATTTGACTTTTGATTATCGTTCTGGGTATCACTTGATAAAGAAAATTAATGTTGTCGAGAAGATGGAAGGGACACAGCTTATCTCCAAAAATAATCTTTCATTTGGAGCATTCATCATTCTATAATTTATTTAAATCGATGGTTACACCATAACACTAATCTTAATTGCAAGAAGGAAGGCAACCTTATATCATTTAGTGTTATTATTTATCCTCTTGATCGGTTAAATAGCTGTGGTATTTACTATTTATTACTTACCCACTATACGAAGTTTGGTAACTGTCAAAAATTTCGTATTACGTTTATTGACCGATCTTCACTTTTCATGACCTTAGGAAACCTAAAAATAAATTTTTAACATGGCGTCAATCTGTCGACGTTGTCATATGTATATGATAGCATGATAACGATCACAAAAAATAAGATAGAAACTTAAAATTTCTATGTAGAACTAAGGTATATTGCACTTATATAGAATCTTATTGTAATTTAGAAAAATCTAATTAAAAATGTCAAAATGGTGGTAATTTTAAAGAGTTTTTGTTCATATCTCGTGTGTTATTCAATTTATAATACTCTAAATTAGATAAAAATTTACAGATTTCAATTTTGCATGTAATAGTACCAACCCGACATCTCTACGATGACAAATGGTAAACTTATTGTCAAAAATGTAATTTTGAACCCCGACCTAAGAAAATGTGATATTTGTATAGTTATGAAGGGCGTATTAAGTCCTAGTAAAGTAGTGATATAAACAGTTACAAGGTTTAAAATCCTGTGTAACAACTGTTTTAAACAAATCTACCCTACTGTATAAGAATCCTTGACCAATCATTACAACTTAACATTTCCCACAAGTCTTCAGAAACTACCTTTTAGACATTATAATTAGACGATCTGTTTAGTTCACATTATATGACGGGGCAATGGTACTCATCAATCTGTTACTTCTTTTTATAAGAATATTTTTGTTTGACACGTTGCCAGATAGTTAACATATTAACCACAAGCCAACTCATACTAGAAATTAACCAACTATCCTGTATTTTGATTGTGTAGATATGTTAAAGTTAACCTTTACTACAATACTGTTATGCTTCGCTCGCTTCTCCTGTATAAATAGCTTCAACTACCAAGACGTCTGCACATGTCCACCACATGTTAAACCTGATCCATCGTTCCATCTACGTGAAGTAAGTAGAAATTGTATCTTGGGACTAATTTGTAAGCATTTTCATCCATTGAAATGATTTTCCTTGAAAATATAACATTTCCAGGCAACCATCCACCCCACAGCCTCATGACCCTGGAACACAGCAAATAAGCACAGATTATGTTTTTAAATGTATGTTAAGCCTCATTCGGCAAAATTTTGATAGGTTTTTTCCAATTTTGAACAACTTGTTTTACAATACCTTGGATAAGATTGTAAATTAAAAAAAATAAAAAATCTGTTGATAAATTAAAATTGTTTTCCATTTAAAAATGTTTTTGGAAGTAACGTCTCACCTACAAATACTATGATGTTCTAAAATAGCTCATTGCGTGTAGTTTTTGTAGTCTGTATTCAATAATATCCGGATATCTTTTGAACTATTGCAATTAAAATATTTATTTGCTAAAAAAAACGTAAATGTTTTTAATACCTTTCTAAGAACTGTATTTTTAAATCAGTAATAAAAAAACCTAGTAGTCTAATTTTATTTGAATTTCAGTCAAATATGACGTCTAAGGTAGTTCTTGGTATTTATTTAACATCGTCACTCAACAAAAAGTCTTCTAATTTTAATGTAGACAGTAGCTACATTGATGAACGATATCGTAAATGAAAAACCCTCTATGTCCTTTCCACAAATTTATTTGAACTATGGTGACCTAAGTTTCTCCAATTACAAAATTCTCTAAGGTAGCTTTAAAACAGACTAAAGTAAATGGCGTAACAGATAAAACAGTACCGCTACTAAATGCTTAGAAAGGGGGATTCACAGATTTAGTTAAAGTTCGAATGAGTGGCAAGTTCCTTAAATTCAATTGCTTATTTAATCCTAAAATATAATATATATAAAATAATCTCTTGATTTAATATCTCAAGTAAATAACTTGTAATCTACAATTAAATTAAAATCTGTTATAATGACGTAGAATGAGATATTTTGGAAAGTTTAGTTGATGGGTAGTTTATTTAAAAAAACCTTTTTAATAGAAGACCAAGTATTGGAACAAATTCCTTGGTCTAAGACAAACTAAAAAAATTATAGCCTTCTTTAAAACGAAGGTTAAACAATTACTGAAACTTAGCAGAAGGAAGCTTTGGTTGATAATTGTCCTATTCTCCGAATACTGCCCAGTAAACTATCATCTCAAAGATATAGGAAACATTACAGTGGATACATGCCGCTTTTGTGTAATATATAGAGTAACAGTTGAACACTGGTTGTGTAAGTGCAAAATTCTAGCCTATAAAAGGCTACTTTACCTCGGCATTACATTTTCCACCATTACAGAGGTAACAGTAATGTCCCCCAGAACCATTTTGGGCTTCGTAGGAAGCTTAAATCTTGGCTGGGTTTAAACTTAGTTGGATAATCACAAAAGATCCTTTTGGGTTGCAGTGACAGGAGGCTGACCCACTATATAACTAACTAACAAAGCCAGCACTAATAATTTAATTTAGAAAACATTTGAAATATCTGTAAGTACTACTTAATATGCTAAAAAGTGGGTTAATAAATTGTTTTTTAAAATTTGTAATATAGCCTTTAAATGGAGTAAAATGATTCGACGTTATTTTAAAACTAGGTTAAGTTACATGGAAAACGTTGGAAGTTGGATGATGAAAACTCAATTTTCTCCAACTTTATAAAAAACAAAATGTAACTGATTTGAGAAAAAAGTTACATTAATTTTAAATGCTAGAAATTAAACACTAGTTTATAAAGATTCTATTTTAATTAAATTATCAATTGGATATAAGTAACTCATCACCTTTTCTAATCCATATCCACTAATCCTCCTTCTTTAACCGTGTAAGTAACAGGACTATTTTACCTACTATGTAATATTGTCGTTTTTATTTGAGATTTAAGATATCTAATGAACGCCGTAACAAGACGAAACATAGGATGGCACAGGTGAAATAGATTTGTGGAAACAACACAAAAATTTGTCATTCTTCTAATTATTTAATGACTGTTTTATAGAAGTAGATCATTAATTAGCATATAACCCGTATATTGTTTAGTCCGGCAATCAGCGTATAATTTATACGAAGGTTGAAGTCATCAACGATCCATGAATCTCATAAAAAATAAATTTATTCTTATCGTTTCGGCTTATCAAGTTTCAAGTTTTATGAATTATTTTTTACTTGAATAATTACAGATATCGCAAGCTAAGAGTTTCTGCTCGCTCATGTTCAGAAAGCGTACACTCCCATCATGATCAACAATGTCGGTGTGGAGTAGACAACCACTTTCAGTATAAACTCTGACAACTGGATTAGTAGGTCTCAAATCAGTTGTTGTTCAGTTCAGTAAATGGTGTGATATTTTGCAGCACCATGTCACTAGTTAGTGCTTGTCTTCACTTGTGATTTTGAATTACTGTACTTTCAAAGTGAGTAATTTAGAAGGAAAGTATCGAAAAGTCAAACTCAAGAAGTCTTTTACAATGTTTGGAGTATATGAAAAAAAAAGAAGCTAAAAATGAAGATTTTTGATAAATTGGAATAAAATTATGGATGGGGGGGGGGGAGGGGTCGAATGTCAGAATATTTTAATGAAGTAAAAATCATGAGGCCACTTTTGAAAAACCAAACTAAAAAAGAAAACTTTAATGTAATAGCAGATATTTCTTGTTGAAACTCCATATTCAAGGATAAAATAAAGCAAAAGCTTAAAGTTTCAAATATTTAATAGTATAAATGAGCTACAATTGTTTATGCCCGAGCTACAATTAAGTTGCCTTAATGAGCTACAACTAAGTTGCCCGATGTTGCCGCAAGGCGAAACAATTGTAGCTCATTTATACTATTAAATATTTGAAACTTTAAGCTTTTGCTTTATTTTATCCTTAAAAAAGAAAACACTAGTAATGTGACTAGATGATTCAATTGAGATAATCATTAACTTTTACTTGTTTGAAACTAGTTGATTAGTGTCATTATGGTACTAACTCAACCCAATCGTACAATGTAATACAAGTAGATCCTCTAAATGTAATCCCTAAACTTAGAATTTTCCTGGACCTTATAAAAATATTAAATTATATTGGTAGATCTAGCGACCTTTCCCAGTAAGTCTACTGTAAATTTCTTTAAAACCCAAATTTTAAATTTCTTGACGATTACCAAACCTACCCTATACTTTGTATTCTGGGTAAGACTACTTGATCCGCCATTGTAATTTAACATTTCCTGCAATTGATCGAACTTTTTGACGAATACCAAACCAACCCTATACTATCTATTCTGGGTAAGAATACTGGATCCGCCATTGTAATTTAACAGTTCATACAATATCGAACTTTTTGACGAATACCAAACCAACCCTATACTTTCTATTCTGGGTAAGAATACTTGATCCGCCATTGTAATTTAACAGTTCATACAATATCGAACTTTTTGACGAATACCAAACCAACCCTATACTATCTATTCTGGGTAAGAATACTTGATCCGCCATTGTAATTTAACAGTTCATACAATATCGAACTTTTTGACGAATACCAAACCAACCCTATACTTTCTATTCTGGGTAAGAATACTTGATCCGCCATTGTAATTTAACAGTTCATACAATATCGAACTTTTTGACGAATACCAAACCAACCCTATACTTTCTATTCTGGGTAAGAATACTTGATCCGCCATTGTAATTTAACAGTTCATACAATATCGAACTTTTTGACGAATACCAAACCAACCCTATACTTTCTATTCTGGGTAAGAATACTTGATCCGCCATTGTAATTTAACAGTTCATACAATATCGAACTTTTTGACGAATACCAAACCAACCCTATACTTTCTATTCTGGGTAAGAATACTTGATCCGCCATTGTAATTTAACAGTTCATACAATATCGAACTTTTTGACGAATACCAAACCAACCCTATACTTTCT
This sequence comes from Aphrophora alni, assembly GCA_963513935.1. Classification (NCBI taxonomy): domain Eukaryota; kingdom Metazoa; phylum Arthropoda; class Insecta; order Hemiptera; family Aphrophoridae; genus Aphrophora; species Aphrophora alni. The sequence goes on from OY740772.1 coordinate 66,312,644, forward strand.
ATTCTGGGTAAGAATACTTGATCCGCCATTGTAATTTAACAGTTCATACAATATCGAACTTTTTGACGAATACCAAACCAACCCTATACTTTCTATTCTGGGTAAGAATACTTGATCCGCCATTGTAATTTAACAGTTCATACAATATCGAACTTTTTGACGAATACCAAACCAACCCTATACTTTCTATTCTGGGTAAGAATACTTGATCCGCCATTGTAATTTAACAGTTCATACAATATCGAACTTTTTGACGAATACCAAACCAACCCTATACTTTCTATTCTGGGTAAGACTACTTGATCCGCCATTGTAATTTAACAGTTCATACAATATCGAACTTTTTGACGAATACCAAACCAACCCTATACATTCTATTCTGGGTAAGAATACTTGATCCGCCATTGTAATTTAACAGTTCATACAATATCGAACTTTTTGACGAATACCAAACCAACCCTATACTTTCTATTCTGGGTAAGAATACTTGATCCGCCATTGTAATTTAACAGTTCATACAATATCGAACAGTTACCAAACCTACCCTATATTTCCTATACAGTGTATGTAAAATGTGCCCAAATTATCCCAATTGTAAATTTCTAAACGTTAATAATAAATATATTTTGTAATTTAAAGAATGTATTACAGATGAGAATTATTAGTGTTCATTTAAAATTACGTTTAAAGCTTCATGATTGACCGTGTCCGTAAAAGAATTGCATGAAGGCAGCAGCTTTTGTAATCTTTGACATAACCCATTTGCAAAATACAGTACTTAAATTTAAAAATAGACATGTTATTATACATTTTATACAAGTAATTGTTATGCATACAAAAATTTTTTTTTATATATAAGGAAAAAGTTGAAAAAAATTATAATAATTTAAGAATTTGAGTTTTAAGAAAATACTAAAAAGGTTTAGGGGGCCTACAGACTTATGTTCTAGAGTTCCTGTTTGGAATGAAATGGTTTGTAGAAGGGTAGGAGTCTTCCATTTTTCTGTATTATTTTACCTCACCTGATATGTATGTACAGTAGTTACATATAAGTGTAGGTAGCGACCTATACATTGAATTCTGTATTATATTAAATTAGTTTAAATATGGAGTTAATTTACAAGAAACTATTATAAGCACTTGACTTCCTTCTCTACTGTTCCAGGTGCTCAACCACTACAGAGTAATCTTTGCATCCAGCACAAAGGACACTGCTACTGATCGTTGTATCAAGCTATTGGACAGTCGTTTTTATATTACTGAGTAATGTTTGCATTTATATTTGAAACTATTATTTTACCAGTAAAAAGTAAGTATGGTAATAGTCAAAAATTTTGATCTCCTTTTTTGACAGATCTTCACGTTTTATAGCCTCAAGAACGGATAAAGTGGTTTTCAATATGCGTTCTTTATTGTCTGTACTCAAACATGATAGCGGTAACACAAATAAAGATAGGGATATTAATAATACCCTATTGGAACTCAGAAAGATCGATTGGCATTTAAACAGTTTTTTGTTCATATCTCGTGTGTTATCAAAGTTAAAACAAAGTTAATTAGATATAAATTTCCAGATTTCAATTCGTTATGCAATGATACCAACCCCATAAGTCAAACAAATAGGACATATAGCATAGTTATCGGCGAAAATGAAATTTTGAATCCTGACCTCCGAAGAAAATTTGATATTTGTATAGTTCTGAAGACCGTATTACCTACACGAGCGTAGCGAGTGGAGACTTCATCATGAATATATAGGTTCGAAGCCTACTAGGTCCGAGACACTGACACAAGCAAAGTGAGTGAAGATTTTAATACAAGAACCTATCCTATTCGATGTCAAGAAAGTAGTGATAAACAAGATTACGAGGTTCAGAAAAACTGTCTTAAGCAATCTAATATTAGATAAGACCCCTTGTTGTACCAAAAAATTTAACATTTCTTATAAGGCTCAAGAAACCAACTTTTGGAATTACATTTCGAAGATCGGCTTGGTAATTACCATTATGGTGCTCATTAACTTGTTTCTGTTTTGTTTCATATATACAATTTAAAATTATTAGATTAAAAATTCTATGAATAATTAAATTTTGACCATATTATTTTAAGTATAAATTGAAAGAAAGTAAAAATTAATTTTTGAGCAGAGTTACCTTAATAAAGAGTAGTCTGAAAGACTAAACAATAATACGTGATATTTTGGTTAATTTTGCGGTAGATGTCCAAAATTAAGATTTTATTTTGAGCAACATCTAAATTGGGTTGTTAAAAAAAAAACGGAAGTTTAATTTAAACATCAAGGAATAACAAAACAAATCATAATATACACATGTGTCTTTTTACCACGAAATTGTTAATTCATGTTTTCTTCTTGGGGTTGTAGATATAATTTGAAAAACAATTCTTGCTAAGACTTTAACATAACCTAAACCGATGGTTATGTTTACTCCATGTGCCAATTGTTGGTGAACATGAAAAGCACAACGGGATTTGTGACTACGGATCAAAATCATGATCACGGTCGAAGAATAAACTCGAATCTCTCAACCAGTGATAGAATTAATATTGGTTTTACAGTACCGGTAGTGGAAAAAGTAAATATTACTACTAACCAATCATAGTGATATTAAAACGTGATTTAAGTGATTGATAAATGTGACACCCATTAAATATTTCTTCGTTTTTTTTTTATAAGGGGATGATGACCAACAGGTTTTTTATTAACAACAACAAAAAATCTAGTTTGAGATCCGCAGGCCTATGTATTACGGAATATGTTTCACAAATTAAAGTTTATTAGTCTATTTACAACCTTCAGGGGCTCACGTTAGTGAGTATAGGCTTGATAATCCTGAGGGAATCTACTTGTATCTATATCTTTTTTTTGCATGTAGTCTTGGATTAGATCTCTCTCTCTTTCATTTTTCCTATCAGGTCTCTCTTGACAAACCTTGCTCTTTTCCGACACTGATGAAATTAGAGAATTCAAGGATTAGGAGTCTTTATTTTAACCTTTTTTTTACAATGCGTGGTGACTGAAAGGTTTTTATATGTTTCTAAATAAGAAGGAAACACTTATACTAATCCTTGGAGGCTATAGAATTAGGTTCCAGGGGTCACCCCCACCCCTATAAATGATACAAGCATACCTTATCTAAAAGAAATGTGAGAAGTTTAAATGTGAATAATTGTAACAAAAACTCTATTTCTGTTAACAGTAAAGATAACGGTTTTACAATACTCAAATTCTCTGTAATTGACAATGGAGATGGAAGTTTCTACGAGATGGCACCAAATGGTAAGTATAAGCGAAATTAAATAAAAATCACATTCTAAGCGTTTCTAAAGGTCCGCTCACACATCCCATCTAAAATTGAACGCGTCTATAAAAGTAAAAGCTTTTTCTGGAAGTTGACTCTAGAACTCTGGAAGTCAACTCTGGAAGTTGACTCTAGAAGTTGACTTTTAACAAATTGGGAAAATTTTCGTCAAACTTAAATTGAAGTTTTTGGGGGTGGAGGAAATTATTTTTATATGATACTTTTATTTAATAATGCTTCCAATGATGATTCATAATTTTAAAGATCTTAATTTAATGAGTAGTAAAAAACTGCAAAAACCAGATATATATTTCTTCTAACTAAAATGTCAACAAATTGAGAACGATAATAAAGCTTGCCATAATTTGTTTTCTCACAAATAGGGAAACATTTTATTAGTCAACAATTAATGTCGAGTTTTTGGTGAATATGTCCGTTCCCTGAGTCGTAAAAGGAATTTTTTAATTCATGTCTGTGTGTGTCTTATGCAAATGTTCAGTGTGTAATGGCTGCATATATGTTAATCAAATTTGTTTTGTGGGTAGAGTTTAACCATATCTCAGGGAGTTTAAAACAATTTTTTTAACTCGAAATTTGGGGATATCTGGAATAAGAAAAAACACACAAAATTAATTTTTTTTTTCAAAATCGGCTCCAACGTTTTTGATCGTATTTTGCTCAAGGACAAAACAAAACGTTTTGATTGCCATCTCTCCAAGAATACAGGTTTGAGAGTTATTGCTAAAATACCTAAAATTGACTATAGGGCTGTTATAAAATATTAATTTCTCAAAATTGGTTTCACCGATTTTGTTTATTTTTGGTGTAAAATTTTAAGAATAATTACCCAAATCCGTGTCCAAAATCTTAAGTAAAAACATATTACAATTTAGTAATAATGCGTAAAAACAAAAATGAACTATTGCTGTAATAAAAACTTGATTTTAATCAATACGACACCCTGACGTGTAGGCTCTATGTTCACAAGCAAAGCAAATTTATGCTATTATTTAAATATATAAATATTTTTCAGAGGCAATCCACGTTTCCTTTTTAATTTTTATATTGACAACTACCAAAATGACATTTTTGATGACGATTAATTTTGAACAGTTTTTATTTAGTTTTGAGTGGGAAAGTTTGTGCAACGAAGTTAGATAGTTTATTCATTATATTTTAAAAGTAATTTGATTAAAAAGTAGACAGAAGATGGTGAATTAGAGAACACTAATTAACAATGTAGTCTCTACAAGTAAAACCTCTCGTGGCCCAGAATGAACAGCTATTTTATAGATGAAATTGCTAAAAAAAGATATATTTTAGCACATCATTGGAAAGCTGTTTTAATGTAGATAACATTACTTCAATTCAATTTTCGTTTAGTATTCACTAAACCAGATAAATGAATGATTAACAGGTCTATTTATTTTTATGTTATAATGAGCCATTTTGAAATAGTTTCACCACTGTTTTCTACGTTGAATAATCTTTCAAATAAGGGGATACATATCTTCCCCTAAAATTTAATTTGAGCCCCCAACAAACTGTCAAAACAATTATTGTTATGTCTTAGTTCATTGAAACACCAACATAAAATACATTGTTAAAGCTAGATCTCTAATATAGAAATTTTCTTTGCAATCGAACTCTTAAGCTTAAAGAAAAATGGATTCATAATTCTATTTTAAATTCCAATCTGCTACCACTTTAGAAATGGACAAATTGAGGCTTCTGGATCTCCTGGGTTTTCTCTACTCTTTATTCTCTTTAATACGGTACATCACTTGATAGGAGTTTCTAATATTAAAATATTCCTACATACTAAAAATTATTAAAATGAGTCTAAGCGTTTATGTTACAGGTCAGGTTAGTGTAGACCACAGACAACAAACATGGTTTCAAAAACAGTCAGGGACCCTTAAAAAGTATGTATCCTAAGAATCTGTTAAGTTGATTGTTACCATTATAATACGTTGTACATACTACCGGAGAAGAGCCTTAATTTTACATACTTTAGTCATGCATGTTAACAAACAGAGCTTAAACAAAGGGGGAATCCGAGAAGGCGATCCTAACAGGAATGTGTTCTGACGATTGAGTATATACACAATTGTGTTTCAGTCAAAAATTGCATCTTTGATGAAATATGCCCTTAGAAAACTTTAGACTTGGATGCAAGGATATGGATGTATCTACACAGTCAGACAGGTGGCTTTGAAAGCTTAACGTTCTAATGAATCCAGGTCAAAGTTAGTCTGGAATTGTTTCAAAATCATATCATGACTGAGAGCTCAACAGTGTCACGTTCCTGTATTTCTGTTACGTTTAACAATGTTATTACATCCTGGTTTCAGTGGGAACAATGTGCAGACGTGTTGGATAAGGTCGTAGAACCTGAGCTGTTGTAAGTCATATGTAAAAGTTTGGCCATGTAAGTGATCATAACATTTACTCAGAAATAGCATGCGTGGAGGTGGAGGAGTAGTTCCAATCTTAGGATGTGGAAATTTTGAATTCGCACCCCTCCAAACAAATTTTATCCTATCTTCTTTAATTAGATAAGGATAATATCACCAAGGTGGTGTGTGGTTCATTACAGTACACTCCCACCTGAGAAAATATATGCATATTTTGGGAAACTAAAAAAAATATCACACTTATGTGTGAAAATTATAAAGGCCTAAAGTAAATAGATGTATAATATAAACTGTATTCATTTTTAGGCAAGCTGTACAAAGTAATTGTTTTGTATGCATTTGATTCGTCATGTCGTGGAAATCTCAATTTGGTCCTCCGCTGCTCAGATACTGCTGGAAGTGAGTAGAATTTTTGTTCCATATTTAAACAATATAGTTCTTCTATCGAGGACAGTTGGAATAGATTAAGCATTCATGATGAAAGTAAAATAATCTTTACTTGTTTTAGACAAGACGAGCCAGCAGCACTTGTATCTGCATGCAGATGACAAGTCAGTGATCAGTAGACGTTGTATCAAGAAGGCCGAGGCTTATGCTGAGAAGCTGTTAGGGATAAAAATCACGTTTTACAAACTGCCTAACTATAATTGTCAACATATTGAAGACGTTTGTAATTAATAAATATGTACAAGTTGTTGATAAAAGAGATTTGCGATGTTAGGCTGGGCATAGTCTGACGTTGTGAATAAATATACAGAAATAATATTTTATAGAGTTTTCTTTTGTTATTTTAATACAAAAGAATACAGCACAGCTATGAAGTCTGAGCAAAGTGAAAGCGTATTACTTTCATTGTTTACCGTCAGAAAAAAACAATCAAGAAACATTGAAATGGAAACAAAATAGTTTATATAACAAAATAGGACTGTATAAATAGTTAATTCCACATACACCTCCTTGTAAAGACAACCTACTTGTAGAACTATTCAACAACAAAATAGTAGTATGTATATAGCAATATAGTAAAATATTAACTTTTGGTTCCATCATGTGACTTATTTTGTCTTAGTTAGACGTGTTTCGGGGTTGGCTTCAGTATTTCACTTGTTAGAGTTCGTTAAAATATCAAAACAAACACGATTATTACAACACAATACACACACATATAGATAAATATAAGAATCAAAGTTTGTTTATTATTGGACACTAGTTTGAGCCACTAGGTACTGTGGTGAGACTTGTGTTATATGACCTATGATGTACGCCTTATCTATTTTGTCAGTTCTTTATTGCCGTCTCGTATAAGTTATTGGATTGGAAAGATAGTTGATAGGTAATAGGATTATCAGCTTTTCTTGTGTTAATGTTGAATACAATAAAAGCATCTACATATTCAATGAATCCACGTATCTCACAAAAAAGTGAATTGTGATGCAGAATCGAATAGGTTTCAATGATCTGCGCTTGGCATCATTTATGCACCGCAAAACTGTTTACATTAAATGGATGACATCAAGAAAGTTGATTCTGGTGTCACGGTTTCTATAGGAAATTATATTTTAGAGTTGATAGAGCTTATTTAAGATTATCAGCTTTTCTTATGTTAATGTTGATTAAAATAAAAGCATCTACATATTCAATGAATCCACGTATCTCACAAAAAAGTGAATCGTGATGCAGAATTGTTAATAAGTTTCAATGATCTGTGCTTGGCATCATTAAAAAGCGTGGTACATTTATTAATAGCGTTATATAGTTCTTTAATATGCTTCTTTGTTGGATCTATTTTAATTTGTTTAATTTCATTGTCACGAAAATTCATATGCTTTACATTTATAATCGTCAGTTTTCATTATGACCAAAGTATTTCCTTTATCAGCCTTAGTTATCATGACGTTATGTCCAGTTTGTATTTAATACGCTTTAGATTTTTATCATCTGAGTACCTATTTAATTTTCAAATTATAATGTTTATTATAATTATTTTTTATTGCATTCGGTAATTAATTTTTAATTGAAATTTTCATTTCGTTTTGTAATTGTAGAGTGGGTAAAGTCTTGAACACATTCAGCATGTTGTTTACTAAATCTAGGAATCAATAGACTACTTTTTGTAGGTCTTAACTCACTACTATAAAAATCAATATCAGTCAGATTAGATAAGCGGGTATAATATTTATGTTTACATTCTACTTCAATATCAGGAATCAATAGACTACTTTTTGTAGGTCTTAACTCACTACTATAAAAATCAATATCAGTCAGATTAGATAAGCGGGTATAATATTTATGTTTACATTCTACTTCAATATCAGGATTGTGTTTGTTACATAAATATTGAAGTTCCTTATAGTGTTCACTGAATATTGGTTTTGATATAGCCTAGTTGAAACATTGTTGTTTACATAATTCAACACATTGCCAATACATGCTAGGTGTATTGAGTTCACCCAATCAATAAAATTTTTTATATAAATTTTATTTTAAATATGAAGTTTAAATTGATTCTTTTAGCCAAGCTAATTCAGCTATACAGCTTTGACAGCAGATGTAAAAATATTATATACGTTACCGTATGTTTATAAATATCCATGCTCCAACACTTCTTATTAAACTTTATGTGTAAGTAAACTTGATATGTGGTTCTATAAAAGTGATCTGGAAACCGAAAATTAACTTTAAAATATTAGTTGTAAAACTATTGTTTAAATTTTCTATAATTTTTGAACAATTAGATACAAATAATTGAAAAAAAACTGAAATTTGCATAATATAGCAACAGTTTTAATTCTCAACACACCTTACTGGCACTGCGTACCTCAAGCCTTTAGTAATGGCTACAGTATATCTAGTTAAGACTGGAAGTCACGATGAGGGTGGGGTTAGCTGACTAACAAGCAACACAATTTTCTTAATTCAGTTCTCAGAATTCATTGAGCCTGGAATACATCTATAGCCAACCCTTACTTTGTACTTTACTTTAGATGTTTGATTTTGTCTACCATACAGTGTATTCGAAATGAAGATATTTTATTTTCTCACTTATAGATAGTATCGAGAAAGTTATGAGATGGAGAAAAAGTGATGTCTAGTTTTATCAAATATATCCGTTCCGAGGACCCCATCTGTGCAATGCTCTACAGCCTAGACGTATGAACAGATTTCAATTAAATTTACTATGTAGGAATATTTTGGCTATATCTTGGGATGTTTAAAAAGTTTTATAACTGAAAAAAATATGGAGGTATAAGGGAAAAAGTACGATTTTTATAAAATTTTGCTCATCACTCATAAAATTGTCCTAAAATTATTAAATAAATAAAATTAGAATAGTTAAAGATTCCTAAATTGTTTCATGGAAACAAACCATGAATCTTAAAACAACCCAAATTTCATTCTTCAATAATCCAACTACCCTAATTGAATTTTTAAGATATTCTATTAAGGAATAATTTTTAAGATGATTCTATTTACATTTTAATTATGAGCTTAGATAATTGAAAACTCCTGTTTTATTAATGGTTAAATATTGTAAATTGAATCTAAGAATAAAACATCTAAAAAACTGAATTGATTAATCCGTATTGATTCTTTTTTGCTGTAAAAGAATCTTTCCTCTTTTGAAATAAAAAATCAATTAATGGGCAATTGAATAAACTTAGGCCTATATGCATTAACTGACATGTACACTCTTTTAGATTACTCTTGTACAGTTGTTGTGACTTTATTATGTTTAACGATTGCTTAATTTTTATAATCATGTTTATTATAAAAAAATACATTATGCTTGATTTTTCGAAGGAGAATATATTGAGGAAAATAAGGTCTAATGAAAACAACTTGATTCGCTCAAGGTGCAATTTCCTTCCAGTCGCACTGCATCTACTTTTCAAACAAGAGCTGCACTGGGACTTGACCTACTCTGTACCCTTGGAAATAATTCAGTCTACTTTTTTTAACCACAATATATTTTGAAAATATTCGTATTAAATTGATTTAAGATATAATTCAGCAGACGTATGAAATAACTAATACATGTAATGACACAGTGCAAAATTAATAACTGCGAATTACCCATTAACCTCTAGTTTAAAACTTTTAAAATTATTAGAGGTAAATATCATCTTGCAGTTGAATTTCCATCCTGTTCTTGATACACAGTATTATTGACCACGTGACATGGCCTGCCACACGTATCTCATCTGCTAGTGCTAAGGCTAAACATCCCTGAAAAAGTTGTGTTTCTGGCCCAGTAGATAGCAGCACCTCTGCGACAAAATTGTACTACTGATAATTTGCGTAATTATTGTCCGATTTTTGTTTTGTAATTTATTTTGTAAATAATATCAATAACATATTTACGCTACCGAGGTGAAACTTTTTTAGATTTTTTTATAAAAAAGTTGTTGAGCAAAAATATTAATATTATTATCATTATTTTTAATCGCAGGTAGTCATTTTGTAAATAATAATTTTAAATGAATTTTGCTGTTTTCAGATATGAAATCGGTCAAATGGTCCAATCGGAATCGTGTTTTAAAGATATCATTATTTCTCTCACGCCCCGCGCCCCCCCCGCGTGGCGCACCTCCATACTGCCCAGCCGCTTTAACGCGCGGCCCCTGCTACTTGCTGAAGCGTAGATCAACTCAGTACTGCACTCGCATTCGCACTCTGGCCGGACACACTGGACTAGACTACTGATTACGACAGGTGTTTGTTATCTGTTAACGGTATTTTCCGTAAGCAGAAAAGAAACATCTAGTGCAAATATAGAACAATATAGTCCTAAAATTATGCAATTTTGTTGACTCGTTATTTATCTATTGAATGAAAAATCTGACGCTATATATATTTTTTCTTATTCATAATTTAACACTAACCATAAATCATGATATTTCTAATATTATAACGTGAAAAAATCTCGTGCTCTCAGACCTAAAAAAAAATGTTTTAAAATAAAAACAATAAATTTAGTTTTTAAAAATGTATGGCAACTATATTTTAAGATAATTTAATATTATGTACATTTTAATTATTTTAAAAAAATTTTTATATTAGCCACATATATTTTTTATAAAGAGACATGTTTCATTTTGGATACAAATTACCATATAAAAATCATATTTTGATTTACGTTCACAAAATATACATATTTAAAAACTAAATAATAAATGTTGCCAAATCGATATTGTCAAAAGTACAAAGTACAAATCGATACAGTACAAAGTAATAAAGAAAGCATTAAAGTAACTAATACAAACAGTAAAAAGCTACGAAGTGAGGCATGTCGCATGTAATCGCAATAGGCAGAGTTGAGCAAACACTGTAAGCAGGTATCTTCAGATGGCAAGTTTGCTGTAGTCATCCAACTTATACTCTGACCAAAATAGAATAATAAGTTTATACATGTTTTTAGGACAAATTTTCTATACAGACCAAATCTGGCGACCCTTTCTTAAATGGTTCAAAGAACATCTGTCAACATCTAGGAATCAATCTTTTTGTATTAGTCTTAACTCTCTATTATAAAAACCTATATCAGTTAGAATAGATAAGCGGGTATAATATTTATGTTTACATCCTACTCCAATATCAGGACTTTGTTTGTTAGGAAATGTAAGCGTTAGACCTGAAAGTGATTGAATCGGGAACACAGCAGGTAAAATACTAGGGTGATTTGGAAAGAGTAGTAAGTCAGTGTTAGAAGCTGTATCTCCATCTTTTTCAGTTGCTGGGACTGGAACACTGTTGTGGAGAGATTTTGATGAGCATGTGTTTCCTGGTCACACAATCTCTCACAAGGCAAATAACTAGTGCTCTCTGATGAGGATACTGGGTCTGAAAACAAAAATACACTCTAGTAGCAACGTCAATATTATCGGAAAACTGAAACACTGTGATACCTTAAACAGGAGAGGGCAGATAAATCGACAGTTTAGTATAAAGTAAGGAGGAACCAGTGTAAATTTGAGGTAAGTGTGAACGGGACTAATTCTTTGCTTTAAACTCCCTCTGAATTGGATTCTATCTTTGTAGCCTTTTCAGAGCGAGTTTCAAGCACTTCCGAGTTTGATAGTTAAGCGATGTTACAAGTAAAAAAAGCTACAGAAATAAAATCCAATTTAGAGCTAGTTTCAAACATTACTTGTACCTCGGAAGTACCTCTTGGTGGTGCGGAAAACTTTTCAAAGTACAATAGTGAACAATAAAATTTAATTCATTTTTATTTTGTTAATTTTTATTATTTATTAGCTAAAAGTGGAAAAAAACCAATCTCCTTTTGAAAATCACGTCTCTCTCTAAATTAAAAAAAAAAAGAAAACAACTTTAAACGGTACTTTATATAAACACATAATAAATCAAATAGATTTTTTTTTAACATACCACGTTTTTAAAACGAATTAAAAAGTATAAAATAATTTTTTATGACCCTTCTACAATTTTGTTATTTTCAGTGAATCTCATTTCCGATTCACTGAAATTAGCTGTGAATTCATCTGGATTGTCTACTTGTATTATTTACTGGCTGTCTTCACGTTTTTCTCTACAAGTTTTCCAAATATATCCATAGCCACTAACAATCCTACCTCAAAATTGTAGAAGGGTCATGAAAAATTATTTTATACGTTTTAATTCGTTTTAAAAACATGGTATGTTAAATTTTTTTTTATTTGATTTATTATTTTCTGTTTTTTAGTCTTATGTCTGGGTGAAAGATTTCAATCGGTTTTGTATATATTGATGAGACTCTGACAGTCACTAGCTAGGCGGGTGGAATGCGCTTCAGGAGTCACACAATTTTTTTTTCAGAATGGCGGCGTACATCGTTAACTAGGCGAGCGGTTTGTGTCTCGGGAGTAACGCACGTTTGTTTTTCAGAATAGCGGCGTGCATCGCGAGTAAGCCGAGCAACACGGGCTTCAGGGGCCTCGTTTGCTCTTGCTTGAGCATGTCTATGCACGTCATCGCCAAATCGAGAAGAATTTGCGTCCCCCGTTTCACGCGACCTCGCTAGAGCCTTTCGTTTCACACCAACTTCAGATATATATGGGGGGGGGGGACGTGTCCTCCCGGCCATGACGTTCGTCGTTTTGTTTGATTGGTTTTGAAACATTATGTAATGACTAATTTACTATGGAAAATTTGTAATCTCTAAAAACCTTACATGTAGCCTACATCCAAGTAAAAAAATAAAATAATAAATATTACCACTAGAAAACAAAACTGAAACATTTTATTATAATATTTATTTTATTTTTAAATATCAAAATTAAACATTCAACATCTTTGGTTACATCAAATTGATACATTTTAAATTAACTATTAACTTTTTATTTTCAACGTCCTACAAGAAATTTGTAAAATTTTCATGAAAATAACTTATCAGGAAATTTCCCAAATTTTATGTTGCTGCATAAAAGTTTTGTAAGATCAATGGTTAATGATAAAATATAAGTCTGAAAGTAAAATAAGTGTTGGGTATTTTATAATTTGTTTTACATCTTAAATATTGAAGGAGACGTACACACCAACTTCAGATATATGGGGGGGGGGGGAGGACATGTCCCCCCGGCCATGACGTTCTTGGTTTTGTTGAACTGTTTTTTGTGTAAATTTATTTACAATAAAAAAAAATTAATAACGATAATGCAGTTATAACACAATTAATTATAATTCTCGGAAGAACGTTTTTTATTTTTCGAAGGAAAGTTTAAAGATCAACTCTACACTGTAAGAAGTATTCTATTATATTGTATTTTATTACATTTTCAGTGGAATTTTTGACTATGTTTAAGTTGAGAATGGATATTACAGTTCTGTATATGGATATTTCTAAAGGCTATAAGCAATAGAATGATTTCTTTATCGAAACCAAATTTATAAACCTGGCCTAAGTTTGGTTTTAGGCTGGACTGATGGCATAAAAACCTCCAATTTTTACTCGTTAATTCTTTTTCACTAGTCTACAATTTTTAACTTTGATGTTAGATTTTTTTTTTAGTTTGGTGTGATCTACAATTTTTAACCAGGCTATGTGGTGTTAGAAAACTGACGATTAGAGTACTTTTGAATTATGTTTTATAGTAGACTATATTTGGGTACAGTACTTTTCTCAGTTTTTTTATTTCCATTTTTATATCGTGGAATTAAAACAAAAGAAACGCAAACTAATTCTATAGGATATGTGAAAAAATAACAGTAACCAATAATAATTGTAGTTTACATTGTTAATCAGTGACGTAAGTAAATAGGTAAAGAACCTAAACAATATTTGCCATTTTAGTTATATAATTCATATTGAAACTACTATGTCATGAAACTAAAAAATTCTATTGATTTAAAAACTAAATTTCGTTAATTTAGTTTATCTAAATGCTAATTAGATTGTCTGCCATTTGAAATTTGCAATAGCTTAATGAAACTGGTGAGGGAGTTTTTCATTTTGGTTATGGATTATAGATTTTTTAATACCTAGAAAACATGAACAATTTTTTTTTTGACTAGGCTATAATAATCATATGTCATGTAGGACTATGTAAAAATTTTAATAGGAAGAGAGATCCCAATGTACTATTTTGTTATTGGTTTTCTTATAAAGTGAACAGTGGATTTCAATGGATACAATGGTATCAATTGCCAGGGAAAACATCCATTTAGATATATTTGTGACGTGCATTTAGCAAAAGAAGACTTTTTCGATGAAACAAGAACAATGATACCAAACACGCTGTAAGGTGAAATGTCCAGAAGAAAAAAAATTATTAATAGTAAAGTCCGATCTTACAAAACATTGCAGCAACTATAAAATTTGGGAAATTTCCTGATAAGTTATTTTCATGAAAATTTTACAAATTTCTTTTAGGACGTTGAAAATAAAAAGTTAATAGTTAATTTAAAATGTATCAATTTGATGTAACCAAAGATGTTGAATGTTTAATTTTGATATTTAAAAATAAAATAAATAATATAATAAAATGCTTCAGTTTTGTTTTCTAGTGGTAATTTTAATTTTTTTAATTTTTTTACTTTAATGTATATGTAAGGTTTTTGAGATTACAAGTTTTTATAATGTTTCATGTCACAAATTTAAATATTGCCTGCACAGTAATGTTAAAATTAGAAATAATTATGAACTGGAAAGTAATTAATTAATTAGAACGTTATAATAGTCCTATTAAATGTTATTTTTATAATACGAGAAATTAAAACCTTTATATATATATATATATATATATAATATATATATTTTAAAGGACAGATATCGCGGACGTGATAAACGTTTACACTAAATTTTAATATTATACCATTTGTATGGTTGATTTGGTTTCAGAATCCAACATTGTAATCGGAGAAATAGTGCGCCAGCATTGATAAAAGATAAAAATAAAACTATTGCAACTTTTATTTATATAGCTGAGAAATGTTTCCTCTTTATATTATATATATATATATATAAAAAAAATTTTTTTTTTTCTTATTAAGTTAATTTAATAAATCATAGTAATAACTTACTAGCAATTTAAATTGCTAGGTAGCGCCTAGCAATTTAGTGATGCATTTCAACTGTATCAAATTCCCTCCGCTGAAAATATACTAAATAAAGTCGTAAATTATATAATTAATATTGAAGTTGTAACAAACTTGTTTTGCAATATTTTTGCTCAAAACTAATGTTTAATACATTGGGTAGGGTGATGCGAGGGATGAGGGAAAGGTTACTTAAGTCCTGTTGTGTGGTTGACTTAAATTGACAAGGAATTTGTACAGTTCCGTTTCGAAGTAAAAGCGGATATGGTTTTATTTAATAATCAGACTAACTTGTTAGCAAGAATACGAGCTGAACTGAATTAAACTTTGAAGTTTCAGACGGCAAAGGAAGATTGTTATAACCCGTTATATATTAGTATTATATTTTATAATACTATGAAACTTAATATTATGATATACGAAACTTCTCCTTTTGATTATATTCTGTTCTAAGTTTTGTAAGGAATACGTAAAATAGTTTTCAGGTACCCGCAGCCATTATGAAAGCGGAGCAAACAATTGTTTTACAGAAAGTCCACAGTAAATTAATTAAATCACTCTTAGACGAAACAAGTTGTTGTCAGCCATCATTATACTTGACCAGTTCTAATTTCAATCGGTTTTGTATATATTGATGAGACTCTGACAGTCACTAGCTAGGCGGGTGGTATGCGCTTCAGGAGTCACACAATTTTTTTTTCAGAATGGCGGCGTACATCGTTAACTAGGCGAGCGGTTTGTGTCTCGGGAGTAACGCACGTTTGTTTTTCAGAATAGCGGCGTGCATCGCGAGCAAGCCGAGCAACACGGGCTTCAGGGGCCTCGTTTGCTCTTGCTTGAGCATGTCTATGCACGTCATCGCCAAATCGAGAAGAATTTGCGTCCCCCGTTTCACGCGACCTCGCTAGAGCCTTTCGTTTCACACCAACTTCAGATATATATGGGGGGGGGGGGAGGACGTGTCCTCCCGGCCATGACGTTCGTCGTTTTGTTTGATTGGTTTTGAAACATTATGTAATGAACTAATGTAATGAACTATGTAATGAAAGCGGAGCAAATAATTGTCCACAGTAAATTAATTAAATCACGCTCTTAGACAAAACAAGTTGTTGGCAGCCATCATTATACTTGACCAGTTCTACTTGATACAATATAATACAAGCAGATCCTTTTATAATGCCCACTAATTGGTTTCTTGGGCTCTGGTTCAATTGTAGCCTATTTATTAAATCAAGGACCCAGTAGAGTAAATTTGTTTAAAACAATTGTTATACAGGTTTTCTGAACTCGTAATTGTGTATATCATTACTTTCTAGACGTAGGCTATTCCATAACGAGACTGGTAGATGTGTATATTTAAAAACTCCCCATTCGTTTGTCTTGTGTCAATTTTATGCTGTAGCCGGCCTGGAAATGTATATGTGAAGTCTCCACTCGCTATGCTCGTCTCGGTGAGTCAGCCCTACTTGATCTCGTTACTAAGAATATCACATTTTTTGGGAGGTTAGGTTTGAAATAACATTTTTGACAATTTCTCTATTCGTCATCGTAGAACGGCGGAGTTGAAATTACATGTAGAATTAAAATCTATAAATTTTTAATGTATTAGAAGTTGAATAGCACACGAGATATGAACTGTTTAGGCTAAACATAACTACCATTTTGACATTTTCAATTAGTTTTTTTCTAAATTTAAATAAGTTTTAATATGAGTACACTATACCAATTTCATTTTTGCATTATATTATTATGGGTCCTATCGTACTTACGTAGAGACGACAACGTCACTAACGCCTACGACTACGACGACGCATGGACGGGATGCCGAGAATCATTTGTTTTCCTGATTTCATGAAACGTGAGGATCAGTCACAATACCAATGTCTATATATATTTGATTACCAAACTTATTTTATACTACATATAATTGGGATAATCTCTAATTTAAATCTCGTGCTAACTGCTAACCTACTATAACAGACCTTAAATAATGCAAAGTATATTTTCGTAAAATAAAATTTATCATGTAACCAGTCCTGTTGTGAAGCTAGTTTTAATGAATCACAGTAACACTTTTAAAGGATAATGAATTTTTCTAGAGAGTTTTGAGGGAATATTTGTAGCAATTTACAGGGTCTATTTGGAAAGAGTTTTGATTATATATTTTTCATTTACTGCTACAAAATTACCTAAATATTATTATTGTATTTACTTAGTTTGATAATCGGAAAAAAGGTCTACTTCCGTTTTTTGACTTATCTCCACATTTCATCGCCTCAGGAAACCCGAAAAAGTGATTTTTGACATGCGTCTGTCTGCCGCCGTTGTCGTCTGTATGTAAGCATGATAGCGCTCACTAAAAAATAGGAACATGAAATTTGGTATATTGGAGTGTAAGGTGTACATACAGAACCATATCGAAATTTAAAATGTCAACATGGTGGCTATTTAAAAAAGTTTTTGTTCATATCTTGTGTGTTGTTCAACTGATATAACACAACTAAATTTTAAGATTCAATTCTGCGTGTTGCCTACCAGCCCCATAACGACAAATAACAATATTATTATTAAATATATAATTATAAATGTAGAGTGAACAAGAAGCCACTGTTGGTTCACGTAACTATCTTCTTAGACTCGAGTCTATGACTGTAGACTCGAGTGTAACATTCTATAGCTTCGAGGCATACTATGGACGAGAAGCAGACACGAGCTAAGCGATTGGAGGCTTTTTATTATACAGATGCCACAAAAAACCTTAGCGCGTTATACATTTCGAATTATAGGCTACTCTCCAAAGGAATGAAAAATGTTTAGTAAAATATTTTCTAATTTCTCTTGTATAGCTATCAGTAATTTTTTAAAACCAAAAAAAAAAAAAAAAAAAATTATATCTTTGGGAGTAGATAAGATGTTAGGTTTATATTTGGTATAATCACTTTAAGTGTTAAGTTACGCAAGTTTACTAAAAATCAAAAACATTATCTTATATTTTTTCAAAATGGCTGCTGTTTGTAATTCGTAAAGTCTAATAACACGCATTTTAGTTAATTTTAAGTTTAAGTTAATTAAAAAATCTACAAGAGAGAAATATTTTTCAATTTTATCGACGAAGTATAACTGAGTTATAAATAGAAAACTGAAATCATTATTTCTTGGTAATTATCTACAACTTCTATAAGTTATTCTTAACCGATTCAAAATGACGGTTTTTGTGTTTGAAGAATGTGTTTAATTATAAATTGCATGTGTTTAAAACATTACAGTAAGGCTCAATAGCTTAGCTGTAATGTAAACGTTTTTTAACATGTGACGCTCCCTTAGGAATAACGTACGTGGAAACTTTTACAAAAAACCATGGTTTTTATAAAGTATTATGAAGGCGTCCAATATTAAATAATAGCGAAAAAAAAAAAAAAAAATGAAAGGCAAAAGAAGAATTTCCAAGATCTCAAATACTGCTGCAGCTTTCCTTACTCCCACCCACCTTTACACCTAAAACACAAACTCATATATTTGCACATGTAATTTAATTTAGAGATACATGTACAGTATTTATTTATTAAAAAACAGATATTTTAATTTTGTTAACTTATCTTATTGTTTTATTTTCTGCAGAATATTTTAAACTCTTACATTTTCTTTTTTGTTACAATATTGATTCATTAACACATACATAAAGATTTGATTCTATTTTATAGGGTTTCCAACAAAGAATAATTTAAAAAGTTTCACCAAAATCGGCTGTGCCGTTGTAATAAAATACAATAATAATTATATAATTTCTTAAGAGTCCTTTCAGGGACAAAATGGTTCAAGTTTGCTAGCAGCTCCTCCCAATTATGTACATTTATAGAAAAAATATTCTAAATATTCTAAATATCAAAAGGCTACATAAGTTTGTTTGACATTCTGAAAATTGAGAGTTGTTATTCGTGGAAAGTACTGTATTGTTGACAAAGTAAAAAGAAATAGCCAGAAATAATTTTTTTCCCTCCATAACTTGGACCTTTCAAACTGCCAATAAAAATAAAAAAGGTCGCTTGACTTATTTTACATTCACCTATACAGGGTGAATCCCATAATCCTAATTTACTAGAACTTTTTTTACAGGAGAACTCGGTGTTAAATTCATTAAGCTCTCCCTATTTACACAGTTTGAGTTTGCAGTGTTTTATTAGAAGTGGTTTGTGATTATAGAAATGGTGACAGTTTAAGTAATTAAAATAATATTTCCAATTTTGTAATGTTGGTGATAGTTTAAAATATATCATTAATTAGTTATTAGGGTGTCCAGTGAATTTAGCTATTTAGCAGGAGACTGATAGCCCACAAGAGCTTCGTGAAATTTATATGTGGGCAACTATTATAGGTAATTCACAACAAATCATTGGTAAAGATAATCAAAAATTAATTAACTCATCTCAAAACCGTTAAACTCTGGGAAAATTACTATCCCTAGTTCTAATAAAAATAAATCTATATAAATAATATATGTAATAATCTATATAATATATATATATACTTACACTTACACTAGGATATATAGGTCATAATATATTGTTTACAAAATAAATTAAGATATCCAGTCTTCGTGTCGGACTCTGAATTTTGGTGAGAATTTTGGAACAAAGATACTTTAAACACTTTGTAAATGACCAACTTTTTTGGTTGGCATCTTTAAGGCAATATTTGAGGTAACAAAGTTTAGTAGCTTTAACTTATTTTAAAACAGATTTCAAAAGCAGGTTTTTCAAAAGGGGATTTTACGAGTTCAAAATTGAAGTGACCCACTGGAGTTCTGAGACATATAGTCAGTATATGTAATTACATTTGTGTGCGCACGTTACAGGTAACTTGGATTAATGATGATGTAGATAAAGTTACCTTCTTGTGTCTCTTACATTTCTAAAGTTTCAAGTTCTAAATGAAACTTTACTTTTGTATTGTTTTATTCAGAGTAAACTGTAGTTTCAAGTATTTTATGTTTGCTAAATGTATTGTACATTACTGTGTAATGCAGATTTAGTTGATACACACAACATACTGCAACTGAATGATGTTAGTACAGCTGAGTGGAATCAATAATGTTACTTGACAACAACAAAGCAATAAAAACTGTAACGAACAATGAAGTGCAGCGTGTAAATTAACTGTTTTTAATCAACACTAGTTGTAGTTTGTTTTATTTTAATATTACACCGGTTAACAAATTATTTTAATTAATTAATTGCCCTCTCTGTGGTTATTAATTTATTGATTAAATGATACAATCTGTAAATGGTAAAATAATGTAGAGAGAAGGTGGAGATGTGAGATGATTTAATATATTTGTGTAAGGGCTTGCGAAATTGTAGTTTTTGTACCAATTCTGGATTTTCTGCCGGTATTAGTTCAAAAGTTATTTAGCCATTTCGGTACTTTTTAGAAGTCAAATATATACATTAACTATAAACAACTTTAGATTTTGCTATGAGTTTAGTTGTTTTTAGCATACTCACTGTTAAAAATACAGATAAAGTTTACCAAACACACTGAGATAATTTAATTTCCATTACTAATTCGTGTGTCGATTTCAAAAGTTCGTTCGAAATAACATAACACTTGGTCGATTTAATTTTGATAGGGCTGTAGACACAAACACAAAAAAGATGTTTCAAAAATAAATTAGTTGCACATGTTCTAACAATATACCTAGGTTTTTCATGTTAGAGCATGGGAACAAAAGATCAGATGACTCCCCTTGAAATGTTACCTAAACAGGGGAGTAACAAATTAAATTCGTTGTTTATTAAACTGTTGTTTAAAATTATTTCTATATTCACGTTTTTATTCGGATAAATGCTGATTTATTCATCATAAATGACAAAATTAATCAAAATTTTTTTTACTAGTTTAAAAAAATAAAATAAAATGAAGTAAATATTTAATTATAAATCATTGGTAAATTATAATACATACTTATTTTGCTTAAAAAGTTACCCTGCAAAGAAGCCGGTAGATATTCCTAAAGTTTTACTATCAATTGCGTACCAAATACAATCTATATTTCTTGCAAAAATAAAATGTATTGTCATGTTTTTTTAAACCGTGAAATTTTATAGGGAGGAAATTTATTAAATTTTAGCAAATTAATAGATCACCATTGTAAATATAAATATTATTTAAATGAAGTTAACAGTTAAGACTAATAAGAGTTTAAGGACATTTTCTGTAAAGGAACTACTTACTGGTTTTTCAAACGTAAAGAGAAAGATAAGTTGGAATTACTAAATTTGCAAACTGTTTTTTTTTTTTTAAATTTTCATCGCTGCCTTTTGACCCAATGCCCCAAGCAATTCATTTAAATTTCGTATCGTTTCAATTTAGCTTCCTGGACACCTGAAGTGATCAAATATATTAGAATTAATATATATATATATATATATATATATATATATATATAGAGAGAGAGAGAGAGAGAGAGAGAGAGAGAGAGAGAGAGAGAGAGAGAGAGAGAGAGAGATTATTAAAATTGAGCATAGCGTTCGAACGTCTTTTCCTTCATTCTGTATACATTCTGAGTGTTGTACTCATGAGAGGAGAAACAACTAAGTCTGTATTAATTGACTAAATATGTGCTATATTGGTAAGAGGTGAAGAAATCAGAGTTTTTGTCTTGTGCACAGTCTGTGTGCTGGTTTGAAAAGAGAAAATATTATCTTGGCTTTAGTTGTAGACACCTTATGTGCCATGTTGATAAGGGAAAGATCATAGGCTGTAGTCATGGATAGAAACTTATTATTCAGGGTTACTTGGTCGCTTGGTGGGTAAATCATGTAGTCTGAAGTTGAAATTCAATGTCTGGATTTAAACTTCTATGAAGAAACTCATTATGGGTTGACATGACATATTGTAGTAGTCGGAAATAGGAATCCAGTGTGATCATACTGAAGTTGAAATTCAGCGAATGGAATGTTTTACTGTTACAAAGAGGAATTAAAGTGAAAGATGGATTAAAAAAAATTTTCACGTTATTTTCATAACTGCTCGTAATGAGCTACTTGAAATAAATCAATTTAAAATACTCTATATACAATAGTATATATTATAAAATCAAAATAATACATAGTCCTACATAATAAACAAGATAAAACATAACATATTATGTAATAAATTGGACTTAATCACAGCGACAAAGACATTACAATGCCGAAAGTGTAGGTCTGGGTACCAAAACCATTAGGGAAACGTTCACCAGATCAAGTGCTGCGGATGATGAAAACTCAGAACATGGGCCTAATGACGTAGAGACGCACAGTCGTCAATGTGAAGCTGAAGGAGCGTCGTCAGACTCTAGTGATTGTGATTGACGATGCTTCACTGAAGTCACCTCAAGCTTATAAAAGAAATCACCTCTCAAAAGCTGATTTCAGAGTAACCTCTAACCCAAGGAAGGATGATTGTGTTTTATTTTATGTTTACTTTTCTAGTAAAAGGATAGTTAAGGTAAAATTGTATCCCATCATGTTCATTATAGTAATTAGATTAGATATAAAATAGACTAGTTTGGGTAAAAGATATGACTATTACTAGTATTTTAATACTAATATAATCCATGTATAGTTGAAATTTATGCTCACTGATATCTAATTAGATATAATGTAAAATAGATAAAATAATAGGATAGATAATATTAAGAATAGAATGTAAAGGCCAAAGAATAGAATGTAGAGGAAGAAAATTGTCTTGGCAGTTTGAATGTAGAGGACGAAAATAAATAAAGAGAAGTGGGCAAAGACCCTAAGGGTCGATCCTAGGTAGAGCCCGCTCCAGGGGGGCTGCGCCCCGGTACCGCTTTCACTTCCCAAAAATTTGTAACCGGCAGTTCTCGTGCTAGCTATAAATGGGAGAGTGTGGGTGGTATCGGGGCTTAGTCTTCTGGGAGTCAGGGAACCTTCAACCAGATAATAGTGTTTCTTGATCTTGAAATATGGTTTAACAGTGGCGATAATGTAAACACATTTTTCCTGAATTAATGAAAACGGTGTTTGCAACGTTGAACGTAAACGCGTTTATAATTTTGAGTATTTTATCTCTCTCCCGGATTAAATATAAAAATTCTACCAATTGTGGGTTGTTATATATATACAGACATATATAGACATAATATCTACCAAATGTTATATATAATATGGGTCAGAAACTGACCAGATAGAATATACGATTTTACACATTACTATAGATATTAGATTCACATCTAATACATCGAAATGTAAGATTAACTCTTGCGATGGCAATTTTCTGAACAGATTGCTATTTCGTAAAATGAAATGGAATAATTTTCATGTTGGTCAATTTTTTTTACTGACATAACTTTCGATGTCGGTTTGAATTAGATGAACGGTACTCTTATAATAAATTTGGTTATTATAATCTTACTTTCTGGAGGTAAGGAGGATACATTTAATGGTCTATCTTCCTGTACAGGTTTCAATCGATGTAATAAACTATCATCGTTAGAACGTATGAAAGTTATTGTAAAACCTAACTTATTAAATCGTTATTTTAACATCATCAAAAAACCAACTCTCCTACTAAATAAAAATCTTTCTTTCTTAGAACCCTTGTGTTTAAATCTGTAGTTTTGTATTGCATTCAAATCTGTAATTTTGTACTAAACACTACCTCTAATGGAACTCTTATGCTTGGATGGTCGACATCGTCAATTATATGATTATGTTTTTTAATTTAAATTTTTGTAAATTGATACCGTAAAAAATTATGGATGAGTTTTTCCACATCTGCTCTCTGTGTTGACGTAAACTGAATGGTGTTATGACAATCAATATAACAAAGGATTGGAACATAGGAAAATATAAAAATCAAAAGACGATATTAAAATTAGCTCTAGGAACGATTAATAAACGTTCATCGAGCGATCTTACGTTTTTAAAACGTTCAATGTCAACGTTCATAGAACGGCCATAGTTTCCACGTTTTAAAAATGTTCACCGTTAAAGTACTACAACGGAAATTCGTTGTATGGGGTTATATTTTGGTCAAAAAAGAAAAATATCAAAAAATAATCCCAATGCAAGGTTTGGATGTTTTGTAGAACTTTTTACTGCTTATAGCCGGTCGGTGAGATTGAACTATGAAATGGTCCAAGGTCAAATCTTACCGACTTGTTCTAACGGTAAATTCCTATGTCGGCGGATTTTGAATTGAAAAATCATTTTTTATGAATTTTGAAAATGTGAAATAATAAGGTATAAGGATATGTAGTTGTAATACAAGTCGTATGCAATACATATCTAGTACTGTTATTTCATATTAACTAACAGACGTTACGACATATTTAAATGAAGAATTTAAAATTTTTCAAAATTAATAAAAATTAAAAAACCTTGATATTTTTGAAAATAAAATGTAATTTTAAGTTAAAAGTATTCTTGATAAAAGTTGGAAAAAATTGATATTTAAAAAGTTAGCAGAAAAGGTTAAGTATAAAAGCTAATAAAAGTAAATAAAAATAAATTTTGAAAAAAGGATTGTATAGAAGTAATTAAATAAATAAAGTTATACTATAATTAATGATTAAAAATATAAATTTGAGTAAAACAAAAGAGTTATGGTTTTCACGCTATATTATGAAAAGGAAAAAAGATAAGAAGTGGAAATTTTGCAAAAAGAGGTTAAAACCTAATATCTAAAAGTTGTGTAAATTTCAGGAAAATCAGTTAATAAATAAACCCCAAACCCAAAGGTGTGAAAATATGCACGGGATTACATCACTACCAGAAGTCGTAGAATTGTGTTATCACGGCTAGTGCGTTTAAATTACGAAATAAACAAAGTTACAAAGTTTGAAAGAAAAAACTTTAAAGGTGTAAGAATTAAAAACTGTAAATTACGCAAATTCTTACGTAAGCTATTGAAGGCGAATGAATAGTCCGAGAAATGTCATTCGAAGTGCGGGAAATTGCCGCGGTCGAGAGCTACAATACACCGGTTACGAAAAAACGCAAAAACTGTTAGGAAAAGTGTTATAGACAATTAAAAGGAAAACAATGAAGATTTTTTCATCAGCCAGTTGCAAGTTGCAGGGTTTAAATGTTCAAGGATAAGTGACGTAGTTGGAGGCGGAGCTAGGATACCAACTTACAGCAAAAATAAATTAAAGGATTAATTAGAACAAAGTGATTAAAAAGGACAATTTAAAAACAGTAAACATAATAAATAAATTAATAATAAATAACTGAACCACCTACACCAAAAATAATCAAGAAATTGCATAGAAATACACCATAAATGGAAATATCGTATCGGTCCAGTGAGGGAAAAAAATTGGTATCGATATACGATAGTTTTTGGCTATAAAAAGAGCCGCACGAATCTCATAGAGGTCTCTCGTAAAAAAATTGTCAAAGTAAGTGCTAGGGGTGATTATGCCCGGGGGCTCTCTTGGAAAAAATCGTCAAAACAGTTGCTAGGGGTGATTATGCCCGGAAGGTCTCTCGTAAAAAAATTGTCAAAGTAAGTGCTAGGGGTGATTATGCCCGGAAGGTCTCTCGTAAAAAAGTTGCAGAACAGTTGCTAGGGGTGACTATGCCCGAAGGTCTCTTGGAAAAAAACGTGGAAACAGTTGCTAGGGGTGACTATGCCCGAACGTCTCTTTTAAAAAATAGTTTGAAGAAGTTTAAGTGTTACTATGCCAAAGTATTAAAACAGCGTCAGCGAGAGCGATAGAAGGTGATAGATTCGAACAACCAGCCAGCCTTCTAAACTCCATGGAGAAGCTATAAGACAACTTTAATCGAAATTCAACCAACCAGACACCAGAGGACCATCAGCATCTCAGGACTCAGGAGCTACAACACGGCGGACAAGGTCTGAGAAAATCCAAATTTCCTTTTTTAAAGGGCAAAATTGGCCCGATTTTAGAGTCTCACTGATTTTCCTGAGATAAATTTTTTTTTGTGTGTAATTAAATAAATATATAAACTAGATAATGTCAAAATCATGTGTGAATAAAAATCTTTTTCGTTAAATAAATTTAATAAATTAAATAATTTGAATTCAGAAATAATGGAAATTTTTGTTTTCTATATATCAATTGTAAGAAATTCATAAGTAATTGCCTTCTGCTCAAAAGAAAAATATTTAGTTATTATCCATTAATTTTATTAGAGAAATTGTTTGAATTTTATTTTGTTGACTTGTGTCAAGTTTTTATTTCAGTTGTTTTATTTCAGTTAATTAAAAGAATTAATTTTTTCATTTATCCTCTAAATCTGTGTTTTATTTAGAATTGGTCACACATTTATATGTTGTATTTTCAGGTTCGTTATTATAAAAAAGGGTAAAATATATTGTATCAAAAAGGTATTCCTAAGGACACACCTGCGAGATTAAAATTCAAAAGTAAAGTAAATTCGTGTTCTCCCTGAGAAATAGGGTAATCGTAAATACAGTTACTGGAAGTCGTAAATAAAAAGGGGGGTACCGGTAATTTGGGGCAACTCAAATTATCGAAGAAGTTATTCAATCCAGGCCAGCAAGATAGTAAGCCAAAAACTTCCAGTGGATTGGATAATTTATTCTTTTTGTCACGCGAGAACGAATCCTGTAGGCTAAAAATCTCAGGATTCGAGACTGTTACGTATTAATTAAGATAGGGGGCGTAATTAGTCTGACTCTAAAAAAGATAGAGTTTTTTCGTTGTAGATAGAAGATGGCGCCCATACGGTGAAGCCCGAATAATTGTTTTTAAATTAGTAGTTATAAAAAGTACAGGGTGAGTGATTAGTACGTGTTATTGACAAGTAATACGGACTGGTTGTTTGCATTGTATAGTGTAGCTGCTATTTGGGAAAATTAGGCTAGGCTTCAAAGGATACGGATACAGTATATTTTACCTAAATGTGTATGCTTAGTATAAGATGTATAGTTTATAAGTATACTACATACCTTAAATTCTGGTGATCTGTGTTGGTTGTATAATTTGGGAGGGAGTGAAATAAATAAAAAATAATAATAATTAAATAATTAAATTCGGGTATAAAAAATAGAAAGATTAAAATAAATAAATTAAATAAAGATAGAATCAAGTAAAAAAATAATTAATAAATTTCTTAATATTAAATAAATAAATAAATAAAAACAAAATGGCGGAAAAGACCCAAGAAGGTAAATCGTTAATGGCCTACTTAGAAAAGAGAGAAAAAGATGAAAAGGCATTAAGGGAAAAAGAAAAACAAGAAGAAAGGGGGTTAAGAGAAAAAGAAAGACAAGAGGAAAAGGTGTTAAGAGAAAAAGAAAGGCAAGAGGAAAGGGCGTTAAGAGAAAAAGAAAGACTAGAAGAAAGGGTGTTAAGAGAAAAGGAAAATGAAATAAGGGACAAGAGAGATAAGGAATGGAGGGAGAAGGAGAGCAGAGAAAGGGAGAAGGAGAGCAGAGAAAGACAACAGGAAAGAGAAGAAAGAAGGGCACTCTGGAATAAAATAGAAGGGAGAGTTCAGGGAATAGAATCAGAAGTAGCTAATAATGCGGCTCAACAAGAGGTTTTTAAAGCTGAAGTGGAGGGGGAGTTTAGAGAAGTTAATGGTAAAATTGAATCATTAGCGGAAAATAGTAAAGTAGTAAATTCCAAAGTAGATAAATTGGAAAAAGATAATAAATTGTTAGAAAATAAAGTTAGAATTATTGATAAAAAAGTAGGTGAAATAAATTTAGGAGGAATTAGTAGCAGAAATATAATAATAAATAGAATTGATAACGAAAATGTAAAAGTTGAGTTTTGGGGTAATCCTAAGGAAAGGCCCATGCAATTTATTAGGCAGATAGAAAATTTATTAGAAGAAATTCAAGTGGGAATGGATGATAAGGAAAAATTAAAGGTTGTCGAACGACATTTAAGGTCAAATGCTGAGTTATGGTGGAATGTAGTGAAAACCGCGGATATGGGTTATAGTGACTTTAGGAAACTGTTTATAGATCACTATTGGAACTTGCAATCTCAAAAAATTGTTCGAAATAAAATTGAATATGGGAAATTTTTTGAAAATGGAAATATGACTAAAGCCGAATATTTTTGTTTACTTGTAAATAAAGCAAGCGATTTAGAACCACCGATCCCGGAACAATATTTAATTTTCACGATTATGCAGCATTTTAGGGAGAATATTAGGATGACTAGTATGGGGAAACCCATGGAAAATATTCAAGAAGCACTCACGTTTCTAACTAGTGTCGATACGATGGAGGAATCGCGTAGGGGAAACTGGAATTCCAATCCGGAGAGGGATAATAGGCAAACCAAAACCTTTCCTAATAACCCTAACCAGAGATCCTATGGTGACACCCAAAATAAACCTCGACCTCCAAACCTTTCGAAACCTGGTCCATCAAAAAACCATCCTAACTCGCCTAGGAATTTAAATGGGTAAAAGAGGCCTTTTTGACACCTAATAGACCATCGGATTACACTAAGGCTGCGGATAAAATAATAAATAATAAACAAAGTAGAAATTTAATAAACAATGAAAAAATTAATAAAGAAAATTTAGAAAATAAACAAACCATTCATCATAATAAAAATAATCTAATAGGAGGAAGCAAGAAACCAAATTATCGTGTTTACGACTCTACTAATCAATTAGGGGGGAGTAAACAAAATAATAGATGTCAATCGTTAACATTCGAGTCAAAAATTAAAAATAGATGTGATTCTAGGGAAAATCAACCAGAAAATAAATGTAAACAATCGAGTTATGTAACGTCAGGAGACAATCTGCGTCATAATGTTGAACCACCAGTTTACAAACAACCTACGAACTCTAATTTTAATTCAAAAATAACGAAAGATAAAGGCGGCTTCCACTACGGAGTGCGAGATAGGGGCGCTTCGGTCTCTACAAAACAAATTGTAGAGGAAAAACTAATCCCGAGTCCGCAGGAAACATCTAAACTGTGTTATTATAAAAAAGGGTAAAATATATTGTATCAAAAAGGTATTCCTAAGGACACACCTGCGAGATTAAAATTCAAAAGTAAAGTAAATTCGTGTTCTCCCTGAGAAATAGGGTAATCGTAAATACAGTTACTGGAAGTCGTAAATAAAAAGGGGGGTACCGGTAATTTGGGGCAACTCAAATTATCGAAGAAGTTATTCAATCCAGGCCAGCAAGATAGTAAGCCAAAAACTTCCAGTGGATTGGATAATTTATTCTTTTTGTCACGCGAGAACGAATCCTGTAGGCTAAAAATCTCAGGATTCGAGACTGTTACGTATTAATTAAGATAGGGGGCGTAATTAGTCTGACTCTAAAAAAGATAGAGTTTTTTCGTTGTAGTACATTAACTTCAGGCTTCTGACTTCATTTGCTAAGTCGGTTATACTTTTAGAACCCAATTTGAGCTGTTTTCAAGCAATACGAGGAGGAAGAAAATGATTTTAGTTCACCGACTTATTGTTCTAGGAATAACCCACATTCACACAGGGTCCAACGATGCAGAGTGCATGATTTCAAAGACGTGTTTTGTCTATTGACATCCTGACCAATG
Source organism: Aphrophora alni (assembly GCA_963513935.1). Classification (NCBI taxonomy): domain Eukaryota; kingdom Metazoa; phylum Arthropoda; class Insecta; order Hemiptera; family Aphrophoridae; genus Aphrophora; species Aphrophora alni. Next base: position 66,342,459 of record OY740772.1, read on the forward strand.
AACGTAGAGGCTTTTACGGAGTAGCAGTTAGAACATGAAGTTTCTAACATCAACATCCAACTATTTGACTGATAGAATCAGAAAGAGAAAGAGAAATGCACTCACAGTCTATCATCTACTGAAACGTGGGTCAAAACCGACATGGTGATTGGTGAGGTTCCTCACAGGGCATGGATGCCTCTGGTGAGATTCTTGAGAGCCACAGTGATCTAATCGAGCGACGTAGCAGTGGCCTACTACTACTGTTGAACTGTTCTTTGAATGTTTTCTAAAAATGAATCATTTTTGGACATACGTTTGTATAAGAACCTTTTTCGATATATTGGTATCTAGATCAGTGCCTAAATTGTGGAACCCTACTTACTAAACACTCTATATATTAAGAACAACATTGTGGAATTTAAAATTTGAAAAACGTGAATGTATTAATCATTACAATTGATATGCAAATGTCCCATTAAAAAACAAATAAGTTTATGTTAGCACACTAAAATGGAACGATGTTTATATTTTCGTCCAGTAAATAATTTATAAGCATAACAAAAAAATACGCAAATGTTAGGTAAACGGCATTTCAAGAAAACAAACATTCTATAATGTTGTAAACATATCATAAAAATATCGGTAGTTGTTCACTTTACAGTAATCTCGGCAAGCTTTATATATTTAGTGGCAGATTGTTAAAGTATGTTAAACATTTAACAAATCGTTAAAGTATTTAACGACTCGTTAAATTATGTTCTGTTTTTCTTACCTCTGTTAGTGTTATTGGTTAGTTAAATCCGATATTAAATAACAGATAATGAAATTACAGTCATTGAAAATCTTACGATTCCTTTGTGGTTTATCACTATAGCAAATAGACCCGGGATCTGTTTAAAAAAAGAAGAAAATTATATTAAAACTTGTAACTTATGTTTATAAAACCTGTCACTTATATTTTATAAGTGTCGGGCCGTAAATTATTAGTTAGGTTATAAGTATATCAATCTAGTTTTATAAACATAGACAATGTAAAATTCAGACCTTAAATTTTGGATTGTAAAATAAAAGCATGTTTGCATTTATAATTTTGTTAAATTAAATGCTTAAACGCTTCCTTGAAGTGTTTTGTTTACCTAAAATTAAAATTTTGGGTATGATCATGTATTAATTAAACCTAATCTCATACAGGCCTCATGTAGACTGTTGAATTAATCTTAAATTCTCTACATAACCAACAAAAAAAATCTTTAAAGCCTCAAGTACTTTGTAAAACAATTGTTACATGTATTTCCTAAAATAAATCGAGCAAGGTACATAAAGGCACAAGTGCTTTTTAAAGACTAATTTAGGTTTAGTTTTTAATCTCATCACCCCGAATATTTCAAGATATAATTCAAGAAATACTGATGAGATGAAAATGGCAATGCGATAAACCCATGGTAGGCTTATATGTTCTGAATTCATAGATTCATCGATGTGTACAATTTATATTCTAGAATATTGATCGCCTTAACTGAAAACCAAATCCTCACCCCCTCACTGTTGGGTCTCTGTCGCAAGTAATTCACTTCTTTGGGATCGAACAGAATCCTTCTATTATTTATATTTTATTCAAATTTATGCATATCTATAGAAGTATCTTGAAAAGTATATTAAATTCTAGAGAATATTTCCGGGAACAGAACAGTATAAAAGTTTAAGTAAATAGTATATTGTTATTTTATATAACTGTAACTTTAAGAAACTTTAAAAACGTTTCAAATTATAAATGTAAACATCAAATAAGTAATGAATGAGGAAGTTTTTTTGGGAAAGTTTTAGAAAACAACTCATATTTCTATTTTTATGTAATAGTGTTCATAATGTTTCAGTCACACCCTTATATTGCAAAGATTCTAGTAGGAGCACCTATGTTTCTGATTTGAATATTTCCAGCAACTGTTATGAATTAGTTATAACTGATTGTCCTTCTCTCCAGTATTTAATGTTCCAAAAATATGTTTCTTATTGACTACTTGATGTGCATGTCAAGCTTCCGTGAGTTAAACTCAGAGTGTTTAAATGTTTCTAGAATGCTCCGTTACGAAGTTTTAACCTTTGAAGTCCTACTCATCTAGAGTCTTTTTTATTAGATTGGTTTAATGATCCATAGAACTTCCTCCTTGAGTAATCTCTCCAACAATTAAGGGTATCTAATTTAACCCACTTCTCAAAAATGTTCTTTACACAGTTTATTATTTTCGCAATCAAATTCTGGGTTAAAGAGTGGCCCTTAGTCAAACTGTTCGTTTTCTCGATATAACCATGCATCAAACTTAATTCTACTTCATTTAGAGTTGAGAGCATAACAAGGTCTGGTGACACTACTATACTAACAAAGAATTGTATGCTCTTGTAGCTTTTATCGCCGTGAGACTGTTCGACCTATCATATGCTCATCGTTATATTTTCTTACCAGGAACAGCTGTGCACATTCCACTATGTGTCTTGCCACAGTTTTCATCTTACTGGGACCACTCATATATTTCTTCTTTTAACTTCGCTGGCAATCGGGTCTTTTATTCCTTAAATTGTAGATGTTCTCAATCTCCGAAACATGATCTTCGGTCAACGACGTTTAGAGATTGACTAGTTATCTCCAAAGACAGTAATTTGTTATGTATAAATAATCATTTCGGATCTTTTGTTAAACTGTGAGAGCATGAATGAAATTGTTTCAAATTTTTGAACTCTATTAGTTACTTTTCGTGCTTGATACTTTCTGAAAAGAACCCTTAGGGGCTCACTTACGTGAGTACGGGTATTGGTAATCCTGACGGAATCTAGTTGGAACTATCTTTTTTAATTTAGTCTTGGGTTAAATCTCTCTCTTTCATCTTTCCTGCCAGGTTTTATTGACCAACTCTTGTTCTTTTCCAACCCTGGCTATTAGAATATTCGATGGCCTAGAGTGTTTATTTTATATACTTTTTGTTTTGTAAGGCGATAATGACTGAAACGGTCTTTACCTTTAAAACAAGAACAAAAAATGAAGTGTTAGATATCTACTGTCTTTTGTGTTACATTGCATAGAGGTTTACTTTAAATGACGTATTTTTAAACATGTACAAAGAAACAGTACTGCTCCAGTTTAAAACTAATGCAAGACTTGTGTAAAGCCAAGTTTAAAATACACAAGATTTTACATCTTAGTTGAGCTGATGTTAAATTTAATGTTTTGTCTTTAATTGGAATAGTTTCGTAATATCCCTCCAACTGCAGCTCAGTTTAATGTATCTTCCTAACTTACTTCTGTAGAAGTCATTTTATAATATGTTTATTTTATGCCTTTGGGGAAAATCTGATTACGACTTTCTTCATGTCGCTGTTGCTCATCTAATATATATTTATACATAAAGTTATGTGTATGTATAAGGAAGAATTTATTTATACATAACAACTCATCAACAATTAGTTTAATTTGAATCAGTTTCGCGTGTTATCTACTCCACCGTCTTCATTAGTATAACTAGGATAATATTAAAAGGGAGAAAAATAACAACAAGGAATAAATAATTGGTTGAAAGGTATTTAAGATTAAATTATTTATTGAACGAATATGTAAACCAGTCATTTTGAATAACTTCTCCAATAAAATCTGGTGTGAACAATCAGTATTGCTTTTCAGAGTCGGTGGGGGTTAGAAACCATATTATAATAGGTATAGATTCATAATTTATTGATAAAACAATTGTAGGTGTTTATTATTGTAAATTTTCTATGTAACTGATATTATTTATTGAATGTTGATTACATTGTTCGAAATTTACCTCGGTTTTTACGTTATGGGCACTGGTTTCCTACACAAAATTTTAAAAACCACAATTTTGAAAATTTGTATTAATTGTTCGCTTTCTATGAAACTTATGTTTTTAATGCTTTTAAAACGCTGAACTGGAATTTACTTCGTTTTTTATGTGCGTAATGGAAAAGTACGTGCTGGCCACATCAAATTGTAAAAGGATTAAATTTCCTCTAACTGCTGTCGAATCGAAACAAAAAGATTTCGTCACAACTCATTCGCGAAAGTTCCTAATAAGGTTGACAATCATTTTGGGTCTCGAAAAGTTTGTTTTTGTGTCACTTTAGTATGATTATTTCATTGTATACGTTAAAAATTAACCCTCATTCAAGAGGGTTCAAACATGATTTTTTTACACTAATGTACTTGGTCACATACAGAGTTCAGGTCGTATTCTTTGAGCAGTCTCTATAGGACCATGGCGTAAGTGTTGCCGAACCCAACACCCAGTGTGCATCACCTGTAAACAGTCTACTCAGGATGATCCTATCCCTACTAGCTTGTGGAAAAAACAAGGAGAGAGAGAGAGAGAGAGAGAGAGAGAGAGAGAGAGAGAGAGAGAGAGAGAGAGAGAGAGAGAGAGAGAGAGAGGAATGAAAAATAAGTTTGTGCGAGATATCACGGTAACTCAACGTGCTGATAAAATGGAGCATGACCTCCATAGGCAGATCTTTTCGGCAACGAGGAGATAATAAACATAGTAGAGAAAGGTCAAACAGGTCGTTAAGAGGGAATCGCACTCTTAATAGAAGAACTACCCAAGTCAGAGACAAGACATAAAGGTCTAAGAAACATCCCGCTGCCGCCACTATGACAAGATGACCCAATGAGAAGAGGCTTGAGTAATTCAGGAGTATGTTCACAGGCGAAAGAATTCCTGAGGAATTATAACAGGAGAAGGTCGTGAGAAAGTATCAGGCTAAGTGGAGAACGCTGACATGGTTTCTACCGGTTTATACTCAGGAATTTCCTTAGAAGGATTGAAATAGAAAATGATAGGACTAACAGAATCTGTCAAGTAGTGGAGAAGACTTCACCTAATTTAATAATCGATTGAAGTGCAGCAGCGCACAAGAGAGCTAGAAGTCTGAATGCGCACCACTTCAGTGTAGAGGATATACATACCTTTGACCCTCTTCATTTGCTACACTTCCCTGCTACTATAGAAGACAGTTCCGTGTCTTAGAAGAAGTAGGGTAGCACAATATATCTCTGGAAGTCTCAGACCCACATCACTACTACTACTATTACTCTGCATCTCTGCTGTTTTAAGTTTGAGACACAACATTATTGTTAACCTCTTTTCCTACTTATAATCTGATTGAATGTATGAATGAGTATCGCCAATGAATACACACCATGTTTCATCAATGTCAGTGACTTGTATTATTCCTTTTTAATCACCACGTTTGTATCCTGTGAGTTCATTCGTTAACATAGTTTAATGTTGAAACTATGGGTTATGAGATTGGCAATGTATGTAACTATATCTATAAGCATTCTCATAAAATTTAGATTCGTGTAATTTGACTCTTATAGGAAACATATTTTATTAGAAGTTTAACAGATTTTATTAATTAAATCATGAGGATGTATTTAATTTTTGTATCTCATTTTGAAATTTCTATAAGTGAATTGGAAGGGAGTATTTTTTAAGTAACATATTGTATTTCACCGTAATTCTCACAATACACAAGACATAAAGTGAAATTACAAAATAAAATAATTTATATTTTTTGTTTTTAAATGTATTAAAACATATTGCTAATCTAAAGGCAGAAATGGTAACTATTTTATAATATGAAAGGGCTTTTCATTTCTGATTTAGTCGGTATACGAAGTATAAGGTAATTTTGGTAATGACCAAAATTTGGAGCTTAGTTTTTTGACCGATCCTCACGTTACATGTCCTTAGGAAACAGAAAATATTATTTACGACAGGAAGTCTGTCCATCGTCGTCACCTGTACGTAAGCACTATAGCGGCAACAAAAATTAAAAATAGGAATATGAAATTTGTTATAGGGGACTACAGCGTGTTAATATAGAACCCTACTGAAGAAAAAAAATTGAAAATATCAATAGGCAAATATTTTTTGGCGTTAAGCCACAATTAGAATTGTCACTGTAGGACGTGCCGGCGGTGATTTATTTGCCATGTGCAAGGCGAGGGTTCTTGGGAGCCGTGTGTGTCAAGTAGTGACCAACGGTCAGAGTTTTTTTTTTTACCGGCGATCGATTTAAGAAAAATGTAACCACGTGTTTTCAAGAAAAAGTTATCCTTAAAAATGGCTGGCTAAGACTATTTGGACGGATCTAAAGTCCATTATTAAAGGAGTATGGATGATTAAGTGCTTACGATTATTACTTGTAATTGTATCAGATATAGTTATGACCGGCAACGGTTTTGTTATCATTGAAGCAGATCACGTTTCCACTTAATGATTTATTAATATGTAAGTAACTACCAGATTAGTATTTTATGTATAATTATTAATAGTTTAAAGTCATTATAAAGCTGGCTTAATGTATCAGTGACCTGGAGTGTTTATTGGAATAATGGCTAACACGCTTACCTAACCACTAGTTCGACAATTATTTTGCAGAACCATAAATCTATAATCTGTCACGTCCCATAACTATAACAAACATCGCAATTTAAACTTTTTTTTTTGACCATATTTCATGTGCTACTTAACTTAAAACATACTAAATTAGATAAAAATTACAGGTTGTGATTCTGTAGGTAGTGGTATCAACCCCGCCTTTATAGGCTACTATGGCAAATAGTGAAATGATTACCAAAATGTAATTTTGAACCCTGACCACCCAAGATAATTTGATATTCATACAATAGAGGTCAAGAAATACGTGTGATATACAGAAATACTAGGTTCAGAAAACTTATGTAACGACATTTCCAACAAAGCCCAAGGAATTTGTGGGCATTATAAAAGGATCTGCTTGTATTATATTGTATCAAGTAGAACTGGTCAAGTATAATGATGGCTGCCACCAACTTGTTTTGTCTAAGAGCGTGATTTAATTAATTTACTGTGGACAATTATTAGCTCCGCTTTCATAATGGCTGCGGGTACCTGAAAACTATTTTACTTATTTCCCACAAAACTTAGAACAGAGAATAATCAAAAGGAATAGTTTCGTATCTCATAATATTAAGTTTCGTAGTTTCATAGTATTATAAAATATAATACTAAAGTTATGTTATGGGTTATTACAATCTTCCTTTGGCTTCTAAAGCTTCAAAGTTTAATCCAGTTCAACTCGTATTCTTGCTAACAAGTTAGTCTGATTATTTGAAACCATATCCGCTTTATTTCTTGGAAACGGAACTACACAAATTCCTAGATTTACTTAAGTCATAAAACCACAAACACCCTTCACTAATCTGTCGCAAGACCCTAGCCAATGTATTAAATATACTTGTTAAATATATTTGTTACGAATTCAATAATAATCCCACAACTTCCTACTTTGATAGTTTAATTTTTGTATAGAAAAAGAAAGTGGGGAGAGAGTAATTATTAACAATCCTAAAATTAAGATAATTTGATTGTGCTGAAATGCACTACACAATTATTACACCACCCAGGTTAGTGATACAAATTTGATCTTTAAAATTTGTTAAGAGTGGAGATACATAAATCAATTTTGTTGTAATTCTGTTAGTTATTGCTACGATTTATTACGGGGTTCTTTTAAGTTTATAAGAAACAAATGTTTTCTTATTTAAAGACGAAAAACTTCTCGGCCTTTTTAAAAAGTACACAAAATAGTATAAATTACCCCCCCCCCCGTATAGCTCTCGAATACTCTAATTCACGGAATAGAACTAGAATTAGTCAAGAGAGGTATGGTAGGAAAAATGAAAGAGAGGGATCTAACATAAGAATACATGAAAAGAAAAGTAGTTCCATATAGGGCCCCTTTGTATTTCCACGCCTGTACTTACTATAGTGAGCTACTGAGGGTGATAATAAGAATAAATTGTTTACATATTGCTTGATAAAATTTATAAGTAGTTTAAATTGCCACTAATAAGAATATCATAAAAACTTTAAAATAACATGTTTATCTTCAAATTTTCCTATTGATCATTTTTAAAACGTTTAAATTATTAAATACTATTTTATTTTAGCAGTTAAATTTAGAAATCATATTTGAAATACAAGTTTTTAAAAATACTTTATTGTACCATCAGTTAAGATATCTTTATTTGAATATTTTAAAACTAGTTCCTTTGTAGCTATATTGCTATATTGGGGTAATGGATGTGTATACTGTTTTATCTAATAATATAGTAAAGGTTTAAAGTAATTTACAGTTACAGGTTATTAATTAAAAATGCAAATGGAAGACGGTAGTAAATGAAATGATTATTGATAAAGTTTTTGTTAAATGTGAAGAGGACAACTGATTATGCCAAACCTCATTTATTAACTTTTAGTAATCAATTGACAAAAAATGTAAACATACCTTCACCACCGCCATCATTAATTTTAGAATTTATATTTTTAAGAAGTTGATATTATTCACAGCGTTGTTTTTACTATTTACGTGCACGACAAATTTTATGTATTTTTTCGCACCATAAACTTACCTTAGTTTCAGATCTTCTAATTCTACATTCATAATTCTTTGTTCTCTACATAATAATAGAACAAAGAGAGCAAAGAAAAATTACTTCCGTGAGAGACAAATATCCGGCGTCCCTAATTTCTACGAAAACAAGTTTACTAGATTTAAAGTCGCCATGGTTTGCACTGCATTAATTCTTTAAGGTAATTTTAAATAACAATAAATCTGTCACACATATTATAAAAAATATGTTTTAAGTTTCTAAACGATTAGGCTACACTTCCATAACTAAGGTAGACAAGAGAAAACCTATTGTTGTGATTCATAGCCTCTTTCTGTGTCACGGGAAATATGTATGATGGCCTAATGGTTGATGCCCTAATCATGTTTATTCAAAGAGAACTCCTTTGAATATGCGAAACACTAAAAAATGTAGGTGAAATTAAATTACTCTTTATTTTACGTGTTTTAAAATTAAGAGCAGGACGCAAAAATAGAGGGTGTTTACATTGTTAAATATCTCCAGAAAAATAAAAAAGTTGCACGTGGAACGAAACAAACGTTTTAAATCGGTATGTGAAGCAAAAAAGAAATGATATAAAAAGAATGTACATTTTACTGTAAGTCGGATTAGGGGCGCAAACAACTATGGGAGACGATTAATAGATTTAAGAGTAAAACTAATAGATGTGCAACAACTATAGAGACGGAGAGAAGGGTTCAGTATTTTAAAAGCCTTTTGAATCCGACACTCTTAGTCAATTCAATTTGATGCACAGCCAGCCACTTATAGTAGTTGATTTTCTTGACAGTGTCTTTACCATGTGAGAATTACTGTTTGTATTAAATAAGGTTAAAAACGGTTAGGCTTCGAGGTGTGATGAAAATCAATTGTATTTTTTAAATAGCTCAAGAACCCTTTGTACAAAAATTACTGCAAATTTACAATGGGATTTAAAGATGTGGTCACGTTACAGATATCGATTATCCGTTATGTAGATCCGTTAGGGGATCTTAATATCGTAACTATTTAGGGTTGTTATTTATCGATTGTATTACCAAAATGTAGGCCTAAACAAGCTTACTATACAATCGTTTAAATTTGTGGGTGACTGAGTGTAATATCTTGAATGAGTATTAGACAGATATTTTGAAAGGTTATTTATCCACTATTAACATTTTATTTAATCCTAAAACTATGATTAATATGAGTTTATACCGTCTTTTCATTGACTTCTCATCGGTCTTTGACACCATGAATTGTATTTCAACCTGTATTGATATGCTGTGTCTAAAAGATTTGTGTAGAGACACAAAATAAGGAGTATGGAATAAGGGTGGAGTAACGGATTGTTTTGAGACGGCAACGTGAATAACGTAATGTTGTATATTAAGTCCTATTCTATTCTCGCTCTTAATTATTAATGATTTTCCAGATATCTTAAAAATGGGTTGTAATCTGCGGTGTCACGCATTAGGCCTTTATTATACTGATATTAAATTGTAAAATGATTAGTTTATAAAAGCTTGGTATACTCTGAATGAAATTTCTTTTTCCCCTTTTGTTCCTAGATATCCGATGTCAGTCAATAATCGAAAAATTTGAATGAACATGTCCAGATGTCAAATGAACATTAACGAATTTTATTTGACCCTATATACGCCTTTTAACTCAATTTTCCGAATTAGATATATCTAAATTACATAAAAAAGGAAGAGATTATAGAATAAACGATCCCTAACTACATCTCTAATATAATGAAATTGAATAGTGTAGTATTTAAAATACATGTTAACCATGATAAACGAGTTCAGAAATGTACAAATCGTTTTCTAAAGATCTAATTTTGTGATATTTTCTATTCAAATATCCAAGAAGCAGTTTGACTATAATCACAATAAAGAAACAATGATTCCCCCAACCACAAAAACTAAGAATATAATAATTCTAGTGTATTTATTATATTACTTTTATGGAAATTTCGATGAGTTAGTTATTAGAGGGTTACAGATAAACAAAACATAAAACTAAAGATAATTGTCAAATAAGATTACTGAGCTTATGTATGGCTAAGTTGGACCTTAGAGTAGGTCCTGGGTCCTTCATCGTAAAAGTTATTTTTCAGGATGATAAGGTAATTTGTTGGTCTATTTTATTTCCTTAATAGTTGAGTGTTGTTTATAAAGTAAACTTACTTGTTGGTTGAGAATATTAGTTTATTGTATTAGGTTGCCAAGAGCAGTGACCCTTCCAAATCTGGGTCTGTTAACAGAGGTGACTTTATAATAACAGCGGGTGGGAGTGCTTAACTTAACCTTAGGGTTATGTTTAGTTTAGCTGAAAACCTCTGAGGATGATGACTATGTCATCGAAATGTACATAAGGGTACTGTTATAAACATAATAAATTTATTAAAATATTAGTTTTCTTTCATGTTTTTGATTTTCAGGAAATCCTTTTTTAAATATTTTTGCTTGTTTCTTCATACAGTCACTAAATTCATGTGAGAATGTGTGCGACCTTTTATTATATTACGTCGTATTATTTGCCACAACTTTATAATGTCCATCTGAAAATAATTTACCCATATACTCACAATAATTAATGAGTCTGTCTTCCATTAAAACATACAGCTGTAGAACATATTTAATAATGTTTCAGCATAACTATGGAGCAGTAAAATCAAGAAAACCACTTAATAAAGGAGTGCAAAAATATATACGTCAACATTGACACAAAATAAATTTAATACCTAGAATAACAAACTACAACAAATTATAAACAAAAATAATACATTAAACACTAATTATTTAAATTCTAAAAACTACTATGTCCTTCAATACATTAAGTTACCAAACGAAATGTTTCGGTGTGTTTTTTCTGTTCGAATACTCTTTTTTTATTGACCTAATATTTTATGTTGTTGTTATTGTAGTTTTGTATTGTTTTTTATAACAGTTCCATATCTTTACGATTAAGGGTAATCATTAATTACCAAACTAATCGCAGTAACTAGGTCCTTTCTTTTAATTATATGAAGTTTCCATAGTAACCAAACTGATCTATGTATATCTAAAGTTCCAATCGTCAACTTCACCTAAGATTGGATGGCGTCCTATCATTAATAAGACATTCCTTACACTGATTGTTTTACTTCTAACAGAAAAGAGATAAGACCAATGATTTGTACACGAGTTTTCTTTGAAGTTTCAACGTAGGACAGTTATAGCCGTCTTACGCTATAACCGCCAGTAGGTAATGATATACATATCGTAGTTTCAAGATAAACCTTAGTTACCATTGTACAACTTGTAACGTTACAATATTGTGTTGTAATTAAAGAATTTTAATTCTATTTCACTGATGAATTTGACGAGTTCTCTGAAGGACAACAATTGTACAAAACTGGAAATCGACTAAAATGACGGGTTCGTAAACACCAGCTCCACTGTAAACATAACATATGAAACAGTCGTGCCTGGTGATTGACGATATTGTATTAAAGACAGGCTGTAAGTACTTCTCTAAATAGTTCTTATTGAAGTCCGAGCACGATCTCGACTATCTCCGTATAACGTCACCAAGTAGATTTATTTCTTTTGGTAAAGTGAATTGCTTTAGTATTATTTACAGCTAGCGATACACGTTTAACAATCACAATATGATGATACGTTTTAAAATGAAAACAAGCTAAGGTACTTACCCAGCTCCATTATAGGAAGTAAAACAAATGGGTCCGTCTAAATGTAGTTCCCAAAAGTTGGTATCTTGGGTCTAGTAGTAAATGTTAATTTGTATTGATAAATAAAGGGTTTAAGTTTGTTTAAAACAATTGTTACACAGGTTTTATAAACATCGTAATTAAGTATGTCACTACATTCTAGACATCGGATAGGCCCGAGATGTGTAGATATTACAATGTTTCACTCGCTTTGCTCGTGTCAGTGTGTCGGCCCTAACGACCCCAAAGTTACACTCCTCTCGCTACGTATGAGCTGGTAACGCGGCCTTCGTAACTACACCAATATAAGATTTACTTGGGAGAACAGGGTTCGAAGTTATAATTTTGAAAACTTTCCTATTTGTCATCGCAGAGAGGTGTGATTGGTAACATTACATGCAGAATATAAATCCTACTTTTGTTCTATTTTAATGTATTGTAAGTTGATTAACACACAAGATATGAACAAAAATTGATTAAAATGGTGGTCACATTGAGATTTTCATTAGTTATCTGAGTCTTAATGGGGTTCAGTATGAGTAGAGTCCCCTTGTTGTCTTCATGATTGTGACAGATATCGTCCTTATGTATGGTATCGACAAGAAAACAACGCCGATGATTGGTATATATGTCAAAAATAACAAGTAATTATTTTTGACGATTATAAAACCGACTCCATAGTTCCTATACTGGGTATAATTGATAGATATTGAAATCAGGAGTTTATAAATATGTTGGTTACATCAAGATTTTATCTCTTAAAAAAGTTGTGCTATAATTCAATTTTATATACAATTTTTTCAAATATCATACAAATAACATAAAATGTATCATACATGAATTTACGTGAACAATATAATCTTGTACCGTATATAAAGTATATTTGAACAACTATACATTATAAAAGAACAATCAAAAGATCTTGTGTACCCTCTGTTATGAGAACGAAATATTTTTGCGTTATTCGACTTTATAGTTTAAACAAAAACAAATAAGAAAAGAATACATAAAAAAAAAAAAATAAATAAAATTAAAATATGTTTTTATTAATGAAAAAAGATAAAAAATTGAAATAAAAAATGATTGTAACGAAAAAATTTTCCTCTGACGTAACAAGTTTATTGAAATACATTTAAACCTAAGAATTAAATTTATAAATATTGTATAAATACATCTTTGTTCACAAACAGCTGATAAGATTGCCATGAAGAGTTCCTACGTGATAAACTACTTTATAAAGGAGAAAAAAATTGCACTTTCCATTAAACATGTTTTCGATATAACCAATCAGATGTGTGTAATAATTTTGGTAATTGGCTTTAAGTAATAACATGTCTAAAGTTGTTTTGATATCAATACAACTTCTATAAGGAATCAGTGCAGCTATGGTATAAAATTAAATCAAGGAGCATGTTTAATAGTAGGTATCAAATCCAAGTTGAGCTGATGGTAAATTTAATGTTTTTCCTTTAATTGGAATAGTTTCGTAATAATCCTTCAAATGTATCTCACTTTAATGTGACTTTTAACTGACTTCTATCAAAGCTATTGTATTAAATGTTCATTTATGCTATTGTGGTGTATGCCATAACATACACGAATATTGTTTGTAAGCATAAACTACACATTAATTGGATTGAGTTTAATTGGAACTAAATGTATTTATTAGCTCTGATTTAAATATTGAAGAGCATAATAATCGAATATTCTAATAATTCTTAAAACTTAATGTTTGATTTAAATTTACAAGTAGTTGGATGGTGCTAAAATATAAAAACTCAGGAACACATTTAGAAAATTGTTGTATCCGATGGTGTTATTCGATTTTCATCAAAAACATAAAGATTTGGAGTGGAAATAAGATAAAAATATGAATAAAAAGTGTGTCATGAATTTTCTTAGAACGGGTTAACGAAATAGTAAACATGTTGTATATTTAATCGAGAAGGTGAATCAGGAAATGATTAAATTGTGGTTATAATAACTTTAGAAGTGGTTTTTATACTTTTTTCAAGGGATAAAACCTCCCGATTATCATTGTTTTATTAAGAAATAAAAAAGAGAACGCAAAAGAAAGACCCCTAGTCCTCGAACACTCTAATAGTTTCAGGGTCGGATGAGCTCAGGAGTGGTCAAGAGAGACCTGAAAGGTTAGCTAAAAAAGAGAGATCTAACCCAAGATTATATGAAAAAGGTGTAGATTCAGGTAGAGGCCCTCGGGGTTTTCACCCCTTACTTATTATAGTGAGCCCCTAAGGGTCTTTAAACATATTTAGGGTAAATATTTTAATATTTTTTAGGTTATTTATAAATTTTCAATTTTAATTATTGTAACATCGTTGATTCGGATATGGATTTTTGTCACTGTATTCAATAATAATATTGGTTTGTACTCTCTTGGTCCCTGAAATCAAAACCAAAGTCTATAAATAAACAAGCAACTTTAGTAATTTGTAAATTGTAAGTTTTAATGAAATTTATAATAGTTGTGTATTTGTAAATTTAAGTGACATAGTTTCTTATGCTTCCATTTGATCGTCATGCATAACCTCTCCTGCTGCTAGAACAGATAGGCTTCGTCGCAGTTTGCACGTTTCCAACGGGTTAACAATAATTTTCAAACTTTTACTGTTGCCGAAACTTGCAGACTTCTTCGCAGTTTCCATATGAGTTGAACAATAGTTTTGTGTTTATAATTGTTTATGTAACTACGAATAACACTATTTTTTCTGTCTACTGATCTAAAAACCATCTCGTAAGGCGACCGCGGTATCAAGACTTTTATAGTCTCATCTTCAGGCTGTACAACTATCAATTCGCTCCAAGGAGATTGTTATAATGTTGTTATAATACGTACAATGTTGTGTAATTACATGAGTTTCAATAAAGCATAAAATTAGTAAAAACATGGTTTATTCTTTAGCCAACGTTTTTTTATTACAGTGTGACGTGTTTGCCGGTCACTTCTTGATTACCGGGTCATCCTTTAATTAATCCTATCCTCTGTGTTATCTTGTCCAGCAATAATCAGTTTGTTCGTTAAAATTCGAAATCCTTATTGTTATATCGTCATATATTAAGTTAGATCTAAAAGATAGCTTAGCGTCGAGGATGTTGTGTGGGTCAATATTTTCAACTTTTAAAATTTAAAATTCTTCAACAGAATCCATAATAACTACTTATGTTGTATAATTGCAATACTTCCATATTGCAGTGTACTTGAATGTCAGTGTAATTATGGTTTTTCCTTAACATGTTCAGACAAAGCAGAGTTTGTAGAAATGTTCTCTTGGGCAAGTGTTTTAAAAATCGTTTTTTTTGAAAAAAGCGAGAGGTCTGGTCGATGTAAAAACATGCAGTAATTGCATTTGAGTTTGTAAATACATGTCTTATCGCTTATGCCATTATTTCTGTTTGTATCTCATTTTTTAAATAAAGACGATAATTTATTGGAGCTTCTGAAGAAGATGGATTAGCCTTGGGCAACAATTTAAAAAATGTATTCGGAACAGAGAACGTCACCATCTCCCTGGCTTGGTTTGAAGCTGTACATATGTGATAGAGCCTTCGCTCGCTACGCACATGTTGGCAACGTGGTCTTCGTAACTAGACGAACGTCAGATTTTCTTGGGAGGTATTATGGAGTTAAATTAAATCTCTACATCCCTAGGGTTAAATGATATGAGTGGAAAAAGAACTAAATCGCTTGTATAAATCGGTTATTGTCAGAGGTATTTATTTTCAAACTCAATAATGGTTAAACCATATCCATATTATATTTATTAGAACATAATAAAGTATTTATCAATTCAAAAATAATTACTAAAATTATTTTTATATTCATTTTACAGAAACACTAAGCTTAAAATTTTACAAAAAATCCAAATATGTCGACTATGAATTCAAAAGAATTTATTAGGCTTCACCCAATTTAGAATATTTAGAAATTGAATTAGTCTTTGTTTTACTATCAAAATATAACTTCAACTTAAAAAAGAAATGGCCTCTATACCTTCTCATCCCCTCTGGGATTTCATTCATCGTTTTGAATATCTCATTGGCCCCTTTTTCGTCGCTTTCCATAACCTACTCACCATCTATCTGTCCACGAGATATAGCGTCCACTCAGCTGTTCCGTCCAGACGGAAGTCTCTTTATTTGTGCTCTCTGGTTATTTAAATAATTTTCATCTCTCCCACCCCACATTTTAATATAAATTATTGAATAGAAATGCTTGCTTAGTCAGCATTTGAATAATTTCTCAATATGTGCTGCCAATTCACATAACTAAACTTCCTGTTCTACTTACGTTCTTAGGTTATATCTCTATTGTTTAATGGGAAATTATTATCTTACATCTAACCTAACCTAACCTAACCCAACCTAACCTATTTATACACAATTGTTAAGATCGACATTTTGACGGTTTCTATTGGATTTTTAATAACATTTTCTGTAGGGTTTTGTATGAGAGCACACTGTCGTTCTCTATACCAAATTTAATGTTCCTAGTGAAGTAGCCAGTATCATACTTATGTATAGACTACAACCCATGCCTAAATTAAACGTTTTCAGTTACTTGAGGCTATTAAATATGATGATTACTAAAAACGTCTTATATTGGGAAAGTTATAGTTGAATAAAATCTGTTGAGAGCTGATTCAGACACAATACAACTAATAAAGTAATATTATTGAAACATTTATTACACAACATTTATCACAATATAAAAATATACAAGGTTAAATTACTAAATGTAATAATTTATATTATTTGATCATTATTATATTTATTAAAACTATTAAAACATTTTAATAACACAAACATAGAAATATTTATTTTAATATTGAAAAGTTTTTAATATGTTTTCATGTATAAGGGAGTGATTTATTGTAGCTTTGACTAATTTTTTTTAAATATGCTGAAAAAGATTTATTGTCTTCCTTAATAGCTGCTTGCAATATGAAACATATTCATCGCATTTATTAGAAACTTTGTAGCAGAAAATTATTAAAAGAGGGGGAGTTTCATACCTCTTAATAGTACCCAAATAATATACAAATTGTGTTGTTGTTCATTGAAACTCTGTCCTTTATTCCTGAAGCGAAACATTCAATTTCAAAGTTTAAATGTTTGTGTTTAATATGTAACGATCTCCAACGGAGTAAGAGAAGAAAACTGATGATGGGACTACGGCCCGAAACGTGTATTACTTTGACGACAAAGAAGGCACAAGATGGATTAATTATAGGTAACTATAATATATAATTATACTTAGTTATTAAATATGAGTTTGAAGCAACAATATTCGAAAAAGTTTTTATACGTTTGAACAGCAATCACTAATAATATTACAATTCATGAATACATTTAATTCTAATTCATCTTAGATTTTATTTGAAGCGACTAGGTATATCAGCCTTCTGAATGATTTGTAAATGTGAGGCTTTCATTTTACTTTGGAAATTTAGGAAAAGATTCAAAGTAAGAAGATTTAACAAAAACATGTCTACAAAATCAAAGTGAAAGAATAAAAATTTAGCTCCGTTCCTATCATCTGTGTAAATTAATTTTTTCGTTACTCACTTTACAGATAAATAAATATTGAGCTTCATTTGTGAAATATTTTAAAACTAAAATGAAAGTTGAACACAACTTCTCACAAATACATTTATTATATGAAATCCATTTAACGGCAATGTCGCTATCTTCAGTGATTTATGAGGTACAATCAATGGTTTGATAAATCAACCAGTGAAATAAAGTGAAATAAAATCTTAACACAATTACCTTTATTAAATAAAGGTAATTGTGTTAAGATTTTATTTCACTTTACAGATTTTGATTTAAGTTAACAAACATGTTCACTATTGAACATTCCTTTTACCATTACCAAGATTATTGAAATACAAAAAAGCTATAATTGAAATGAATAATTAATTATTTTATGGACCTCTCTTTGTTTTCGAAGCAGCCAATTAGATTGACATCAGACTTACTCGATAAATTGCTTGATATATATATATATATAAATTATATACACACATTCACTCATGGGAAGTGAATAAAGAAAAAGCATGAAAAGGAACACTAGATACATTTGATTGAACAAGAGCCACGACAGCTTGGCAACACATTTAAAATTAAGACTTGAAATTTGAAATTTTAAGTTGATTTGAGCTAAGATAATATTAAACTCACTGTTTCTCTTTAATTAGTATAGCTTCGTAATCCCTACAACTGTAACTCAGGTTCACGCGTGTTTTAATTAGCTCCAATAAAAGCCAGCGTTTATTTAGAGTTGGATGTGGATTGATGTATGTGATTTAATGAGATTCTATAAATTAATTTGCTGTGGACTTATTGTGAAACATTTACTAGTTTCCATAATGGTTGAGTGAAATTTAAACCCGATTCTGTGAAATCTTTAGAAACCTTTGAGTAGAAAGTGATTCGAAGGAGATTTTGTACCTCACGATAGTGATTTAATACTATCCAAACTATAATGTATTTTACTACAACTTTGTCTTTGTTAAAGGGAATGGGGTAAATAAAGGAAATGCCGAAATAAAGAAAATCCACTCTCCTAGTTTCTCTGTGTGGGGAAGGTCGAGTGTGTGGGAGTTCCATGATCAGTGGATTTATAATAAAAGTGTTGATCGAACTTTCAAAAAAACATACGTATGTTTGTAATCAACATGTGGAAGACTGTTTTTTTTTTAGGATAATATGGTTTTAAGATTTTAAATAAATAACAGTAAGAAAAGTCGTTGTTCGTTTTTCAAGATCTATATACAGTAGTTATATAATTTTCGTCAAGAAAATGTAATTATGTTTCCTATATATCTAGGTGTAAAAAAACTCTTCATAGTAGTTACAAATGAAAAGGTAGAAAGTTGACAATTTAAAAATGTGTAAAAAGTTATTTTTTTACCGTATAAGGTAACATCACAAAAACAAGGAATAAAATATTTTCAATGTAGAACCTCATTAAATGCCACATTTTAAAGGTAGTCTCTAATAGAAATTAAATTCCCATGTAAAATGATGAACTGAGCTTGTTAAATGTAAAGCTTTAATTAACTATTTATAAATGATACAAATATATAAATCAATATTCTACTAAATATACCAGAGATATTAAAGTGTTGCATGCATTATTGTACCTCTAGTATTAGTAGTTAGTTCTGTCACTGATTGGACAAATATTTTTATTCCTTGTTAATTATTTATACTGATAATTCTAGTACATTTTAATTAGTCTTAGAAAAACCAAGTTGTTATAAACAAAGATTTTAACCTTTAATTCCAGAAAAAAATGTAGACTTACAATAATCCTAGATTATTACCTTCATTTTAGAAGTTCATATTTTATATCCGAAAAAGAAATAAATTAAAATGGAGTATTGCAAAACTAATTAGAAAAGTAATTTAATCTCAATGACAGTCAGAAAACCTTAATATTTATTTAAGATAACTTGAGTAATGTATTTTTGACATGTGTTTATTTTATTTTGTTGCCCATTCGAGTATCTACACTGGTAATAGGATTTTCAAACAGTCAAATATGTTCTGTCTTAGTCAATTTAATTGGTTAAACTGAAAACAATTAAAACATTTTATGGAAAAGACTTTGCGTGTTTACAAAAAAAAAATGGTTTTCATCTTTATTATTCTAACCTGATGTTCCCCTTATGGGAATAACAGAGGGTTTTCTCCAAATTTATAACAAATTGGATTTTCCCCCAGTATTAGGTCTAAAACTGAAATATTATATTATAAGAAATTTAATTATATATACGGGATGATTCAAAATTGGATGTTAATATTTGGAGAGCTGTGTTGAGAGCTAAAAATAAGAAATCAATAGCTTATATAAACGTAGGTCTGGAACAAAACTAGTTCCGCAACTCTACAATTTTGAGGACTCTCGACACTATTTTGTCTTTGGTTTTTTTGCTGTTTAAAAATGATCTGAAATCCGAAAAACATCAAGAGTGTTTTAAAAATTATACTTCTGTTCATTTTAACAGGGAGCAATTATATCTCAAAAATAACTGATATTATTTGTTTAGTCCCATTGGGACTTTTAAACAGTCTGTACAAAACATAGTCTCTTATTATATCCACAGTAATGAAAGAAAACAGTTCATCGTTTTAATTGCTCTGGAGAAATGACGATCGTGTAGAAACTATGAATATAAATGGAAGAATTACTTTTGAATTTGTTTAACATTCATGAAGTATACCTTTTGCTTAAGACAGAGAAGTAGGCTTGTATAATACCGTGTTAGACTTAGGGGAAAAGTTATTTTCTATAAGTTTATAATATTTCTTGTTCATAAGGCCTAACAACTCTTGGTCGTCATCGACTTTTTTTAAAAAAAGAAGAAAAGAAGAAATCATAAATATCCATTATTCTTGAATGCTGTAATAGAATCTAGGTAGGAAGAAAGTTGGCCAAGAGAGATCTGATAGGAAAGATGAAAGAGAGGGATCTAATCCTAGACTACTTGAACAAATGTGTAGATTCAGCTGGGATCCCTAGGGATTACCACGCTCATATTCCACATAGATGAGCCCCTAAGGTTTCTGTAAGACTCATTATGATGGGTCTTATGATGGTTCATAATAAGATGTTTCTTAAATAACATATTGTGTAGTGATGTCGGATGTAAAGAGACAGGAAGGTTTTACAGTTATGGTGACGAAGTTATTTTCATAAATAAGCAAGAGACAGATGGGGAGAGCCATTGGAGATTGTTCTAATGTAGTTTCTTCAATAGAGTTTCGTCCGAGTATTTTGGATATATACAATATGGCGGCGGGCTATCATTGTTTTTAGAATTAAATTAAGATTACTAGAAAAACTTTCTGAATAAAAATTTATATTAGGAAGATAAATAAATAACTAAATCATGTATTTTAGGTAATTTGAACATTGTTAAAATATCATATTATGCACTTTTCCTCTCCTCGAAACTCGCACCCTAATAATACCAATACTGTTAAAAAATTGCGTAGATTCTACGTGGTTTGGTTGAACGAGTTAAATATTAGAATGGAGAATTAACTGGAGATATTTAGAGAACGTGATGAGCCGCCATTTTGTGTTAAGCTTAGTGTGTGAATTAATATCACTCAAAGGCAACCTTTCTGAATACTCAAACTATAGAGAAATAAGACTATTTCTTGTTGTAAGCAAAGTGATCCCTGGAATAATACTCAGTCGAATTAACGCGAAGGTTGACGACAGAACGAAAAGAGAGGAGGTAGATTTTTAACAGGGGCAAAATTTTGTAGACTAAATGAGAATTTTCAGAGTTATTATGGAGCAGTCTTTAGAGTTACATTCACCCGTATGTATGACGTCCATGGACTTTGAAAGCCCTTTGGCAGCGTGAATAGGAGTGTAATGGGAAATATAGTTAAAACTGGAATGGAGAATGAAGCAATAAACATAATGAAGGCATTCTGCTGAAGCTTCGAATGTTTTGTGGAGGACATAGGTGACCTTTTGTCTCCCTTTGTAGTGACAAATGAGGTGCGACAGGGATAGTTATTGGTCTGCATAATGAGAATGTTTGTGGCTAGTGTTAGACGAGGATTGCAGTGGTATATGTATGAAAGATTCGAGGATTTGGACTTTACAGATGAAGGGGGACTATTGATACAAGGGAGAAGATGCAAGATCAACACAAAAACATGTGTCTTATGATGCATGGATCTTATATTGAACAATACAATAGAACAAATATGTAGGTGAGGTATGGGAGCGAGTGTAGGAGCTTTGCTACTTGGGTAGTATAGTGTCTAGCAGTGGAGGTACTAATGGGGACATGAAGATTAGAAGGAAGAAAGCAAGGGGTGCCTTTGTCCAGTTGAGGATTTTATTGAAATCTCCTAAACTGAGTGAAAGAATAAACTGAGGATATTTATAATACACATCTTGTCCATCTTACTATATTGGTTTAAGACTTGGATCAAGTGAAATAGACAAAGCAATACAAACTTTAGCTGATAGATGTCTGCAATACATATTCAACATATGATGGTCCAGAGTAGTGAGGAACCAGCATTTGTGAGAAAAAAATAATGAATGGGTATTAATAGTAATTACGAAAAGGAAGTGGAGGTGGATTGGCCTCGTTTTGAGGAAGGCGGAGGGTGAGGTTGTGAAACTGGTTTTGGAATGAAATGCCTAGGGACACGAAAAGAGACCAAAGATGGCAAGGAGGGGAATAGTGGAGAGGGAGTTGCGATTGGCGAGGATGACGTAGAGAGAGGTGAAGATGATGATGCCGGACAGGGTGAGGTGGAAGTCTTTCATTTCTTCATGTTCTCTTGAGGAATAAAAAGACATAACTCAAGAGATAAGTTGATCAACATAAATGATTTGATTTGAAACTGGAAAGGAAATCTCGCAACACATAGTCCAGTCAAGGTACCAGCTGTTATGAAACCTAAACTATATTTTAAAAATTCATGACTTCTAGTTATGGTGGTTGTCGAGTAACGTGCCATAACTGTTACCACATCAATCTGCTATAATATAAACAATTTGATGGGCACCGATATGGTATTTACTCAATACAATCAAACAGTGTAATAGAAACAGATCCTTTTAATGTAATGCTTAAACACATGTTTCATGTTTCTTGTAGGAAATGTTAAATTGTATTGATAGATTAAGAAGTCTTACCTAGTATGGTAAGTTTGTTTAAATATTTGCCACACAGGTTTTCTGAAAGTCGTAGTGGTGTGTATATTTACTTTATTGACGTCGCGTCGGCTAGGCCTTGGCGAGTCTCCAATATGTGTATGTGTTAAAAATTTGCCACCCACTTCGCTCGTGTCAGTGTCTCTGCATAGCGAACTTTTAAGCTATATATATATATATATATATATGTGAGAAGCCGCCACTCGCTACGCTCGTGTTGGTGATTCGGTCTTACCAGATCTCGTAAGTGTACAAATATCTCATTTTTAAGAGGACAGGTTTAGAAATTATATTATTAACTATAACTTTCGCTATTTATCTGTCAATGTATAGAGGTTAGGTTGGTAAACATACATACATCAATGGAATCTAAAAAATATTTTGTTTAATAATTGTGTTATAAGCTGGATGACTCATGAGATATGAACAAAAATAGTCATAATTTTTCTGAATTTGAATATACTATTTTATAATAAGTCCACAATACCAAAGTTCTTGTTACTATCTTAATTTTTGATATCTGACGTCATGAAAATTGAAGATCAGTCAAAAATATAGGTTGCAGTTCTTGAGATTACCAACCCAACATGTCGTACTGGGTAGTTCAAACACAATCTAGATTGTCTTTAAATACTTTCATTCCATAAAGTAAAGCAATTTTGATATTGAAAGATATTATTCGGTGGGAAGTTTGTATAATTTATATTATTATTAGATTTTACCCACCTTTAACTGTCGACAAAGAAGTTCATACAGTTTTCTGAAGATATCGCAGGTTAAATATAAAAAACAAATACTGGTATTCGAAAAAATTGTTTTCATAGTCAAACTATTTTAATTAGAACATCTCACATTCACACAACAACAAAATTTCCTGGGACTACAGTCAATTAAACACGACGTTTCGCGTCGTAAAAAGACTTCGCTTCTTCAGGTGAAAACCATAGATGATGGCAGTTGGTACAACCTCTCAGAACACCTAACACTGGTCAATTGTGGGCTTGGTTAAAGATAATTCAAAAGTTCAACCCCCACTCCAATACTTTTATAATTTATAGGCTTGTCAAAAAGTATCGTACATAAGTGTAACTAGACTGAAAGGTATTGCTGTCTCTATAACAAACCTTTTTTCCCCTCTGCAATTGGTTTCTTTTAGTAAAGTAGACCCCTTGTCCCTAAGTATGGCGTGTTTGTTTGATATTACGTGTTCAGTGATCTTCGGTTCCCAGATGATACATATTTGTGTGTGTTCTGAAAAACGTCTTTTATAAGGATGAGATCTGTCCCACATACGACACTCCACACTGGTCAGACTAAATATATATCTTTTATTTAAAAGTGTTGATTTTTGTTAAAACAATATGCATTTTGTAGATATGGTAAAGATGTCGATATTGATGCCAATTACTTGATTGTGAGTTTTGATGTAGTCAATTTTTTCACTAATGTTCCCGTCAATGATGCATTGAATGTTGTCGAAGAAAAATTAAAAAGAAATGAACGTTAAAAATTCAGAACTAAAACCCCTGTTGAAATATTAAAAAAGTTGTTGACACTATGTGCTAGCGCTAATTATTTTCAGTTCGAAAAATTATTTTTTAAACAAACTAGTGGTTTTACAATTGGATGTTTACTTCGAGATTTATTGCTTTGTAATATTGGGAGATTATTTAAAAAAAAAAAAGAAAAAAAAAAGTGTTTGATAACGCAGTTTCTAAGCCGAAGTTATTGTTAAGATACATTGACTATGTGTTTTACGTTTTTAACCATGGATAGCAAATCTGAATGATTTTTTTGAATAGTTTATCAGTTTATCAGAGAGTATAAAGGTCTCTATGGAGATTTAAGCAAATAATTGTTTACTTTTTTAGAGTTTTGGTAACAAAAAATAACTCTTTTTTGGAGACTACTGTGTACTGAACCCCCCCTTACGGTGGACAATATTTAAATTATTTTTCTAAACATTACGAACATATCAAGATTGGTTCGGATTCCTGTTTAATTAGGAGAGCTCACAAGGTCTGTACCAGGTCTGAAACTGATTTAAATCAAACATTTGATAAATTTAAAAATGACTTATTGAATAATTAGTATCCGAAGTCTACTGTTGATAAAGCAATAAAAAAACTAGCAAAAATAAGTCAGGACAAAAATTTAAGGAAATACATTAGTTACAGAGTAGATATCACATATCATATGTACTAGACATGTCGCCAAAATCAGAACGGTTTATAAAATTCAAAACTATTAAATTAAAAAATAATGATCTGGACAGCAAAAATTTAGTGTATAGTTTGTCATGCCAATTTGGAGTGTCGTATTGTGGGATACACATCTCGCCCTTACATGAAACGTGTTTCAGAACACAAAAAAAGTAAATCAATTGGGTAAGTTAACTGCTAAGATCGCTATACTCGATATATTATTATCTAACAACCATGCTATTCTATTATTCAAGGGGCCAACTTTAATTAAAGAAATAAATGGGAGAAAGCGGGTTCTTAAAGCGACAGCAACTATTACCGATTTCTTACTTATAGCATTTAAAAGTATTAAACAATTTTTACAACCAATGACAAAATTGAATGATTAGTTTTAGATGACTTGCATAACATGCTTTGTTAAAAGGAAACTTAATAATCTTCCGATAATAATTGATTGTTCTGACTATAGTTGGTGAATTTTTGTTTGTTTGTCTTGTCCAGAGTAACTTATTATCAACATACTACTTATTGCTTGACAGTTATAATTGATACACATAGCAATGAGCCATCCACCCCGTTGTAAATATTGATTGTCTTTGATATGGTGACTAGTAATTCCATATATATGTATATTGTAAGAATTATATTAATTATTATTATTCATTTTATCTTTAAACAAGTCCATCGCTAGCAATCAGGGTCACCAAATACAAAAATAGTCTAGAGATTGGTTTCTCTTTTCACAAACCTCCCCCCCCCCCCAAATGAGAAGGGCTGCAATAGATCTTTCTTACTATGTAATAGGCTAATTCCAAAGTATTATTTTTCAGAATAATTTCATCTCTAAATTTCCGAGACATACTGTATAGTAATTTTTTTTTCTGCCGAAAAAGAACGTGAAAGCTCATTTATTACAATATACAAACCAAATTTTTGCAAGTAATATATTTGGTAACAACAACTTCTGTGTTATAGTTTTTACAGCTGTTTGTAACTTCTCTGTAACTTCATCGTATTGCTACCCAATGTCAATATCGTAGTATCGTCAGGAAAAGTCGCTACAGTTGTATTGTTTTTAATCAGGAAGGTCACTAGCATACAGAAGTTAAAGAATCGGCCAAGTACCCTTCCCTGCGGAAATCCTGTTTTGATTTCCTAAATGATTAGGTTAGGTTAGGTTAGGTGCAATTTACTTTCACCTTCTAAAAGTGCTGTCAGGTACTTTTGTTACTATCAGTAACGTACACTAAAATTAAAAAAGATACTTTCGCTATTTTGGTTTTTAAAGATTCAATATTGCGTAGTTTGTGTTTTTAGGAGGAAAGTTATAATGTAAAGAATGCGCAGATGTTGATGGTGACTCTACAATATTAACTATTTTTGTAACAGTAAAAATAAAATTAGATAATAAATTTTCCCAGAGTACCGCCTGCCTTGATCCAATGTTACAGGAAGTCTACAATAAAAAGAATCCTATAAAAACTTTGTCCCTCTATTTAACGACGGTTTAAACATTAACCTTACGTTGTATATAAAAGCGGGGTTACTTCGTAATACAATGGTGGGAGGAAGGGTAAAGGTTTATTGAAGTGCGAAATTGCTACGTTTTCCTGTCTTTCTTTATGAACAAAAATTAACAAATAAACTAATATAAGTAGAAAGATTGTAATATTGTATTAAATGAAAAATCAAGGGGAATAGAAAAAAAGTATACGACTTCTGGTATAATAAATTTTCATTTTATTTTATTGTTATTAATGGATCAGTTTATTTTACGTCATTGGCTTTTATAACAATGTGTGTAGATCTATACGTTTCGTAATCAAAAATTAATTATTCTTTTTGTAGCTGTCATTTAATAGCAATCCACTATCTTTCTTAGTAGATTAAGTTATGTATGGGTTTTAGACGTGGTAAAGTTTTTAAAAACGATTTTCATTGTAATGGTAAAATGTAATAAAAAATTTTTTTTGTGAACTACGCAACTACTGTCAGAATTATTTACAAATAATGACGAAAGCATGTTGGACTTTAAAGACAGGAACTATCTGCAGAAATAAAACTCAATTATATGCAAACAACGTAAAAAAAATGATTGAGATCAGGATGCAATTTTATTAAAAATATATTGTCAATATTTACTCTCTGGGGCCACATATAGTGAGTAGTGGCTTGGGAATCTTGAGGAAACTAGCTGGATCTAGCCTACATATTTTGTCATGTAGTCTTGGGTTAGGGTCCTCTCTTTCATATTTTATGTCTTGACCAACTATTGTTCTTTTCCGATTCTGACACTATTGGAGTATTCGAGGTCTTTATTTAATATTGTTTTCTTCCTTTATTGTATAAAGTGAAACGAACGAGAGGTTTTTCGACTTTGAGCAACTAGAAAATAAATTAAAGAAAGAAGAAGATGCGATTCGTGAAATAAATAAAATTCTCTTGCTATTTATAATAATATGAAATGCATATATTTCTACAATATTTAAAATACATTAATCATACAATAATTTACACAAATTACAAAGAATGTTGAAAAGTGTAAGGAAGGAATTTATTTTGTAATTGTACGCCGTATGTTAAATACGGCTGAGAATTGAGAAAACGTAAATTACTTAAAATTAACTTAAACGAGATTGTATATAAAATCTGGTAAAACAAAATTAGTGTTTTCGTTCCAAATTGATAAGTAAAGAGAGCGAGGGACTCTCTGTATAGTAATAATCCTGTGGTACTAAGTCTGTGACGACAGGCTTAGGTCTTATCTACATCCTGTGTAGTCAGCGCATAGAGTACCCTTCGCTTTAATGTGCAATTAATTTAATGTATTACTGATTTTAAATCTTAATATAAGCCCAAAACTAACAGTCAAACTTAGCTTAAATAATTTTATACTTTTGTAGAATACTTGATTAATTTAGACGTGATCACAGTTATTATATATATATATATATTTGTCATTGTTGCAATTTCAGTTTAGAATGACGATAACGGATTTTTTTCTAATTTATATATAAAAAAAAAAAAAAACTACTCACAAGGGATTTTATTATCATTTTATTAATATATATTTCACGTTGTTGGTAGACCAAGCTCAGCCTAAAACATTGATTATAAAATCAAATAAATATATTGAACGGTCATAAATCTTCTGTTTTAGTTAAATAGGCGTACAAAATTGATTTACAATAAAACTAAACCAGAATTTCTGGAAAAAATAACAAAACCAACTGTGAGGATGATAGATATAACATAGAATGTAATAATAAATCATATTGTTTTGGTACGGATTGTCGTAATAATATATTTGTCTTTCAAAACAATTCGCTGTCAGTAATGATAAATTTACGTAACATCAGTCAAAGCTACAAGATGGAAGAGCTTGGTGCGGGTTGTAAGCTTATCTTTCAACTTCAGTGTGTTTTGCTATTGTTTGGCTTGGTTTGTGTTTATAGGAAACCACCAACCAATACTTGGTAATTTTGTGCATTAAGCCATTTATTTATAATTTTAATTAATCATTATTTTTATAGAGAAATCCTTGAGATGGTGAACAAAAATTATTTTGATGTTTAAAAAAAAAAAAAAAAAGGTTTTTAGTTCCATAAAGTGTGTTTACTTTATTAGAAAACGTGGTTTTTGCAAGTAAAACATAACTAGTTCATCATGGTATAACATTGTGGGGAGCACGTTTTTTTTTGGAGAAGAGGCCTACTCTGTATTAAACCCATGAACTCGGTATATCTTGCAATTAGAACTCGGTATAGTACAAAACTCCATTTCTTTTGTTAGTGTTCTTTATTGAGTAATTTTTCCTTGTAAGAGTTTTATGATCTTTATTGTTGTGCGCTAAAGAACTCACTGCCCACTCAACCTATAAAGTTAGGCGATGGTCTCATTAGAAAGCTTACGATCTGAAGATCAATAGTATATTGAACGTGACAGTGTGACCTAACCAACTATCTTAAAATCACATTTTGTGGGGGGTGGGTTTGAAATTGTTTATGGCCAAAACACAATTCATGTCTATCGGATCGATTTTTAAGCGGGTTTTTTAATGAAAGAACTTTTAAAACAAACCTCATGATACTACTCTCTATTTGCTATACGCTAAAATGTTTACCTTACTCTGGTGAACTTTTAAATTTAACGAAGTTCATAAACACGATGCAGAATACCAATTCCCGAAGACATATAATATAATCACGAGTCAGTTGTGTCTATATCAAACAATTGTGACTGTGAAGCCAAAATATCTGTAAATGGACGCTAAAGTTAAATGATTTTTTTAATACATGTAATTACAAGAATCTATTTGACAAAGAGGTTATTGCAATTTTTTTTTCAATATTTGTGTATGTAGTGGTCAAAACAGGTAATGAAGATTGTGTATTGATTTTTGTGTTCAGTGAACTATTTTTACTTATTTTTTTTAAAGTTTCCAATTTTTTAAAGAATGCTACAGTTGGAAAATTATTTCGAGGTGGTAATTATTTTTAGGAATGTTTCCTCTTTGTTGGAACAAAAACTTCATACAAACACATTAGACCACTGGCTGTAAATGAAGTTGTTGTAAATAATTGGGATGACTAATCTATCTTTATTGTCGCTGATCAAACTACTTTTGGAGAACCTATTAAAACCCTTCAGACAGAAAAACACTTAAGATTAATGATGTTGTATAAATGTTGAGCTTGACTTGTGAGATAATGTTAGATAAAATAAAACTCGAATACAAGATCTCACAAAAGTTACGTTTAATTAATCAAACGCTTTTCAACGACAAATTCGCCAACTTCAGTGATACGTGAAGTACAATAATTAAACTATAACTACTAACTAGCACTGCACTAAACCCCGTATTTCTACGAAACTAAAGGGACGTGACCTAAACCTACTTTTTAATATTAGGGCGTTATCAAGTCCCACGAGTTAAAATTTGGTTTGTACATTTTATTTATTAAACAATAATTTTAATATATTTTATGTTACTGAAATTGCGTTAGTTTGTCAAGTCCAAATTGAATATAATGTAGTTATGATATATGTTACATATCTAAATACCTTAGAATGGCTTCCAGTCACTTTACAACTCTTATATTAGTAATTGTTATATTTTTGGGACTTTTCTAAAAGTTATTTATTATAATCTACTACCACTTCCATTGATGGTAATTTGGTAAAGAAAGTTAAATTAAATGTAACAAATAAAAATATTCATTTGTTAAATTTTGTAACAGATATTTTAAAAAGATTATCAGATAAAAAAAATAAATAAAAAAATAACATCCAGGATATATGTAAAAATATTCGTAAATAAAAAATATGATTAAATTAAATCTTGGTAATCAGTACTGTAGCTAATGCTATATATATGTTAATTTAGCGCATTAAACACATGATCAAATACAATATTAAAAATACAAGAGTATCAGATATTGCTATGAGTGTTAAAGTTTTAAAATTAAATGGTAAGATATGAACATATTTTGCACAATAATGATCAGTTCTGTAAATTTTCTTTACAAATAAAGGAGTATAAAAAAGCAAAATATTTTAAGTACTTTTTGTGTACTTGATTTGTGTTATTCATGATTTCTAACGGCAAACATTACGGTGTAATAACTGTTAAATAACTCTCTTGTAATGTTTTAACACGACTATTTTATAAACGTTTTGTTTTATAATATCAACCATTGTGTAGTAATTTGTTAAGAAATGACATATTTTTGGCCTCGGCTAATAAAGTGCTTTTTTGTATTCTGTTAATCCCATCATCGATCATAATAACTATCTAATTAATATAATTAATATATATATATATATAATATATATATATATATATATATATAATATAATATAATATAATATAATATAATATAATATAATATAATATAATATAGTATAGTATAGTATAGTATAGTATAGTATAGTATAGTATAGTATAGTATAGTATAGTATAGTATAGTATAGTATAGTATAGTATAGTATAGTATAGTATAGTATAGTATAGTATAGTATAGTATAGTATAGTATAGTATAGTATAGTATAGTATAGTATAGTATAGTATAGTATAGTATAGTATAGTATAGTATAGTATAGTATAGTATAGTATAGTATAGTATAGTATAGTATAGTATAGTATAGTATAGTATAGTATAGTATAGTATAGTATAGTATAGTATAGTATAGTATAGTATAATATAGTATAGTATAATATAATATAATATAATATAATATAATATAATATAATATAATATAATATAATATAATATAATATAATATAATATAATATAATATAATATAATATAATATAATATAATATAATATTATATAATATAATATATATTTATAATTAATTATTTTAAAATTTCATTTTTCAAAGCGAGTGTAGAAAATATTGAGAAATTGAGGTTTTGTACCTTAGACACCAAACGATTACACAAAGTTTGGCAATCGTATACCACCATCTCATTTAATTTTGAAGCCATGCAGATTAATTAAAATTATTTTTATTCTCTTTAATTCTGCAGTATATAACAAAACAAAATGTAAGGCAGTTTTAAAAGTTCACCTAATACAAAAAATTGTGGCTCCATACGAGGAAAAGCTGCATACAGATTCAACATCAAAATAAGTCAGTCGGTTTATATTCTTAAGTGATTATTTCCTTCAGTTACTTAACTCATTTGGTTTACTATGCTTTGACATATTTCTTCAAATTTATATTTAGCCTTTATTCGGTTCACTTATGTCAAAACTAAAAACTGATTAGCGTAATTTTTTTTCTAAAATAAATCCTTCTCGTTGTGGTGCGTAGTGTGCTTTGCACATAGCAACCACCAATTTAGTTCTTGTCGGTTATTCGATATTATAATTACTTTTAATTGTTAATAGGATTTGTATGAACTGGATAACGAACAAAAAAATTAAGGGAAACAATTTAGTTAGTTTTGTTTCCCTATAAAGATAAAAAAAAAAAAAACACAAAATATAAATATTACCTTGATGTAATTGTATAAAGTGAAAACATTCACGTAGACTATAATATATTATAAAATGTGTACATTATTTTGTAATATCAAGAAACTATTAAATTTTAATTATTTTTTACAGTCAATAAAGTGAAAACAATCTAACTAAGTGTAGCTATTGACTGTGTTAAAAGAAAATATATGCAATCAAAGGCAAGTCGTATATGACAAGCAGAAAACAAGTGGTTCAAGTCTCTGGTGTGCTATCAGACCCAGACGACCTATGTTATGGAGCCCCACAGGGATCTAATTTAGTCCTTTTGTTGTTTATTTTTTATATACATGATGTTTTTGTCAGCAGTTGTATTCAGTATGCTGATTAAACTAATCTTAGCGTAAAGGGCTCCCAAATAAGTGAGTTGAAATTGAGTGAATTTATATAAATTAAAATTGCTTGTATATATTTATAAATAGCAATAATTTTAGAGTAAATTCAATAAAGACTAAATGTATGCTTTTTAATTTGAAACCCTAAACTATTAAATAAACTAACACCTCATATATTGTTAGGTGAAGAAAAACTAGAGGTTTTCTATATATAAATTCATAAGGCTTAACATTGATAATAAATTAAGGTAAAAGAAAGTAAAGATCCTTGAAAAAAAATAGGTGGTAATTTTGTGAAGGATAGTAACTATTCTGTATGTGTTTTTCAATGTTAATTGATTTCATTTTGTTGTTTATAAATATAAAATAATTATTATAACACTGATATATAATTGAATTTTTTTTTAAAACAATAAGAAATGGAGGAAATGAAATAAATAATTTTTAGGTGTAGGTTTATAAGATGTTAGTTATACTGAATAAGTTATAAATCTACTCCTGTTTAAATTTTTTTAACTAGCTATGAATTTTAAATTAATAAATACTAAACAAAATTGAAACAAATAAATGAAGTCAAAGATGTATAACATGTTACATTAATTCGCAATAATAACTTTTACAGAGTCTTAAAACTTTTGCGAGAGTCTGTTTATAAAAATTGAGTTTAATATATTGCATGTGCAGAATTTATGTACGCTCCAGTAACTTAAATTTAAGTTATTGTAAAAATAAAAGGAGGAAATGTACTACTTCATAGCAACGCCTATCTTAATGCAATACACGGGAAGTTAACAATAAAACCAATCCTATGAAAACTTTGTTCCCCAATTTGAGGACTGCTAAAATATTAACCTTTGGTTATATAGTATATTACGTAAGAAAATAAAAGCAGTTTTACATCATGACACTTAAGTCAGAACGAAAAGGTTTACAACTTCCAAATTGTTATTTATTCTTGTCTTTCATTAAGAATAAAAAAATTACCTCAAAAACTGAAACATATTTATTGTAATATTGTAGATAGACCATAGGTAATACAGCAAATAAATAGTCGTCAAAGAAATTTAAAAAACAAAACAAAATAGTGCAATAGTTGGAGAACCCATCCAATGGACATTAACTACAAACAGGTTTCTCAGATCATCGTTATTCTTGATATCGTTCTGAAGTCTTTCCTGCGATCTTCAATATCCCGTTAAGGTTTAACTTTCTTGATCATTTCTATCATCCCGTCTTTATCTTAACTCCACCCTACTGTGTTCATCTCTGTCTTTTTCTATACTAAACCTGTGTTGAATAGAGTAAATGACACCGTTCAAAAAATGTCCTATATGGAGTCTTTGGGATAGTTGAAGACTCCTGTCAGTATTTAACCTTACCGATTAGTCGAGTGATCTGTCCGGGTGGACTATCCTTTCCTATGAAAAACATGGAGAGAGAAATTTAAAATTATATATTTGTGCGGAATGTCATTGCAACACAACTTGCTAATTAAATGGAGCACGCCCTCTGTGTTGACTATCAGGATGGGTAGTCATCTGCATCGTCAAGATTTACTTGACAACTCGGATTTAAAAAGCAGAGTAGAGAAAGTTTAAACAGGTTGCTCAGGAGGAATCGCACTTCTGATAGAAGAAGCACGCAACAAATCGGGAAATATATACGAGAAAGACCTCAGAAGATACAGTAAAAATACACTTTTGGGAAAACTAAAACTAAGACAGGCCAAAGTAGGTACTCTTGTGGAATTATAACGGAACAAGGTCTAGAGCTTGTATCAGACTAAGTAGAGGTAAACTGAATACATTGACAGAGTTTACATCAGGGAATTGTAGACCCAGAAAACACTGTAGAAGGATCGAAATAGGGTACCTGCAGATTCACCCAAGGGAAGGAGACGCCACACAATCTATTAATCAAAAGTGGTTCAGTAGTTCATAAAAGAACTAGAAATCTGGAAGGGTGGTAGATCTATGTAGAGGAGATACCTACCCTTGACTTATTTAATGTGCTGCTCTTTCTAAAGGAGTTATGGCTAGAAGGACTCCTACAGTTTCCCGTCTTAGACGAAGTAGAAGGACACTATAGAGCTCTGGAGTTGCAGTGCATTTAACCCCTACAATACTACTACTATTACTAATAAATGTGAAAGAGTAAGAATATCTGTTCATGTTATTTGTGGATCACCTAATTGATAACCTTGACTTTGAATCCATATG
Source organism: Aphrophora alni (assembly GCA_963513935.1). Classification (NCBI taxonomy): domain Eukaryota; kingdom Metazoa; phylum Arthropoda; class Insecta; order Hemiptera; family Aphrophoridae; genus Aphrophora; species Aphrophora alni. Next base: position 66,377,110 of record OY740772.1, read on the forward strand.
TTCAATATTCCAAATTAGTGTTCAGGTGTTAAATTAATTAAAGTATTTTTTTTTAAATTGTGATAGATATTTTTATTGGAGTCTACAATTTTTCGTATTGGAGGAGAAAAAGTAGTAGTTGAAGACATGTGGAAATTTGATAAATATGTTTTCATTTCATACGGTAAAAGTTATTTAGTTAGTTGATAACTTTTTTTTTCAAGTATTTGGGTAGAATGTTGAATTTTAAACGCAGAGATGACTTACAACTTTATGTCAAACAACGTATGAAAATTTGTCACATCTTTTTATGTGTAATGAAACATCAGACATTTTATCAATGGAGATGATTGAGAGTTGCGGACATAGTCACTAAACCAACGTCGTATAAATAATTACAAAGGAAAATTTCAAAAGTATTAAAAAATACTGTAATATAAAAAAAAAAAAAATTAAAAATAAAAATGCACAGAATTTCTGATTCACCCATTAAAAATAAACTAAAACTACCAGTTCAGTAGTTATCAGTCAAAAAGTGAAAATTATCCATAGACGTGATATTTGAAAACACATTTATAACCGGACTTTGGGTCATTAACACGTCCTAAACGTAAGTTTTAATTGATTAAAATTGACCTTTTTTGTCGGCAGTCATGCTTTAATTTTGGTTTTTACTTATTGTTCCTGAACCGTGATATTGTTTACTTGCAATTTTGTACACTGGGATGAGTCTTTAATATGCGGTGTACCTGTTGTATGGTCGAATGTTTGCTTCTGAAACCAAACAAATGGTTCGGTAACAATCTTCTTTTCACTATGATGCTCTCAAATCTTTTCAGGATTAGTTTTTCAAATATCTTTGACATTACTGGCAATAGAGAAATTGATTTATACTATGGACTTCTGTGAGTGGTTTTTACCGCTTTGGTATGACAATAACTTCTGCAATTCTCCAGAGGCGAGGAACGTGCTTGAGGTTTAAGTAGGGGTTAATTATGTATTGTAATATGAGTGCTATTTCTGGCAACTCCTTAATAATCCGTCCCGTAATAAGATCAAAACTAGGCCCTTTCTTATTGTTGAAGAAGTGTCTACACATGTGTTTGAGTTCTAAGACTTATATATTTTATCATGCACAAAGCACATGAGGCATTTACCACTAAAAACTGATAGGTGATATTACTAAAACAGACGTATATTATTTGCGTGTTGATTTGTGGAAGTTCATGTGAAGTATGTACATGAAATGGGAACCTTAACTAGGATTTTTGTCTTATTTATACAAACCTGTACAAAACAGATTTCATTTGGTATAAAGCAGTATGATTTGAAAACTACAATGTACCTTAAAATAATAATACAGAATAAAATAAATTTTATTAACTCTAATAAATGCATAAATAAATTGTGTTTGAAATTAATAAAAGTATAAGTAAATTTTTTGGAAGAATAAAACAAAATGTTGGATTTTAATGTACCTAGTATAGAGAAGTTTGTTCATAACAAATAGTGAAAAATAAGTTATTTATTTTAGAAGCTTTATTAGAATTTATATTGTTTATAGATGATAGTTAAGTAAAGAGGGAAAATGGGAGTTTAATGAAATCGAAAAGCAATTTTGAGAAAAAGAATATCAAAACAAAATTAAAAAGCAAATCTGTACTGATAGTAGATGAGATTGTACACTAGAGGAAGTTGTGACGTCACATAAATCACACTGAGCTACGGCGAATAACATTGTTACATGATTCACTACATTAGTAGATACACAAACAAAACATAGAGGTTAAGACTTTAGACACATGTCACATCCGATTTACAACACAATTAGCCACATTAGATTTGTTACCTCAAAACGCCACAGAGTTTAGCAAAGGCGTTTACGGTAATAACATTTGTTCACATATTCACCGATTACGATCAGGCAATAAGTCTTTTTATATGTACACACTTAGATAAAACCACACTTAATAAAAAATAAAACAATTTTGTGGGCGTCATTATGATACTGCGGAGCTTCTGTAAATCTAATTCCCAAAAGTTGGATTTTTGGGGGTTATATGAAATGTTAAATTGTATTGGTAAGTCGAAAAGTCGTTCTCTATAGTCGAAAAGTCGATTGGATGTTTAACATGCTGTAAAAACTACTACAAGAAAAGTCATATAATTAACTACCCAATGTAAGTAGGCAATAACAAACCCTCAGGTGTTATTTATTATAACCGATAAGGGGTTGGATCTCTACATCTTTATCAGTTGCTCTTGGGTTAGATACATTTCTCCCATATTTCCTATTAGGTTCTTTTAAGCAACTCTTGTTCACTTCCTACCCTGACGCTATTAGAGTAATCCACGGTTAGGGTGTGTAATTTAATACTATTTTCATCATATTTTTATAATAAGGCTAACCTCATGTTTTTCGCTTTTAAACAACAAAATAAAATAGACAATATAAATTGTTTCTACCATATTCCTACTTTGGCTATAATACTTTAGCTACTTTGTGTATTCCTATTATAACGATACGATAGGAATTGAACAATTCTTGTCTAATTTTATTGTTTTATTTATTTATCTTTAAATAAAATAAATAACGATGCAAACACATTGCAAAAACTTTACCACTCTCACATCTTTAAAACTGGACAAAAACAAACAAAATTAATCGTCACCAAAAATGTTAGTTTGATGTCAGTCAAAAGACAAAAAGGGACAACGGACACAGTCTTTATATAGAGCCTAAACTTGCTTCGCTTATGTTTCACTGTAAAACCTATTTGATTAAAATCGAGCTTTTAATAACGGCAGCCAAGGTTTCTTTCGGTTTTCGCCAATTATTCATGAACCGTATTATATTTTGAATTGAAATTTCGCATAAGTGTTTGGGTTATTAAATCTTCACACTTCATTAAAGTTATAATGAAATTAGTAAAACTGATGTTTAGAAATTACATTTTCAACAGTTTATGACCGATTTTTTTTACCAATATATCTTACGAACCGACATTTTTAGAGAGATAGTGTCTAATCGTTTAGCTTTGATGGTTAGAAGTTGAGAAAAAGTTGATAGAACCCGACTTAAAAGTGAATCGTAATTTTGTTTCTTATGGGAGTTACCACAAAATTTTTAGCTGTGAAAAAAATGACCCGAGATGTGGCCAAAATATAACCACATACCAAATTTGATTAAAATCGGTTCAAGGGTTTTTGCTGTAGAGAAAATCACATATGATAAACACAGCAAAAACAATATAGATTTTTGACCAATCACATGTCTTTCTCTATATTGCAAAGATATGAGAAATTAAAACAGAGGAACTACAACCAAATTGTTTTGGTATACTTCAAAAAAATAACTTTCAATTGATTATATAATTATATAACAAAACAAAAATAATATGCTTATATATAATGATGATGATAATTCATTAAATATTTTGGAACTTAGTGTTTCTGATATTTAAATATATAACACAAATTTCAAACAGTAATTACATGCATAAAATAGTAATATATTAGTTGATTAATAGAAAAATATTGTATTTTTTTTTCACGTTTTTAATAATCTGTACTAATAAAAATAAGACAAACATATCCAATGTATAACATTAGATGTATACCTGGTTCCAATTTAACTTAGCAGCGCATACTACAATTACAGTTGATTGTTTAAATGTCGTTCTACTAGTAGGTTACTATTAGGCATGTGTAAAGAAGTTTCCATTAGGTAAGCTCGAGTTGGTTATTTTGTTTCTTGGGAGGTTAGATTTCGAAATTACATATTTGACGCTATAATTGTAGAATGATGGGATTAGTTACGTGGACATTTATGTCTAACTTAGTTGAATTTAGTTTTTATCTATAAGTTGAATAACACATGAACAAAAACATTCTTTACAACGACAACGACGACGGACAGATGGCATATCCAAAATAACTTTTTCGGTTTCCTCAAGTCACGAAACAAGTAGATCAGTCAAAAAACGGAGTTTGAAATTTTGGACCATTACCAAACATACCCTTATACTTGGTTTGTATACTTGGTTTTAAATATTATTCTTAGTTTTAGTATCAACTTAACCCATATATGAAAATATCTGGAAATGTAAGGAAAGAGGTTGATGTTTGGTCCTAAGTACTTTGACTACTACGGTTGCTTTGTTAGGTAACTTCCATTTTATATTTTGGAATTATGAGTTTTTCAGGCGACGTCAATATACAAGCTTATTGAAATTAAGAATTTCATTTGATTAACATATCATAACGTGACTACCACGTTATGATATGTTAATCAAATGAAATTCTTATTTGTTTTCGCTACAGTAGTTAAAACTACTGTAAAATAAGGTGAAGTTAAAAAATATATAAAGTTTACCGCTACTTTATTTTAGAAAATAAGCTTGGACAGAGTTTCAGTAAAAGTAATTGGAAAATTGAATTTTAAACAGATGTCTTTGTAATGTTATTGATTTTTTTACATGAAAATGCTTGAATGAATCATTAAAAGTAAAATTTGTAATACATTTTTAATTAGAAAATAAATCAGTTTGATAAGACTGAGCTTAATTTGTACGAGTCAGAGGAGTAAGTCAAGAATTGTGCCACCATGTTAAAAATTTTATTCTGTTTTAAGTTGTGATATCGTTTTCAGCTTCATAAAAACCAACGGTTACGTGATTTTCATTAAGTCGGTATTACTTTTATGTTTAAGACAAACCATTTATTTCATTTTTCACTAAGTTTATCTCTACTGCAAGTTATTTTGTTGTTTTAAATTATTTAAAACCTTATATTTATTTAAATATTTGAGTTCAAAAAATATATACAGTTTAGTTTATAATCAGACTATGCAAGGGAGGAAAATTAAATATTTAACAAAAAAAATCTTCAGCTTCTTTAACTGTGGAGATGACGACGTGAAACTGCTAAACACAGAAGAAATAAATAAAATTTGGAAAATTAAATTAAAATGGATTTAGTAATTTAAAATGACTCGTCGAAATAACAGCAGATTTGTAAAATTCCAGTGTTTCTAGTAGTGCCGACACAAGTATCGATTAAGCTGTAGCTGTGCATGATGATAATAATATTAGCGTGGATGAGTGTAGTAGTTGGACATTATCGTGTAACTGTGCTATTAACTTTGTTACCGTCGATAGGGTTGAGGTACCGTGATATAGTTATTTAATTAAAGGCCACGATACGCTGGATTGTTATAAATAAGTAATAATTTGGCGACACGTTTCATATGACAGATATTTAATTAAAAAAAGGAACAGTTTTCATGGCAAACAATATTTAAAACAAGAGTTAAGTTTGAACAAGTTGGTCGTAATAATAGTCCTTGATATAATTAGAATCCTTTCAGAACATTTATTAGAGTGAAATTTACGAGTAAGCCAATTTACTTAGAAGTTTTTTTGTTGGTTAATTAAAGTTATTTTTTGCTTAAAACCTGAACTTTAAACTATAAAAAGTGGACATAGAGTAACGTAATTATAATAAACATAAAATAAAATAAATAAATGGCTTGAAAATTATGGTTAATTTACCTTAAAATAATCAAAACAAAATTTCACCGTTCTTGCATTTTTCATGAAAAAATCCTATGTAAGAATTAGATTCTGACAGAAACTTTGAAGACACCTAAACTGATTGATTGCTACTGTCGAAGAATTCACAACTAACATTTCTTTATCAGATTAATGAAACACAACTGTGATGGATAACTTGACATTTTAGTTGATAAACTTCTCACACAGAAGAAGACTAATTGTGTAAGATTGTTGACACATCTGCCTTTATGAATTAAGACTTTACTTCAAAATGTTATACATAAAAATATCGCGAAAAATTTGATGGTGGTGCTATGTCCCAAAGAAAAACCAATTTTCGAGTTTTTAACAGGAATAACATTCCTGAAAAAAAATAATACTAGGTGAAATAAATGAATGATAACCTAATTGAACTGATACTTTGAGAAAAGAGCAGAATGAAATATGTAAAGAAGAGAAGTTCGTTCAATCGACTAACTGACAAATAAATTCATTGCAATTTACTTTCAAACCGTGCCAATTAAACTATACATTAGTTTTAATATATATGCTTTTTAAAACTGTAAAACCTTTTAGTTATCATCGCTTTACAACGAAAACCTTTAGTTACAACGAATAACTATTATATACCATTTTTACTGTGGTGTATATTACTCACCACTCAGAACTGTAAGGATGAAGGCCGTGAATGTTTTAGTACGGTTAATACGATGCATTAAGAACACGAATAAACAAGTATATTATAATAGTTACAAAATAATGTTGTTCAAATAGAGATAGCACTGTATAACAACCAATATTAACGATATTTGTAATTTTTGGATTTGAGTTAGTTTTGAAAAGAAATTGACCAATGATTAAATGTTATATTTTGTTACTATTGATTTTTTAATATCTAGCTATGCATGAAAATAATTTGCATTTTGTGAAATAGTATTTGTGTTTCCTTTTTTCCTTTGTTTTTAGGCAAAAACCTCTCCGTTGTCATTGTTTTATAGAAATTGTAAGAAAAAAGTATAAAGACCCACAGCCCTCAAATACTCAATATCAGCAATGGAATACTCTAATACTCGATACAGCTAGGTGCCCTCGAATTATCATCCACGCATTAACTATTGCGCCCCTGAGTGTTCATTTAACTGTAAAGGAGGCTATGAAGTCAATAACAACCAAAATATTCTTTACCCAACTCAAGCTTACATTAAAAATGCTTTGACAACAATGATTATAGATGTTTTGCTGAACAGTTTGATAGTGTGGGAAGCTTTATATAAAAAATATTCTAGTATAAATCAAATAATTTTTACTGTTTGGGAAATAATTTGAAATCTTATGATATATAAAATAATTCAAGACTGTGGGCGGTGGTGGTTTGTCACCGCAAAGCAAGTTTATGTTTTCATTGTTTGTAAAAAATATTCAGACTTTTAATAGTTTCAAATTTGTACGTAGTGAGATGAAAACAAGACGTTCTAAATTAAAATGGAAGTAATTTAAGATTCTAAATATAATGTCCAAAAGTTGGTTTAGTAGACTTTGTAGAAAATGTTAAATAAAGTTGTTAAAAGATCAAGGGACAGGGTAAGTATGTTTAAAACAGTTGGTACACAGATTTCTTGAACTTCGTAATTATGTACCTGTATGTCAATACTTTTTTGACTTCAGTTAGGGCCTAGCATATACACTAAAATGTCTTCAATAATTATATTGTCTGTGTCGGTGACTCGGCCCTGCTTCTAACTTGTAACTATTCAAATATCAAACTATTCAAATTGGCACGCCAGGGTTTACAATTATATTATTTTGTTATAACTTTGCTATTTGTCTTTTTCAACTTCTGTCGTAAACTGTGTAGTTGGGTAAAATCCATTGACAATGTCACAAAACTCTTTGAGATTTTAATTTTTATGACACACTGCAAAAATTTCATCCGCATACCTCACCCACACACGCAGAAATTATTTTAAAGAAGTTAACCATTGATTTCAAACGAACTCATAACGAACATTTATAATTTATGTTAAGTGTTTGTCGTCATGAACGACATTGAAACTAGTCAGACTTTAAAAGAGAAAAAGAAGTGAAAAGGACGATTTGAATGTTAGTACTGCTACTCATACGCTAATATAAAACGGAAAACAATTTAAGTTTTAGTTTTTAAAAAAATATTTGGGTGTGCTTAAGACCACACGTTAGAAGTGAAAACTTGTTTGAACAGTATGTAACGCTTATATACTTAAGATTTTTGTTTTAATATATATGGATTTGTGAGAAAGTTTGTGCAATATTTTTGCATTGATTTTAGTTTGTCTATGTATATGAATTTGAGAAAGTTAGTGCAATATTAGATTTTTAGTTTTAATATATATGGGTATGTGAGAAAGTTTGTGCAAAATTTTTGCATTGATTTTAGTTTAACTATGTATATGAGTTGGAGAAAGTTAGTGCAATATTTTTCGTAGATTTTTATTTTTAATACGTATGGGTATGTGAGAAAGTTTGTGCAACATTTTTGCAATGATTTTAGTTTGACTATGTATATGAGTTTGAGAAAGTTAGTGCAATATATTTCGTACATTTTTAGTTTTAATACGTATGGGGACAGCGTGTATCCGTTGTCTATATATTAAGGTTGCATTACGCTACTGTGCGTGACGCGATTTTTATTGAAAAAGTCCATCCCAAAAGTTGCATTACGGTAGTGTGCGTGACGCGATTTCTATTGAAAAAGTCCATCCCAAAAGTTGCATTACGCTACTGTGCGTGACGCGATTTCTATTGAAAAAGTCCATCCCAAAAAGTACCCAACGAGCCAATAGAAGTTTTCACTTCAAAAATTCTAATATTAATTGCCGAAAAATAACTTTGGACTAACTTTGATCACTCATTTTTTCTCACATGCTACTGCTTGGGAGTGTACCACTTTCCAATTAATAGACTAACAACTAACATATTAACATATACTGAAAACTGTTTAAAATAAAAACAAGTGTGTGCAGAGTAGATAAACATTTCTTTATAATAAGTTTAATTAAGCAAATCTTTGGTTATTTTTATAAAATGGTTAAAATTGACAATGTTTCTGTAGCCTGAGGCTGTGAGTTTGAAAATTTTACAAAGTTTTGAATGGAGAGGAAGTAAAGTTAATGCTAAACTTATATTGCCGGTACCTAAAGAATTCTGTGTGAAACCCTTTGGATCAATAGCTATCTGTAGATGAGCCTATTGGTTATTGTAAACTTTAAATTTATTGACGAAAGGTAGTGAAATAGCATTTAGCTCACAGTGCTATTGTGAAGTTAGTTTACTGAGAGAAAATATGATAAAATGGAGGCTTATATTTAGTTTTGTATTAATTTTGGGAAAGCTTTTCTTAAAACATTAGTGTAGAGTGTAGGGAATCAAGAAGCATATCTAATTTTCGTGTGAATGACCTTGGACACTAAAAGATATTTCAATTAGATCGAGTAAATTACACGTTTACTGAAACGCTCTACACTTCACAGTAATCTAAGGATTAAATTTAATATTACATTTCATATATAAATAAGGATAAAAACATGATCAATGTAAACGAGATTACTTTACATATTTATTTTAATGGAAAGACGTCCATCTAATTATAGCACTGTAAATATATTTATTTGTCTTTCTTACATTTACTTACAATGGATAAAACTTCTACACCAACGCAAAGAAACTCTGTGAATGGTTGTTGCAAATCGTACGGGAAGCATAGCAACCGTGACTCCGTAACAGTCTGGCAGTTCATAATATAGATTATTAGTTAGTACTGTTTTTTGTGTGAATGGACGAAATATTTTGAGTGTTTTCTAGAGTTTAGTTCAATCCTATTACTAAAGGTACGGGCGCCCCAGACAGAGATAGTTTACACTCTACACGTTACTTTTTTTCTTTTTATTTACCCAGTATACAATGTAAGTTTGGTAATTGTAAAAAAAATTGGGACCTCTGTTTTTTGACTGACTTTCACATTCCATGGCCTCAGAAAACTTGATATTTGACAAGCCTTCGATATGGCGTCGTGGTCTTCTATAAGTAAGCACGATAGCGCCTTCAAAAATTAAGATAGGATATGAAATTTGGTATAGGGGAATGAAAATGGTATAGGAATGAAAAATCTATATGATATATGGTATTGGGTGTAGTGTGGTGATAAATAACCTTATATAAATTCGTAAAAAATATATTGAAAACGTAAACAGTCTTTTATTCTTATCCTGTGTATTATTCAACTTATAACATACTTTATTAGTTGAAAATTTGCAGATGTCAATTCTCTATTCAATGGTACCTGTCCCACCAAGTTATTGTAAAAAATATAATTTTAAACTCTGGCGTCCCAATTTGAATAGTTTGATATTTGGATAGTTTCATGGTACAGTAAGGCCGAGTCACCGACACAAACAATGTGATTGGAGACATTTTAGTACATATTCTAGGCGCTAGTCGAAGTCAAAAAATATTGACATATATAATTACGAAGTTAAGAAACCAACTGATTTAAACAAAATTACCCCAACCCCAATTTTATTTAACAATTTATACAAATTATAGTAAAACACTTTTGGACATTATATTTAGAATCTTACATCGTATTATTACGCAGGTTAAGCACCATACTGCCACATATTACTTTATTTTTTAATTTAGAACAAAAAACTGTCTAATGTCCGCCATTTTGATATTTATCAATTTTTCAATAAGGTCTTTATGAGGATACTGTAGTTCTCTATTTCAAATTTCATGTTCCTATCTTATTGTTTGTGACCACTATCTTTCTTATGTACAGACCACAATTTTCCATCTAATGATAACTCTTTACGAAGAAAAATAGTAATTTTATTGGTACAAATTGACTCTCGAGCAGTGGCCACGGCCGAGTCACAGACACAATTGTAGAGAATAAAGGTTCTTTCACATATTTGTGTCAGCTTCGAGTCGCACCAGAGCCTAAACATTGTCGTAAGCAAAAGCGAGTGGAGATGTTTTAATATATACAGATAGCAGCCTTCATGAGAATAGTCATATACACAATTACGAGGTTCAGAAAACCAGTGTAATAACTGTTTTAAACAAACATACACCAGGAAACCAAATTTTATGTTACACTATATGACCGGGCTGTGCAAGTAGCATGATGACGCTCAATCAATTTGCTTCTATATAATTATTGAAATGTTTCCAAACATGTATAATCAAATTTTACAGAAGAAATATCACTTAACTGATTTTACAACACTTTGTACTTACTATCACCACATAAAATGTATATTCAGAATTAAACTGATAAAAAATAGTCTAGGCTATATCAAGTTACAATAGAGCCTTTTAATACAGACACTGTCACGTTCCATACTATTTGTTACACTGTAGAGTCAATAAAAGCAATATAAAATGCTAAGAATTGGGTCACAAAGTTCAAATAGAAAAATAATTGGTGCGTAAGAATCAATACTCCAACTTTTATGTTTGTTTTTTGATCCTTAATTACGACTTTTGATTTGATTTGAATACATATTAAACCCCTCATAGGCTTTTGTTTCAAAACCTGGTGTTTGAATGTGTTCACTGTAAAGTATATTTTTTACAGATTAGTTTATTCAATGTAGATATATATTTTAAATTCCATTTATCGTTCAAATAAATTAGTGTATTTAGTCATATTACATTTTTATCTATGTTATTATTGTGTAATATATATTGGAAAATTAAAATGTTTAAATTAAAGGTTATGTTTTTAAAGGTTGAATACTTACATAATATGTTTTTAATATTTGCTAAAAATAATATTTATACTATCAATAATTTTAAAGTTATAACAAAAAATTACTTACGTTACATACTTTTGAAGTTTCGATAAATATTCATCCAATAGAAATGTTTGATTCGCATTGCTCAGGTTATGTGATAATATGTTAGGACGCGAATTTCTTAGACTTATTTTTTTTTGTCCTCTTAATTGTCAAATTCGTTCTTGACATTTTGTTGTTAGGTGCACAAAATGAGATATTATAAGTCTTGAGCTATAGAAACTTGGCATTCTTTTTAGAATTATGTTAAAAATTTAAAAAAAAATCATATTTAGGGAATAGTCAAACCTTGTTTATTACCTTTGAATGAAATTTAATTAAAATTTCATTAATTAATACTGTTATTAATGCTATCGTAGTAACACTTTTTCATCAATGGATGTATATTTAAAAACTGGACAAGATGAACCATTGTGGTGTTTTGTAGATTGTTCTAGTGAAAAATTGTCCTAAAACCTTATCAAAATTATCTAGTTTTTATCAAATTATAACTTTATACTAAATTTAAGCAGAATCACACGAAAATGTTGATCACCAGACAGATTACATATTGTCATGAAACTATCACTAACTGACTGATTCACTGATAAAATGGTTCCATGAGGAACGTACGTTGAACTCAGAAAAACTACATATGTAATTTAACATTTCAGGAAATAAGTTTCTTGAAGAGGCCATTTTGTGTAACTCCTCCACAATCTTGGACCTAAAAAAAGAAACCTTTTATAGCTACGCCAAACCAACTGGAAACTCAGTTTTATTCGCCATAATGTATGACCTAGTTGAGCACTCATTGAGGTAAATGATATTTATTACAATACACTAAAATAATTTATTATTTTATAATTATTTGTTGAAAGAGTTTATGAAGATATTACGTCTACCAGGAAAGGAACGCACGATAAAGTAACCACGATCACTATCGACTACGCACTAAGCTTTACTCTACATATTTATATATCTATCAAATAATTTATTTAATAGAAATAATTGCTCCCTAAAGATCTTTTAAGTGAATTATAATTATTTCTTCTCTTTAACTGATGATATTAGATTTACCTAACTTTACAAATTGTACACTTACATATAATATTGGAAATAATTTTTTTTTTTTTTTTTTAATGTAGGGCCATTAATGTTACATTGAATGCATCCAAGCTGATAGGTTTTGATAATATACCTGATCTGTGGTTTGGATACTTTGCTATAATAGTATGATACAAAAAGTAAGGTATTTCTGTATCTGTGCTGGTATGGATAGATAACTTGAGTATGTGTACAATAACGATCACACCGATTATATACTTATGGCTAAACTGATGGTTGAAAAACGTATTTATGAAACTCACACTAACTGCGCTGGGGTCGGGACCACTGTTGGATATTGAACATATAGATCTTGTTTTAAACCTTATGAAATTCAGCAGTTTTGGTAATATTGTACGGCTCCCAGTCCTTTAATCGGCTGAGAAAATTGATGCCCAATAACAATGACGTGAATTAATTTCCACATTTTTCAACTCTGGAGAGCTGGTAAGCATTTAACATAATATTCCAATTCCAAACAAACATAGTTAGTTAGAAAATTTTCTCACCTTCCTAGAGGTGGTGCCAAAATGTGAAAGAAAAATGAGAATATCAAGACATAAGATCGATTATGACGGTAAGTGTTAATCATAATAATTTAAATTTAACTTGTTCTGGAGAAATTGAATAGAGTACTTTGGATTGTAACTAGTTTAATAGTTTTGTATATGTAGTTTTATTCATATTTGCACTGTTTATATCTGTAGTATTTGAGAAAATTCAACTGTTTACTGAAGCATTGTTGCTACGTGAATACTAAATGAAGGTGTAAACTCCATCGGGAACGCAACGCACAAGAAATTAATCGTGGCCACTACGGACGCTGGACGTTGCATAACATTATATTATTTATCTAACCCCCTAAGGGATTTGAATGATGGAAACAATTACACCGCTAAGCTTTGAATGTAATCATTTCTAAAGTCAATATTAACTCTATCTTTCGTTTTATAAGAGAAAATAACATTTGTCATTAAAAAATTAAATAAATGAAAACAAAAATAAAAATATTTTTGGAATAATTCAACTCAGATCATATGAACAGAGATGACAGTATTGTAGATTCTGTTCTTACAGACTGAGAAAACTCCACTATAAGAAAACAAAAATAAATAAAAAACAATACAAAGTTATTATATCACCAGACCTGTAACTTCGTACTTTCCTAAAGTTAAACATGACTAAATGTTGTTGCTACTGGGTTTATATTAGCTATGCCCTTGATTGATTTAAGGTGTTTTAATTTGGATACTGACTATTTTAGAATTATAGTTTATTTGTCTGGTTATCTTATATGTAAGTTTGTATTAAATATCTATAGGCATGACGGCTCAGCGCACTTCAAAATATTTTTACCAAATTAGGTATGAAATTAGTTGATGTTGATATTAAAATATTAATAATAATATATGAAATCCATCCCAAGTGGGCGGAGGAAAGAACTCAATTGTAATTTTGATTTGCTGATTTTGGAAAAACAATGAAGGTTCAAAATCTTTACTTTTAAAGACTTATAGACAACATTAAATATTTTTCGTTTCTATCAGACCTATCTCGGATCTATTACCAAAGGATAATTGGCTAAACATGTTCTTAGCAGAGCCAAAACGGTGGTAAAGGTTTATAAGGAAAATGTATTTATATATTGAACAATATATTGTGAGTAACAAGGAAATTAATACACATTAATTTTTATAAAATTAAATCGTTTTTTGTATCCAAGTACTTTTTTTGTCGCCATGTGACCTTTTATTTTCTTTATTACGCGTTTTGGAACTATAACACCATTATCAGATTATACACTCGCCAGTTGGAAGACGACAACAAACACTACAATTAAAATTGATGTATACATAATTAACCTACAAATCACGTAGACGAATATAATACAAAACGTAAACGATGAATGATGGTGCATAATATAATGCATTATTCTATCTATTCATGTAATAAGTTATGTTACATCTTTCATATTTTGTGTTTTGTGCACGTATGATTTACGTGAATTTTATATTTAGTGTTTCCATGACGACCTTCAACTAGGAAGAGAAAAATTTAAAGATGGATTACAGTTCCAAAACCTGCAAATGATAATAATATTAAAAAAAACTACTGTCACCAATGTACGTTTATATTATAATGAATTGTTTTTTTATCTATTTTATTAAAATTCGGTATAATTTAAATTTATGGTGAATCAGACAAAAATATGTGGCACTAACTACTACAAACAAAAAGTTTTTCAGTGACACTAATCAGTTTTATAGGAAAATATAGTTGTACCAGCCATTCTTCAATTACATTCCCAAAATTTTAGCATTGTAGAAATTCGTTTGTCGACGAATCCATCGCTGGATATTTCTTGGTTGGTAAATACATGTAGGCAATATACACAAAAAGGTAATACAGTTTGGGTGGGGGTGTAGAGTTCAAACATAGAGAGTTGTATTAAAATACACAAAGCGTTATACCCAGTAGGATATAATGACATCCGCCGGGATCTCAAGATTCCACAAATTAATCCTTAACAATAAGGAATATTTATGTCTCCCTTGATGATTGTTTAAAATAGAAATAATTACTCCGCGAAACTTAGGATGTGATCATATTCAAGTCAATGGTAAAGTTAATCTTCAAAATAAGAGAGAATAATGTGTTTAATGTGAGCAAAATACATAAATTGTGCACTCATCCTATCGTTTAGAACAACTTAGCACATGATTTTAGCACTTGAATAATAAAGATGAACCAAAGATCCGTCCCCAATAGATCAGTTAATGCAAGAAATTAATTTAATTAATGCAAATATAAAGTACATTTATTTTTAAAATATTAAAAAGGTACTATCAAAATATAAAATTGTCAAGAAGAAAAAAAATTACGATCTTAAAATACAATCAGATTTTTGTTTATTGAACTCGGTTCGTGTATGTTCAGGGTACGTCTAGTGTTTAAAAAATAGTTAAACATTTCCAAATCTCTTGCTCAGCTAAATTTCTAAAAATAACCAAAGAAAAACTATTTTATAAACTAATATTTGCTTATCAGTCCATTTACACGACGTTGATTTCATAAGTTGTTTAAGCTGTAATAGCTGTGCACACAATACATTGTTACCAGTTTATTACAAAGTTTAAAAAACTAGAAACCCTAAATAAAAGCGCATAAAAGACAATCCACTATGTCTAGGGAAACTATCTAATTTTTATTTTTAAATAAACTACACATTGGGTGAAACAAATTTTAAAATCAACCTGAAAAGAAACAGTGCGAAAACTTTATCATACACCCATACACAAAATATGTTACTAAAGAAAAATGGTAATTGAGACCATTTACCCCAAACTGAACTCATACTAATTATTGTATATGGTGAAAAAAAAATGTTTCTTCAACACTGAGTTTTAATAATGTATTTATTTTAGGAGATAAATCCATACAGAAAGTTGATTTATATTTCCCTTGATAAACCTTTAATGAAATATCTGTTATATATGCGTATATAAAGATACGAGTATTAAATATTAAAATAAATCCTAAGGCACTGTGTCAGTTCCTACTAAACTTGTACAGAGCGTGAATTGTATAGGTTTGAAATGGAGTTTTATTACGGGGGTTAGAACTCATTTTCTTACCTTACTAATTATTCCAGAAATGTAATTTTCTATTCCTTGCAATTTGGCACACTTGTTTCGGTCTGTATATATGATTACTCTTCATACGATTAATCATTATATTTCACCAAAATGTAATCGAAATCAGGGTGACAGGTTTGGAAATAAATAGGTCTTTTATTACAGCTCCAAAGATGATTGTTTGTGTTTGTGTTTGTGTGTGTGTGTGTTTTTTTTTTTTATTTACAGAAAACTAAATTAACATTTTTGGAGAGATCGTTATCAATACATTTTGTTTACTATCTTAGAAGCTACGTTTTAACAAAATATTTATCAAATTGAATTTTAGATTTTATCACTTTTTGAACAAAGAGTTAACATTGTCGTGGTTATTTCTAAAATATTCACTTTCTTAATTTGATTAAGTAGATACACTCTTTGAGACAGCAGTGTATCTATTTTATACCGCAGTACAGCAGAGACGGATAGAAAGACAGAGTTATAAAAACCACTTTTGTAAGGAATAGGATCTCAAAACAGATATAACTGTGGAAAACTCGACATTGTTTTCTTGACCCGTGGTAAAACTTTCTTTGGCCTTTACAACTTAAATATCGGAACATAACAAAGGCAAGGTCAGCTAAGTAGAAACAATAAAGTAATAAGTTATAAAAATAAACATTCATTATAAGTGGAATATAAGGGTTTTATTTATTTGCGCTAATATTCATATTTGTTATTGGAGTTCATTAATAATCTAAACGGTATTATTGCAACATATATTTATATGTATAGTTTAATCTCTAAATTCTAAGTTTTTTTAGTGTAACACTTACGGCATCGATGTTTTTACCCATGCCTTGATGTATGAGGGACATTTTTATGGAAATGTTAGTTATATAGAAACATAAATAAACAGATTAATAGCCTTTAGTCGAGTAAATATTATTTATTCAACTGTACATTCTAATAGATAGAGAATTCAATATCAGCTTAATTGGAAATGGATTAATAAATAACAGTATGCCCTTTTTTAAAGTCGATTTACGTTTTATTCTGTTAAAGGTTTGAAATATATGATGCAATTAGTTTGGAATTATTGAATACAAATCGACAGCAAGTGTTATGGATAACACTATATAGTATACGTTAAAACAGTGGCTTATGTTTTCGCACATATTTGTATATATAAAGTTTAATTTACGATGTCCGAAAATACGGATCCTCTGTCTTTAACAAGTGATAAACGTAGAAGAGTAAAAAAGTGCCACACAAACTAATGTTAGAAATTGAAAAAAAAAACAGTTTCAAATAAAACGAAAACAAACTTTATTTATAGGCTTGTTTTGATATAAATATAAGGTTATAACAATGTCTATATATCTCTTTATAAGTTTATAATTCCATCAGATTTTTTTGGTGTTTTCTTTGTTCAGTAGGTGTTTTATATTTTCAGGTATTATTTTTGTTTAATTCGAATATACCCAGTAGTTTCCAAGTAATAACAACACTTGTTTTCAAGAATAATTAAAAAACTTGAATGTTTGTAACATTTTTAATAATATTCTTAAAATATTAAACAAAAACATATATTTTTTCTGTTTCAAAGTTAGTACACGACTTGACTGTTAATGGAAATGATAATTTGTTTCAAATCGGCGCAGTAGATGTTGAGTTATAACTATTGTTTATTGCTCGAATATAGGAAATAGAGATTTGTCAACATATTTAGACTATTTTCAACGATTACATATTTTATGTTTTGTCAGTAAGAGAGTTGGTACATGATTCGTTTGCTCATTGGGATTGAAAATTTTATTTTAATTATGCAGCAGCTTCAAAAGTTTAAACATTTACAATTAAGAAGTAATTCCTTTTCTCCAGTATAATTTGACATTATATAAATTTTATAAATAACAAAACATTATTTATGACGTTATTTAGAAACGAAATAATTATTAAAATATTTTACAGGTTGTTTTAGTTGATCGCCGCCTAGGAATCGACTTACGCTATAGGAGGGTGTACCCTGTGCTGTAACCTATCGGATGCTGAGGTTGAAAGATGGTTCATTTTGTTACCTACGATTTGACCAAGCGTATCGCTCTGATATAGTAACATATTTTAAAACCCGTTAAAGCTTACCGGTACAGTAATGCACCAGTAACCATCTGTTGTGTGTGTAACTAGTGCAGGTAATGTTTGGCATGTTTTATATTAGATCGATTTCAAGAATCCTAGTTTTAGTTTTAGTAGTGGGGCCACTGGTTCTGCTTTGTCTAGATTGTTGTATTAGTTATTAAGTATTGGAAAAAAGAGAAAAACAATAGATTTTAGTAAAAGGCAAGTTTGTTTTTGAGATTTATCAGTTATTTAATTAGTATTTATCTATTCACTGTTATTTATAACCATAATGTATACAATACAAGAGAGCTACATATAACGGTTTTATTTAATTAAAGGTTTTTTGTTCAACACATGTGAAAAATATCCTTAGAGGGATATTTCTGTACCCCTAGGACTTTATACTACGGTTTGCATAATGGATACTAAAAAATCCTATTGTTAAATTATATATGATAATATTAGTTGTAATATTTGTAAATATTCACACACCTGATTTCACATAGCTAATTTGCTGAAGTTTTAGGCTTCATAATGTTTAACTGATTTCAGGCATACGGTACGTGAAATTGCAACAATTATGGAAGAGACTATTCATACAAACGCAAATGAAAAAAAGATTAAACACAATTTTCACTATTGTGAAAAGGATATATATATATACAGCCCCCCGAATAATGGAAATGAGTTATCTGGTGAGGTTTCTCTTATTGAAGATGATGGACTTACACTGGATAACATATCAAAATCCCAATTCGGTTTGGGAGAGGTTGTTTTGGATGATGGAATAAAGATATGCAATAAGTGTGATAATGAGGATCCCAAGTATGCATAGTTATGATCCAGAAAAAGTAGAATTTGTAGGCCTAAATAACACAGGCTTATCTACACTCCATACTTAATCTACTAAACTAGTTATTACAAATTGAGACCCTTCTAAAAATTAAAAAATAAAAGTTTTTAGAACATTTCCAAGAAAAATTTAATTAATAAGGTAAAATTGCATACTTTGAAAATTCAGATATCCTACAAGAGGGCATGTTATTACATAGATGAGACTACTTGACATCATTCTAGCTACAAAGATTACATCCAATATCAATTCTGTAAAATGTTGTTTTCAACTGTTAAAACGAAATAATAATGATCCAGGAAATCCTTTACCATTTTAATTAGCTTAAACATTATTAAGTAGAAAAATTACATAAAAGTGCGTAAAGTTTTTGTAAAAAAACTGTAGGATTCAAAACAGCTGGGAATACATACATTGTTAGAGTGGTTATGGTGACATGTATTATTTATTTGTTTACTAACTTTGCGGTAGTAATGGTTGTAAATCTTTACTATAATAGTCGTATTGCAAATATTTATTACATGAGAAATTACATAAAATTTAAATAAACTACAAGGAAACATTACACAAATTAAAATAACTATATTACAACATATTTTGTACCTGTCCTCCTCTTGCATTCAAATATAATTCCCACCATCGTTTCATGTTTTCCACTGGTCTGGCAGTTGTATTCATTTGAATATAATTAATTTCTCAAGTGATGTTATCTCTTGATGTGAGAGTGATCTTTGGAATCACTTTGTCCTGTTTAAAACCTCAAAGATACAAATACATATCACCATAACAACCTCAATAATCTATTGCCAGCGGTTTTTAATACTCCAGAGTTTTTCTATAGATTTGTTACAGTTTCATGCAATTTGTGTGCCTGATATAATTTCAATGTTAAATTAAAATGGTAAAGGTTTTCCTAGATTACCTTGTACAAACTGAGTAAAACAAAATAAAAACATTAAACTATATAAACTAATAAGTTATAACTATAAAAAAAACTCTTTTATAAAGACAATCTACCATCACAAGTTACTAATAATGGAAACGCAAAATTAATTTTTATTGCTTTAATCTCTAAATTCAATGCATATTTAGTGGCATCGCCATTAAACGAGATATGAGAGATATTTATATTAAACCATTTCTACGTATACAGTATCATCAATAAACAAATTAAAAGCTTTTAATCGAGCAAATATTATTTATCCAACTGTAAATTCTTATCTACAGAGAATTCAGAACAACCCAATGAGAACTGCTTTCATAAATAACAGTATAAACTATAAAATTGGTACTGTTTTATTCCTCCATACTTATGAAATATATGATGCAATTAGTTATAGATTATTCTATAAAGTATCTGCAAGCCCAGTGGCCTATATTGTCACAGCTTATTCGGACATTTGTAACGATTTGTTATTTAAAAGTTAATACATTACTGTAGCGTCCTGCTACTCCTTTGTATCGTTACGCTAAATTGTTGTATGTAAATATAATTGTATATATTTGTAACATCTAGGCTTGTAAATAAATAACTAGCAGCAGAGAGGGAGAAACACGGACATATTCAACAATAGGATATATCAACACGGATATCCTAACAAATAATTATTTTTGTATAATAATACCTAATAACGTGCGAGTTGTACACTTCGTATGGAATATATTTTTATTGTTTTATATTGAATAAAACAAAACTCATATATTTAATGTTAAATATATTAAATATGGAATAATATAAACTATCTTAGAGGAGGTGAAACAATTTATATAGGGTTTATTCGATAAAACCTTTGTAATACCAGAGAAATACCTTTAATATCATATAAAAGTATAAAAAAACTCTTTGTTAAAAAAAATTGCAATTTTATGCACTTGAAGTCAATTCCTAAACATTTACCATTTTCTATGCAGATCTGATTTTGATTCGAATGTTTTGCTAGATATTAGGTTTTGTTGAAGGTTTTGATCAAAGTACTGAAATGGGTTTAAAAATTATATTATAATGGTTATAAATCCAATACGTTCCCCAACAATGCGTCAGTCTATCTATCGTGAAACTGCCATGTAATATGTCCATTATAAAACAGTTAACATAATATAAGTATATATATTCTTTAAAAAAAAAATAAATACTTGAAACGGCAACAAATTCAGTTCTACTTATAAATACATAAATTTACTTCATTTTATTCATGATAATTGCTTAAGTTAGAATAAAATTTGTCTTCAGACTTAAAACAGACAATTTATGAACCGCTCAACAACAACAATATCCTCAGACTAACTTTTATTGGGGGACCAATCTGTAGTAAATTTATACTTATTTCAGTAATAATAGATTTATGCTTTTGTTTCTAGACTTAATTTAAACTTTTTCAATTTAAAATTAAATTTAACAAATTCCACTATCGTGAAATTTGTAGTGGGAAACTTAAACTAATAAAGTTGGATGTCCGCTCAAAGTTTCGTCTTCTTTCATTTTGTCGATTGAATTAAAAGTTATCTAATAAAGTGGTTGTGGAGTTGGTAGTTGTCTGTCTAGGTTGATATCTAATTGATTCAATTAAATTACTCTAAACATTACAGTTTCTTGTTAATCTACAAGTAATTAAAATGATCATTAAAATCTATATTTCTACCATGACGTACTTAAATAATTTGACTGTAATCTTCTGCTACACCTATCATTGTCTTAACTTCTACTGGAGTGATTCAAATGAACTCCATTGTCAAAAGCTCTTAGGTATCGGAAGGTAAGATAATGTTAGTAGTGACTGAAGAATGTACTCAAAATAATTATCCAACAAGTAATATAAGCACTTGCAGATTATGTGAAAACATTTCTTTGATGGAATAACTTCAATATATTTATAAGACTTTCATGATTGTAAAAGTTACTTTTTTTTTAAAACCAAAGATATTATATGAAACCATTTTCCTTCCCCCGTCTCCAGTTATTAGGTCTGATTTTTTATATGCAAAGAAGTGTATTGAGATAATTTTCCAACGCTACTATTCCAACTCGTAAGATTTTGGGATTATGCGTTTTATTTATTCACATGTAATTTAAGATGAAGTTTCAATTTCTAAACTTTTCAAAGTAAATAATACGTATGATTTGCATTAGGTTTAACTAATATTCTATCGATTTAAACACAGTTAAATTAAGGTTTAAAATCACATTTTAAGTAAATGCTTACAATGAGTTAACAAATTCACGATTGAATATGAATATATATTAAATTTTAACTTGTGAACTTTAGCTGAAGTATGTCAGAAGTAAGTAAGTAAGTAAGTAGAGTAATTATTTGAAGAAAGTAAGTCAAAAATATAAAATTCATATTTCAACAATAAACCCATAATAAAAATATTTATACGTGTCTAAATAACAGAAAATGACTAATTAGTAATAGAGAAGTCTTCTTGATCAATTAAAGTGGCTATTGTAGAAAATTGTGTGTTATATCATTTGTTCATTGAAGTTTCTACAAAATTTGCTCATTTAAAGTGATGGAGTAAATTACTTTAACGATAAAAATGAATTTAAGTTTAATTGCTACTGCATTTATAATTTTAGATTAAAAAATATGTTACATATCCTGATTTTAAAAATACAGTATTGTTTAATGTTTTTTGTTTCTTCTAGTGTAGTTTAAGTTTGACTAATGATTTGTAAAATAATGCACATATTTTTGTTAAATTTGCGATATTGTTTTTCAAGTAATAATTATTTGAATTATCATCTCTGTAAATCATTTAGGTACATTACCTTTTACATAATATTGATGAATTCTCTATACATTAACATTCATTACATTTATAATACAACCAAATCATCGAGGTATAAAAAAAGTGAACGAATAGAGAAAGGAAACACTATACCTAAAGAATATTTATGTTGGCACACTAAGACTTGGGAAGAGATAGTTGGAAGACATGGAGGAAAATCTAAGAATGGCGGGACTCGGAAGATAATGGAGGACGCTCTCCGAATAGGGTAAAATCCGCCCAGGGCCGCAGCGCCAGAGGGACAGGTCACAGTTTATATTAGTGGTTATATAATAAATTATCATAATACTGTTTAGTATACATTTATTAATGTTATTGTAAATAAGTATCGGGGATACAAGTTGCACTGGAGTATTATACTCTAATCATTTTTTAAAAGAATTTTAGAAAACTCAATATATTTTGATTCCTGCTATATAATTCTCAATTATTTATAATAACAAACATATATATTTTATTAATCCCTGGATTTTATTCTTCACATTTCATCTTATGAGAGAAAATGATCAAAGTAATGATGGATACAAGTTCATAATATAAAGTTATGTGATGGATTTTTAAAATTTTTATATTCTTATTACAAACATCAGACACACTTGAACGGATACACATAGTCCTATATAAACATATTTACAAACATCAGACACACTTGAACGTATACACATAGTCATATATAAACATATTTACAAACATCAGTTACACTTGAACTTACACACATAGGCCTAGTCCTATATAACCATATTTACAAACATCAGACACACTTGAACGTACACACATTGTCCTATATAAACATATTTACAAACATCAGACACGCTTGAACTTATACACATAGTCCTATATAAACATATTTACAAACATCAGACACACTTGAACGTATACACATAGTCCTATATAAATATATTTACAAACATCAGACACACTTGAACGTATACACATAGTCCTATATAAACATATTTACAAACATCAGACACACTTGAACGTATACACATAGTCCTATATAAACATATGTACAAACATCAGTTACACTTGAACGTATACAAATAGTCCTATATAAACATATTTACAAACATCAGACACACTTGAACGTATACAAATAGTCCTATGTAAACATATTTACGAACATCAGACACTGAACGTATACACATAGTCCTATATAAACATATTTACGAACATCAGACACACTTGAACGTATACACATAGTCCTATATAAACATATTTACGAACATCAGACACACTTGAACGTATACAAATAGTCCTATGTAAACATATTTACGAACATCAGACACACTTGAACGTATACACATAGTCCTATATAAACATATTTACAAACATCAAACACACTTGAACGTATACACATAGTCCTATATAAACATATTTACAAACATCAGTTACACTTGAACGTATACAAATAGTCCTATATAAACATATTTACAAACATCAGACACACTTGAACGTATACAAATAGTCCTATGTAAACATATTTACGAACATCAGACACACTTGAACGTATACACATAGTCCTATATAAACATATTTACAAACATCAGACACACTTGAACGTATACACATAGTCCTATATAAACATATTTACGAACATCAGACACACTTGAACGTATACAAATAGTCCTATGTAAACATATTTACGAACATCAGACACACTTGAACGCATACACATAGTCCTATATAAACATATTTACGAACATCAGACACACTTGAACGTATACACATAGTCCTATGTAAACATATTTACGAACATCAGACACACTTGAACGTATACACATAGTCCTATATAAACATATTTACGAACATCAGACACACTTGAACGTATACAAATAGTCCTATGTAAACATATTTACGAACATCAGACACACTTGAACGTATACACATAGTCCTATATAAACATATTTACGAACATCAGACACACTTGAACGTATACAAATAGTCCTATGTAAACATATTTACGAACATCAGACACACTTGAACGTATACACATAGTCCTATATAAACATATTTACGAACATCAGACACACTTGAACGTATACACATAGTCCTATGTAAACATATTTACGAACATCAGACACACTTGAACGTATACACATTGTCCTATATAAACATATTTACGAACATCAGACACACTTGAACGTATACAAATAGTCCTATGTAAACATATTTACGAACATCAGACACACTTGAACGTATACACATAGTCCTATATAAACATATTTACAAACATCAGACACACTTGAACGTATACAAATAGTCCTATATAAATATATTTACGAACATCAGACACACTTGAACGTATACACATAGTCCTATGTAAACATATTTACGAACATCAGACACACTTGAACGTATACACATTGTCCTATATAAACATATTTACGAACATCAGACACACTTTAACGTATACACATAGTCCTATATAAACATATTTACGAACATCAGACACACTTGGACGTATACACATTGTCCTATATAAACATATTTACGAACATCAGACACACTTGAACGTATACACATAGTCCTATATAAACATATTTACGAACATCAGACACACTTGAACGTATACACATTGTCCTATGTAAACATATTTACGAACATCAGACACACTTGAACGTATACACATAGTCCTATATAAACATATTTACGAACATCAGACACACTTGAACGTATACACATAGTCCTATGTAAACATATTTACGAACATCAGACACACTTGAACGTATACAAATAGTCCTATGTAAACATATTTACGAACATCAGACACACTTGAACGTATACACATAGTCCTATATAAACATATTTACAAACATCAGACACACTTGAACGTATACACATAGTCCTATATAAACATATTTACGAACATCAGACACACTTGAACGTATACACATAGTCCTATGTAAACATATTTACGAACATCAGACACACTTGAACGTATACACATTGTCCTATATAAACATATTTACGAACATCAGACACACTTGAACGTATACAAATAGTCCTATGTAAACATATTTACGAACATCAGACACACTTGAACGTATACACATAGTCCTATATAAACATATTTACAAACATCAGACACACTTGAACGTATACAAATAGTCCTATATAAATATATTTACGAACATCAGACACACTTGAACGTATACACATAGTCCTATGTAAACATATTTACGAACATCAGACACACTTGAACGTATACACATTGTCCTATATAAACATATTTACGAACATCAGACACACTTGAACGTATACAAATAGTCCTATGTAAACATATTTACGAACATCAGACACACTTGAACGTATACACATAGTCCTATATAAACATATTTACAAACATCAGACACACTTGAACGTATACACATAGTCCTATATAAACATATTTACAAACATCAGTTACACTTGAACGTATACACATAGTCCTATATAAACATATTTACAAACATCAGACACACTTGAACGTATACACATAGTCCTATATAAACATATTTATATACAAATTGACAATTATCAACACAGTTCAGTCTTTACTTGTTAAAATAAATATCTGAAAATACGAACTGTTATAGCTATAATCTCAAATGTTGTGCATAAGACCAAAACTCCATAATTTTATTATCTTATATATGACATTTGTTATAAGATATCCGTCCTTCCAAACAAAACGTAATGGTCTCCATGTAACCAAACTTGCCACCTCTGAAGTTATCGCCTAAACATATCCACGTATCTGTTATAATAAATATATATATATATATATATATCTGTTTATATATGTAATGAAAATTTTGGTGAAATGTGAAAATAAAAACCCAAACCAGTGCTGAATGTTGTTTTGGATTGTATGGATTGGTGAAGGAGAAATCCAGTGCGATGTTTTAGCACAGATTATTTGATTCATAAAACCAAAAATGAATAAGACAATAATTGTGAAAATTAAAATTTTTTATTTACGTAAAGTAGAAATATGTTTCATTAAAATACTATTTCTTTCAGATATAACTTACACATAACTTATTTTTATTTGCTTAGCTTTATATGCAAAATTATGTCACGATAATACTTTTTCTAAAAGTTGTTTACCAATAAATCAAGAAACAATATTGAAATTCACGAATTCGTATTTTTATGCACAGCAGATGTTAATTATTCACATTAATATACAAAAAAAGACTAAAATGAATTAACCGTTACACTCTAAAACATAGACAAACAACCTAAACGGGGATAAAAACTGTTATAAAATGGTAACAATCTTTGTTGTTATGTAAAAACGATAGCACAAAGCTAGATCTGTAGAAACCAGCTAAAAACAGTATAACAGTTCTTAATAGTTTCTATAGATTGAAATAATTAAATTTATATTTTATACAGTTTTCTGTAGTTTGTATTTACTGGATAAAGCTGAATGCTTTTAATGAACACTTTTTGTAATCGCTATTTTAATTCTTGAAAAACTAATTTTATCAGACGCCACTAAATTATATTTCATTTAACTGTGTTCTTCCATGAAAAAGTTTCTCTTTCGTAAAAACAAAAAAGTAATCATACACAAGAGAGGGTTATATTAAAAGAGATGTTTTAATTTGGTATACATCTAAATAACCTACTGATTCAGGCTATTGTAGGTATCAGTTCAATTGTGTTAAATTTAAAATATCAAAATCAAGCATAGGTGCTATCTTAGGGATATTAAGGACCTGAATCTTGGGTAACCTGGTGAAGGATGTGCAGTACTTGCACTTTGCCGGTTGTGAAAATATCGTTTTTATTTCTCTTTTTATTTTAATAATAATTTGGATAGTTAGTTTATTCTAAATCATTAAATTTAGATAATCGTTTTTTTAACAGTCAGTGTCTACTCTCGATAATTATAAATGAAGGGGATTAAGAACGTTGATTCCAACCACTTTATTTGTAGAGAAAACCAAATTTAATAAGATTGATTCTAAGCATTAATATAATAAGATTATTGCCCTGTCGTAGATTAGAGGTACCCAGAATAAAGTCAGGATCGTTTCTTCTTGGATATGTGGGAAGCAAAACATCATTGCTTGGTTGTATATATTGACATATTAATTTTAATTTCAATCTCGTTTTTCTTTCTAAAATATCATAGTACCCTATTAACATTGCTTAAATAATCGTTTTAAAACATCCCCTCTCTCAAATAATAATTTAATATCATCTATTTTTGAACGTAAGAATGAAGAACAACACAGTAGGAGATACGATATGGTCGTGGCAACACACACATACACTCATACAAAACCTGTCACTCCTGTAGGAAAACCAAACCTGTAGGAGGTAACAAATATAACATAATAATAAAACCTAATTAGAAAATTCTATACATAATTTTTGTAATTTAATTTTTGTTTAGCAAAAGGAGGGACCATTTTAACGAATCCGGTTAAAAATAATTTGAAACAATTTTAGATTAGAAATGAATTTATAGATTTCGACAAAAATAATTTAACTTTTGGATGGACAGATAGAGTATAAATATTCATATTTAGAAATTTTCGAATATATTTATGGGAGAAGGGATGGTTTTTCGCAATAAAATTTGAAATGCCTGTGTTATATATGATTGTATTTGAGTAGTAAAAGAAGCTTCAAATAATTTAAGTTAAAACTATTTTAATGAGTTTTCAAGAAAGCCTTTGTTTTGTCATCAGCAAAGTTAGAATCTACTGGATGCACCACTCCCACCTCCTTTTAGTTTCAAACGTCTTGGTAAACTCTGATCCTTAACTCTTCCTTTCTTACCACTTCCATCCCTCGTTCTTCTTAAATAGAATTGCTTAGAGGGGTTAAGAATATTTATTTTTTTTCATTGAAATGATCATGATAGACACCAGTATTAAAAAACAAAAAACACATAATAATAATTTGAATTTGCCCCTAACCACAATCACTGGAACTTAATAAAACACTTGATTGTTCTTTATTAATTATATCCACTTAATGCCCTGATGTACATTTCGATAACATGGTTATCATCATCGGAGGGTCTTGCTTATAAACTAAATCTAACCTTACGTATCTATTACTAAAATAAAATTAAACCTAAAACTATGATAACCTGAGTGCAGGCTAAAATCCCTCCCACTCCACATATCAGTTGACCAGTAAGGGCTTGGGCTGGCCCTTTGTTTGATCAGTTTGGCCATCCCTTACTGGTCTCAACTGATATGTGGAGTGGGAGGGATTTTAGCCTGCACTCAGGTTATCATAGTTTTAGGTTTAATTTTATTTTAGTAATAGATATGTAAGGTTAGATTTAGTTTATATGCAAGACCCTCCGATGATGATAACCATGTTATCGAAATGTACATCAGGGCATTAAGTGGATATAATTAATAAAGAACAATCAATCAGATAATTGTGTTTTATTAAGTTCCAGTGATTGTGGTTAGGGGCAAATTCAAATTATTATTGTGAATTTCACCACAGTGCTCAACAAGATTGTATCTAAAAACACATATGGCTGATACACATATAAATCCATACAAGAAGTAAATTATTTTTTTCTAAATCCAAACATTCATATCTGAATAATATCTAATCTGAAATTGTCT
Source organism: Aphrophora alni (assembly GCA_963513935.1). Taxonomy (NCBI): domain Eukaryota; kingdom Metazoa; phylum Arthropoda; class Insecta; order Hemiptera; family Aphrophoridae; genus Aphrophora; species Aphrophora alni. Next base: position 66,406,534 of record OY740772.1, read on the forward strand.
TAAGTTATTTAAAACAGAATTCTTTGAAATGGTCCCTTCTTCTGCTTAAAACAGATACTGATACGAGCGAAGCAAGTGGAGACATTTTAATATATACATATCTACGAAGTATATATAAGTTGGCGCCCATCAACTTATTTTTTATTTGTATATATCCACAAGAATAAGCGAACAGGGGTAAAAAAAATCAATAAAATCAAGAATTACTGATGCTTAGGATTTCAACATAGTTCAAATACTAAATTGGTGGTGTAAGTAAAATATGTGCTGGGCTGAGAACTCTCTAACTCTAGCTTAAAGTTTTCTAACTTAAAGTAAAAATATAAAAAACACCCCGAGAAATCGTCATTGGAGGTTCGTGTTATTTTTCACATTGTTTGGGACATAATTTCACAAAATGATCTGGTTCTGATGTTAAAACATTCCACGAGATAACTCTCAAACAGGCAATTTAATAAAAATAGCGTCGTTGACTTTTTGTTTGTACCTCACCTTACGGATCCAATAGTTACTTAAAATTGTAAAAAGTAACCACAAACTTCTTACATTTTATTTTTTCGATAAAACTTTATTATTCATTCTATAGCAGTAAAACAGTTAATGTTTAGCTAGAAACAAAACACGTACTATTTTATAGACCATAAAATGAACATTATATAAGGCAAGGGATGCGTTTAATCTGCAATAGCTTAAACCCAATGTAAATAGCCTGTATTTGAAACAATTAAGATTAGTACAAAATGATTCTGAATAATTGTGAATAAAAATAGACTGAAGACAAAACTTTAGATATTATGCAACTATTATCATAACTTAACCTTCTCTAAGATAAATATATAGAGTGCTCCATTAAATAACACGAGAAACGAGCCCTTATTCTGTTACTTATCCAGTAAATGAAGTACAGCTTAAGTTTAGTAATCACAAGGAATTCTATTTTAGTTTTTTTTGACTGTATCTTAGAATGATAGCGTTCATGAAAATTAAGATAGAAGCATGAAACATAATAAATTAGATAGAAATTTGCCAATTTAAATTCTGCATGTAATATTATTACTAACCCCACTTCTCTACGATGACAAATGCTGACGTTTTAGGCCAACATTATAATCTCGAACACTATTCTCCCAAGATCATCTGGTATAGTTATGAGATCCGGCATGGTTGAGTCACCGACACGAGCGTAGCGACAGTGAACAGCTACGAAGCTTCGACATTAAGATGAGCAAAGCGAGTGGAGAGTTTTTAATAAATACACATATACTAAATCAGTTAAGGACCAATCGTCGTCAAGAAAGTAGTGATATTCACAATATCGATTGTCAGAAAACCTGTGTAATAACTGTTTTAAACAAACTTACATTGCTACACAAGACCCTGTTAAAATTTAGAATTTAAGATTAAGTTAAATTCGAGCTAGACAGTATAAAATATCCATTCAGTAGACGCTAGAGAATGAACAATCATTACGATAGTGTAGAACAAGTTCGGTAATTGCTTAACTTGCAATATCTAAACGCGTCACAAATGACCAATCAGAATATATAAGACCAGGTTGGTAGGAAATCGATGACAGACCTAATGTGTTACCGACGGTCAGTTGTCGGGGGTCGGGGTTGGCACGGAGTTGCCTGGAGGTCAATGGATCGACGGAGATCCTGCAGGATGTGAAGCGTGAGGTTAGCTTTGGTATGAAACATATTCCATTTCCACAACTGTAATAATTATATGGATTTAATATTAATTATTGTTTAATGTATGAAACGTTTTCCATTTCCACAACGGCAACAATTACGTTATATTAATGGTATTTATTTTTTAAAGAAGGTCGCGTTTTCCATTTCCACAACTTCATAAATACGTGAACTTAATGGTATTCTTTTTAAACCTAGGACGCGTTTTCCATTTGCAAAACTACAATAATTACTGAACTCAATGTTATTTATGTTTTAATGTACGAATCGTTTGCCATTTTCAACACTACAATAACTACAAAATTTAATGGTATTTATTTTTAATCTAAGAAATTTCGTCAATCTTCACAACTACAATGCATACTGAATTTATAATGGTATTTATATTTTAATGTATGAAGCGTTTTCGATTTACACAACTGCAATAATTACGTGAATTTATTGGTATTAAAAAAAAAATCTAGGACGCCTTTTCCATTTTAAAAACTACAATATTTACTGAACTCAATGGTATTTATGTTTTAATGTATGCAGCGTTTGCCATTTTCAAAACTACAATAACTACTGAATGTATTGGTATTTATTTTATATTTTAGGAAATGTCTTCCATTTTCACAACAAAATACTTACTTAATATAATGTTTGTAACTTAATTTAATGTAACTTATTGTTTTCCACTTTCACAACTGCAATAATTTAAATCGAGACTATTGTTGTGAATGGAAAATTGACAAATCCATCAAACCACATGTGGTTGTTATATTTCCAATTGCAGATAAAATCAACCACTTGTTATGAAATATATTCTATGAGAGTGGTTAGCTTATGACTGTTACACATTCCAAGTCAGTGTTCTACTCTTATATAGCACATAGCACAACCTCAGATTTACAATTAGAGATTTTATTTACGATTTAACTTTTGAATACGTAGAAAAAAGGGACTTTAGAGATAAAAATTACAAAATTGACCAATAATGAGTAAATTGGTATCTACCAAAAGCCTGAACGTCGTGATGTTATTTTTTGCATGGTCTTACTTACTGTTTGATACATAGCTATTACTTAACATTTGCTCATTTTGAAATTATTTATATGTAAATCGAAATTGTTTATGAAACATATATAGAAAGACAAATATAATTCTGAAAATGGTCGACATATTGAAGGAAAATGTGAAGATAAATCTAGAATGCCATCTCAATACTCTCCTCAATTGTATTTATAATAATTCATTTTAAGCAAATTTTTATAGAGGCAGTTAGTTTGTGAAAAATAGAGATAAACATATTTTGTAGATGAATGAATATGGTCAAATTAAAGATTAAATATTTCCTACCATTATGGTTTTTTATGAGGGTAGGAGAGCAATAATTTGCACGTAAAATGTTAGACATTATAAATGAAATTAAAATACACATTAAAAATCATGTGGATCAATATCGATTGGAATATTAAAGGGTAATTTTAGATTTTTAAGGGATAAATATTATTTAACATTTAGTATTATTATACATTTCAAATCATAGAAAATCTCCTTCAACAAAATCGTCTGACATTTTTGACTTCTATTTTGATTTTGAGGGATAGTCCTAAGTAAATTGCAAAAAGTTTTCTAAATAGTATATAGAACTCAAGTTTGATATAAATTGGATGCGAAACCATAATGTTGGTTGATCGGGCGTTTGGTTTTACAAGGGGCACTTAAGTAAAATATAAAAGTGTATACATAGTAAGTAGCGACCTAGGCCTACAATACATAACACAAATTGAATGATATTTTCACACGCTACAGCCAATGTATGACGATAAAAATAAAATGTTATTTGCAACCCTGAACACGGATTAAAACAATAATAAATAATTTTAAAAACAGGAAATTAAGGAGGTGATTTAGTTTATAACAAATAGTGACGTAACATTTTAAATAGTCGACCACTCATTTCTTTTATGTGTTGGTCAGTAAAATTTGTGTTTTGTTCTTTTTTATATGATGAATATTTCAAACATAGATTTTATTAAAAACTTTTCAGTAACCATTATTCTTTAGATAGAAACACGCACAAAGTTAGTTTTACGAGCAGTTGCACATTGTTCGTAATTGAATTATAAACCTCAAACAATCTTTTTATGTCACAAATTAGAAAATGTATTATTAGTTTTAATCATTCTTAATCAAGGAACTGTAAAATTTCTTCTGACAGTAACAATATTGGTATCGTCAGGTTTGAGAATTACCAACTAATGATGACTGTGGTTGTTACCTTGTTATACATAACTAAAATAAAATTGCAATGATTTAAATAGAAAATAGGTGGTAAAAGTACTTTATGTAATCTTATAATAACAATGAATTCATTCTCAGTATCCAGAACACTAATATTTTAAAATAAATTTTCTTATTTTTGTTCCGCCAAGTGACCTCTTTTTTGCAATCGTGACGCGTTTCGGGACTTTTATCCCATCTTCAGACACAGGTTTATTAATTTAAATTACTCGACTGAGGTCGTCAAACACTAAAATTATTCATTAAATTCAGTTGACGTCTGGTAGCCAGAAGGTGTACACCAAATAGGACTTTTAATGTGATATGTGTGTTTCGTGTGTGTTTTTATAAATAATTTTAGTGTTTGACGACCTCGGTCGAGTAATTTAAATTAATATACCTGTGTCTGAAGATGGGATAAAAGTCCCGAAACGCGTCACGATTGCAAAAAAGAAGTCACTTGACGGAAAAAAAGGTAAGAAACTTTATTTTATAATAATAAACTAAGCCAACTAGATTATAATAAATGTTTTGATTACCTTATTAATGATATGCGCCTCAAAATAATTAAGCAGAACAGGATAAAGTCACAGGATGTACCTAGATTGTACGTAAGTAGAGGGACAACGGGAATTCTTCATGTAAAAAAAAAAAATCTGTTACTATATTGGTAATATGAAATCTATATTATCGTGATACAGTAACATTTATAAAATTTAGTTTCGTTAATGCTTCAACATAGAAAGGAAACTCGATGCATGAAACTGGCCGGACAAAGTCTCCTAAAATGGTGAAGTATGTTGAGTAATAATTCAGTGGTTGTGAAAGAAAAATAGTCATAATCTTGTTTTATTACATTTTCCGACCATCTTTACATTCTTTACTTTTTAAAGAGTAATTGGATTTTGATGTCTCCCTATGACAACTGTGCTGTTTGTTTGTCATAATGGAACATTCAGGACTCGTTCACTTTTAAAATTGTATAAATAAATTAATGTCCATCTTAAATAATTCTAATTTGTAAACTCGTTATAGACAAGAACAAGAAACTCTGTTTAGTCCGGTGACATATTACGGATAAGAAATACATTTTATCCCTAAATATTTAGTAAAAATAGACTGGATGGTATCATGTGTTCCTTATGTCTCAAATACCAATTTCCAATTTTCCATAAAATGATTAATGCCCCTTCACCTAAATCTAATCTAAGAAGGGGCCCTCCAGCTGCTCTTATTTGTTGAGTTTGAACTCTACAAACGAATGATCGTATCGATGACATATCATCATCAATAAGTAACTCTTTTTATTACATTGACGGTTTCATTTGCCAGTTTTATTAATCCACAAACAATCCTATTGCATGCCTTTGTGTAAAGTTACTTTTATTATTATTTGGAAATAAAAACTCACAAAAGACTTTATTACTCACTACAGCTTGTCCACAACTTAACTTATTATTATGATTTTCGCTCATCTGTAAGTAAACATTCATACAATGTATTTCAAAAGCGTTTTCAAATTTACAAAATTCTCCTACAACAAATTTCCAAAATTTTCATAAGCCTTTCACAAACAATAACTTCAACGTATTCGTTACGGTTTTTTGGTTAGAATTAGTAGCCAAAGATATATTTAAATTTAATGATATTTGTTTTGAGGGAAGACAATTTTGAGGGAATGAGTGGCCTCTATTCTAAATTTATAATAATTAAAATTAATTCTATTGTTGCCTTCTGAACAGCATTGCATTTCAAAGAGAATCATAGAAACTTTGAACAAGGTCTAGATTTTGTTATCAGATCCAAGAAACCACTTGTTCTTGACAGATGCCAATTGAAGATCTTGCAGATTACATAAATCACTTACTTTCGTTAGGTAAAAAAATTTTATTTGTTTAATTGTAGATTTATCTGTTTCAAACTATGGTTGTTCTTTTTTTATTCAGCTTAGCAATTTACAATTTGAATTTTAAGGTTTGACTATCAATAAATTTTGATCAACATAGAGTAAAATTGTAAAATAGTAAAATGTCAAAACAATATCATGATCAATTCTATTTTAATTAACGATAACTTTTTTTTTAATAATGACCAATGGTTTTTGTTTGAATTCTTATAGGTTGCATTTTAGCTTTTTTTTGTAAACTTACTACTGCTAGTTTTAACAAAGTAGCTAGAATAATTTTTATTAAATTGAAATAACTTACCGTCCAAAAGTCAATAGTAACTTTTCTCTCCACCCCGGTAGTTTCGGCTATTCGGCCATTATCAAGTTATGCTGGACTTTTTCAGTTGTCATTAGTTATAAATTTAAAAACACATATACAAGTAGTACATAACACTGACAAAAATACTTAAAACTTTGTTTAATTTTATGTTATACGCATAGTACTCCCATTGTCCTGAAGCGTACTCTTCATTTGCAATGATGTTGGGTGTGAGGGGTTCTTATCGATGTTCACTATTATAGTATCATATGGAACGTTTTGGAATTGAATTATAGCTCTTTATTAAGTAACGAGTTGACGTCATTTTTGAATTATTTAAATCTTTCAAATTGTTCCAATGCGTTCGTGAATTCTCCTTTTTGACAAAAAGGAAATATTTTTAATGATTTTGCGATACTGCAGTAGTTGTATTTTGTTTGGATAGTATGTTTGGCTATCATAGAATCAATTTTTGGGGAATTAGCTGATTGTAATGCAGATGGTATGTAATCTTTACATATTTTTAAAAAGAGCTTCCAATTTGTCCTATGTACTTTGAACAATCACACATGATAGTTTATAAATCATTATTGATTATTGTGACGGTAAGTCATTTTAATTGAATTATTATCAATAGTCAGATTGACGATAACAAATATATATTGATTTTTATTTTATAGAAACTCCCCCCCTCCCATTTCAAAATGGGTTTGTATTTTCACATCTAATAGTTTGTTGATAGAGATGGTACTATTTTTCTCTTAAATTTTTATTAAACTAAGTAATTCCATAATTATTAGTGGCTTGAACAAATGTTTGAACTTAATTCTGTTATTTCTAGAAATAGTTACGGTGTCAGTAAATATGTATTACATACTAGAATTGTATATCTATCTAAAATACTACAAAATTGGAATAGTTTGGGCGTTTCATCATTTATCCAGTGGCTAAAGTAACCCTGATATAATAGATGCAATTATCGGTTAAAATAGTTTGTAAACCAAATGTGCAAAGTAATCTGATACTTTGGTAACACTCTGTATCACATTACTGTTTTCATTGTCATGGCCTGTGTAGGCCTTCAATATCGGGCTGTACAGTTTTCACAATATGATTATATGCATAATTTATGAATTAGCATATAAACAAACGTTGTTATAAAAACATGCACGTATTCAAACAAGTGTTATCTGATGGTTGAATACTTTACATTAACACATTTGCCATGTTTTAAAATTTTACATTTCCATAACAGTAAATTAAATAGAATAAAGAAAAACATATTATTTTATTTACTGGTGTGATCACAGACTCAGTGACCCATATGTAAGTCTCAGATTAAGATTTTTTTTTAAAAGCACGTAGGTTATATTTAATCAGATATAACAAGTTGAGGTGCGATATCATGCAATAATACAAACAGATCGTCTAAATGTAAAAGCCCAAAAGTTGATTTCATGGGACTTGTAGGAAATGGTAAATTGTATTGTTATATCAAGGAAACTTAATTTAATAAATCGTGATGTTATTTTATTTTGATAAGAATTGAAACTCCTTCACTCCAAAATAGCTGTATATATTCATATTCCAATAATTTAGTATGTTGTATGTCCAATGACATCAAGTTACTGATCTGTAAAATTTGATCTAATTCAGCCTGTTGTAGTTTGAGTAAGACATGAAACTGGTTAAAATAAGAACAATACACATTTTTATTTCGATTCATATGAATTTCAATAGGATTCCGTTAAAATACATTATAAAATTTCATGTTCCATAAAATTTCATGTTTTTCACTTAATAGATGCTTTAATGTCGTTTATCTCATGTCGGCATGTCGAAAACTTCTTTGTTACTTTCCTGAGTTCATGAAACCTAAAGATACGAAATTGTTTTCGAATACGTATATTATTACATATCCTTAGTAATTAGTAAAAAAACTGATAAAAAAATCGGTTGGTAAACTTTAAAAAAATTCCTTGAAAAAATAATTTTACGGTTTTTCCTGACAACATCTCTCAATAGTTCAACCTTAAAATCTACATACAATGCTTTGCATAAACTTTCCACGACAACACTTTACGTTGAGAAAAGAAAAACAATTAGCAATAATAGCACTAGTAATTGAAATATTATTTAAATTTTACTTTACCAAAAGTTTTAAAATTGGTATCACAATAACAAACATTGGTAGGACAATTCCAAATGTTTAAAGTTTTAAAATGTATTGTACTCACTTCCCAATAATAAGTAAATATTTGGCAACTAGCAACAATATAAAAAATCGGTAAGAATAAATTACTCATGTGTTAGCTTACCCGCTGGATGTCGAGTATTACTAATACGTAAATAGTTTACGAAGTATTGGCTAATTTTGGTAATTGCAAAAACTTTTGACCTCCACATTATGACTGATCATCACATTTCATGGCCGCGGAAAAAGAAAAAAGTTATTTTCGATTTACCGCCCGTCCATCGTTGTACCTCCCAAGAAATTATAATATTCGTACTGTATGCGATCCGACCGGACCAAGTCACCTACACGAGCGTAACGTGGCCCGGGAGGTCACGTGCAATGTGTTGCGTGGATAAGTTTTAACATTTACAGATTTAATAGGCCAAGTCGACGTCAAGAAAGCGGTGACATTCACAATTGTGAAGTTCAGAAACTTGTGTAACAACCATTTAAAACAAACTTACCCTGCTTGGCGAGATCTCATGATCTATCAACCAATACAATCTTCATTTTTGGTACCTAATTAATTATAGTAACATAGTATTGAGTAAAGGTCGAGAAATTATTAAGGTTTGTGTTTATCGCATCATATTTCTTAGATTGTTTTCTTTTATTGCTTAATACAACTATTATATTTACGATTTATCTTACTTTTAATATAAATTTGTATCATATTATTAGTATCATGTCAATTATTATTTTATTCATATTACAATAACTGATTATTTATTAACTGAAGAAATTACCGAGATATGTGCTTCAGTAGAATATATATTTATTAATTTTAATTAATATTTCCTACAAAGACTAATAAACCGACTTTTGGGCACTGAATTTAGAGTATCTGCTTGTATTACATTAGAAGGGACTGGGTAAATACCATGTATTAATAATTGTAAAATACCTTGAAGTGTTAAATATTGGATATTTCGACTTTTTAGTAGTATTCCTGTTGTGTGCCATTTAGTTCATATAATTTCACCCCTCTAAGCCAAATGGCGCGTTCACTCACGTTCTGCTTTTTATCGATAGCTAAAGGACTGTAACAAAAGACGTTTATTTTTTTGAACGCAATATGATATACGACGTTTACAAGTCTTAATAAACTTTTGATCCTTATGTTAGTATTTTATTTAAGGACAACAGTAGATTAGTATTAAATATATGTTCAGTATAATGAGAGTGCGTGTGAGAAGAAACCAAATTAATAACAATTAAAGTTGATATGTTGAAATTATGCATTTGTATTTTAAATGACATGAATATATAAATTACTTTTCCGACATGAAATGTGTTGACGTACGTCAATAATTGAGTAGAGTAATTCCATACGGATAAACAATAACATTGTACATATCGATCTTACAAATAATGGAATTATAAAGTTGTGAACTAGACAGCATGGCATCAACAATATGTCAAGGTTAAACTCAAACCAGTTGTTATACAGGATTTGTAAGTTGACTGACTCATGTTTAAAATGTATGCAAATATAAAACTTTGCTGAAATTGTAGAACATAGATAAATACATTTTAAAAGTGATTAAACGAATTATGAAAACAACTTAATTGGAATATTAGATATTAACTCGGATGGAAATTGTTGTAGTAACACAGAACTATACTAAGTTTAGAGTTAGTCTATTTATAATGTTGTATATGTAGCTAAACCAACAACATTATTCAATCAACTTCTAATGAAGTAAATAAAGTCTTGTGTATCAAGATGGTCAACTAAAAAGAAGTCCAATACATAGGTATTAAACACGTATAAAGTGAGTGAAGATTAGGCCTACATGTAAAGAGGATAAACTTATTTCGTAATATAAAATAAGTATATTTCACGATATTGTATTTTCCCCACTAAAATACTAAAAGTGACTAATAATACCAATGTTGCGACAAATTATATTACAAAATATGCTGGATAAGTAAGTACCTGATTATTAGAACTGAATTTTTTTTTAAAAAAACACAATTATCGTAAATTTTATGTAACCATGTAACGAAATGGTACTAATTTTAATAATTATATGTTAAAGAATTTCCTGAAAATCAGCTGTTTATGGTATGATACTATTATTCTAAAAGAAATAAGTCATTTGTTTGAAGCATCTAGAATGAAAATGATGATAAGAAAACCAACACAACAAATCATGTCCGTTAACTAGTACTGTATAGTTATGGTTCCCAATAACAGGAATTGAAATGATATAATATTTTTTTAAATTATAATTCAATTCAAAAGATCACATCGTTATCATATCTTAAAAATAAAAAAACTTAATCGTTACTTATTACTTGGTTCGTTCATTTAGAGTCAGGTGACACCAATGATCCGATGTCCGTTGTATCAATGACTACATAAATACTATAGTATTTATGTAGTCATTGGTTGTATGTACATCAACAAGTGTTTATCTGTTATTGTCCTTCAGTATCTCTCTTCCAACCAATGATCTCAAGGATTCACAGCAGCGTTTCTATATGGGCATCTAAACAGTATATACTTCAGTGTTACTTCTTTCGATTGACAAACTGTGCAAGTTGGCGAGTGTCTCAGTTGAAAGCAAAGAGGTAACTGACCAGTAAACCAGATGACCGATTTTGACCCTTACAGCAAAAATGTACGTGTAACTCTTAATGAATTTCTATAAAGCGAAGTAGCCATTCTTATCTTCCTACAACTTATAAGAAGGTTCAGATATTAAGTATTGCTTTGTTACTGTTGTTATACTGTGATAATTTCCTATCTAAAGTATACACAGATGAACGTTGGAAGATGCTACATTGAAAAAAGGGAAATATATTCTCTCCATTCTGTCCTGATTTTGGATTACTACACACTGGTTTAGCAACAAAGTAGCCATGCTTATGTTTGCACAAGTTTTAACAAGGTTTAGTAATTAAGTAAAGTTTTGTTACAATGCTTTACTGTGGTAATTCCAGAGCTAAAGCATACATAGATAGAAATTGGAAGGGACATTTGTTTAAAACAAAATCAACCCGTCTCCATCTCGTGTGTCAGCCAAGCGTGAAATTCAGTATGTTCTATTTACAAGATTACTTAAAACGGGACAACTTTGCTAAGTGCAGTATAAGCTTCACATGCAACAACATTTAACATTTATCAATTATTTATATTTACACAAGTCTGATATTAAAACGTCAAGTACTATTTTAAATATGAATCTTGTATCGGGTGTTTGCTAGACACGATGATATTACAGATAATAAGTTGATTTTAGTGTGGAATTGTACCACATTAATCCTTTCAATGGGGGGTGTTATTATTTATTAGGTTAAAGTTTGGATTTTAACAATATTATTTTTCAATTACGTATTAAGAATGTATTATGACGATGTGAGATTTTTTTATTAATAATTTCTTTCAGATGCAAATGTTTTGATACTTTTGAAAACGTTTAGAACATTTTGATTTAATTCTGTACAGTTTTTGTTAAGATAAGAAATCTAGTCAGATTTATAGTAAAAAAAAAAAAAAAAAAAAAAAAAAAAAAAAAAAAAAAATTATATAAGTTGTTATTCTCCCTGTTTTAAGAAATATATTTAAGAAAATGTATTCTGATAAATTAATAACTTTTTGACTTATATTTTTGTTGATAGTTCTACATGATAGTAATGCATAAAATTAATCCCCTTTATCAAGATAGTTTTTAGTTTAGCTTCCATTCTTTAGGCAGACCACAATTAATGTCAGAAATCTCTACAAATTTCAGGCAATTACTGAATAACACAAGTAGTGCAATTCATTAATAACTTTTAAAATTCTTTTTTATATAAATATATGTACTTACATAAAATTTATTTGTGTAAAGCCTCTTCAATTATTAAAGCATTTTATGTTTAAGGCAAATATATTGATTAACTGCTGCAGTAGAGTAGTGTCTGCAGCATTTTTGTTATATTGTGTCATCAAAGAAAAATAAACATTTGTTCAATCGTTACATTATTAACATGTTAACTACAGCAAAACTTTACGAAATATTGCAAAAGAGTTTCACTAAAGCATTTTACATTATGTATGGTTTTGACTTGATTTTATCCATTTCAGTACTAAAACTGATGTTTAACTGTCAGTTTCTTCGGATTTATTGTATATTGGTTTCACATATCTACTGCATTTTATTGTTTACTTAGGTTTAGCCTGTAAATTTGGTGATACTCCATTTTCTTTTTTAATATCACTTTGCCTGAAACAATTTGCGATACATTATCTTAAACTACACACATGCATCTGTGCAAAACCTTTTTGAAATTAATTTCATTTTAAGTAAAACGTAGGCCTATGGGTTCTTGTACAAACTCCAGTTAAAATTACTGCACTGCTGTCAAATTGCGTCTTCGTTTTAAAACTTTACTGCTTTTTTCTTTTCTTTTTTTCTTTTCTTTTCTTTTTTTTTCTTTCCGAAATTGATATCCTGTAGACATTTACCTAAGAATGAAACATTTAAATTTAATGATGAAAGTAAAATCATTCTTCTCAAATCTTAGTTTAAAGTTTCCGGGAGTAAAGAACAATTAAGTTATTAATATAGAGAATAATTATTTATAACACTGATACACTTCTTCTTGATTTTACTGTTTATTAGACGCATTATTGTATGAGTCAGCTGTGCAGTTCTTGTTCATTGATGAACTGCAAATTAATCATATTTTTCCCTCGACTATCGTTGATAATAATGATGCAGTTACTCCTGGAAAGAAAAGGAGTTAGGTTACTACATAAAATAGTATGGTTTTAAATAGAAATACAATAGTTCCAATTTCAAATATGGTTCATAGCGAAAAAAGAAAATTGCTTTGGATATTAAATAATAATATTAGATAAATGCATGACTACTTTTTCCCGTTACCCCTAATCGGAATTTTGTTTCTGTGATTTGTTGAATTAAGCAATGAAAGTATTATTGATACAACTTTAACATTTTTACAGTGTTTATTGATTGTTGACAGATTTAATCTCTAAATATCCCCTTATTTAATCATACTTTCAATATCAGAACACTTTCGTTTACAAAAAAAATGTAAATTTATTTTAAATTCCATTTCAAAGTGAAATACAAATAATATAACTTTTATATTTGTATTGAATAGTATGAAGACAAATGAAATAAAATTTGTGTGTGAGATATTTGAATGAAATATAAATTTTCCTACTAAAGTTATAAAAATGTTTACTCAATTTTTCAACAGGTACACGATCTTTATTAAATGAAATTATATAGTGAACCTTCTGAAATAAATATTGTTGAATAACGCCTTTAAGTTGTACATATTTACTAATATATATTTTTGAAATATGAATCGGCTTTATATATCATGTCATTAAAAGATCAACTTATATATAAGCATGTCAACATAAATATAAATCAACTTTGTTTTAATAGTTCGGGTTCTCACTTTGTAGAAACAATGTTAAGTTAATTAGATTTAAAATAATAAACGTAGCCTAATCATTCTCTACTTATTAAAAAATGCAGATAATATATTAGAGTTGGGTTTTAGTTTTAAGTGAATGATTTAAGAATCAATTAGTATTGATTAGACAAAGCTTAAACACTCCGTGAACATTTTAAATCTATTAAAAACGAACAAGCTTACAATAGTTAAAAAGTTGATAGTTTACCGGGATAATTACTTCGTTGTTGCGTTTTAACATTTTACATTAGAAATGGAAATTAATTCAACTTCGCAGCAAAATAAAAAGTTTCAAATCTGTGTGACTGTAAGTATTAGTCTTTGAGTTAAACCTTTTTATTGGTTGAAACAATTTTATACAAGATATTGGAAGGTCTTTATTACTTTTAAGATATTTTAAGATAAATGTAGTGTTTTAAAATATGTTTCCAGTTGAACAATTGCACTACCACATGTAAATTAAGACACCATTATTTTAAAATTATGTTTACAAATAAAGCTAATTCTTACGTACGTTTACCATTATTTTCACCTTATTTAACACAATAAAAAGCTCTTTTATTTTATACATTAAAACTTAAATTTTCTCTGTTTATTATATTGATATTTATATCACATGTGTTTGAACGATCTTGTATTACTTTCTGTTTTGTAAAATTGTACGCTTGATTGATCATGTGTGGTTGTTAGTATATGTTTGTTGCATGTCTTTACGTGTGTCTTAGGTAATGGACAAATTCTTTAACATGTTGAGAATTAAGAAAAGATTAATTTTGTAAAACGAATCAATTGAAACGCTTCTTTAGTATCGTTTGTTAAAACACAAGAACAATTACTTTGTACGGATTCAATTGGGATATATTTTATAAAATCACCTTTACTAAATTTTAGGTTAAGAAATTTGACCGAGCCTATGTACTAAATTAATAAAAAGTTTTGTTTTGACCTCTGATACGAAAAGTTAGTAAATATTGCAAAAAATGATTGAAAAACTAACCTCAGGTTTTGTTGTGATTACAATATCCAACATGTTTGAGCCACTAAAAAAAACCGATTTACTAATTTTGGTAAAATTACGTAGAACACTACAACAAATAAAATGGATTGGTATTCAAATTAAATATATATTAAGAGGAAACCTCTACTCCTTCTCCCAGTCAACATCAACAACGTCTTGACAATGAAGGCATAGTAACGATTTTTGAAAGGAAAAAAAATTGAATTCAATTTATCTGTTTTAAATGTTATGGTTAATTACAGGAATACGATATATAATTGTACATGAACTAATAACGGTTTAAAAAAAAGAACTTGAATTTGAAAAAATGGTGGAATTTTTTTGTATTAATTAAATATTATTGTTTGATCGGACATTTGCCAACATTTGTGTATAAGAAACAATACACGACGTATCAACAATATAAGACAAATAATTGAAGCCTCATACATAAAAATATCGGAAAACCCAATCAGCCAAACTAGTATAGAAATAAGACCCTTGTGGTGACCTCTTATTAAAAACGAGCTTTAAATTGAAAATAAACAAAATCTTAAAGAAAAAAAGGCCGAAGTTTTAACTGTTGAAAGCGAATGAATTATAACGCTTTCAAAGGTTAGGAAATTAAAAGAGAGGACGCTGTTAGGCGTTAACTACCGGTTTCTTAACTCCTCCCTCTACCAGTTGACAGATTGTTTCACGACCGTTAGTTGTTCTGTAACTGTGGTTGTGAACAGACCTATTTAGTTTGGTAGTTGTCCGTTGCTCTGTACTCAGTTCATGATCTCTTTTGACTTGTGGTTGCCTGATCACATGTGAGTTTGTTTTAAGTTTTTGACCGCTCAAGGTTTGTCCTTGGTGTTTTTCATTAGATTTAGTTTCTGAACATAGGCTAGACATCTAGGCGTGTGTTTTGTCCGCATGTTTTTTTTTGTAAGCTAGGCACTTGATAACGGGAGTTGATTTATACTCTCGAAACGTTGTGTATTGTTTCTTATACACAAATGATGGCAAATGTCCGAACAAATAATAATATTAATAACGCTTATTGTAAAGGGTCCGATTTTTTTATCATAGTCTCTGTTCCATGCTCAACCAGCGGTACAATAACCCTGTTTTTTTTATTATATTATATGTAATTTTGTTAACAAAGTATTATCTATTTCACAGACACACTGCACATTTAAATATAATTCTACATACTTCTGTTGAATTATTAATTTTTAAATAGAGTGTAAAAGCTCATTGAGTACAATATGCAAACTAACTTTTTGCAAATAATATATTCCGGAACTGCAACTTCTATTTTACAGTTTTTACAGATATATGGTAATTTAGAGAATGTTCCCTGAACAAACTTTTTATAGAGAATTTCAGCACCACTATCTAGTAGTTTCAAAATACTGGTAAAACATTCCTATTTGTACAGTGTACATTATTGCATAACATATTATTCAAACCGGTTTACTAAAGTTTGAACTCATCAATCATTAACTCTAGTACAAATATTGTTAAATTTTTATCACTCATACATGTTCACAAAAGTATAGTCTACTTTACTAAATATAGTTTATTCAGTTGACTAAATATTACTTTCCAATTACCCACTTTACACAAAATGTTAAATTGGAACTCAGAGCGTTGTGTGTCTAAATAAGTGTACACGAATGATTAAAAAAAACTAAATAAAAAATCACAAACTTTTCTTTGATATGCCCAAACATAAGTTAAGCTCAAAATTTATGAGGAACCTTCATAAAACCAAAACCTATAAACATTTTTTAAATAGTTTCTAAAAATTTTAAAACATTTTTGCTAATATAGAGATTGTATAATGGTGGCATATCAGTGTTGGAATATTCAAACTTTCCCATTTCACTAAAGTTTGATTGAAATTATTTACGCAGATTTTGAGAAAGTTGAACATTTAATGTATGCTACTTTATTTCTTATTGTAGTCTCTCAAACGACTTTATAGAACGATGATTATCAATTTGTTTTTATTACCAAAATTTAATGCCAACGTAGACAAAATCAGAAACTCTGGTTTTCAAAAATGTATATTTCTATCAAAATTCAATATAGATATTTTTACCCGCCACATAACTTTCTACTTACAACTATTAATGAAAGTAAAGTAATAAGTAATTCTTTTAAATCGGCTAACAATTTATATTTTAGTGTTTTTATATATTTTGGATTTTAGGGTGTAAGGAGGCAAAAACATATAAACCGATGTCAAATTCGAACTCAGCGTACCAAATATTGGCCTATAAAAATATCCTCTAGTTTACACGTTCACTATTTAAGCGATTATAAAAAAACTTACAAATACTTCATAAGAAATTGTACATAAGAAATTGTAAGGTTGTAAATAATACAACCTCCGAAATTTTGAGATTGTGCTTTATTACTACTTTTTTTAATTCGTCCTATTTTAAATACAAATAGATATTGAATCAAATCTAGTAACCTCATTTGACTTCAATAACCCAACCCAACAGCAGGTTTTAAGAATTTCAGAAAACATTTCTTGAGATAGAGATTAACAACTACTTTTCACTTATTGTAGCCTACTGTTTTGTCATCCACATCCTACATTCGGTTTGTTCAATTAAGACGAGTATTTATTATGATCATGTACCGTGTTTTTGTACATTAAATAATATTCGTGATCTATATTGATTATGTTATGGTCGATTTTTTTGAATGTTAAGAAGAGTGGATATGTTAAGAAAAATACGTTATATACATGTCTGGTATTGCCTATTTATATCATCTCCTTACAGTTAGGTTGGTATAAAATCAGCCAAGTAAGACAACTAAAGTGTATTACTTCATCATTAAATTGAATATTCACTGGTGTGTGTTCACTTAAAACAAGCAACATGTGTAGAAAATTCAATTACCAAATGAATAACTGATGCAGTCACTGACGTTTTCTGCATGATGTATTGGTCTAACCTTTTTCAGTTCATATATAAATATATATATATACAAATTGTATGAACAACTGGAGATTAAATGATCAATTTGTATTTGTTTAGTTTAATTGTAGTTGTGCACATATAAAAAGCACGAAATATTTCTTAGTATTTATTATGATTTAAAACCATATATTGTATCAAATGTTAACTCTATTTTATTAAACTGTGCACTAAGTTTAACATTATAACTTAGTCTCATATTACAAACCTCTAATTAAATACTGATTTAATTGATAACTGTTGTGGAACTTATTTGAAACATATAGACGGACAGAGAAGAAAGAAAAAAAACAAATATTAATCGTCGACTGTAATCAAATATATTTGAATAATTGACGGACAGAATAGGACAATAGCATGAAGCGAGGCTTTATTTCCTATAAGAATGTATATTCTTTAAATAAATTATTTAAATGTAAAGTTATAATTTATTGGTTATTCGTAGACTGTCCAGTGAATACAAATATTAAGGAGCAACAGCTGAGTGTGACAAAGTAGTAGAAGGGTTTGCTGCAGGTTGTGAAAGATCGTATTAGGGTAATTCCGTTTAAATGCTATACAATCCTGCTCAAATTGTAAGTATGCTTTTAAAAGAAGAAGGAAAAAAATGAATTTACAACCTTAGAGTTTTATAAATTTTCTACATCTTAAGAAAGCAAGTCGTTTTCCCAGGACATACATTCACATGTACATAGAAATACATAATAAATTTATAGTCAAACCTCTTAACTTTTTAACTTACTTAATACAAAACTTTAGCGTCATTAAATCCAGTAAACTGTTCCTGTAGGAGTTAAGGAGGCCGAGCTTTGTCTCACGTAAGAGAGAATCTTTTTCCATTGTTATGTTACAAATAAATAATTTCATGAATTCAGAATGTTGAGATCAGCAACTAACGTAAGTTTATGGCGTGAAATGTTTGTCGTAACATATTTATTTAAATACAATTTGTCGTGCACATTAACAAACATTACGATGCAAATAGCACCATTACATTATTTAAAAGAGTTTAATTTTTAAAATAATAGTGTTTTAAACGAGTGTAACTGTGAATATTTCTTTACTATATTTGTCAATTTATTAATATTAATAAGTGAATAATAATGAGTTTATATTAAATGACGTTTGGCAAAAAGGTTGTCGCCACTAATTTTCACATTTAATTAAATCCGAGTCAACCATTACAAAGTCTACAATCAGCAGTATTCCATTTTCATTTTTTATTAATAAATTATCGTCAGAATTACTTTCTTAATTTTCATTGTTTTTTATTTTTTCCCCCGAAGAACTCAAACATAGCAAAATCATAAAATGTAATCGTCCACATACATATGGAAAACTTATAGAGGCAATGATTTAAACTCTACGTATAATGAAATCGTGTTCACATCATAAGTATATTTACTTCTGATGACGCATCATCTGTAATTGACTAAACTTGTGCTAATAAATAATGTTCAAGGAAATACCTATTTTAGTATGTGAATTATACAAATTTGTAAAACATTTAGTGAATATGAAAAAGCTCTCAAATTCTGTTATCTGGAATTGCTATTTATTCGTTTTTAAATACACACATGGCTCTATCTATATTTAATTAAAGAAAATTGTATTGCATGAAAACTGTCGCTGACGAAACCCAATGCTTTGGTTCTACAAATCTAATTGATCTCGCTTTTCATGTAGGTATAGATTCTCTACTTAATTCTTAATGTCAGATAGATATAGTTTAAGTAGTATATAAAATGTGCCTAATTAAGTCAACTTTACTTCATTGTATTATGGGGGATTATATGGAACTTATTTGTTAATTTTAATGAATTTATTGTAACAAAGTTAAAGTGTTACATAAGAAATACTATTACCTATTAATACTAGAAATACTAGTATACTATTAATAGGTTTCTCTGCCACGTGTACAAAATTTTATAGTACAAAATTAAATACTTCAAAATTGTTTGTTCATACATAAAATAAATAATGATATTAAATATGAAGTTAAATAATGATATTAAATAATGATATTAAATTGAAGTGTTTTAGTTCAAACAATAATTTATTTCTTATATAACTTGCATAAAACTTACATAGATTTAACTTAACATATTTAAAGGCTTTAAAGTTTTCCACCTTAAGTCTATAGAGAATAGAAGTTCTCTGTAAGCATGTAATTTTGCCATATTGATAAGATTATCTTCCATATCTTCATTTATAACAGAGAAATATTAAAGAGTTGACATACAAAGAACACTTTGAAGTTGGGTACCAAAGTAATCCCATGTTGTGTGTTTACATAACTAAAGATAGAAAACAAAGAAAGAGAGGGAGAGAAACAGTGACCGAGATAATTTAAAGTCTCAACTAGTAGTAAACTTTTGTGTCTGATATAAAGAAGTTAATACAACTTATATATGTAAATATTTCATGGAAGAATGGGATTTATATCAAGATGTGTTTAGTACAACTCATCAGAATTGTTCTCAAATACTACAATATTTTATATTTTAAAGAAAATACTTTAATCGTTCAAAAATTAAAATCATCCTGGAATTTTGTAAACATAAAACAACATATTTTAAATGAGACACTACTGTAATATTTTAACGTGAAATACCCATGGGTTTCATTTTGTATTAATTCCTTACACTAATCGAATGCAATTAATAAAATTAAAATCTAAATTTGTCCATCTATTTGTTTTATCATCCCTTTCTCTTCCTTGAAAGTTAGAATATTATACTTGATATGAAATTTGTATAGATTTGAATATTGCTTCTTTTTTTAATTGGGAAGAATACAAAAATCGTATTCTCGAAATGGTGTTAAAACATTTGTTTAACATTACATGAACAATCTTAAGGATTTAACTTTAAAAATTGTTTTAAACCCAATAATACTGAACTTCCCTGCTTTTATGGGAAGCTGAACATTGGTATAGACAAAGACTTTAGACAAGAAAAAGTTTTAGATGGATGTTAAGCCTACTGATCGAAAGAGACTGATACACAAAATAAACAGCCAAACGAATAGTTAAATAAGGAGTAATTCTAAAATTACATATTTGTCTTGTGTATAAATAGAACGTGACTTTGTTGTAAGCATCTGTATTTCTCTAACAGTGATACAGCACGAAACCTACTTAAACTCCTGTCATGGTATTTAGCTTATCTAAGTTAGGGTATAGTAATTATAAGTTAAATTAAATAAGAAACAATTTAGATTGCCGGCATTAACACTGATTTCTTTCTCTAAAATCAGTAGTAAAAAAAAAAAAATTGATCAATAAACTTCAGTTAAAGACTGTGAGAAAATTTTACAAAGTATAGATTCGGTAGGATCATTACAACTAAAAACTTTAATAAATATTGGTAATATAATAAGTAAAATATGTATTATGAATTTTTAAATATAATAATACTCTGACTGTGCTATGGGCGAGTTTTATTTTTATGTTGGGAGTATGTGAGAAAAGTATATAAGGGTACGAGATAAATCGCCTCAGTGGTTTTCTGTCGAACAAAACATAATGGCAATGGTGATGCTTAATAATATAATTGGAATATGATAAAAGGGTTAATTAAATGTGTGTGTTCACGTAAATGAGCAACTATTGTAGAAATTTGCCAAATCTTCAAAAAAGGTGAGATCATGTAGATAGGAGTCACTGCTACAACCTGTATGAAAAGTTCGACTAGCCCCTTTTAGTTCAGGTCCATTACATGGGGATTCATCTTAGTGATTGAAATGTCTTATCTTATTCAAAATAAAGTAATTATTATGGAATATTTTGTTTTCTTTCATATATCCCTTCATTAATAAGTGACATTTTTGTATTAAAAGAAGAAAAAAAATGTCTTATTTGACTAATAATTTATTCATTTAAAAATGGTTCTGTTTTGCACTAAACAAAAATGAATTTCTTGAATTTTGATTTATGATTATTTTGATTTGTTTTAAATTAAGACCATGATTATATATATAAAAAAAACCATAAATATACTGATCTTTAAGTATTAATACTATAATTTTCTACCCACGTACGTACTCTTATTTAATTTATAATCAAGACTAGGTGGTATCGTCCCCTGGAGTCTTTCCTACTGGTAGGCCTGTGTTTTAAAACTTTTAGGCCGGTACAATTCGCACTTTCACTACTCGATACCTGATGATTTAAATTTTTATAATTTAAAACTTAATCAGGGAATCTCCATTATCATACCACTTAAAAAATATCTATGATTAAAAAAAAAAATCTACAAAAAAAACGACACAATACAATGATATATTTTGTTTATATAAATTAAAAACGCAATACAAATTTAAAATTCCAATAGCATTACCATCGTACACTAAAGTTGGATAAGGTCTAAAATAATGATACCAAACACGTTGTTTTAAAATAAACTCGGTATAATGTGTTTTATAAAAACGTCACAAGAAGTGGTGACATAGTTTTTCTTAGATGTTTACACATAGAGAGTAGATTTATTTAATAATAATAGAAGTAAAGGAAAATTGTTTATAGATTCAGTTTACAGACGAACCTTCCATTTAGAAAATTAGCATTGGAGTATAATTAGCATTGTAGCATTGTCTTCGTCATGTGTAAGACAAAGTGTAACAAATAAGTGTGACATAACAAACACAATAAATGTGATGATAAAAACAAAACTTCAACAATAATTTAGAGCTAAACATTTGTATATCCTTACTAGAATCAAACAATGAACTGTTTTAAATTCGAAATCATGTAGGATGATACTTTTTCAACAACCTTAGCGCTGAGATTGAGGACATAATCTCAATATTACTACAATCCAATTCTAATTAAAGATGACTGATTTTAAACTTCCTTATATAACTTCCTATCATGGTTGCTTTGTTCTTTAACAGCTACGTCTCATGAGATGAAAGGAGGCAGTGTAAACTTTGCGAGAAACAAAGCTGTCATTAACAGTTTGTGTTATTCTATGAAACAAATGGAGAATATATTGCTGCAGGTAAAATAGCGACTATTACAACTTACTATCATATTATAAACGCATTAACTGGTTGTATAAACTATAATTAATTATTGCTATGCAATTTCTTTGAAACTCGTAGCCTCACAGACAAGACAGAACAGAAGGTGTCACCGGACTTGGTTTTGTCCAACATTAGAAAAATACCTAAATCACAGACAGAAAAAGAAAAAGGATGGGAGGCAACTTTAGTCTGATTTTAGACTCTGTATTTTCTGCAGAAATCACGAAAATGTAATAAAGTTTTGATTTGTTGTTTATTCTCCAGACAGACCCATTTACTGACAGAAAATAGAGAAGGAGGAATGAGTATGAAAATTCTAATGTTGCGTATTCGTAGCAGCTGATAGGAGATAATATTAAGTTAATTTTATTTAAAATGTAATATAATTCTACACCTTTGTGTATTAGAATGTAATCATGTAACTTATCGCTGTTTTAATCAAAACAAGACATAATTATTCAAATAAAATATTGTTGCAATTATTCCATACTCATGTTTAAAGAAAATAGCGACAACCTGAGTATGGAAATAACAAATAAAAAAATAAAATAAATAAAAATATCCTATGGGCAATTGGATCAAAATTCAAAATGATATTGTTACTTCGTCCTGCAACAAGTGATATATGTTCTCATAGTTTCGTAAATTGGATAAATAAAAAAGTGGATCTCCCCAAATCCCTTATTCTTTTTGTCTTTTCGTCATATCTGTTGGGGGTTAATTAAGTTTTATGATTTTGTGCCTCCATTTTTATTTAAAAATTTTTTTGTTGCTGAAAAATAACTCTTTTTTTTTTCACACGTAATAGTACATTCGACTTAAAGGTAATCTCAATAATCCAACCTCTTCTTCATTGGCCATTTTATTTACGCCATACAAATAGATAACATTTTATTAAACCATACTACAGTGTAAAAGCCAAAATTGCAAAATGGTATAAAGCTGTTAATGTAAAACAAGTTTCATCATTGACGTGAACATTGAAGTTTTGTGTACAATCTTCATGTTTTATGCACAACGAAGTACGTTGAAAATAGTTTAAGTTTACTTGTGACATTATTTAAAAACAAACACAGAATTTCACAAATGTGAGATCGTTTTAATTTAGCTGTAGATAGCAGCATCTGGTTGTACGAGGGAACTTAGAGTTAGAAAACATGGTTAGATAGTGTGTCAAACAAAATAAATATGTCGCTGGTAAAAACATGTTAAATCGAAGATGACAACAAGAAATTATGAACACATTAAATGTGTCAAAAATTATAAAAAAGTGTTGGGAGAGACATTTATAGCTAACTGGTGTAATACTAGTTCTTTGGCGTTAAGCTTGTGATTGACCGCGTGTGGTCGAAATATTAAGTTAAAGTCTCCATAATATAATTTAGTATAACTTACTGAATTACATTTCTCTTATAATTATGCTAGAAATTAGCATATAATACTTAGATCAATCAATTGTCCAACTAAGTTGAATTGAAATTGTTTTTTAAAATATTTAATGAATTTTGGAGCAATTTCTTTTATTCCGTTTTTTAAAAGCTAGAACTTAAACCGAAGGAATTCTGTTATTATCATACTTTCAGTTCACAATGACGGTTGTTTAAAACGAGTTTGAATAAAACTGATAATTATATATATATATATATATATATATATATATATATATAAACTACACAAATGAATGTTCAATAATTTCCAATCAATATTTCCACCTTTAAAAATTATTTAAACAAATAAGTTTTGTGTATACATAAACCGTTTTTTGATAATAGAGGCACATTTATAACACAACACTGCGAACAAATTATACGTTAACTCTGCTGTAACTTTAATTTAAATAATGGTACAAATAAATTCAGGAATATAATTACACTATAGCACCGTCTGACTTGATCCAATATGCATGAAGTCTACAATAAAAGGAATCCTATAAAAACTTTTAATCCCATTTTCACGACTATTTAAACATAAACATGCCTGTGAATAGAAGACTATAAAAGTAGGGTTACTTTTTAATACAATGGAAGGGGAGAATGCTTACAAGATCCAAATTGTTTTTTGTTCGTTTAATTATTTAAGAACAAAAGGTTCACTATCTAATACACATAGAAATGATGTAATATTATAGTTTTTTGTAGTTAATAAAGAATCAGGAGAATCTATGATTAAAGAAACGGAAAGATAAAAAACAGATAATCTAGCCATTATAAGTGCAAATTTCTTTAATATTCTATGTTGGCCAGTTTCTAGTACGTCCTGGGCTTTTAATTGCGGATCTTTATGAACTTAAAAATGAAATAAATTAAGTGACAGTTTTTATAGCAACGGACATTTTTTGGCATAAAACAATCTATATTAGTAGACGAATATAAGTTTGACTTTTAGAAATTGAAAAGTTTTTTGAATGGATTTTTATTCTAAATAGTAAAATATAAAAAAAAAAATATTTATTAGTAAGCTACTGTCAGCATTGTTTTTAAATAATTGTCCTATTTCAGTTATAGTTTCATCGTTATAGCTCAATCATCTCTGAAAATGGCGACCTTATCGTTGAAACGCGTTTGATTAAAAAACGTATTATATGTGAGAAATCGTGTTCAAGTTTATTTTTAATTATCTCCCAAGTCTAGCTTAATACTTATTTATATTTACTGTATAAAAAATGCACAAATTTTACATGTGCTTATACTAATGAAAAGTACGTTGAAAATAGAAAAGAACAATAATTTAGGTTTAAAATAAAAATTGTTACTTCATTTAATCGCTTTACATGAATAATCAGTTTTCTCAATATAGTAAAATTAAAAATAATTAAAATGCTAATATGGTGATAAAATTGATTTTTCATGCTTATATATATTCATTAAAATATCCCCCGTCGCCTATTAAAAATTTTATTTTTAAAAATCATTAAAATGTGAATGCTTCCATATATAAAATTTGTCTTTTTGTTCTGTTTTTAATCTACTTTACATTCAAAATGGACAATCTGTTATAAGTCAAGCTCAATATTTATTGTATTGAAAACCTACAAATTGTGTGTTTATATAAATGTAAAGTATGTTCAAAAATTAATTAACAAATTCTGTATTATTTGTTGTTTCTTATACCACACAAAATATAAAACATCATTGTTCCTTCATTTTTTCACTAAATATAAAATTTCAGTTTTATATCTATTGTAGTAATATATAACAATAGCGATAAATATGATATTTCCTGTATATTTTGTTGTAATTAAAATACTTCACGTCGACTATGTTAAAATTTCAACTTTAAATATCTTACATTTCCCACGTAAGAAATTGTATTGTGTTCTG
This sequence comes from Aphrophora alni, assembly GCA_963513935.1. Taxonomy (NCBI): domain Eukaryota; kingdom Metazoa; phylum Arthropoda; class Insecta; order Hemiptera; family Aphrophoridae; genus Aphrophora; species Aphrophora alni. Next base: position 66,432,707 of record OY740772.1, read on the forward strand.
GTTTAAAAAATATATATTTATATATATAAAATGTTCCATACTTTGGAAAAATAACTTCAGACATCATGAGAAATAAAAAGAACGTATCATACAACTGAGCCCAATGACGCTTAATTTGAGAATATCTCTCTATATAAAAATGAATATTTTATACCTGTAAAATGGGTACGATTTAAAATACAATGATTAGGTGAATTGAAGGTGATACTATTTTTTGTTAAATCTGTATAGATAATGGACATTTAACATATTTTCTTAACAAATATGTAAAAAGAAACAATTGTATTTCACAAATTTTATCTGCATTCATTTTGATTTACTTAAAATGAGTAACACTGTAACACTTCTATCACCAAATGAAAGAAAACACTCTTTATCATTAAAAAAATATTAAAATTTTTAAGACGACGTTTAAATGACAAAGTCATTATCCTCAGTTGTTAAATATAAACAAAACTTCTTTGTCAGTAAAGTATAACTTGATTTCAAGAATTATTAGTTACTTGTTTGCTAAATCTATTAATTAGTTTTTCTATAAAAAAAAAGTCACATTGTTTTTGTTTTCAGCAAAAATTCACATTTATATAGTTATTCAAAACAAATTCTTTCCGTTTAAAATATTTGTATATTGGTAATAATTTTAGATTCTAAAATTTCTCTTTTTGATTTTTAATTTCATAAATAAACGGTATCTTCATCTTGATGAATTATTTCCACATGCTAACTAGAACAAAGCTGGATCTACATGATTTCCACATGATTTATGTTACTAGATCTTGAATGGTGTTGGATTGTGAGACTCTGAAGTTTAATGCGTTATTCATGTCTATTGTTTGTGACTTCTCTTTCAGATGTTTGAAGGTTTTTACGACATATTGTCTGACCTTTAGTGAGAGTTTATAGTTTCAAACAGTTTACGATTCCCGGGAATTTTGATGACCTTTCACAACTCGTTCAATTGTTGTTTATAATACAGCATAACTTACTGAAAAAAAAATTACGTACATACGTTATTGTGTAGCCTTGGTAAATACCTGAAGCGTTTATTACTAATCATTTCGCAACTACTAACGAAATAATAATAATGTGGTCAACCATCAGCGAGTTAGTAATAATTTGGCGAACCAACAGCGATAATAATAATTTGTTGTTCCAACAGAAAGTTAATAATAATTTGGAGAACCAAAAGAAAGTTAATAATAATTTGTTGTTCCAACATCAATTTAATAATAATTTGTCGTTCCAACAGAAAGTTAATAATAATTTGGAGAACCAACAGAAAGTTAATAATAATTTGTCGATCCAACAGAAAGTTAATAATAATTTGGAGAACCAACAGAAAGTTAATAATAATTTGTCGATCCAACAGAAAGTTAATAATAATTTGGAGAACCAACAGAAAGTTAATAATAATTTGGAGAACCAACAGAAAGTTAATAATAATTTGTCGTTCCAACAGAAAGTTAATAATAATTTGGAGAACCAACAGAAAGTTAATAATAATTTGTCGATCCAACAGAAAGTTAATAATAATTTGTCGATCCAACAGAAAGTTAATAATAATTTGGAGAACCAACAGAAAGTTAATAATATTTTGGAGAACCAACAGAAAGTTAATAATAATTTGTCGTTCCAACAGAAAGTTAATAATAATTTGGAGAACCAACAGAAAGTTCATAATAATTTGTCGTTCCAACAGAAAGTTAATAATAATTTGTTGAACCAACATCAATTTATAATAATTTGGATAACCAAAAGTAAGTTAATAATAATTTGTTGAACCAACATCAATTTATAATAATTTGGAGAATCAAAAGTAAGTTAATAATAATTTGTTGAACCAACATCAATTTATAATAATTTGAAGAACCAAAAGTAAGTTAATAATAATTTGTTGAACCAACATCAATTTATAATAATTTGGAGAACCAAAAGTAAGTTAATGATAATTTGTTGAACCAACATCAATTTATAATAATTTGGAGAACCAAAAGTAAGTTAATGATAATTTGTTGAACCAACATCAATTTATAATAATTTGGAGAACCAAAAGTAAGTTAATGATAATTTGTTGAACCAACATAAAGTTAATAATAATTCGTCTAACCATGAGCCTGTTAATTTTAATTTAGCAAACGAACTGTGAATTAGTGATAATTTAAGGAACCATGAGCCTGTTAATTTTAATTTAGCAAACGAACTGTGAATTAGTGATAATTTAAGGAACCAACAGCGGTTAATGTGAAACGACAGCACACGATTCAAATGTTGACCTATAAGTCATTGGATTTATAATGTTATAATAACATATTTTCTTAATATTTTATTATCCGAGAAACGGATATAATAGATATTAGTTTGAATTATTATTATTAAGGAGGGTTTTTTTTAAATTTCACAGTATTTGATTTGCATTCGGGTCAATGTAATATTCACAATATCTATTTAAAGATAGGTAGTTAGTTAGTTATGGTAATTGCACAAACTAATACATTTTCTCACAAAGAAAACAGGTGGTGTCAAAGTTATAACTAATACATAATGGTCATTATTTAATTTAAAAATAGAATTCATTATATTCCAAAACATTTTAAACATATATTTCATAACATTAACCACAGTTTGTTTTTAGATTTTCAAAATACTCATTCAAATTATAATAAACATTATTTCTTTATAATTTTCAAGTTTATTTATACTTAAAGCATTCATTGCTTAATATTTTGAACTCATGTGGCAATTTTTGTACAATTTTAATGCAATGTATAGTGAAGAACGTTCTTATAATTATAAACAATGAAAGGGAATACTGTAATTATTCTTATGTCTTGTAGCTGTGATTAAAAGTGATGGAGTTATTTTATTTTTATATTTATTCGTATGGTTTCATAAAAAGCCTCGACAAAATATACACTTTTAATTGTCTTAAAACAGGTCTACAAGTAGTCCTACTACTCAAATAGGGTTATTGCTCTTATAATTTTCTTTTGCAATAAGAATATTTTTTTAATGATGGCTGCACTTCCCCATAAAACAATACCATATCTTGATAAACAGGAGCATACTTATTGTTAGCGCTACTGCACACTAATTAAACATATTTAACTATACTAAACTAACATTAAAACGACTTTATCTTATTACTTATTTATATTTATAGGTTTTCTTAGTTAAATCATGTATACATAATTATATAAAATATTGTTTTACATTTTACTAAATTCCTCTCCTTTGAAAGGTTTTAATATAATATCTCGATCAGTCAATGATTACAACTATAACAAAACAGGACTGAAAGCCATTCCTTATTCGTATTTGTCGGAAAGATGAAACCATAAACAATGGTTGTTTACTTTTGACGAGGGTGTGAAACCTAAGTAATAAAGCTTTTTCAAAGTTTTCCTTTGTATTAAATGTATACGAAATCATAAAAGTTTAACAATTATTTTTATATTTTTAAAGACCTACAAATTACCAGTGTAATATATTTGTTACTATGACGTGCATCATGTCTAATCAAACTAGTCATTACAGTAATGTATAATCAATTCTTGTTATAATGTTATGAACTCGAAACATAAAAACAATAGTAATAGCGTAACATATAGTTACAGACTAGGATTATGTTACAAACTTAAACTTATAACAAAAGAAAAGAACTCAGAACTGAAGCTAGACCTGAGAGGCGAAAACAACTAAAGCTATATTGTATATTATATAAAAGTGATAAAGAAAACCACAAGTTAACAGAACCACAAGCAACACAATAAATCCGAAACACCAAATTGGGCTGAGAACATACACTGGTTAACTGAGGAAAATGGGTGTGTGCCTAAAGGATATATATTTCAAATAATCACATAATTGCCTTTTCGTGATTTTAAATAAGGTATGTGTGTACATGTGCGTTATGTTCATAGAACAATTTGTAAAGAGTTAACAGTATGTTTTCAAAGAGAAGAATTTGATTACCTGAAGGTTTTGACGAATCATTTCAAAATGGCTTTAGTTTTAAATACTTTTGTGCCCCTATTTTATAACGGACAAAACTAGTTCAATATGTAAATTTAAATTCTCCAAAACATAACTAGATATTATGAAATGTAATGAACTTGTATAAAAAGTTATTACTATAATAAGCTTTATCTTTCATAAGATTATATGTGTAATTTCAAATCCAAGAACTGATATTGAGTTTTACAAATATGTTTACTAATTGTTTTGAGTTTGAGCCCTTAGTATAACTTGCACTCCTGACAATAAATGTATTCTACAGAGTATTAATATATTTTGTAGTATTCGCAATAAAATATAACCTCTATATTTTCTGGCTCCTCTAGCGCTACAACCTTAGGCCTCTTCCAAGAGCTTCTTACATTCTATTCTATCTAGGGCTATCCTTCTTCATTTTCACCTGACACCCACAATTCTTAGGTCTTTCTTAAAGTTCTCGAGCTATCTTTTAAGGATTATTCCAACTTTTCTTTTGCCTTCTGGTCAACATGAACCCCTAATTCCATACGCTCTACACGGCCTAGCCATCTGAGTACGTAACAGTTTTAAAAATGATGTTCGTCCGAAACGCGTGAGGAGAAGTTGAGACAATACTAGAAATGTCAGAAAAATGTACTTAAACTAATTATGTACGTCATTGGAAAAATATAAATCATCATGATCTTTTGAAACAGTAAAGAGTTAACAGAAAGCTGTTTTGTTTGGAGTAATTTAATGAAATCAATTATATCTCAACCTACACAGATTATTACCAACTCCAGAACCGCTCTATCAGATAACTTTTAATTCAACCAAACAAAATAAAGTATGACGAAACTTTGAACGAATATCCAATTTTTTAATATTTCCCACTATAAATTACAGGTTAATATAATTTGTAAATAATTATTATAAACTGACAAAGTTTGAATTACGTCCCGAAGCGAAGTGACGATAAACGTAGGATTAATTAAAGGTATAACTAGTTTAACAATGTCCATTAAATAAATTCATAGTAATTTATCTTTCGTTTTAACCCTATAAGGGAAATGTACCATCAGTCTAAGAACCGATTTATATTGGCTGTGATACGTTTAAAGTTAAGTAAATAATACTTATCAAAACAGTCTTACATAGAAAACAAATATCCTCTGAATAAACAAAAAAACGAATAGATTTTACATTATATTTTGAGATTTTTTCATCTATGACTGGAAAACTCAATACGTTTGTAAAACATCAATCAAATATTCCCATTCTCGACAAATTTGTTTAATTACCAATTGTAAGAAACCCTTGATGATAATCATTATTATTCAAACACTACATAAAATAATCTCAGGATTTAACTAAAATTTCCTGGATATATGCAAGCATTTAGTGAATTAGTAGAAACGTTATTATTGATATAAGTCTTAATTAAAAAATAAGACGTCTGTAACAACAGACGTGTCTGAGAATGTCCGTGGAGTTTCTGTAAGTATCAAAAAATTGTCTGTGTTAAAGCCTGAAAAGAAATTTAATTAAAACTTAAGAAATATATTTGATAAAAAGAAGTAATTATTTTAGATCGTTCCAGACTTAAATATATGTTATACATTAATATGAATTTGTTGGATTACGCAGAAACTAACCAAAATATTCAGTTTTAGGTATAGAAATTGCTGGTTATTAAATATTGTTACAGAACAATAATTCTCATTCTATCTACCACATACATATTTGTAAGTTTTTTATTAAATTAACATTAACAATTTAAAGTGATTTCTGTAAATTATATATTTAACAATATTGCTTCTTGTACATTGAAATGTGTAACATTTTATGAAATATTACTTCATATAGTTTATTACTTATAGCTTTTTAAAATACTATAAACCACACAAAAGAGTCAGCTTTATAACTTAAAACTCCATAACCTAGTCATAACATGTAGGAATATGAAACAATAAAAACAAAGGGATATTTAAATGTACTATACATTTGAATATAAGTGCTATTCCACACACATAATACCTGTTAAGATTTAATATTGAAATCGTAACTATTCGAAAGCTTTTCACAAACGTCAAAATGAATTCTATCGTTGAGATTCGTCCTTTGTTTGCTTTGTCAGCCAGTATAGTACTTGAATTTAAATGAAAAAAGGTTCTCGTCTCAAACGGTTTCTATAATTAAAATCTTGTCTGTTGTTATTGCGTTCTGAATCATGGAAACAGTGATTCAGGTATTTGTATTGTTATCAGATCCAATATTGAGTTGTTATTATTATATTTCCAGTTTTAATAATAAAGCACTTTGTTGGATTTCCAATTAAAACGATATTTCATTAATCGCTTTTGTTCAATTCACCTGTCATATTGTGATCTTGTTTCGATCTTGGCGGCCTTAAAAGTTCAATATATGTGTAAAAACTTCACACGTTACTTTGTTAACTGTAATTTAGAATTTCAAAGCGAGAATTGTCTATCACATTTTATTGTCCAAAATGGGAATTTTGTGCAATAATTTCATTATTTTTTACTATTTTCTTGGTATTAATGCCACTATATGCAGAATAAAATATGAAAATATGAATTAATTAATTAAAATGTCAAACTTAATTTTAAATTTTAGTAGTTGAAAACAACAGCAGACATACTGCATTAGAAAATAATATTTTGGAATTCATTAGGCTTCATAAACGTAATGTTAAGTTAAAAAATAGAAATTGGCTAATTCTTTAGTTGCCATTATCTTTCAGGAGTATATGAAGTATTCAACAACAAAAAGGAATCTATTATTTGTAATACATCTGTATGTAACTACAACTGATATCCTGAAACTTGTATAAATATTTTCAAATAAAAGTAGATATATTAATTCTGGTTAAAATTATGTAAACGTATTCCATACAAAATCTATTTGTATTTAAACAAATTTGAGTTTGTAGAAATTTGAGTCTGTAATTTGGTATGTAGAAAATTTTGGCTTTAAGAAATTTTTGACAATGTGGATTTTTTGAAATAGCAGAGCAATTCAAAGATTTGATTTCTTCAACTAAACACAGTTATTAAAAAAAAAAAAAAAAAAAAAAAACAATAATAATAATAAAAATAAAATATGCACACCATTTGCCTCAGGCTTCCGTAATTTTAATCGACAGTTGGCATTTACATTATTTTTCACTAATCAATCAACATTTTTAGTTTTAAGAAAGAAAGGTTTGTAATTTTGTAAAAGGTGAAAGTTCGAATGAAATATTTTTAAAGAATCATCTTAATTGGTGCTGGGTTGTTTAAAAGTTGTATCTAATTTAATGGGTAAATTAAGAAAATAGGTTGATAATCTTACAATAAACTATATCCATAAATTATTAATGTTTCAATGTTTATTTTATAACTTAGGACTATATTTAAAACCGTTTAGAGTTATACAAATTTATGATATTATTTTATATATTAATATAACGTTGTGAGGTTTTATTTATTTATTATTATTATTTTTTAGAATTACAGAAAGAAAAGGAATACAAATAATCTCCAAACCAAAAAAATGTTATTTTCCATATTGGCAGTTATTTTATTATTTGTTTTCCTTATTGCTTCTTATGCAGACGATTTAGCATTCATAGTTAAGGAGCAAGTGCGCTGATGTTTGAATGTTGGCTTACAACAATCAACAGGAGTAGAGATCCGGGCAGTTTAGGACAAAAATGGTGGGGGTACCCCCACCCCTCCCCATCCCCCCTTGGCCCCTCCCCCTTTGCCCCACCCCTCCCCCTCCCCTTGGCCCCTCCCCTTGGCCCCTCCCCTTGGCCCCTCCCCCTTTGCCCCCCCTTTGCCCACCCCTCCCCCCTCCCCTTTGCCCCACCCCTCCCCCCTCCCCTTTGCCCCTCCCCCTTAGCCCCTCCCCCTTTGCCCCTCCCCTTTAGGCCCCTTCCCCCATTGGTCCCCCCACCCCTCCCCCTGCCCCTCCCCTGTAGGCCCCTCCCCTTTAGGCCCCTTCCCTTCCCCCATTGGTCCCCCCACCTCCTCCCACCCCTCCCCTTGCCCCTCCCCTGTAGGCCCCTCCCCTTTAGGCCCCTTCCCTTCCCCCATTGGTCCCCCCCACCTGTGACGTATTGTTGTCGAGACACACACAAGACACCATACACACATGACGTCATACACTTAACTTTTTTAATACCAGCGGGATTCGAACCTATGAAGTTTGGATTTGAAGGCGGACACGCTACCGACTGAGCTATCGTGCATAGTATTACAAGTCGGATATTTAACGCAGTATATAAGCCGCCATGTTGTAACCGCAATAATGTGTTATATATATATAATGTGTTAAGATAGTTAACCTAACCTATAAGTGTCCTACTTTTGCCCATCCACAGCCTATCAGCTGTTACAATAATGTGTTATATAAGTATATAATGTGTTAAGATAGTTAACCTAAAGTTTCCCACCTTTGCCCATCCACAGCCAATCAGCTGTTACAATGTGTTAAGATAGTTAACCTAAAGTTTCCCACCTTTGCCCATCCACAGCCAATCAGCTGTTACAATAATGTGTTATATATAATGTGTTATATACTTATATAATGTGTTAAGATAGTTAACCTAACCTCATAGTATTACAAGTCGGAAATTTAACGCAGTGCCGCCAACGCCAGAACATTTCGTAGAAGTTCGGACACGAACCCCATACCGTAAGACGTACCGAGTTTTTCGCGACCGCGAAAAACTCGCGTACGTCTTACGGTATGGGTTCTGAGTCGTACCTCTAGGTTACTCTGACAACAAATAGTAGTGTCCAAATTGTAATGTGCTTGTGTTAACCTAACCTATAAGTTTCTGCCTACCACAGTCTATCAGCTGTTACAATAATGTGTTATATATATATATAATGTGTTATATATAATGTGTTAAGATAGTTAACCTAAAGTGTCCTACTTTTACCCATCCACAGCCAATCAGCTGTTACAATAATGTGTTATATATATATATATATATATATATAATGTGTTATATATTTATATAATGTGTTATATAACGTGTTAAGATAGTTAACCTATTAGAGTTTCCTACTTTTGCCCACCACGACCTAGGTACATTTAATGTGTATAATGTGTTAAACATAGTTTCCTCCGTTGTCTACCAGGGTGTAGCACATGTGTTTATGTATCGTGTTAAGACATTGTTAACCTAGACTTAATTCCTGCCTAAACCTATGCTTACCACAGTCCAAACGGGTGTTAGTCTGGCCACTATTTAACCGAACCGAAATTACCAACCGATTTACCAACCAAAACCAACCGATTTACCAACCAAAAGCAACCGATTTACCAGCCAAAATATACTTTTACCAACCGAAATATACTTTTAGCAACCGATTTTCCAACCGAAATACACTTTTAGCAACCCAAACATCCAACCGATATACCTCGACCCGCGGACTTTGCTCCCCCCTGCGGGAACCCCCCACCGGCTGGGGGAACCCCCCACTGGCTGCGGGAACCCCCCACCACCACCTCCCAGCGTGTGTGTGCGGTCTCAGGCCAAATCCCTCTACTCTCCCCAACGATATTCATATAGGTAAGAAAGGGGGGTCGCGTCGCTTACCTCGTTTCGGCTACCATTCCAAGGTGTGTAGGTCAGGTTCTGACTGGTCTAGCCGGATTGTACAACAGTGCGTAACAGTGCGCATGCGTACTACTCGCTGAAAGGAGAGTGTCCACAGGTTACTCCATCTACACTACCAGAGTGTAGCACCGGTCAAACAAGTTAAAACAAGGTGACTCACACGGTTAGAGTTACTTGAAAAGAACTATGGAGCCAATTTACATTGTTTCCTCGCAAAGTAGGGTGGCGAAAAAATTTCGTACTCTAAGGACTAAAATTCAGTTTAAATTTCATCCACCACCCGAGAATGTCACGGAAATTGATTGGATAAAAAGAGGCTTTGAAAGTCTGGTGGACAAAATGAAAAATGGAACAGCTGATGGTGATCTGTTGGGCTTTACTTTTACTAGTCTCAATTTTAAAACAAAGACGCCTGGATACGTTGCTTTTCGTAAAGCTTCCGAAATCTCTGTCGATCTCTTATGGACAATTTTTGGCGGACTAATCCAAAGCAACGGTGAGGCGGGAACAAGCAGCGATAATTTCGAGATTACCTGCACCAGAGTATCTCCACGAAATAAATAGTGCCACCAATCTGTAAACACACTCATTTACCTAATGGATGTAAGGCGAGCCATTGCGGCGGAGCTCCACAAGCCCGCGCGAAGAAATTTCAAAACACGTAGTGTGACACTGAAAGGAGTTAACGACCTTTACCAAGCCGATCTAGTGGAAATGATTCCATATGCTAAGGAAAACCGAGGCTACAAATATATACTGACAATGATAAATTGTCTGACAAAATTTGCGATTGCAGAACCGTTAAAGACAAAGTCGGCTCTAGACGTATCTATAGCGTTAGAACCGATACTGAAAAAACATCCTATGAATAACTTTCAGACCGATCAGGGGAAGGAGTTTTTCAATATGCACGTAAAGAGATTAATGAAAAAATACAATATAAATCACTACGCCACTTTTTCAGACAAGAAAGCGTCTATGGTGGAGCGTCTGAACCGTACTTTGAAAAATATAATGTGGCGTGAATTTACGGCACGCGGTAGTTACGAGTGGGTGGAGCTGTTGAAAAACGTAGTAAAGACCTACAATAACACTATGCACAGTACTATAGGCATGAAACCCGCTCAAGTGTTGAAAAAGCACGAGAAAATGTTACTGTACAAAACAGCTCGCAAGAGTACAAAAGCACTGGCGCGATTTAAAGTGGACGACAAAGTTAGAATATCGAAATTTAAAAAGACTTTTGCCAAAGGATATTTACCCAACTGGACAAACGAAGTGTTTACCGTGTACGCTGTTGTACCGACCAATCCTGTAACGTACATTCTACAAGACTCGAAAGGTGACATTCTGAAAGGGGGATTCTATGCCGAAGAATTAAGCAGGTCAAGGATCGGCAACGTATATCTTGTTGAAAAAGTATTACGCAAAAAGGGTAACAAAGTACTGGTGCGGTGGTTAGGGTTTGACAAGGAACACGACAGTTGGATTGATAAAACCAAGCTTGTTGTTTAGGTATTTAATAGGATAGCACTGTTAGTTTTCCACAGTATTTAGACAAACGTTGCGTAATGCGTTTAAAAAACACAGCGGATAAACTACGTGTAAGAAACTTTGACGTTGTTGCAGGAGGCGGGTCAACAATGCACCGTCACAGTTCTTTATTACCAAACACAGTTCGATCTATAGTGTGCGGCCCATCAAACAGTGGCAAGACTAATGTGCTATTTAATCTGCTCTTCAATCCAAATGGCCTGAAATTTGCCAACGTCTATGTATTTTCTAAATCACTCCAGCAGCCAAAGTACAAGTTTTTGGAAACTATACTGGGAAATACCAAAGAAATTGGTTATTACACATACACGGACAACGAAAATGTCATCCATCCTAGTGAAGCGGAGCCAAATTCGATAATAATATTTGACGACATAGCTTGCGAGAAACACGACAATATACGTAACTATTTCACCATGGGACGTCACAATAATATAGATTCCTTCTACTTAGGACAGACGTACAGCAGGATTCCCAAACAATTGATTCGAGACAATGCCAATCTCTTGGTCCTTTTCAAGCAGGACGATCTCAATTTACGACACATTTACAATGATCACGTAAACACCGACATGGTGTTTAGTGCATTTAAAAACATTTGTGCAACCGCGTGGAAAGATAAACATGGATTCGTTGTAATAGATAAGGACAGTGAACCGGAGAATGGAAGATTTAGAATTGGTTTTGATCGAATTGTAACAGATTTTTAAGGTACAAAAGGCTTGATACTTGCAACAATCGTCATTCTACAACATGTCTGGGAAGAGAGCATCTAACGCTGGAGATAGCCAGATTGCGCAAGGCTATAAAGAAAAAGTACAGACAGTTGGGTACGGAGAGGTCGAAGAGGAACGAATGTATACTAAGAAATACACACCGATAATTAAAGAGTTGCAGAAGAGTGGAGTGTTTTTGCCGAAACAAGAAATTAAACCCGAAGAAGAAGAAGAGTTGGATGAAAAGACGGAAATAGCGGATGAGTGGAGCAGCGAGAGTGAGGAAGAGAAAAATGAAGAGTGGGGGGAAGTAACGGCTACTCCCAGTGTTGATTTTATGGATACCGAAGTTATTGCAGAGACTCCGGACCGACCGCAGCCCAGTGTAAGGGAACTATTGTCCACACCTGTAGGGCAAAGTGAATCTGAACAATGGGTAAACAGTACTTTCGCACATCCGCTGGCACGAAAATATATGCTCAAAATGATTAAAGATACCGCCGGTAGTCAGAATATAGATCACAGTTACGGACCGAAAATCGGAGCCGACTCTATGATGATCGGTAACAAGACTCTTCAGTTGTCGGACGATGGTGAGATTATAATTGACGGAGTTCACTATAAAGGGACGCCAGGATTGTACGAGTTGGTGTTTAAGCGTATACCCGATGATGATATATATACCGAGGCCGATTTACGAGCGTATAGAGATATCTGTGTGAGATCCAGTGCACACAAAAGATTATACGATCCGAACGGACAAGTTAATCGTAACAAATCTATGAAATATAGAAACATTATAGAGCAGTTATTTCCACCTAAAAAAGTTAGCGGTAGAGGTTATTCATACTGGGACGATCCGAATGAGTTGTGTGACAGACTGAGACATTTGTTGGCATCTCACGATGCAGGACACACGGGACATGCAAATGAGATAGCTTCTATTATAGAAGAACTAAAAGAAGCTGGAATTATAAAAGGCGCGGGAATTGCAAAAATAAGAACATTAATACGATGAGTGTCGACAAGTTTGGACGTTATTCGGTGAGAAAGGCTTTATCCTCCTCCACCCAACCGATAGTTAGAGGGTACGACCTTACCCCTGAGGGGAACTACGATATAAAGGGTAAACTCTTGCGTAATGTAGGCGCTCCTCTAACGGAAAAAGATGCTGTAAATCTAGACACTGTGGATAAGACGTGTATAACCTTTGATAAAGTCGCACAAAAATATCACACAAAGGGCATACCCTTGGGCGGTCTGGGTCCGACTAAAGATACCGATGACGCTGTAACTAGAGGATATCTCGAATCTTTAATACCGATTAAACTTATGACCGACTATTCCGTTAAACAGAGTCGAATACAAGATGTAGGTGAACCTATAGACGACGGTGATGCCGTCAACATAGCATACGCCAGGAAAAATTTTCTCTTGAAAAATGTGGAGGGGAGCGATGAGGTGGAAGCGGGAGCCTTTGATGCTCGTAACGCTAGTATCTGTAATTTAAAGTATCCCTCTAGTAAGACGGACGCCGCCAATAAGATGTACGTTGACAATAAAAGTATTGTATCCGACCATATGGGGTATTATTTTCTTCATCGTCGAATTGCAAGTGTCGGTTCTCCCGTCTACGCCGATGATGCTGTCACTTTGATTTTCCTCATGGAAAATACCGTACATCTACACCAATCACCGACATCCGGTGAATCGGTTTTCAATGCTGAAAATAAGAGGATAACTAGTGTAGCCGATGCCGTCGACGATATGGATGTAGTGACTTTAAGACAGTTGAAAAAATACATTCGAGAATTGGAGACGTGGATAAGGAACAATGTGTTGTTGAAAAATGGCGATTGTTTTAACGCCGAGGGGAAACGTATCTGTAATGTCGCCAAAGGCGATGTCGATACGGATGCAATTACAGTGACACAATTGGCCGGCTCTATAAAGGCGTTGGAAAATGGTTTTAAGGCGTACAGTAAATCGGAACTTATAGAATTCGCTCGTGTTATTAAGAGAGAATACAGTAAAGTGGATGTTTCCAAAGACCGAGTAACGAACTGGAGATCACTATGGGGTTCAAGCGATAAGTTATAACCAATTTTTTAGCGACGACACCATAAATACGTTGCACCCTTGAGTATTGATTCAGTATAGAAATGGCAAAGGAACGAACAACAAGGGTCAAAAAGGGCCGTGGTCTCGTTTCTGGAATTTTAAGCGTTGGTGATAGGGTTTTAAACAAGGCTATAGATCTATTGCCTGTAGAACTCCATTTACCCTCTTACAACTATTGCGGTCCGGGTACAAAACTAGCCGAGAGATTAGCCCGAGGTGATAAAGGAGTCAATCCGCTGGACGAAGCGTGTAAAGAGCACGATATAGCGTACAGCAAATACAGTGATTCGGAGCATCGTAGAGAAGCGGATAAAATTTTAGCAGAACGGGCTTGGAGTCGAGTCAAATCGGGTAACGCGTCTATGGGTGAACGGGCAGCAGCGTGGGCTGTAACAACGGCCATGAAAGCGAAATCCAAATTGGGAGGTGGAGGGAAACGTCTCTTATTGGGTGGGGGTTTGTATCTCAAACCGTATCAAAAAGGCAGCGGCCTGTATCTCAAACCATATGCTAAAGGCACTGGTCTGTATCTCAAACCGTATCCAAAAGGCAGGGGACTGAAAGGCAAAACCAAGAAGAAGAAGATCAATAAAAAAAAAGTTTGATTGATTCATTACCAAACAGACCGTTAACGAATATTGATTTAGAGAATAATGCCGCGAGGATACCGTATTTCAGAGGTGTTTTTATGAGAGATAATCTTCCCCCGACGGGGCCGTTGAAAAACGAATCCGCCATTGTCAACCTCGATAGTAGCACGGGTGAAGGTACACATTGGGTGTGTTATAAAAAGCGCGGTGTAAATGTAGAATACTATGACAGTTTTGGAAATCTTAGACCTCCACTCGAACTGACTAGATATTTTGGTTCCAACGCTAATATTCACTATAATTACAAGCGACATCAAAGTGACACTTCAGTCGTCTGTGGACATTTGTGCTTAAAGTTTCTACTACCATGAGTATTGTTTTAAACGGAAATAGTTCTACACTTTGGTGTGATTTCTTTCCACCGATTGATCTATCCAATGGAGAGTGGGAAATCGGTCTCATCGATCTTGCTGTGTACAATTCCATTCCCAATATCGAAGAGGGAATTAATAATAAATTGTATCTCGGTGGAGATCAAAACGATAATTATGAAGTGACCGTTAACATACCGACAGGTTCGTACGAAATTGAGGATATTGAAAAATATATCAAAGCCCAACTGCCGTCGGGGGTGACATTTTCGCTCAAGCCGAACAATAACACACTTAAAACGGAACTTAAGTGTTCAAAGACTATTCATTTTAAAGACGGATCTATAGGAAAATTACTCGGTTTCAATAATGGGAATTTATCAGCCGACCAAAGACACGAATCTGAGCTGCCCGTCGATATTATAAGAGTGAATGTTATTAGGGTTGCGTGTAATATTGTAACTGGACCATTTCAAAATGGAAAAGAGTCACACAATATACACAAGTTTTACCCACAAGTGGCTCCGGGGTACAAGATTGTCGAAATACCGACGACTGTAATATATTTACCAGTCAACGTGAAAACCATTCATAACATCACCGTAAGCCTTAGAGATCAGAACGGAGTACCTATAAATTTCAGAGAAGAATCAGTTTCTGTCCGATTGCATTTACGTAGAAATGGGTCTCGTATTTAATGGACAACGTTATAAGAACAGTATCAGTGTACGTTCAAACTCGACAGAGTTAACAGCTAGAAATATACGTTTTCTCTCGGCTTTGGGATTTAAAGTGAAAAATGGATCTACTGGCAATAGATAGTGCAGCAGAATACAATGACGTCATCAGTGGTCTTGAATATCATTCGCACAGACCTTATGCGTCGTCAACGTACGGTAATAACGATGAAATTCGTATTCCCATAAATCAACAGGACGTGATCACAGCACCGTTTGGTAGTATATTGCATATAAAAGGAACACTGAGCGGTACAAAAGCGGACGGCACTGCTGCAACGGTGAAATTGGTCAACAATGCCGTAGCCTTTCTATTTGACGATATTAGATACGAATTTGCCGGTAGCGAAGTGGACCGTACGAGAAATGTAGGCATCACGAGTACCATTAAAAATCTATTGTCGTTGCGAGAGAGTGAGAAGAATAAATTCAGCAACGCAGGATGGTTGGGAGCCGGTGGGATGGCTACCTCTTCAAACTTTTCCCTCTCTGTACCATTGAAGCTGTTGATGGGCTTTTTCGAAGACTACCAACGGATTGTACTGAACGTAAAACAGGAACTAGTGCTCTTACGTTCGGCCTCCGATTTGAACGCTGTATACAGTGATGATGCTACAACCGTTAATCTAAAGATAACTAGTATACACTGGAGAGTGCCTTATGTGACGGTTTCAGATTCACTCCGATTGAATCTTTTGAAAATGATCGAAAGAGACGAACCTGTCCATGTTCCGTTTCGTAGTTGGGAGTTACACGAGTATCCAATAGTGCCGCAAACAAATCAGATTTCGTGGACAATTAAAACCGCTAATCAGCTGGAAAAACCACGCTATGTTATTCTAGCCTTCCAAACAGATAGAAAAAATCAGATCAAAAAGGATGCCTCTGTGTTTGACAAGTGCGGCCTTTCAAATTTAAAACTCTATCTAAATTCACAGTATTTTCCTTACGATAATATTAACGGCGATATTTCCACATTGTACGAAATGTACCATAGATTCCAAGAATCGTACTATACGCACGAGTCCTTGCCCAGTCTAGATTTACAATCTTTTACAGATTGTCCTCTCTTCGTAATCGATTGTTCCAAACAGAACGATTCTATTAAATCTGACTAAGTCAGACTAGAAATAGAAACTTCCGCCAATATACCTGCAACTACTACAGCCTATTGTCTGATTTTACACGACTCGCATATTGTGTACAATCTCCTTACGGGCACGGTTAGAAAGGTAGTGGAATAGATGCGCATGCGCACAGTCTCTCTTATAACGCGATACAATTATCGAACCAGTCATTCACGGTCGAGACATCATGTGCACCACATACCCAGGAGTCGTTCATGCCTTCCTCAGGCTCGTGCCTAAGGATAGAATATCGGATTTACAGGACTTTTTTAGCGAAAGCAAACTATATTATTTATTCAACCCTAGTGAAATAGACAATCAGTTGACCTTGACATTCACAGAGTATATCTACGATGGCGACGATGACGACAAATATCATGTCGATAAGTCGCAAGTATCGGAACATGTCTATACAGGTTTAAAGAGTCGGCTATCTTCGGATAACATCGGCCCGTCTTCGGATTCGGTTTACGTTTTAGTGGGTGGGGTGGGGATGGTTTATCGCAACCATTATTGTGTCAGTTGTGGGGAGGATGATATAAGCGGCGAAAAATACTATCAATTCGATTTCGATGATGCTCGTCTACACGAGTTCCCATTGGTTCTAATCGAACCGGAACTTGAGAAAGGTTATTTGCACAATCTTTCGTCATTTTATCAAAGAAGTCAGTTGTAACCGCCGTCGTCGGTCAGTCGAGACAATGGATCCGAGTAAGATGGACGTGGAGCGAGCTCCTACCAAACGTCAGGTACCACCTAACCTCCCTTTGGGAATTTTTCTTAAATCCGTTCATTTCTTAAACAAAGAGTGCACTAAATTCATAGCAACCGGTTTGTTCCAGCATACAGGTTTCACTCTCGGACTTTTAGTACAGAGTGGTAAAAAATTTGTTTACTTCAATCATAATCTACTTGACGAATTGTCGATTCATTTAAAATCTATAACGGCAGCTCTCGGCAGCAAGAGTACGTTAAAATTCGCCATGAGTATCGGTGACGTAATAGTACGGACTACTTTCGGTAAACGTTACGTTCAATTGTACGATGGGCAACATTGTATGACCTTGAACGCTGACGAATGGAGGCTATTAGAGGAGAGTATGCCGCTCGTGTCCAGACGTGTCGCCGAATTGTTTTATATCGAGGAAGAGTTACGCTCCTACATCATTGAGATCTTGGCCAGCGACGAGCTCGTATCTAGCACACTCCCCGAAGCGGACAAACTGTACGACGAAGTGAGCTTGTTTAAGAAACATGCAAGCGGCGGTAGTTGAATTTCACGCCTTTCACGATAACGACAACAAGTATATAGTCAAAGAATTGGCCATTGTCGGTGATCAATTTCAAAGTGTTACGGTCTTTAAACCGCCCTACAGATTTTCTCTCCTTAACGAAAAATCTCAAAAATCGGCTCGTTGGTTACAATCACGTTTTCACTATATCAGATGGGATGAAGGCGGTGTACCTTACAACGAGGACACGATACGCACTTTGTGCAAGCCTTTTGCAACACTTTTCACAAAAGGATTGGAAAAGGCACTATTTTTGAGACAATTCCATCCTCACGTCATGGAATTGCCTCAAGAAGAGAAATTCTCCCATAGTGGAGACATTAACTGTATATTACCTCAGCATAATAGTAACGTAGATAGTAAATGTGCACTAAAAAGTGCTAAAAGTTATTACGATTTACTCCTTGCCTAAAAGGTCGCGGCGACGGTATGAAGATACCTGACCGGCATCTGTGTATGTGTGTTACCCTCTGGTGTGGAACTAAAAAGCCCGCAAGGTTGTATGGAGGTCCCTGGAGCGGAGTTGATTCTCCCGTAAACCTGTTTGAAGGTCACTGGCGCAGTCGAAAGACTTGATAAACTTTGAATGAGGTACAATTTGGGCACGGAGTCAAAGCGTAAACAAAAAAAATACAAAAAAATTTAAAAAATCAAAAAAAATTTGGAGGCCACAATTTTGTAATGGAGTGGTGGTCACAGGAAATAGCGATGGATTTGGGGCTATTTCCACAAGGGGTAAAGCCTTCTGCTTGCCCCGGCTTGTAATGTGGGCTCTGTTATGGCTTCACTGTACCGGATGACGGTTCCAACCCCGTAAAACACAGAGGAGAAGCTTATTTTAACGAATTATTTTCTGCTTTTTCAGGAATTGTGTAAGACGCTGGAATCCTACGTGTGCTGTGGTAACGCATGTAAGAAAATCAAAATAAAAGATCTGGTGTTTTGTACAAAACCAGATTGTTACGGAAACCTGTGCACTTGTTTGCTTGCCGACTGCCGCTCAAGGAAGTCGTACAGTGTTCCAGTAATAGTACGGCCTCCACATTTGACCGGGTACTGTTGTGCTAACAAATGTTTTAAAGCACCCGAATGTCAAGTTGACGGCCTGGCATGTACAAAGTGCCAGGCATTCAGCTTTTGTCATTGTAGGTGCAGGTATTGGAACGTACCGGTAATGGATCTGTACAGCTTATTTACGACAACCACTGTTGGCACAGGAACTGTATCGGACCAGTGTTATAGTTGTTGTGTACTGAACTGTCAAAAGTTTTATATTAAAGACTTATTATTTTGTAAACAGTCAGACTGTCATGGTGACTTGTGCAGGTGTATGTTTCGGAGATGTGAATATAGGAATGTAATGTTGTAGGTTTGTGTGTGTGACTCAAAAAATAATCTGGGGACCATGGATTGGTTGGGTAGTTGACTCAACTCTGTGTTTATTCTCGTTATTATTATAGTACTCTGTAATGTAACTTTTTTAAACTGAGAGAATACATTATTAAAACATCTACACGTTTTCATATTATTTACCAACCGTGTGAGTCACCTTGTTTTAACTTGTTTGACCGGTGCTACACTCTGGTAGTGTAGATGGAGTAACCTGTGGACACTCTCCTTTCAGCGAGTAGTACGCATGCGCACTGTTACGCACTGTTGTACAATCCGGTTAGACCTGTCAGAACCTGACCTACACACCTTGGAATGGTAGCCGAAACGAGGTAGTCGAAAGCGACCCTCCTTTCTTACCTATATGAATAGTGTTGGAGGGGAGTAGAGGGATTTGGCCTGAGACCGATATGCTGTCACTTCCACACACGCTGGGAGGTGGTGGTGGGGGGTTCCCGCAGCCAGTGGGGGGTTCCCGCAGCCGGTGGGGGGTTCCCGCAGCCGGTGGGGGGTTCCCGCAGGGGGGAGCAAAGTCCGCGGGTCGAGGTATATCGGTTGGATGTTTGGGTTGCTAAAAGTGTATTTCGGTTGGAAAATCGGTTGCTAAAAGTATATTTCGGTTGGTAAAAGTATATTTTGGCTGGTAAATCGGTTGCTTTTGGTTGGTAAATCGGTTGGTTTTGGTTGGTAAATCGGTTGGTAATTTCGGTTCGGTTAAATAGTGGCCAGACTAACACCCGTTTGGACTGTGGTAAGCATAGGTTTAGGCAGGAATTAAGTCTAGGTTAACAATGTCTTAACACGATACATAAACACATGTGCTACACCCTGGTAGACAACGGAGGAAACTATGTTTAACACATTATACACATTAAATGTACCTAGGTCGTGGTGGGCAAAAGTAGGAAACTCTAATAGGTTAACTATCTTAACACGTTATATAACACATTATATAAATATATAACACATTATATATATATATATATATAACACATTATTGTAACAGCTGATTGGCTGTGGATGGGTAAAAGTAGGACACTTTAGGTTAACTATCTTAACACATTATATATAACACATTATATATATATATATAACACATTATTGTAACAGCTGATAGACTGTGGTAGGCAGAAACTTATAGGTTAGGTTAACACAAGCACATTACAATTTGGACACTACTATTTGTTATCAGACTAACCTATAGGTACGACTCAGAACCCATACCGTAAGACGTACGCGAGTTTTTCGCGGTCGGGATAAACTCTGTACGTCTTACGGTATGGGGTTCGTGTCCGAACTTCTACGAAATGTTCTGGCGTTGGCGGCACTGCGTTAAATTTCCGACTTGTAATACTATGAGGTTAGGTTAACTATCTTAACACATTATATAAGTATATAACACATTATATATAACACATTATTGTAACAGCTGATTGGCTGTGGATGGGCAAAGGTGGGAAACTTTAGGTTAACTATCTTAACACATTGTAACAGCTGATTGGCTGTGGATGGGCAAAGGTGGGAAACTTTAGGTTAACTATCTTAACACATTATATACTTATATAACACATTATTGTAACAGCTGATAGGCTGTGGATGGGCAAAAGTAGGACACTTATAGGTTAGGTTAACTATCTTAACACATTATATATATAACACATTATTGCGGTTACAACATGGCGGCTTATATACTGCGTTAAATATCCGACTTGTAATACTATGCACGATAGCTCAGTCGGTAGCGTGTCCGCCTTCAAATCCAAACTTCATAGGTTCGAATCCCGCTGGTATTAAAAAAGTTAAGTGTATGACGTCATGTGTGTATGGTGTCTTGTGTGTGTCTCGACAACAATACGTCACAGGTGGGGGGGACCAATGGGGGAAGGGAAGGGGCCTAAAGGGGAGGGGCCTACAGGGGAGGGGCAAGGGGAGGGGTGGGAGGAGGTGGGGGGACCAATGGGGGAAGGGAAGGGGCCTAAAGGGGAGGGGCCTACAGGGAAGGGGCAGGGGGAGGGGTGGGGGGACCAATGGGGGAAGGGAAGGGGCCTAAAGGGGAGGGGCAAAGGGGGAGGGGCTATGGGGGGGCAAAGGGGGAGGGGGGAGGGGTGGGGCAAAGGGGGAGGGGGGATGGGTGGGGCAAAGGGGGGAGGGGCAAAGGGGGAGGGGCAAAGGGGGAGGGGCAAAGGGGGGGGAGGGGCAAAGGGGGAGGGGCCAAGGGGGAGGGGCCAAGGGGGGAGGGGGAGGGGTGGGGGTACCCCCACCATTTTTGTCCTAAACTGCCCGGATCTCTACTAACAGGTAATGAAATTGACTGAGAGTCAATCCTTCAAAACCAGTTATTGTTCACTTTACTAGAAATAATAACTTAGTTTCTCTTTTCCGGATAAAATTGGGGAATACTCAGTTTAGTATTTCCGGGTTGATTAATCTCTTATTACACTCTTATTGCAAGCTTACCTAGGACCCCTGATGCCCTATGGTGCCGTTTTTCTTGACCTGAAGTAAGGCAGACTACAATATACAGGAAACTAGCAAGCCAACAAAGAATGGCTTGTCTCTGCACAACTGGAGCCTTTCATAGTTATAAGGAAATTCGACCACTCTGTAGCTACTATTGAGGTTTTAGCAGGGTTTCTGTTACTGGATATTTTACTAATCAAAAAGGCCCGGAAATCTACTTTTCGCTTTAACAGTTCAAACCTCTGGGGAGTGACACGTCTAGAACGAACCATGCAACTATATCCTTGTTATCTCTGGCGAAATCTGTGTTTGACATACCACCTGATTCATGGAAACCGAGTTTATCTTCAACATACAGGTTTCTCTTGATCTTTGCTAATGCGATTATTGGAAAACAAATAACGATTAGGAACCTAAGAGAATTACACACAAATTGTTTACCAGTTGTACAGAAATCGAAATTTGGTGTATACAACTCGTCTCCCAGGAGTGCCAACAATGCAAGTCAATAAAGTTACTGTAATGTTTTCCAAAATGAAATCTCAGTTATTGTTGAAACTAGGATTGGCTAAGTGATCCCCTGATGAGCCTAAACTAACCGTTTTAGACAACCAGGATTTGTGCTCAGGGACTTCGAGGCAATATAAATGTTCTTCAAGCTTGTGTGGGAACGTTTCCAAAGTCTCTCTATACTTGCCTGTCTTAAAATAGTGCAAAAAGTTGTCGAGAGCAACGAGCGTGCGGACAAGATGACAAGAGGTGTACATCACTATCTGTATAAAGCCAGAGTCTACGTATAGCATTAGCAGATCCATTGACTATAGTAGCATTACAAAATGGTTCAGAATAGAACACTGTCGTAGTTGGCAGAAATACTCTGGACAAACATTAACCGAAAGACTTGTTAAAGAATCGAGCATTCTACTCAAAGGCTGTCTAAAGAACTTAAATGTTGGTTAAGATGCAGGAGCCTCTATTCCAACCCTCTAGTGTTCATGAGACATTTAAATTATTGAAATATTTTGATATAAAGGAAATAATTTGTTCATTATTTGATAACCACCGAACCACCTTACTTTATTTTGGATTAAAACTGTTCTGTAAAAATTTAATAAGTACATGAAGAAGAAAAATTTTAAACTTCGTATGTTAAAAACAGAAACCTTTTCACTCCGGAGATAGATTATAAACACAACCAATCATCATCTAAACAAGTTTTTTTTTTAATCGAAACCCTACAAAGATATTTTAAAAGAAATGTCGTAGGTTGATTTTTGGTTTTAGACTGAGGATGGAGGTACTGTCGTTTAGGTATCAGAAAGACTACGAAAATATTCGCATTCAGTAGGAAATGACGTAGAAGCAGTCGGAATGGAGTTCTTCCCGAGGGGATCAGCCCACAGACAACGAATGAGATAGAGTGCGTCGTGATCAGTTTACACACTACAAAGAGGTTGGAACGTTTGTTCTTGAGGATCAGCCTTCAGACTACGAAAGAGGAAGTCCTTGCTGCCGGGATCAGCCAACAGACCACGGAAGTAACGCTCGTCTCGAGGTAATCAGACTCATACAACGAACGGGTACCAGTGCTGCTTCGATGAGCCGACAAACCACGGAAGGAAAGACAGTTAAGGAATAATAAGGAAAAAAAGAGAATTTAGGTACAAGAGCAGAGAGAGAGAGAGAGAGAGAGAGAGAGAGAGAGAGAGAGAGTAGCAGGTGGCTGTGAAACAGAATGATTTTGAAGCGAGATAGGCCCGTATTTATAGGTCGTCTGGGGTTGCGCGCACAAGTCCCTCAATCTACACGACCTTGGTCAGTTCAGAGTTTCTCTCTCTCGGCTGTGAGTCATGTATTTACAACTCAGACATACAGTTGAATATTCACATATTTACAACAACTTAGCATAACGATACAAAGAGGTAGCGTGTAGCTATAAGAAATAAATAAACAATAATAATTAATTATAATATGACCAGGATACCTAAATAAAAATAAGCTCAATCCAATTAAAATGAAATTAAATTATTAGTTCCGAGAGCGATTGTTTTAAAACAATTATTTAAACAAGCTACTATGATATTTTAGTAAGAAAAACGAGATTGAAATGATAATTAATATGTCAGCATATAAAACTATGGAATGATGTTTTAAGGATAAAATAAAGCAACAAAGCTTAAAGTTTCAAAATGTTATAATAATATAAATCAGCCCATTTATATTATTTTGCTCATTTAAATTAATAAAATATTTTGAAACTTTAAGCTTTATTGTTTTGTTTTATCGTTGAATATGGAGTTTCAACAAGAAATATCTGCTGTTACATTAACATTGAATGATATTTTGCTTAAGAGAGGTAACCTCCAACATATCCAAGAAGAAAAGATCCTGACTTTATTCTGCGTATCTCTAATCAACATTAAAGCAATAATCTTGGTATATTAATGTTAGAACCAATCTTATAGAATTTGGTTTTCTCTACAAATAAAGTGGTTTGAATCAACCCTTATAGCCCATCTGCTATAACTATCCAGAGTCGATACTGACTGTTGAAAAAAAACGATTATCTAAATGATTTAGAATAAACTAAATAACTATCCAAGTTATTATTAAAATAACAAGAGAAGGCATTGAAACACTCTTTTCACAACCGTAAAGTGCAGGTTCTGCACAACCTTCACCAGGCCACCCAAAGTTCAGGTCCTTAATAGCCCTAAGATAGCATTAATGCCTGAAATTGTTTTTTTTTCTCTTTAAATTTACCACAATTGAACTAATATCATCAGTATCCTGAACTAGTGTTTTTATTTACATGTATAGCAAATTAAAATATCTCTTTTAATATTATTCTTGCGTAGGATTAAATTTTTAATTATATTTTTTTATGAAAGGGAAACCTTTTCATGGAAGAACACAGTTAAGTGAAATATAATTTAGTGTCGTCTGATAAAATTAGCTTTTCAATAATTAAAATAGCGATTACAAAAAGTGTTAATTAAAAGCATTCAATTTTATCCAGTAAATACAAACTACAGAAAACGGTATAAAATATATATTTTATTATTTCAATCTATAGAAACCATTAAGAACTGTTATACTGTTTTTATCTAGTTTATTTCAGATCTAGTTTATAACAATAACGCTTGTTTACTTGTTATATTTATTTTAATTTAATTTAATTTATTCTTGCCCAAACGTTGGTGCGCCAAATATAACAAAAACGCAAATTTAGTTATATTATTTTTACTCTTGATTTATAATTTTAAACAAAAGCCACACGTTGGTGAGCCAAATATAACATTTAAGACGTTATATATATGTTTATTTAAGTTAATTTATTTATTTTGAATATTTTGAACAATAATTATTATTAGATATTAATAATTCAATATTATTTTAATTACCTGCTATATGTTTAGTTGTTCCTAAACTTGCAAATTGTGGAAATATAAATAACACACCTGACACAACGTATTACTTAAAAAACAAACCTTAATTTATTTAAGCAACATGTCAAAGAATCATAAAAACGTACATCTATTCCATTAGTGTCTAAAATTTCTTCATTCATTCCACAAGCATTCCTTAATGTTATGTAATATACAAATTTATCTTAACTAATTGTCTTTCCTTATGCTAGACTTTATTACTAAAAAAAACATCAAGTTTCCACAATTGGCGTTAATTTTTAATGAAATTAATCTGTAATTTGAATTACTTTTATTTTTTTTATACACAAACAATTATTTCCTTTACAAAATTAAACTTTATTATAATCTTTATTCAATTTGTTAGTTATTAATTTATTTAATTAATTCTCTTATCTCTTTTTGGGGTCGTTAGGTTCTTTTATGGCTCAATTAAAGTGAATTATATTTAGAAAAATGAATTTATAATTTTAAAGTGAACAAGAATTTTAAATTGTACTTATCGTTGGTACTGCTTTCCAATTTTGATCGACGAGACACTTTCCACACACAACACAACGATGGCTTTAAATTTGATTTAGATATATAAAAAAACAAAACACTCCACACACTATCTCCAACCACTTAATCCTGGAATTCGGGCTGATGATCCTCCTCAAGTCTCCACTGGCGATGAATTAGTTCTTCCGACTCTTCTCTCGAACAATTCTTCCAAAATATTTTAATCTGCTCCAAAATCTCAACAAACTTTTGACTAAAAACTACTAACTCTCTTTTCAACTTTGATTCAACTAATTAATTTTCTCGACGTATTGACACAGAGAACCCTAGTCTCGTGGTCAATCTAACTCCCTTTTCTGTCCCACAGAATGCTCTCTGTCCCTAAGACCTCCTCTCACCACTCCAGATTTTAGACTCCTCTTCAAATTTTCGACGCCAAAAACCTCTCCCTTCTTCCCAAACTTTCCTTCGCTTTCACTCCTCCGATTCGCTCGCTGAATTCTCGATTTCTCCCCAGATGTTGTTCTTTTTTCCTAGTGGCTGTATTTTTTTAAATTCGTTAGCTTTCACCATGTGGCTGTTTTCCGATTGGCCGACCTAATTCCTTTTGTCGGTTTCTCATGTTTTTTAGATGTACCGTTATGCTTTCTAGCGTGTCCCATCAGGTCTCTCTCCCTGTAGATTTCTCTTTTTTTTATACATCCAGCTGCGTGACATAAAATCTCCCTTTAGATACCGTTACAAATTGTTTAACGTTAACACGTGTACACTACAAGGTTAGCGAAACGGCTTCTTTTCTCTTTGCACGCTTTCTCTCCTAATTTGCTGTGCACAGATGTCCTTTTGATTATTTTTTTGTTAAAATAATATTTTCTGTTACCAGATGATACTAGTTGTTCATTATTTTTCTATTATTTAATTTAGTTTCCCCTTTATATCATAAGTTACATGTAATTACTCATTTTTTATAGAGATCGTTGTTATCCTTTATTTTATTATTTATTTGATAACGCGATATCGTTATAAGTTGTGTGCGATCCTTTTTATATAAGATTGTTACCATTTTATAACAGTTTTCATCCCCTTTTAGGTTGTTTAGAGTGTGGCGCTTAATTCAATTTAGTTTTTATTTGAATATAACGTGAATAGATAACATCTGCTGTGCATAAAAATACGAATTTGTGTATTTCAATATTGAAACAATACTGTATTTTTTAAA
The DNA here is from genome assembly GCA_963513935.1 of Aphrophora alni. Lineage (NCBI taxonomy): Eukaryota > Metazoa > Arthropoda > Insecta > Hemiptera > Aphrophoridae > Aphrophora > Aphrophora alni. Next base: position 66,459,819 of record OY740772.1, read on the forward strand.
CCAGAAACATAACACATTTTAAAATCTAAAATTGTAAATGCAATAGGAATTAAACTAAGTTCAATTCATTTTTCTCATTAAGCTAATTTACTACATCACTTTAAATGATCAAAATGTTTAGAAACTTCAATGAGCAAATGATATAACACACAATTTTCTACAATAAACACTTTAATCGATCAAAAAGACCTTTCTATGACTAAGTAGTCATCTTATGTTGTAATGTCTACATGCACAAAGTTTTGATTTCGTGTTTATTGTTGAAAGATGAATTTTATATTTTGATTTACTAGACATCTGTATGTACTTCAGATAAAGTTGACATGTTATTATTAAAAATATATTCATATTCAATCGTGAATTTGTTAACTCATTGTAAGCATTTACTTAAAATATGATTTTAAACCTTAATTTAACTGTGTTTATATCGATAAAATATTAGTTAAACCTAATGCAAATCATACGTATTATTTACTTTGAAAAATTTAGAAATTGAAACTTCATCTTAAATTACATATGAATAAATAAAACGCATAATCCCAAAATCTTACGAGTTGGAATAGTGGCGTTGGAAAATTATCTTAATACTCTTCTTTGCATATAAAAAATCAGACCTAATAACTGGAGAGGGTGGAAGAGAAATGGTTTCATATAAATCTTTGGTGTGAAAAAAAAAGTAACTTTTACAATCATAAAAGTCTTATAAATATATTGATGTTATTCCATCACAGAAATGTTTTCACATAATCTGCAAGTGCTTATATTACTCGTTGGATAATTATTTTGAGTACATTCTTCAGTCACTACTAACATTATCTTACCTTCCGATACGTAAGAGCTTTTGACAATGGAGTTCATTTGAATCACTCCAGTAGAAGTTAAGACAATGATAGGAGGTGTAGCAGAAGATTGCAGTCAAATTATTTAAGTACGTCATGGTAGAAATATAGATTTTAATGATCATTTTAATTAGTTGCAGATTAACAAGAAACTGCAATGTTTAGAGTAATTTAATTGAATCAATTAGATATCAACCTAGACCGACAACTACCAACTCCACAACCACTTTATTAGATAACTTTTAATTCAATCGACAAAATAAAAGAAGACGAAACTTTGAGCGGACATCCAACTTTATTAGTTTAAGTTTCCTACTACAAATTTCGCGTTAGTAGAATTTGTTAAATTTAATTTTAAATTGAAAAAGTTTATATTAAGTCCAGAAACAAAAGTAGAAATCTATTATTACTGCAATGTGTATAAGCTTACTACAGATTGGTCCCCCAATAAAAGTTAGTGTGAGATAATATATTGTTGTTGTTAAGGGATTCATAAATTGTCTGTGTTTTAAGTCTGAACACAAATTTGATTCTAAATTAAGTAATTATCATGAATAAAATTAAGTAAATTTATGTATTATAAGTAGAACTGAATTTGTTACCGTTTAAAGTTATTTTTTTTAAAAGGATATATACTTATATTATGTTAACTGTTTTACCATGGACATATTTCATAGCAGTTTCATGATAAATAAACTGACGCATTGTTGGGGAACGTATTGGATTTATAACCATTATAATCTAATTTTTAAACCCATTTCAGTATTGTGATCAAAACCTTTCAACAAAACCTAATATCTAGTAAAACATTCGAAACAAAAACAGATCTTCATTGAACATTGTAAATGTATAGTAATTGACTTCAAGAGCATAAAACTGATACGTTTTTTAAAACAGTTTTTTGTTATATTTATATGAGATTAAAGGCATTCTCTGGTATTTTATCTAATAAATCCGATATAATTTGTTTCGCCACTTCTAAGTTTTTTAGATTATTCCTTATTTAATATATGTAATATTAAGTATGAGTTCAGTATAAAACAATAAAAATATATTCAATACGAAATGAATAAATCGTATGTTGATAAGTAATATTTTAGAAAAAATAATTCTTTGTTGGGATACTCGTTTGAAAATTGGTACAAAATATCACTTTTTATTTTATTTTGGTTGAAGTTCAGTTACCGAGGAGAAACCAATAAAGATTACTAACCGTAATATCAATATATTAATGTGTAAACAATCAAATACATATGGCGTAATATTATTTTTTTCTGAATTTATCTTACAATCATATCCATAACAATTGTAAAAGAGGGTGAAATGCTAGATATTTTTATAAAAAAACATACACAAAATTTAAATTTAAAAACAATGTTTTTCTTCTACGATGTTTTTCTCAAGACTTATCGACAAGTTAAAAATATTTAAGATGACTTTGATGTCCTGTAAAAAATCTGAACAAATAACACAATATTCATGACAACTATTAATCAAAGCTTTTCAACTATGTAAAAACTTCAGTTATGACCAAGTCGTGTTTAAAAAGTGTAAAATACAAGTTAAGTTAACCTTGTCAAAAACACTGATTAACATTTTATTTCTGTTTCCACTTTATATTTTCACATTTACAATGTATTAAAGTTATTTCTCAGTCGCTACACAGGTTTTAAATAACATCAACCCTGGTTAATCTGTGTAACTGTGCCTCTTAATTTTGATTATATTATTCAAGATTAAGATATTTTATGTACATGTTTTTATGTTGTTTTAACTAAGAAATAACAAAAATATATTAGTTGCATATTACCATAAATCCATATTTACTCCGGACTACTCTGTTTTGTTTGAAGAACTTCTTGAAGTCTATGAATCAAAAAAGATATAAATTTCAATAGACTTCTCAACTGAGTCCCAAAATAGTATCTTCCTAATTTATTTTCTTTTTCATTTGCTTGGGGTTGATAAATACAATTTGGATTGAAAACATATTAGTAGTTTTGTTATTCGGGCGTACCCATTGTATTATTTTAGGAAAAAATAATATAAATTAGGATAATGTTAGTTAAGTCGTAGATGTAAAATAATAATGAATTTTTGAAACGAAATTATTTATAGATGTCATTTTGTTTTAATATAAGTCGAAAATGTAATTATTTTAAAAATTTGGTAGGTTTTACTGCTCAAATAATTCGAGGCTTCTAAATAAATAGAAGAAAAAACTGTATAGTGTAAGAAAGACGACTAAATTAAATCTAAAAAAGTCAAATACAGTACATAATATTGTAATATCTTGTCAGAGTTGTAATTGGAATATATATTTTTATAATTTTAAAGGAGAGTGAAGGGGTTGTTGGCCTCATAAAAGTCTGAATGAACAAAAATATACATATCCAGTGGTGTCTCTTGAAGTTCTTCATCAAAAAACATCTCTGAAAGAACTCCATTCATGACCAATTCAGGCTTGAAAAGTATAAAATATTTAATGTAATTAAATAAAGTATATTGATTTCTTATTATTATTTAAAAAATGTAATTATTTATTTATTGTCAAACAAACGTTTAAATAGAATTCAAATTAATACTCGTTCCCTACAAAACTTTTAAGTAAAATAATATAATTTGTATACCAATACTGTATCTCGTAGTTTCATAAATCATTCCAGAATTGATTCATGTTATGGCATTGATAATTATGATGTTTTAATCAAGAAATAAAACTTCTATAATTATGTAAAATTAATCATTCGTTACTAAGTATTATTGTTAAAACAAAAATATATTTTCGATCTACATTGGATATATATTTACGAGTGTTTATAAAAATTACATAAATCCAGAAAGATATTTTTTTTAATGTTGATTTTGAGAATGAGATCATACACCCTCAGAATTCCCCAGTCCCTCCTAAAACCATACTCCCATTGCTTTAGAATTTAACTTTCTTTAAGTAAGTAATTAGATTACCTTAAAATTTGTTTTTGATAGTTTCTAACTTTCTAAGAACTCGCTTGAAAGAGATATAAGACAATAATTACTCTGGTATGTTCTACCTCTACTTTTGATAAAGGATAATTACCATAGTCGTTATTTATGTTTCAGGAAATATCCCTGACGTAATATTTAGGTTAGTTATATAAGCAGAGATAGCCTCGCTGCCCGGTGCAGAGCCACTCCCATAAATTGTGTTTGCGTAGCGTATTATCTCATATTTAGTAACAGTATGTAAGTCAAAGTCTCAAAGTCAACGTCACTTATTATAGATTTGCCCCCTGAGTCGATAACCTTCACACAAATTAAATCCTACATTGGAGATGTAGACTATGTGTTGAATTAATTAGCTACATGTTTATAAGGGAACTTTGTAGATATTGCTTAACTGGAAAAGATTCTGTACTATTGCCAAGTCCACTCAATTTTGTATGTAGGCCCTAATTATCTACAGTAGTTTTGTATTATTTTCATACTGATTAACTTTTACTCAATACCAATTCACCTAACAGTCTTTGTAAGATTGATTTCTATAAGATTTAAATTGAGCTATAAAATCTGCATTAAATGAGGTTGTGTTCTTACTAGTTTTGTGAGTTTATATCTTTTTCTAATCGAACTAGTAAGACCAAGATTGATTCAAAGTTATCTTAAAGTAAGTTGGGCGCCGAAATTATCTTTGTTGAACTATGTGTAGCATCTTCAATTAGAGTTTCAAATGTTAAAACAGATAAACAAAAGACGTTTTGACATTTTTCTTGTTTTTTAAATATAAAAACTCTTTGTCATCTATCGCTTTATCCAAACAATTTGAATGAAATATTCGAAAATATTTAGCAAACAAATATATTGAATATATATATTACAAAGTTTATTATTATTGTTTTTAAGAAACATAAATTATTTAAAATTACTGTAAATAACACACACACTATATATATATATATATATATATAAATATATATATATATATATATATATATATATATATATAAGGACAAGTATTTTAAAAATAAATATTAATTATTACAAAAAAATGATGTTTTGAAAATGTAGTCTAGTATAATTTTAAATTTTATAAATGGAACACTTGTTTGAAATTATGGTCAATATAAATCACAGTTTAATAATTATTCACTTATGTATTAACCATAATTTCAAATAAGTGGTTCTTTCAAATCAGAGTCTCCCTTCTCAGGTCGTAAAACATCATTACTTAGAATATATTACTACTAAGAAGGAAGGGTCTGATAAGTTTACGTATTTGGAACTTCCCACAATTTAGCAGTATTGTTTTAGTGACTCCATAATATGATGAGACATTGTATCTGCAATTTTCGGTTAAATATATTTTTTCCCCAACCATTTGTTTCATTTCCTACTCTGAAATAAAATTCTTTTGTGACCAGGCTTTAAAAGACTTTTATATTCATTGTGTCAATGTGTCATTGCTAAACAGTTTTAACAAGTGTTTTATATGTGTCAGCGATTTTTATTTTTGATTTATTAGTGTTTTCAAGTATTATGAGTTTTCAATAATAAGTAGCAGTTTTAATGGGACGACGCTTTCATATGGCGGAACGACTTCATGATGTTTTATATCTGACGATGAATGTTTAACTGTCGAAACCGGTTATCTACAAGAATGAAATTTGGACTGTACAAATGTACAGGTACTTTTCAGATAGATATAATGTATTCATTTATGTTTTCTATGTAGTGCGGTAGCTTAGACATAATGAATATAGTTTTGAGTTACGTAAATATCAACAATAAACAATCTAATTATGTTTCTTATTTTCCACAAAAATAAAGTTCTGTTTTGTTAATAGTTTAATTCTGTGGTTTCTATAACATTTAATCAAAATTGTTTAATGTTAAACATAACACTTGACGTTAATTAGACTTGAATTTATACACATAGACTAGGATCAAATTATAAATGTTTAAAAAAATTGATTTTGGAGTCTTCAAAGTTCAGCGAGGCTTTATAAGTTACTTTTGGTTACCCAAGTTATAAAAAATCGGATTTTAGATGAATAAATGCATTATTTGTTTATAACGATTTTTAAAATGGGATCTTATCGTCCCAGTTGTTATGATGAGTTATAGTTCAGTATCAGAAGGGTTGATGTGTGTATAACACCTGATGATGATGAATTGGTCATTGAAACGTAGTTTTGTGATTAATGAGGACAACTGTGTTTAGTGACTGAACTATGTTGTAAAAAACACCAATTATTTGCTGTTTTGGGTCACTTCTATGGTAACTTTGTAAACATAATAGTACTTTTAAAAGACAAAAGACGAACTTTTTTTTTATTGGTTTAATTAACGTATTTGGTACACATAATAAAAATCATGCTTTAATATTTGTATTTTTCCCCTTACTCTTTTTAATCAGTTCACCATGTACTGCGGGAGAGATTATTGTCTGTCACAAAAAAAGTGCAACGTCTGCAAGTTACTAAAGTTAAGTGAATTTACTGTAAACGTATGAAGTATAAAACAGAATATTATCTTGTCAGCGTTTGCCTTTAAATTGCATGACAATATTAAATATGATTGAATAAAGCGCTGTCTTCTGAAAAGTCTGACTTTGCAAAATAAGACGTGTCCTGATATAATATATATTCAACAATGAATAATAAATATGTCGGAAAAAATTTTAGTCAGGACCAAGTTATGCTTAAAAAATAATCGATACCCAATTATAATTTACGATATTGATTAAAATTGTGACTGATATAAATAAGTAGATGGGGCAATCATGATAGTTACAAAGCCCATCATACAATGTAATATAAGCAGATCTTCTAAATGTAATGCCATAAAGTTGGTTTCTTACGCTTTGTACAAAATGTGAAATTATATTGTTTCATTTTTATATAGATTTTTTGACATCGTAATTGTTTATATCACTACTTCCCTGTCGCCGGCTAAGCTTTAAGCTTTAACTAACCTCGTAGATATGTATATAACAAACTTTCTCCCCTCGTTTTATTCTTGATTAGGCTTTAAGGTATATATATATATATATATATATATATATATATATATATATATATATATCAGGGCTATCCTGAAAGTAACAGACGTTTTGAAATAAAATATAAACAAAGTGAAAAAAAAAAACTAATTTTTATTGTATACGTTTTGAAGGTAAACTCTTAAGCTATTTATCAACATAATCGCATTTATCATAACGTGGTACAAGCTTTTCAATGCCCTTTTTTGTAGAAATCTGCCACCTGCGAATTCAATCACTGGTTTACACCGGCATGTAGTTCAGCATCAGTGTCAAAGAGTTGTGTAGCGAGCCATGTCTTCATCACTGGGAACAGATGTTAATCGCTCGGCGCCAAATCCGGGCTGTACGGTGGATGATTGAAAACTTCCCATCCAAAACCTTCCAAGAGTGTGGACGGGCGTTGTCGTGGAAAAAAAAACTTTCCCGCTAAGTTTCCCCGACGCTTGTTTTGTATCGCGCGTCTTAATTTTTGGAGTGTTTCATAATACCTCTCAACAAAAACCTTATCACACCACGCACTTCACAACTGGCGGGATTTTCAATCACAGCGCTCATTTTAAAACTCCACTATATAAAAAAATACAATAAGAACGATGCTCTAGCTACCACGGCTGGTTCCGTACTGAGTGTAGAAACATTCTGATGCCAAGATGGCGGCGCTAGCCCAGCCCACTGCCGCGCCAGGACAAAACGTCGATGATATGGCTCTTGTCGATGATATGGGCCTGCTGGATATTGTAACTATAGAAATATTAATAATATGGTAATAGGAGATTTGCCATCATTTCTGTTTATTCTCACGACGTTTCTATTGTATAAATCAAGTCTTGTCATCTTAGTTTCTGTTTCCAATATAATCCTAGAATACTATCTTATATTGGTGTTTTTTCTCTTTTATGCTCAAGCTTTAACACTTTATAACGAGAGTTGATTTTTACTTTCGAAAAAATGCGTATTTGTTTTTATACACACAAATAATGACAAGTGTCTGATTAAGCCGTATTTATATGAATCCATCATTATCAAATAACTTCAAAACCAGAATATCATATTTTTACTTGATATGCCAGGGTTGGAAATTACGTTTCTGACAATTACGTTTTTGTCATCGTACATAGGTGATTGAGTGATTTGATTTGGGCTTTTTAAACCAGCCCTTGTACTGCGACTGATAACCTAATGTGGAACTAAAGCCTCTTTATTCTAGTTTAGCATATTTTTGCCCCTTACGAATTTAAGTAATCCAATAACTATATCGTCGAATGATAGTTCTTCAGGAATTTGGAATCCAAAAACTTTGGCCTCTTATTGATCAGATCTTCACATTTGAAATGTATATTTTCTGCGGTTTCCTCACCCTTCCCCCCACAGTCTACACACAGTTTCGCCATGATAAGTTTCTATCCTGTGCAGGTGCACTCTCAGACTACAGTGTCTCGTAATTTGTATTAGTTGTCCCTACCTCAGGTTATTATTGTCCTTATCAGGACTAGCTGAAAGGTTATTCTTAAGTAATGATTTACTATTGGAGTATCCCTTAAGGCTCTTCTATATTTGCTGGTGTTTTGCATGAACCCCCTGTTTATGGTCGTCATAACCAGACACACAGATATTCCTACAGTGAAAAGTTACCCGGTTTTCCTGGGATAAAGCATGAAGTTTCTCTCTGCATTCCCATACTAGCCTAGATTTTATTTTAGTGCCTGCAAGTGCATTAATTGCAGCCTGACTATTTGTATATATTATGATACGGTTTTTATTAAAGTCTCGCCTCAAATTCTCCTGTATACGTTTATGACCATAATCTCGGCCTGAAAAAACTATGGAATATTTTCCCAAGAGGTCGTCACGACGTCACGACGTTTAAGAACTTTTAAACCCTTGTCTCAGCTCATATACCCCGGCACCTTTAACTCCCGTAGTTTTGGAACTATCGGTGTATCATAACGGGTTTCCTGTATTTCCTAGAACTCTATTTTCTTCCCCGTGTTTCATTTTAACTTCAAAAGGTCTTGGAAACGAGTATCAGGTATCTATCTTATAGGTACTTATACTTACAATCGGGTAGCCAATTTTTCGTAATTCTCAATAGCCCAATTTGTGAGTTTTTCCTGAAGTTGCTGCACCTCAGTCTGTAGGCTGCTTTGGTTGCTTCGGCCATTATAAACATCTCAATGGATGGAAGTCCTAGTAATATTTCAATTGTAGCGGTAGGTGTAACGGGCATGGTTTCGGTAATGTATAGACATACCATCTTCTCAACCTTAGTCAGAGTGATTTTGGCCTGTTGCCGCTCAGTCCCAACCCAACGCACTACCGTCTCATACCTTATCACAGGTCGTATAATACCTATGGATGTATCCCATCATTGGTGGTCTAAGCCACTCCCCATTTTGTACATCTTAATATCACGATCTAAATTAAAAGTTTCTTAAAATTACGAGAGTTACACAAACGTAAAACTTATTGTTATTAAAATGTTCATGTTGCCAGTGTTTACTTTTAAAATGCTGACTATAATGAAACTATTCCCTACAACGTATAAAGTAACTTTTTCATGAGACGCTACGTAAGTCTATATAATAAAAGTAATATCCAGGGAGGACTTAAACTGCAATAATATTTAACCATTACGCAGAATATATTGCTTGGATTTGAGGCAATTGATGTCACTTTAAAGTGATTATGTAAAACTATTAAATTAAAACAGGATGAAGATATAACTTGGAAAATTACTTTAAAACTACTGTCATATTTTATACCCCTCCGAGATGAATATGCAGAGTGTACCTTTACATCGGTGGTTTAATGTCAGCTCTGGAACAATAAGATTTACAAGATATTTTACATTAGAAACATTGTGAGCTTCACGACTGTTCTAATAAGACACTCTCTCCAACCAAAAATAACTTTGTAAACACTTATAGAAACTACATGTTAAGTACTTGTTTCTATATAGCAACATTATATTAAGATAATTAATCTTTGAAATTTTTTCTAAAAGAATATCTTGTGTACCTTGAAGTTTCAATGTCGAGATGTTTAACAGATCACAAACAACACAATTGCCCTGATGAAATTTTAGGAAAGAAGTATTTTACAGTATAGAAGTTATCTTTAGTTACTCGATATAAGGGGACATTCTCATTGTTAATATTTGTTATCTTTCCCCAAACATTTATTTGACTTTTAATATAAAATGAATACTTCTGTGAATTTACTGTGAGAGTGTTTTCTTTCTTGTATAATATCAGTTAATATTGTTATGTAAAGCATTAAATAGTAGACCCTGAGGATAGTTGATGTATTATTAAACAATTTCCAGAAATTATTAATACAGCTTTAATGACCATAGTGTTTAATTTCTATTATGTGACGAACTAGATATAATAATTGTAATTTAAACTTATTTGAAGTCACATTCTTATTTATATTTCATAATTTGTTTTTCAAGAACAAAACATTCCTCTTTAACATATTTTGTCAGAGTTTGTTCATACTTACAGATAATTAAATCAAAATTTGTCTGTATATAACGTAACTAATATGATTAGACAATGAACGATTGAAAGTTTTAATGAGTTAACAAAATTGAATATAGTGGTTAATAATAATTGATGAAGGCTTTTGTATGTTAGCTTAGGTTAGGCTAGTCCATCCAATATGCTACCATTGTACGCTTGGATGCAGCATTTTTGTTAAAAAAAGTTGGAGTTTGTAAATTAAGTGACATAATTCTAAACAAATGTTGGTTTTCTTTAACGAATTTAAGATGATTACTCGACCTATCTTAAACCAAATCTACAATGTCCTAAGAGAATAATATACCATATAAATACAGCTCAAGTATATCCTAAAAAAGTTTGATGGAATATTTTGTCGTGAAATGATTTCTATAAATAGAAAAAAAACAGCGAAAACTTTTTAAATCGATTATCTGCCAAAAGTTAACAAGCCCATTGAACTCAACACATATAGGATAAGTATTTTAAATTTACTCGCTTGCTTGACGCAATAAAATTTTAGCCGTAGGCCTATATAAAGTATAGTGTATATAATAAGCATAATAATGTAGTTTTCATATATAATTACATGTTGTGACGATATAATATATAGATATTTATAAATCGCAACCATCAATGTGTAGATTTAAACAGTAATAAACAAGTGCCAACATACATTTACAAAATGTACGGTGTTATTAAGAAGGTGCCAATATTAAAATATAATCGTGGACAACTGGGAAATAACGGAAATTAATTTTATGAATTTCAAAAAGAGATATAATATTAAGCTACAAAAATGTTATAAAATGTTTCATTATATAAGGAAAGGGTTTCCATTTTAATTTTGTTGTAAAAAAGTAAACAAAATACACACCTAACATCCGGTACTTTAGGAAATTTGAGACTGTCAAGTACCCATACAATCAATGTGGAAATTTATCAAACATTTTATTATTTTTTTTGGTTAAAAATGTAAACTTTTCCTAATTTAAAAAAAAAAGTCAACTATTTTTGTTGATCGGTAAGAGGGGAAATGACACATACGCAACTTACTATTGAAAAGGAAATAGTAACCATAAAAATAAAAACCTTTGAGGTTAATTTTGAGGTTAATTCGAGGTTAACCTTTGAGGTAATGAGAAATTTTTAATTTTTAAAAATAAATTTAGTGGAAAATTAATTAATATTAACAATTTTAAAGTTTATTTCTAAGTAACTGAAGTAAATATAAAACATCATTCATTGTTAATTGTGGTGTCAAAATAAAGGATTAAAACTCATATGAAATGTTTAAATACAAGACCATGACGTCATCAGTCTGTAAAGGCTAAATCACAGCCATTATAACATATTATTCCATACGGATATTCTCGTTGTGACATTTATCACAGTTTAATCTATCACGAAGCAGATCCCAGGGTTTATCATCGACTTAAAACAGAACTCAATATGCAATCTAATTTCTGAGGGGAAACATGCAACATCTAAATCCCCCTTACGTGATATGATAACATTGATAAGAGAAGCAATAAATGGTTATTTCAGTTAAATGATGTTCAAGGATATTCCTACTATCGGTGTATTCCAGTAATTATCGTTATATTTATATAGATATGAGTATCATTGGTCAGAGTGATAAGAACCGCAATAATTCACGAGCACACTAATAACGGATTTGAGAGATAGGCTGATATGTTATTTACGAAAATTTTATTTATATTTTAAAATATTTCAGTATCAAAATGTAATAAGGAACAAGCTACGTATTTCATTTTAAAACTATAATTAGCAACTACTGCAATAAAATCAGTTGGTGTAAATATATTGTATTTCGTGACTACTTTCAAATATATTTCATACCAACAGGGTATTTCAAAAGTATGGTTGGTGATTTTCAGGAATGGGAATAAGCTTGCTTCACTGAAAAATAAAAATAACGTTCTAACCATTAACGTTTTGTTCTTAAACAGTTCTTCCAATATTCTTTAGAGTGTGTGTAAAAAGTCTGGAACCGGTTGATTATTTAACCTGGTTGCAGGTATCAAAAAATAACCTATGTGAATCAGTACAGATTCAAAAATCCTACTTTTTAATTACTTGTAATTTTCGCGATGCCATATTAATATCCGCCATCGTCAATTTAGCTTGGCATATCCGCCACGTCAATTTAAAAAATATATATAATTCATTGACTTATTATATCGAAGTACTAAAAAAATATTAAATTTGAAAAACTAATTTTAATGTAAAAATTGAGTAAGGTGATGGTAAATTAAATAGTCTTTGTATAACTTGACTTTCTAAGCAGAACAACTCATTGCATGGTTCAAAACAAAATGGACCTGAAAGTCTTATTTAAATTTGCAGTTATAGTACTGCAATGGTTTTATGCGGTTGTATATGGTTTTGCCGTGGTTTTATGTTTACATCTTACTTATCGACGTATAAACTGCACTCTTGCATTTAATTATTGATGAATTGATATATTATGTCCCCGCTGGTCGGAGTTGTAAACAACATAAGACGCTTTTAATTTAGAAACAATTTTACCCTTCAAAAGATTTGAAACGGGTTTGATATTTTTATAGGAACAGCCAAGCTTATCTCATAATCACACTATATGTAGCCGTTCCATTCTAATAACTGTGTGACTGATATGTATCGTAATAACCCACAGTCTAAACGGTTACTCGTAGGAATGAAGTGGTTTTTAAAACAATAACACAAATGTATAAATAAATACACAAGTATATATTATATGTTTGATGGGATAAAACTTGAGGTCCCCTATAACAAATTACTCTCCTACTATCATTTTACTATATTACTGTACCGCAATAATTGTCCTTACATACAGATGACAAGGACGTCCAACAGACAGCATGTCGAATTTTTGTTTTTCACTTTTCTGAGTTCATGAAACAAAAATATCATTAAAAAAAAGTTGAAATGTCGCAATTACCAAATTTACCCTATAATTTGTATACTTGAGTAAAAATAAAAATACCAAGTATGATAAAACAAAGAATAATATAATAATTGAAGAAATCATCAAAGAATAAGGTGCTATGGGAACGAAAATTTTGCTCCCTACTTTATTTAACTAACTAAAACCATAAGATTTTCTTTTGACCTAAAACCGTATATAGGACTTCCATTAGTAAACTTATAACGAAATGTGTTTTTGTATAATGATAGTTCTATTCTTATCATCAGGTAAAGGACCATGATTATTACATCTTATAAAAGAACTACAATTATTATAGCTTTCAAAAACTACTTCAAAGATTTTCCCCTCAAGTAACTATCTTGAATATTGTTGTCTCAACTAAAAGAAAGGAAATTTTAAACGACGTAAAATCGTTATATATATATATATATATATATATATATATATATATATATATATATATATATATATATATATTATATCTTATATACACACATTTATGTGTTTGGTAAACTTTCATGCTTCCGGACTATTCAAATTGATATTGTTTTTTAATAACATCAAAGTATATTTCATTAGCACATAGACACATTAAAAAAATAACACTAACTATAAAAAAAACTTGATTTATGGCAGAACATTACAGAATCGTTCATTATGTAACATATTGGATGTAATAAACTTAGTAGGTTCAGGCATGTTACCATACGTTGTAGTGGATAGACATTGTACATGAGAAAGTGGGTAGATTCCTACACAACCCTTTCATATATTGTAGTTTTTAAAATTATTATTATTAATTGGAACTTTGATAGAGTTATTACATAAACTATTTATTATAACTAATTATTTTTAGTTCGGAATAAGAACACACATTTCTTGAAGTTTACGGTCGTCGTATTATCTATAATCAATGGCGATCGCAAATAAATAAAGAATTTACCAAACAATCAAAATTTTTTATAATGTTTGCAATTCATAGAAATAAGGTCCACCTGAGCGCAGTCAATCAGCAACCACTATCATAAACAAATAAAAACTTTGTATTTACGATGGGTTTTTAGTGTGGAGAATATGATTGCTATCTGTGATTGAAAACCACACCATTGTTATACAATGAATACAATTCTCTTCCACGACAATAGATCTGACAGCGGCTGAGTGAAACATACAATTTCTCTTACTCATCTTGAATTGTCGATTAAAGTTAACTCAAATAAAAACATTGTTGAGGATGTTCTGATGTTTGACTCTTAGTGTTAATAAATAAATCGTTCCTTTGAATTATGTATTAAAAAGATATAGGTGAAACTAGTGCATAATAAACTTCATATAAGACAAATACTAAAAATATAATATTTAATATAAAGTTAATAATAAAGTTAGTGTTTCATAAAAATATTTTGAGATTAATTAAACATTTTCGTAGTATGTTGTTAAATGTTTTAAAAAATTGGAGATTGCTTCTGAAAGTTTATTAGAGATCATTATTATTTTACTTATAATTTTATATTGGTTATGATGAAAAATTACAGTTGATTCACATCCGTAAGCTTTAAGATGCTTAAATAAGGAACATAACACCGAGGTGATGTATTTTAACGCAACCCTTTTTGTGCCAAATATTGTTGGTTTTAATTGTATAAATAAGGCAACACATGTCATTCGAATCATTTTATTTTAAGAATAAGGAAATTAAACTTTAAACATTGGAAATTTAAAAAATATATTGTGTGAAATATGTGTAAAATTTAAATCAATTGTGGAACAGTGAGAGTGTCTTAAAAACAAAAACAAAAAAAAATCAAGTAATAAATAATACACAGATATATATCTCTCCTAAAATACATGAATATAATAATAGTGTATAATTAATACAACTGTTAAAAAAACCACACGCAAACAGTTATGAGAGATATTTATGAGACATTTTGCAGCCTAGAATCACGATAAAATAAATTAAAAGCTTTTAGTGAGGTAAATATTTCTAACTAAGTGTTCAGATCGATATATAATTTAGTACAATCTCCACATATTGAGAAATTGTATAATATTTAATTTAGAACTTTCAAAATGTTAATTTTGTGGGTTGCATCATTAAAAAGATGATAAAACGTGAAAAGTATTTTTAAAAAAATTTAAAGTTCATTGTTTGGTGTCCAAGTCACTTTGTATAATATAATGAGTAATACATTATTTTATATTACCTTATAGATCCGTCATGTGACTTTGATTATGTCTTTATTACAAAGAAGCGTTTCGGAGACGTATCTCCATCTTCAGTATTTTCACTCCGTAGAGGTCGTTAAAACATTAATATCACAAACACATTGACACTATACACACAATTAAATAAATACACATATACGTTGATTTTAATTTTTTTTTTTTTTATACATGCGCACGGTTTCATGGTTCGCGAACTACTGGCATTACGGTGAGGCCAAGGTTATCTGACTATTGGTTGATCATATCAGTTTATCTGTAACTCATTGCCGTCTCATATAATGCATTTGATTGGAAGGACAGTTTTTCATTGAGGATATCGTTTGGTGATTGTTTAAATGATTTGTAAATTTCATATTCTTCAATGGCATTCATCATTGGTCCTTTTTTAATGATATGGAGAGGTGTCAGGTTGGATTCAAAGTTAGTATACGAATGCTTGTTATCGATAATGTGTTGTGCAAAACTTGATCTAATAGTGTACAAGTTATTATTGGGCAAGTGTTCTTTATATCTATCTATGAACGATCTGCCTGTCTGTCCGATGTAAAAACTATCTCAGTCATCACACGCTATTTTATATATGCCTGACTTCTTCTCTGTAGGAATTTCATGTTTTTTACGCAAAATGTTTTGGGAGGTCAGCAATCAAGCCGATTGAAATAGAAAAAGGTAATAAATTACCATTTGTTTTCTAATACGTCAACATATAAATTCAAAGGTAGGCCTATTTATTGTAACATCCGTCACAAAAAATACAATCTGCATCATACTTATCGATATTAAGTAAACCAACATTAAAATTCGGATATTGCCTCCGGATCATGCAACCTGCCGTGTGCTGATACCTGGCGAGCAATATCAAAAATCACGCATCACATGTTCCGTGCACCTTGAACTCGGCCAACTGCAAGCAAGTCTAGTCGGTTCCTAACTAAAGTACTAAGCAGTAGCTTTTACAAGATGAAATTTCTAAAATAGTAAAGTGCATCATGATACTAATTACGCCGTATTTTTCTTTTCTAAATTCGTAATGTGTTACAGTTACATAACATCACACTACTAGGTTTGTTCAGTGAGTTTTTTTTCTTTGTTAACATTTCGTCTCACAATGACCTTCATGGACATATCAAGCATAACCTTCTTTCATTTAAAAACAGTTTACAAAATCAAATTATAAATTTTAAAATAGTCAAACTTTTCTTTAATTAAAATCTTTTGTCTTACTTTTTCCTAGCAATTACTACCAGTTCTTTATTTCAAACAAAGATTGAGATACATTAGTTTCTTTATTAATATTAAAAAAAAACTTATTTGTAACCTTTTTAGACATTTTTGTAATTCTGATAATATTTCTTTTTCATTTTGATTAAATTTCAAATCATTCTTATTACAAAACTTGTTAAACAACCTGTATGAGTTTGTCTAAATCTCTTTTTAATTTGCTTCATTGCACAGCAAAAGCTGGTTCGAGTTTGCAAGTGAGGAAGGCTCAAACTCACTCTCAACATTTCCTAAGTGCACCAGATCATCTTATATATATATATATATATATATATATATATATATATATATATAATATAAACTTTCAAAAATGACAGTTGTTAACTAAAGGAACTTTGGTTGTGAATTATTCTTTTTTTTACAAAAAAAATAACTAAATTTGTTCAAGAAACAAAACATTGTATAAAAATGTGTCTTCATTTCGGCGATTTCTTTCTGTGAAACAATGTGTACTAATTTAAAATTAAAATAACTTGGATGGGACAGCATATGCAAAATTTCGGCCTTAACGACCCCAAAGGGGTTATTTTTCAAAATTAGAAAGCCTAAATATTGACGTCAATGGCTTAAAATAAAATTAAAAATTAAATTTAATTACTTTTCTTGATATAATAAATTTGTCTTTTTTTTTTAAATAAAAAAATTTAAGTTGATCAACCTAGTTTTAACATATATCTCTCTCTCTCTCTCTCTCTCTCTCTCTCTCTCTCTCTCTCTCTCTATATATATATATATATATATATATATATATATAAATGGTTGTACACTAAGTATTTGATAATGCAAATTTGTTAACTGTAATACATAATTTTTTATTAATTTTTTTTTATATATATAATATCTAAATTCGTAGTATAAATTTATATCACCTTTTTGAAATGTAACCTCTGTAACAATTGTATTTTCTAAAACAAAGGAAAGGATCAAACTATAAAATATTGGTTGTTGTTGGTTGACTTTTGTAAATGGTCAATTTTTTTAAATTATTTTTCTAAATTTAGGTTTAATAAATTTCAGCACTTGTTAATGAAATTTGTTTTCTTTTCTTTAAACATGTTTACCAGAAGGTTCCAATAATCTTTAATTCTTAGTCGCCTGGTAACATTATTATATTTTTTGTTACATTCTACATGCGATTAAAAATACTAAGTAAATAATCTAGTACAAATACATCCAATTGAGCTATACATATTACACATAGGTTTTAAAGTTTCATTAATACATTCAAAACAAAGACTGAATTGAATTTTTCGTTCCAAGTCTAAATAGATATAAGCTTTAAATGTGGCGTTGTTCAAATCAAGTTCTTAGAACTTAGTTTCTGTTACAATATAACTTTATGGTTTACGAAATTTCATAAACTTTGCTTTGGGACAAGTTTTCTGAGTAGTTACTCCTAGCCGTAACTTAGATATACAACCTGTCGTCCAATAAAGCTAATTACCTTAGTATCATATAACTGGGTACTGTTGTCGCAGAACTATTGATAGGGCTACATTATATATGTGTAGTGATAATATTTTTTCCTTAGCGATACCACTGTTAAAATGGGTAAGTTTTTTAATGATGTTTTTCGATATACAGTATTCTGTTTTGTTTAATTAAAAACTAGAACACTTTTTTAAAGTCAAGTAAATAAAAGTTGGTAACGATTACAGGAAAAGAGATTAAAATTTTATAATTTATCAAAACTAACAAACTTTTACAAGCAATTTAAATAAAACAGAATGTTTGTTTCCAGTTTCGACTAAGTTGCAAAAATTGCTATATTCAAATCAAACCATTTTATTTATTCAAACGCATTTCAACTACAAAGTCGCCAATTTCAGTGACGCACGAGGTACTAAACTATGACTCCAAATTATACTATGAAATGTTAAGTCGTATAATTCAGAAATAAAATATCAAATTACAAATCGCAGATGGAGGGTGTGAATATTGCAGGATTTGTGGATTAATGGCTAAACTGATATTTTATCTAATAGAATAGATGATTTTTTTTATCCAACCTTTTTTTGAATGTTACTCTAGAGAGAAAAACTGTAATAATCATGCTGAGCAAGATAATTCCAACCCCCTTTTGTACATTAATATACATTATTACTTCTTTTTTTAATGGTCATGTGTCATGCACACATACTGTTTCAGTATAACATTGCAATCAATTTCTCTTCCCGAAAGAATGAAAGGAAAGTTGGTAGAAACTTAGTTCAAGTCATGTGCCCCTGCTTGGCTTCTGCTTTTAGTTAACTTATAATTTTTTAATTTTATAAAATAAAATAGGCTTAGTGTATTTATTATTTAATTTACAGAAATTTCGACTGTATGCTTTAAATGGTTAGTTAGCAATATTTCCCTAGATCTAGACCAGGGTCTTAATCCGTAAAGTTAGAACCTATTAAAACATGTTCTTCCTTATAAGTACACAATGGATGGTGTAGTAATAAAGGTTTTATTTTACATTAAACAAACTTGTTATTAATTATATAAGGAGTTTTTTTAAAACCACTTTAATGTAATATTCATGACAATACACATAAAATATTAACGTTGATTATTCTAAAACTCTAATTTTAATTTGTAAGAATTTGTGTTATATTCTTAAAAGATATACTTTACGAAAGTCCATTTTTATTTTTATTCATTAATGATGAAATTACTATGTTAATTGAAATAAACAATATTTATTCCAATGATGACATGAATCTTCTTGATATGAAATATCAATCTTGACATTATCAAACTTTACAAAACATCTGTCAATAATTAATTAGAATAAATCAATACGGATAAACAGGAGCAGAATAGATATCAATCAGATAAATAAATATGTGAATTAGATTACATGCCATCAGCGGGAATAAATATTACATTCAGGAAGGCGTTCCAGGAATTGAGAAAGGCGTTCGGTAGATAGTGTAAATCTAATTTAATATTTACAGCACACAATGTTTTGCTAAAAGTGTAAATGTGAAAAAACTTAAAATCTTCTATTTTAAAGTGTTTAATATGTTTATGAAAAAAAGGAAAACAAATCTGCTTAGAAAGATTTCAATTGACCATAAATAACAAAATATTAAATTTTGTGTAAATAAAAATTTGCCTCCAAATTAAGAATTAAGCCTCCAAATAGCAAACGAAATTTTACCCAAGTGTAACCTTTCAAAGTCTGAGTATTTAAATAGTATTAAGAGGTCAACTTATTTTGAAATATAATTTTTTTTTTTTAAATTTATCATACAACTAGAACTAATATTACTCATAGCGAATAATCATGGACCGTTACAAACATGCTGTCAGCGTATACGCAATTATTACAGGCACACGACAAAAAGTAATACATAATGTGATACAAATAGTTTTGTGCATGCTGTTATATAACAGACCATAGTTTTGTTGAATCCTAAAAAAATAAATTTCAAATTTTATTTTACGATATATCTTGAAATTAATAGTGCAAGATGTTAACCACAGGAAAAAATATAATTTGTATTTAGAACTTTTTGATCGTTCATCATTTTTGATAGGAAAGGTTACAGTAAAGGATTCAACCCAAGACTACATGGAAATAAATTGTGTATCCATCAAGGATCGGTCGTCGTTGTCCGTCCTGTACTCATTATAGTGAGCACCTAAGGGTTTATTTTGTGAAAAGAGAGGAAGCGATAGTATTTGTTAACCGCTAGCAGTCTCGAAATACTCAATAAATAGATTTAGTAAAAGATAGGACCCATAATGAAGACAAATTATATATTTATAACAGCAAAGTCAAACCGTTTTATAACAGATTCAAGTAGTCTTTCAATTTAAACAGAAATCGACTAATTAATTTAACAGAAAAAACTTGAAGTTTTGAACTCTCTCTCAGTTATTTTCATCTCTGTTTTGGAAAATTATGCAAATAAGTAATCTTTAAACATCATTTACATTTTAATACTATATTGTCTATATTTAATTTCATTGTATTAAAGCAGAATGAATCAAAATGGTGATATAAACGAAATCGCTTCAAGAAATAATATTTTCATAAACTTTAACTGTTCATTTTAAACAATTTTTTTAATGTAGCTACTTTTATTGTCTCAGTAATTATTTTGTTTCATTTGTATTTTGGTATGAAAAATCAAATCGTATAAAATTAACTTTATTAAACTGTGACTCGAATTTTATTTAATTTCAAGTTCAATTTTAAGCTATATTACAAAGTCTTGCTGTTTAGATGTTATATTGCTGTTGTTATGGTAACATCTCAACAGACTGGGCTTACCTTCTTTTAATCCTTCTCATGACTTCACAAAACTCAAACATGATGGCTGAGTATGAGATTACTGTTACACCTCTCCCAAGGTCTCTACAAGGAGGAGTCAACATATTATCCTGTCTTTATACAGTATATAAACAACAGATGTACGAACAACATTGTGTTCTTGAAATGTATTAACGTAATTCATATTTTACAAGTGAACTCAAATTTTAGAATAGAAAACATTAGATGTTTCAAAGTAGGATTAAGTTAATAGATTTCAGATTTCTTATATTAAAAAAAAAATTGACCTGTCAAAATTGATTTGTGTTATTATAAGTAGTTTATATTGATCAATCTTTATACAACTGAAAAATATAAATAAGTAAATAAAAATTAGTAATTGATATCTTGCAAGTAAAGCTCCAAAAAAATGTTTAAATAATCAAAATAGGTTTAATAGATTTAGTAATTTTAATTTCCAAAAGACTGAAGTATAGGTTTTTTTCGAAGGTCGTAACAAAAGTCTCCTCTTCTGTAGAATTTAGGGCCGAAAGCGGGAGAGCTTTATGAGACCCTCAAGAAGTATTTCAGAGCTCTAGCACTGTTGGTGAGCTTGACAAGCTTTTAAAGTAATTTCTAAGAGTTCCTACTGAAGATAATAATATTTCAGTTTTTTTTTTTGTGAATGGAAAACAGAGATTTGAACAAAACTTTAATTAAGAGCACTTATAGTAACAACTTATAAAAACTAATAAAGTTTATGAATTATCTTCCAGTTTAAGTTCAATTTAAGGTTTTTTCCTGTACAGGCTTCTACCCTGATCAACAATAGATAGAGGGAGTATATTATGTTATATATGACTGAATATAATAAATTAGCCAACCCTAAACCGGTGTGAAACATTTTCTACTGAAGTTGTTTTGTACGTTTACACACAAATTTAGTCACCATAACAACCAATATAATAATACACTTATAACAGTTATTTACGTACATATGTTTTAATACAAACAATGTTTAGTTAGGTTAAGTTTGGCCTAACCTAAATCCGTGTCCATAATTTGGGAATGTATTTTGAACCTTATTTTGTGAGATTATATATACATTTATTTACCATTGCAACTAAGAGATTAAAGAGAGCCGTTCATAAAGTATCCTCTGCTTTCGTGCTACGCAAGCGATGGTAGTGGCTCAGCTCTTGTGTTGACACGTTCAATACCATTAGACCCAGCCAATACGCGTCCAGTTGCAATTTTGGGAAGGTTGTAACCCTATTAGTTTGTGTGTTGCAGATAGCTTGCTGGTAATAGATTTTCAAAAAAGCGCTTCAACTGAAAATACCGCAAAATTCGAAGTGCGAGTTTGATAAGATATCTGATGGATAAATATTTGTCAGCAATCGGCATACATTGTGAAGTGTGTGGTGTATAAGGCCAAACAATAATAAATGAAATTGTTGTGCGTTTGTGGGTTCGTTTATTTTACAGAGTGGGAACAAACATTCACAATCAGAAAATGAATGGCAGTTAAACTGTTGTCAGTAAATATATACAAAGGCGGATGAAATTCGATGTTCAAACTCTCTGAACTTTTTGCATCATTTCCACAAATTTCTCAAATAGTTTTGTATGAGACAGTCATAGAAAAGTTAGGTTAACAGAAGTTCTGTGCTCGGTGAATTTCGAAATATTGATTTGTACATTTTATCGTGACCTCAGTGACTTGGCGTGTTCAACATATATTATGAAAATCTAAACATAGACATCTGCAGACAAATTTATAATGAATTTGAAGTTGATAATTGTAAAAACGTACATTTTATACACGTTTTGGTACTATTAAATTCAATATATGTTTTAAAAGCACTTTTAAGTATTTGAAAAATGAAAATGAATGTTTCTATTATTATATAGAGTAAACAATATTATATAGAGTAAGCAACAGAGGTCTTGTCGAATATTTCGAACTAAGTGATAAACAAAAATATTTCAGCGTGTTTATTTTTGTTGATTTTTAAATTACTTAACCATTTGGGTTATCTTGTAAGTTAAACGTGAAATCAAACAATGACATCTTTGATGCTGTTATTATTTTTTTTTTTTTTCATTTGTATACTTTTGTTGGTGTTCTGAAATTCAGTTAGTTATTTTATAAGAATTTCGCATGTTATAAATTTAGTATAAGGGATCAGTAGTGCTACATTACTTTTACACCCAGGTTAGCAGAATTCATGCGCTTATCTCACATGCAATATCTAAGCTGTGTTACAAAGTCGCGTGATACAGGTACTGTCTCTGTGTTAACTTCCCAAACAGACTGGACTTATTTCCTCCTAATCCTTCTAAAAGTCCAAACACGCAATACACGTGGCTCAGTACAGGATTACAGCTACTTCTAACTAAAATGTAAAGGTTTAAATGTCTTATTCCCAGGGACAATGACCGACTAACTGATTACTTTATAAGTCCCCCCCTCCCCTACATTCACGACTAACTATAAAGTTGTTTATACAATAATGAATGAATTCTTGTTACGTTATCCTCTACAAACTAGAAAAGTAATAATGACAAAGTAATTATTTTATAAACTTTTATACACATTGACTGATACACAAATTATAATCAGAATTCATAACCAAAATGGTTGAAAAACTGATTAGTTTTATTATGAATCAGAAATTTAAAAAAATCATAAATTAAAAATGGAGCCAACATTAATTTCTCTCTTTTTTACACTGATTAAATTTAAACTAAACACACGGTATAAATAACAACCATTCACATTTCTAAATACAAACCAATTTTAGAAAGAAATATATTAATTTATGTAAGTTTAAGTTTATAATGAATTGAAGTTTTCTTAATCTATAGTTTCTTTCTGTTAATATTTTTTCTGAAAACACGTGTTATTCAAATTCTGCTATCCGTTATTGTAATATATTGAGGGTACATTTTGTACTCGCAACATACTAAATAAAAAACTGGGGTGTAGAAATAATTACACTAGATTGAAATTAAAACATGGTCTAATCTTCTTGCTGGCTGGGAACAGAGTAGGACGCTCAAAATGGTGTGTTCAGGGATGTTGCTATGTGAGGGTGGGGGTTAGGAATAGACCAATCATTTATTAGATTATATTCTTTGTTACATATCCTCTACCTGTACAGACTAGATAACAAAACATGTACTTTCAACTTGACTCAAGGTCAATGTGCATTCAATACATTCCACTCCTCCCTCCAATTTTACAAATCTACCTTTTTTAAATTTTTTATTACAATAACAAATTTTATTATTTAATCCACATTACAAATTTTAATTAAAACTTTTACTATTCCACTAATCATTTAACAACATAAAAATAATTATAAGTCCTGCCAGGTAAACAAAACACTTACATACCAAGAAATACTAATTGAACAAAAACAACATTTTTTTTTTTAAATTTTATAAACTGAATTTAATTTTTAAATTAATGAAACAATTCTTTTATATCAGAAAAATAAAACTATTACTGATTTTAAAATAATACATTTTAACATAATACATAACTCTACTGTGACAAATGATTACAATATTTATTTACAGGTTTCCTTTCCCTCATAGGATATCTCCGAGTAACTATTGGAGAATTAACAATTGGTGTTAATGAATTCCTATCTACACTAGGCCTACCGTCATTTCCTCCCCTCTCATCCCTGTTAGGACTGGGAGTCTGACAGACAGCTGATCCTTGTTGATCTGTATTGTCAATTTTTAAAGTATGACCTACTGTCTCTTGTGAGATTGGTAATACTGGTTCAACAGGCTTTTCATTTATTTCTGAATTTAAACCTATCAGCTGATCAATATGTCTTTTCCATATTATGCCTGACATTAATTTAACTAAGTAAGACACGTTAGACAGTTGTTTAATTACTGTACCCTGGATCCATTTATTTTTAGTTCTGTAATCTCTTATCATTACTGTTTGGTTTGGAAATAAATTTCTAGTTTTCGTACCACCAGCATATTCTACTTGTTTCTTTTGATTTTTACGTACTAATTCTGGAAAATTTGGTCTTAATAAATCTAATCTAGTCCTTAATTGCCTGTTAAACATTAGTTTAGCAGGTGACTCATTTGTTGTTAAATGGATCGAGTTACGGTAATTCAACAAAAACTGATTTATGGCTAAATCAAAGTCAATATTTTCCTTTAATGCAATTTTTAACCTATTCTTTACATGTTTTACAGCGTTTTCAGCTAAACCGTTAGTTTGAGGATGATACGGTGAAATTAATGTGTATTGTATTCCATTATTAGTTAAAAACCTTTTAAAATCGTTAGATGTAAAAGGGGGACCATTATCTGAGCAAATATGTTCTACGATACCAAATCTTGCAAATAAATCTCTTAAATGTTTAATTGTTTGGTTAGCACTTGTATTATTAACTTCTAAAACTTCTAACCATTTACTGAAAGCATCTACTACAACTAAATACATTTTGTTTTTAATTGGCCCTAAGAAATCTAGGTGAATGCGTTGCCAAGGTTTTTGTGGATAACTCCATGCATGGAGTTCACTCTTAGGTGGATTTTGCCTTACTAAAATACATGATTCACAACTATTTGCTAAACTTTCAATATCTTGATCTAAACCAGGCCACCAAAAATACGACCTAGCTAAAGATTTCATCTTTACAATTCCTAGATGTCCTACGTGTAGTTCATTTAATACATACAATCTTAATGACTTAGGAATAATTACTCTATGACCCCATAACAGAATATCCCCTTCTACTGACAATTCATCTTTTCTACGGACAAAATCATTTATATCTACTTTACATTTATTTAACATATCTGTAGACCAACCGTATTTTAAAACATTTAAAATAACTTTCAATATTGAATCTTTTTTTGTTTCTTCTCTAACATCTTTAAAATTTATAGGTATATTATCTTGAACTATATTTTGAAGGTAAGTACCAATTACATCATTTTCATTTTCTTGGGTACTTAATTCTAAAGGTTCAGAAATAGGCAACCTAGATAAACCATCAGCATTTCCATGATCTTGTGATCTTACATAACAAATATTAAAATTATATGCGGATAAGAAAAGAGCATATCTTTGTAGTCTACTGGCAGCCATAAGAGGTAAACCTCTCTTTGGTCCAAAAATGCTCAGCAACGGCTTATGGTCGGTTTTTAAAGTAAATTGTCTTCCCCATAAATACTGATTTAATTTTTTAATACCCCAAACAATAGCTAATGCTTCTTTATCAACTTGGGAATAATTAGTTTCGGGTTTACTAAGTGTCCTTGACACATACGCAATTGGACGTTCTATTCCTTCAGGTTGTAACTGAGATAAAACACAACCAATACCATAAGCTGATGCATCACATGCTAGTGTAAGATTCAATTCCGGGTTATAATGCGCTAATACTTTTGGTGATACTAATACATCCTTAATTTGCTTAAAAGCTATCATTTCCTTATTACCAAATTTAAATTCTACTTCATCTTTTAGTAAATTATACAACGGATACAATATATTAGTTATGTTTTTTACAAATCTTGCATAATAATTGACCAAACCAAGAAAACCCTTTAATTGTGATACATTTTCCGGAATTGGAGCTTGCACTATGGCCTTTATTTTACTTTCGGCTTTATGCAACCCATGTTTATCAATTACATAACCTAAATATTCTACACTTGGTTTAAAGAATTCACATTTATTTCTTTCAATGGTTAATCCATTTTCTTTTAACCTACCTAACACTTGTCTAAGCCTATCATAATGTTGCTTTGTGTCACATCCAGTAATTAAAATATCGTCTAAAAATACTATTACCCCCTCTATACCTAATAATATTTTTTCAATTATTTTCTGAAAAATGCCAGGGGCTGATGAAATTCCATAAGGAATTCTATTATATGCAAACAATCCCTTATGTGTACTGATTGTTACTAATTCTTTTGACTCATCGCTTAACTCTATTTGTTGATAAGCTTGTCTTAAATCTAATTTAGTAAAAGATTCCCCTTTATGTAAACTGGCAAATAATTCTTCAATTCTAGGTAAAGGATATTTTTCTACCCTTAAAGATGGATTTAATGTGACCTTATAATCCCCACAAATTCTTAGTTGTCCATTTTTCTTTAATATAGGAACTATTGGAGTTCCCCAATCTGAATTTTTAATAGGACATAAAATATTTTCAGACACTAGGCGATTTAACTCTGCCTCTAAATTAGGCTTCATAGCAAAAGGAATAGGTCTAGGTTTACAATATTTAGGAGTAACATTTTCTTTTAATTCTAGCTTGATTTTTGATTTATTATATAACCCTATTTTATCGTTCATAACTTCTGGAAATTCCTTACATAAAGAATTAATTAATTCTAACCTGTTAGTATTATTTTCACATTCAACATATTTCAATGGAATTTTTATTTCTACTTGCAACTCTTTTAGCCAATCTCTACCCATGAGTGTTGGACCTCCTTTTTTAATAACATACAAACTTAATTTTTTATTTACACCCTTATAATTGACATACTCTTTTATCATACCAAGTGGAATTATTGGTGTTTTCGTGTAAGAATGTAACCTTAACCTAGTTGCTTCTAGTGTAACATTTCTAAAATTGTTTTGATAGAAAACATCTGACATAACTGTTACTGGTGACCCTGTATCGAGTTCCATGATCACCGCTCTATTGTTTATATTAACCTTTACTTTAACAGGTTCATAAATTTGAAATTGAGAATTATTATATAAAATCTCTACTAAATCAAAATCCTTATTAATGTTACTTACATCTCTATTAAATGAATTGTATTTTGATCCATTCTCATAATTTTCAATAGTAGAAGTTTCAACAAAATTTTGAGCATTAGGCCTGAATTTATTATTTTTATTATAAGTTTGTTTATATCTGCCCGAAATATCTGACTTAAAGGCTTTCCTAAAATTATTAGAATTTTGGTTTGTACTTACAGCATTTCTGCACACAGATTTTAAATGACCTTGTTTACCACATACAAAACATTTGAAACTTTTAAATTTACAAACACTGACATAATGACCCATTTTTCCACAACACGAACACTTCACAAAACTCTCTTCTTTCTCTCCCCTTTTTCGATTGAAAGGTTGATGATTGTACCTGGTTCCTTTCGCCATACGGTGTAGTCCTTTGTGAAAATTTCCTGTGTTGTTTCCTGTTGAGAAGGTTAGGGCATTGTTTTCTGCTGCTTCCTGCGATGTAGCTATGTGAACAGCTTTATCGAAAGTCAATTTCGATTCTCCCAGAAGTCGTTGTTTAATCGTTTCACTTCGTAGGCCGCTTACTAGACGATCCCTTAAATAATCAGTCAAATTTTCTTTGAACTCACAATGGGTAGACAGTTTTTTTAATTGAGCCACATATTCCGCGATATTTTCTTGTTCTAATTGGTTTCGTAAACTAAATTTATATCTTTCTGCAATAAAAGATGGACGCGGATATAACTGTTCCTGTAGTAATTTCACTATTTCATCGTATGTTTTAGACGCCGGTTTTTCCGGTATACACAAATCTCTCAATAAATTATAAGTTTTTACACCAATCACAGTTAATAAAGTACTTACTTTCTTTTTTTCATCAATGTCGTTGCATTGAATAAACAATTCGAACCGTTCAATGTACGATTGCCAACTTTCTTCTGCACTGTTAAAATCGACCATGCGACCGACCGTCGCCATTTTGTTTTCCAAAACCAAGCACGTTCACTAAACAATGTAGGCCCT
The DNA here is from genome assembly GCA_963513935.1 of Aphrophora alni. Classification (NCBI taxonomy): domain Eukaryota; kingdom Metazoa; phylum Arthropoda; class Insecta; order Hemiptera; family Aphrophoridae; genus Aphrophora; species Aphrophora alni. Next base: position 66,488,678 of record OY740772.1, read on the forward strand.
ATGCCTTTCTACACACGTATGTACTTTTAAAATATGTGTAACGCCTTCCCGTATACACTCTCGATATTCAACAATTTTTTGTGTTACGACTTACCGTACACAACTCTAAAGTAGTTAATAAAGTTTTCTAAACACTTTAAGGAACACATGTGGTTTGTCGTTACAAACTCTATATTTTCTGGCTTTACACACTGCCGTTAAGTTACTTTTAATCCTCGTCGCCACTGTAATATATTGAGGGTACATTTTGTACTCGCAACATACTAAATAAAAAACTGGGGTGTAGAAATAATTACACTAGATTGAAATTAAAACATGGTCTAATCTTCTTGCTGGCTGGGAACAGAGTAGGACGCTCAAAATGGTGTGTTCAGGGATGTTGCTATGTGAGGGTGGTGGTTAGGAATGGACCAATCATTTATTAGATATATTCTTTGTTACATATCCTCTACCTGTACAGACTAGATAACAAAACATGTACTTTCAACTTGACTCAAGGTCAATGTGCATTCAATACATTCCAGTTATATATTAAATTTTACCAAATGATACTACTTTACACAAGTTTAGAATGTACATTGCAGGAAAGTAAATGGGCCTATTACCAAATGTCTAGCTTATAATAATACGAATTACGTCAAACATGTTATCTAATGCTTTATCTATCTAAGGGATTGTGTAAACTCTTGTAGAATCCTAAACAAAGATAGTTTTGATAACAGTGCAGTAAATATATCGAATGTTTGTTTCTAATTAATAACTATAAAGAATATTTTAATTTTATCTTTGTTGTTATTTTTACTTTTTAATTGCATGTAACCTTGCCTTTTTTTATTAGATTCAATCTGGAAATATCAATTTTATTTATTTTTTGCTGTTATTAGGCATATTCAATACAATATAATTAAATTTTATGTTACAAGTCAAGTCTAAATTTATGTGTTTTTCAAAGTAGCACTACGTAATGTTATATGTGTAATATATACGACAACATGACTTTTTTAAGTATAATTTTTGTTGTTTAAACTTTCCTAATTCTCTTTACCTATTATAAAATAATCTGTTCAAGTTATAGACAAAATGAGTAACTCTAATAAATGTAATGCCTTGTCCACAATTGAGATACCATAACTCGTTTTAATATTTACATGTGTCAAACATAATTTCATTAACAGGATAGATTTTAGTCATCATTTATCCTAGATTCTCAAACTCAATTCAATTTATTATTAGGGAATTAATATAGTTTTAGAAACATAGTCTAAATTCTTTTAAGAAGCCGGAATGACAACAATTATCGTGACAGACCTGGAAAACGCGCAATTCCTTACCTTGCAAGTCATTGATGCTACAATAATATACAAACTCTTAGATGGGAGGAAATGTGATCAGTGGACCAAGAATGAACAAGGGAAGGAGATGCACAAGAGAGCCAGACGGACTTGGCTTCCTAAGGAAATTATTTCTTCAGAATAGCATCCACAAGAGTTGCAAGCAGGGTGAGCATACTACGTGTATAAACCTTGTAACCATTTTAGAGTCATAAAATTAAATTACAACATAGAACCAGTTTTGTGAGTCAAAGCAATTAGTGTCATTATGGATTAGTAGTAACAATAAGAATATCTCAGCATTGTAATAGGTAAAGAAATTTTAATGTAGGCCTAACAGCAGATATTTCTTGTTGAAACTCCATATTCAAGGATTAAATAAAGCAATAAAACTTAAAGTTTCAAAATATAATATTATTTATAACATAATATTTTGAAACTTTAAGCTTTATTGCTTTAATCCTTGGAAAAGAAATGTTTATTATTGTTAATAATTTTTAATACAAGTTAATTGTTTGTTGCACCATATTTGGTTATATTGAAAATAATGAACCCAGGCAGTATTATTACTACCACTTTTTCTTTCAGGTTAATTTTTTTTAACTCTTTAAAAGAAATTCTAAACAAATTTACTTAGATTAATTGAATCAACTGAATTACGTTTTTAATATTAATTTAAAATATTCCAAATTACTGAATGTCATGTAAAGTTATGGAAACTCAAAACTGTATTACAAGGTCATATTATTCTACATCACAGATGATAAATACAATCAAAAATTGATAATAGATTAACTTCAAAAAAGCTTAATAAAAAAAACAGCAACAAAAAACTAACAAAACAAAAACTATGATCTTTGTTCGTATTATATCTATTTTATTTTATACGTTTATAATCCATTCCCAACATAATTAGAAATCATTCAATATCGAAATAGTCTAAATTCATTGAATAATATAACGTTTCTCTCTTCTAAAGTTATTTTGTTACAAAACATTCACATATTAACAGGAGAAGCAATAAATTGCACAATTTGTCTTATGTCAAGTTTACACAATCAATTATGGGAGGGAAATTTTGTTTTCTACTCTGTTGTTATTGACTATCAATGCAATAACAACACTGGTTCTTTGATGTTAAGTTTACACAAGTAACTTGACAGGGAAGATTTCATCTTACTTCTGACGTAAATTACTTTTCTCAGAAACGTAATAAAAAAATTGTAATTATCTTCACTTTTACCCTTCTTTTAAAATTATCTTTTTTTAAATTTTAATGTATAATATAACATTCAAATAAATCACATTAAAAAAGCGTTCTTTCATAATTTAGCCTTTTATAATTATACAGTTAGAAGTAAATAAAACGTTACGCCTCGCAAATCATTTATCGTCTCTTTTCGATTCACAAGCTTATTTTGAAAAAGAAAAAAAAGTAAAGTTTGTAATAAACTAATATAAAAAATTTCATCATATAGAAATAAAAGAGGTTAGCATTAATTTGTTTATAATTATTATCACCAACCACTTAAATGAAGTTTTGGTTAATTTTTGGGATTAAACAAACAACATTCTTCGTAATTTGTTACAGGGTCTTTTTACAGCCTTGTAATATTTGATTTTATTGTTGTAAATTGTATTTTCCATATTTTATATTGTTAACTCGGTACAGGGGCATTTAAAATATTTGTAACATGTTATGTTGTCGTTTAATTTTGTTTGCTACTCTGTATTAGTCCTGTTATTTATCTTATTATTATTATTTTTTGTTATTTTATTGTTTTGTCTTTGTATGTATAAACATGGAGCACCTTCATACTCAATTTTGTGAAGGCGATAACGACCGCAATGGTTTTTCGCCTTCAAACCCAATTAAAAAAAAACAAAAAAAAGTGGTGGCTTTTATATTGGTCAACTTCTCATGATCCATCTTTAGGAATATTTCATTAAAAAAGACGAGAACTTGTACAGCTTAGTGAGAAGGGGCTCCATCTTGCTGAAAAAAAACACGTGTTTGAAATCGGTCCAGGAATACTATGTATCTTTGGAACAACCCTACCACGATAATAGTTTCTATTTAAGTTCCTTCAAAGATGAATAGTCCAACGAAGTTATCAACTAAATTTCTGTCCAAATATTATTTTTTCAGGACGCAGCGTTTGGGCTTCTCCTATCCAATGTAGTTTCGAGATAAGAAAATCGGTAATTGTGTCTATTCTCATTACCACTGATTGTGAGAAAAGCTATTAAAGAAATAAACTGTTGGTTTCTTGGAAGTTTGACAATCAAAATATCATAATATTTCACACAATTATCGAAATAATCATAATCAAATTCATAAACAAGATTAAGTTGATGATTTATTGATACTTTTCTAACAAAAGAATGAGGATATTAAACGACAGACTGTAACACGATTGAAAATGTGTCCTTACCAGTGGCATTCTTTCTTCTTCCTGAAAGGGCGCGATCTTTTACTGATCTTGTTTCTTCAAAAAGCTGTACACTCATACACACTCTTGATTTCGGTAAATAAGGTCGATTTATAAAGTATTGGTAAATAAGTAAGTAATTTAATGTTACGATCGAACTCCATCCCCACACCCACGCATTATTAGTACAACAAAATAATTAGCTAACGTTCAATTAGTTCCATCGTTCACATCAAGTACATGATTAAAAGGAAAACACAAACAATCAGATACATGGTCAAATGAACATGGTGAAGAGACAAGTTTTTTATTGATCCAAGACAGTCCAACGGTGACTGAGTAAAGGTCACTTAGTGTAAAGCTAATGATTGGGGATTCCAAGAGGATGAATGAGGTTTAAATGCATTAAGACAAACAATTTCCTTATTTCCTTAAATACAACCAATATTAATACTGAGTACAGTATAAATACTTCCTAGTAAAGTTAGAGTAACAGGTTTCGGCAATCAGAATGTACTTATATAATTGAAAAATGCATTGATATATTTCTTTTTAGGCTAAACTGTAAATAGGCCTACAGTACATGTAAATATTCCAAATTTCTTGTTTAAACTTATAACATTCTAACATTAAATGATAAACACACACACACTAAAACTCTATTAACGTGGTTTTTCCTGGAGAGTCAAAATATCAAATAATAAACATACATTTATATCTGAAATTTAAGAGAAAAAACATGTTTCGTAAGTTTTTGGAACACTCTGTGGTTTTCGAAGTTTTTTCACGCCTTGTAGATAGCTTTGGCAGTCACCTTTTAAATTTCTGAGTTTAGTCTATTACACAAATTATTTAAAATGCAAACAGACGGTATTTCCGTTAATAAAATATATTGGACAAATCATTCCTACTTCTCGAGACCAATGTTTAAATAATACCAATATATAACAATATGTTTGAATTGATAACAAAACTAATGTAATAAATTTTGAATATATTACAAGAACCACTGAGTAGATAATTAACTAACAGATAATTCAATTTCCTACGATCAATTTCAGTTTAAGTTGAGCATGGAATTCAACAAGGCTTACACCATTAATTATAAGTTTTATTTATAGCTGAATTCTCTGTAATGTGTTTGCGAATATATAAATCAAACTTAATGTACTCAATTTATTTCCACTCTGTTCAGACATCATTTTTGTAATTTTGTAGGCACTCCCCTAAGGGTAAGAGTAGAGTGTGGGGCAGTTCAGAACAAGATTGGGGTGGGGGTAGATGGGGGTGTAGTTGGGAGGATGATGGAAGTGATGGGGTGTGTTTGTCCTTCTCATGCCCCTCCACCTCCCTTTACCCCGCCCCTTGGCTCCTCCCTCCCCACCCGCCATTTTGTGACGTCTTTTGTTGACGACATTTCGACATCCCTAGTCCCTCCCATTTTCCCCTCCACCCCATCGCCATTTTACGTCCCTTCCCTGTCGTTGTAACTGTAGACGTTAACCTCCCCCTCTTCATGGCCTACCCATTGCTCAACCCTTTGTTCCTCCCCTTGTGACGTAACCGTTGACATCATCCCCCTCTCCCCTGCCAATGAGCCCTCCCCATTGCCTTGCGGCTGTGACCGTTGACGTAATGTATATTGACGTCAGACCCCTAACTTTTAATTTCCTAGTGATGATTCGAACCAACGAAGTTAGGATTTGAAGGCAGAGACACTACCGACTGAGCTATCGGTGCATACTATGGTATTACCGGTTGTATATTATTTTAGTATATAGGGCGCTATGTTTACGGAAAGTTTGTTACCATGCAGGACACCGACGTACAGTTAGGAGATGTGACAATCACCTGTAATAAGACCCTAGATCGTAGGTAAGTACATTTATAAAATGTATAATATATAAAGTTAAAGACACAAGAATGATGCACAATGATGGAGGTCGGGTACGAACCCGTACCGTAAGGCGGTACATACTTTAAAGACAATTCACACAGAAAAAAAATTAGCAAACAAACATATTTAAAGAAAATGTTCAGTCATAAAAATATCACAACAATTTCAGACGATTTTTTGTATTACGATTTTAATAATTTTCAAAAAACTTGAAATTAAGCAAATCAAGCAATCTTGAATGAAAGAATTAATCATTACTGTTTTTCTATTAATTACTATATTTTATTCTTATAGAAGAATATATTCTAATGGGTATGCGTTTACAAAGATAACTAATTTTGTGTTATTTTAACCATAAAGTTATCCTTAATTTTTTTTAAAAATCATTAAACTACTAATATAGCACTTTTATATCAATCATAATGTAATTCATGAGACCGACATGAGTTTGATCAAACACATATCTCCATTTGGTTATTAAAAGTTATCTTGGAATGGAAGTCTATCTTATTAGGAGAAATATGTTTGTTCCATTTCAAAAAAATTGAACTTATTCTGATGAACAAATATTTTGTGCGTTAAGGATAATGAAGACAAAAAGGTTATTATGTTATGAAGGGGAGCAAAATGTGACTTTTTTATAATAATAAAAAGGATTGTCTACAGTTCTATTATGTTTGTAAAAATAAGAATATTAGTGTCAGGTTTGAGAGTTAAGATAATGTCGTATCTTTAATGTCGTATTTAACTTCATAAAAAATGTAAGAGACTGGTAATTTATGTAAACGTAAGAATACAAATTTTGTACAATACAAAAGAAACCTACGAGAATTTCAAAATGGTAAAACCAAAATATTATTTTAGTATAACTTAAGGGAATTATTGTTAGAAATATAACTAAGAAAAACAAGTAAATTGGAAAGATATAGAGAAAAGATGAAAGTTTAAAAGATTTTCTCAAAAATTATGTAAAATAAAAATACATCTAATGTGTAAAATGAAATTCAAATGCAATAACCATTAATAGGTAATACCAGAAAGCCTTAATTGGCCAAGCGAAGTAATTAACTAACTGCTTTCGTTTCATTAAACATGATTATTAGTTTGTTTATTTTTTTAGGAAGTTATAACTATACACGTCTTAAAATTGTATTGTAATTAATTGAGGAATAAGTGCTTTGTAACTAGGCCAGACGAGGTATGAATAAGGTTTTTGTATTGTATTCCTTTTTAAATGACTGCAACTCTAAACATTTACTGTACCGATCAGAAACATGGGCGTGACGTGTTTACTCCAGCTATCAGAACGACGTCTGCTACGACGTCTGCTACGACGTACTGAATATGACGTCGTGACTACAAGTTGCACAAAACTAAAACTTTTGTTACAATATTCCTGTCTTGTTTACAGCATAACATTTTAAACTATTTTATTGCATATTTTGCTCCTCTTTGTAAATTTTTTTTCCATAAATCGATAATTTGAAGCTTTTAAAATAATTTAATACTTTAATAAATTAATTATTAATGTAATAATTATTACAATTATATTGCTTAACTCATTTCCTTTTTTTTTGTTCATTCAGTGCTATCTTATGTTAGCATTGATGGAAATGAGAGTTTGTTAATTTTGCATAGTTTAACATAATTATGTATATATAACAACTATCTAGTACAATGCCAAAGATATATTCAATATTTACAGATTTGTTTTCTTCAAATTAAATGAAAGCTATACAATATTATTTCAGTAATATTTAATCAAAACCTATAAATGCTAATAATTTAATAAAAATATGAAATTATGCTTTCAGCTAAAAATAAATATATACAGATTAGTCTATTAAATAATAGCTTCGCAATACTTGAAGAGATGCTAGTATTAAGTAATATAGCTTGAGAATCAACGAAGTGTTTTAACGGTTTTTTGTATTTGCCAATATAATTATAACCATAGGTAATAATCTATTTAACTTAAGACTAACTCTGTTTAAAATTTATCGCGTACATTTTAAATCAATAAACTAAGTTGAAATGTCCAACTTTAGTTATAAAGTTTCCGTCTGAAAATTTCTAATTAATGAAATTGTTAAATTTAATTATAAATTTCCACATTTTGCTTTTCTGAAGCCAAGTGACTAAAAGTTTTGAGTAGATGTGGTTGGAGTGTTGACTGTAGTAGACATTTGTTATTTATTATTTATATCAGTGCTCCAATATTGTAATTTTAATTTATATACTGATGATTTCAAAAGTGATTTACATTTTGAAATTAATGACATTGAAAGAGGAGTTAGTAATTTGAACAATAGCATCAAGAATTCCTTCCAACATAGTACAAAGTTTTTCACACATTCAGAATCATCAACAAAGGGAGGTGCAACAAAGTAATTATTCAACTATAGAGTGATAAGTTTACCGATAGAGAACATCGAGCTTTACCTATTCAGAATAGCTGAAAACTGCGTCACAAAAGAGACGAGGATTTATTTTTATTAAATAACTTATGCCAGTATCTGATTTTTGAATTTCTTATTTGCTGCTTTACTTTATTTCTAAGGCTGCAAAATAAGCTATATCAATTTTTAAGCTATATAGTTTAAGGAATGTAATATTTCCAGATCTCCTTCCTTTGAAATAAACAGAATTACAATATTTCATTATTTGACGAATTTCATTTGAATTCAAAAGTGCTGGTTATATACCCGCCTATATACAATTGGGGGATTTATAAGATAAATATTAAAAATAACTTTATTCAATTCATCAACCACTTCAACAACACTGTCACTATTATTTAATGCGTCCCAAGTTAAAAACTATATCTACAGAAACATAATTAATGTATTTAAATCATGTATGGGAAATAAATCTATGGAGTGATTTTGCCTCTATTATATCATATTATATATGATATCATGGGAGGAGAGCCCTGGTACAGGAACTTGTCCATGATCCACAATGTGGGCCATGTCAACTAACAGACATCACATCTAAGAGTTTGGCAAAGGTGGTAGTTAAATGAGTTAGACTAAAAATGAATACCATTACAAGTATAAAACATGTTTATATATATTTTTATGTATTATATAATTTTAGATGTGAACGTGAAGTCAACATAACTTAGATATATCTGTAAAATTTTAAGACGAACCAAGAATATAATCTAAATGTAGAAAAACAACTACTAATAAATATTACACGATGTTAGTATTAAACGATGTAGGATTGCAATATCTACGAGCTACTACCCTTCTGTAGCCGTGTAAAGCTCAAATACACTAAACTAGAAAGACTTGGAGCTTTAGCAGTAAGCATATTACTGTGGCTCACCGAATTGTAAGATATTTGTACAACATGTGGACTTGTTTATTAAACTGGATTGCAGGGGAAATCTTTCTTAATATTTATAATAGATCTTTTCCAAATAGATTTAAAACTTCATGTTTCTCTTTTATAAACTTTATAATTTTTACTTAAATTGAAAAGTACATACATTTCGACTTTTTGCACGAATTTATTATTTATTTTTCAAAATACAGTTGTCTACAATACAGTGTTTGTCAAAAGTTTTACCATGTAACGTCTTCAATTATTCTAATATCTTCTGTTACGAGACCTAAATTATCCACTATTTAAACCAATTCACTTGCAGAAAATTTGATCAAGTCACTTGCGTTGATCTTTAAGACTATGCTTGTATAAGTCCTAATTACAACCTAATTACCCACGTGAAAACCACGCAGCTATAGTCATTCTTAAGTATCTGAACACTCAAAAAGGCAATCAATAATTATTACTGACAATTAAATAATGAAATAAGCTTGGAATCATATTAAGACCTGTTCACGAGCTGCGTTGCCGGAAAAACCCACTAGATATTCTATTGTCTGAGGTCTGTAACGTTTTACTTTAAAAATCCCGAATGTTACTCAGACGCCTAATGAATGGAGCGCTCCGAGATGACAAGAGGGCGTGCGTATATGTGATACCACATCTCGATCTACTGTAAAGTAAACCACAACCAAGATTATCTTAAATAAATTTATTCTTTAATGTAGTAAAGCACGTGCAACTTAGAAGTTGGGTTACTTACTTTTCCTAACTAAACATAAATTTCACGGATAGAAAAATCGATACATGCCTATTTAATTACTCAAATATAAATTATTTTCCTATATACGTATAATCACTAAACAAGTTAAGAAATCAGTTAATTTTTGGTGTACAAGGTGTTAAAATATTTTTACAACAAATGCCATTTTTAATATCTAAGACATTGCGTTAATGTTAATATTCTTCTCTCGTAATTGAAAGATTGGGTTTCGAGTACAGATGGCCAAAACTAAATAACTTGCATTACACGTGTTGTTAAAAACAAATAAAGAGGAAAAGATATTCTTGGATAAATATGAAATTTGTTAAAGATACACTGGTAAGAAATAATATATTCTTCTTGCTATAATTCGCCAGGTAATTATGCAATCCAACTAGTCCTAAAATTTAGTTAATAAAATCATTGAAATCTTTTACTAAAAAAAAAAAAAAAAGAGTTCAAATTAGGTGTTGCCAGATATTTTTTAAGTACCAAAATACATTAGTTTAGTAAAAAACAAGAAATATAAAAGTACGAAATACAGCTCAGGTTATGAATGCATAAGGTAATATTTATGACTACGTTAGCCAAGTTATTGAATGTATGATCGCTTGTTTATTAGGTTTGGCTAAGTGACTATATATATTTGCATGCGTAGCCTAATAGAGCCTAATATTTTGACGTTGTATGTTTGAAGAATATATGACAAATAGGTTTGGGCAAGTGAATATATATATATTCACCTAGCCAGACCTAATGAAACAAATACTTTTGTCAATTACAAATAATATGTTTTAATACCAACTTAATAAGGTAGTCACAACTATTAACTCAGGCATTTGTCACCAGTGTTGACCAAAGCTGGATTTCCAATCGTAATAAACTAAATAAACCTGGATTTCCTCCTTTTTTATTTATTTATTTCTAGTAAACTATTTTATTTTTCTACTTCAAAAGTGTTTGGCTACACTTAATACTATTTCATTTGTTCAAAATTAGCTAAGTAGTAAGTGATTTTAACGATTTCCTTAACTAAATTTTAGGACAAGTTCAATTGTGTAATTACGATTCGCCAATTATAAATACTTACTAATTTTCTTAAAAACTTTTTATATTATTTAAATAAAATATGTCAAATGTATTGTAATAAGTGTGAAAGAAGTATGATTATTGATTATTAAGAGTATGAAATAGCAACCGGTCTCACGTATTCCAGAGTTTGGATACTTATGGTTTATTGTTCCACTCACATTACAATTCTTTATTTTACATTTTCGCAGTAACGTAATAGAAAAAGTTATGTGGTGGTAGTGATGTCGATTTTTTTTGTGGGATAAACGTTTTAGATTAGCTGAATTTATAAATTGTTGTTGGAATGGTGTTTGTCTGTTGACGGTTGTATGTGCAGTTCTCTAAAGTTTAAACGCGTGGATCGACTTGGTAAGTTGATATATGGTCATATTTTTGCCATTACTCAGTACTATTATTTTTTATAGTTTTTTAGATAATTCAACATTTATGTGTAGTTGCCACGAAAACTCACAAAATATTAAAATCGGTGGTAATGATTTAAATAAAATTTTCCTTTAGTGTAGTCTCGAAGAAAAACTTAAATTTCACCATTGTCAAAAATGAACCCATATGTTGGGTCTTAAAAAACACACCAATTACCCATTTGATTTTTATAAAAGACAAAATTTCTCAAAATTTACTTTACCGAATTCTAGTGCAATGTGAAGATTAATAACATAAATGAGTGCACAAAATCTCAAGTAAAAAAGTGATATTGTTGCCAAATACAAAAATGAATCATATCATTTCATCAAAATAAGATTTACTTTCGTAAAAAAACCATTTACACTGAAGATCAGTAGGTTTTTAACGAAGCAAGTTTGGGCTCAATTTATATATACAAATATTTTTTTTTTCAAAAACCGCGTCTAGGGTCTATATTAACATTTTGTCTAATAACTAACATTTTTGGCGACGAATAGTTTTTGTTAGTTTTTATTTGAGTTTCATGATGGGTGAGTGAGATATTTTGTTAAATTATATTTAACAGTTTGTTTGCAATATGGAAGAGTTAACACTAAATTATTTTCAGAATACATTCATATCTATGTTTCTGAAACATAGTTTCTATTTAGAAATATTTAAATTTTATTCTCTTGAATTATTCATTTATAAGGCAACTTATTAAGTACAATATGCAAACCATCGTTTTGTATATAACATATTTGGGAATTACAAATTCTATGTTAGACTATAGTTTTTATACTTATATGGTAGTTTAAAAATGATATTTTATCAAATGTTTAGACAGAATTGTAGTAGTACACTCTAGTCGTTTATAAATAGTGACGAAACATTGTTATTTGTCACATACCAAGTATCAAGATTTAAAAAAATAATAACTTAGCTTTATATTACTAGAATACTTTAATAATTCACGAGAACTTCTTATTTACTTAAGTTTACAGGACACCGTTTATTACAAAAATATTAATCCCTCATACAAACACACAGAAATACAATATGCCTTAAATGAAATATTAAATTTGATCTCAAAACTAAGATGGAGAGAGCATGTTAAAAGAAAGAAAATTTAAACATACTGAGACTTGTATTACTTTTAGAAACTAAGAATGAGGTCATTATAATGACAAACTTTTTATTTAGAAATAGGTTCGTACTTGGACGTATGGTTTGCACTTGTTCGAGGTTCTAAGAGGACTCATTGGTACGTGAGTAACAGTGATATTCAGAGTGAATTTTAAAATACTATGGTCATAGAAGAAGTTGTAAACAAGCTACAAGTAATGAAAAAACGAAAACTTAAGCGAGTCAAAGTTGAGGCGGCACAGCTTTTTATCAACTATAATGTAGTATGCCGAAAACCTTTAGAATTGGTTTTAACTGCTGAATTAGAGTGATGTTTTTAAACATTATAGGGTAGTTTTCATGCAGATTAAACATATCTATTATGAAGAAACTGCAAGATAAATTATGGCTTATTTGAATTCTAAACATTCCCAACAAAAAAATAAACTATACACGTTATTGTGAAATATTTTGCACATACACATTATACCATAATCATATACGAATATCAATACCACTTCGTTATCATATAAGCTTTAATGAATGCACATTGATGTTTGAAGCAAATCATTAATGAAAAAATGATTAAAAGCTCTTAAGTCTATTTTGAGTATTTTAAAGTTTTACGGCTACGCCTATTATTCATTTTTACTTTTAAAAAGTAATCCTTAAATCGTATTATGAAAATATTTTGGGGTCTCTAAAGACAATAATTTAGTTAAATTGTTATCGTTAGATCCAATATTGAGAACCTTGAAATTTTTTAACTCTTAGACAGACGACGGGCTGATACACAGGCACATCATTCTACTATTATGAACAAATATTCCAAAGGGATGAAAGCGTTTATAACCACCCAATACGTCATACATTATTTATTTTTAATAGAACCATAAATCATTCAAAATTTTGTAATTGGATAGTAACAACGAAAACTCAAAAAATCTCATTATCGCTATACTTACTCCAATTTAGGCTTATAGAGTGAAAAAAATAGAGAATCGTAACTTAATCCGTTCTCTGTATATCGATCCTTGAGGGCCTCAAATTTCGTTTAAATGGAAACTTGTTAGTGACTTGGTGGGTGGTAAAAGTACTGCCACGCCCATTACACTCCCTCTATCAACTTCCCTCCTGTCGACAATTGAACCCTTAAAATGCTTCGTTGTTCTTAGTGTTAAAAAAAGACTTCTCTTTCTTCACTCCAGAAAAAAGCTTCATCTAAGAGTTTAATCATAAACAAATGTGTTTTATCAATTATATTCAAAGTTCGTTTTAAAATATTCAAAATTATTACGAAAATCCAAACGATATTTTATTTTTTCACACAACTTACCACTATAAATCGGCATATTCTATAAAAATTTAGGTTTAATTTTCATAAAAATTAATTTATTAACCAAGAACTTGAAAGGTTTTAAATATATATATATAGTATATATATATATATATATATATAGACTATATATATATATATATATATATATATATAGACTATATATATATATATATATATACAGCAGTGTTTTTTTTACAGTGTTTTGTATGTATTAAATCATGGTATATTAAAGGGTTGTTAACATGATTATAATTTGATTAACTTCTGGTGATGCCTAAAATTAGTCGAAATACTAAACATAAAAAATGGATAGTTAATAGCTGTTGTTAATAGAGACATATGCCAATATCATTATAAATTTGTTTAAAAATTAATGAAAAAGATAACGCTTTCTATATATACTTAGGGCAATTTCATAGCAGATTAGAAAATCGTTGACAAAAAGAGTTCAATCTACATTTTAGTTCTGTCAAAGGCAATCAATGTTATTATTAATTAGTTAAACAAAGACCAGAACACTGTGGTGACAATATATACAGATACACTTTCAAAAGTCTCTTACCACACTTGGGAATAAACAAAATAACAAAAAACAAAAAATTTTGTCAAAAGTAAAATGTTTATTCCTATTAGACCCTTATAGCTATTACAATGGGTAATAGCCTGTCCCCCTTTATTGCTGAAATTTTTATGCATAAATTTGAAGAAAAGTTAAAAAATAATTTAGTGTATTTTCCAAGGGTATGGCTAAGATATGTTGACGATGTGTTTGCAGTGTTTGACCTTAATATATGTAAAATAGATGACTTCATTTGTGAACTCAATAACGTACATGGTTCAATTAACTTCACCCATGAAATAGAACAAAACAATAGATTACCTTTCCTGGATGTTTTGTGTATAAGAAATAAAAATAGAATTGAATTTGATATTTATAGGAAACCCACAAATAACAATAGATTTATTTTAAGTAGTTCTAACCACTGTAATAGTCAGAAATTAGCAGCTTTCAATAGTTTAGTCCACAGAGCTATTACTATACCACTAACAAATAGACGTTTAAAGAATGAAATAAATAACATTAAAATTATAGCCCAGCATAATGGATTTGATACCAAAATTGTGGAAAACATTGTTAGGAAACAAAAACTTAAACATAATAGAAACATATCCACAACTCTCCAACCTGAAACCAACCAAAAAACAAGATTTTTTACTTTACCCTTTGACCGTAACCTTACCAAGGGTTTAGACAACATCCTTAAAAAATTTAATTGCAAAATAGCCTACAAAAGCCAGAATAGCATAAGAAATTTAATTGGCAATACAAAAGACAGAATTCCGGACCTAGAGAGTTCAGGAATTTATGAAATCAAATGTACAGATTGTGACAAGGTTTATCTTGGCCAAACAAAGAGAAGAATCACGACTAGGTTTAAAGAACATTTGGCCCATTTAAAATACGACAGACCAGAAAAATCTAGTATAACGGAACATCTATTAGAAACTAACCATAACACAGACCTTAAAAATTTAAAATTGTTAAAAAAAGTGAATTCCAATAAATTATTAAATAGCTATGAAAGCATATTAATTGCTAAGACTGAAAATTCTAAATTATTAAATTCTGACAAAGGCCCTATTCCTAATTCATGCTTGTTCTCTTTGTTACAACCAAGATAGACCTTTTAGGTTGTTAAGCAATAGATTTCTTAGAATAGTTTTTTTTTTTATAATTTATGTGAAAGTTATTATTTATATTTATCATTAATATGCTGGTTTACTATATTAATAGAATTTTTTAGCATCATTCTTATGATTCATGTAAAAAATTTATTCTTGTATCTATTATTAAAGATTAACCTTTTTATGTTGTTATGGTATTTTCAGCATAGTGGTTTTTTTAAAATTTTAAAAAATTATTAATTTTTTTTTAAATTTTAATTTTTTTATTCTTGTAAAAGTAAATATTTGTATCTCATTTTAATATGTTAATAGAATTTGTAACATAGCGTGTATTATTCGTATTTTTGTTTAATATGTTATGATAATAGTTATATTCATGTATTTAAAAAAAAAAAAAAAAAAAAAAAAAAAAAAAAAAAAAAAAAAAAAAAAAAAAAAAATTGTATCTACTATTATTATTTAGTTAATATGTTTAGATAATTAGTTTAGGGATGATTATTTTGTAAATTCTAAAACATCTTTGTTTGTTAGAGGATTGGGCCTTCCCCATTCCAGGTAACAGTACAGGTGTTTGAACTGTCAACCCTATTGTTGATAGGTCAATGCACCAGAGGAGTGGGGTAGAGAAACTGGTCACTTTAGTTGTAAATAGTTTTAATTTAGTCTTTGTTAAGATTCCCTCTGAAGATGACAACTTTGTTGTTGTAATAGCTATAAGGGTCTAATAGGAATAAACATTTTACTTTTGACAAAATTTTTTGTTTTTTGTTATTTTGTTTATTCCCAAGTGTGGTAAGGGACTTTTGAAAGTGTATCTGTATTAATTAGTTAAGTAAATGTATTTGAGGACGCATGGTGCCATTGTGTGTCGACATGCATGGTACAACAACTGAGAGAATTAACCAATCCGCCGGCTTTAGATATTTCAAAGCCATCGTTTTTCTTAACTAACCCATTACAGGTAGCCTGTAATTAATTTTACTTATTGAGATACGTTTGAACACAAGAATGGTGGATATTAGCCTTGAAGCAAGGAAATCCATTATTCTCGTGAATACTATGTAGAATCGCGAACGTAGACTAACAATCCGTTAAAGAGGTCGTCGACCCGCTTGATCTATTTAGCCCTCCAAGAAAAAAATACTAAATTAAATAGATGAAACCAGTCGGAGTCCTTCACACACACAAATGTTCTACCTGGATTTTGTAAACCCACCATGAGGAAAATGGCTGAGGGCTTCACTTTTCTTAGGCATATCGATGATCCTACGCTAGATCGCTCAATTCAAGGAGTGGGGATTTCAAGATCGGAGTTCTTGAGTTCAGCACCAACCGTTAAATGTTATAAAAAACACTAGAGTCCAGCACCAGTCCCTGCTGCGGCCACCATGACGCACTCGAGTTCGGCACCAGCCACCCCTCTTACCCATTACACTTACACCCCTCCTCCTTCAACCTTCTCTCTCACTAATCACTCTCTCCACTCCTGCCCCTTTCCCTCTCTCATCTACGCGGGAACCTTCACAAGCCCTCGGACGCTACCCGAGACAAACTCAACAGAAGTTCGCGTTAACCATGTTTATGTAAATATGAGGTATTTTATATGTCCTGATGTTTTTCTCTAAACGTTTATTACTTCAGAACTCCTAATAAATGCAATTATGAAACTTTGCACGCACTGTCTTATATACACCACTTCTCAACATTTTGTGTATACATGTAAATATTGCTTTGTCAGGTTCTATACATGACGGAGACACAGCACTTCTAAGCAGAGAAACACAAACAATTCACTAAAAGATACCTCGTAGTATTTAAATATTATGTTTTTGATTATTCATGTAATTTAATCGCTATTTGAGTGTATAAAAACTAACACGACGTTTCGACAGTTATGAATCAACTCTCGTTATTACGTTATAAAAACCTAGAACATTAGAAGTTTGAGAAAATTGAAAATAAAAATGTCTATACTTTAAATAAATCTGAAAAAAAATAGTTAAATCTCCAGGATTAACACGGTCACGCGCTAAATTTTGTAAACAGGGGACAAATGATTGTTCACCCTGACCGTTAGGTAACCACGCCATTACAATACGACCCTTGGTTAGTTAGTTGTCCAACGTAGGTTTTCATTTCTATATGTTTGCAATTTCTTATGTCCTTATATGAATTGTAATTTTCCTACACAAAAAAGTCAAATTAAGCTACCTCTTGTTTTGGATCCGTTTATGTTAATAATATATCCTATGATAAAATAATATAACGTCATATTCTATAGAGACAGTTCTGTCTTCAGACTTAATGTAATAACTCAAGTAGAGCCTAGAAATAAAATATGCTAGACGATGTTTTAGAATATGAAACAATTATAAATTGCACAACCTCATCATATTAACTGACTCAATATTCAGGTTAGCCAGTTAAATAAAAACAACTAAAATATATTCCATTTTAAATTCAATATGTTAAGTCACTTTTCTTGCGTTAACTATTTGCACCCTCCTGTTAAGATTATTGCATTACTTACTTGTAAGATAATTTATACGTGATAACAATTTTCATCATGAAGTGCAATTAATTTCACAATATATTCTTAAAGTAATAGAACTATGTACTGTATCATTATTAACCGTAAGAAGATAAACGGAATTACGACAGTCTTGGTTAAATATTTAATCCTGAAATGATCCATAATTTTCCAAGAAAGTGTTTTTCCGAAAAGTTCTATTTTATCCTACTTCATTCTATTTATTTATTATTATTATTATTTTTTTTGCGGTTTCAAACAAACTTCCACCAACTATTTTCAATTAGCCTGTATGCCATTCTAATTGTTCGTTTTAATTTATTAATAGAAATGTTGTTGTACAATGGCTGGACATTAAACTTTAAAACCTTGCGTAGAACTGTTTAGAACTTTGCTAAAACTGTATAATATATTATTGTACTTACTCCGTCTTGTGGCTTACTTGTAACTATATATTTTACGCGTTTCGAAACGTATTTTTCATCTTCAGATCTTCCACGTAAATAATCGTTTAACATTATAAAACACAAAATTCACAACATGTTCTAGTTAAAACGATGAGACCGTGACGGGTTCGCACCACTGGATATGTTATCTTGTACTTTCATTGCAGTGTCTTACAAAGAATTTGATTGGAAGTTGAGGTTGTCTTTAAAAAATAAAGAAATGTCCTTTATCATCTTTTTTGGATGTTTTATAATTTTAATATTCTTCGATGTCGTCCATGTATTTGCCTTTATTGCATAAGTGCAAAGTTTTGAAATTGGTGTTGAAATTTGAGTGTTTGTGATCATTGTCCGTTAAGTGGTGTGTGTAATTAGATTTTGTGGTAATAGCGTTATTAAGGGAAGGTGTACCTTAAATCGTTCTTAAACTGTCTACTTGTTTGTCCTATATAAAGACTGCTGCAGTCTCCACAAGTTATTTTGTATATATCTGTGTTCGTGAAGTGCTTGTTCGGTTGTATCATTGAGTCCGGCTAATTAAATAGTTTGTTTTGTCTTTTTAAATTTAAGAATATTGTATTAGGTTTTATACTTTATTGAACAATTCTGCATAGTACTCTAACCAAACGAGTCCTTTGTGGTAGTATTTCGCAGAAAGTGATAATTACCTAAAATTAAAAAGTAGTTTTTATATTTAGGCAATAAAAACTATATATATATATATATATATATATATATATTATATATATATATTATTGTATTCTACTAAATGGAATTTATTAATGTGTTATCTTTTAATTCCATGTCGCCAATAAACAATTTAACGGACTTCAAACACTGTTGTTTTGCAATCGAAATTGTTGCACGCGATACTGTTTCGAAAAAATAACAGGTTCGGACACCTCTATAAACAAATATTTTTGTTCAAAACAAGATGAAATTGACGGAATGAAATGAAATAATAATCAAATGTTAGTTGGAGTATTTAATAATCTGTGTAAGTAGTAGATGTTTATCTAATCCTGTTTAGATTTGGAATTACGTTTTGTGTTAGCTACGAACTTAGAATAAAATAAATATTCAAAGATGTGTAACACGTTATTTTATAACAATAATAAAACGCCATCACAATAATAACTTGTTCAGAATGTCGGAAGTAATACGACATTGTATATGAAAAATACATAATTTTAACTTAACACACGCGTAGAAGTCGTATGCCTACTCCACTGTAGTAAATGTAAGTTGTAGTAAAAATAAAATGAGGAAATATATTACTCCAGAGCACTGCCTGATACAGGAAGTCAACAATAAAAACGATCCTATAAAAATATAGTCCCTCGAATTGATGACTATTTAAACATTAACCTTTCGGTTTATGTAAGAGAAAAAAACAGGGTTTTATATCGTGATACTAAGGCAGATGGAGACAGGGTAAGGGAAGACGGCTTACAAGTCTGAAATTGAGATTTATTCGTGGTTTTCTTTGAAGAAAAAAGAAATAAACATAAAATAGGTAAACATAATTGATAATATAAATTAGTATAGGCCTACTCACCATTATAGGTGTTGCAGCAAACTGGTAACAGGAATAGCAACTAAAATAGCAAAAACTCTCTCGCAACTAATTATTATGAAAGGGAGCAAACAAATATAGCATGTCAAGATTGATAATCGTAAAAAATGTGTATTCATGTTGTTTGAGTGATCTTCACGTTTCCGAGTGATTTTCCACAAGCTTTCGTCCATCGTCGTGGTCGTCTCTAAGTTAACACGTTAACTCCCCAAAAATTGATTTAAGATCAAGCAATTCGGTATAGAGTTGTGCCCAGGTAGAAGAACCATATTACAATTCATAAAAATCTAATTGAAAACGCAAATTGCGGCCAATTTAAATAGTTTTTTGTCCATATATTGTTATGAAACTTTTAACAAACTAAATTTATACAATTTTCAAAATTCAATTCTTCAAGTAATGATACCAATTTCACAACTCTACGATATATAACTATGTTATTATATATATATATATATATATATATAAAAATTATATATCAGACATCAAGTCTACAAGTAATGATACCAATTCCACAACTCTATTGTAAAAAAGGTGATGATCACCGAGAGGTTTTTTGCCTTTAAACAAAAGGAAAAAATACAGCCTCGAAGTCGACTACGGTCAATACACTGACACGAGCAAAGCGAGTCACTTGGATATATTAAATGGAGAATTTTTGAGGTATCGAATTTAGAGGACATGCATGCACGACATTGTATGATGGAGGTGGTACCAGTACACACATTTTCTCATTCCCTAATTTACAAATTAAAATTAAAAGCAAACTAAATCTTTTCTCATTCAATATCTCAGTTCAGTTAGTTGTCAGTCAAAAGTGAAAATGAAGCTTAACGGCGTCTTTGGGCCTAACGTGATTAACGCATCGTCAGCGTAAATAGTATTGTAATAAAATGTAACGTTTATTGTCATTGAGTGGGGTTTGTTTTCTCTCCGTTGTTCCTAACCTGTGACATTGCTGTACTTGCAATTTTACACTCGGTTTTGAAGTCATAATTTTCTATATTTCACTAATATTTTAAAAGAATCGGTAGAGCCGATTTTGAGAAATAATGTGTTTAGAACAACCCCATATTCGATTTTCTATTTTATTATACTGATGACTCAAGAACTGGATTTTTTTTTTTAGAAATTACAAAAAAAGCTGTTTTGTCTAGGTCTTTAGAGTGTAAACTTTAAAGACTAAAGAATAATTTTATATTCGCTATAATAGTAATTTTATGTACCTAGATATGGCCAATACGTCCACATACCAAATTAAAATCGATCCACGTGTTTGACTTGTAGACAACTATTCAGTTCGACAGATATACGTCCTGGATGTAAAAACACAATTTACAACTAGATATTAATTTCGTTTACCCATAATGTAATTTTCTCTGCGCTATGTAAATAATATAATGTACACGTACATGTAAAACGATAATCTGTTAGAAGAAACTTATATACAACTTGGGTTTTTCGTAAAAATACAAATATATAAGTAAAAATAGAAAAATGAAAATATCTGGTAATGCACAAAATACATCAGATAATTACCTCGAAAACTTATCTGTGATATTTATGAAATTAATGTACATTTTATGACTTAATTCATATTTTGTTGGAGCTCAAGTATGTACAATAAATGAGGACTATATTCAGAATTTGTGTTATTTTATATCATAAACATAGTACGGATATAAGAACTACAAAATGCCTTAAAATAAAAATAAAGGCTAAAATAATTATACAGACACGACGCGAAGTCTAAATAATATTTTTAATATATATTTCATATAATATTAACGCATATATATATATATATATATATATATATTTATACATTTTGTGTCATAAAACAGATTGCGCTTAGATTTGTGTTCTTTATGCAGTTGTACGATTTGTTAATGAACTGTGATTAATACTCTACAGTTGATTTACTCTACGGCACATAGTTGTAATAAAATACCATATTTCTTCTTAATTGAGTCTATTCTCATATCAGTGTACGGAAGGTATAAAAAATAAACAGAAAAGTAATAGAGCGGGTGTTTTTACTCAAGCATGGTGAAAATGCGACCATTGTTACAATGACGTAATTTATTTATTTGTGAAGCGCTTTAATGCAGAAAGCAAGGCACGGTATTCACAAAGAATAAGAGGTTTGAGTAAACTGTATCAGTAGACGATCTTCCTCGTTTAGGCAGGTTCGTTTCTGTTACTGCAGAGAAAAAATTGAAAGTTGTTGCTCAATGAAGTTCACAATAAAAGCATACCAGGAGTATGGCACATCTTGAACATCTCTTTGTAGAATGCTTATAATTGAAAACTCAGTTAAAAAGTTAAAGTCTTCGTATGCATAATTTAAACTGAAAGCATATAAGCCTAATTTACGTCACGGCCTAAATGAAGACGATTGGATCAGTAGCCGATATAACAAATTTATTTAATATGTTATTGTAGAAATTAATTAAAAAAATTAATATCTTGGTGTCTTTGCCTATTTATTACAATTTGCCAATTTATAACAAATATAATAGTATGTTTGGAAGAGAATTAAGAAAATTGCATTTATCATTCTGTTTCAATTTTCAGATTATTAATTTACTTTCTTTACACTAGTCAATAACTTGCTCAACACAAACATTTTAACATTAATCATGATTTGGTTTTATTCCTAGATGATAAATTAACATTTGAATGGTTATATATATTTATATAGTCTTTTAATTATTACGCCTCGACTTAGCTCATTCTAGGAGCATGAGAAATTCAATGTTACATATCTCAATAGTTAAACACAAATTTATACAGTTCTGCAATTCAAAATAACATTTTGCATAGTCTATATTTTATCTCGGGTAGGGAACTCGAGCTGGCTGATTTAAATTAACCACTAAACGCATATCTATTTAAAATTGAAGAAGTTATAGGCCTATATGAAAAGAGGACTAAATAAAAAATGGTGATCTCAAAACAATGATTTGAATTTAGGCTAATCTTTCTTGCCTCTTGTAATTATTTTAAAATTGGATTCTTTATATTCTGTGAATTGTTTTCTTATTTAATTAAGTTTATACTACCAATTGTATATTTTTTAAATCACTTTCACTTTATTTGATAAAAAACTAAACTATATATAAAAAATTCACACACGCCAAATGTACATCTTCATCCTTTGGCTGTCTGGATGCCTCTCTCTCCAAAAACTGACGCTTACGTTTCGCGGCTTCTTCATACCTCCCGGGACTTGTATATTCAATTTTTGTTCCACGCCATCTTCCTCTTGTGATTGGTCGATTGTTGTCACGTGGTCTCGTTGTTTTTGTAAACCTTCTGGACTCGTACGTTCATTGGTTGAAGGATCTATTTCTTACGCTTTGCCTCAGAATTTACGATTTTTAATCACATTTATGTAGACAGTTAAATGCACTTTAGTATCTTATAGTTTTGTTTCAATTTTGAGATCATGGTTCAATTAAAATTTACTTTGACTTACAAATATTTGAAAATTGATATTTGAAAGTAATAGATTGTTTATGTACTATTCCGCGAATTTGCAAGATGGCTTTTTCTAAATATAATCTAACAGCTGTTCAAGTCTACAACTAGTTATTTACAAATTATCATATTTCTATTTAAAAGTTTAGTGAACTCTTATTCTATTGTGATTTTACAAGTTTATATAATACTAACTGTGACAGATAATATCGTGTTACATATCTATTAGTGAATATAATTCTGAGACAGTTTGTTTTTGGAATCGGTGTTTTGTAAATGACGTGACCTGGATTTGGATTGAGTGTTTCCAATACATAGTGATTGTTTACAAGTGCTTTGCTAATACTTTGAACTTTACTTCTCTTATTATGTTAACTAAACATATATTTCTACATGTATTCAATTAGAATGGTTTTTAATAAAAGTGTTTTGTTTCTATTAATCTTGGCATACGATTTTCATTTAGCCTATTTGTAGGTTAGGCCTACTTTGCACATTCATTGCTAACAGTTTATAAATATTTTTTAAATATGGTGTTTACTACATTTGTTGGTTTCTACTTTTTGGTAAATTTATATTTTCTAAAGTTTTGGTAACAAATTTTATAATTATTTGGCTAAATTCATCTGAACATTTGTTTACAATAGGTTAGGTATGACTTACTAATGGTAGGCTATGATTGTTTTTGTATGATAATTTTAAGATGGGATTTGGTACATTATAAATGCCCTTCAAATTAATTTTGCGGAAATTCTGTAGCATAAATTATTTTGCATGGACAAAATCACATCTTAAATTAATAACTAACGATAATAACAACTTGTTGTCTAACATGACAAATTCTTATTACTAACAAATTAAATATTGGAACATAAATAACAAGGGAAATAACATTTTAATACAGTTCATAAGTTCAACACATAATATAGGGAATACATATTTATTTTACTATCACTGTTTGTATGGGGTTTAAGATTTACATTGTTCATCGTAAGATTATAGTTCGTAAGGGATAGGGGAACATTGGATGGAGAACACATTTGTTTATATAATTGTCTGATTTGTCACTTTGTCGATGAGGTTATTTGGTATACAGGTTCGTAGATTGGGAATATGGAATGTTGGAACATATGTTTTTATATTTGGATATGTACACACTGAGTCATGTTCTTTCACAGATTACATGAAAATTCACTTTGTTTACATCACATTGTTTATCTGGGGAAAGTCATAGTTAATAATGGGGAACACAGTTTATCATGGGAACACTTAATTAAATGGAAACGTAGTTCATATGAAACACAGTATAAAGTTAATATTAAAACATGTTGTACATAAATAAAACATATTGTAGGTTTTGGGTAACACTTTGTTTGTTTATAGTTTATCACATTATGCCTTCAAATGAGGTTATGTTTTTAATATTTTGTTTTCTTCACATCTGGTGATGATATTTTATAGCTGTTCATCGTTATTGGTGGTCTGTACAGGTTTCACTTCGTAATATGGCCAGTTTTCTTCTTAACTATAATAATTGGATTGCCGTAAGGGCTGTTTTATTCTTCTATAATCTTTTCTTCGAGCATGCTGTTTATTTCGCTCGCAACTGCTTCTTGAAGATTAATCGGTATTGGATAGCTTTGGGCACGGTAATGGTCTGGTCTATCTACTCTAATTTTATGTTGGTATAAATTACAACGTCCTGGTTTTTCTGAAAAGATGGTTTTAAATTTAGATATTAAGTTGATTATTTTTGTTTTTTCCAGTGGGCTGAGCTTACTATTCTCTCTAAACATTTCACAAATTTCGCTATAGTGTGGATTATTATTATTCTCAAGCTTGGTTTGATTACTTTCATTACATTCATATGCGTCTTCATTATAATATACTATTCTGCATTTTGCTGATTCATTTGTCTCACTTTCAAACTTAACTTTTAATGATTTGTTTTCTCTATTCATGAGTATTATTTCATTATCGACGAAGTTTATATTCATTCTCAAATTCCTTATCATATCGATTCCTAAAATACAGTCTTTGATTAAATGTGGCACTACAATGCACTGAGCATCAAACTCTAGTCCTTGAATGGTTGCTTGTAATAATATTATTTGTGAAACTCTCTTTGACTTATTGTTTAAAGCTGTTGTTATATGGGTATTGTTTACTGGTAACTGCTCGAAATGCCCTAACTTAATTTTATTATCCTGAAACCAATTTTCAGAGATACAAGAGATGGTACTTCCCGTATCTATCAAAGCATTTGTTATTATTCCATTTAAGGTGATGTTTATTTCTGGACATTTGTTGTTTATTAGAGGTGTTTGATCTTCGTTATCTGCTTCTTCTGTTAGAAGAAAGTCCCTATCACAATAAAGATTGGAGATTGTAATTTTGACATTGCTTGTATTATCTATGTGGGTTGGCATTTTTCCGAAATTATTTTTAATTATAGGCACTGGTGTAGGTGGTGAAGTGTTATTTGATGGATAGCTCTCTGTTTCACCTGTACGGCCATGATTTTCTTGATTATTACTTCCTAAACCAGTGCGTTGGAGTTTAACACTGGTGGTTCTGTGCTGGTTTCCGTTGTCATTTCAGTTCGGGTTGTTATTGCTGGTTTCGTTGTCGTTGCGATGAGTTGGCACAGCCTCTGTTGTTCTGGTGTTGGATAGGCATTTGGTCTTCTCTCCTGGTATGACTCATTGTTGGTGTTGTGATAGTTGGGCCTTGAATTTTGCTGTGGTGATAATCTGAAGTTGCTCTGTATAAGTCTTGGTTCTCGCTCGTACGGTCTAGACTGTTGTTGTTGTTGCCCATATCGTTGATTGTTTTGCTGGTATGGTGGTCTGTTTTGATAATAATTTGGTCGAGGTGGTTGGTTGTATCCAGGTCCACTGCGGTAAGGATGGTCTCTTGGAGTCCTGTATTTACTATTTTGATCTGAATTAGGCCTAAAATGTTGATTTTGATGTTGATATCTGTCCTGATAATAATTTGGTTGGCTCTGTCGGTTGGACTGGTTCGTAGCTCCTCCTCTTGGGCTTGCATTATTCCTTCTTCTTATATCCGCGTTGGCCTCCTCTGTGTCTTCCCTCTGTAGAAGATCAGCAAACTCCTTAATGCTGGTGATGTTTTGGACACGTTGAGCATCTTGTATTCGCTGGTCAAAGTGTTCGACTAATATTGCGATGATATCTTCTTCTTTAGGCTGTGGTATCATAGACTTCATTGTCAACACTCTATCTATGAAATATTCACTCCTAGACAATTTTCCTCCAGGCCTATACTGCTCAAACTCCAATTTTTGTCTAGTTCCTCTTTGCACGTCTCGGTTCCAAAATTTTGACAAGAACTCGGTGCTGAATTGTTGGAAGTTGTATACATCATTTTTTATTAACTGCCACCATCTAGCGGCACTTCCTTCGAGGCTATTCTCAATTATATCGAATAGGCAGTCCTGACTATCTCCTATTTGATTTATTTTCCTGTTAGTTATTCTTTCATAATAACGAGTCATTCGATATAGGTACTCATTAGGGTTGGCTTGTCTTCCGTTGAAACGAGGCAGAGTAGGGTTAATATTATTGTCGTGGTTTGCTGCGTTACAAATAACATTGATAGGTGTGGGTATTTGACCTTCTAGGTTGGGTTTAGGTAATTCTGCTATTATATTCTGTACCTCTTGGATTACACTAATTTTATTCTGTTTTATCTTATTGTCCAATATTAATTCCTGCTTATTTAAGGATTCAGTTAAGATTTGCTTGTTTATTGTTTCGTCTAACCTGGTTTCTATATTTTCTATTCTTTTATTATTATTCCCAATGGCCTGTTCGACTCCTGCTAACTTGCTAGTAAATTGTGTCTCTACCCTATTTATTTGGCTAGCTAGACATTCTTTAACATCCTCTAGTTCACCTCGTATTTCTTTAAAGTTATCTCTAATAAAAGTTTGGTTTTCTATTTGATTTTGTTTAAATTTTTGGTCCATATTTAATTGTAAATTTTGGATTAGCATTGTCATTTGTTCTAAAAGGGTTGATTGATTTTGGCCTAAAGGTGTTTCTGGTTCTGTATTAGCATTTAGGTTAGGTGTCTCCATGGTGGATTCTTGTTGGTTACTAATTTCTTCGGTTTCGGTTAAAGTAGGTTGCCTTAAAGTTTTTAATTGACCTTCTTGCGCCTTTTCACTGGGTTTAATAGTTTCTCTTAAATTATATCTAGGAGTCTCTTCTTGAGATGGGTTCATATTGGTTAAATATATCTAGGGATAATTGTTATTATTATTGTGGATTGCTTTATGAGTTATGATGATTAACACTTAGATATTTTAACACATATATTATTATATTCTAGGCCTAATTATTCCACATAAATACTAACATATAGGCTATCTCTAATATTTCAAAATCTTGAAACTATTTATGATGTAATACTAAGTGTAGTGGATAGTGTTGTTCTGTTTTAGAGTTATTCTTTTGATTCACAATGTTTAAATAAATCTATTAACTAATTTTACATAATTATATATTCTAAATCTAAAATTGCAAAAGTCTTACTTATAAATTCAATTTTATATCTTTCTTACTAACTAGGCCTAATTAAATTAAAGCCAATTTGCAAAATTCAATTTAATTCAGCCCCACGTTGGGCGCCAATTTATAACAAATTTATTTAATATGTTATTGTAGAAATTAATTAAAAAAATTAATATCTTGGTGTCTTTGCCTATTTATTACAATTTGCCAATTTATAACAAATATAATAGTATGTTTGGAAGAGAATTAAGAAAATTGCATTTATCATTCTGTTTCAATTTTCAGATTATTAATTTACTTTCTTTACACTAGTCAATAACTTGCTCAACACAAACATTTTAACATTAATCATGATTTGGTTTTATTCCTAGATGATAAATTAACATTTGAATGGTTATATATATTTATATAGTCTTTTAATTATTACGCCTCGACTTAGCTCATTCTAGGAGCATGAGAAATTCAATGTTACATATCTCAATAGTTAAACACAAATTTATACAGTTCTGCAATTCAAAATAACATTTTGCATAGTCTATATTTTATCTCGGGTAGGGAACTCGAGCTGGCTGATTTAAATTAACCACTAAACGCATATCTATTTAAAATTGAAGAAGTTATAGGCCTATATGAAAAGAGGACTAAATAAAAAATGGTGATCTCAAAACAATGATTTGAATTTAGGCTAATCTTTCTTGCCTCTTGTAATTATTTTAAAATTGGATTCTTTATATTCTGTGAATTGTTTTCTTATTTAATTAAGTTTATACTACCAATTGTATATTTTTTAAATCACTTTCACTTTATTTGATAAAAAACTAAACTATATATAAAAAATTCACACACGCCAAATGTACATCTTCATCCTTTGGCTGTCTGGATGCCTCTCTCTCCAAAAACTGACGCTTACGTTTCGCGGCTTCTTCATACCTCCCGGGACTTGTATATTCAATTTTTGTTCCACGCCATCTTCCTCTTGTGATTGGTAGATTGTTGTCACGTGGTCTCGTTGTTTTTGTAAACCTTCTGGACTCGTACGTTCATTGGTTGAAGGATCTATTTCTTACGCTTTGCCTCAGAATTTACGATTTTTAATCACATTTATGTAGACAGTCAAATGCACTTTAGTATCTTATAGTTTTGTTTCAATTTTGAGATCATGGTTCAATTAAAATTTACTTTGACTTACAAATATTTGAAAATTGATATTTGAAAGTAATAGATTGTTTATGTACTATTCCGCGAATTTGCAAGATGGCTTTTTCTAAATATAATCTAACAGCTGTTCAAGTCTACAACTAGTTATTTACAAATTATCATATTTCTATTTAAAAGTTTAGTGAACTCTTATTCTATTGTGATTTTACAAGTTTATATAATACTAACTGTGACAGATAATATCGTGTTACATATCTATTAGTGAATATAATTCTGAGACAGTTTGTTTTTGGAATCGGTGTTTTGTAAATGACGTGACCTGGATTTGGATTGAGTGTTTCCAATACATAGTGATTGTTTACAAGTGCTTTGCTAATACTTTGAACTTTACTTCTCTTATTATGTTAACTAAACATATATTTCTACATGTATTCAATTAGAATGGTTTTTAATAAAAGTGTTTTGTTTCTATTAATCTTGGCATACGATTTTCATTTAGCCTATTTGTAGGTTAGGCCTACTTTGCACATTCATTGCTAACAGTTTATAAATATTTTTTAAATATGGTGTTTACTACATTTGTTGGTTTCTACTTTTTGGTAAATTTATATTTTCTAAAGTTTTGGTAACAAATTTTATAATTATTTGGCTAAATTCATCTGAACATTTGTTTACAATAGGTTAGGTATGACTTACTAATGGTAGGCTATGATTGTTTTTGTATGATAATTTTAAGATGGGATTTGGTACATTATACCGATCGTCCTCGTTTAGGCAGACCCGTTTCTGTTACTACAAAGGAAAACTGTCTCTCAGTGCTTTGTACAGTCACTTACAAAACCTCATGAAAAGCATTCCAGGGGTATGGCATATCAGAACAATTCTTTGTTAGAATGGTTAAACATTAAAACTTAGTTAAAATAGTTACCGACGTCGTAGGAATAGCTAAAACTCAAAGCATTTAAGCCTACATTACATCAAGGCTTAAATTAAGACCAATATGATAGGAGCAAGGAATTCTCAGAGTGGTACATCATCCGAGAAACCGATAATAACATTAATAAAAACACATTCCGTGAACAGATTCTACATTTAAGATAAATGGATATCTGAACAGACACAACTGTGTACACTGGGAGTCTGATAATCCACATCTAGTGATGGAGAAATTGTTTAAATTTTCCTTGTGTAATTTTCCTTGGGCCAGTGTTTTTGCTGGTGTGATAATAGGTAATATTATTTGATGGGACAGTCACGAAGGAAAAGTAACTTTAATTGATGCATGGTGTATTGTCATACCTCAACTAGTAAACGATATTTTCTTTGAACAATTGCAAAGTGTTTAGGAAAAACTGATATGGCAGCATGAAGGCGCACCACCACACTTTTGAAAATTTTTAGGACCTCCTTATTCCCCAGAACTCATATCGATAGACTATTATGTATGAGTAGGGTAAAAGATCGAGTTTATTTTGAGAGAATCAACAGTATCAAACACTTAATAACAATAAGACGAATTGAATTCCAGTGGCTGTATTCACGGAACTATTATAATAAAATTTGTGATTCCATGATGAAAAATGTCAACTTATATTAAAAAAATGAGGACATTTTGCGAATGTAATAAATTAGGTAGCAACATACAGGGTCTGTTAAAAAAAAATTGTAGTCTGTGAAACCTTATCCTTGTAAATAAATTCGTTACTGACAAAAATGCACTTTTGTCAACTGACTTATATCTCGTCATATTTATTAAGAAACATGAATTAAAAACAATCTAACAAACCACCTAAGGAAGATGCAAAAATAAAACTATATAATCTAAGCTGTCTTTTCCTAATACAATTTACCACGAATTGAGTAATTAGCTTAATTACAAAAAAATAAAATCATTCCGATAAAGTATAAAGTGTGAAAAAATAAAAAAAACCATTTGCCCTATTTCTGAATATTGTATCATTTAGCCCAAATTCAAAATATAGCACAATCCAAAATGAATTAGTAACTCAGACAAATTCTTACGAGGTAATTGACATGACACTTTTATAATGGGGTAATTAGGTTAACAATGGAGAGGCTGGGGGGAAGGTGATAAATATTTTGACTTAAAATAATCAGTAAAGTACAAATTCTGAAATTATTAAAACAAGAAATCGTAACAAGAAGGTGACTATATAAATTTACAATATTTACTAGTAAGTAAAAATCAGTATTGTAGTTGAAACTAATAGAGTTCTATTTGATTTAAAATGTAATTTCTAAAATCGTAGATTCACCTATAATTATTCCCTTTGTGTCAAAAGGGGCGGCGGGTAAAAGCTAAGTAGTGTAATTTGTTTTATCTGTTCTCTTTGTTAAATTTATTTTATTAAACTGATCCCAAAAGCTCTTTACTTGTTTCAGAAAGTTGTTTGGTTTAGGTACTTACTTTAAAGGCAATAATGCAAAATATCTTTAAGGTCTTTTGGCACTTTCCTTTTTGGGGCCGAAATTTCAATATATATCAAAGTTTGAAACACCCTGTAACTTGCATAAAACTAATATTGAACAAACAAGATAAGTCATAATTTTTCTCTTGGTTTTAATCAAGATTTAGATATATAAAGATACAAATCTGACATTGTATTTATTTAACATTAGATGAACATGCGGAATTGGTTTAGCTTAGCTACACAAACTTCTACAACAGCTAATTATTGAAATATAGCTATCAGTAAGTTACTATTAGGTTTTGAAGAAATATGTTCATTTCTGTCAGTAATAAATGAAGCGTAACAGTTTACGAAACAACTTGCGAAATTAGTTATAATAGTTGTTTATATAATACAACTTCTATGAAAGAAAATTTTGACTAACATTATTTAGTGCCTTCAGTTTTAATTTTGAATATATGGTTCCAAAAATTATGAAATTGTGAAGAAAAAAATCATATTTTTAACAAAGTATGAAATGATAAAGACACTGGTCTTTTATGTATTTGTACCATCGTTTCGAGGGCGAGTTATTTTAGTGAATGTTGGAATATTATTACGTACTGTATTGAATCGAAACTTTTTAAATTTAATTTTGTTTAATGACAAAAATATTTATTTAGTATAAATTCAAGGGAGGTATAAATTCAGCATGAATGTTTGATGACATAAGACCAAAATTTACACTTTCTCAAAAATAGATGTTAGCGTGTTTGGATAAATTTCCCTTAAATGAAGGAACATTTATTTAAAACTTCTTAACACAACCTACTTTGAAATGAACTAAAAGTATTACTGAAAATTCAGTGAGAATTTATTATTCTAAAATATCATTAACGCCTTCAATGAAATTAGCATTTTACAAAATTCTCGTATTTGATTGCAATATAGTATTGGGAAGTAATGTGGATAATTGATAGACAAACCAATCCAACACCGAATCCATCTAATGGAATATTGTGGGTTCTTTAATAATATATCAAGAATTCAAAAATGAAACTGAGCTTCATTGAAATATTTTTCATACATTTTAAGAAACCTTCGTTTTTTATTTTTGGTATATTTTGTATTAACCTTTAAACTTCACAAAATTTGATTAAAATTAGTTTAAAAAAACATTGTTTTGGACACATCAAAGAAAACATCTAAATTGAAACAATGCTACCTGCTGTCATCTAGAGAACTATTTAAAATTACAACATCTATTTTAATTAAACTGTTTTGTATGTCCGACGGCAGTGAGTGATTTCTTAGACACAGTTTAACCGATTTGATCTAAATTGGTACCTAGGGTTACATATTCAACTTAATCAATGCAAAATCTACTACATTACATCAACAGTTCTACTTTCTAAAGCACATTATTGACACAAGTATAACTCATACTACTTGGATATCGATTCTACTTTAGTTATGCTTAAATCTTATGTTATTGTAAATGAGTGTAGTTTCAATTATCGCGTTAGGATGCTAATAATTCTGTTACACGAAAACGTCGATTAGGGTGAGTTTTTGATTAATTTAATTAAAGGTCACAATATGCTAAGGCGTCATAAATGAGTAAGAGTTTGGTGGTACATTTTGTGTGACGGATATTTTATCTAATTAAAAAAGGAAAACATTTTCATCAAATGTTTTGAGCTTGATTTAAAACGGGAGTTAATTAGGAATAAGTGGAAAAGAATAATATGTATTGATATAATTTAAAGCCTTACAGAACATTTGTTTGATTTAGGTTTAAGATTAACCCTATTTAATTCGTTCTCTATTGATAACTCATGTTTGTTTTGTTTTTCAAAGTGTATACTTTAAATTCTTTAAAATGATTAAAAGTGGGAGTAGAGTAATGCATGCATACCTTGAGTAAATGAGTACAGTTGAGCGTGTAAGGGTGATATTAACTCTGTTACATAATACCGTCAATAGGGTTGTGTTTCTTTGATGTAGTAATTTAATTGAAGGATATAATTTGTTAGAGCGTAATAATCGAGTATGAATTTGGTAGCGCATTTTAAGTGACGCATATTTGAATTAAGATAAAGCTTTTTCTCCTAATTCAAAAATAGTTGTATGTTGGAATAAGAGGATATAATTTGAACCCTCCAGAATTGGTTTTCAAATCAATCGTTAGTTTTAGATTTAGGTTAAGGTGATCAATTTATTTCGCTCTCCGTTGATAATTCCCCTTAATTTGGTTCGTTTATTGTCTGTACTTAATTTTTATTAAACTAATATAGAAGTGGGAATCTCGTAATGCCTTGTGTTTTTGTTTCTGGAAGAACATAATATTTGTTTTACCACAGATACGCTAAAAATAGGCTAATTCATGTTACTTAACCAACGCTAATTTAACATAATTATGGTTGTGTGTGTCTGTGAAGGGGGGGGGGACATACTACAAAAATGACAAGTTATTTCATTTTTCATTCTTATGTTTCGCAAATTTCTTCCTCCAATTTGAAAACAATTGAAGCTTTATTAATAATGTATTTAATAGACACAGCCAACAAATAAATTAAGAACTAATTTTAAATAATTAAATTTAACATTTAAATTAATATACTGTATGTTTTATTTATTACAAGTCATCCTCGTAAAATTTACATGAATTTTTCCTTCATTTTCTAGGTGGAACAAGTGTCTTGACGAAATAGCTCCAGATATATGCTTGGATCTTTGTCTCTTCCCATCTCGTATTGACAGCGCCAGTTCCTCACTTCAATACTTCAGTTCCAGACTCGTTGGGCGCTACAATATCCATGTGGGTTTCAACGCAGTGCCTATTTTGTAATTTGTTTTGCATCTTTCCGTGTAATTATCCCTCTCTATTGCCTTCACGGAATCTTTGTAAATCAGGATTGACTGTGTGATGACCTCCGAAAGATCTTTATTTATAACCTAATTAACCAAATCCTCAAGTTGTGTCTTAGAAACCAATTAAGGAACGTCTATGCATGGTGATAATGTCTTTCTCATTTATCATATTTCACATCTGTTAGGAATAAGGCTAGTGTTGAAGATTAGGTTATACAGTTAAAATTGAATTATTCTATGTCCCATAGTAGTTAACACATTGTTGCGACGTGATGTAAAAGTTAGGAAGCAGCTGAACTTGCAACCATCATCGTGACGAGAAACACTCCAAGATATATTCCTAAGGGTTAAATGCAATCAATCAGCGGGCCGATTGGACACAGGCACGTAAGCAGCCGGAAGAAAGCGATTTAGTCGAACGCTGTCAGTGTACAGTCGACGTCGCTGAATTATTCAGGATAATATTCCAGGAAACCAAGGATCACGAATTACTACAGTCCGGGGACGGTTATTACCAGTAACAAAAGTGAGCAAACTCCGCGTGTGATTTGTTCTATTATTGAACCAGTACAAACTGAACTATA
The DNA here is from genome assembly GCA_963513935.1 of Aphrophora alni. Classification (NCBI taxonomy): domain Eukaryota; kingdom Metazoa; phylum Arthropoda; class Insecta; order Hemiptera; family Aphrophoridae; genus Aphrophora; species Aphrophora alni. The sequence goes on from OY740772.1 coordinate 66,523,663, forward strand.
CGGACGCTCTACAGGGAGAGAGAATATTTTGATTCAGTTTCTCGTCACAATAATTGTTAGCGATTTCATTGTACATCAGTAGCTAAAATGGCCTAAAGATTAGAATTAATTTACCGTTACAAAAAAGGTTCAATGAAGAATATAATTTATAAGAGTAACATTTTGACAGAAACATTGAAAACATCTGAACTGAATCTGATTGATTGTGACTGTTGAAGAAATCACAACGAACATATTTGATCAGATAAATCAAACACAACTGTGATGGATAACTTGACTTAAGGTGGAGACGTTTTAGTTGGAAAATATCTCGCACGGAACAAGATGAATAGGATTGATGACACACATCTGCGTCTATGAATTAAGAGTAAACTACAAACCTTGAAAAGGAAAAAGATTACGACTCAGGAAGGAGGACGTAGTTACGTTGCTGCTACTTCCTTACAAAAAACCAATTTCATAGTTTTCTGTTTTCATTCATGGTTCAATAATGAATTTTTAACTAATTGGCCTGATAACACACGGTGAATAGATTAAGGTCGAAAACCCAATGGTTTACCGGTGATTAAGAGTAAGATAGATTTCAATGATAATTTGGGAGACTTTATAAAAACATAGTCTTGCATAAAGCACAGCATTATTACATTGTGAAAAATAATTAGAAATCTTACGTTACGGTACAGTTTATCGGGGCAGTTTATCATTTTCTATAATTTGTGTACCCATAAAAAAAGGTATTCACAACGATTCGGAAGTATCGATCAACCTTTTAATCCACCGCAAAGCATTACTACAAGTTCTTAGCCACTCAGGGGCTCACTATGCTAGTACGGGTGAGGCAATACTATGGTTCCTATGGTTTATTCAAGTAGAATTGTGGTGATCCCTTTCTTTTATCATCCCTCGGCGATATTAGAGTATTCGAAGGTTAAAGATGTATACGTAAAGCGATTATAAGTATAGTTGCTATAGAGCCTAGAAGACTATGTTTGGTTAATCCAAGAAGGTCTTAAGTGTATCAAAAATTTTATAATTTTCTATTTCTCTAAAAAGGTTATAATACTAAGTAAACACTATAAAGACTATAACTAAGGACTTCAGAACAAAACATAATAATGGTAAATTATATTTTTTAACACATAAAAACACACAGAACACAAATTAAGAATAAGGTAATTTAATTCTTTAAAACTAACAAATGACTGGCTCTTAAGCTACAATTATCCAAAATTTACTACAACATATAAGATAAAAATGGTCTTATACTTTGTGAGAGTGTTAACAATATTTTTAAGTAAGTGTAAAAATTCATATTGTTAAGAATTGATAATGGACCATTATTAAAACAATACGTATCGTAACGAGTAATATGAGTAAAGTCGTTACAATGTTTAAATATATTTAAAGTTATATTTAACAAGTCATCGCGAGTTTTTCGCATAATTTGTAACTCGAAAAGTTTTCGGTCGTGACGAAGGTATATTTAAAATGTTTGACCTGACTTATAAAACACAATAAACATACCGGAACTTAAAAATCAGTTGTCTGCTATCTGAAAGTTGAATCTATTTTAATATTTGTTGATTTGCTTTTAGTGTTTATAATACAGTATTGGTTGCAAGTATAATATTTTGATAATGGGAATTAGTCTCTTTCATTTACCGACATCATGGTTTGGTTTTTCGGGGTGTCATAAGACGTGCTGATAGCCAATCTACACAAAACAACAACAACAACACAAATCTACTGTAGATTGTAGAGTAGATAAGGGGTTCTTCAAGAACTCAATGAGTTGTATTAAAGTATACTTTCTCGTTAATTACATGATTTTGGAGTAGTTTTGTTGTTTAACAAAAATTCTTTAATGAGAAAAAACCAAATGATAGTTGGAATATATATATATATATATATATATATATATATATATATATATATATATATATATATAGGCTATATATTGTACATCAAAATCAACATAAAAAATCTGATTTGGGGTTATCGGCCAAAAATTAAATATAAATGAATTGTGAAAGACTACTTAAAAAATATAATATTTAAAGTGGAAACAAACTAATGTGATACAATTCTGGGGAACGTGAAATTTACAACTTAAACATAGTGCCAAAAACAACGTAAAACAAAAATAAATAAATACTGTCAGAGTAAAATATTATTTCCAGCTTACTAACTAGCTCTCTATTACATAATAAGACATATGTAATTAATTAATCTACAATAGAAGCGGAGGGAATTATACAACAGGGGGTGGAGGGAGGACTTTACGAAATGACTTAAACGTAGTTTTTCCAAAACCAAATTTAACAATTTTTAAAAAATTTTACTTATATCTTGCTCCAAAATTTTTTAATCTGATGCCTTTAAAAATTAAAACGTGTACAAATAAAATCGAGTTTTGTAGATTCGTGAAACAATATTTATTAGAACAGGAGCAGGTCTATATGTTTTTTATCAGTAACCAGTGAGGGAGAATAAACTGGTAGTAAGTGACTGTATTTTATTCTTGAAAGCTCTCTTCTTCACCGGTAATATGAATGATAGAAGTGTGTGTGTGAATTATGTATATGTATATGTATGTATGTGTATAGTTTTATTATTGTATTTCTATTTTTTTAGTGTTTTATGTTGATTTGAAATGGTTTGTCATAAAAGCCAAATCCTAGTTTTCTAAATGTAATTTGTGTGTGTTTATGTGGGTTGGACTGGTCGGTCGCATTGTTTCTCTCCCATCGAGCTATATTGTTAGAAATGTATAGAGTATTTCATCCCAAACAGGTTTTAACCTCGGGATGAAGTGACCCTTTGCTATTTTCTTGTAATACAGCAGGAAGTATTTTTTGTTATTATTATTATTATTATTATTATTATTAATATTATTGTTTATTATGTTATTATGAATTTTATTTTATATGTATTACATTTTATAATGTGAACAGTTGTCTATTTTATTATTAAGCATATAAGATTGTCAAATTTTTCCTGTTAAAATTATGTATGAAAGAGGGTCAAATAAATAAATTTTCATTTTCATATCATTTCACAGTTCACCAACATTGTATCGATATCGTTTCTGCCTATTTGTTGAGATGTTTGACTTTATAAGACGGTATCGATTATACATATAAATGTTTTACTGTAAACTCTCAACCCTGATTTTGTTGTTGTTAGCTATGAAAAAGAAAGTGATCATTGTTTTTTTTTTTTTTTAAAGGTTGTTTCAGATAATTAAAGCACCGGTAATTTATTATTAGATTTAAAATAAGAAAAGTATATATATTTTTTAAATATTTATTTATCTAATAAAGTTACTTTCTTAAAAAGTCGAAATTTTACTTTTGATTTCTACCTAGTTTAATAGAAGGTTTTCGCCTAAACCAACGTTAAAAACCGTATAAAGGAAAGTTACATTAGACTTGTAGTTTGAAATTTGAACTAGGTAATACAATATATTTTTTTAAACATTTGATGAAAATTGTTTGTCCCAATTTTGAGTTACTTGACGTTTTACTACATCGTACAAGTTCATTTTTACTTTTTGACAGTTCCTAATTTTGAATATACGGATAGATTTTGCACCTTGGACATATAAGAATGTTAGGCAATGAAAACGCCGTGCTTATTTTAGCGGACGAAATTGTTTTAATAAATGAGTACTTAACATTATTGTTATCTGTATTTAATCAACAAAATGTTCCCCTATGGTGTGTATTCAGATAAATATTTTGTAATTTACTATCCTGTTAACATTAAAGCAGGAATAATCTGACTATAATGAGAATTTTGTTCATAGGAATATAATTAATATATAAATCTGATTTGAAAATAAACATAGTAATTAATTGTTGTGTTACTACATTACTACATTACTGCCTTCTCCATTTATTTAAGGTAGGCAAACTGAATAATATGTTGTGACATAAATTAGTATTAAAACGTGTTTAAACATTAAAAACCGCAGAGAGGAAACGCATAAGTTTAATACCTTGGCATCTATAGTTTAAACTAATGAAATAATTTTCCAATTTCATGTTAAAAATAATTCCACTTCCATCTCACTTTTGGCAAACATTTGTTACTCTATTTACTATTTAATTACGAATAAACCATTTAACTTAATAGTGAATTATGGTACTTTACAAATTAGACAAGTTGATGATTAATGTATGCGCACAATCAATGCAAGATTTTATAAACCAAAAATCATAATAACCGAACTTTACTTGTTTTATAAGGTTTAATATTATTAACATATATTTTTCATTAAATAAATTATTATTTTCAATTTAGTCAATGTTCATCACTTGTAGTTGACATTATCTGTAAAAACTATATCTAAGATTCGAATGTTAGTTTTACAATACAAATATATATAATTAACTCGTTTCCATCGAAATTAAACTGAAATCTGACCGAAACCGTGAAGGAAATTTACTTTAAAAATAGAGTCAAAGGTTTTAAATTAAAAAAAAAATCAATTTTTGTTTTTTAGTGGTTTTTGAAAGGTTAGATTTTTCTGAAAATTGTGATATCAAAAACTTGTGTGTTCCCTATTTAAAACATTTTTGGCCAATTTTTAAAAAGTTGTCTGCACGCACAAATTTAATGACTTTTTGCTCTCGTCGTGATGGTGTTTGTTTCATTCATTGTTGGTCAGTTTCACTTGTTATAGTACATAAACTAATGTTAGTAGGTTGGTCACAATGGCTCAGATGTTTTCTGAACAAGCAGAACAGTTTCGTTTTAGAAAATCATCTTCTGCTTTTCTCATTTACATTTTGTGGTTAGTTGTCAAAAGTATTGTGTTTTATTATAATATTCTGTGAAGTGTTTGTGTTTGATGGTATTTATTAGTGATATACAGCAATTGCTATACAATTATGCCTAGAAGTACTAAGTGGGCTTTAAAACGAAAGTACAGAGGTAGTGCGAATTATACAAAACCTCAAAACCTTGGAGTAAAATAAAATTATTCATACAGCGAAAAATTAGTATAAGCTAGGTTTTATTTTGCATTGAATATTATTGTTTTTCAAGAATAACGGCAAAAAATTAATATGGTGACTTTCTGTCAGTCCCTAATATTTGCAAATTTTATATAACTTTGAAGGAACACATTTAGTACAGTTTGTATATATGAAATGAGTTTAAACGCAGTGATACTTTCAATGCAATGACAGTAATGAAGCAATTATATCTCACACGAATTTTAAATACATGTTGTAGTTGTATTGGACTACTTTTAAGATGGTTGTATTGTGGCATTGTTTAACTTTTGTGGCAAAGTATTTAGAACTTTGTTTCACTAAAGTTTAGGAAATTCCATAAACTTTACTGTGGGAGAAGTTTGTTGAGTAGGAACAACTGACAATTCCATGACCATAAGTTAGATGTATATACCGTCACAGAATAATGCAAATTTATATTAGTCCTCAACAAATCGCCACTTAAATAAAAATTAAAAAAAATATATATTGTCAATCAAGAATGTTGTCTGAAAACTCAAAATTCAAATTACTTAAATGCTTTTCAACTTCAATGACAATATTAGCTACCATTAAAACAAGGTATCTATTAATAATAGTTTAATAAATGGAAAATAGTTATTTATTTATATTATTATACCGTAATTAAAAACAACAACAACAACATTATATTCTCTTACAGAAAATGTTATTTTAATTTTACAATGTATACATCTAAACTACTTGTAATCAATTGAACGAAAAAGATTTTAGACTTTAAAAAAGTGAAAATAAACTATTGTTTGTGTTAAAGAAAGCACACATTTTTTACAAGTAGTTCATACAATAAATATATATACATGCCATGTAAAATTTTCTCAGGGTATTCTGAACGCTGCTAATTTATTATTACAGTCGAATTTAGGTCTAGCTATGGACATTATTGTTATAAGGATTTATTTCGTAAATATTTTGACTCTCGAATAAAGGCAAGGTATCAAAAATCAAATATGTGTTTATTTGATTGAGGAATTTAAGAACCGTTACAATAATTTTGTATCAAATAATTATATATTATATAAAATATTATTGATACCGCTTTAAATTTTAGTTATTTTTACTTAAGAAAGGAACAACTAAAAATATACATAACTGCAAGTCTCGTTAAGACCATTTAGTATTTCCAATTACATTAAAACAGAATTGCAGTTACATGAAAAATCACGTTTTATCAGTCTATCGGTGTTTTAAGCCATAGAAAAACCCAGTTGTAATTCTGAGAAAATATTTTATAAAAATCAATTTAAAGTATATTTTAGGGTACTTTTACAAATAAAATATGAAATATAAGTCAAAAATCATATGCGACCATAAAGTTTTCTGACTATTATTATTATTATTCTTTTTATTTGTACGTTATAGGCTTCAGTTAAAGCCGTACATCTACTACCTTTAGTTGGGGTTCAAACAATAATAATGTGTCGTTTTGATATAAATGGTTTTAACATTATATATAATATAATATATAATAAAATATTTAATTATAGATTGAATGATAGGCCAATACGCCAAAAACAGTTGAATTTTTAAAAGTGTTTACAAGAAGTGATCACTTACATTCTTGACATTCTTGATATGGTAATCAATAGTAAATTATTAATACTGACTCAGTAGTAAGTTATGACTTATAACGACTAATTGTAGCTCTTGGCTGGTGAGTATATTTTTAATGTAGAAGCCTTTTAACCTATGTTGAACATGTCTATTGACGGATTATTGTCTGAATTGAAATTTGACCTGATGGGAGGAGGCTTGTTATTGCTAAGCAACCACTGAATGTTACTCAGTAAAGATATAGTGTATTATATTTACATTGGGAGCTATTTCAGAAATTACACTTATATTGTCATTAACTAACGTATTTTTCTTGCCTTTCTCTCCAATACCTTATTTCTGTATACGTGCTAAAGTGTTTGGAGTATAATAGGACCATTTTCAGACTCTCCCAATTTGTAAACTTTTGTATTTGCCTTCCGTACGGGCCATTGACGAGATCGAATAACAACTATCTACGCCTAATGGAGCGTACTCAATATTTACCTCCAGATTCGCAGTAGGTTGTTACCTACAGGTGTTGGATCGCTATTTACTGATCGTTAGAGGTACGGAAAACTAATACAAAGTATTTTGTTTTATTTTAAAACTGACGTTATTAACAGTGGAAAGTTACGGTTCATTAATGAATAATCCTTCAGTTTATCTTTTATTAAGAAACATAACATCTAAAATATGCAACAGTTATAAATAAATGTTTATGATAATTCTTGCCTTTTAGGAAAAAATACAGAAGCAGTAATATCAATATTGTATAATTTGGAAGTTTAATTGAATAATATTTAGCATTGGTAACATACAAATAAACTTTTTGCCATGAAATGTTTTGACGTGTATCAACATACACCACATATGACAATAATTAACCAGAGTAATTCAGCACTGGTAAACATAGACAGAAAATATATCGATTTGACAATTATTGGAGTTTTTAAATTGTATATTAGACTATTTGCCATCAATTAGACTACATGCAATACTTAAAAAGAAAATTTGAAAATAAAAAGAGTTTTTTACTCGTGTCTATAGTTTTGCTTAATTTTCTGAAATGTACATTATCTGATTTCTTATCTGATGTATTTTAGCATTAAGAATCGATTAAACTTGATAAACTACGGCTACGAGGACTTACTACTCGTTACCGCAATTTCAATGTTTCAGATATTACAAGGTATAATAATACCGCAAACGTAACTTCCTCAACAGACTGAGCTTACCTCCTCAAGAGTCAATGCAGGACAAAACACAATGGTTGAAAAAGTTCAGTTTAGTACAAGATTACTCGTAGGAATAAGCTTTCAAGAGGTTTCATCATCTCCCTATGTACATATGAATGCTTTAATTTCAAAGTGATCTAAGCGCCATAACGTAAATTTTCGGGTAATCAATAAAAACACTGTAGTTTTATAATAGTTTTATTTCAATAGGGTACAATATTATTTTTACATAAGTTAAAAACATAAAAAAGTGCTCTTATGTTAAAAAATTAAATTATTAAAACACACAAGGAAGAAAAAAAATTTGATGTACCCAGTCAGCAGAACGATCTATGTCCATGGCTGGTTTTCTTTCAAACCGATCTAAGTCCTATGGATCTTAGGCGCACAAATTGGCGTACAAGTTTCTGTTTGGCTCTGAAATGTAGTCCAGCATAGCACGTAGGTCCTCTTTTTATTTTCAAATATTGGCACTGAGGTAGGAAGAATTTCAAGTGTCATATTGGTGAGATCTTCAATCTTAACTCCTTTTTTTAACACGTTGCACTTTTGCCAATCGCCGAAAAAAGATGTTTTGAAGAGGACATTGTTTGGTTCATCTTTGCAGATTTTCATCATTGATATAGATGAAATTCCCAGTTTTTTAGTTGTTATATAATTTTCTCCTGCCAAATCAAAATTAAAAAACTTTTCACTCATGTTCAGAACATGGTTTGTAAGGCCTATGTTTAAATGGTTTGGAAGGCCTAGCTGTAGCTATAATATTCATCACATGCTCAACAGTTTCCATCTGCGAACATTTTTTAGCTCGCTTTTCAATCAGCGCAAAATCTCTGTCGGCAGATGAAAAACTGTGCCCTGTCACTAGAAATTTGTGTTCGATAGTGTCAAACATTCCAATGTATACTAAGTATTTATACAAAAATACTAACATTCTGTTTTTTAACTGACCTGCACAGTTATCGGACCAAACAACTAAATGTTTTTTATCAGTAGTTGACAGAAGATCAGAGTTTATTGCTTGGAAGAGACAAGACGCCATCTGATTGCCACCACGTCCCGATTGCCCTTCGTGCCAAACACACATAATACCATCTGCGTTATTACTAACATGGATTCCAAAATTGTAGCAGGAAAGTTGGCGGCTGTAATACATGTCACTGTGTGTGAGCTTTGGGATGGGAAAGACTTTCTGTAAGTCCATTACTATATTGATAGTAGTACTGCCCGGTCTTGTGCTACAAATTGCATCATTTTTCATGGTTTCAAAAGCCTTACCAGCTTTTTTCTGGTGTAGTTCAAGTTTCACTTTAGCTTCACGAGAATCTGGACTTGCGCCAATTATAATTATAATCAAAAACAATTAAAACCTTGTAAAAAACAATAACAAAGTGTTGTGCAACAGAGCAGTTTCATGTCATGTAAACAAACCAATTCCAAGCAGGTGGCACTTAGATCGAATTGAAAGGCGCTCCCACTGGACATACACACAGCGCATTCTATGGAAGGCTATAAAAACCAACAGAAAATTATTTGGCATATAGATCTTATAGACGTGCATTGGCGTTGATACTTAGATCACTTTGCAATGAAAAAATTTTTTTTAAATTTTTGGCACTTAGATCGTTTTGAAATTAAAGCATTCATATGTAAATATAATAAAATATATATAGATATTAAAAATGTCTTGTTTTCACAAGGGTACATTGTGTAAAAATTTTTTATCTCTAATTTCTAGTTTTACGCCAATTTCTGAAATATAAACAAGAACATAACCCGAGTTGACGCCAGTTTACAATGATTTGTTGTGAATGCATCTCATAATCTACGTTAATAACAGTTCTCTAATATCGAGGAAGAGACCAACATATTAATCATAGGCTATAGATCAGCTGATACGTGGGTGATGGTGTTGTAATTTAAATTGAATTTCTTTGCTTCATAGTAATACTTACGCAGAATTTAAAAAAACTCATTTTAATTGTAAAATATAGTCACGTGGTAATCAATTTTATGTAGCTTGAAAAGTTATTACATAAATGGCCAAATGTGACAACGTAAAAGCATCACTTAAAAAAAATGTTAGAGTTTTACTTTTATTAAATATTGTATTACTTTTATATTTTATTTAATAAATATTGTAAATTTTACTTGATCACAGTATACACTGTGATCAAGAATTATAAAAGTAATTAAATACAATTTTGTTTATGAATTTGGTAATTCTGTAAGCAAACCTTCAAATTTATTTGCCGGAACTAACTTTTCTCTACAAGATTTTGTTGTATAGTAATTCTAAGTATGAAGTACGATGCAATTAGATTTTTTTAAATTCTCTAGTTTCACAGTGTTGAGATATTTAAATAAAAATAAATAACTATAAATTCTTTTTTGTGTTATTTTTTAATTTTTTAGTGATTTGTATATTTTCCTGTTTTACAATTTTTGAACTTGTAAGGTTTACTACTAAAAGGTCCCACAAAAGAACTTTCTTTTCACATTTCATTTCTGCACTCAATAATGCAACAAATTAGTTAAAACATAACTTTTTATCTAATAGCATTAAAAAAACCCAGAAATAATAACTCTTTAATTATTGTCAAATTTTCACGTAACCTCTTCAGGTTTTACTACACATTGAGTATGAATGTTCTCAACAAAAGGGGTCAGAAAATTTAATTATGGCTTGTATCAGATTTTCCTCATTTCATTCTAATCACTATATGTTATATTGTGATAATTTTGTAATTAAATATAAATTTTTAACTTTTAAATGTTACTGAAACAACAATAATATAACTAATACCTTTAACTGTTGCTTTTCTGTATGAGATTATTTTTTTTTTATTAGGAAATTTCCCAATAGTTTAGGAAAGTTAGTGGAATTTATGCAGTGTAAAATTCATTTGAAATCCATTTTTAATTAATAAAATAATATCATTAAAGATTAAATATTAATCACATTCATTTTATATTATGAATATAACAACCGCAGATTAAAATGGTATTAAAATGTAATAGATGGCACTACTATTTTTATAATGTAAATAAGTTAGATAATCGTTTATAAAAGTTTAAGAAACACTCTTGAGTAGTTATTTTAATCTGGCTGCAACAACTTACTTTGCGCAGCTAGTCAATCTGCATCTATTAACATGTGGACAAGTGATATGATCGACAAGAGCTTCTTTTTTATTTCTTAATATATCAATATAACAATTGCTCTTCAATTATTTTATTATTTGTTCAAGATACGGTCTACTTGTAAGACTACATAGTATAGGAATAAATTTTAATCACATTTGAAAAAATATAAATAATACACTTTTATTTTTAGTAAAACCACTAACAGATAACTTTTTAATATATAAAGTACCTACTTAGCATAGGCTAAGTAGTGCATTTGAAAATGATATAATTTCAACCATTTGTACAGCAAATAATATCGTCAATACTTATTGATAAATTCAACTTGACACTTTCATAACAATTACTTTAGTGACTTAATTGTTTACCGTCTAAATAGACTTAGGTCACTAACGATCCTTAAATGTGTGGCGTTCTTAACTCAACAACTCAAGATTTTGGTTTCTGTGGCAATGTTATACTACAGTTTAGGACAGTCCGTAAACTTTGGTGTTAGACAAGTTTGTTGAGTAGGAATAACTAATAATTCCACAGCCAAAACTTAGATGTAAAAGGAGCTGTAGAGTGAAACTAATGCCCTAATGTTCTCAACAAATCTAAATTAAATTGGTAATTTAAGAATTATACATAAGGCTACATTTTTGTTATAGAAATTAAGTGTTATTCATATTTTTCCCTTTCGGTTTCAATGTTACTAATTATTTTTCGACCTTCAATGACAATTTCGTTATTTTCAGTAATACCAGCTGCCGAAGTCTAGGGCAAGTTTGGTAATAGTCAAGCATTTCGATATCCGTCTTTTTACTTATCTTCATGGATCGTAACCTTGGCAAACGAAAAAGTAATTTTCAACATACTGTCCGTCTGTCGTCTTGGTCTTTCTTGTTGTAGTTTTCGTCTGTAGGTAAGCACGACAGCGGCCAGAAATATAAAAATAGGAAAAATAAATTACATACTATAGTATGGTCATATAGAAAACTTGATGTAATTGAAAAAAATCAAAATTACTGTAATTTTAAACTGTTGTTTTTTCGTATCTCGTGTGTTATTCAACTTATAACATCTTGGTAAGTAATCTTCAGATTTCAATCATGTGCTTAATGTTACCTAGCTGATGAAGTTATTGTCAAAAATGTAATTTCTAACACTGATATCGCAAAGAAATGAAATTTCTTATTGATATGAGATCCTCAGGGTTGATACACATTTACGATTGACTCAAGTTGTGTTATAAACAAACTTACACTACTACCTAAGATACCTTGAACTATTTATTTAACATTTTATGCATACCCCAAGAAACCAATGTTTGTCCATTATGTTTGGAGGATCTGCTTGGATTATAATGTATGATGGGGCAGGGTAAGAACTATACTGTCACACATTAACTTGTTTATATTGTGTTTAGTGTAATTTAATAACAAATCACTTTTTTACTGTAAATAAATAAAGTCCGTTATGTTTATTAGAAAATATACTTCAATTTTAGAATTTATCCAACATACTTAACCTATTAAAAAAAGGTGTGTCTCAAGCTTGTTAAACTTTACAAGAAATTCTTATTTTCAATACCAATGCTTAATTTAATTAATATAAAAAAAACTGCCAAAACGATCTGAAGAATAAAATCTGTTGCATGAATCCTGTTGTGCTCATGTTGTCTGATCAATAAGGATATATTTCTGAGGAGTAAAATCAAACAAGACATTTAAAATGTATCAATAATTATTATATTTGATTAAATGTGCATTTCTGAACGTATTTGAAAATAAATTCAAAGTTTCAAGTTAAATTAATGTTGCTTTTTTACTATAGAAAAGATGGGTCAAATAGTTTTTTAAGATGGCAGATTTCGTGGGCAGATTTTTCTTTCTAATTACGATGAGAAATAGTGTTGATATTTCCGTACCAAAATATTCATTTTTTTGGTAATTTCCAAAATTATGTCTTCCTGTGGAAATTTTCCCTGTAGAAAGATGTAGAAAGATACACGTGGAATTATGTAAAGTTTCATCGCCAGTAGTTTTCATTTAAATAAATTAAGTATGGAATGTAAATTCCGTAAGGTACTGAATACACTTGGATTTAATAAGGAAATGGATTAAAACCTTATAAAGATAATGTAATCATGTACAACATTTTTAACAGTAAATTTAAATATTCAGGTAAAACAAGGTTTATATATTAATTTTTAATTTATTGATATTTCAGCTTATAAGTTTTTACTAGCAAGTATTGAAAATACACTAATATTTTAAGTGAAAAATATACGACCTAGACTGGGAAACCCAGGGTTCGATTCCCAGCCTAGGTCGTATATTTTTCACTTGAAATATTAGTGTTTATATATTAAGTTGCTTTTATGGCAAAAAGTGTAATTTTAAATGTCAGCAAGGTTTAAAATCTTTAATTATTTTATTAAACTGTTGTAATTACTACAACTCGGCCTCAGGCCTAGATGAAGTGTTAAAATTGTGGGAAATGTTTGGACAAATATAGCTTCTACAGTTAATCCTGAATGTTCTGTAAATCCTAAAAACATGAGTAGTTGATCCTAAAATATGACTAAATATACATCATTGTCTGTTTATTCACAAAATGTATAAGTTATTTTAAGTATTCTAACAATTACTCTGTACAACAGTCAACATTTGTAGCCATATCATGGTTTATAAATAAAAAAATTTAGTAAAAACAAAGTCAAGTGGGAAATGTACGCACTATGCTGGGATGCGATCAAGGATAGCTCAGGTGATAGAACATTGATGCGTAGAGCCAAAGGTCCTGGGTTCAATTCCCAGTCGAGGTCGTATATGTTTCATTTGAAATATTTATTTAAATAATCTTCATTATTACACCATCTTATAAATATTGTTGTCTTATTTAGTGACAAAGTTACATCAGTTAAACAAAGATGTAAATCATTCAAAACATATGTTGTAAACCAGAAGCGCATACACTTAAATTGTCACAATAATAAAACTCATTATCTTTTATCTAAATTTGTTCTAACCTTGAGTTCAAAATACGTTATCATGAAATTAGGTAAATAATGTAAACCTTACTTCATAAAGTTATGTAAATCTTTGTAACTTTGCTAATAAAACTGTTTTGTTAAAAATACTTGGTTCTGACTCTTTCCCGTATTTCGGATCGTTAATACTCCTGTGAACCTTGTTTTCGCACCAACAAATATGACTTATTATTTGTCATGAATTTGGGTTCTCTTGGTTCTAGCCATGTACATTAGTGTTGGAGATGCTTGTGTAGGAAGACTTGTGAGTATAAAGTTTGTGAAATTTAAAAACATGTTTTGTAATATTAACAACAATATGTTTTTTATTCACCAAATAAATGTTATGTTTATAAACAGGGTCATCCATTTATCATTGAGACTATTGATGTATCTGATGAAAAAAAAAAAACATTAAATGGAGGACCGTTGTTATTTCTTGGTATAAATTAAAAATCTTTTTTACAAACACTGAAACATTACCACAAATGTTCAGTAAGGGTTCCAACTTTTTATTTTCACATAGGGACCCCTTTTGTATGGTGTTTTGTACACAATTTAATGATTTATTTATTCTTGGTTATTATTTAATAAACCTAATCTTTTAGGAACAATAGGCGCTTAAATTTTGGAACATTTTCCGTTCAAATAATATTCAAGAAACATTTTACTCCAAACTACCCATTATTGAATCAAGATAGAAGTGTAAGTAGACGTTGAAGCAGGTTGTGGAAATAATAATGAGGACTGCAAATAAATTATAATTTAAAACTTACCAGGAAGTGAATAGGGGATAGCAGTTTGTTAGACTATTTAATTAGTTACCTTATTAATACATTACTGCCTTACACCAGTTGCACAAATATTAGATTTATTTATAGTATAACATTAGTATTTACACATCCTAGGCTATGCCTACTTACGTTTCTATCTTGATTCAACAATGGAAAATGTGGAAAATTATCTCCAAAATGATTTAAACGGCCAGGAATCATTAAGTTTGGTTCCTTCTTCCATTTAAAAAAAATTGATAATGACTAAAAGGGTTTTTCCCTTAAAACAACACGAAAAGTTAAAAATGGAATGGGAAATAAATGGTTTCAATGCAGAGAAAAAGTAAGGATGTAGAGAATATGATTTTTCTCATTGTTTCGAACATGTTTGTTAGGAGCCTGGGTGACGGGCTTCCGATAGTATTGGTATAACCATATATTGAAAAAATAAAATTATTAAAGAACGTAATAGAGATGCCAGTGCAAATTGAAGTGAATAATTGTAATATAGTTATATAGGTAAAACTTTCGATATACACAATATTCTCTGTTTTCAGTGCATCATTTTAAGTCGGTGCTGTAATGGTTATGAGTGCTATTCAACTTTCTCTCCTACATTGGGAGAGTGTCGAAATATTACTGTTTAGAAAAACAACATCAGTGGGGCCGCAGAGTAGACTACATATCCTGAAAAATAAAATTACGAGGGCCGCTTAATAATGAACAAGTGTATTATTGAATAAAAATATAATTTTATAAAACTACTAAATTTATGTGTTTTATTTATATTTATTGATTATAATCTAAGAATATAATCAAGTAAAATTATCCTAAATTGGTAACATTAATAAAGATGGTGCTTTTAATAATTGCGAATTGAAAATTATACTTTTTGTTTTATGAATTCTTCTTACTTATAAAAAAGTTTGAAATTTAATTACCACCAAATGGAGTGGATTATGAGTTGTGTGTTGTGAAATGTGATATTTATAGAATCCGATGATGTGTGAATACCGGCAATTATAATAGTATAGAAGAATAAGGATCTATTGATGTATAGATATGGGTCACAATTATTTATAATTATGGTTTTCGCAAATCATAAAGATTGCCTTTCCATTCGATGGCACCAATTCGATTTATTTAAAGTAATTACCCGCAAGAGATTACCTATATTTTGTTTCAGGTGATAAACTTATTTTATTTTAAAACTTTAGTTTGTTTGTAACATTTAAAGTTTGGTAATTATTCATCGTTGTAGAGTCCTTGAATGTCCCTCGCTTCGACCTTCATACAATTGCAGTAGTTACTTTAGTAATGGCAACTGCGCAGTTTGTTTTACGGTTTTCTAAATTGAAATCAGGGATTACATTATAACATTATTTTCTGTGCAATAAGTTCCACCTCCAGACTAGACTATTATTGGTTTTTATAATTCGTTTAAAGAAACCTAAAACGAGGGTATTAAGAAATCTTTAAAGTAGACAATAATTAGGTACTTTTAAGACATCCCCGAGTAGCAACATAGTTGGTATTCCTAAGAAAAATGCTCAAGACAGGGATTCGTAGACATGCTTACAAAATACAGCGTGAACATCGCCATAAGTAGCAAATTGCGTTATACGAATTGAATTCGCGATGACAAAACTAAATACAATTGGCGATTATGAAATTGACCTTAATCGAAATTTTTTGTTCAGTGTTGAAACTACTTTCCACAAAAATGACTGTGTTATCATGAATCAAGTGGGCTCAGCAACCAAATGAAATTGTTCAGTACAAGGATGTGAAGACTTCCAATGTGTTGTAGAATAATGCGTAACGAAAACGTCGTCCTGTACATGTTTACGGAGGAAACTATTACAGGTGTCACTTACTTGGACATCGTCAACTAGATGATATAAGATAAATAAAAGGAAATAGGTGTAATATTTCGGCATGATGGGACGCTACACTCGATGTAAGAGAATTAATACACGTTGTACTTCTTTGCACATATTTTATTCCTAGTCAATCCCCAAACGAAATAAAAAATAACCAAAATAAACCGTCACCAAAAATTGTATTTTTCCAATTAAAAGTAAAAATGAACGCGTTTTTGAAAAAATATTACAAATGGAATTAAAATAACTACGTATAAACACGTCCTCAATGTAAACATTTTGATTAAAGTTTTTAATGATAGCTGTCTATGTTAATTTTTGGTTTCCTGTTAAAAATATAATTTATTATTCCTGATATGTAATTTACTTTTAGTTTGATCTGACTCGCGAATTTAAGTCATTAAGCTAATATTTTACCAAAATTCGTACAAAAGATTTTGAGAAATTTAATATTTTTTTATATCCTCGAATATTTGGTATTTTTCTATAACTCAGAAAACGGTTATAATTGAACGAAATTTCGCAAAAACCGTTAAGTCACAAAGCTTTATTTTGTGTATTTTCTTATGGTAGCTACTCCAAAATGTTTATTATATATAAAAAGTCACGACTCCAAAATACATCATGAGTTGGTAGTCTATCTCATTATTCCAAAAACCACTTTTTTGATTTCAGGAGTAAGAAACTAATGTTTGCGAATACAAATTACTTATAGATATTTTATTCATACATAACTTTCTCTATACTTCCTTTCAATTCATGAAAACAGACTGAATTCTTTAGTTATTTTAAATATTAAGGGAGAAATATTTAATTCCATAGTTATCGATAATTTCGCAAAACAAAAATAATTATAGACAATTTTAAACAATTAATCATTTATTTTTGGGTCATTCACTGAAAATTGTAAATTTTTTATTAATGTGACCAAAGATAAATATTTATATATAATCAATAAACAAGGACTAAGACACGAAATATTTTGCAGTTTAATTATGTGGTTTAACCACTATTAGTAGTTTATGATATTGGTAGTGTGACTCTTAAGATGTCTGGCGCGCTTTCTCTCTCTCTCTCTCTCTCTCTCTCTCTCTCTCTCTCTCTCTCTCTCTCTCTCTCTCTCTCTCTCTCTCTCTCTCTCTCTCTCTCTCTCTCTCTCTCTCTCTCTCTCTCTCTCTCTCTCTCTCTCTCTCTCTCTCTCTCTCTCTCTCTCTCTCTCTCTCTCTCTCTCTCTCTCTCTCTCTCTCTCTCTCTCTCTCTCTCTCTCTCTCTCTCTCTCTCTCTCTCTCTCTCTCTCTCTCTCTCTCTCTCTCTCTCTCTCTCTCTCTCTCTCTCTCTCTCTCTCTCTCTCTCTCTCTCTCTCTCTCTCTCTCTCTCATTTGTCCCTCATCACTACTTCACAAAGTTAAGTAAACATGGCCTCATCTCTACTTTGTTAAGGGTTTATATGCACTTGTGTGTCGGTCGTCGTACTCGCAAGGGAGCTTTTTGAGTTATTTCGCAAAAGCTAGCTCTCATTATAGTTTTCATATGATCCTCCTTATTCCAATACACTTATTATATTTTATATTTATTATACTTATTCTTTATTTGATTACAATACACGCAATCATACATAATACTTTACAATAAATAATACAATAATTATATTTACATACTACTGAATTTACTTATATAATATATACTAAGTCTTAATCCTTACAATAGAATACCAGGTGATTGTGGAGAGTTTAGAGCCAATCAGTTTGAGTGAGTGTACCGAAGGTCGGAAAAGTTTAAACCGTCCTTACCAAAGATGAAAATTTAACGAATTACTTCAGCTGTCTAACGATAAATCTACATTTTATTACATACTTTTGTTACTAACTGTTTTGCTGGATCGTGTAGTAAATATTGTACATTTTAAAAACTACTTTATTCAACTCCTGTTTATGTCATTTTAAGACGATCTACTACCTTTGCAAACTTACAACTACCCGATCAGCTGTTTAAGGTTATGTTTACACTAGTGGTGAAAACTGATGTTCTGCGTAATAGCAACTAATATGCTATACATTTCTTTTTGGATCTGTTTGTATCCGCTATTAACAATAAAAAATAAATATATAGCGGTGGAAACGTTGACAAGTTTTTCAATAAGTCTACACTTTCAACCGCTCTCCTTAAGTAGGCCTCATCCTTTCAATCAGACATTGTGTTTATTTACGACAATTAATTATTAGAACAGACAAATATTTTGCTTTGTATTTAATACTTGTTATGGAATTATCAGAATACAAATTGATTTCCTAACAACAATACTCAAACTCTGAGTGTTACGTAAATAGATTATTTATGTTTTGTAACAAATAAATTGTCATATGACGTCACTAACTGTTCAATCACAATGTAGCATCAGACAGTCTCTAATGTAATGCGCGCATGTGCCGTAGTTAATCGAAAGTATAAAAGAATAATGTTTGGTATAGAACTGTAGAATTATACCGATCTCAATTAGCAATTGACAGATAAATAATTATATCTGTTTATTCAAGATTGTTCGAAAGAGTGATAAAACAATCTTGCACTAATTTTCTCATACACTCATTAATAAAATCAAAAATTATTCGTTGTCATATTCCTAAATAAATCATATATACTACTATACTGTGAGAAAAAGAAAATAATTAACATATTTTAAATTTTAAATATACAACAGTACTTAAATTTAAACTATTTTATACAGGGTGTCTCGCAAGTTAGTTGCCATACTTTATGAAATGATTTTTTGGGTCAAGATAAAAAATAAATTATGAATAAAATATTCCTATAACACTTAAACAAAAATAAATTGAAAATAATATTATAACTAAGAATTGTGGTTCCAATTATTTTAAAAATCTACAAAAAGGTTAACGACTACATCTAAGTGACTAATATATTTTGTGATCGAGGAACTTTCCAAAGAAAGTTACTCTTGGAAACTTACTCTTGAGATAAGTAATAACAAATTAAAAAAATTGCTCGTGAGCTCCCTGAACTAAGGAAAATCATTAATAAATACTGAAGCGTTAACTAAATGGGGAGGGGGTACCAATAGTTGTGGCCTAACCTAAACTGTTGAAGGGATTAAGAGGTTCAAGTGAAAATTGAAAAACCCTAAACTTCCAGTAAAACGTCCAAATTCACTCAATACTCTCGAAAACAAAGAATGTAATAAATATTACAGGGTTTGGGGTGAGTGCGATAATTAAAAAGATGAATGTCCGCAGCCTAGCTCAGTGTACAACAGAATAGCTGAGTATTTCCGTTGTAACACATAGGCTACAGTTTATTAGGTTTGGGAGCTAAATGTCTAACGTAAAACCATCTTTAACCTATATTTTGTATCAAATTTAAGATATAAATCCCATTTAAAATAGTATTACAAGCTACAGATATATATATATATATATATATATATATATATATATATATATATGAAATTTGATCCTACATAATACATTGTTTCATAAGGAAATTCTTTTCATCACGTTTGTTGAATTTTATCCCATCACTAAGCACAGCTGTGTTTATCAGGTCCCAAGCTTTATCCAGAATTGAATCTGCAAGCAATATAAAACCTAATAACCCCGACCTGAAGGAAAGACGTGATATTTTAAATAGTTATCATGTGATACACTGAAGGAAGTCACTGTTAATTGAGTAATAACTAACTATAAAATAATATAAAATTCCCAGAAACTCTGATATCAGTAAATATCGGTATACTTGTCGGAAATAAATCTTATTGGTTGAGTCGTAATTTGTATTAATAAATGTTTAAACTGGTTTTAGAGGTATAAAGTATTTTTATCCTGGATATTAACACATAAAACAAATAAACAAAATTACGGATATCTTCAGACACGGAAATATAGTAATGAACAATAAATTGTATTCGCAACTTCAAATTTGCAGACAATAAAATAAAATTAGTCAATATTATTACAAAATATTTTATACATATCAGAGATACTCATCCTTTCTTTTACTTTCAAATACAATACAAATAAGTAATTTTTCAGAATACCTAACACATTTAGCACAAAACGTAGACAACTGAATATAGAAATCAAGATAAAAGCGAAAATTCCACTGAAATGAACCTTTAATGTCGCATTCTCAGACAGTTTTTCTGTTTGCTTAAATTTTTATACGATTCCAATTCATACAACGCGTTTAGAGGCTAGAGCTGATCAAAACCGATAAGCTAATTTGTAATTTTGTGTTTTTTATAGCAGCTACTCACCAATTCTTTATCTATTGTTTCATTGGGGCTGGTTTAAAGAATTAAAAAACAACATAAAAGTATTACGGAAAGCTTTCGCGGACTCATGTACGTCTGATTCTGAGTATGTGTAACGGGGAAATATTTAAATTGATTGCTTGACCATCAATCAAAATATATTCCCTTTTCATATATTACATTCATTCTACACATGGAAAAGCTTTTAAAATTCAACATTTTCTACATTACACTGGTTTACAGTTAATTCAGAAGTCGATATCTCATCCATCATGTGGATATATACTCAAGGTTTCCCTGGACGCCTGCTTTTTATCGTTGAATTGTGTTTAGTAAAGTATGTATATAATCACTTTCATTTAATCTTCTTAGGTTTATATTTATAGTCTTAATCATACACTTTAACTCTAGTACCACAAGCCTTAAATTTATTAGTACCACAAGCATGTATTTTATTTTATTTTCCATGTATTTTTAACAGAAAAAACTCAAAATGTTCCAAAAGAGTATTTCGCAATTTTTACAACTTATTGTTCTGACAATTGCCAGAATTTGTAGATGTTTTAACACAAAACAATATTTGTTCAAATGTTGGAAAAAAAATTACAGAGCTCTTGATTTAAACGTATGGTACATACAGGCCTGGAATAACTTGCTGGAATGTATCATGTATTTTCGTGGTTAACAAATGAGAGAAAATTTGAAAATGTATTGCTGCTCATTTTGAGGGCTTTAACTTCAATTTTTGTCTGTTACATAGGCTATAATTTACGAAGAAGTACTTCTTTACTGGAAGTATAGGTTGATATTTCTTCTGACTCAATCATTCAATTATTGTAACGTAGATAGTGTACTTTTAAGGGAAATATACTACACGTTACAAATATATCGAAATAAATTTTTAAAGTGAGAACTAGGAAAAATAATATTTCATGAATTCTTTTAAATTATTACTATGGACCTTTTTGTTTATACGCTCCATAACAAAGCCCGAGAATTCCTCCAATAGGCGGTGTACAAATTTTTAAGTCAAAGCGCAGATTTTTATAATCAATTTTAATATCGATTAAAATATATTTCAAGGAACACCGTGCTATAATAACCTTATACAAAATGGCTAATTCAAATTTTTTAGCGTACCCACTTAATATCATATAATAAATTTTGAAGTGGTATTACTTTATTTTAAACATTTTATGACCTCCTCTCCTATTCAAACTACTATGTTAAGTGGTCTGATCCATAATAACCTAGTCTTAAATAATAATTACTCCCACCTCCTTTATTTCGTATTTCGTACTGTTATGTTCAATAAAAAACTACTGTGTTAATGCCCACAAATTAAATTTAATATGCTGGCTTCACGATCATTAAATTTATATCCATCCTTAGCTAAGAGTTTGTCAAATTAAAAATGAACTATCACAGTGTAATTTTTGGTATGTTTGATTTTATATAAAATAATTTTAACAGTTTTTCAAATGTATGAGTCAGTAAAATATATTACAGAATTGTTAAAGACAATTAACTTATTCTATAAAGTATATTATTGACTATACTTCATTATATAAAATATTTTCTTTCAGCATAATACACTTTAAACTGGAACTTGTCACAGAATATTATTTGTAACATAATTGTGTTTAAGAAATGTTCCCTTTCTAGGCTAATGTAACAATTTCATAACAAAAAGTTCCGTTTCATGTAAATAAATGTTAAAAGGATATATATTATTCACATTTTTGGTTTTTCAAGTATTTTGTTAACACAAATACTTGAGACTAATTTAATGTGATGAATATATATATATATATATATATATATATATATATATATATATATTTAAACGGGAGGTTGCTTTAAAAATTAAATAGTTATTACTTGTAATGGCCATACCGATTATTGTTGTTTATCTACCTTACTCTCTTATTTGTCGAGTTACTCACGACAGATGTTTCGGTTATTCAATTCTTTTCAAGGTTTTATTTCATATAGTTACTATCATTCGTCAAATATTAAAACACATACAAACACATAAACACCCGCATACATTAAAATTATGTCCAGTATGCCCACTGTCTAAAACTATTGTGCAGTTGTTTATTGAAATACAGCTTTAACTGATTTTTTTAAATAATGAGCTTTATTGCACTGTATAGTATTGGTTACTACATATTCGTTATATGAAAAACTTTGTAACTCATTTCAATTAAAACTTTTATGTTATAATTTAATGCTATTAAAAAATTTACTCTTTCATTTTTACGTAAATAAAATACCTTGTTTTCGTCATATATATTTTTAAGAAATGTTTGCTTACTATAAACTTACGTTTAGCGAACGCTTTCATTAAATTTGGAAACTTTTACAAGTTAATGTGGAATATCTAATAACAGTTTCTAATAAATACGTAACAGATAATTCAAATACATTTGAGTCTGTTAATCCCTAACTTTATTTATTATTTAGGTACCGGCTCACAGATCGAAGGGAGGTGTGAACTGTTTCAGCCACAGGAAACTCCATCATTTAATCTCATATCCTCCGAGCTTTGGAGTCCTTCCATTAAATAATCTCTAGAGTTTTCTTCTATAACTTACAGTTAAATTCGCATTAACATTATTATTTTATGTTACCGAATACTTAACATCTGATATTTTAAGTCTTGACATTGCCTGCCTGGAAGGTGTAATCTTACATAACTGTACTTTGTAAGCCTAACCTTAATAATATCGTTTCAATAACTAAAATACGTGGTTCTTTAAAGTTATCTAATTTGTCGTTGCTTGCAGAGGAACGCGTGTTATTCACGTAAAGTTCTTTAGATTATGTGTTTTTTTTTTCAAATGGTTTATAGTAATTGTTGTGAATTTGAACATTTTATAAGATGTATCACATTGCTAGGAAAGACAAATTGATTGTTGGTATTTAAAACAACACAACAAAAACAACAATAACAATAATAATAATAAGAATAATATATTATTATCGTGGAGCAAATAGATTATTTTGTGTACGACCTCAATTTTCAAGTGGGAAGATGTTTTACATTTACAGCTACAGCTCATAAACTAAAAATATTAAATTTGTTGAATTACATCTAATTTTTAATGGCTATTGTAGTAATAAGTACCACTGTAATGACATTATTTTATGAACTCTTAATCCAAGTTTGTTGCCAGCTAAAGTTAGAAATAACGCTAAGTACCGGTATCTATAAGTCCTACACCACGAGAATGTAACATGTTATAATTACTGCCTTACAACATTTGAAATGTTGATAAGTCTGAAGAACTTCCCAATAGTAGAAAAATATCCCAAAGAGGAAGGGGGAGGGGATATCGAAATTAGATCTCATGAAGCTAGTTCACTATAATCGTAGATTTACGTCCTATAATTTAATCTGATGAAGTTATACAGAACTCAAGGATAATAAAGATTGAATCACTTGATTAATACAATCGAAGGACAAATTTTAAATATATCATTAGATCAGTAATAATGGATCATTAACAATAAAATTTACCATATGTACCTTTTTTACTTTAAAATTTAACTAGATTTAAAAGGAATATAAAAACAAGTATCGAGTGTAATTCACTAACTTAATTTAAGCCCATTGTAGTCATAAACATATCTTGTGAGGATTACATAAATATGTTTCATGAGAATCATTGAGTAATAAAATAGTCGAACATTACGGTTGCCATTTCCAATATTTAACGGTCAAAAATAGAAAAATGTGAGGTGGACAGACAATTTTTATTACCAATGTATGTAGGTTATCAGTAAATGTTGCCAAATGTTTACATTAAAAGACGTTCTGTTAATTGGTACGCAATACTGTACTAGCTATAATTTCAAGTAATTATTTTTCATAAAATTCTATATACAAAATGATAATTTGATAAAACTTAAAAATAAAATTTTCAAAAACTTCACTGTGTGCACTGCGACAAATATTAAAAACAAAAATCAGATTTATGTAAAAACTATGTCAGCTTTAACCTTTAACCATTATTTATCAAAATCCCTATTTGCGAGTAATATTTTTAAAAAAAAAGCTCTGACTCGCTTTTAATGATTCTTTTCAATTTGACTTTATCTACATCAATTAAGGAACAGAAATAGACAATAGTCTAATGTCCTCGCATGTTTCCACCTATGCCGGTAACATTTCCATGGTGAGACGGATATGGATCGCTTCAAAAAATATTAAAGTCAGGGGATGAAGACTCAATCAATGGAGCTTAGAATAATTTGACTTCTTTTAATACACGATGTTTGCTTTGCACAAAAAATTTAAAAAAATAATTTTGAACAAAAACTTCAACGGTGTAAGATATGTTAATTACCTGAAAGTTGTTGATACATAGTGAGACATCAGAGATATTAGAGATTAATATGCTGATTATGGCTGGAAACCAAACTTAATTTGCTATTATCAAGCTCCTCTCTTCCCTTCTGTCCAGATTCTTTATGAACAAACGTCATAAGACCCTTAATATTGATGATAAGACCATCATGTTAATGATCGCATAGTCTTTGAGCGGAAATTTTTAAGGAATATCAATGGCTCCACGAGAGAGGAAAAATGATGGAGGATAAGATAAAGAAAAAAAAAAGAATAATTATTTGTAAAGTCCCGGCGGTACGGCCTGATCATGTGAAAAGGATGGCTAAGGAAAGGTTACCAAGGAAGCTGGTGGATGAGAGAATGGGTGGAAAGAAGAGTAAATTAAAAGCCAAGAAATATATGAACGTATGATGTTAAAAAGGAGTGAGCAGGAATGATGTTGGTTGGTACAGAGTGAACAGAGATGGAGACGAAGCATCACGAGGACGTTAATGTCTATAGCGCTGAGGACAAAGTCGAAGTCCGTTAAGAAATTTATGATATAAGAGCAGAAGTTTATTTCTATACATACCGACATCTTTCACAAGGATAAGTCTAAAAAAAGCTCTAATTTAGAGAGCGCAGAATAACTTTCCGAAAGTATAATCATAAGGAAATAAACATTTCACCGGACCTATAATACACGTCACGAAGCTACGTGTAATATCGACTAATACTTCTTTGATTTATCGACGAGTAATATTTTTTTTACTCTCAAACAAGTTTCTTAAATTTTATATTCATTTCGAATAGGCTACAAACTTGTACAAAAACCATTCCAGTTTAAGAAACGAACAGAGAAATGTTTGATAATTTTTAGAGTTTGTTGTTTTATGCTTTTAAAATATTCGATTAAATGAAAAAAAAATTAGTCGAGATTATTATTCAATATACAGGATAAAACTAAAGTAAAAGTGGAAGCTGAACTAAATAATATAATCTCGTAGTTTCGTATTGAGAATATTAAACCGTTGTAATTATAAGTCAAGTTTAATTTGATTTTTTTGTTCATCCTTTATTTTGTTCCACTCAATACTTAAAAGTTTTCTGTTCTATAGTTGTTTTTTTATTTTAAACGTATTTGAGACAAATTCTTTCAAACGGCACGGATTGACTTTTATTCAAAACCCTTTCATCTTACTTACCTTTATATGCAAGACATTCCAGACGAGCTGTTTTACTTTTTTTTTTTTTTTTTTTTTTTTTTTTTTTTTAGAGATGGTAATTTGGAACTTTATTACCCTATTAATGAATATTGATATCGGAAATTCTACACTGTTGAAACATGGCAAGGCAAACCACCTGCAACATATCGCCATATTAAATTATACAGTATCAAGGTGCCTTTGAAATTGTATTTATCAGCAAAAATCAATAGCAAAAAACTTGTTATTTTACTAATTACATGTTTTTTATGTAATCGTTTCATTTCAATTTTCATTTAAGTATGTTAATCAAATTTCACTATAAATATATGTTACACAATGGAAATGCATTATGAACCAAATTTAATGGTTTTGCTTCCCACAGTTTGACGAACCAGGTTTCGTCAGTTACAACACATCATTTTTATGCTCCCTATTATCTATGCTGACTTGAAACTTGCGACACTTGTGTGAACAATAATTTCTCCACAGTAAATATCTAATCTAAAGTTAGAGATAAACTAAGAATATTCTCTAACTAGGTTTTTCTGTAGGCTCTTATTTATTTAAGGGATACGGTTTAAAATTTTACAGTAATTAAGAGCTAATAAAAAAATTGGTCAATTGCTGTGCAATTATATTGATGAAAGATTAAGTTCATTACTCAAGGCCATGTGTACGAACTTGATTTACTATTATTAATTTTTTTAACAACTAGTTCTTCCGATCTCTAGTACAGTAACAATAGTAAATAAGTAAATAGATCGATTTATTTATGAACATATTTTAATGACTCTGTTCCAGTTTATAGGGCTCGCTGATAGCATACAAAGATTTAAGCTTCATACCTTTATTTACAGTTTTCATTTGAGTACACTTTAAAAGACTATATCGTCAATTCCAGTTGAGTGAGAAAAGTTATACGTTACACTGAGTCTTTCCTCGTGGAAGAGAACTGTATTCATTGTACAATAATGGTGTTGTTTTTAATTATAGATAGTAATCATGTTGTGTACATTTAACACTTTCTGAAACACTCTTTTCTTTTCGTTTTCATTATAGCGAACGGCTTCTATTTGACTGCATTTTGAAACGATCGATGTGTTGCGTACGTAAAAATATATGGATAAATTAGTAAATTTTAATCATATTAGAGATAGCTATTAGTAGATTACACCAACTACAGTGATGTACAATGCGTATCTATATACTGCATTCTAATGTTTTTACTAAGGTTATGTATTTTTTGTTATTACGAATTATTCCAGACATTCGTTGTAGCAGAAGGAAAGGAATATAGTGTGATTATGATAAGTGTGTGACAATTATTGATCCTATTCAATATCCTTTCAATGGTTGAATATGGAAGCAATTAAATACTACAAGTGATACAATATTTTGTATATGATACACTACTTCAACCAGAGAGGTCTAAGAAAACAATATACAATACTAAGTTATAATACTTATTATAGGACTTTAAATAAATATAGGGATACTAATGACTGGACTATGGCAGGCGTATTAAACAAGACGGCAGTTTACATTTGTGTTTAATATCTTCAATAGTTGTGGGAAGTTATTTTAATAACGCGGGACTACTTTGTATTTTCCTAAATATGTATAAATTGTTTGCATTTTAATATTTTCCTTGGTCACTGTGTGTAATCTTTCACGCTCCTCAAAGTATTTAACAAATGATATTTAGTAGTTACCTTAGGACCACATTCAGTGAGATACGATACACTTTAATCCATGGCTGTACTTTTGATTGTTCTACTCTGGATGTCAAGTTGTATCAAATTTAGTTTGGTATAACTAAACTCAACTTTTTATATTAGACCACCATCTTTGAGATAAGATAGACTCTCTCCATCGCTTACTACTCATATTTCTGCTCTGGGGGTCAAGTTGTATAAAACTCTTTTTGGTATAACTAAACTCAATTTTTTACATTAGACCACCATATTTTAGATATGACTCTCCGTTCCGTGAGTATTCTTGCATTTGGATATGAGAAGGTGTCGGACGTTTACCTGATCACTCGCTACAGACACTTAAGGTTCAAGCAATGTAAGGCGGGAGTAGACATGTTCTAATTACCCGGAGGGACAACTAACAGACAACTGGGTGACCTAAATGTGCTGTAGGAACAACCAACAAATCACAGTTAGGGGATTTTAACTTAAGCTGAAGGGAAAACCAACAGACCACTAGTTTAAATACAACTGTGATGGAAGAACAATAAAGAAACAACAGTTACAGGGTAGAGAGAGACACATAAAGAAAGACATTATGCGAGGAATAAGGACTCAAAGTAATGCAAGTGTCGGTGCGAGAGCTGCGAGAACTCAGGTCTCTGTGCTGAATGCCTACTTATTTATCGTCCATCGTGGGGGAAGGAATGTCACCCCACTACTGCGAGTGGATGGGTGTGTCTTCTCTCCTGGTGGAAGTTTGCATTACCTTATTATTACTTTTTAATTAACTGCACGTTGTTGGTTGTTATTTATTTCTCATATATCTCGTTACAATATATAATTAGCAGGCATGCTTTGCTTGTTCGTGACTGTATATACTTTATGTAAGGTTATGATTGACGTTATTTTGTCGTGTCAATCACGCGAGTAAGTTAAAAGTACTACATCATACACGCGTTGGTTTTTTTGTTAACACTTCAGGGGACTATAGATTTAAAATAAACTGTTGTAATCTCATTCTATATATAAATATTGCGTTATATTTTGGGCCTTAAAGAAACGCTCCAAACTGTATAGGCTGTAATTGTATTTGTATGTATAAAGGAAAATATGTGTTTTATCTCTTGAAAGTGAACCCTTGTATAGATTTGTTCTTAGATTGGTCTGTAATGAAAGGTTTTATTAAATTTGTTTGATAGATATAATTCACTTTATAAAGTGTTAAACTAGGAACTCTAGATCTTATAATAATGCCCCATTTAAAACTCCGGGAGTCTTCAGTGGACAAATCTATTACGTAAAAACCTTTCTTAAGTATATTTATAACGGCATTAAATTTTTTAAACTTATTTTAAATGGATGACAAAAAGTCAATTTTTAAACTTTTCTAACTTTATAATATTTATTATAATATTTACTTACATTTGAAATTTTAAAAACTTTGATTTAACCATCTGTAAGTGCTATGAAAAGTCAGGAAAATACGGTAAAGACAAAACTTTATTTAAAAATAAAATACATTAAACATAATGCTATTGGTAATTTAAGGTTAAATTAGATAATTGGCATCATTTGTATATATAAAAATTGTTACATAATGTTTCAAGAATATAAATTAACCCCCTTTATCAAGTAATAAATTAATAACACCAAAAAGTTTAAAATACCGACATAGCTTAATAGCATAGAATCAGTTTTAGAGAAACCTCATTTGAGATTGGATAGGTATACCAATCTTTTAACTCTTCTAATCAAGTGTAAAGAGAAATAGTTATCACTTGATAACGAAGGTTGGTTTAAACTTTGAAATATTGTGTATTAATTTTTATAGGCACAAATGACCCAAAATATCCAATTAAACCATAATTAATAAAATTAATAATTCATCATTACCAAATAACTTGAAAACGAGGATATATTGATTAGAATATGTTCGAAATTTCGAATAAAGCTTTGATCGGAATATTGTATGTACATAAAAGGAGAGGAGTCAATTCGACCCCCAAGTTATTTCTCACAAATAAGTCGTATGGAGAACGTTATAAGCGTAATGAGTTTAACAAAGTCGAATTTATCCTGAATGGAAGATTAAGTTGTCTGTTGTCTGTCGTGGTTGCATTGTTCTACAACCAAGACTTTGGTATGAGGACATATATTGAATATATTTTTAACTTAAATTACGGGGACACTTGTTCTCAATATTTTCATTTTTATCAAAATCGGTTCTAACATTTCTAATGGAAAATTACTTACTACCTTCGAAGATCCAATCAAATCATATTTGTTTTCGTATATAAAAAATATCAATTAAAGAGTTATCGGCAAAAACAATGCTCATTGAGGTGATATAAATGACCTAATTTATCAACATAGGCTGTAATTATTTGTTTAATTTTTAGTGGAATATAAAGTTTATTGACCAATACCAGTGACTTAAAATCTTAAGTAAAAGCAAATGAACATACATGGAAATTTGGCATAAATAGAAAAATAATGGTTTGTTTCGTCATTGTTTATGACCAACTTATTTCCCAATTAAAATAAACGTGGGGGGGAATTTCAACATCGAAAGTTTGATTTCGTCTTTCTTAACTCTAAGTAGCCTAAAATAAAATAAATTCAGTTCAGTTATAAACATTTATTTTGAAATCACAACTGACAGTGATCCATGTTTTGAATTATACTTTCACTTATAGCCACAAACTTAAACAATAATAATTGTAAATACAAACCTTTATAATAAATTTATAAAACTCGAATGAATCGTTTTCTACAATGTTTAGCGCATAAGTCAGCCTTATTAGTTTCATGTTCATGTTCACTTAACCCTCTCAATGGTAAACGACTTTGTTCTTTATTTTGATATCAGATAATTGTATCCGTCATACGTCCCTTCTGGTATCCACAAAAGTTTGAACGTTAAAACAAATATTAATTATAAATCAATTGGACATGTAAACTTCAAATGCAATATTACCCAATTTTTTTGGGACACGAAAACTTTGATTGACTGACAAACATTTTAGTAGATGTTATTTTTTCTTAGATAATTTTTTTCTTCACATAATATATGTTTTACGATCGTACCAATTTGGAAATTGCCTTGCTTTAATCCAAAATATATAATAACTATGTAAAAAAGTCTCCCTAGGTCAGCTTAGAAGAAGAAAAAAAGTCCTTGGGCGACGGACGTTGGCTCCCTTCCGAGTGTTAACTAATTTTTGCATTATACATCTATTTATTTATATATGGTAGTCGCCAAAAACCCCTAAAAGAGCCCTTATGACCTTGGTTAGGTTACAAGATCATGTTATACATAACAATATACCCGAAGATTTCCATTGAGACCACCCTCATCTTTGTCCGTTGAGTGGTAGCTGATGTAGATCTTAAGCTCATACACCCATGTAAAACCATTTGGGAAATATTTTAAACTCGATTTTGAGATTTTACATAGAAATTAAGTTACCAAAAGAATCAATATAACAATGCATACCTAAAACAGCTGATTAAGAGTATACATCAAGAGTATTTAGTTACTTTGTGACTGATAACAGAATAGAACTGTTAATGTGTTTTACAACTTGTTTTCAAAATATAAAAATGAAATAAAATTGACATATCACAATTTTTTGAAAATACTGTAACGGCAAAATTTTATTTAATTTAAAACTGCATGAAAATAAGGCCGGTAGAACTCCAGTAATAAGCGTTATAGGATTGTCGCTCAAAATCTTTTAGAAAGCCCTCCAAAGTGCCTTTGGGACCAGGCGTTAGGTCACACGGTCATGTTTTATATCTACTATAGATTTTCAATGAGACCAACCCTATCTCTATAGGTTGAGTGGACGCTTAGAAGTTCTTTAGCAGCCATACTTAAGCTCTGGTGAATTATATATTACATACTAACAAAATGTTTTATATACGACTTCTGTAGATTTTATTACCTAAAACATTTCATGTTAGAAATATATTTGGTCTGATACTTTAAAATGAAGTTAACCCATCTTCTATATTTTGCCTCATTTTATTAATTTTTTATCATAAATTTGGTATTGGCACTCTCTTTCAAGTTTAGAAATTAATTTCCATTATATCCCAGTTGTTCACTATTGTTAATATGTAAAAGAACCTAATTCAACTGTGCGTGTTGTGTTGTGTGCAGGCACTTGTTGTTACTGTTTAATTAACTACACATTGATGGTTGTCGTTGTTTTAAATTAAATCTCGGTACAATATATAATTATGTGTGAATAATTGCCTTGTTTTTCTTGTTCGTGACACACTGTATTTGTTGTCAAGTTTAATATACGTTGTGTCAAACACGAGAGTAAATTAAAAAGTACTGCGTATTTACGCGTTAGTTTTGATTTTTTTTTTGTAGAACCATTAAGATAACAAAATAATTAGAATAAACAGTAGCGATCTCTTTCTATAAGTAAATATCAGTTTCATTTATGAAAAGATGTCCCATCAAATTTATACAGCAAGTTGTATGAATTATTTCTAACGAGGAAAAACAAGATCCTAGAATTTTCCCTACACAAATGCTACATTTAAACATCCGTCTCTCCATACTTTGAATTAAGAGTACCAAATGACCTTGCTTAAATTTGTTAACAACTGCATAATATTGAGTTTAATTCATTTTAATGTTGGTCATTCAGAGTTTATATAAATCATAAAATCAATCATTCAGAAATTAAAACTGTTAAAAATGGCGAACATTATAACATTTTCAGTTTAATGTTTCTAAAATAGAATAGGATTCTATACAGCCCGCCCATACTAAATTTGTGGTCCTACTTTATTTGTTGCAGCCGCTACCCTGCTTACGCACAGAGTATAACGATGAGAGACAGAAAGCTAGCGAAAATAACCTTTTCCCTTTTCGGAGGGCAAAAACGTGATACTCACGAACATTTGTAACGAAATCTAAACATCCTATATTTTGGATTATAAAATAATAATTTTATAATAATAGTTTTAATTATACTTATAATTAAATTTAAAACTACCCTATACCTCATTGACAAATCAACAAATCATTTGAAAAGAGATGAAGATCGCATGGTTATACAAAGATCACAATATTCACTGATATGTAAAGTCAGGAGCAAAAAGGTAGATCTGTGGTAAACTGACTAAAGTAATAAAACAGACATTCATTATCACTCAAGTTGAAATATTAAACTAAACAAACTATTTTCATCTATAAATATAATAAGGTATAGGAAACATTTGATTACTCTTCTGCTAGTTTCTAGTTTGGGAAAATGATTAATTGGTCACAAACTGAGATTTTATAAACACACTTAAGAAATTTATATTCAATATATACAGAGTAAATTTCTCCAATTAACGTATTTGAAAACTGTATATCAGATATAAAATATGTTCATAACAAATATTCATTTTAATTTTATTTACTTGCCTATCTTTACATTACTTTATACTCATTTACGCTATTAAAATATAAATTTACTTTTCGAATTTAACTGAAACATGTCTAAATGTACTTCAATATACTTACTTAAGTTGTAAATAATAATCGGTTTAATTTGTTACCAATATTAAATACAAATACATAATAAATAATAAATTGTTAAACATACATAATACAAATCAATATTCCATAATATATTAGTAACAATTTATAAATCTGACTAATAATTATTTGAACTAACTCATGGATCACAATATTTGGGACAACCTAACCTAACCTAGTTCACCTTAAATTTACCTATTCTTTAAAATAACAAAAACATAATTTCCTTCCATCCTACAATTAATTCCATACTTTTATTTCTTGATGAATACGTCGTTATTTTCCGTTTACCTGATGTTAAATAATTAATATAAGTTGGACTTTTTTTATTGGTTCTCCACTTCCAACATAACTAATATGTTAGACACGGACATGAAGTCTACTGCCCTATGTTCAACTTATTCCGTTGACGCAAGTTTCTTTCTTACGTGTCACCATCTGACAAAAGTAATTAATAAATATTATTTATGCAGATAATTATGTGTTATTTACATATTATGTGATCCCATATATCGTAGTATATAATATTTACGATAACTTTCAAACTTTTCATTTTGAATGATCAGAACCGAAGTAATTCTAAAGTGTCATCTTAAAAATCTGCTTACCAGTCGTCATCATCGTTGTACTGAAATGGACCAGATAAGGTGTGATACAAATAAAGATTAAGACTGGGAACTATAATCAAGTCAATATTTTCGTTTTTCAATCCCAGCGCTCAATAATAAAATAGTTAAAAATTGTTCCTAAAATATAATGTAAACTTAACGTCTCAAGAAAAATCGGTATCCAGCAATGAGATTTGAAAGTCTGCCAAACTAAATTAGAGGGCTGTATTTTTCCCGAAAACAATCAACATCTAGAAATCTCAAAGCTAAAAAAGCTGATAAGATTTGTGTAAAAGTAATTCCTCTTTATTTGTTATTATCGTCTTCCATTCTTGATAAAATCAGACCACTTGCATTGAGTTTAATATGCTAAACTATATTTGTTATTTTAAAACGACAAGTGGTTTATGGGGTTTGTAATTGTAATTTGTAATTTATCAACAAAAATTGCTTGCTTACAGGATCTGAAAAAGATAGTTTTTGAATTCCTTTATAAAAATAAATAAATAAATAAATACCCCATAAACACAACAATTATTGGCTGTGGAAAAAGAATACATGTTGTTCCTTTATTTAAAATAAACACCTACATATACATACGTTTATTGAACCTAAACAGTTACACATGTAGTAAGCTATTACTGATAGTTCTGAAGATTATTAAGATTATTGAATAATAATCGTGATACATTTGTAAGTGTATTTTAATGGAACAATTATTTTATTTTGGATAATAAAATTAAAAGACAACCTTATAACTAACTGAAATATATTATATACGATAAACTAATTTGAATTAATATATTTGTAAAAAAATTAGGAAAATAAATATGAAAAAAAAAAAAAAGTTTAAAGTACATAGTTTAAAAATAAATATCTATTCTACTTCCAGCTTGAATAGATAGTTATTAGTTTAGTGAAATATTAACTACAAAAATAATAAGTTTTTAATAAAAAGTTGATTAAAATTTATTTAAAATCGTTGATACATGTTATGCGTTATAACTTAAGTTAAAGACTCTAAAATGAACAATAAATATAAAATAAAACGGATAAAAATAAAATTTTATTATATGTCAGCGAGACCTGAAGCCTCGATGTGAAATTCTGATATAAAATTACCTTTTTTAAAAAAAAAACATTGTAAGACATGGCTCATAATATTATTAACATTATTTTATATTGTGTTTTATATTATAAACACAAGCCTAAAACATAAAAACTAAAAAAACTACAATTATTTTGACTTCGTGTGTATAATATAGCCTATTACTTTATAATGAGAAACATTTGCAAACATTAATGAGGCTTTTATTAGAAGGAAATGAATTTGAGGAATGTGTTGAAACAAATAAAACATAAGCCAAAACATATTGATACATTTATTATTTCGAACAAATGGACAGATTGTTCTGGGTCCTAAGAATTTATAGTTTAATTGCTCCAACAAATTTCAAATGGAAATACTACTTCATCAAAATGAATAGTTGCCTTAAAAAAATCATTTATAGATTTGAGTAAGTCACAATATTTTTTAAAATGATATGATAATTTAGTTTAAAATATCTTGAAGTCAGAAGAAAAGATAAGGTGAAATTGCAACAAAAACTACATTAGAATTATTACACTTACCACTTTTCATATAGTGAGTTTAGCCTTATGTTAGTGTTTGTTAGCATACAGTCTTTTTCACAAATTCATGATTAAATTTCTTGTCGGGTCGATATCTAGCTTGTCCTGATTATACGTGTTCTATTATTCTATCAATTACGTACTGTATATTGTTACACGACAAACTATTTATATAATTTATTATTTATCATATTTTTGATAAACATTGTTTTCTTCTTGTATAATATTTTTAATAAATGTTTAAAAAGATGAACTAAAACTATGAAAAAGTGCTGAGCTTTGTCCTTGCCATGTTTTTACTTTATTTAATGGAAATTATTGTACATATTTTACTAGTTTTTGGTTGGTCTCTAACGAACCTGGATTTGTGGTAATATATTGTGAACACACATTTTTTGTTGTAGAAGATTCGGTCACTTTAATGGCCCGTATGTAAAGATAAATATCGACAAAATTTACAAAGTGATGTTGGAAACTGGAAAATCACCAAAGGCCATAGCCATGGAATTAATACTGATACTGTTTTATACTAAATAGTAATTATACCTTTATAATAATTTTGAGGTATTTACTATAGTCAAACCTAAGTTCAAGGCTTTAGTGGAGACAATCGTCTTTTTCCGTTTTTGTAATGAAAGTAACTTGAAAAAAATGTTATTGAAAGATACGTTTTTTTGGTATATCATTATACATTGAAATATAGCGGTGCATAACTAAGAAATTATGTTAAAGCATATTTTCTGTATTAGGGACCTAATCTTGAGTAATCTGGCTGTACAGAACATGTACACAGTCGGTTGTGAAATTATTGTGAATTATTGTTTATTGCTATTTCGGTACATAAGATCATTGTTTCATTTTAACTAAATGAAAAAGGTGACTATTAAAATAAAGTCGTGAATCTCGATATTCTATCCAGTTTTGACTGGCCCACTGTAATCTCCAAAAAACCTAAAAACCTTATATAATGCAACGAATTGTTCCAAAACATATTTTTAATTCATCGATCGACACGTTGGATTTTTTGTGTCTCTAAAAGTAGCAGACTACAATTATTCCTTCCATCTTGGAGATGTGGAAGTTTCGTTACTTAACATCATTACCTCAATATTTACTGAACTTTGAAAGTCTTTTTCAATTTTGAAATAATCCATTAGCTACTTTTTAAAAAACATCGTTTTCGCTAATAATAATCGTATTTGGTATTTACTAAATAAATTCTTGATTTTTTAACTATCGTGTTCTTACAGGTGACTCAAAGTTAAGAAAAAAATTTGAAATTTCAATCAAATTCAAATTTTATTACATGAGTTTTAATCTGCAAGTAGTGCATACCAAACCTCAGCTATAAAAATATCAAAATCATTTACCACATTATAATTTCGATCTATACTTCTCTCGAAATTAATACACAATTGCGAGGCATGAAAGGTAGCAGTTTCCCCAAGAGCATACACAGTATACATATGATAGTACATCTTTTATTCTTTTTTATTAATCCTAGATTGTTTTTCTTTAGATATTAAAACATACCACTTGATATGAACAAAAAATAAATGTTGAATTGACGTTTTAATTAGAAAGCCAATACAAATTCAAGTACTTTATTGAGTCTGTAGCTAGAAATCTAACATAAAAAGTTGATATTGGTTCTGATTGCAAATCAAAGAGCTTATTCACTACTTCCGTGATACTGAATTAAATCAAATGTCATTCACAACAATAAACATGATTTTAACTATTGAGGCTCTGAAACAGAAGCGTTTTTTTCCATTAAAAAAGTATCATTAAATTCAGTTACGTTTCTGACTGACAAAGCAAGCATAGGATGAATCGTAACGAATGTGTTCATTTTGACGTTTGTGAAAATCTTCCGAGTAGTTATGATTTCGATATATCTTGACAAATGGATGTAATGGATGTAATAACGTTTGTTTCTAATTGTTTAATAAACATAAACAATCTTTTGTTTATTTTCTTAAATGTTATGAGTATGTTAAATCGATTTACTATTAAATTTCTAATAGATGTAAACTGACTGACAACTCTTTTATCCAAATTGTAGAGGTACTTCAATGATAATCCTAAAGACCTTAAAATACAGTATTTTATTTTCTAATTTTAAAATAAAAATAGATAATGATCAGTGCCATTATTTATTAAAAATAAATACAATAATATCTTTATCTTTGAGGACATCGACACCTAAAATTAGTGCAACCTATTTATAATAACCATAATCCAGTGTCCTCTATCACTTCAACTTACAACTCATATCTCGCTTCGTTATAATTCTGGATCTCGACACACCACTTCTCGTTTCCTTTTTTGACTGACCAAGAGTTTAAAAACATTGATATTCCAATGTCCCCAGAAGTTTCAAGTTGTTAAATACATCACACGAACGAAGTATATTGACCGACGTTAAAACTCTAGTCGTTCACTCTAGTTTTAGCTTACGTCACTAAATTGTCAGCTTCTGGTAAGAGTTATTTCGAGCTATTTATCTGTTGTAGTATTGGCAGTACTGTTCTTTGACTCCAGAAGATTCTTGAGTTTTGCGAGTCCACCCGCAAGTACTACTTCGAATTAATGAAATAATGTGGTGTGTGTTTTAGGAAAAATAGTAATGGGATACATTAATGGATTACACGGTGAATAAACAACCAACAAACCGCGTTTTGGGTGAGAGACATGTCTGCTGGAGGGACAACCAATGGCCATGACAGGGGGTTGAAGTAGGTTTTAACAAGGAATTAAAAAATGCAATTGCTTAAGAAATATGCGCACACCAAGCAGGATAGCTAGCAAGTGTTCAGGTTGAACTCTGAGATAGCTCTCTTTTAAAATATATTTATATTCCAAAAAGAAGAGTGGGGTGTTTAAATCTGTTCTCTCCTGCTTGGTTTGGATCTAAAGGTTATTTTCAAACCAATGTACAAGACAAACCACAAGTTATGTAAACAAAAGATAATACTATATTGACGGTATAAAATTAGGGCCACAATACTTAATTAAAAAAGTCTATTCCTAACTATTTTAAATGTTCTTTTCTTACCCACTAAATGTATATCCTAATTGTATCATTTATTGATTAGAATTCTTAGTTGAATAAGTAGTATTTACACAATTGTATTTAATTTATTTATTAATGACTCTGCAACTTACAGTCATAACAAAAATAACAAGTAACCTTTATACTTCAAGTGTTTGTTTAATAATAACAAAGATAAATTTATATCACAGTCAAAATTCAAGCAATTTTTAATACAGGAATATCGATACAAATTAACGATACTTCAAAAAGTGTTCGCCATTATTGAATTACGATAGTAATTTTTCATATTGTTGTTACCAAGGAAAAATCAATGCATTGAATATGTAATTGAGGAATATTTTAGTACGTTATTGATTTAGCCCCTTTTAGTCACGATCCATATTTTAAATTCAATGCATATATATGTACAAAATTTACTTCAAAATAAGGAAATAGGTACCAAGAAGGTTTGTACGTGCATATAACCAATAAAACGATGACTTTGGAATTGAAACGCTGTCTTAACAAATAAAGTGGTTATTATTGAAAATTTAGTTTCTTATAGTTTTGTAGTATGCTTTGAAATAAAACGTATACTCTCAAAACTTAGATAGTAAACTTTATTTATTTTAAGGTTATTGTTTTTTCCTTTAAAATCTAAATTTTGCTAATAAGAAATTTATAAGACCCAAATAAGACTACCTTATACCAACCCAAATAAGATTACGGCTTAAAAAAACTAATCAATACCAAAAGGTAAATCTAAAGAGTGGTATAGGTAAATGAATATTTATATAAAAAATAAATGTTCAAAAAACAGTTTTTCTTCTTTATCTTTAGGTGATATAGTGTAGAAGGATGATTGGAAACTTTGATGATTGAAAAACACGGAGTATATATTTCATTTATATGCACGAGGATGGAAGTGTTAAAATTGTTTAGATTTTTGTGATGAGTGAAAGTTCACAATATGATTCTTACACATTTATTTTTTTTTCTATGTCAGCAGTTTGACAAATTTTAAGATTATACTTTTAATATAATAACTTGCAGAAGTTTGTAATCTTTGTCGTTTTCATGTAAATGCGAAAACCTAAATGTTTCATCAAAGCTAAATGTCAAATTATTTAGTTAAATGTCTCTATGCAATTTAATCTAGAAAAACTTTTCGGTCATCGACTTAAAAAGAAAACAGAGAGCATAAAATAGATACCCATAGTTTATAAACTTTAATACGTTCACAGAGATTAGTTGGTCAACAGAGAACTTATAGCAGAGATGAAGGAAAGGGATTTAATCCAAACCTAGACATAGAAATTAGTAGATCCAGATTGGATTCAATAGACACTGCCTAGCCACGTAATACTGTAATAACATCAATGTCGGAAGAATATTAGAGTTGGTCATAAAAGACCTAATAGGAGATATGAAAGGAAGAGATATAACCTAAGAATATATGAATAAAGGAATATCACACAGCTCGTATACATATACACACAGTGAAATACTACGAGTCAAAGAACTATAAGTGACCCAACACAGTACATTTTGTAACTAAGTTGAGATGGGTTTAAATATTATTAGTTTCAAAATTATATTCTAAAATAACAAGTATAATTTCAAAACATGTTTAAAATATATCTATTTACGATATATTATACCGTGGTTTTTTGTAATGATAAAGCCACTAATATTAACATCACATTAGGCGCAGAAAGCGGAACCATTTTAAGAGACATTTAGGAAATAATGGCAGCGCTCTGGCCTTTTCTGTGGGC
Organism: Aphrophora alni; assembly: GCA_963513935.1. Lineage (NCBI taxonomy): Eukaryota > Metazoa > Arthropoda > Insecta > Hemiptera > Aphrophoridae > Aphrophora > Aphrophora alni. The sequence goes on from OY740772.1 coordinate 66,564,400, forward strand.
GTGACAAGCTTTTACGAGTCACAGTCATTTTTTAGTACTCTTAATAAAATTATTATTTGTTCTATAACTGGAATCATAGCACCAAAATTTGGTACTTTATTTTTTTTAGTGACTGATTTAATTTCTTTATTTAGGCCTATTTGTGGTTTCCAGTAAACTTTTTCTAAAATTATATAATTTTTGAAACGTTCAATATATTGTACTATGTGTTCCTAAGTTTAGGTTGTATAAACAACTCTAACCAATAAGTTATACATTTTGAACTAAATATTGTTACAGATGTTTCACGAGTACAGTACATACATTATCAAACAATGTACTAACAAAAGTTTACAACACATAACTGTTACATTGTCTAAGCTGCTGAGAATGGCTTTATAATCAAATAAAATATACACAAAACCTAAGTTGTTAAACAATAGTTTAATTAGTTGATTATGAATATTGTTGAACTTATTGGAAGAGTTAAAGGGTAGAGCTAAAAAAGCTTCTCCGATTTCTTTAAAATAAAAAAAAAATCATTCATCTTGTTCTATTGCAAGGAGGTCTGTGATTCCAGTCCTGGTTTGGTCTCTGAGGTAAAACTTATTGTTCACATGTCATTCCTTTTCAGTCCAAATTTAAGTTTTTTCTAAACACATTGTCCTATCTTTCTTCCACTTAACAGAGCAATAACTTCAGAGAGATAACTGTACAATCCGTTTCCTGTTCAAAACAGGGCTGTCAAATATTAAGTGTTGAGCTGTCTCCAAAGACTCTTTTCATTTCATAAACAGAAGGTGTGGTACATGAAACCACAATCTAAGTATATGACTACAGAAAATCCATTGACCCGTCAACAATCCAACCACTTGATGTAAGTCTGACCGGTTCAGCTTAAGGATTGCAGTCTTGCAGGAGACTTGAGCATAATACACCCGGATTCAGGGCCGACGTGGGGCGTCCTCCTGCTTTAGCGTACCTATTTGTCTTCTTATTCCCAGTGTTCTCCTTGTTTCTGTTAACATAGGGAAAATGTCAGAATAGCAATTCAAGAATTATTTTTGTTATAGAGATAAAGGCCTTTTGGTGACCACATTATAGTTGAACAAAACCTACACCACCGTGTTTTAGGGATAAAATATAACTAATTGGCGTAAAATGTAACATATTTTATCAATAGTTTTTTTTTCAGAACAAAATCGCTAAATATTTACATATATTAAGTTCAAATCTTCAACTTTGTTACTTAGATAATTTTACAAAAGACGAAACACCTAATTTTAATGTATATAATAATATTTTTATGTTGTATTAGTAAAACCTTTTTATGAACTAAAAACGTACTTATGTTCATATCCAATCTATGTTCTAAAAGTGGGCACTGGAGCCTCGGTATTTTTTGTAAAATAACAATTAAACCACAGGAAGCTTTTTTTAAAAGATAAATGTTGCCACAGCAGATAATCTTATCATCATTCAAAAAACAGTGTTGGAAAGTAGAAGAGTTGCCCATAACACCCCTTACCTCAGTGTTTCAAAATTTTGAGATTTAAGGTTTAAAAAAGAAATAAAAACAACCTTACTATCCCTAACGTAACTTAACCTAACCTAACTTAACCAAGTATTATTTTTGTATAAACAAATTATAATTTGTTGATTTATACTACATCAATAACGATAATCCATTATTAACCAATAAATCTAACAATGGAGTACACAAATTTTAGAACATAATTTTTTACGGTGTCTGCTTAAATATATCATTAATATTGTAGAGTTTCTTTTATCATATTCTGAAACTAAATGATTTTTAAAATACCTAAAGCATAAAGGCATAGTATTTAATTTAATTTATAGACCAGAAAGGAAAGGGAATAAAAGGTATTGATCTTTTTGCAAGTCTGGGGAGGAGGAATAAATTGAGCTTCCTTTTGATGCTTGATTTTACTCTAATTTAGAAATAAGAAAATAGGGATCAACGAACAATAAATATTTTAAATGGGGAATAATGGCAACTCTAGTAAAATTACTACGAAAAGCATTGGAATTAAGGCAAGGACATGTTTCAAATTTAAGTTTAAAAAAAAATTCTATGTTCACAAAGAAATACGTTCAATGTTTTGTCCGTCTCTTTTGATATTTAAAATCAACAGTATTGTTTTGTTTAACATGGACTTAGGAAGCCCCAGAGGTAAACATAAAACAGTAGATATTGAAAAGGTATGTAATTGTGATGTATTGTATTGAATACATCTTGAAGTAAATTCCATTGTACCTTAAATAAATATAACGTAAATACAGATGTAGTGTAACTTTGCCAATGAAGTAGAGAGATGGAATAGAACTTGTCATAAAACTTCTATATATTGGATACGTTGGAAGTTTACTACCAAGTGAAACTTTAAAAAAACAATTTCAAAGTTTACTCTCTTCTTTATTTTCTATAGGCTATCTTTGTTTTCTAGCTGTATCGATGTTAATTTTCTTTGGAATATATTTAGACTTTGGAATATATATCGATCTCTCCAAACAGCTGTTTCTTCCATTTTTATCTGGAATTATTTAATTAACAGTTGTTCCGACAAAATACAAACAAAATTGTTATTTGTAGTAGATGTCTCATTCATTGCTTACATTTTTGGCCTAAAATGACATACGTCATACTCGTGACAATACAATGTGAGTGCAAAGTTGTTACAGTACTTTGATTCTCAAAAAAGATTAATCAGCAAGACTTTGCAGTTTGGTGTTGTATATGTCACAAGAATTAATTATATTGTGTTCCATATCTTTCAAAAGTTGTCTACCTAAAATATGGTGAGAGTGAAAAATAATTGTCTATTACAATATATTCAAAATGAGTAGTCTGAATGACTCAAAATATAACATTTCCATGAGGTTTATGGAATAATTCCATTTCGTTCAAACCCTCTTAGTTGTGCACACGGTTATAAGGGTCTTAATGTATCAAAAAATTGTAGTTTATATCTGCGGATTTGTTAATATTGAATATTAGTGGAACTTTTAACTCGAATTGGGTTTATTCTTGATTTAATATCCATAAATCCGAAATGAATGAAAATATTTAAAACGCAAAGTATTGACAGAGTTGTACAATATGCATATAACTCTACTCTCATATGTAATACTAGCAAGTTATGTGTTGTTAAAAAAATTTACAATAAATTTCTTATTTTATGGAATATCCACGACCAACGAAATCAAATTTCCGTATTTATCAACGTTAAGTTTAAAGATTTTGATAAGATGTTACTTCTAAGGACAAAAATAAATTTATTTTGTGTTATGTCTCACAATGGCGGTTCTAAGATTATTTGTTTAAGATATGAAATGAACCAAACATAACGACATAAAAACTGAATATCTTAAAAACAGCAAAATGATTTTCGATAAAACTTTAGTTATGATACGTAAATTTTAAACTTCAGTTTATATACCATTAAAGGCTTATGTATTAGCCGAATGAAATTTTGAGTTTTGGTTTTTTGGAGGTTCCCATTAATGTTAAACTTTGTTTATTATTTGGTCTTTTGTATAATGAGAGTGTGAGACAGTTTGTGCTTTGTTCTTAAATTATTTTCGTATGTTTTTACGAGTATTTAAAATCTTTTATTTAAGTGCATACTTGGGATGCAATTACCACACCAACTATTGTATTTTTGTGCATAATGTATGAGAGATAATAACTGTATAATAGTTGTGTACCAAAGATGTATAGTTGGTAAGGTAATCAAGTACAAACTTTTATAAGTAATGAATTCTAATTATTATTAAAATACTCTCCAGTATTGTGAAACTAAGGTATTGAAACAATCTGTTATTCCAGTATCGTAGTTTGTAACAAATAATTATAAATTTTCCTTATTTTGAAACTACTATAAATGTTAGTTCATTAAATATTCAAATTACCTTATAGTTAAACTGTAACTCAAAAGTTATGGTTTTAAAATATATGACTTGATATTGCTTGAAATAAGTTGGTACTTATATATAAGTTGAAAATATTACACTCATTCACTATAACATAATACAAATAATACAAAATAGGTTTTAAGCTAGAATCTTGATTTTACATATCCAGCATAGGACAAGTAAGGTAATCACAAAAATTCGACTCCTGTTTATTGACACATCTCTACTCTTCGTGGGCTAAGGAAAAGTTTTTTGTGCCGTCCGTCCGTTGTTCTTGTCTGTGCGTAAACACGTTAGAAGCACTAAACGATTGTCATAAGGACATGAAATTCTACATATTTTAAAACATTTACGACATATTTAGTTTTACTTACGATATTTTAAATCGTTAATGTAGGTAAACGCTAGCGCCATTACGTAATCTTTTTCCTGTAGAAGTAATGAGCACTGGAGTTTTATCCCTTACGGAAGAAAGAAGCTTTGTTACAGTGTTATGTAAGAACAAAGAACTTCATGAATGTAGAATTAGAAGATCAGCAGACTGATGTAAGTTTATGGCGTAAAAAAAATGAAACACTGTTTGTCATGGGCATAAATCAAAACTATACTAAAAATAAAAAAAAAAGATCCTATATTCAATAAAGTTTAAGGACATGTACAAATGCACATGTCTTCGAAATCTGTTCTTTAAATTCTCACACCATCACAATACCCCGTAATTCGTTGTATTTCAAAATTTCACCTATTAAGTAATTAAATTTCTACAAAGCATTAACATGAAACAAGTTCACAGTAAAAATTTAATTAATAGTATATATCATAATCGGATATATTACCATTATCTAAAAGATATATAACTGCAAATATCAAATTAAAACTTGTTTGAATATTAAAACGTTTTACTGTAAATATTATGTAAGTTTTATCAATTAGATAAGCTATATACAATTAAATAAAATTAAAACAACAATTTTTTTTTAGTATCAACCACAATGTTTTAATATTAAAACATTGTGGTTGATACTAAAAAAAAATTGTTGTTTTCATTTTATTTAAAATGGAATACATCCAAGTACCTACGGTCTCTAGCATAAATAGTTTATATACAATTAACTCATTCTTCATTTAGTAAAGTTTTCCCATTTGAACTAGTCACGCAAATAAACACACTAAATTTCACACTTAGCTGACACACAAGCTACAGACTGGTTGGTTTTGTTCTAATACTAGTGTTCCTTCTAGCCTTCCATCTGTGCATGTTTTAGCTCTGGAATTACTACTAACCAATAATAAATTACTTAACTTTATTTAAACGAGAACAAATACAAGCTTAATTCTCTATGGACAAACCTCGTGCGATTACAATAGGCCTATGTTTGTTCCGTTTTTTGATCCACCTTCACCAAAATAAAAGTCCAAGGTTATAAGTAGAAATATATTATCAACAAATCTAGTTTCATAAGTTACAATTTACTACTCATAAAACTGCACCCAGTTTTTGTGTGGTGTAAATAGATAGAAGAAAAATTCTATAAAAAAAGTTGACATCAATTCTTCTTCTCAACAAGGAAATATTTCACACTATTAAAATCACGAATTACTGTTTATAAAAAGCGGGTTTTCACCATTCATAATAATTTAATCGAACATATAAAATGTAATCTAAATTACACCTCACACCCTACCTTTATATAAAAGGTGATTGTGATCACAGTGTTACAAAACGGTAACAATCTTTATAGCTAACTAAATTCAGGAACACTCTATGTTGACTCTGTGATAAACTAGGTAACAGCTGTACTAATTTCAAAAGTTTGTTGACTGCCGCTATCAAATTTCCTTTTTGTACTTTTCTTCTCCAGTAATTATATGCTAAGTTTGGTAATCGCCAAAATTTTTGCCTTTGTTTTTTGACTGATATTAGATAAAAAAGAAAAAAGTGATTTTCAAAATGCCGTTGGATTCTGTATAGGTAACTCATTTAGAGCCCTTTCACAGGATTCACTATTTTTGCAGAAAAATTCTGAGTTTGTGGTTTTACTTAACCAGTGTACAAAGTATAGGGTAAGCATCCTCAATCGTCAAAAATTTCGACTTCTGTTATTTTTTTATTTATCTTCACGTTTCATGACCATCGAGATTTTCGACACGCGGTCCCTCTGTCGTCACCTATAGTCTGTACGTAAACACGACAACAGCCATAAAACTGATGATATAGCATTAAATGTTTTACAAGTGAGTATAGAACTATAATGGATTTAGGAAAAAAAATCGAATTAAAAATGTTAATATGGCAGCAAGTAAAACAATATTGTTTATATTTCGTGTCTTAATCAACCTATAACAAACCACATTAGGTGGAAATATTTAGATTTCAATTCTTCATATAATGGTACCAACCACATTTCTATACGATGACCAAAAAATAACTAGGTTATTTTAAAAACGAATTGAAGGTCACAGCACTAACGAGAGCGTAGCGAAAGGATGCCTCGTTGTATATGTAAACTGACACGAGTGAAGGGAATGAAGACATTTTAATGTTTACATGACTAAGATATCTGTCATGGCCTTGCCAACTTCAAGATAGTAGCAATATACACAATTACGAGGTTCCTAAAACCAGTCAAATAACAGTTTTAAACAAACTTACCTTACTGGATAAGACGCCTTGATCTAGAAATACAATTTAATGTTTATTACAAGGCTCAAGATAATAACTTACGGGTATACATGTAGAAGTTCTGCTGGTATTACATTGTATGGTGGGATTTAATAAGTACTATGATGGAGCCCATCAACTTGTTTTTTTATGGCAGCTCCACACTTTGATATAGCAAAAATATCCAAATATGCAAAATTTCATTAACATCAGACTTCGTGTTTGGATTGTTCAGCACTTATATGTTTACACAGAGGACCTCAAAACGCACAGCTTACATCACAACGATTGTTTGATCCATCACGTGACTCTCTTTATCCTACGTACACGACGAAGTTAACAAGATAACAATAGAAGTCGCAGGAAATAACCACAAAGAACCTTTGTGTCTAATATAGGATTTTTTTTTTTTATTCGACGCTGATTTCTATCATGATGGTTTGATTTGATAAAACTAAATATTCTAAATACTTCTAAGCAATTGAATCTGATAAGAAAGAGGGTTGGGGGGGAGAGGTACGAAGCGTTAAGGATCAGAGTTTAACAAGAAGTTTGAAACTATGAGGAGGTGGGAGTGGTGCATACAATAGATTCTAACTTTGCTAGTGACAAAACAAAGGGTTTCTTGAAAACTCATTAAAATTGTTTAAAATTAAATTATTTGAAGTTTCTTTCACTAGTTAAATGCATTTTTATATAATTCAGGCATTTCTTCCTTAAATACTTTTGAAATATTGTAACGTCAAATGTGAATATTTGCACCTAATATATCCTCCTAAATACACAATCATTTGTTCTAAATCCATAAAATTATATCTATTCTAAATCGTCTCAAATTATTTAAAACAGTATTCTTTGCAATATTCGTTCCTGCTGGTAACAGTAATATAAAATGTCAAAAATTACATATAGTGTTCCAATTTGATTTAAATTGGTTCATAAAAATCATTAATAAAAATGACATACACACGCAATGTTTGTCGGTCACATTTAATGCCTAAAGTACTAAAATTTCGTAGAAGATTCGTCCCCCCCTTTTTGTATAAACCCGAATAACCTCTCACTCATATTAACCTGATAAATATAAAGACGAGAACATAAAATAAAAGTAACCGTAACCCTCGCATAGTAATAGCGTAAGTATCAAAAAGTAAAAAGAGATGATCAAAAGAGATCTCATAGGAGGGATGAAAGAGAGGGATTTAATCCAAGTGTACATGAAAAATGGGTTTCAGTTGTTTGTTTACAACCCATTGTGAAGCATTATTATATTTTTAACAATTATAATTAATTACGATATTATTTATGACAATAAAGGCTGTGCATCTAAATAAATTGAGCTTTTGAGAGAGAAATTATTTACGGTACTGATAGTTATTAAAATAATGAACGAGTGTAAAATAATAACCTGAAAATATTGTTATTGACGTTAAAATAATAATACCTAGGAAAAAACATTGCATACACTTTGTCCTCTCCCATCCTCATTTTTTATTTTTATTTTTTTGTTTTGTATACATTTTTTTTTGTTTTACTATGTAGTTTCTTTTCCTATTAAATAGATAAATTCATTTTCCTTTTGTTTTAGGCATAAGTGTGTTGGTTGTAATTAATTGTGTACAAAAATTGTAATTGTATGGGTTAGTGAAAGTGAAAGAGAGAACACCTGATGATCCTAACTTCACCCAGAATAAAGGCTTCTTCTATTCTATTCTATCACCTAAAATCAAATAAAAAACAATTAAAACTAATCGTCACTAAACATTTAGTTCGTCGAACTTTTTCCCTGAAATTCATAAATTCTATTAGGTAATTTTTAAAATGAAAAAAATAGATTGCAACAATTGAAATATCTGATATTGTTAAAGATTACTATAACTACAGAATTTACCTAATCAGAATTTTCTATTGTTAGAGCTCATTCTAAATCCAACACTCACACTTTTTACATCCTCCTCAGGAGGCTAGCTGAAAGACTTACATTTGCAACATTAGGGTTGTGAACACTTGATGTTAGTGAGGGTAAGTGGAATAAGACCACGGGGGTTGACAACCGCGTATACTGTAGGTCGATAGGTTAGGTCGGACAACCACGGGGGTTGACAACCGCGTATCTGGAGGTCGATATACTAGGTCGGACAACCACGGGGATTGACAACCGCGTATACTGTAGGTCGATATGTTAGGTCGGACAACCACAGGGGTTGACAACCGCGTATACTGTAGGTCGATATATTAGGTCCGACAACCACAGGGGTTGCTGGGGTTGACGACCGCGTATACTGCAGGTCGATATGTTAGGTCGGACAACCACGAGGGTTGACAACCGCGTATACTGTAGGTCGATATGTTAGGTCGGACAACCACGGGGGTTGACAACCGCGTATACTGTAGGTCGATATATTAGGTCCGACAACCACAGGGGTTGCTGGGGTTGACGACCGCGTATACTGTAGGTCGATATGCTAGGTCGGACCACCACGGGGTTGACAACCGCGTATACTGCAGGTCGATATGTTAGGTCGGACAACCACGGGGGTTGACAACCGCGTATACTGTAGGTCGATATATTAGGTCCGACAACCACGGGGGTTGACAACCGCGTATCTGTAGGTCGATATACTAGGTCGGACAACCACGGGGGTTGACAACCGCGTATACTGTAGGTCGTTATATTAGGTCCGACAACCACGGGGGTTGACAACCGCGTATGTGTAGGTCGATATACTAGGTCGGACAACCACGGGGGTTGACAACCGCGTATACTGTAGGTCGATATATTAGGTCCGACAACCACTGGGGTTGACAACCGCGTATACTGTAGGTCGATATATTAGGTCCGACAACCGCGTATACTGTAGGTCGATATACTAGGTCGGACAACCACGGGGGTTGACAACCGCGTATACTGTAGGTCGATATGTTAGGTCGGACAACCACGGGGGTTAACAACCGCGTATACTGCAGGTCGATATGTTAGGTCGGACAACCACGGGGGTTGGCAACCGCGTATAATGTAGGTCGATATATTAGGTCCGACAACCACGTGGGTTGCGGGGGTTGACGACTGCGTATACTGCAGGTCGATATGTTAGGTCGGACAACCACGGGGGTTGACAACCGCGTATACTGTAGGTCGATATGCTAGTTCAGACAACCACGGGGGTTGACAACCGCGTATACTGTAGGTCGATATGCTAGGTCGCACAACCATGGGGGTTGACAACCGCGTATACTGTAGGTCGATATGCTAGGTCGGAAAAACATGGGGGTTGACAACCGCGTATACTGTAGGCCGATATGCTAGGTTGGACAACCACGGGGGTTGACAACCGCGTAGTAAAATACGGTGGCATCCACATTCCGGTAGCTAACAAATGGTGGGACCGACCTATACACATATATACATACACAACAAACAACACACACTCTTATAAGATTGGGTCTTTCAGCTGGTACACACAAGACTGAAATAAAACAACTTTCACAATCTGGTTTTTGTGCTTTATTTATTAGACTTAAGTTAGACGTAAGATAAATTTGTATTATAAAATGAATGTACTGCAGTGATATATTTTATAATATTTATAATGTTGTAAAGTTAAAAATATTGTAAACACAATTGAAAAATAAATGTCTTTTTTTTATGTAACCAGATATATTTCTGAAAAGTTCACTTTTGCATTTCATGCCAACATATTAATGTCATTAGTATCTAAGGCTTGTATGATAAAAATATTTATAATTTTTAAAAAATTGTAACAAATTATAAATTACAGAAATAGACAAATCATTACGAGGTAAATAAATCTTAAACCCCTCAAATTGCTGACTATACGATATCTTCTATTCTGACGTGCAATTTGTTGCAAGAAGTTCGAATGCTCTGTTTATTTCTGCAAAATAAACTTTAGTTAAAAACAGAGTTAGTTTATATTGGTAATTGTGTAAGACATCTTTAGACTTTGAATACTGCCGTCGGAAAAAAGTTGGTGTAGATTTAGTTAAAACGCCTCGGGACTGCTACACCCGTATTCACTAAGAGTCCTTTAGAGAGAGACTTATTAAAGAAAGAGATCTAACCCGACATTGAAATGAAAAAAAAGGATAACACACAGCTGGGCTCCATCGTGATTGCCAGGTACATGCATACATGTCTGGCAATAATAATGTAGCACTGTTTAGAATTTTTACACACTCCAAATTTTTTAAACATCCATGTTGGAAACTAAATTATGAGGCCTATTTTTAGGACAAACTTGTAGTTACTGTAGCTCTCAAATACGAGTGAATATAACAGCTCAAATTTAAGTTCCATCGTATTTGCCGTAATAAAATTATATATTTTGACATCTCTCACGCCTGTATTACCCAAATGGCAACCTTTTGAGATATTAGCGGTGCTTTAGATTAGTATATTAGGAAGCTGGCATCCTCTCCTTCTGTTTATCTCTCACCCTCTGATTCCCTCTCCGTTTTTCTTACTCTCTCCCTACCTCCACATACTCTATAGCCCTTCTATCCCCTATACTCTAAGTCGTTGTCAATATCGTCTTCATTCCCCCACTCCAAAACATTACAATTTTTTGCGGCTCAGTTTTCGTGTCGACCTTGATTAACTCTCAACGCCCCTAAAGTCATTTTTAATAAATGTTTTGAAAGTAACAATATACACAATTACGAGGTTCCTAAAATCAGTGAAACACAGTTTTAAACAAACTTACCTTACTGGATAAGACATCTTGATCTAGATATACAATTTAATGTACTATATTGGAGCCCATCTATCATGATTGTTTGGTTTTATAAAACTAAATATTCTAAATACTTCTAAACAATTAAATCTGATAAGAAAGAGGAGTAGGGGGTGAGAGGTAAGAAGAGTTAAGGATCAGAGTTTAACAAGAAGTTTGAAACTGAGAATGTGGGAGTGGTGCATACAATAGATTCTAACTTTGCTAGTGACAAACAAAGGGTTTCTTGAAAACTCATTAAAATTGTTTAAACTTAAATTATTTGAAGCTTCTTTCACTAGTTAAATGCATTTTTATATAATCCAGGCATTTCCTTCTTTCTTCCGTGAATATTTTTGAAATATTCTAACGTCAAAAGTGAATACTTACACCTAATATATCCTCCTAAATACTTAATCATTTGTTCTTAATCCATAAGTTTCTATCTGAATTATTATATCTAATCTAAAATCGTCTCAAGTTATTTAAAACAGTATTCTTTACAATATTCTTCCTTCTAGTAACAGTAATATAAAATCTCAAAAATTATATACAGTGTTCCAATTTCATTTAAATTGGTTCATAAAAAATCATTAATTAAAATAACATACACACGAAATGTTTGTCGGTTACGTTTAATACATAAAGTACCAAAATATAGTCGAGGATTCGTTTCCCCTCCCTTTTTTGTATAAAGCCGAATAACCTCTCACTCATATTGACCTGATAAATATAAAGACGAGAACATAAAATAAAAGTAACCGTAACCCTCGCATAGTAATAGCGTAAGTATCAAAAAGTAAAAAGAGTTGATCAAAAGAGATCTCATAGGAGGGATGAAAAAGAGGGATTTAATCCAAGTGTACATGAAAAATGGGTGTCAGTTGTGGATTTAATTAAGGAAACAAATCTAATAATTAACCATTTGTCATAATAAACTTTTAAAATAAAAAAGGTTATTCAACGAAATATAAGTAATTACTTATTTTGCTCAGTATTTCCATTTACTGATTAGTAATTAATTACTGTTAAGTAAATATTAAGTTTTATTCACCTACCGCAAATAAGAGGGAAAAGTTAAAAAAAAAAAAAAAAAAAAAAAAAAATTAGAATAGTTCTTCTCGAATTATAAACTAACTTACATAAAGAGATTTAGGCAAAATGACGTTTTTATAAGCTTATGTCTATATAAAACAAGCTTTTTAAAAATATTTTGTTTTCGTTTCATGTGAAACTGTAGTTTTGATAAGTGAGGTTTGGATTGAGGGTTGGATAACTTGTTCATTTCACTAGTAATAGTTTGAGTTTCTAGCATTGTTATATTGTTACTAGATTTGAAGCTACTTTCACTGTTTATCACTTCACAGACAATGTATATTATTGTTTATATTCACAAATAAAGGCCCATTATAAGCCACTAAGAGTATGTATACTATATAGTGTAATTCATAACACTTGCCGTAGATCCCAAACTAATTACATCATATAATTCAAATGTTTAGCAGAATAAACACTAAATCAGTTTTAATGGGCATACTGTTGTTTATTTAATAACACATTTCCAATTAGGTTGATAATGAATTCTCTATAGCTTAGAATGTAGAGTTGGATAAATAATGTTTACTCGATTAAAAGCTTTTAATTTGTTTATTGATGCTTTTTATTATTAGCAGTCCCATAAAAATGAAAAATGTCGCTCATACCTCAAAGCATGGGTTTTCAGTGTACACTGAAAATACATGGAATTTTGTAAATAATATGATCAAATAAATTAATGTTACAATCATAACATGTAGCTTAGGTTAGGTTTTTATTAGTGCATTGCTATAAGAACTATGAATATTTGCACAAGTAAGGTAAAACTCTTATATTAAAGTTATAATTGAGGTTTATAATAATTAGAGGTTTTAGGTGTATTGTTTTTACTTACCTGAACCTTGTCTTTACTACGTTATGATATTAATTTTCAGTTGTATATAGAAAAGAAAAACTTGTATATACCGTGGGTCATAAACCAATGTATTTCATTGTATCCGATATAATCTAAAGCTATATCCTTTTTGAGTTCTATGTCAAACCAATGCGATTTGTGATTTTGGAAGAGTGTCTATCGTATGTTCAGTGCTCAGTATATTCAATGTATATATCTATGAAAATAAAATCAAAAATGTATGTATATATTAACAATATCCGAGACAAATTTTTTAAACAGTCTCAAAAATATAATGTTTATAGATAGCCTGCAAAGCCCAAAACTCGATTTTATCAATATTTTGCTTCCCTACCATTTATTGGTCACAATTTCTCTAAAAAAAAAAAACTATTAAAGGAGTTATCCGTAAAAAAAAAAGGAAATTAAATAATATCACAAAAACCGTCTTTGGAGTTATGAAGGACTTATTTTTTACAAATCGCCCTCACTTATTTACATTACATTTCAGTGAAATATGAAAATTAATGTTACAAACCAGTGTGTCAATTTACAAAGAATATTACGAAATAACTGATAAGCTACGAAAATGAAATTTGACTCCATTGTACAATTTGCACTCTGTACAAGTTGCTCTGTACAAGTAAAGCAACCTAAAGTTTTAATGTAATATATGATAACAACATTAAAATAAAATATAAAAACACACGGACATTTACATATATATATATTTATATATTATATTATTAGATATTAATTTATACATCACTTCTTATCGTATCGCGACACTTGGGATGCGCATCATATCGATGTCCTAGGACAACTAACGTCTCGTTAGTTGCATAAACTGCATGGTTTATTTAAAAGATTATTGTCTTGGACTTTAATTGCCTTATCGTATATTGTGTTGGAAGAGAGGTTTAGTTGGTCGTTCAGTAAGTTGTGTGAGTCATGCTTAAATGTCCGTGTGTTTTTATATTTTATTTTAATGCTGTTAATGATCACAACTGAGTGAATAGAACTCTGAAGATGGAGCAGATGCTTTGAAACGCGTTAGTGTCTAAAAAAGAAGTCACCTGGCGGAAACCATAAATATAAGGTAATTCAATTGTTAGTTAAAACAATAGTGACTTGGTTACTAGCAACATGATTCTTAATATATTTATTTATGTATATGCCAATACCGAAATAGAAAGCTCCAAAGGTCAGTACCCGGCAGGCCATAAATCGTCAAGACATGAAAGGATTGACGGACATAAAAAAATGTTTCAACAGGGAAACAACGCACCCAAACCGCCACACAAGATCCATCAAAATTAAGCTTTTAATACCGAAACAAATTGTAACAAGCCAATCAGAGCAAGTGAATCAGTTCTGAAATAACGTCCAAGAATTAAAACTAGCCAATGGAAGAAGAGCATCATGACGCTGTTTTAAAAAGAGGAGAACTTATAAATAAGGGTAAAAGGGAGGACACGAGGTTCTTTTTAGGTATTTTGGTTCCGACGTCGTATTAGAAGGTTGTTCCGGGGAAGTGTTTCTCCTGATCGAAAGAGTTAAGTGTTTGTGAAGGACTTTGCCTATCCTTTTCGTCGTTTTCCTTTTTTAATAGAACTGTTAAGTTTATAAAAGTCAATAAAAAGTTATCCGTCGTTTTAAAAACTAAAAGAATCATCGTATTAAAGTATAAGAAGTCTTCGTGGTCGTTAAGTGAGATAAGTGTGAAGTTTAAGGAGTCATCGTCGTATTAAAGTTAAATCAGTGAGAAGAAGTATCGCCGTAAGAATTAAAAGCATCATCGTCGCAAGAGTGAGTGAAGAAAGGTGTAACCCGCGATTGGGATCATCTACGGGAGAGGCAAACCATCCAACCATCACGCAATCTTCGAGAGAACCACGGAACGAGAACAACCAAAAAAAAACTGGAAAGGAACACGTCAATTGATAAGTAGAACTTAAAGGACAATACATTTTATAAATTACCACCAAATTTTGTTTTTTGTAATAATAAAATAAATTATAGCCACCTAAGAACCAACGAACCCCAATAGAGATTTAAATTAAATTCAAGTAAATAACCTTCAGTTAGCCGGAGCAAATATTTTATAAAGCTAATTAAAATTAGAGTCAAAATTAAATACAAATTAAATTGATGCATTCTTAAATTCCTTGTTTTAGACTAAGTTGTTTAGGATAAGAATTTATAGTGAAGATGTACCTAGTTTAAGCCGTAGTATAAAATTGTAGAATAAGATATTAATCAGTAACGAAAACATTAAGACACAGGCATCATAAGACGGCTTGATGTAAATAGGTTATTTTTATTTATACAATATTCTCACTATATTTGATTTTAATTTCTAACTTTAAAAACTAACTCTAAAAATCATTTTAAAAGATAGAATGAAATAAAAACGAAAGGTTACATAACAGGGGCATGGGGCTTTATTTTGTTTTAAAAAAAACCTAAATTCTGAGGTAATCCTAAGATTTTGAAAAGGATGATTTGGGATCACGTTTGTGAGAAAATTCACCATTATTTTCTCTGTCAATTATGTTTTATCGATGAGTCAATAATTTTTTTACAAAAGTCTTTAAAGAGTAATCTTTCTGACAAAAAACACTCTTACAACGCAATCAGACAGTCTCTATTATATTTGAGCTCTAAAGAGTACTACGTACGTCCGTAAATTTGACTAAATCCATTCTTTTACGCAATCAGACAGTCTCTGTTATGTTTGTGTTTTATATAGAATAAGAAGGGATTCATTATGTTGTTTAACATAATCAAGCTTTATTTGTTATGTGGAAGCTTTAGATACTAATTCGTCAATCAGATATTTATCGCTTTTGATTTTCATGGAGGAATGCAGCTTAATAAAATAATAAAGATTAAATAATTTAGATTTAATACACAACTAAGGATTTTATATTATTATATTATGTAGGTAAATCCAAGTACGGTTTAAGATAACAATAAATCAAAACAAAATTATACATAAGGGTTTTCCCCGTTTAATATATTGTTTTTCGTTATCTTGTATTGAGCAACACTTGTGGCAACTTCAATCAGCAAAGGAATAAAAAGACACAATATTAAAAAAAAGCTTTATTTATAAGACAATATTCATTGAGTATGTCATCATCTTTAGTTTCTATATTTTCTAATGTACACATACAATTAGACTATGTGGTGGAGCTGTGGAAACGGCCTAACACGTATGTTTTTAGTGCCAAGTTGGGAACAGAAAATGATTTTAATGCTTAGGCACTCTATGGATTGGGGAACAGGTATGAAAACTGAACGTCATCATCATACTTAAGCATCTCACTATTTATTCACCTACCTCTATTTCTCTAAGTAATTTGAGAATCTACTGTATACCACTATGTCCTGAGTTTCACCCTTACCTGAAAGTAGCAGGGTCTCTTGTTCCATTAAATTGGCTCTAGCGCTTTACATTCTATGGCCACGTGTATACCAGTCTCTCCTTCATACAATATAGGCGACACGATACGTCTTTTTAGTCGAGACTACAATTGTCATATGTTTCCTGAGCATTCTTTGCATCTTAGAAATTAAATATGATACTTGTCTTAGCTGATTTTTCCCAAAAGTCAAAGTCTTTACGAAATTGCACTATCTGGGCCGTCAACCAGATTCTTTGCACAACGTTTATCTTTCCACCAAATGTAGTCACAAGACCAGTTTTTATTTCATAGGTAAGATGCGAAGTTCTGAGTTTAATGTATGATATTCTACAGCTAACTCTTGTGACATATTCTACAGTTAACTCTTTGTGGTATTCTACAGTTAACTCTGGACGTATAAGTAGTATAGAAATGTCTGTATTTGCAAAGGTGAGTACTTTATCGATACCAGTTAAACCCTTGTTTCCGGAATTCAACGGTGTAAACTGTATTGTGTTTAGCCTGTCTGTTGAGGCGAGGGCGACGATACCAAACGAGCGCGATTGAACGTTGTAGCCTATCCATTCATTGTTAGTAGCGCTGCACAACTGTTAGAATAACTTAAAATGTTCTTATTCCTGAAATCCAAACCTAAATTTTCCTGATTACATACAGATGTTCAAAGATCTCAGCATCGATCACTGTACATGTAAAATAGTTGAAAAATTAAGATTATATAAATACAGAAAGAAAACACAATATTCCCTGACAAAAAGTTTATTTGTATTATCAAGATGAAGTTTCAATAACCAACTCAAACTCAATATCGTCAACTGATACAAGATCTTTGTGGTGTTTGGCTGTTTGTGTAGATATGAAAACTAAAGATGATAAATATACTTTAGATAAAGATAATAAACTCAATGACTTTAAGTAATTTGACTATTTAGTTACAATTAGTAACAAAGGAATATACCAATGGATCTGTTAATTTGTTTGCCAAATGAAACATTATGGTACTGCATATCCAATACATCACCAGTATATTCTTGCACAAAATGTATTAAAAAACGCCTTTTCGTGTATTAGTTTGTTTATATGCGTAAATGTGTTATATAAAATTGGAAATGTCCAATGAACTCATACTAATAACATGGATAATCCATCATTATTAAATGAATTTATCATTGGATAAATACATATTATGATAGAGTTTATTCGGGCATTTACAATCAATGTTTGTATTTAAACACTAGTACATGAAGTTTCGAGAGTATGAATCAATTTTCGTTATCACGTTAACGCTGAAGATGAAAACATGGTAAAGACTAATCTAAGTTACAGAATATCCGATATTTCAAACATCACGTTTTAAACGTAAGAGTTCCTTCTAATGGGTTGTACACGGCTTTATCTTTTATCCCCACTCTCCGGGGTTAAACGTCAGAGCGATTCATATTTTGCGATGTTAAGAAGCGGCGATCTATACTTTTGTAGAGTTACATATAAATTTGTACGTACACAAATTATAGCATAAAAAAAATCCGAAAACAGTGTATCATGACGTAATATTTTCTAATTATTTCCCACTCAGTTATATTTATTTACTATAATCGAAATCTTCATTATATAAAGTGTCCAAATTATGAATGTAATCCATGTTAATCTTTTACACCATCAAATTCTTCAACACATTTGTAATTATTGATATTAAAGCATTATTTCTATTATCTTGAGTTAAGTAAAGAATCTATTGACTCCGTAACTTGCTTTACAGTGAATTGATTCCATAGGGGTCAATAGTTAGTACGGAGTTTGATACATGTATCTACACCTTTTTCTTGTGTTAGATCCCTCTCTACATTATTTACTATCAGGTCTTTCTTAACCAACTCTTGTTCTTTTTTGATTTTAATGCTATTTGAGTATTCGAGGACTAGGGGTCTTTATGGTATACACTTTTCTTCATTTTTTCATAAGTTGATAACGATCAAGAAATATTTTGCCTTTAATAAAAGAAATAAAAGGAAAATTTCACAAAATACTCATTATTTTCATGAATAGCTAGTGATATGAAGCTGATATCGATATATCAATTGTGCCAATAAACCCAACGTTTAATCAATTGTTAATTACTTTTCAGAACTAACTCAAATCCAAGATTGCAGCCAAAAATTAATAAATGTCGTTAGTATTGGATTGTATACGTATCTATTTCTATCTGTCTGTATTTTAATAATATAATTTTGAGTATATTAGATCTTAATGAGTCTATTATTTTTAGTGTATCTATTCTTGTTCAGGATAATTCGTATTAATAGTTCTAAAAACATTTACGACTTTAATCATAACAGTTCTGAGTGGTGAATAGTATACACCACAGTTATTGTTTTGGTTATTTATTATAACTTAGTAAGGCGTTAGGACCGAGAGATTTTACTGCTTTAAACAACAAGAAAATGAACAAATCTAATTGGCAAAGTTTGAAAGTCAATTACAATGTATTTATTGTCACTAACTCGATTGAACTAACTTTTCTACTTTGCATATTTTAACAAAGACCTTTAACAGCTCTTTTCTCAAAGTGTGAGGTAATTTATGCACCCATTATTATAATTT
Organism: Aphrophora alni; assembly: GCA_963513935.1. Taxonomy (NCBI): domain Eukaryota; kingdom Metazoa; phylum Arthropoda; class Insecta; order Hemiptera; family Aphrophoridae; genus Aphrophora; species Aphrophora alni. The sequence goes on from OY740772.1 coordinate 66,583,669, forward strand.
ATATTTTCATGATGGTTATTCCTGTTAAAAGAAAAATAGAAAATTGATTTTTCTTAGGGTACGCAATAAAATGTATCCCAACCTGTTTCTGTATAACATTTTGAAGTAAAGTCTTAATTCATAGAGGCAGGTGTGTATGATCAATTCTTTACAATTAGTCTTCTTCTGTGTGAGATGTTTTTCTACTAAAACGTCTCTATTTTATGTCAAGTTATCCATCACAGTTGTGTTTCATTAATCTGATAAAAAATGTCGGTTGCAATTTCTTCCACAGTAAAAATCAATCAGATTCAGTTCAGGTGTCTTCAAAGTTTCTGACTGAACTTCATTCTATAAAGAATTTTTTTCTTCATGAAAATGAACCAACAGTAAGTTTTTGTTATGTTTTTTAATAGGTAAATTTATCGTAAGTTTCAAGCCATTTTAACTGGTGATCAAAAATATGATATGAAAGTATTTCTTATTTTAATTACTTTTTTAAATATTGGTATTAATGGTTTGATTTTTATAAAACATTTTTTTTCTAGAGAATGATAATTCCGACTAATGCTGCTAAACTTAGAAACATCCTCCTTTTATAATAATTGACTTACTTATTTAAGTTATACTGAATAAGTAATAACAACACTGAGATTCCACAAAAAATATTGCAAGTTCTATGTTTGCTTTTTATCTCTAAAGTCTTTTCAAGACGTCGTTAAATTTCTCTATTTAAATAAAACCATTATCTCCGTTTCGTTACAACTATTGAAGTACTAAAGGAATTTCTTTTTTCTTATGAGCATAAATAAATCGTAGGATCTTTGATTACAATTTCAGATCTCTATAGTTACATGTATGGGAAACATAAAAATTATTAATGATATTAATACTAGACTATAGATCCTTTTTAAATGGTGTCCGACTTGAGTTTGAGAATATGATGAAGTTATCTCTAGTAAAGATCTTTGAGAGGTCACCATTCAGTCAACCTCGATAGATGCAGATCCTTGAAGGAAATGGAGATGGATAAGATACACTATCCGTAACTACTGCATTAGAACCCGAAAGGAAGTTGTATATATTACCTAGAAGAAGATGGTTACTGTCAATAAGACTTGAAAGCATGAAAGTTCCTAACACAGAACAAAAGAAACTGGAGCAGTTTTGTCAAGCCAACGTATTCCAACTGAACATTATTACAGTATTTAAAAGAAATAAGCCTTACAAAGACAAAAATATAATTAGTTTGCCTTATGATAAAAATATACAATTAAATATTAAATTGATTTATTTCTAATTACTTTGTTATTAATAAATTATATTTGTGTTCTAATTTGAAAGGAGATAAAATCCTTTTTAAAGTTAAATAAGATAATGATTTATTTTTGGAGGACATTCTTCTTCGCAAACTATATCCTTACTTATGACGTTAGTCCTACCTCTCTTGATTTAATGGAAAATATTTGTGTCGTGATTCTGTTAAAGTTAAATTTGCAATTGATAAGTTTGTATCACAAAACTAGTTCAAAGAACTTGGAAAGCCGGCGCACCTAAGTGCTTTTCGGCAACACCACCGACTAATACTAACACGAAAAGAAGGAGGGGGAATTACCAACTCTTATAGCAGCACCACGAAACCTCATCTCAACACACACTCTCGGAGGTGTAAACCTCCGACAATTTAACGTGCTATTGTGCTCGCGTGGTACCATTTTAAGATGTGGCTGATTGTTCAGCTTTGCCCCAATGCCCATAAAGGTCGCGGGACCTTGATCATGACGAAGCCCCAAGCTTGAATCACTACGGTTTTAGCTTCCCTTCAGGTTTAGCCTGAAACTTGAAGGAAGACTCCAGATAGGCGGGTATTCCAAACCCCATGATATATTACTCATAGCTTTATGTAACATCTCTCTATTTATGGTTTCAAAAACCGATTGGAAATGTATGGGTACATAGCTACCCTACATTGCAATGGGTTTTTCCTTTTCTTGGAGCTGTTTTGAGATGAAAATTTTGTCAGTTGTTGACTTGTGTTTAGTGAAGCCTCATTGGTAGTCTTTTATAGTTTTCATGAGACAGTGATCATATTACAAAACGCTAATAGCCTGTAATAATGGTTGAATATCCCCCTAACCACAATCATTAGGAACAATAAATAAAACACAATTATTGTACTAATTGTACTTTATTTAGTTTATTACTCTAAATGCCCTAATGTACATTTCGATAACATGGTTATCCTCATCCGAGGGTCTTGCTTCAAAACTATAACTACATCTAAACTAACACTTCTACTTGTGAAATAGAACTAAACCTAAAACTACATAAAATAATTTAAGTAAAATCCCTCCCACTCCACAGATCAGTTAAAGATCGGTCATAGACTGTTGAATGCGTAACTTTTCAATTTTGGTTCACTGATTTCGTTCAAACATTAGTGAAATGTTAATACTAATAACCTAAACACTTGTGAGAAATTGGAATTAAAGAAATATTTGATTCAGGAATAATTGGCACAGAACAGAGCGGTACCTTAACCCCGTCATTTAGGACAAACTTATTATACCTGTACAAATCCAAACAGAAAACATATTACCATTTTAAGAGAATACTAATATTCTACTGGAGTTTGATAAACAACTTCTTGGCGAAAATCAGCCGGTATAAAATTAGGAAAAATTTTAAATGGTGAAACTTTACACAATAATGCACCTTGAGAAGGTAAAGTAGATGGCGTTATAAAAAAGAAAGATACAGAATATAGTAATGATTCAAATGAAAAATCAAACAGACTTAAAGAGTTGAAAGAAAACTACCTTCACGTATACTTTTTGGTGATAAATGTCGCTATAAATGCCGTATAATGTTTCAGGAAAAATGAGACATCAAATGCTCTTTGAGTTTTGAAAGTATGATTTCAAAGAAAAGCCTAACTTCATCATACAGTCTATTACAAAATTTCCAATAAGAAGACATCGTGGCGAATCATAAAAAAGAAAACTAATTTAGCTATATATTAAAGACAAAGTGAAGAAGTGAGGGTGTACAAGTGGTTTTATCAATACGTTAGTATTTTCTAAAGACTTAAATAATTGTCATTTATGGTAAAATTACGATAATTGAAATGACATATTGTTCTACAGACAGAATAGGTAAACATTCTACTCCTAAAAAGTTTGACAAGAGCAATATTAAAAATCATATAGAGATATAACCAAGTATTGCTCACTACAGAAGGGAGCACGCGACAAAACCACGATACCGACCAAATGATGTGAACATTCAAAGAATGTGTGATGATTTTAGTCAATTTGTAAAAATCTTGTGACTCTTCTTATGATTTGTATGGAAAGGTTGATAGTGAGTTGAACATTTCATTTACGAAATTTAGTCACTAAGAATATGGCATTTGCTTCAAGTTTAAGGAACATGCCGGAGACCACAATCAGGAGAATTGATCCCCAGAATGTGATAACTTTATGATTGGCAGTGTCACATTGAAGAGGCTGAAAAATAAAAGAGACATAAAGAACATGCTAGGCTGCAATCTTCCTCTGATACATACACTTTTGTGCTGATTTGAAAAAGTTAATAATGTTGTATAGAATAGATTCTTTCAAAGAAGTTGTTTTTACTCGAAGGATGTAATCCTCTCAATATCAAACAGAAGCTTAAAACTCTTCCAGTATCAATGCACGAGCCAATAAGTGGGAAAAGAAAAAGAAACAAAAATATAATAAATAATTTATTCATATTTGTATCATTTAGGAGAAGTAAAAAATATTTTTATTTAGCTTGACAACAGCTTAGATCAAAACAAAAATTGGACTCTTTTTAGCTCTTTGTTTATCTTGTAAATTATTCCTAAGATATTTCTGTAGAGTGAATCGAAATTTTTTACTTTGAATCAGGTAACACTTTTATTGCAGCAAATTCTTTCACTTATTAGGTTGAGTTTTCTATGAAGTACAGTAGAAAAGATTACATTTCCAGGATTTTTTTAAGAGCGTGCAAAAAGTCATCTCGGGGAAAATAAACAGTATAGTACCAAGCCGTGAGGACATATAGCATGGATAGAATGCACTTCTAAACAAAACTTAAGTTGAAGTGCAATACGATTTTAACAATACGCCTTATCTCAGGGTCATTTTTAAAGTAACTGCTGAACGAGAAGCTAATTCATCTCTTTTATATGCTAACGAATTTCAACAAATTAGTTCGAAAGTGTTGAACTTCTTACAAGCCGAGTTCATCGCTAACTTAACATTGCTCGAAAAAATAGGCAAAGTACGAGGATTTAATAAAAAAAAGCTATGCCCTTTCATGGCATCTAACCGCTATAAATTTTAATTGAGTCTTCTAGACTCCGAAAAAAGCCATACTTACTATATGATGACTAATAAAACACTGATTCAAAACAAATTCCATGTATGTAAATCAATTTGAACTGAATTATATTACCGAGAATTATTTGCTGTGTTCTTTTCCCCCATGAATTAAAAATTACAACAGTAGTTTAACATGAAGTTATTATTTAGGTAAAGGTAATACTACTTATAAATATGACAATTTTTCATTAAAATCCCTAAATTTCATGTAGTTTATTTTATTTAATTGTCTGTGGTTTTATCTGAGTGTGTACATATAAAAAGACTTATTGTTCGAACATAAAAGTGAATATTTTAAGAAATGTTATTGATGTAAACCCCTTTGCTAAATAAAGTTTAGAGTTAACAATGTAAGTAGCTAGTTGTGTTGCATATAAACCGTGACATGTGTCTAAAGTTTTACCTCTATGATTTGTTTGTGTATCCATGACTACTGTAACAATGCGACGGTTACACACCACAGATTAGTCTGATCTATGTGACGTCATCACTCCCTGTATTGTTCAGATAAATTCCCATCTCATGTACTGTTAGTACAAATTTCTTTTTAATTTTGTTTCTCAAAGTTGTTCTGCTATTTAAATAATTTCCATCCTTACTTAACTGTCATCTATATACATTATATAAAAAATGCAGTTATTTTAATAATACTCCTAAAATAAATAACTTTTTGTCACTAATGGTTATGATCAAAATTCTCTAAACTTAGAACATTTAAATCCAACATTTCATTTTACAATCTTATTTTATTCTTCTAAAACATTTAATTATACGTATATTAATTTTAAAGAAATGTATAAATGCTTTAATCTAAAACTTATAACCTTTAATCTAAATTATTTTAATAACCAACATACTTATTTCACCTTTATTATTGTTTTACGGTTAATTGTAGTTTTCAAATCATTCCCTTTGTTGATACAAACTGAAATCAGTTTTGTGTACGTTTATATAAATACAACAAAAATTCTCGTCACAGTATCGATTTCATGTATGCACTTCACATGAGCTTCCACAAATAAAGTTGTTTGTATGTATAATACAAATAATTTACGACAGTTTTACTAATATCACAGGTAAGTTTTTAGTGTTAAATATCTGATTTGTTTTGTGCATAACAAGATATGTTTTGTGCAGTGTTTATATTAGCAAAGTGTTAGATATATGACGACACATATCGTGTTTTATGTTTATTATTTATTTAAGTTTTATGGTTTTTTTTTACGAATTAACCTGGTTGTTACTTCTAGAAATTTATCGTATTACATATAAGTATATACCGAATGTCCCCAAAAATGGACTGTAATTAATTTTCAGATTATGTGGCCGACATCTAAAAAAAACAGTCAAATAACATTGTTGAATTCCGTTTCATTATTCATTTAACTGGATTTTGTTCTTTTACAAAAGAGAATGTACTACACTGATTTCTTAATGCATAATAATATAATAAAATATACATATATTACAAGAACATTGCTATATTTATATATCTTATATGCTACTAAAACTAATTTGTAAAACTGAATGAGCCTGCTATTTAGATAAACTGTTTAAAAAACACAAGTATTACAACACTGTTACATTTTAAGAGAGAGTGTTAATAAAGTCCTCCTCTTCATTGCACACTTTACAAATTAAGGAACCAGTGAGGTTGAATTTATAAAAAGATATTACTCTGTGACAAGAAATTTAAATCTTGTTCTTGTTATAAATTTCGTAATTAGTGATGTTTTTCTACATAGTCAAGCCATTAGGTGATTTGTGGATTTCAAAAGACTGCGGCCTAGTGTTCTCTTGTTTACATATTTCGGTCCATCTGAAGGGACTGAATCATGTAAGGCCTGGGATTGTATGCAATTCCTGCTATTCGGTCTGTTATTTCATTTGATGAAATGACGCAGTCACCAAAAAGTAATTGAAACGAAAGTTTTGAAGCCCTGCTAGAAATTCTGTCCTACAAAAATAGTAATAAATAGGCCTTTATTTCGTTAATGCTTGTAACGAGGATTTTGAGTCTGAGAAGGCAAAATTGTTTTTTGTATTATGTATAGTTTTGGAGTGCACCATTGCAGCAGTTATGTCTAGGACTTCTGAGTCCATAGATAACTGAGAAGCTGAGACGCAATACCGATAATCCGTCTTCAAGAGAAAGAATCCATCGCCTGCCCCAACTTTATATTTATTTAAGTTTTCATCTTTATATGTGTAAATAATAATTGTGATATTCAAATATCAATTAATTGTAGTAATTGTACTTCTTTTTTAATGAAATACGAAATAAAATGTCTCTTCAAAAATAGTTTTAAGATTTCCTTAACTAACGTAGACCCGAACATTATATTCAATTAGAACACGAACTCCAAATAAAAGGGGATGAGTTACACTTCCAGTAAAGACATTAAAACATCAGCCTAGTATAACACTAACTTGAAAAATATCTATAAAATATGGAAACACCTCTCACATAATAAAAAGAGAGAACATATTGTGATAATATTATTTTTGTTTTTCTTAAAATCGATAAAGCAATTCTAACAAAATTATTCTGAAATGTAACACGTGACGTCATAAAAAGCGTACATTCAGCCACCTATCTAAAATATATAATATTCCCGAGTTATGTGGAGTTGAGAAACGTTATGTCACACCTCAAAAATCATTTTTATTTTTTCCGTAGATATATCCACTTTGAGGTGTACTTGAACCTTAATAAAATATTTGAGACTGCCGTATGTCTGCATTTGTTCAATGTTATACAGCCAAATTAATCTTTCTCACACACTCATCACGCTAAAAATCTTTCAAGTTCAAAATTTTGGGGAAATCTCCATAAGACCATTATTACTAACAATTGCGATATTTTTCAGTATCAGAACTAACGGTTTTTATTTTGCTAAATTTTAGCCTCTCTAAAGACCCAAAACAATATTAGTTGCTGTATTTATACAATTCCGGTTCAGGGATTACTTGTTTAAAACGAAAAATGAATAACAGGCTTCGACGTAAAAATTGAAATATCGTGAAAAATTATATCCAATTTTAGTGAAGATTTATTTTCATTAACGATTACCACCATTAGAGACTATATATTACAAAAACTGTATTGATATTGTTAGAAAATTGGTATTCCAATTTTGGGAATAACAGAATTTGGAGTATTGGCTTTGATGGAGTTACCCTCCAAAATTTGAGAATAATTAGTGTTTAGTCTTGTGTATAAAGAGTTTGTGAAATGATGGTTTACCATAGACTAAGCTTAGTAATCGTCACAAATATTTTGTCTGATGTTCACGTTTCAAGACACGGAAGAATTGATTTTCGAAATGCCGTTCGTTTAACAGTAAAGTCATATATTACCTCATACACAATAATTTACGAGTCATAATTTTTTTTTTTCAAAATTTTTGAACCAGTTATTAGTTAAATTAGTACAGTAGATTAGATAAGTAAGAATATTACAAACGTTTAGAAATATTGAATGCTAATAATAGTCCAATAGTATGAAACTAAGTTATTCCAGTAATGTAGTTAGTTACAAATACCAATGTTTTGTCGCTATTCTTGAAACTATTAGAGAGTTAATGCAATTCTGCTTTTAATGTTTGTTCATAAAACATTCTGTAAATTACCATATCACTGTAAAAACTGTGCAATAGAAGTTATATTTCCCGAATATATTACAGTAACTGCAAAAAGTTAGTTTGCATATTGTACGAACAATCATATTCTTTTTCTAAAAATCAAAAATTCAACAGAAAAAAAAGTATGTTTCAGAAATATATATCTGAATTTGTTCTGTAAAATAACGCTATGCAATTATTACTTTTTAAGAAAACACTATTCTTGACATTCTACTGTGGAGGGGGGGGGGGTTTATAAAAAAAGTAACGAATCCCTAGAATATTTTCGTTTATCGCTTCGCCTAGAGGGTGAACCATTAAAAGTGAGCTTGGTTACTAGGGATAGATTTTTAAAGTAATAAAATCAATAATTATAATTTGTATTTCATACTTATTACAATACATAAACATATATATTTCAGAAATTACTAGTTATCATATGGAAGACCACTGAAAACACAATTTACATTTATAATGGGGTGGGGGACTTATAACTGTATCAGTTAATTCTACCAATAATCAATAAGAAATTAGATATTTACTTCGGACAAGACAAACAATAAAATATGCTACAATTATAGTAACAGCAAACTATTGTTGGAAAAATGTTGGAACTTCCTTTTATTTAATTTCCTTTTATTTATATTTTAACAAAAGTTGTTATGGAAGTCATCAAAAGTTAAAGTCATCAATTTTGTCATTGGTTGTTAATTTAAAAAAAAAAAAAAAAAAAAAAAAAAAAACTGTTTACAGATAAAAAGTAATCATTAAATTTGTTAATTGACTCTAAATAGGAAAGTATTGATATTTGAGCAAATTAATTTGTAACACGAAACACTTACACGAACGAAACGAATTAACAACACATCCAGATTTATGAAGCTCGCAAAGGCCTAGCTGAAAGTATTGATATACCCAATTAAGTGGTTCAGAAAATTTGTGTTTAAAATATTTAGAACAAACTTACCCCACTGGTAGACCCCCTTGATCTACCAATACAATTTATCATTTTCTATATGGTCCGAGATCCAGCCTTGTCATCGTATTTAGACGATCTACTTGCATTACACTGTATGATCGGACTTTGTAAGTACCATAATAAGAGCTCATCAATTTGTTTATACAGGATGGGGGAGAATTGATTAGACGATTTAAAAATGGGGCTGAAAACGCCATTTTTATTGAAGAAAAATGTATCAACCTACCAATCTGTTTGTCAGTCAATAACAGTTTTTGTGTGCCGAGAAAATTCCACAAATACTACTGTATCTAAAAAACAAATATCGAATTGTTTTATGATTACTATTTGATTTCTATTGATAGTGTAGAGATGAAAAGGTATAAAAACATATACGACTTTGGAGATTATCATTTTACAAAATGATAATTTTCAGGTTTATAATAAAATTAATGATTTTAAATTAATTTCTGTTAAGTTCGTGGCCAAAAGTTTACCTAAAGTTAAGAAAGTCAAATACATTTTTCTTTATTGAATTTTCCCTCGTGTATTTCTAATGGGAGATTAGTTGGTACGGAATTGTAATGCCCTAAGTAATTATGCTACTAACTGTTCTTTTTCGTTTTATGCCAAATATTCCTGTACCTTCATTTTTATATACTCAGAATTTGCCAGAATGGTATGGGTCAGTAAACTTCTCATTTCATAATAAAAATTAACTAAATTATTACGGCCTTTTTCATTTATTTGGGTCTTCTTAAAAGTCATGAGAGACTACGTTTCCAATAGCTAATACAAATATTGCTAAAGTATTGACTTTTAAAAAACTGATCTTATCAGTGAAATTATTCACTAGAACAATAGATACCTATCACAATAAAATACACTCAAAGCTTATATAATAACAGGTGTAATACTATTGAACCATTATACGTATAATATGTGTTTCGTATTTGAGACAATGAACGTCACTGCAAAGTGATTATGTAAATCTGTCAGTTTAAAGCAAGTTGAAGACAAAACTTGGAAAATTACTTTGAAACTAAGATCATAAATTAACCCTTTCTGAATTGAATATCCAGAGTGTTCCATTATATCGCTTCCCCAACGCCAGCTCTGGAACAATAAGTTTTACAAAGTACTTAAAAACAGATCACTTATTAACAGTACCAATAAACTTGGTACTTACTAACTGTGTTAATAACTTTAACAAATGTTTTTTACAAATTTTTTAGAAAAGATGTTTGCGATAAAATTACATGTTTTTAAGTAATAGCATTTTAGTAAGATAATACGTATTTGAAATTGTTTCTAAAACAATATTTTGTTTACTTTGAAGCTACAATATTGCAGTTAATAACTGCCTTTACGAAATATTAAGGTCTTCATAGAATTTAGAAGTTAGCTTTAGTGGCTCCATGTAAGTAACATTCTGTCAAGTTTGGTTAGTTGTATTGTTTTCTCTAACATTGGTTTCTAATCCAGTTCTAAAATAAAAACCTTTTGTGAAAGAACTTTAATAGTGTTCATTTTCTTCTTAGTAAGATGTAGATTTTTATAAAACAATCAATTGTAAAGAAAGATAAAAAATATCCAGATATTTTTTATAAACAAATATATTGCGTAGTACGTTTTGTTTCTACTTTGACAAATCAATGAGTGATTGTTTTTAAATAATTAAAATGTTTGTTTACATAACCAATCCCAAATGAAGTTTCTCTAAAGATGCCCTTAATATACTATTTAGACTATGTAATAATTTTATATCTCGTTTTCATGTTCTAGGTTTATCACTCGATAACAAAGGTTAACTTGTACTCTAGAAACCTTTTGAATTTGTTTTTATAAACATAAATGGTGGAAAATATTCGAATAAATCATATTAAAATATCTTTATGTTTAATATATATTCTCTCCTGAATTTTTATCGCACTATGATTATCAAAGCTTTTCAATTTTAAATGTAACTAATATTAAATTTCATAGACTTCATATTGTGTTCTTTTCTTCCTTTTTTATGAGCCGATTATAACGGGAAGGTTTTACACTGTTAAACGGTAAGTGGTGAAAATAGGCAAACTGTTATTTACGCAAAGGTAACCTTGCATGTGAATAAACGGAAAGACATGGAATTGCATCCAAAGTCAAAATCGCCATGATAAAACAAGTAACTATATTGCACAATTGGCGTCTTATTCAGTGTCCGTACTTTTTTTTAAATTTTATATTTATTTGATAATGGAATTATCAGGAAATATTTTACTTAGAAACATATTAAAGACAGAACGTTATTTGAAGTCGAAAGTTAGTAATTAAAAAATACAAATGGAATCAGAAGTGATTATTGATAACATTTTGGAGAACCGTGAATGTTAGTACCAACAACCTTTTCCCTAAACTTAATGTAAAATAATATATAATTCAGGTGTAATCAAATGACAAATATAGTAACGTCATCTCCGTCGCAGGTGTCCTTGAAATGTGTATGATTAAACATTTTTTGTAAAGTTTTTTTTTTTGGTATTGTGATTATTTATACGCATGATAAATAAAATTGTTTGTCATTTTTTCACACCATAAGCTTACACCAATCTGCTGATTTCCTAACTCTACACTTATAAAATTCTTTGTTCTCCACATAACAATATGACAAAGATTTGTTCATCCTTGACGGACAAAACTTCGATGCAAGTAACTCCTACAGGAACAAGTTTACACTTTACCCTGTTAGGAGTTAAATATAAGATTGTTTAAATGGTTAAGTTACGTTTCTTTCTATACGCTAAACCCCGACAACAGCTACCAGTGCATAAGGAATAATTGCGACACGATTTAAAAAGTTAGGAAACTGCCGAGCTTACACCTTCAAATACGCCACACATCACTCAAAGATAAAATCTGGGCTTGGGAAAAATCGAGGGCAATCAATCAAAGAACGAACCCGAATGTCATGGTGATGAGAAGGCTCTAGATAAATAAGAACCATGAAGGACCACAGTCGGGGCACCGTTAAGCTCCAGCAACATAGGTAAGCTAGCTTCGTGTGTATTTTTTTCTTTAATTAACTTCCTATAGAAGAGAGAGTAATTTGGTACAACATTAGTTTCGCCCTGGGTTAAATATAATAAAACATTGTAGTCACTTATATAAATTAACAACCGAATGTCATTTAATGAACCACGAACACATTGATCCGTCCTACAACAACAATTTACTACAGTAATATTGCTAAGGTTTACACTCCATTAACACTTTAAAATATTATAAGAAAAATTAAATGTGTCAAAAATGTATCAAAATATATAATATATAATATAAAGATTTTTATACAATTACACTCTCATAAATAAACTACTATTACTTTTTCGATGTGTTTTTGAAAGCAAAGCTATTTATATTGCTCATATTCAACTAATACTCATTTCACGGTATGTGACCTAGTTTATTTAACTGTGATTAGGAGTGTATCAAGAGAAATTATTGTAAATATAATCTATAATGATTTCCAGAACGTTTTAAACATAGACTTTCTCTGTTTAGGATATTATTTAAAAATATTTTCATATTTGTAGTCGTAGAGAAGGGATTGCACCGTTACATGTAGAATTTAAAGCAAGAAACTCTCATCTAATTTAGTGTGTTATAATTTGAATAACACACGACAGATGCAGTATGAACGAAATTGTTTTAAATTACTGCCTATTTTAAATTTCAATAGGGTTTTGTGTAAGACCCCTATAACAATTATTTTCATTTGCCTATGTTAATTTTGGTGCCGCTATCCTGTTTATGTACAGAATACAACAGTAACAACAACGACAAAAATGATAACCACAATAACGACAATGAAGACTGGCAGACAGCACGTCAAAAAACTTCTCTTTTTTTTGGTTTCCAGAGGCCAAAAGATGAGTCAAAAAGGGAGTTCTTGATTTTTGTGGTTACAAGAATATACCTCGTGTACTGGATAAGTATGATCTACTCTAACCTGTTCCAGAAATCTGATTCTCATTTCTCGGTCACAGTTCCATGTCACGTGTCAAGTGCTACAGTTTTCCTTTTTTCAATATAGAAGTGTTCTAACAACATGTTATCTCAGAATTTTAAAACTAATTTCAGATTTATGTATACGTGAGTGATTACTTATTTAATTATAGTTACTTATCTTCTGTTGAATTATCCATTTTTAGAAAAAAGAATGTGAAAGCTCATCAAGTAAAACATGTAATCCAACATTTTTCTGGTTGGAATGGTTGTAATAATATCAGGGATAAAGTCATATTAAGTCGAATTTTATTGAATTGTAAATTAATGCTCTGATTTCCATTTACCCGACCTCTAACTGCGAGGGATACAACTTAATTTTCATTACAAGATAAATTTGATTAAAAAAATTGAGTTGTCCAATTCCTAAACGTTTCTTGTCCACTTTGTAAAAATTTTGGTAAATCTCTCGTTTTATACAAAATGTTATTTTTACACTTAAATATAAGTAAATAATACTTCGTAACATATAAAGACATGAACACATAAAATAGCACAGAACAGCTGAATATATCATATTTAGCTTATTATTTGTAAAATAAAGTTGGACCGGAGATATTTTGGAACTGTACTAAGGACAAGAGAAGTTTTGGAACTGTACTAAGGACAATAGAAGTTTTGGAACTGAACTAAAGACAAGAAACGTTTTGGAACTGTACTAAGGACAAGAGACAGTTTGGAACTGAACTAAGGACAAGAAACGTTTTGGAACTGTACTAAGGACAATATACGTTTTGAAACAGTACTAAGGACAAGAGAAGTTTTAAAACTGAACTAAGGACAAGAAACGTTTTGGAACTGTAATAAGGACAAGAGACAGTTTGGAACTGAACTAAGGACAAGAAACGTTTTGGAACTGTACTAAGGACAATATACGTTTTGAAACAGTACTAAGGACAATAGAAGTTTTGGAACTGAACTAAAGACAAGAAACGTTTTGGAACAGTACTAAGGACAAGAGAAGTTTTGGAACTGAACTAAAGACAAGAAACGTTTTGGAACTGTACTAAGGACAAGAGACAGTTTAGAACTGAACTAAGGACAAGAAACGTTTTGGAACTGTACTAAGGACAATATACGTTTTGAAACAGTACTAAGGACAAGAGAAGTTTTGGAACTGAACTAAGGACAAGAAACGTTTTGGAACTGTACTAAGGACAAGAGACGTTTTGGAACAGTACTAAGGACAAGAGAAGTTTTGGAACTGAACTAAGGACAAGAAACGTTTTGAAACAGTACTAAGGACAAGAGAAGTTTTGGAACTGAACTAAAGACAAGAAACGTTTTGGAACTGTACTAATGACAAGAGACAGTTTGGAACTGAACTAAGGACAAGAAACGTTTTGGAACTGTACTAAGGACAATATACGTTTTGAAACAGTACTAAGGACAATAGAAGTTTTGGAACTGAACTAAAGACAAGAAACGTTTTGGAACTGTACTAAGGACAAGAGACAGTTTGGAACTGAACTAAGGACAAGAAACGTTTTGGAACTGTACTAAGGACAATATACGTTTTGAAACAGTACTAAGGACAAGAGAAGTTTTGGAACTGAACTAAGGACAAGAAACGTTTTGGAACTGTACTAAGGACAAGAGACGTTTTGGAACAGTACTAAGGACAAGAGAAGTTTTGGAACTGAACTAAAGACAAGAAACGTTTTGGAACTGTACTAAGGACAAGAGACAGTTTGGAACTGAACTAAGGACAAGAAACGTTTTGGAACTGTACTAAGGACAATATACGTTTTGAAACAGTACTAAGGACAAGAGAAGTTTTGGAACTGAACTAAGGACAAGAAACGTTTTGGAACAGTACTAAGCACAAGAGACGTTTTGGAACAGTACGAAATGGACAAGAGACTCTTTCTTTCCATAAGCAGGACCAACACATTATTTTATTTATGTACATGATTAAAAACATACTTTTATTGGTTAAAACAAATAAAACTGGATAAGGTGAAAATCATTAGTAATAACAAACAAATTTTAACATTTTAACATAATAAATATAAATTATTTCTCAATAGTCTCAACTTTTAGCACATTGATATTATAGTTAAACAATAATATGATCAATATCTTCCAATGACCATCTTATTCTTCGTTTTCAGACTTTTTTTTGGAATTTGTACATCATTCACAATATATTTCGCAGAAACAGACATCAGGTTTTTCGTTCTATCCGTTACCAAAGTGCAGTTGAAATGGTAAGTCGTTTTTTTTAGCAGGTGTTACAGCTATTCCAGCTTTAACATTTGGAATAGTATCATTATTAATTTACATCCAATGTTGGCTTCAAAATCTTTTTTTTTGCAGATCTATTATTAAACATGTAAGCTGCTTCGTGTGATTATAAATCGTTTGCTGGGTACAAAACGAAAGTGCCACTTACCTAGTGATTCGTCACTTTTCGTGCTGGTGTTTTCCAGTCAAAAACTTCAAAGTAAGTAGAAATTTTCAAAATAGCTCTATGCCTTTCAAAAACATTAAAATAATCCTTCATGCTGTATTATTGTTACAATTATTTTTAAATCTTTTTCAATTAGGCCAAATACTCGATTGGGGAGCAAGTACGAGTGGCTTGCAATTTGATAAAAGAGCTTGATTCATTTTGCGTTCTCAATGACACTGCTTGTTAACCAACACATCAGCATGAAAGTGAATACAGAGTTCTTGTTTAGCCACCAGCCTCGTCCTTCAAGAGCAGTTTATGCTACTATGAGAAGCAATAAGATCACAGGGCAATATATGTAGTTGTAGATAAAATAGGATTTATTACAACATGTTATCCTATTACCAACCTCTAACTAAATACTAGTCGATTAACTTAAATGTGTTTTCCAGTTTCATAGAAACACATAGACTGAGGGGTAGGACAGAAAATATTTCAGTTTAATCTTACTTTGGTTATAGTATCGAATGTCCCGTATTATCTTTGCACTACTTACGGACACTGTAAGAAAGAGAGGCAGTGTTTATATCCTCCAAGACCGTGTATTGTTAGTAGCTGAAAGGAAAAAACCAGAACTACATCCTGAGCCTAATTCCAATGAAGAAAGAGCGTGTATTTCTGCAAAAATTACTAATATGTAAAGAGATTATTGTTAGTTGGTTTTTCGTTGATAGTTATGTAAATACATAGAACCCCATTGACCGGTAACAATAAAAGGCGTTTTGCTGAGTGTGACTGGGCCATATGGTATTTTCGCTGTAGGTTGTAGAAGAAACTATTAGGTTAATTCTCTTCAAAATGAAATAAATATCTACAAACTGTGTATATTATTATAAAATCATGCACCGTAGATCCTATTTGACATAAGAAAATTATTTAATGTTGAAATAAATCAAAACAAGACATATTTATGCCTAATAAAATAGTGTTTTGACTATTCTTCACATTCGTCCATAGAAGATCTAGAAAAGGACAGTTTCAGATATATGGGAGTACTAATTATTATTGTTTTTATTTTCCCCATGTCACTTATTACTAGACGCAACTCTCTGTAATGCCCAACTGAAGTTAATTACCTCATACTGTATATGTGCATTCTGGTTAGAACCACTAATGCATCGGTCAAGAAGTAAAAATTGATTTTCTTTGTGCTATCTATACATCTAATCGATACAGCTCAATTTTTAAATGGATGTTTTCAAAGTAAGCAGTACAGTAAGGGTAGCGTTAAGATTATTAAAAAAAATAATAACTGTTTAGAAATACACCCATGCCAAGAAAAACATTACGACTTTCATGCAATACTTAGACTTGTAGGCTGTCAGGTAGCAATGTCCAAGGTAATTGAGGGTTGTAATTTTAAACTACCTTCTTACTGAAATTGCGTATATTTAGCAGAGGCCATGCCACTTCAAAAATTCTTAAGTAGGCAAGTTTCACTGAAGTGCTTTAAAAATTCAAATATTGTGAATCCTAATAAAGTATCCTTTATCAAATAATATGTAGGGTTCGACAAACATTACGTTGTTATTAACAAACTTAAACCTAATTTATATTTATATCGAATCTGGACAACTTTCGAAAATTAACAAATATCGAAAATTATGTTTTAGTTGTTTCTGGTATGCCTTCTAGAGATAACTCACCGAGTCCAGCATTACAAATAGAGGAATCATTCAACTATGATAATTAGAAAAACGTGTCCCGTAATATAAGCTAGTGTAGGAATTTTTCTAGGAAATTAAGTTGAATGCTGTCATGGCTCCAGTTGATGGCCATATTAATATAATAATGAAGAGTACATAATGTTATTTTACAGCACAAAATTGTCATAGAGGTTTCACGTCTCTAGTGAATAAAATTGAGTACATTTATAATTTAAGAAATAATTGTGTACTATTTTACAGAGTCTAAAATTTTTACATAGATATCTAAATACTTTAGGTTTGGCATTGATTAGTATTCATCAAATCATAAATGTAAAAATATAGCCCAAGATATTTTGAAAATGAAGATAGAGAAATATACCCCAAAAGGACGTATGATATGCAAATGGGGTATATTTTCCCTTAAGGGTGGCTGACTTAGCGCGAGGAAACACATGTTCAAGTGAAATACTTAGAGTAGAATAATTTAATAATGTGAAGAATCATTTTGTTGTAACACTTAGTTAGTTAATTTTTTATACAATATATTCGGAGATAAATGAATGTTTTTTGACATATTTTGACTTAAAAATGTATCAAGATTTTGGTCAATCAATATTTTGCCGAAATTTTAACATTAATACTTGAAGGTCATTCGTCCATAACTATCATTTGTTACCGTGACTACGTCCACGGTAGTACTAAATTATATTACTTGTCTTCATTGTAAAATAACCATCTCAAAATTAACTTCAGCGACAGGTGTTTGCTAAAATAAAACAAAACGTATACACAAATGCAATAATAACATTGATACATTAAAGTTTATGTGGCTGACAATTACAAGTGGTTTATACGTGTTTGTAAAGTGTAATGTATGGTATTTGTTAAAGGTTTGGTTTGATCGTATTCAGTTGAACAGCAACTAAAGATGAGATTTATTTCGAAACAGATATCTTGTAAAGATAAGCCAGAAACAATATGTTCTACTTTTAATGAATTTAGCAAAAACTAGTTTAATTAGTTGTATTTAGTGGACCATTAAACGTAGAATTCATAATGATATCCTTTTGCAAGTCCTGTATTATGTGACAAATGTCTCTGTCGGTAGATCGGTTCGAGTTATCCACTCTAAAGCAATTTCAATAAAATTTGTATTTATTATTTTTTTTTTTTTCACAAAAAAATCATTTTATAATTACAACTTTTTACGATACTGCAGATGGGTCTATAATATTCTACTGCAGGTAGTTTGATATTTCTGTTGTGGTTTTCTCCCTTAGTTGAGAATAACCAATTTCAGAGATTTTGAATACTCGGGTTCACTGTTATCAGTTAGGATCTAGTATTTACTGTATTTACTGGCTGTGTAGGAAGAAAAAACTGTCTGTTTTGTGAAGATTGAAAACACCCCATCACCCTTTTCCTTTTTAAACTTTAGCTTGAGAATACTTTTTGTGGTGGTTGATAGGTCGGTTATTGTTACTAATATACTACTTTCTTTTTGTCAGTGTCAATTTTTTCATTTTTATATAATGGTAAAAATAATTTGCTTGATAACTCAATGTACACGCAGCGCAGAATTTGTTCGCCAACTGTGGTGTAATAACTTTAATTTAAGTATCAGTAAAAATAAAATGAGAAATTATACACTACACCAGAGCACTCCCTGGCTTAATCATAACACAACAAAGAAAACAATTTTATAAAACTTAATCCTCCAATCTTAGACTGTGTATACATTAACCTTCCTTGTATATAAGAGAATAAAAACAGAATTCCACATTGCGATACTAATGCAGTGAGTGTGTGTGTACAAAAAAAGAGAGAGAGAGAGAGAGAGAGAGAGAGAGAGAGAGAGAGAGAGAGAGAGAGAGAGAGAGAGAGAGAGAGAGAGAGAGAGAGAGAGAGAGAGAGAGAGAGAGAGAGAGAGAGAGAGAGAGAGAGAGAGAGAGAGAGAGAGAGAGAGAGAGAGAGAGGAGACTGTTTATAAAGTGAAATAATGGTTTTTTATCATTTTTCATTCGAAAAAAACATCATAATCTATAACAAATAGAGCGAACATAATATTACAGTTCCATTTTCATAAAAGTTAAACGTTTGACAGTGTGATAGTAAATGGTGAATTTGTGCTAATGTAATTTATGTAGTAGTTTGTTTTACGTCCTTGCGAGTTTATAAAAATGTATGAAGATATTTGTGTTTTCACATAATAATTAGTTAAATTCAATTTTATCTTTCTTTTCTTTATATTGGACATTTTATTTGCAAACCACAATGTTTAGAAAGAGTAGAATATAAGTATGAGTTTTGAAAATGGTACTGTGTTCAAATAATCATTCATTGTGAATGGTAAAAAATAATAAACAATTTGAATAGAAGCTATGTAACTACTGTCACAATTCCTTTATGTAAATGTCCTTTAATGTAATTGGCATTTATACTGGAGAAAAACACCAACTTTCTGTAGAGATGACATTCAACTTTAGGAAAGTTGGTTGAGAGTCATTAAGGAAGTTTGGTTGGTTGAGTTCAGCATTCAAGTTTTAAAAACCGTATATTAAAGAAATATAAAAGATATGAACTAAACAGGAATCAATAAGATTTTAAGTATATAACATTATAAAAACAGTGTAAAGTATATTTGTAGTAATGAAAAAACAAACACTTGAGAAGAGTTTATATAAATGAAAATGTATGTTCCCAAAAGTAAAAAAAAATATTGTTATCTATATGTTTAAACTTAAATCAATCTAATAAAATGCTAAGGCTGGTATTGAGTAAAAGTAAATTGTTAAAAATATATTAAACTACAGAATCTATATATAAACCAGGATAATATTGTCAACAGCCGTTTGTGTGTTTCTTTGTTACAAAAAGATAAATTAAATTGAATTTTAAAAAATCACTCTAAATTAAAAAAAAGACAATTAAACATTATCTTGCACAAAAACCAGATAAAGTCCGCTAAATAGTATGATGTATTTTTATATATCACAAAAAATGGTTTTTGAATTAGATAAATTAAAAAGAATGATCTATGTACAGTGTACTTGGACCGGATAATATATTATAGGATGTGACACATATTTAGAATTTATTGTCATGTTAAACACAAACGAATACAAAACTTTTGGATTTTGTATAAACTTTGTAAATAGAGAACTACTGAAAACCTTACAATTATATTAAACGATAAAACAGTATGCCTGCTATAAGATAAAATTTTAAACGCTTAAATATTCAGAGTGATCAACTCAAAAAGGGTATTGTTAGGATCTCTAAAACTATAAAAGATACAACATAAAATTAGTGGGATATCATTCCTACATTTTTTATGGAGTTGGAAAAAAATATGCTATACTTAACTTCCAATTAAGTCTTTTTATATAACAACGTGAAGGTAAAATGTTTTGACAGAATATGTAATTTTAAACTTTATTCTTGTATATTTTTTCGTTTATTTACTGATTTTGTAAGGTTGTAAATTTATTTTGTGGCAATTTTTAGCGGGTGATTTTAATTTTATTTGAAGATACTCGAAAATGAAGACTAAAACTTTAAATTAAAATGTATTAAATAATATAATTGCCAATCTTTCAAAGGCTGTAGGTTATAAACGGTGGAGTACATAAAAAAATACCCAAGAACAAAAACTTTTTAATTACACGTTCTTTCCACATGTTTTGAAAAAAAAATGAGTTTAACCATAATTTGGAAAATATCGAACAATTTAAAAAAAATTCATTATTTATTTTGAAATTGCACAAAAAAGTAGGGATCGGTCCACATTTAAAAGAAAATTAAATCACATCATAAGATCTAAATTTTAAGTAAAATGTAAAACGGACGAGTAAGACGCAATATTATTATTGGAATTGCGTGTTCGATACGGTAAAATAATGCAAATTTTAACCATATAATATATAAGTATGGAGTGACACGAACATGTAAACCAAGGTCATATTTAATCATAATTATAATGTAACAAGATTTAACGTAAATTTATTATAACCAACAGCGTGAATTTAATTAAACATTTACAAGTGCAAGCACACAATTAATGCCAAACAACAATGACAGTGAAATTAACATATTTATAAAATTGTGTAACTATTCGTCTTGCTATTAAATGAAAGAAACCAAGATATTAAGTTTCATGGTATTCTTAGGGAAATACAGATTTTTAGTTATGTAAAATGAACTATGTATTTTAGTTATAAGATCTATACAGATATTAAGTTATGTCTATATGTAACAAGTTAAGTTCAAATTTATATATGTATTTTATTAGTTGTAAAATCTATATTAAGTATATCAATGTAACATATGTATTCAATTAGTTGTAAGATATAAATATGGATATTAACTTTCTTAGTAATCTAGGGAAAATAAAAGATGTAATAAATTAAGTTGTCACATTATTTTGTATTGTTAAGTTTATAAAAACTTTTGTAAGGATTAGGCCACCTGTTCTCATTAGCTTTGTTAGAGGTACAGTTATCTATCACCCTACTCCATAGGTCATAGACATTAACTTGACAAAGGGCCAGCCCAAGCCTCTATCTTACTGGCTAACTGATCTGTGGAGTGGGAGGGACTTTAGCTTGCACTCAGGTTATTATAGTTTTACGTTTAATTTTATTTCATTAGTAGATATGTAAGTTTAGATGTAGTTTATAAGCAAGACCCACCGATGACGATAACCATGTTATCGAAATGTAAATCAGGGCATTTAGTGGAAATAATAAATAAAGAACAATTAATCAGGTAATTTTGCTTTATTTTACAGTTTCTAGTGATTGTGGTTAGGGGTAAATTCGAATCATTATTGTGAATTTCACCACAGTGCTCAACAAGTTTGTATCTTTATGGTTATTGTTGGGGTATTTCTATAATCTACATAAATTATTTGTCAGTCAGTTTACATCAATTAGAACGTAAAATGGATCTCTATAAACATAGTCATAATATTTAAGAAAATAAATATAATAATATTTATGTTTATTGAATATATAGAAAGAGCTACTATCCCACACACATACAACCTGAGAAGATTTCTCGAAATCATAATAATAACTACTAGGAAACCTTTCATAAACATTATAAACATTATAATTAATACATTCAATACGGTTGAACTTTTGTTGGCTTTGTCAGCTAGTGAAGTATTTGAATTCAATGATAGTTATTTTCTATAATACTTCCACAGCCGCTAGAATTAAAATCGAGTTTGTGGTTGTGAATGGTATTAGATTTTTTGTCAGACCCACTTGTTTTTGTTACATTTCCATTTATAGCTCCAATTAAGCTCTTGAAGTAGTTGGCTTTCCAATTAAAACGTCATTTCATCATTAGATTTTGTTCACACCAAGTATTATGATTTTATGTAATGGATAACGATGTAAAATAATTAAAAGGGATAAAAGATGTTCTATCATAATTATAGTGTGTAATACTTTTGGAGAGCTCAGAAGTTATGCTACTGACTTTTAAGCCTCGTAATTTTATTACGTATACATTTTTTTGGGAAGTTAAGAATCCAATTTAAAATATAGGAAATTTTTTAATTTTTATCTTTTTTTTTAAACTCTGAGGGTTGCTATTAATACCACTAATTTAGGATAAAATCTGAAAGTCTGAACTACTTAAAATTTAAAATATTCATCTTCATTTTTTTACAGTAATTTATTTTTAGTAATCACCAATACAAATTTTATCGTAAACGATGTTTCAAAAAAGTTGTTTGTTTGGACAAAGTCTGATAATAAGCTAATTTCATATTTCACTATTGAAAAAAAAAGGTTCAAAATAAAGTAAATATATCACTATATAATTAAACATTGATGTTTTATGCTCTAAATAAAGACGTAATTTGCCACATAATGAAGAAAGGGTGATGAATCTAGTTTGCCTTAGCGACACAAAAACTGCACAGCTACATAGAGGATTCGGATTCGGAACAATTGTGTTACATTTTGCTAGGTTTGAGTAGTGTGAGTCAACATTTAGATAGAATATCGAGATTCGCAAATAACAATAATTAAGGTCAGCTTGATTCAGGTCAAATTGATTTTATGGTCAGCTTTTTGATTCAGATTAGGTGAAACAATAATCCTAGTAAACTATATATTGGAAAACCATGAGTCATACTCTTCACAAATGACTATGTGCATGTTTTGTATAACATTTACCAGGCTACTCTACAATCGAAAAAATAGTTAAATATGTCATCAGTTATATACAACGTTAAACAATAGCTATTTAAATGTATTCTGAAAAACAAATATAAAACGTTTCTTTCAAGACATAATTATGTTAATAAAATGTAAATAATAATATCAAATAATACTCTTAAATAAAATATGATTTAGGTAAACTTGTTGTTATGATAAATAATATGGTTATAACAATAAATTTTTATTTAACTTATTCAAATACGACAACATATAAAACTTACAAATAACAGTATAAATGTAGGTTTCGTTACAGGAGTTAATAAAGTTCACCGATAAGGAATGTAGTTTTATTGCTTTAGTTTAGATAGTTTACCACAGTGTTAGTTTGGTGCTTCGGATTTTAGATAGCAGTGATCGTTACCACTTTGAAGCATTTGTCTTCATCTATGAGAGACTGTAAGGCGTAGTTCAGTTTAGTGTTTATTTTTAAGTTAAAATTAAACGTTAAAATCCGATGTTTACAAAAACTATTTCGTGTAACTAATATATACTAGGCGGGTTTATGTTGGTTGTAAATCGTATCACTAAGAAACTGGATTGTTGTGAATGTTTATTACATAGTAAATAACGTTTAAATATTCAGTAATTTTATTTTTAAATTTTGTGGTACTTGAATTAAATAAAGGTTGTAAATACATTACATATTAATAATTACCTTTCCCACACCGTCTTCGACGAAACAGATTATTCATTTTAACATCCCTAACTCATGCGCACGGCTATGATTCCTTTGCATATAAGTCAACATGCTACATGCGTACAAGTCAGGTAAAGGGTGTGAGAATGCACTTCATAGTTTAGTTCAAAGACTAGACGAGACTCTCAGAAACCGTGACTATGCCCTTGGTGTCTTCCTTGGCATTTAGTATGCTTTGGCAATGCTTCTCATGGTCTGAGACCAATCATAACACGGGTATAATATAACCGTGTGCGAGAGGGTGGGAAACATATTAAATGGGAGGAGAGTTGTAGATAAACAGATGGGAGAGGAACAGGATGCTGATTCACCAGAGGTGGTCCACAGGAAGGAGTTCCATCTCCCCTTCTGTGTTGTTATCCGGTGGTTAACAAACTTCAGACACTTCAACTTAATGTTTAATCATAATAAGAGTACATTATCGCATTTGAAAGGAAGAATATCACCTCGGATTTGAGTAAAATAAACTTTCTGAGTATAATCAGTGTTTGTAGGACCTGAGCCAGCTCTAGGAATATCCGTGTCTCTAGTCAAGATGGCCATAAACATATTTGTTCATACAAAACACCAAAAAAATTTGGAAGCTTCAAGGGGTAGTCCCATAGCAAACCATTACTTAAGGACATCCCTTCAGTTAGTCCTGAAAGGACAATAATTATGATCCAAGGGGATAACTCAGACAAGTTACGGGACACTCTGGTCTGAGAATACACTTGGATAGGATAGGAGTTTATCATAGCGAAATTGTGTGTAGACGGTCCGGGAAGGGTGAGGAGACAGAAGACCACATAATGTTCAATTAGAAGGGCCTGACCAATAATAGCGAAATAAGGTTTTTGGATTCCAAATTCCTGAGGAACTGCCATTGGATTAGCTAATTAGTGATTACTCAATCTCGTAAGGGGAACAAATCTGCAAAGATAGAATGAGGAGGCTTTAGTTGCACAATAGGCCATCGGTCGTGGTTCTAGGGCTAGTTTAAAAAAAAGCCCCTAAAACGCAAAATTAAATCAGTCAATCAATTAATCAAACAATGTATAAGTATTATTTGGAAGGGAATAAGAAAATAAATTACTTCTGTTTTAGTTTTCCCGCCAATTATAGAAAATAGTACAGAAAGGATCCGCTTATAATTTTTGATGAGTTTTTATTAATTTTTGTTTCAAATGAATCTTGAGTTTGTTTTGCTTGTGCAATAAAACGACAATCCTTAATTTTATTTAAATAGAAATTTTGAAGAAGGTAAAATTTTTTCAGATTTGGATCCGATTTGGTAAACCAATAATACCAAATAACACCAAATAATACACTTTGGTAAACCGGTGTGGTTCATTAATCTTTACACTTTACTAAAGTTTGAACGAAATTGGAAGATATTATTTTAATTGTGTTGTTTATAATATAGTTCCGTGGACGATTTAATGTTTTTAAAGACAACGCCAAAACTAGCATTTTTTTTTTGGGTTATGGCGAAGAAAAATGGGTTACTTATAAAATTATTTTGTTTGTAAAAACTATGGGTTGCTCTAAGTTAGATAGTTTATTTACTTTACCAAAGATAAGTTTTCAATTCACTGGCAGATATCGTTCATTCGAGCGAGGGACAGTTCATTCCGTGTTCTCTTCATTGATAACCCCTTCAAGTAATAATATTATTATTTATTAACAATTCACCACTAATTAATTTCTCCACTCTGTTCTTATATTTGTGATGTGTTTGTCGACGCAACATCCAGAAGACCTCAAATTCTCATTCTTCGTTCCGGAAACAAGTTATTGTAAGCTGTGTACGTTTTCTGTATTATAAAATACTCATCATTTTATTTTTATAATGTAAGCAAAAATATGTACTGTTTAGTGTCATGATAAATTTGATAATTTTTTCAATTTTGTATCAAAAATAATATAACATATTTTCCGAAAATCCGACTAAAGTACTTAGGTCTTATTAAGAGTACTTCTAAAATTTGAGTCATAACTAAAATAAATAAAAAATAATGACAAAATCATGCAACTATTTTTATACTAAAAATGTACACATATTTGGGTAAGGCACTTCAGATAGGTAAACAGCAGAAAGACTGACATTATTTATAAAATCACATTTATCGGTTAAAGGAAGATTAGCTCGAAAAACCGAATTTAATATACATTTTTATAACAAATCACACAAATACAATTCTTCGCACGTGACAAGTTAAAAACAAATTCAGCCCCTCATTTTCCATAATATCCAAATACTTTAATATAAATTATGAAAATAATCCTAAAAAGTGCAAAATGTACTCAAACGTATTTTTATAGACCAGTTCATCTTAAAAGTACCGTCCATAGTATTCTAACTATTAATTTAAAGGTATGAAGTTGCAATACCATATATCACTATGACTATGAAACTTTGTATTGTAGTGGATAGTGTGCTGGGAGTACTTAAACTGCAATAATATTTTACTACTATAAACAAAACATATTACTAGGATTTGAAATAGGGAGCATCAATTTAAAATGAATATTTAAAATTGTGCTATAAAGCAGGTTGAAGATAAAACTTGGTAAAGTTCTTTAAAACTACTCATAACTTTAAACTCAGTGAGATGAGTACACAAAGTATTCCATTATACCGAGGCATAATATCAGTTCTGAAACTATAATTTAAGAAAAATGAAAAAATACTTACAGATGGTTAAATATAAAATTTCTAATATTACGCAACTAATATCGATACACTTTGAATGGCTACAATAATAAAAAAAAAAAAAACTTTCCTTACTTAAATAAGGACAATTTTAGATTGATTTATCAACTCAAGTTACAGACGTTAGAATTTTTAGATTTACCATATCTTTTAACCTTTTGATGCCCGACTTATGATCAGTATAATACAAGCTCCAGCCCGGGTATTTTTCGCAAATTTGCAGACATTATTATGAAAATTCATATAAAATCTAAATATGAAGCAAACCTATCAATGTAATATTTTTTTTGTTCAGAAAGAACAGGGGAATATGAAAATGGTATAAAAAATTACATTATCTAGGCCAAATTATTATTATTTTTTACTTTATTTTTATTTTTTAAAATTAATATTTTAATACTATTATAATTTGATTATTGTAGTTCATTCCGCACTGAAGATGGCGGCATTGTTGTTGAAACTAATTTGTTTTAGTAAACGTTTTATTTTCATGAAAATTTGGTACAATTTTATTTTTATATTAGGAATTTTGTGTATCGACTATCCACTTGCTGTTATTCATTAAACACCTAGTCGGTCGCTATTTGTTAGGTTTGTATATTGTTTGTAGAATAACCGGACGATTAAACCACGTTCTGGTAGTTGTTTGTAATTAAATAGCACTTTGTAAACTTTGTCAGTATTTGTCTTACATACGGGCAATTAAAGTGAACGAATTCCAACCTTCTACGCCAACTAGGGCGTTCACACAAGATATATTGCTACCTGTAAATTTGGGTACCTTAAGTACTGATCGTTAGTTAGCACTACTGAATTCTAATAAAACACATTAAGGTTTCTTAAATTAAAGTAAGAGACAATGAGACATAGTTCACCTGTTTTTTATCTATTGGATGAAAATATTTAAGATCAAGAATAAAAATATGGTTATGAAAATAATTGTCTGGGGGGGGGGGAGGATATAGAATTATAACATTCATTATAAATAATTTGGAAGTAATATTTAACAATACTTTACTTGGGTTACAACAAACATATGTTGACGTGTTTCAATATACAGTGGTTAATATGTAAATAGTTGACTAGAGTAATGGAATATGTATAACAGAAGCAAGCTAGTTATAGATCCTATATGTAATTAATCTTGAGTTTGTGAACTATACTGCATGCTGTCAACAATAAATCAAGTTCTAATTCAATACATGCAGAGGCTCGTTAGGGGAATACCTGTAATATAGTGTTTGCTGCAAAATCACCTTCTCTCCTTTTCTGACATTCAATATTGTAATCAAAATTTTAAAATCATTCTTTAAACTTTAAGATGTACTCAAATGTATAAACAGTTATTTAAGGCAACTGTTCATTTTTTGAAGTAGTTTCTTTTAAAATACTTTCGATTAATCAAAATTAAAATTAAAAAGCATATGGTTTTAAATTAAATATTAATATACGTTAGTGAAAATATGAAACCTAAAAAATAACAAGTTTTCTAAATTATACTGATAATTTCTGAACTGATATATTTGTGGATATTGACATTAATGTTTTATTGTGTCAGTAACAATAAAATATATGATAAAAAAGGATAGAGACGATTTTGTAGAAAAACGAAATATTGAGTTTTGGTCTGTTGGTGCGTAACCATATTATAGTTTGATAACAATTGAGTTTTAGAAAGCATTGGCGGAAAATCCCTTCAAATATACCATAATATGCCCATATACTAAATTGTTTTACAATAATATGGGGTAAATCCCTACACAAATGATAACCTTACAAACTTCATTACTAAAACCACTATTTTGAGCTCAGTGGACCTCAGAAGAATTACTTCCATTAAAAACTAGATATTAATTTTGAAGTAAATTATCAATACACTTGGAACTAATTACGAGAGATTCACAAATGTAAAAATATATTGTTTTAGCCATTTGTCCAATTTTGATAGGAAAACCTTCCTTATTGAAATTATTAATTAAATGGTATAAATCTAATACATCACAATCAATATACTTTTAAAACGGTTTATTCCGACATTTCATCATTTGTGTTCATAAAACCTAATAAAAGAATTATCGAGATTCAAAAACATTCTCAACAACAAGAAATAACTTGGACAAATTGTTTTGTAACATTTTTTAAATATACACTTTGTGGTAAAATTACCTCTTTTTATATACAACAATATTTAAGTTCGACGATGAGTGTTGAAAATTGTTCCTAAAACATATTTTATCCTTTAAAATTACAATGTCGTGGTTTTTAATTAATTTCAAACAACAAAATTATTTCGAAACTCCCGTATTTTACATGTTTACTTTAGTGCCACTATAACATATAATTGGACATAGTGTTTTCTATCACATATAATGAAGTTTATAGTTTCATATAACAGTCGATTGTAAATACTGATGAACATGAAATTAATGTAAAAATTACCCAGATATTCTTAAAGAAATATATTTGTAACACGTTTTGTTTTAACGTTTAATAATTGGATTACCTATATGCATTTTGTTTTCCATTTTACATGATTTGGGAATCAATATATTTACAATTAATTGATATTATTAAGTGGACATTTGCCATTATTTGTTTATTTAAACCAATAGACTACGTTTAGAGAGAATAAATCCACTGCCGGTATTTACATAATGTACCTAAAATATTAAAAGAATATAACACCCAAACATAGCCTATAAGTCTAGGCCCATGTTGAAAACTATAACTAAAGCTAGTAATATTATATGAAATCAACTAGGCTTCAAAAAGTCTTGTTTTTTGTTTTATATATACACAATATCCCACTTAAATAACAAGATGAATGTTAAAAAGATCTATGATTGATTTTTTAATGTATTTTTTATAAACTTTGAATGACGATGAATAAAAAAAAAACATTATTATTATTCTATGGTTAGCATATTTAAGAGAGGCCATTATGAGATAGACTTGGTCATTCAAAATGTAGAAAATCATAAGATAAAATGATAAAATCCGCCATTTGTGTAGGAAAAACGCTAGGAACATGGATTCCCTGGTTAGAAAGAATTCATACAACGTGCTGTATAAATACATATACAAGTAATGTCTATAGAGTTTTATAGGGATATGTATTCCTAAATTTAAGGCGATGGTTATATATAGAAAGAGATCGAAACAGGTTATTCTAAACAAAAGGTTAACAACAATATTTAATACTAACGCTCAAAGGACACAATAATTTTAATTTACTCACGTGTTTGATGCAACAAAACTACGTAAATTATAACCTTACAATAAGTTCGGCCAGTCACGAACAGGAATATCAAGCCAGATATAATTATGTAACCAGATATAATTTTCAATAATCACAACTATCAATGTGTAGTTAATTAAAGAGTAATAAATGTGCCAGCACACAACACAACACGCACAGTTGAATTAGGTTGTTTTGATAATAAATATTGCCTGTAAATGGGATTAAACAGAAAATAATTTTGAATATAACGGAAATTTAATAAAATGACTGAAATATAAGATACAGGTTTCATTTAAATTTTATTTAAAAGTATTTGATCAATATACTTCTAACATGAAATTTTTAAGTGATTTGAAACGGTAATAAAATCCTTCGAAGAGATAAGTTTTATCTAAAAGCTTTTACTGTTATTATATATTTGGATTTAAACAGGTATTATCCAAATTAGTACTATCCTGAAAAATGTCTTATATTAAAGAGAAAATCTATTTTTATAAAGAAATAAATAAAAAAATAACAACTTCCAAAATGATTTAGATAATCAGAATTTGTTTGCCAAGAAAATTGGGCAATACGAAATTTGAAAAATAGATGTAGCATTGAATTATGGTTATTATTTGTTTTAAATTTTAACTGTTTGTGGAGACTAGAAGGAGAAGAAATGACGGAAACAATTGTTTGATAACAAAATAAAGATCAAATTCCTTTACCATTGTTTTAAGTGATTATGAACACGAAACCAATAATCTTTGGAGCTAGATGTTTTTTAGAACGATTAGTTCAATATTTATAATTTAAATTATTGTAAAGTTAATTATTGAAAATAATATGTTTTAAGTGTAGGATGGTTAAAAGTGGAAGTAATAATATTAAAAATATCGATCATTTTCAGTTGTAGCCTCCAAATAATGTTTGAAACTTATCTGAAAATTACTATTTTACTTAGAGTTAAACAAGACAAAAACAGTTCCTCTAAACTGAATATTTCCTCGTGTATTTCAATTGGTATAGATTGGTCAAGTCTTAAGTAATGACTCTCCAAACTATTCCTTTTCATTTTGTGCCAAAAAGTCCTTTGCTTTCAGTTTCATTCATTTAAGATTAGGTACACTGGTATGGGTAATAAAACTTCAAACTCCACTAAAATTTGAACTATACTATTACAACCTATTTTGTTCTCTTATAACAGCTCAATAAGCAATTTTTGCCAAAATCTCCTAAATTTAAATTTGTGTAAATACCAAGTCCAGCATGTTTTTCTTTAGTCCTAGTAGGTCATAAGTAAACTTCTAATGAAAATGTTAGATCCGATTTTGAGTAAATTAAAAATATTGAAAACAAGTACTCCCATAATTTAAGTTGAAGATATGATCAAATTATAAAAAATTACTCGTTCGAGTGTATAACAGCACATTGATGACAGTCATCAATATAAAATATACTTTTAGGAATGAAAACTAATATTTTCTCACAAACTCGAAATTTTTAACTCTTCACGCTTGTGAAGGTCTCCACAGTATTTATACGTGAGGAAAAACTTTGAGTCAAATTCATTCCATCCCTCGTCTGCATGTCTAAAAATACTTATCTTATCTTTACTCAACATTTTAACATAAATGTTGCTAAATTATACTGTTTTAAAATACTGACTATATCAGTGAAACTATTCACTAGAACATTCTAAACAAATGCATATAAAATACAATGTATAAACCTATATAATCAAAGTGATGTGAGGGGAGTACATTAATTGTAATACTATTGAATAATTATAAGCAGAATATATTCTTTGCATTTGAGACAATGGACGTTATTGGAAAGTGATTATTTAAAACTATCGGATTAAACCAGGATAGAGACAATACATGCAAAATAACTATAAAATATCATAACTTAATATTTACTGAGATGAATATACAAAGTTCCATTATATCGCTCCCCCAACTCCAGCTTTGGAACAATTAGTTATACAAATAACTTAATATGGGAAACATTGTCATGTTTTACGGCTGTACACTCATCAACCGGAAATAACTTTGACAAATGTTTCTTCCAACTCTTTAAAAAATGATCTTTTCGTTAGAATTCCGCGTTTTTATAATAACATCTTTTAACTACAATAATAAATGTTTAACATTGTACCTAAAACCATATTTTCTTTACTATAAAACAAAAACGTTATGGTTATTAACTAGATTTTTGAAATATTAGGAACTTCATAAACTTTGAAGCTAAATTCACGTTTTCTATTTAATGGTAGATTCTATATTGTTTGGTTGTTAGTATCCAAATCATTTGTTTCTTCTCTTAATATTAAAATATAAATCTTCTGTTAATGCACCTTAAAAGTTTTCTTTTTTTGTGTTTAAAGTAAGTTATATGTCTTTATAAAACAATCATTGATTTTAAAACACGATGACATAAAAATATTTTTCCAAACAGATTATTGTGGAGTATGTTTTGTTTTTACTTTTACAAATCAATATATGATGATCTATATACAATTATGAAATAAATATAATTTTTAACAAAAAGGTTCTTATGCTTAGCCAATAATTTTTAATGAAGTTTTTAAAAACTTCAAATGATTCTAAGCTAATAGGTTATGATTTTGTTTTATATATTTAATGTTCATTTTTATCACTTGATAACGGATGTAGATTTAAACTCTCGAAACTTTTATATTAGTTTTTATAAACTCAAAAGATGGGAAATAAACAAAAAGCAACATTAACAATTTAATTATGTTTAAATATTTTCACAAAAACTAAATTTTATCTTTAAACTATTATCCTTACTTTTCATTGCTTTTCATCAAAGCTTGTATTTTTAAAATAAATGTAACTAATATACAAACTATGGAGACTTATTAATATGATCTTTTCTTCTTTTTTAAGTGATGACCGAATCTTTAATTGCTGATAAAAAAGAGGAGGAAAAATAGATCGATTGTAATACTCAAAGTAACCATACATGTAAATAAACAGAAAGGAAATAACTGTATTTAAAAACAAAATCGCGGTGATACAAGTTTCTATATTGCATACCTGGCGCCTTATTTAGTATCCGTACATTTGTTTACTTCTTAAAATTTCATGTTTATGCACTAATTGAATTTTTTGGAAATATTTGATTTCCAAACATATTATAGAGAGAAGGTATTTTAAAGTCGGACGATATACATTTAAAAATTTTTTAATTGGAAGTGATTGTTGGTAAAGTGTTGGTGAAGTGTGAATGTTTACAATTCATTTACATTTTGTATTTTAAACCTTGATCTATGGTGTATACTATATGTTTAAGTTCCTATTGTTTTCACTTCTTGTGCATCAAGTGTATTTAACTATGCTTAAGTGTGTATAGAGATATTATTTTTTTAAAAATCTGTTCGTCATACTGCTTCAAAAACAGCTGTTTTCAATACATGCATTGAGATGCTAAAGTTGTTCTTTTTAGCCCTAGGACCTAAAAACATCAACTGAGGTCGAGATCATCAGCTGTTACTTAGTTTATACGAATTAATTATCGATTGTAAAGCATCTATAAAACAGCCGATACTTTCGATTGTAAATAACCGTTAAAACAATACTGTTACCATCGATTTGAAGGTAAATAGATTATACAATTTTAGTTTTTGTGAAATTGTTTTCTTATATTATTTGCATTGTAACGAAAAATATAGTTCATCACTTGGACCAAAAGAAGCTTTTCGATCCTCAATCATTTTCTTGGGCCGTTAAACTTGAGCTTGTATTGAAAAGCTTCACTTTTGGTCCTAGTGATGAAATATACTCTAAATCATTTCTCAATAGTTAAAACCTATGGCTATTTCTGTTTAAGGTATTACTTAAAAATATTTTTAGTAATTTCTAATAATGTTTGGACTTGTTTTTTAACATGGTGCAATCTCAAATGGAATTTTTATGGTAATACTATTTAAACGGATGCATTTTGCATTTTATTTATTTTCAACTATTTATTGTGCACAAGACAAGTCTAGTGTGGTGGTGAATTAGAGTCTATTTGTATTATTCGATGTGTGACTTAGGTAAAGAATACCTAGAATTCAGACAACTATAAATAAATTATTTAAACGTCTAGATTCAAACATATTTTTATTACGTTTTGTATAAATCGCTAGAAGAAATATATACGGATGGATACAATTGCCAGGATGTGGCTGAAACCGTATTGCAATATATTATTTAAAAAAATGTATGTTAAAACAATTTAAGAGGGAAAAAAAATTATATTAATTAGGTGGTAATGAAAAAAGAAGTTTCAACAGTTTTTGCGGGGAGATTGTTTATTCAGAAAAATATGTCTAATGAATCAAATGATATTTTTTTGATTAGGTTGTTTGAGCCATTTTAATTAAACTAATGTGTGTCAAATTCTTTATTGTGTGCCCATATACAAGGATGTAAAAAAATCGTAAAAACATTTATAAGATATTCAAGACCAATGCACATTCACTCTAATACGACAAACATACAAATGAACAAATAATAATTAAGCTTATGTTTTGTTGAACTTCCTTAAACAAAAACTAATGTTTCCTTTAGTCTAATGTATGGGCTCTAATATATATGGTGACAAATTGCAGTTTAAAATTACTCACTATTAAAGTTTTATTAAAAAATCTTACGCCGTATTTGAGTTAGCATTTATTTATAGGTTATTTTTCTATATTTAACAAATACTCCTAAAACAGACCATGTGAGAGATGACACAAAAATACAATAGTTTTTGTTCTTAGAGGCAACATCAAAATTTGAATAAAATATTCTTTAAGGTTGACGTTGAGAAAATTGTAATTTTCAATTTGTTAATGTTAGGAACTTCTAATTGGATATTCCACACGAAATCGTCATATATTTTGACCATCACATAACCCTAAATTTACTATTACATAAGAGTTATGTGGAATTTTGTAAAAATTTCAATAAATTATATTTTTATTACTTTCGTTTTTTTTGGATTAACTTAGTTAAATAGTCGTACGTATAACTGGTGTCGTTGATCGTGTTTAGGATTCATTTTGAATTAATGCAATTAATATATTTGACATCTCCTGCAAATAACTGTTTGTATCTTGTTGGACGACTTGTTATAAAATAATCCTGGTCAACAATTGAATAAACAAATGGACGAATGACAGAGCAAATTCCTCCTAAGGGTTTTAAACATCGATACAGATAGAAGACAAAGAGATAGAAAAACAATTAGAGAATAATTCGGAATTGTGAATTTAAAGCCTCAACTGGAAGTAAACGTTCACTACATCCACTATATAGATGTTATTTGACAAGTTATAATTAACCAATTTACAAAAATGGGAAAGTGACAACCTGCATTTATTTTCGATTTCACTATATTAGCTATATTCAATACATTACATCTCAATACATAACTTCTTTAAATGTATTGATTTCATGTTCAGTTCTGAGCCTTCTTAAGACTTCACCTCCTTTTTTAAAAAAATAACTTGGTTAACAGAATATAAACATTTCTGGGATCACTAGATCTTCGTTAACTTTAATGTAAATGATACACCGGAAGTTGTATTCTTATAAACGGAGTTTAGCATTAAGATCACATCAATTAATAATTAACTTTACATATTTCATGTTTTTCTCTGATTTTTTAAAAATATTTTGAACCCAAGTAGTTCACCTTTACTCTTGTAATTAAACTGTTGGGGAAGGGAGGAAAGTTGAGGATAAAGGAATTAATCAGTTCAATTTTCTATAGTTCGTTTTCCTTAACTTGGATTAGTTTCATCTGTCTAAAACCTTATTATGTCGAACTGTATTTTCATGTACCCGACTTCAAACGGTGAGGAATACAAGGTAGTTTTCATCTCTGATAAATTCCAATTAAAGACAATGGGTCCTTACCTTCCATTACAAACTTTACCTTCCTTTGTTCATGAATCTTTGAAACTGATGAAATATGAAAGGAAGCATAGTAGAAACTGGGGGAAACAATGCTGTCAGGGGCAATTTATGCTACTGTAATAAACAAAGGGTTCACATTCAGTGTATAAAGTTAGAGGTAAAATAGCCAATATGTGTCAAGACAACTTGCTATAGTATTACCAACATCTAACTAAAGATTGGTTATTTAATTGAAAAATGCTTTCTCAAGCTTAAAACGGACAAGACGAACAAGACATAAAAGAAAATTTATTCGTACTCAGGTTACAGTTGACTATCCCATATTTTTTTACATTACTAACGAATTAGGCATGACTCTCTGTGTAGGCCAACTGAAGTTTGATAACTTTATTTAGCTATGTCCATTATGGTTTTATTGTTTTGGTCAAGAATCCAAAACTGATTTTCACTGTTCTAAGCTATGAAGCTCAATTTATAACAATTTACAGCGTTCGACAAACTTTTATGTTGTTATTAGCAAAAGGACACTTAATATATTGATTTTTCTTCCTATACGTTTTTACTAGCAAGTATTGAAAATACAAAATAATACTTCAAGTGAAAAACGTAAAGTCAAGTGAGACGTCTACGCCTTGTGCTGGGGAGCGACTAGGATAGCTCAGTTGGTAGAGCATTGGCGCGTAATGCCAAAGGTCCTGGAGATATAATTTATTGAGATGACCGTTACAAATAGAGGTAAAATAGTTAACTAAGATGAATGAATAAAAGAAGTTTTGTAACACGAGCTAGTAGTAGTAATTATGTTAAGTTAATTACGACGTTTGCAGTCATGTCTCCAGGTAATAGACATATTCATATAATGAAGAATAGGGTATCTAGTTATCTTGCAGCACAAAATTGTCTTCGAAGTTTCTTTCAACGCGTTTCTGGTGAATAAAACTAAAAAAGTTTTTATTTCAAGAAATATTTATTCAATTTTTTATAAAGTCTAAAATTCTTTAGGCATGACAATGACTGTTATTCATCAATCATAAATGTATAAATACAGCCCAAGGTGTTTTGTAATGAAGATGTAGAAACGTCATAACAGAATGTATCTCATGAAAGTAAGATATATTTTCCTTCAGGGGTGGCTGACGTACCGTGAGGGAACATATATTCATTTGAAATATTACGAGTCGTGTAATTTATTAATGCGAGGAATCATTTTGATCTACAATTGAAAATAATAATTTTTCCTACAATTATATGTAGTTGGTGTTATCATTCTTAAGTATGTAATCCTTAAATAGATGTTTTTGGAACCAGGAATAGTAATGTTTGAAAGAGAGATCTAGATAATTTCGATTGACCTGTAATTTATTTAACTCCTTTTTTGTTAATTTAGCGATTCTGAGTCTTAAGTTAACCATTTACATAAAAGTTAACATATAACATAGATTAGTAGTTTTTTTTATAAAAAATAACCATCTGCAAGGTAACAATTGACACTTCATATACAGCTAGTGATTTACATTATTTATACGCCCTTAAGAAAAGATTTAAATAATTTTAATCAAAAACCCCCCATTTTTTGTTTTTTACCAATAATTCACGAACTTGTCATATTAGTGAAATAGCAACCAGTATATTTTGTTTGAGCTCTTAGATGCTACATTTGACTACTTTTTACTTAAAGTAGTATCAGCTTCCCTTACTTACTGTGCGTTCACTACTTTTTCTCCAAGTACGACCTTATAGAACAAGGGTGTAGATAGAAGTAAATAATAACTTAATCAAACACAATTACTGAAGATTGTCAGCATAATTAAATAATCATATTTTTTTATGGCAATCAATCCTTAAAATATCTATAGATCTATATATCTAAAATTGTTGAACATTCAGTTTGATTTTTAATTATGGATTATTTTAAATATTATATCATATTGATGTAAGAATTAGAAAAGGGAAAATTTATTTTAAAAGATTTAGGGTTATCATACCTAATTTAACGTATTTAAAGAAATGTAGGGTTTGGAGTACCATTGGAATCTTCAAAAAATAGTTGTCAGTTAATATCTATGATAAAGTAAAACGTAACTCCATAAATACAGTCATAACAATAAAAAATATAAACAAAATCATATTTATGTATAAAAAACATTTACAAATAACATCTATTTCAAAAAAACCTGTCAAGATTAATATGAAATGATAAAAATTACAAAGCCTTTCACAAACATCAAAATTAATACATTTTTTTTACCATTCATTCTATGTTGGGTTTGTCAGCCAATGAAGTAATTGAATTTAATGATAGTTACTTCAATGATACAAAAGGCAAAAATTTTAAAAACAGAATTAATATTTCCTCAGATGGAAAAATTAAAATCGAATTAATTGTTGTAGTGGCATTTGATTTAATTCAGAAGCACGGAAATAGTGAATGAGGCCTTTTGTTATCAGATGTAATATTCATTTATTTTTGTTTGATTTCCATTTGCAGATCCAATAAAACACTTCAAGTTGTTGGCTTTCCAATTAAAACGTCATTTCCCCTTTCGTGTTTTTCAAGCCAAGTGGTATAATTTTATCGCTAATGGAAAACAATCAAAGATCTATAAAATTGTATAAAAATTGTCATATCATATTTATAGCGTGAGGAGTTCAGAATTTATGCTGATACTTTTCACGCCTCACAGTTGTGTAAAGAAATATTTCGGGAAGGTAATATTCAATATAAAATGTTAGAAATGATTTCGATGTTTTTATTACTGACGTTTAATATTATTACCAGTATGTGAAGAATAAAATATGAAACTGTAAACTTAAATGTAAAGACTCAATGGTAATTTTCGTGCCATTTGTTTGAACACGATATTTAAAAAGACAGGAGTTTTTCAGGAAATAATAAAATTATTATTACGTTTTTTAAACAGTAGTTTGTTCGATAAGGACTGCTAAAAAGCCAATTTTATATTTTAGAATTAAAAACCGATGTTTAATTGATAGTAGACATGTCAGAAAATAATAACGTAATGATTTTACATGTTTGATGGACGTAACATTCCACAAAACTAAGAAGGAATGGTTACAACTAGTCTACTACTTTAGTGACATGAAGACTGCAACATAACACCAATGAATTGTTTTAAGCCTTTGGAAAATCGTGTAGTTTACTACGTTTTTAAAAGAATTCAGTGCTATTGGTCAAAACTCAGATTCGTAACTGACCACTTTTTAAAAATGGTCATTTTAATGAGAATGAAACAATGATTCTAGTAACGAAAATACGTACGTAACTTTCTAGTAACTTTCTACGTACACATTCTGTATAGGCTTTACCAGGTTACCCTGAAAATAGCTCTTATAATAATAAAAATGCTTTAATGTAATGTCATAATTATACACTATTAAACATTCGCTAAATTTTAATGTGTACTGATATACCAAAACAAACCTTATTTAAATTACTTTTTGTAACGCCATCATGTAAATGAAAATTTAATTCCTTTTACCAAATGATATCTTGACATAAAATATGATTTAAAGCTGTCTGATAACCATAATGCTTTCTAATAGGTAATATAATTATGACAACAAATTTTAATTTAACTTATAAAATTTTAACAAGCAAATAAAAACCAGAGAAAACAGTATCAATGTAGTTAGGTTATAGCAGCCAATAAAGCCGAGCGATAAAGAATGTCTGTTTTATTACTTTTAGTTTGTCAGAGTGCTTGTTGTGTGTTGCAGATATTAAATGACACCGATCGTTACCCTTTTAATCTTCTTCTTTTAGGTTTTTTATCTATGTGATGACTGTGTTGAGTACTTCAGTTTAATGCTTGTTTGTAAATTAATATGAATCCTTAACGTTCGCTTAAAAAAAATCGTGTACTTTAAGTTACGTTAGTAACTAATAATTAGTTGTTTGTCTTCTTTTATAAACAAATTTCTAGAAAAGAAATTATTGTAAAATCCTATTTGTGTAGAATTTTTTTTTGTCTGTATGTTGTAACAAATAACAACTAAGCGGGTTTATGTTGGTGGTATGTTGTATTTGGATTAAAATGGATTGTTGGTAAATAAGTTTCTCCTTAATATATAACATTACCTTTAGAGTTATTTATTAATTTTTTATTTTGAAGTAGTCGGATCAAGTGAATTTTCTAAAAACATTGTACTAATTCTCCCATATCGACCTAATAAAAAAGATTTCGTAATGTTCCCAACACTATCTATTTATTTGTTATAAAAGAAATAGAAAAAAACAACGATTTCTTTTTAACTTTTCCCACCATATATTCCTATAAGTTAGTATAGAATTGATTCCCTTATAAGATTTTTGAGAGTTTTTTTTTCAAACTCCCAATTTAGTTTGCTCGTGTATTGAAATCGAGTTTTCAAGGACGGCAGTAATTCTTGTCTGTTGTTTATTCATTGTTTCCCAACGGTCTTTTTTTTATAGCTTGTAATTATACAATCTGGTTAAGGTAATTTATTTTCACACTTTAGTAAAGTTGGAAGGAAATTTGTAGAGCTTATTTCGTTCAATTACTTTATTTATGGACGTCTTGTTGTTTTATAAAGACAACTCCAGAACTATCATTGTTTGGGGTTACTGAGACATATATGTTTTGTTTTGATCCTTGCTAAATTTTATGGAAGTTACATTTTAGCAAAATGTTATCGAACATATTAGAATAGATTATCAAACAATCCGACTAAATAATATTGTACTTAGAGCGAATACATCCAAAATTTGTGTTTTAAATAAAAAAATAAAAATAAATAAAATTGACCAAGGTTTGTACCAAACATTATTATTTGGAGTGTATGCCTAAATAGTTTGATGGGACATAATTTCATACAAAGCCTTTTATTTATATAAAAGAAGAAATAGCAAGTGCTTATCCTTAATCTTTCATCTTCTGAATGTGTAAGACAAATATTCAAAACCAACGCGTAATATACGCAGTAAATTTACTAGAGTGTTTGACACATCATAACAACCTGACAATAAGTACAATGTGACACGAACAAGAAAATCAATTGTAGTTATTTATACATAATTATATATTGTAACGATATATCATTTAAAACAATCACATTCATTAATATGAACAGTAATAACAAGTGTCAGCATATGTTTACTGCTCCACAGCAGGTAGAGTGTAATCTGTAGGTTTAGATAATAAATAATCGTGCACAACAGGAAGAAAACAGAAATTAATTTTCTAAACGTCAAAAGGGGGAACTAACTCCAAATTCTATGAAATTTAATAAAATGGTTCAAATATACGGCGTGGGTTGATATTTAAAGCTTATTTAATACGTATCAGACCAATATACTTCTAACATTAAATGTTTCAAGTAATTTAAAGATGTAATAAAATCATAAAAAAGATAAATTTTATCTAACCCTTAAACATTATTATATATTTTGTATTAAAACAAGGAAATATGGAACAATGGTGCGATCCTAAAACATATATTATATTTAAAAAAATCTTTCTTCCAACAAATAATAAGTGCCAAAATGTCTGTCAAGCAACCATAGTTTTTGTGTGCAAAAAAGAAATGTAAAATTGTGTGCAATATATTTTTAGTATCCTG
The DNA here is from genome assembly GCA_963513935.1 of Aphrophora alni. Lineage (NCBI taxonomy): Eukaryota > Metazoa > Arthropoda > Insecta > Hemiptera > Aphrophoridae > Aphrophora > Aphrophora alni. The sequence continues at coordinate 66,625,138 of OY740772.1, forward strand.
ATAAAAATGGTGTCACTATTTTTGACTAAAGGGAGATTAAATTAAGTTACTGAATTACACTCTTGACCTGTTTTAAATTCTCTTTGATTTGAATTAATTTTCAAAGTCAACGAGGTACATAAAATAAATCTCTGTATCTCTGTATAAATCTCTGTTAATGTTATTCAAGCATTATTACAGAACTCAGTATTTAAGTCGTTTCCTTTGATTTTATTAATCAAGTAATTAATTATTTACCTAACCCTTGAGTGCTGTGTAACTTCCATCTGATAAATGAAAGGACGTAAATCTATGTTTATAGTGATGACAACTCATGACGTTATATTGAGAGTTCTAATTTTTATATCCCCTCCCCTCACTCTTCGGAAAATTATTCTACTGGTTCGGAAAGCCTTCATACTTGTCTAGCTTTAATTATAAAACTTTATTTGTAAAGCAGGAATTTAAACATGTTACTTCCTCTTGTTGTGGGATATATAAATACTTGTATTTGGTCTCAATTGTAATATTGTGAGTGCATAAAAATGACTTTACAGTAGTATATATTACTACAATAAATATTAAAATTATCTGTATTTCAACAACTTCATTATTTTTAATTTATAAGCTGAGGTAAAATATGTTACTACTTGAAAATTGACGTCATACACAAAACAATCCTCCCCCCCACGTATATAATATAATATTTTATTTTTATTATTAATATGAAATACGGTACTATGCCTTTCCTAGTAGTGTTTCTAATCGTATAGATGGTATACATCTTCATTTGACTAAAATATATTATGTAAAGAACTTTACACAATCTGATAACTAGCAATGGTTTTTCTGAAAGCTATAACGGAGTTGACAGTGTCAAATAATGGCGGTTATCTTTAGTGTCATTATGACTCTTTTATTCTTTTACCGTTTTAAGTCTGTGAAACGTTAATAGTCAGTTTAGGCTAACAAAGTATAGTGATGTAAGACTACACATCCTAAACATTTGTATCAAAGTCAAAGTTTAAAATATCGTACTTCAAGAAACGGATCACACAAAGTGTGCAATTGTTAGTACAAATAAAATATAAACTCTAACACACATTATTAAATGAGAGGGCTATAAAGATCGAGGGGGGAGGGGTGTAAGATATTAAATGTTGGAGTTTCCTGGGGCTGAAAAAGTGGATTGTTTTTTTTTCAATTACTGTAAAACGGTATTGGTAACTTATTGATGAGTTAATGATTAACAAACTTGAATGTACTTGTAACGTACTTATTACAAACTTTTATTAGGTATTAAAGATTGGCGTGTACTAACTTCCAAATGAAAGAGTTCAGTAAAAGCAAGTAATTATTAAGCATACATCGATAAGAAAAAATTATAATAAAACAAGGTGTTTTAAAACCATAAAAAATAAATAATTACGTTAAATTATATTACAAAATTATTAAAAACCAACAAGATAAAAATTCTTATAATTATATTTAATAACTATTACTTAAAAGTATAATAAAACTCATTATTGAAATTAATTTTAATGTCTGTGGTTTAATATTTGTGTAGAACGTAATGGGGTTTATTTATTTCTAAACCATATAAAGAAGTAGTAATATACAATTACACATTGGTTGTTTACAACTAGATTACTGGACATAATTTCAATGTGTGAGGATATTTGTATGTTTTTATGTGTACAAATTTGTTTTTAGTGTGTAAGCGTTGAATTTTGATGTAAGAACATAACTATCTGATAGTTGAAAATTACTATTAGACAACGATTACTGAATAGCCGAAAGGGCTATCGTGATGAACTCAAGATTAAACTATTAGACGGTAAGTTAGATACAAATTGTATATAAATAAGAATTATTCGGCATAGTGATTACAAATAATAACTATTTAATTTATGAATCATACTCCCAGTTATGGAGACTGTGCAAAAGTTAACAAAACCCATTAAAATAAAACAAACGTGAATGATATATATCCTTATAATTTTATGAAAAATAAACGAATCATTCTGTAATGCAATTGTTACAGTAGCCGTGAGCGGGTACTTTTTATATGCACAATTGTGTTATAAAATATAGCCTTTGCAAGTTGATTTTCAGATTATCCCCAGGTCAAAAATTTTACATAATGGAGTAGAGTCTATAATCGATTAGTTTATATAATAAGGTAATTCCCTTTAGCCATTAATTATTATAATATAATGGTATCATACGTTAAAAAGCTGTTAACGTTCTTTTATAAAAAATCAAACTTACTAACGATTATTCTGTGAGAGTTCACTTTTATTTTGTCGGATCATTAAGGATTAATGTAAATTTAAAGATAGAGAATCCACCAACTTAAATTAATTTTGAGGATTGTAACCTATTTATTTATTGAACATAACAGTGCCTTTATCACAGAACAACATGCCTCTCAGAAATTTTACATAAGGAAGAATGATTATTTCACGTGGGAAGAATAAGGAAATTTGCAAGATCGTAAAAACACTAGGTGTAATGAAGTGTAAAATACAGTTTCGAAACATTATGTTAATAAAAGTTACTAAGAAATACATTTTTTGTTTAAATGTAAAACACAGGATTTAATAGATTCTTTTAATTAAACGTAATAAACTTATACAAAAATCATGTTCATATAGACTAATATCACTGTTGGATACTATGGACAACATTTTACAGGGACGAATTTTATTGATGTTAAACAAGCATCACTTCAATGATTTATGATTATTCGCAAAGGACGTTCTGCTATCGTCTGTGAGTGTGTTTCATAAGACTTAACAATATTCTACGATTTTGTTGAAGGACATGCTTGTTTTAATCAGTTTACCTAATTATTAAAGGTGGCCTACTTAAAAACGTTGTCATTTTTTTGTTCAACACAAATTAAAACCCACAAAATTGAATTAAAGAAATATATTTTGATTCTGCTTCTAATGCTTCCAACCATATCATTACGTTACTAATAAATATAAAAAACTTTCAGCTAAAAACATAATTTCAGATTTGATTTGCAAAAATTAAAGCGTGAAATTAAAGATTCCGTATCAAATATAAGTCCCAAATCAATTACAGTCTATTAAAGTAATGTATTGAAATATTCGTTAACCAAGAATTCACCAAAATTACAGGATACTAACTAATATGCAAACTCAAACAATTATGTTGATAATCCTCAATAAGAGAACAGGTAATTCCCATGTGGGATCACATGATAACCATTTATAATAGCATGTTTTCCCTTCAGTTCGGGGATATTATGTCGCATGTTCCGTGCAGTTATAATCCAGGATAAAGCTTGTGTTCTGGTAAACACATCCAAGCTTAGTGATTCTATAAAAGGAACAATATTATATAGGTTTATCATTAGCTTTGAATACAATTTTATATATAATATTTTACTTGATACCAATAACGATTAAAGATGGTTTGTATATGATATTTAGCTCCCAAACCTAAAACAGTGTTTTTTTTTTTTTTTTTTTTTTTTTTTTTTTTTTAACAATAAGTATTATCGACTTTTAACGCGAATCCTTTCATAGGACATTGAAAATCCATATATTTTGTTCTACAACAGTTATTATATTTCATGTAATGTGTATTTACAAAGTACGTGTTGTGTCGCAGTAAATGTGTTTGGCACCAGTTTAAACTACTTGTTGCTTATGTGTATTTTTACTATTTAGATTATTTAAATAAAACATAAAGTAGAATTATAATAGCCTATTTTAAATATCTCTTTCAACAATGATATATAAAAATACCCAAACCAATAAGACAAATAGCATGTAAATGAAAAAAAAATTTGGTGCGAAACTTTCAAATAGCCGAAACTATCGGAATTAGGTCAGAGTTAGGTATAATGGTTCCAAGTTACCATTGAATAGTAAATTTTTCAGTTTATACTTTTACACTAACCAATCCTTATTCGAATTATATAAAAGATGGATTTATACCCATTTCAGGAAAGCGTCTTCTTTGCTTTCAATATCACTGTGTCATATTCTGTGTACTTACCATCTCCAATTATGTTGTATCTATGATGGACAAAAATAGACCAATTGTAGCGTGAAACTGCAAAATTATAATTGTAAAGTTAATTAAAATATAACAAAAGCATGTAGTTTGTTCGATCTTAAAACAAATTAAGACTGTTCCAAGTTTCAGTCATTCCACTCATTGCCTTTCACAACGTAACAAAAAACTCAATTTTAATTATTTCACCTGTGGAAGCAGGTGCGATTTATTTATTGAATTCAAAATAAACATCATTAAAATCACAGTTTAAAGAGAAGCCTAATAAAAGATAAATCATAACTAAGCTATTCAATTGTGATTTCAAAAAGTGAATATCTAGCTAGGTTAATCGTGATTGCAGACAGACATAATCGTGTTGCAACGCACCCCCCCCCCGCAGAGCACGGGGACGCTTGCAAGACCCTACCGGGACTCTCAACTATTACTCTTACTCTTACTTTCGACTAGGTAGAAAATGCTTCTCCTAATGCCTACCTTTTAAAGTCCCTGATAAGGCTCTTAATTTTATGTTACACACAAGATCAATTTAAGTTTATCAAACTTATGTTAACATATGAAAAATTTTATATATTTTATAAATTCACTTCTTAATCTATCTTACCTTTTTTGAAACTTCAGACTCTTTCTCAAAGGGTGTGCCCTTTGGAGCTAATCAATTCATTAAACCAAAATTTGCTCTTTTTAAATTTAACTTATTACTGGTGAGCACTTACTTCTTCTTCTTTTTGACTTTAAGAATTTATTTGCATAGGATAGTTTCAATCAAAATATCAGACAATGAAATTTAACAAATTTATTGAGATCGGCACAATTTAATTTTTATTTCAAGAAACAATGGATTTATTAAAAATCTCTTACAACATATTATGTCGCCTTTTCCTTCAATTTACATTAAACGTTTCTCTTTTAAACAACTTGAAAATTCTCTATCCTAAATAATTCTAATATTAACTAAATCTAACAATATATATTCTTAATCTAACACATTTTTTTTTTTTTGAATCAATCATATTAGCCACGGATCAATTATATAATTATATTATATTAAATGTGAGTACTCACGTCTGTTGATCCTTTTTGTTTTCTCTCAATAAAACAATTGCAATTTCGGGCATGAAGTACCCATCATCAGGTTTTTATAATCATATCACATACACAAGAACGCAAAAACACATATATATTTCACTCCGTGTGGAGATCGTTAGAGTCAAAACACGCACTTTTTTATACGAACATTGGTGTGCACACCGCATCAGTTGTTTAGGTTGTACTGACTGAAGTTAGGTTAAGCAACGATTATTGGACCGTGTCCCCCTCCCTTGTCTTGTGATTAGCGTATCATACAATAGGTTTGACTTAAATGACAGCTGATCATTCAATATGTTATTAGGTTCAGCTTTTAAACCTTTGTAGATTTCGAATTCCTCTAACGCGTTTAGAGTATTTCCCTTCTTACATTTATGTAATATACTCATATTAGTAGTAATATCAGTATATGAATGGAGGTTATTGATAAGATGTTCGGCATAAGTAGATTTGATAACTCTAAGGTTGCTATGTGGCAAATGTTCTTTGTATCTGATGTTAAAGGGACGTCCAGTTTGTCCTATGTAAAAACTAGGACAATCATTGCATAATAAGACAAGGGAGGGGGACACGGTCCAATAATCGTTGCTTAACCTAACTTCAGTCAGTACAACCTAAACAACTGATGCGGTGTGCACACCAATGTTCGTATAAAAAAGTGCGTGTTTTGACTCTAACGATCTCCACACGGAGTGAAATATATATGTGTTTTTGCGTTCTTGTGTATGTGATATGATTATAAAAACCTGATGATGGGTACTTCATGCCCGAAATTGCAATTGTTTTATTGAGAGAAAACAAAAAGGATCAACAGACGTGAGTACTCACATTTAATATAATATAACATTTTTTTTATTTATTACCCTTTTATTTATATTGTTCCAATCTGTTACTTGGTTTTATTGAAAATTTGACTCGAATTTATCTTATTTGATTTCTCTTTACTATATTATATTTAATATTGACTTTATTTCTGACTCTACTTTGATTTTAAAACGTTATTATTTAACTTTGTTAATTTTAGGAATTTTGGACTTTCCTCAAGTTTATTAAAAAATAAAATGTATTTATTAAAAAAGCTTGATTTATGCAGTACCTTGTTTTTGTGAATTGCACAAGTCCGCTCGTCCTGATTCTGAGGATGGTTGTGGATCCTGAAGATTGTTCCTAGAGTTGTCTCCTGTTCTAGAATCTCCCGAAGTCCTGTTCCCGTTGAATCTACTGATGACGACAATTTCTTGTAGGATATTTGCCGGAGTCCGTAGTGAAGATCTCTTCTAATAAGCTGTTGTAGGATGTAGCGTTGTCTTCTTCAAGGCCGATCCTGTCTGTTGGTATCGTTATTAACCCAGAGAAGTACTGAACACTGACAAATTATTTTTACGACGATTTTCTCTTCAGACTTAAGTAAAAGTGGGTGATCCTTCCTGGAGCTGGTACGAGACTGATGAATTAACTTGTTGAAAGTCAACTCGTCGAAGTTTGAGCTATACAGCAGTATAGCCAACTTTTCTGATTTTTGTTCCTTTTTTATTTCGCGATTTATTTAAGTTTCTATATTTTATTTTAACTACTTATGAACTCGTCTTGACTTATCCTTACATTATTTGGCTATTTTCACTATTTTGGATTAATTATTTCTATTATTATTAGTTGTTTTAGTTTAATTGTTTGTGGTTATTTTTGGTTAATGTTGGTAACCTACCCCTTCCTTGCGGCGAGAGCCTCTCATACGCGCGACCTTGGACACACGTTGATTCTTGAAAATCTTAAGTTTTGACTGACGATTTCTTCATTTCTTCCTATCTTCCGTTCGCTTCGCTCGATTTTCTTCTTGGTGATTTCATTTTGAAGCCCCTTTCTTCCTGATGATTTTCCATCTTCATTTGCAGCGATACGACGTATATTTCTTCTTTTATGGCGATTTGAAGATTTCGTAGTTTTTTCGAATTTACTTTTTTCATTTTTGGAAAATTTTGAATTCTTCTTTTTGGAAGTTGTTCTTCTGATGCTGAAAGTCCCAAAACTGCTTTCCTCTTCTTTCTCGCTTCCTGGGTTCACAAATTATGGTACTTTCTGCATGTTTGGTTATTTATGGTTTTATTACTTTATTGTCTTTAATTTAATTTTGGTTTCGAGTCTTATTTATTATTAGTTTATCTTAGGGTTATGTACTGTTATTATTAGATTTTTGATTTTATTTATTTTAAGAGAGTTTTGTGTTTTATGACGTTTGATTTTGGCTATAACTTTTTTATTATTAATCTGACAAGTTTATTGTCTTATTATTTATTACTGGTTTTCCTAGCTCTACACGATGGTATTATTTTATTTTTGGTTTTCGAATTTTGAAATTATAACATTGGTTTATATGAGTCTATTCCTGTTAAAACCGGAGCGTTGAACATTTCCTGTTCAAGCCCCTGACCTTGGTTTGCAAGCTGCCTTGCTATGCGATTTAACTTTACGTATGTTTTGAATATTTTTCTTACTTCTACAGTTTTTATTTGATTTGATTGAAATTTTGGATTTTGGTTGTTTTCCAAAATTGTTCCTTGCGAACGGTTCAATTAAACCGTTGCAGTGTGTGTGTGTGTGTGTGGGGGGGGTGTGTGTGTGTGTGTGTGTGTGTGTGTGTGTGTGTTATAACATTTAAGATGTTCTTACTTATTAAATATTTATTAATTTTTTCAATTATTTATTAGCCACACTTTGTAGTGCCAATTATAACAATGAAGTTGTTATCTTTCAATTATTTAAACTCTACTAAACAATTTATAATTATTAACAAACAACGTTTACCTGGATAAAGTCTTTAGTTTAATTTATCATGAATAAATTACAACATAACAATGAACATGTACATGAAATTATTCAATTCTTACTTAACTAAAAATCATTTATTCCTCATTCATTCCTTATTTTTAATTTATTTATAACAGACAATTAAAATACAAAATTACTTTATTTTTTAACATTAGTTAAAACTTGAATATGCAAATTATTAGTTCCCTTTTAGGATTTTATTATATTTCTTTACAAATATAATTATTACTTTACTTTACATTAACATTTATTATCTTTTTAAATCGGCTAGCTCAGTTTTAAATTTTTTTAAACAAATACAATCTCTTATCTCGGGTCAATAGGTCTTTTAAGGGCTCAATTGAAAGTGAAATAAATATATAATGAATTTAATAATTAACAAATTTTTTGGTACTTATCAATTTCTGGTCCTTTTGATCGGTCGATTTGCACTTTTTCACTACACATGAAACTTTAATTGACTCTTTTATATTAAAAGACACCACACTGCTCAAAACACTTTATTCCTTGAATATAACGCTTCCTCTCGCTCCCTGGGGTTGTTCCAATTTCCAGCTTCTTTCTGCGATGACGGAAATCCCTTGGCCCTGGTCAATTGAACTCCTTTTCTCGATCTGATTTTTTAAAGAAAACTCCACAAAACTCCTAATATGTAATTCCTATTGTTACTTAAATCTTCCTTTCCTTTTACTCTACTTTAAATTAAACTTATTAAACTTTTTAATTAACAAAGAGACTTCTTGTCCCTTTATTTGCTGTTGAACAAACTCTATGGAACACAGAGCAGATTATCTGTGTCCATAACCTTGCGTCTCGGCTTCCCTTGTTAGACTCCTCTCTAAGAATTAATTTTTAAGACTCCTTCTCTCAAACACGAGTTTTCGCGCCCTGTTCGCTGATTCGTGGATTTTCAATAACTTTCTCTACATGTGTTCTTTCTCGCTTTCTAGTGGTTGTTTTTAAATCTTTCCGTTGTTTTTTTAGGCGTGAGATCGTCTTCGATTGGCCGACCTACTTTCTCCTTTCCGTTTTTGTGTTTTTTTTTTGAAGTACCGTTAGACGTTCTACTTGTATACCGTTAAGACGCTGGCTTTCCCTTTGATTTCTCTTTTTAGTAAAAAAACTCTCCGCTACCCTAAGATTCCGTTACTTTTGCCCATGTGTTTGCTTCAAGGTTGTTGAAATCCTAGTTCTATTGTAATTTAACACGTACATTTTTTAACTGCATGCGACAGCTGTCGTCTCCCTTCATTTATTTAACATTGTTCTATTTTCCATATTTATTATTTTATATAAGTTATTTTAATTATGTTATTATTAGATGTCATGATTGCGATGTTTTATTTAGGTGAGATTATGATATCGTTACATTGTGTGTGTGTGTGTATGTGTGTGTGTGTGTGTGTGTGTGTGTGTGTGTGTGTGTGTGTGTGTGTGTGTGTGTGTGTGTGTGTGTGTACATTAAGATTATATGTATGGAGTTATAAATTATTATTATATATTATAATAGTACACTTATTGAGACGGTTGGTATTTTATAAAATTAAAATTACTACTTTAAAAAATATGTGTTACTATAATTGCAAAACAACTATACTTTGGTTATGTTTCCTCAAGTTCTCCTTAAAAAATGAAATGCTTATTGAATTTACGGTTATATAACGCACATAAATAGTCGATAATATATTTTATTAATTGACACACTTCTGCTTTAACATTTATTATTCTAAGAACTAAGTGAATTATTAAATCTTAAAATGTCTTGGACACAATGTACACTAGTGTTACAGTTGATGTTTAAAATAGTGTCAATCGTTGTTTATTATCTAAGCATTAACAACAATTATTTTTAGCTTTTTAATGGTGACTTGATGTTAAATTTTTAGAGTTAATTATTTAGGTACTGTACCTCTATCAGAAAAAAAATCAAGGGGCGTTAGTTATTTGGGACCATGTGGGCAAGATATACGACCGTATATAACTAATCAGTTTCCAGGAAAGCTATTGTTCAAAAATTGCACAAATACGACACTATTTTGAGTTGGTGCTCGTCGTAGTAGTACATTAATTTTATCCTATTATTAAGTAAAAGTGAAGACTTACAGGCTTACTTCATTTATGGATTACAGTGACTGAATAATAATAGTAATTATAATGAGTTTGGACATCAAAATCCCTATGAATAATAGCTGGACCTAGGGATTCATGTAGTTTTTGGCTTAAATAAGTCTCTTTCTTCTTTCCTATTTGGTCACCTTTGACCTGCTTTATTTTCTTATAACCCTTATGTTATTCAATAATTCTGCAAAGGAATCTCTTTTTTATGTTTTTTCGTCCATTTTGTACATGTCGATTATGAACGTATTTCGTTTTTCGTGTTTAAACTAGAAAACCAAATTAATCTGTAAACGCACAGCATTTTTCTCTTACACTTTTTAATTTCTTTTGTTGCTACATAAATTAATAGCCTAATATGGAATATGAAACTAAAAATAATCTTCTGATAATTGCAAATTGCGAAGTCACTACACATGATCAACGTTCGTTGTCATGGTTAGGTAAACGTCAAACAGCGTCATCAATCATGAACTTATAAGTTACCAAGTATGTTATAAGTATACGACAGTCTATCTATCAAGAGAAGTATGAATAATAACACTGTAACGCTTCAAATACCAAAGATATTAACATAATAATAGTGAAGTTTCATTCACAAACAACTTTGTATAATAAAACGTTCAGTTACCATCAAAGTTCTTCTCATTATTCAAATAGTGTAAAAACATAAACGATAAATTATATTCTACAAAGTTTCAATTCTCATTTAAAATACGAACATTTTTTATACTTAAAGAGCCAACTTCATACATGTATTTGTAAACTCTTCCTTGTAACCCTTGAAGTATTGGAAGTATAGTAGCCTTCTTTAGTTATTGCGATAAGCCCCGTCACAGCAGTGTAGCTAACTCAATGCAATATAGTTGATTCATTTCACTAAAACACTTTAAAGTAATGAATTTTGTAACGTATGTGTCTATATGTGAAATGTCTCATCTCTCTACTTTAAATATTGTTACAAAAATCATCAATATATTATAGTGTACTGTAAATTAGATTTTATAATAATTTATTTCAATACTTATGGATTTATTTTTCTATGTATTAAAGATTTTAGTGTGAAATAAGATTTTAAATTACAACCACATAACCAGGTAATTTGTAATTCTCCATCTTCATTCAGTTCATGGAGGGAACATTATATGTAGTAAATCAGTATTTTAAAAAATAAATGCCATCTTTATGTACAGAACATTATACGAAAAGAATTTTTCTAAATTATATAGTTTTTATGGATAGTAGATGGTTATAGAAAATATTTTTCAACCTAAACGATACCTAAACACAGTTGAACAGTTGAAATACAAAACTTTATCACATGTATCTCAATGTGAGCCCCAATGATGAAACGACAAATGTCCAAGTGGTATTAGAGCTCTATACTCTGATGAGAGTAGAATATCCCTCGATTTCGACGCTATTATTTCACTGAAGTACGTAATGAAAATTTTGAGTAGAGAGGGACTTAGTCTAGGAAGTATCCGCACATTAAGGTTAGTGGTGTCAGATCTGGCGAACGCGGAGGCTAAATTAGGATTGGGAGATCGTCTTACGGGGCTCGGCTTATCAGTCTCATAATGACAACATTAACTTTCACTCGTAGATCCAGATTAAAATGTGTTGGAGCGCCATCCTATTGAAAGACTACATTTGCTATATCTTCTTCCGCCAGAGACATAAGCCATTCCGTTAACATGTCAAGGTAGAGTGATTGTTTTCTGGGCAAAAAATAGAGACAAGAACAAAACACATTTACAGTGGGAAAGTCTTTAACATGTTCGGCAATAAAATGAGGGTTCTCATAATCCCAGATAATAACTTTTTGCCGATTTCTTGTTCGTCGTAGGTAGAACTTCGCTTTGTTTTTCAACATTTCCTCTTCTAATCGGTCCTGTAATGCAGTGCAAAGTCTTGCAGCTCAATGTTTTAGTTCGTTTAGAAAGTCTTGCGCCAGTTATAATATATATATATATATATATATATATATATATATATATATTTATATGGCTTCAATAAAAGTCGTATATTCAAGATACTCCACACAGTAAGGTGGCACAACTGTATTTATAAAATACAGTAATTATTTTCACTGTCTCTTGTGGTGTTTGTAGGCCTGAACTTTTACCGAGGTATAAATAGCCTTGCGGTTGGAATATTCGCACCCAACTACAACGCAATAAAGCAAGAGTCTATCGAAGTAGATCAATTCCATATTTATTGCGTAAGATTTGCTGCAAAGTCACAACAGATCTCTTTCTTACAAATTCCAAAACTAAAATCAAATTAATATTAAATGTTGAGCTTGACTTATGAGAAAAACTATACAGTATAACAAACACGCAGAACACAATTCTCATAAAAAATACGCCTAAGTATCAGACGCGTTTCAACGACAAGGGCGTCCTCCCCAGCGATACACCAGCTATACCAACCAAACCACAACTAATCCTTAGGCGTATTGATACTTAGGCGTATTTTTTATGAGAATTGTGTTCTGTGTGTTTGTTATACTGTAAAATCAAATTTTCTTGTTGTGATATAAACATTTTTTGAAATTTAGACAACTATCAGATATAACGGTTAAAATTTAACTAATATTCTCAAACAGAATTTGAGACCAAGAACTTTCCTTGTTTCTAGCAGCGGATTAGTAACTATTGTTCACTCATTCATAATAAGGAGTTTATTTTTGCACCATTATATTTAATGAAGCAGTATTATTACATAAAATTGGGCAAAAGAAATCAGAGATGTGGAAATATGAAACTGAATTTATGAGGTTTTAAATATTTTAGAAACAGTTTTTAAATATTTCCACCTGGAAATATCATTCTATTGTTAAGTTGTATAATATCACGTTACCTTCGAAATTTCCATAGCTGGTACAACGTATATCAGGATAAGAAACAGCATTATTTAAAAATGTAAGCAGAAATATCAGTGCAATTAAAAAAAATTTGAATGCAGTCATGGAGTTTTGAAAAGATGCAGTGTTTTAATTTATCTAAAAATCTCTACACTGGGAGCACCTACAGTTAATCATTTAAAAAAAAATATTGTTTATTGAGCTATATTCCAATGTGTGATACTGTTTTCGGTATTTATTCAATTGACTTTGATATTCTAACAATGATATAAAGATGACAATGCTGATTTATTTATTGACAGTACATAATAAAACTCTTTTTAATGTTCCTTATTTAAATTGTGCATTTCAGTTCTTTAATTTTGTTTATATATATATATATATATATATATATATTAAATCATGGAACATGCAAAGATTAAATTTGTAAATCAAACTTATTTTACTGTTGTCAATTGAGACCACATCTAAAACCCGCAATTTACAATTCCAGTTGAGTGGAGGAGAGATACAGTGACACTTAGCCACTGTCTTGATCTATAATATTTAAATAGCCTTATTATTATTCACGTAAAACTCTTTGAAACATGAATTTATTACTTATTCTTTTTATTAATAAAAAATTTAATTACAAATAGTCATAAATCGATAGAAATAATTAATCTAAAAACATAATTAATCTCTCCTTTTACCATCATCTGTGTATAAAAACTAATACACGACTTTTAATATTTACCATTAAAAAAAGTAAATAATAACTGCTCTACATTTAATTCCAAACAAGGCAGAAATTGGCTACTTACATTCAAAGTAAAAATAATGACCCAATCTCCGATTAAACTTTGAGGTGGGGGTCAAGGGGGGAGCTGTTTACGCCTATAAACAGTTATCTTGGCGTCACCGCTTCAAAAATCAGTTGTTTGCTGTTTGTTGTCTAACACAGTCTTATTTTCGTTTCGTAGGTTAGGAAGGAACATATAATTTTAGTTTTCAACATGGTTCTATGGTACTAGGGTGTGAGGGTGTTTTTAATTTGTAAGCTTGGGATTTATCACTTGATAACGAGAGTTGATTTACAATCTCGAAACATCGTTTTTAAACTCTCAAATGATAGAAAATTTCCGATTGAATAGTTTAATGATATAAATAATCCATAATTATCGAATAATGATAAAATCAGAATAAAATACTTCCCATGAGTGAACTTGCTTCTAAACAAAATACCGAAGATCTGAAATTCAATAGGAAGGATAGAGAACCACCAAGCCCTCCTAAAAAAAAGGTAAGAAAATAATTTGAAAAAAGACAAATCTATCACCTTAATTTTAGTTGGAATATTTATAATCATAATCTACTGTTAAAGGGGACATATTTACTGAAGTCTATTTGCTGTTTTACCTACTAACACTCTTAAAATTTCTTGCACCTTATTAAACAATGAAATTTTATAATAATAATTTAAATATTATAAATTGTTACTTTTGGAATAGTAAACATTAAACTTACGACGTTTCTAGTAGGATATTGACTATCAATTTCACAAATACTAATGAGTAATGATGAAATACTAATGAAATAATAATAATGAAATACTAATGAGTATTTACCACTGTGTACCATAAAAACCTTTTTTAATTATATAAAACACTAGCCTATTACCAATAATTAAACCAGTTTTGTCTCATTTTTCTAAAATTGAATGGCTTTAAATCAAAAGTTTATTAGATCATTTATAAAAATCACTAGTGAATTTCAGGTTACGTAAGTCTTTTAGTTTACTATGTGAAAATCTCAAGAAATATATAAACACACACTGTATGTTTTAATCAACATATATCACTATATACGATTAAATTCTTTATTTTTGTGCTAAAGCCTCAAGTGCTGTTCGCAAACAAAATAAACTACATTTAAAAACAAAATAAAAATATATCTTGTCGATATTAATATAGAGACAAATAATTCGATGCATATACATATAAAAAAACATACATCCCTATACAAACACAGGTATAATATCAATTGAAATAAATGAGTGGGAAATACAACGACAATAGCAGGTGAATAAATATGGCTGCCGGGAAGGACGCACAGGGAAATATCAACTAAATTTTAACCAACACCTACGGCTGGAGTGCTCTGCATTCATAACACTTGTTGCCTTGATGTTTTGAATAATTACAACAACATTACAATGTTTTTACCAATAATACAAACACCAACAACAATATTCACATATGTTTTTATTTCAAAAAAATATTCAGTATTATTTCTTATATATAAAATTACGTTAGTATTTTGAATCTATTATAATTCTGATGGAAGGAATATAAGTTTTTTATAACTAGTTCTGTTTACAAATAGTCCCATATTCATTTTAAAATATCACTTTATTTTCAGTAATGAGTTTTTCAGGAGAAAATCAATGATACCGTTAAGATATTCAAAATATACTAATAAATTGCAGGCAAAAATATACATAGAAATTAATTGGTCATTCTTTAAGCTTTGTATTGTGTCAATGGATTGCAATTTGGAAATTTGAATACTATCACAGTATTATATAACGTTTATACTAACCCAACGAATTATTAACGAATACTAACCCATGACGTTTTATATATTTACTGACAACACAACCGTGTACCAGAAAAGACCACTTTCGGTAGTAGTGATGAAATATACTATAAAGTTTATTAAAGTCAAGGGCTTTTTTTTGTTATATATATTTTGTAGTTTACTTAAAAGAGTTATGCCTTATCATTGACATGACACGCAGGCTATTAATTCAATTTTCCTATCCTCCAAACTTTGTAGCTTGATTTTTTATAAAATTGTATTTAAGTTTTGTAGAATTTGAGAAGATTTTATTAAAAATTTGTTATTTTTTCTCCTATGAAATTAAATGAAATAGATGGAAAAATAAGGAAACCAAGGAAGGGAATGAGTATAAAAAAACGGAGATTTTTAGTATCATGTATTTCATAAATAATGAAGAAAATATTGAAATTTTATTCTTTATTGGACAACTTAGAGGGTTAGCAGGATTGGAAATGTTGATATTCTTTTAACAAATCGGATTCAACAATTGGGAACAAAAGTCTTAATAATTAAGAAATTTTTCTTCTAGCGTGTTGTTGTTATAGATAGTAAAATCTAATTTTTGCTTTTATTTATCATTGTTTTGTTGAAATTTTCGAACGTTTAAAAATTTAAGAAAATAATTACTAATTCTAATGTTATAATTTAAGTTATTAAAAAATATATAGTAAAAACTAAGGCTAGATAAAATAATTTACAAGTAATGTCAAATTTGTTGCTATAAATGAACTTTAGTCCTTAAATTTTAGTGTATGTCTTATCAACCTATTTTCAATACATAATTGTAATCATTAACAGAAAATTGTAAGTAAAGTATTATCAAATATATATCTTAATGGTTCAACATTTAATACTTAAATCTTAAACATGTATCAGACGATAGATTTTAGATTCTGCAATTCCCCTTTACTGCTAAACTGGAGATAATGTTTAAAATCGTATGACAATAAAGTGAATGTTTGTACCTTTTTTTAAATATTATAATTTCACTTTAGAAAAATAAAACAAACGTGAAATATACCTTACAACTCGCTTTTATACAAGTCTTGTACAACATTTCAATAATGAATGTACGCTACACAAGACTATTATAAATTAGTCAATCTCCATAGCACACACGATCACAATAGTTGTATTTAAGGTGTGTAGAATAGAATCATATAACTGGACTGGATTTTATTTTTGTTTTTATGTGTATTGTGTAACGTTTAGGTACTATTGTATATTTAGTATTTCATCTGATCATGACATAATTGTTGACCTTAAAAAGTTGAACGAATTAAAAAGATTTCATTTACAAAAATATCGATACAAGATGGTAAAAATATAACTGTAATGTTTTTTACGAACATGTAAAACGAAAAATATTCTTTAATAATAAAAAAGAAATAAGACTACGTTCACGTTAATATATCATCTTTTTTCTGTACAATATTTCTTAATTCTATCATTTATAACCACAACTTAAAATTTAAATAATTTTTATTTTCTACAAAATATATTAAAATTAACTTTTGAAATTAGTTTCAACAAACATTCCTCATCGTAACGACTGTAACCCCGTAATATTATTTCTCCCTTTTAACAATAAAAACTATAACAAAATAATTATTCGGAAATTTTCAATATAATAGTACAATCTATTTTTAAAATGTGTTTCCTTCAATTAATGTGTTAGTCAACTTAAATGTACATCGAGGAAGGGATGCTAAAATAATGTTTTACTAAACGGAAAGTACAATTTTTTTGTTTAAAGTAAACACTAATTCTATTATATCACTCAAGAGATTTAAAAAAATAAGTAAAGTACATAGTATCGGCAGTTCGTACTACTATTGGTTGTGTTCTATCTTTTAATGTTTCGACATTGTCACTAAGGTTTTGTGGGAAAATTGAAGTTTTAGAATTATACACGGTACATTTAATATAATAACCAAACAAATCCAACATTGACTGATGGGCTAAATGACAAAATGCTGATTAAACATCAGTTACTTCTACGTCGTTCCAATATTTATAAGTGAAAAGAAAGTTGTTTCAGCAAAATTAATTCAGTCACCAGAACAAATCACAACAAACTATACTTGTGACATTTTGCTTGTCACAATATTGTTTGTATTTTAGTAAAATAGTTGTATCTGAATTAAATAATGATATGCGAATCTACTATTTTGAAGTTAAATAAAAGAAGCCAATGTTCAACTTCGTTGAAAGTAATATCATCATTATATTGTTCAGTTAAGTACTTACTTTCCTATCAACATATTCAGGGATTACGACCTTTTAAGGATAAGCAGTGTATAAAATATAATATGGTTTATCAAAACCTACGACTAGTAGTTAATTATGTTTCTAGTGTTTAACTAGATGAACATTTTAAAATACTGTGGGTTATTTTTATAACTAATTAGATGAAACAATTTCGTTCTAGAAAAACAGTAGCAGATAGTACGGAAAAATAGAATTAAATAAATAATTTAAAAAAAATTATAATTATACAACTAGCAATTCGTCATGGCCAAGTAACAAAAAAATTCTATATACTAGTGTCTTCAAATGTGTGTTTTTAAGCAAATCTAAGTAATGTTCAAAGAAATAAATGTTAAAGATGGTCAAAGTAGATTCACCTATTGTTATATTTATTTATTAATAAACAACGAATAAAGTTATTTAAAAACATTATTGTATTCTGAACTACAGAGCTAATCACCATTACCATTATAAACTGGTATGGTTCTTTGACTTGAATAGGAGAAAATATAATTAACGCAGCAGCTTATGAACAGCATAGATATATAACACTTTATTTTGCGACACCTTTGCCGCTACAAATAGAAATATAGGGACTATATTAGAATTTTATTATTATTCCTCAGGTTTAACTGTCATAACTAGTACCTGTAGTTAACGATCCATCTTGTTCATTCATACTGTGAAGCCATCATTTGACGCATAGTTAACAGAGTTTAAAAGCCTTCACATATGACATGTACAGAGAAATAATATATTTTACATGATAATACAGGATATTTTAAATTTAATTTATAAACTAAAAAACTTAAAATTTCAAAAATATAATCGCCTCAAAAGATGACATAAAATCCTTGAAAGTTAAAGGCAGAAACATTGAAGTGATACTATGACCTTATATTAAGTTTAAACCATATTCTCTTTTACATTCGAGAGATTAGCGACCCGGTGATGTGATTGTTGTCAACATCATGAAGTTTTGGGAAAGGTAAAAAAATGAATTCCTAGGCAGCATAACTGTCACTCAGCCTTCGATTCTGCAACATATTCATCTGATACGATCTTCAACAAGCCGTAGGTTGTTGTTAAGTCATCATAAATAAATTTGTCCTTTTAATATTTTCAAGATCATAGGATGCAATATAAGACCACAAAATTACTAAACCTACAAAATAAAACTAAATACAATTTTCTATATAAAAATCAATAAAATAATATAGCGTCTGCATGTTTTATAATGTAAACAAAATTGTTTTATCCTGTTTAAATTTCATATTTCATAATTAACATGAAAGTAAAGTAAAATATGGGTGGTTTTTTAAAATAAACCTTCTGGGATGCATCTGGGTTTGTGACAACTCTTGTTAGAAATATAAAATTGTCAATAAAGAACAGTTTGTTAGAGAACAATAAATCTCTCGCAATTCTTACCACCTTCATTGCATTTCCAAGTACACACAATGGGATAAACTACGTTGTTGTGGTGTTTATATTATTTACATTACATTTTACAATAAGTAGCGGATGCTTCGGTCTTCTTAATTTAAAACAATTAAAGTTATGTGTTTTAAAACTGTAGGTGATGGGAGAACATATTTGGCCAAATAATAAAAGAAGGCTCCTACAATAGAAGTAAAATCTGGTTCATTTTTTATTAAGAACTGTACAGAATGGATAAATTCGGTTTTATATTATATTGCGTTTTGTTTTTAATTTACAATACATTTCAACAATAATATAGATGTTATGCAAATACATAATAAACTTTACTTAGTGAATTAAATGTGAATAGGACAAGCAATATATTGGTGATAGATCTAAATATATGAATTACTGAACATAAAAGGTGACGCTATTAGGTCAAGTGAATAAAGATAAATTAGTGAAACACATTTTGTTAAACAATCATAAATTTATTTGGGGAGTGGCACAAATTTAAATTAAAGAAAACTAATTGAACCCTCTATAAAGATATTGGGCAACCTTCTCAGCCGAACTAGAGTAGGAATAAGGTTTAATCTCCGATAATACAAATTAAATCAAAATCGGAAATAAAAATATTTTTGTTTAAAGAACGGGGAAATTTTCCTGATTAAATCCAGGCGAAAAACATGGCTAAATCTCGGAATACATTCTAAGAAGTGTAATTAAACGTTTGTTTACCCAATAAACTATCACTTTACACCACCCTTATAACAATGAGTAGCCTACCTTGTAGTCCTTTGTGTAGTGTAATTTTCTGTTTGGTGGTTTTAACTGATAATGTTGTATTTATTTAGTCTTAGTTTTGATTGCTCAGGCCTAGTTTTATTGTTATATTCTTTCTTAGGTTATAAAGATAGTTGTCAACATGGCCGTTGGCTACTAGGCTATGTTGATGTTTTTCACTTTTATTGTCTCTGTTAAACACTTAATAACGAGAGTTAATTTATATTGTGGAAACGTCGTGCATTAATTTTAAATACACAAATGATGCCTGAAGACCGATTAAACAATATTTAGAATAACAATAATACATTATTATCAAATAACTTTAAAACGGTAGATAAAAAGTGATACATGGATGGGAAAACGTACACAATATGTATTAATAACATGAAAAATGTTCTACTAACCTTTTTTAATTCGTAACTTTTCAGTTTAATCTAGAAAGTAGTTAAGTTGTACTTAACTTTTAATGTATTACTAAGTTAAAAATAAATTCAGGACGAAATCTAACTAAAGTTAAAAATGAAATCTTATACAGGTATATGTTGTTTTACGCCGGTTTTGTATGGAAATCACAATTTATATTCTGGTGGAAATAAATATTCAGTAATGGTTAGGTACTGTAATCGTCTGAGTTTGTAACAAAAATATTTGATAGTTTAGAAGTAGGGGATGAAGGGGGTATTGAATCTTGTTAATTTATTTAAGTCAATTGAAGGGTACTCAGAGAGAAAAATGTTGGTTAAAGATTATTGATTTCGGTGGTGAAAAACAAACTATGTAGTTAACCAGGTAGACATCCAAAGATAAATCTAAAAAACAGTACAATTTCCACCTTTAAATCCACGAACATTCAACAACAAATTGATTCATACATGCTTTATCTTTTGATCTAATGAAGTATTAATTATTTAACTTTAACTTAATATTAAATATTGAAAGAAGTAAGCGAAAGGAAAGTTTTTGATGCCATCATCAGATCAGTAATTATTTATGATTTCCATTAAGAGTAATATATTTTCAAAATTATCAAAGTTGATGATTACGAGGGAGAATAAAAAATAAAAAAGGGGTGTAATTTATGTATTTATATTTAATTTGATACTGATTTTAAAGTTAAAGTGAAAAGTAATGAAAGAATGTACACTACCAAGCTAATTTTTAAATTCAAGCTGCATAAAAGTGGATAGAAAATGAAACAGTTAACTTTACAAGGCAATTATTCAGAGGAATTATGTCTAATTATTCAGAGGAAAAATTTAAAGTAGTTTTTTGAGTATATTTATCCAAAATTGACTAAATGTATTTTTCGTGAGATTTAACATACGATAATATTAGACGTTAAGAATGTATAAGTCATATGTAAGCCAATAATAATTTTTGTAATACAACCACAAATAAATTATATTAAATTTATAACCTAAATATTGGGTTCTCTTAGTATACAAGTATTTATTTAAACATCTTTATTTAACGTTTATATCATAAAATATTAATTCCGAAGAGGACTTGAGAACATTTTCAACGATAAAAAACTACATTTCTTAAAAAAGATAATGCTAAAATTATATGAAAATTTCTACAGTCATCAAGTATGTTGAGACAAGATATAGGCCTATTATTTATAAGTATATTGTTATTTTTGAACCTATCAGATACGAAACATTTTTTGAGGCGCACAAATTTTCCGGTACATCACTTTAATTTGCGTGAGAGCTTTGTTTAATGATAAATGGAGCTTAAAATAATATAAAGAAACCTAATCTTGAAAACGTTTATGTCTTATTTTTTTATGTATTTTATAGTTTCCAAAGCTAATTTATTGTAACTGCGTTACATTTTCAATTTGTAAGGACATATTGGATTATTTAAATCTAAGGTGAAAGTTGTAGCTAAATTTATGGCATAGTCACGTTTTGTTATATGAAACATATTAGACCAATATAAAGCCTGTAAGGTAAATATAAGCCCGGTTACAGTAGATCAATTTTATATTCAGCCACAACAAAATTTCATTTAGATCCAATATTTGTTCTATGTTTTTGTATTGACTTATTACTTTGTCTATATCACAAATATTTGGCACAAATTATTTACAAAAGTGGCGGTTGAACTTTATTTAAAGTCCTTTATCTTCCTTGCCTATGAAACTAAATAATTAAAATAAGCAGTTATGTCGTCATTAGGCAATATATTTAACACGAAAAACAGTTGATATACATTAGAACTTATATGTGAAAATGTTGTTATATTGTATAATGACAATTTAAGTTAAAAATTGCCTTGACAGGTAAAACTATATAAACAGTGTTGTTTAAAAATGTAAGCTAAAATATGAATGCAATTAAAAAATTGGATGTAGTCTTGCAATTTTTGAAGGATGAAGTTTTTTAATTGGTTATACTCAAGAAGTTATTTAAAATTCTTTATATTAGGCTCGTATAATGTTGATGGATTTCAATTTTTTTAATTTATTAAGTTATTTTATTATGTAACATTATGGTTTTACATATTATTTCAATTGATCTCTCTTGTATATTATCAGTTATATAAAATAACGAAAATATCGTTAATATCCTGAAAAAGATCCAATTTTCAGGGAACGTGCAAAGGTTTAAGTTGTCAAACAAATTTCTTTTACAGTTTTCAGTTGAGAGCACTTCTAAAGCCGGCATTTACAATTCCAGTTGAGTGGGATAAGTCCTACGTTACACTGAACCATTGTCATGATCTATTGTTTGAAGTCATTGTCGTGGAAGAGAATTGTATTAACTGTAAAACACTGTCGTAGTATTTAAATAGAGTTAGCAGTATTATTATTCACGGTAATAACTCTCTGTTAAACTAATTTATTCCTTTTCGTTTTTTATTAATTAAGAAAAAAATACACATAGACATAATTCAACAGAAATAAATAATCTAGCAACTGATTTATTCTGTCATTTGCCATTATTTGTGTACTTAAACTAATACATGACGTTTTAGTATTTCGTTTAAAAATAGGAAATGATATTTCTTCTACTAAAAACAAAGCCGAAATTTTCCCCTTTAAATCCCAAGTCGGAATAATCAATCTATCTCAAACTAAATTTTGAAATTGGGGACAACAAGTTGTTCTTCCCATAAACAGTTAGGACACTTTTATCCCATTCACAGTTTTACCCCTTTAACAATCAAATGTTTGCAGTTTTTTGTCTAGTACAGTCCTTTGTTTCTTACGTACAAAAAAAACTAATTTTTGGTTAAAAAAAGCTTTTTGCTACTAGGATGTCCGTGTTTTTTACTTTATGATTGCGGTTAACCTCTTAAGTTAATTTATACTCTTGAAACGTCGTTTAGTATTTGTTACACTCAAATGATGAGAAATGTCCGATTAAGTCATTTATTGGTATGATCAATCACTACCAAATAACATCAAAACAATAATAAAATACTGAACGTGAGTAGAAGTGCATTTAAACTGAAAGTCCAAGAAATGAAATTCAATACAAAGGGTAGAGAACAGTACTCCTACCAAAAAATGAATAACAACAAACATATTTTTGACAAAATGAATCAATAACCTAAATTTTAGTAGGAATATTTATATTCATATACTACTGTTAAGGTCTCCACATTAAAAAAAAAAAAAAAAAAAAAAAAAAAATGTAATTGGCCTTTTCTTGCATAAAAATATTCTTTTAACGTATATTTTCCAGTACTTTATAAACATATCAGAAAAATAATAACAATATTTTGTAAATTATTTAAAATCTTTAATTTTGTAATTAAAGTAAACATTTAAGTTGCGACGTTTCTAGTAGGATATTGACAGTCAATTTTATGGATACAGTAATAAGTAGTACTTTCGTCTGCGGTGTAGAGAAAGCTTTTTAAATCATATAAACCACTATTACGAAATTAGTATCGTGTCATTTATCTGAAATTGTATCGATATAAACCAAAGGTTTACTAGATCACTTATAATGTTAAAATTTATAGTAAATATAATGTTACATAAGGCCTTTAGTTTTACTACGTGGATATTTTTAGTATAATGTATAAACACTTAATAAATATTTTAATTAACAAGTTGCACTATATAGGATTTACTTATTATTTTCAGTGCTTTAACAGATGTTCGAAAATGCGAATAGGGCACTAACCGATTACATGCTCTCTGATTATGATGTATTGATCTGAATATATTGGTCATGGCTACAAAGGCAAGTTTCTGCCATGCTCGGGTTCTCTAAACCTTGTTAGTAAAATCGTTTCGGTAAAGTAAAGAAATATTTTAATCTAACTACAAATAATTAATTATACATTTCATACTAGAATAGTTGTAACAACGTTTCAAGTAAAACCTCTTTGCATATCGTACTAAAAGGATACACAGGACTCTAACTACATTAGTATGCAATGTCTAATTAACTCTACCATATCATAGCTTAACAGAACATGTTCAGTTTAATTACAACAATTAGCTTACAAAGAACTCAATACTTCATTGTAATGTTCTGCCGTAGGTTATACATTCTTTACCGTTATTTTCTTAATTTTTTAAAAATAGTAATCTTCATTTGTACTTTTGTCAATGGTTTTAGTAAAGTGAAATATTAAGTGTTTTCTATTTTAATTTCCAAAATCTTTATTTTTTGTGTAATATTATGATAAAATATCTCTGTATGGAGTTTACGTTCTTTCATATATCTGTTTTTTATAATTTAACAATTTTATTGTGGCCATGGAGATGAAAGATTGAGAGAAGGGTTCTTTTTTAAGTAGTTTTCAGAAGTCTTTGTAATTGTCATTCTAGTATATAGTAATTTTAACTTAGAGAAGATAAAAAGAATGACTATAAAATAAATATTAAGTCCTACAAAAAATTGGCACCCATTCATGGCTGTTAGTTAGACAAATGAAAGTAGAAAATAATAAATTGAAAAAATGGTAAAATAAACAAGGTCATAGTTCTATATGAAAGGGAAACCTAGGGGAGCTTTGTACCATTTAAAGTAAAATGAGGGTTTAAAGTCCATCGATTTACATTATTATAGTATAAAGAAGAAATATGGTAAATAATTAACCGGACTATGATTTAGTCAATTAAAATGGTGGTCAACTGAATTTCGTGATATTACAGAACTGGAACTCCGAAAAAAATCTTCAATGAAAAACTGAATTAACTTGTGATATTAAAAGTTTTTCTATATTCCTCCCCTTCTCCATACCTTAGACAAGATAGGCAAGTTGTATAAATCATAAAACGCGTTTGATATTTTCAAATTTTAACTCGATTTTAATAGCGTACAATAAAGCTATCACTTAATTGGCTTTTCTAGTAAGAAGAATAAAACTTACAAACTACAAGGTATCAGAAAGGGTTTATCAATCCTTTATTGGAAATCCTTAATCGTCTGAAAGAGAAGTTACAAAGGATCAGACTGTTAGTAACGCATAAGATCTCATGGTGTCACAAGTAAACTTTTCAAATTTTAAACCTAGAATTATACAAGTAATCACCACTGTTCTTGTTCTCACTTAGAGTGAAGTGAAGGTACTATAATTTAGACCAACCTATTAACTCAAATATTTAACTGGTAAGTAAACTTGGAATTTGAAGTATCTATAGGAATTAACAAAAGCAAATTACAAATAAGACTTTTTTCTGTAAACAAACAAATTGAGTTGTTTAATTAACGTCGGTGTAACAAATTTTGTATTGTAAAAAATACGTAAGTTACATGCAGTTTTATCTATAAATGCAAAATTATTATGATATTTACAATTCTGTTTGGACGCAAATAACTAATTTACTACATTCTTCTAGAAGAGGACTGAGCCTACATAAAGCAGAGAGGTTTAGACTGTATAAGACAACTCAGTTTTTGTTGTATTTTATATTTATTCATGTTGGTGTTGTTTTTAATTTTAAAATAATACTTTGTAGAATGTTTTAAAAAACCATTATTATTTCACATATTTTACCCTCACCAGAAAGGTTTTCATATCTAATTACAATTTAGACGTTTCGCGTTATTCTTATTAGACGTTTATTATATTGAACAAATATCAAAGATATAACAGAAGGTTTCACCATACCTTACTATTGTATCTGATTTGATGGTATCTAAAGTAGAATCCATCCGGAGAACAAAGAAATCTAATGCTAAAAATTCGAATAGTTTTAAATAAGACATTTCTAATTTAAATCTTCAACCCTAACGATTCCACAACATTTGACATTAGATTTGTGTTTCACTTCATACTCTTTAATACTTATATGGTTTGAATTAAATTTTGGTTTAAAAGTAATTCATACTGAAGTCATAGGATTTTGCTTACTCCCAGGTAATGGTTTGTCATCAACTAAGAATCAAGTTTATTTAAATATAACGATATTTAGGGTAATAGGGGGGTTTGTCGGAATATTACATTATATAGGAGTTGAACTTCGATTAACGATTTACGGCCTCCAAAAGGATGAAAATAACTCCTAAAGAGACCACATTGAATTGAGAAACATAAAACATTGCAACGTCAAGCTTTTGTTATCTATATAAAACAAACTTATCAACAATAATTTTTAAAAAACCTCAGGACAAAAAAAAATCCTTTTACAGTCTGAGGGAGTTACTACTCTCTGAATCCTTATATTCGGTGACAGAGTTCCTCAGTCATAATTTGCTGGTAGACTGATAAAATTATCAATTGGGACAAACATGTTGTGAATTATGTTGACGCTTGTCAGCGGAAGTGGACGGAAATTATAAACTTGAGTGTTCAAACATTTTTTTGTTTGTATTATAATATTTTTTTTGTTATACTGCCTCTATCTTGGTACAAAGTTGTTCATTGTATAGATTGTAATGATTTGTAACTTGTTATTGTGAAGATTTAAAATGGGTTTATATTTGTACATAAATTGTTGATTGTCTTGTAATGTATGATGACTTGTACGAAATTTTATTGTCTATCAAAATGAAAAATAAATTAAATGAAATATCATCCTATCGTATAACGTAAGAGGCATTTCAACTGCATCGTCAGTACGGGGGAAATATATTACACATTGAGTTCAGCTAAAATCTATTGCGAAGCTTGATAAGCCCATCTGTGCTTGGTGACACTACGAGATTATCCAATGGAACAATATGGTATTAAGGCTAGAACGTCATCCTCTGAGAGTTTACCGAATGCTATTGTTATGAACTTGTATTAAAACTTCAGCTAAGTTTTAAACTTTTATTTTATACTGTAACCAACCTATCATGATTTATATTTAACAAGAATTTTTAGAAATAAAACTTTTAAGTGGTTTTTTATGACTTTCACTTTAAGGATATATTTGTCCTATGTTTATGTTTAAGTGAATTGCCTTTATTTTTATGTAACCTAATTATAAAATAATTATTCATCTTTTTTAATCATTTCAGTCCTCAAAAAGATAACCCATAATTTTTGATTAAATAAATAGACATAACTGCATTTCTTGGCTTCTTGTGTGTCAAATAAATGTATGTTGAAAATTACTGTTATTATTTTATTAACTATACATTGTTAGTTCTGATTTAATTTTATTTACCTCGTTAAACTGTATAGTTAAAAAATATGAACAAGTGCCTTTCTTTACTTATTGTTTAACTTGATATTATTGTTTAATTAAGTTCCTTGTCGTAACTTATTTCTATACATTATATGAGTAATTGCTTTGTTTTGCTTGTTGTGTGCCAATAAATGTATGCTGGGAACAGTTATTAGGTTATTTAAATAACTGCACATTGTTGGTGGCAATGTCTTCTTATTTTATTCTCATTGGAACACAATATAGTACTCGTAGCAATCCCTACGGACATTAGCTGAATTTACATTATTGAATTACATCTAAAAGTGGCCGTCTATTGTTGTGTGGCAGTAAATATATTACTACCTCTACATTTTATCTTTCCCATCAGGTTTCTCTTGGCGTACTCTTGTACTTTTCCATCCTGAAGCTATTAGAGTATAAGAGGCCAAGGGATCTTTATTGTATGTTCATTACTCCCTTTTATTGATAAAGGGATGATGATCGAGGGGTTTCGCCTTTAAAAACAAGAAAAATATTTTTATTTAAATGTATAATAATTTGCTTTGGTTTTTAGAGACATATTATATTTTTATTATCGTTGGAATTTATAATATTTCATTGTTCAACACGTAGGAAAATGTCTGTTTCGCCCTAAAAGTAGCTTTAAAATTTATTTTAATAAGATATTGATATTTAAAGGGATTTTAACAGATAGAAATTATTTATATAAACACTCTAGCGACACATTTTCCTGGACAACTTGATAGTTTTTTTTTATATACTTTTGTTTGTCTTCCATTCTTCGTTAAATCACATCACAAACTTAATAATAATTTTAAAAACCATATATTTGTTGGATCTGTAATTGAAAAACTATCTAATAATAAGTTTCCTGGTATATTTTACAACAAAACAAATACCTTGTTTATTACTTCTGTGATTCTGAATTCAAATGCAATCTACAACAATACAGACACTCTTCATTTTTGAGGAAGGAAAACTTTAAAATTGTTTAGTTTTCTTTCAATAGAAACAACATTAAATTCAACACTTCACCGACTGCCAAACCTAACAAAGTACGAATTGTATTTAATTTGACGTTTTCGAGAGGCCTCGTAGTAAAAATTCTTTTCATAGTAATCTTGACATGTTAGTTGTACGTGAAGCAGCGGTTTTCTGCGTGTTTAACTTAAAGGAACGTTCTTGTTACCCTTTGTTGGTTTATGTTCCTTCTACTTTGATTATTTTTATAGTGTTACTTTTTAGGTTATTAATTATATAAATTCATTTTATTGTTTTATAAAAGTGTAATAAAACTTACAAAATTCTTTATCAAGCGCTCGTTTAATTGTTTATAAAGATATGAAAACTATGTGTAGAGTTTAGTTAGCGGAAAATAAAATGTATTTGTAATAAATTTTCTTTAATTTTAGTAATAAGAAAGTTACTCGTTTTGTCTTTTTAAAATTAAATATTTCAAAATTTAGCATAGAAGCGTCACCAAAAAGCAAATGAGTGGATATTTGGATTGTAATTGCGAAGGGACTGACAAGAAATTTATAGAGAATCACGGTCTCGTTGAGCAGTTAGAAAACAAGAGTTATTAAATTCAATAATATTTAATTGGTCTGGACTGATGTTTTTAAAGGTTTGATTACGACATATTATGTTTCACTATTAGATGGGACAAGGTTATACTTGTCACCTTAAATTTGGTAATTTTTAACATTCAGGAAGAATATGGTAGTGATATGGACTTACAATATAGACCGAAATGTTTTACATTGAATATATCGATAAACTGGAACTTATACACATTTTTAAGTTTATGAAATTTAATGAGTGTGTAAAACAAAATATTCAGTAATAGAGAGATCTTTAAAAACGCATTCGTACTTGTTCATTTGCTTCATTATACACAACAGTTATTAAATCTATCAACAGCATTTCAAACTTTCAAATATCAAATGACAGTAAATTTAAATCCGCCCATCCTTAAACATTTATTAGAAAATATATTACTCTATATATATACGGAAAATATACTACACGGAAAATATATTACCGTGAAAGTAATTAAATGAGAAAAGATATTGTCAATAAATTATAATAGTAGAAAGTCATATACTTCTATTATGAGTAGCAGAAGTTTTCACGAGTCATGAATACCTTAGTTCCACTATTAACTATAAAGGTATTAAATTCATTTAATAATTAATTTTAATATTGAAATATGGAAGGTATTGACTTATATATTTTGTAG
Source organism: Aphrophora alni (assembly GCA_963513935.1). Taxonomy (NCBI): domain Eukaryota; kingdom Metazoa; phylum Arthropoda; class Insecta; order Hemiptera; family Aphrophoridae; genus Aphrophora; species Aphrophora alni. The sequence goes on from OY740772.1 coordinate 66,654,940, forward strand.
GTGTTTTTAATACTATATACAAATAGTTTTCACCGATAAAAATTTTTCAATAGCTTTTTAAACCAATTTGTAACTTTAAATGTTATCCGTGTAGAAAAAATGATTTAATTAGTAACAATATCTTGTCAAAAGTGTTTATGTAGGTCTATGTTGATAAAAAAACATTTATAAAAATGTTTAAATTTGAGGTTAAGATTTCAATGGTTAAACAATAAAAAATATTTTTTTGTTATCGTTAAAGTTACAAAACACAATTACTTATAGAGTTTTGCAAGTTTAATTAAAATTCAGTTATGTAACATACGTCTTTTAATCTGTAATATGCGGCATGATGTTTTTACTCTGACATGATAGGACGAAAATTTCTTTTCGTGACTTTTGTTTACCGCCGTTAACCATGAAATTATCAGGCTATATGGGGGTACCTAGTTGCTGTATGAGTTGCCCTTATATTAGTTCTGTCTGCCTGAATTATTGGTGTATGTTGTAAATTTTTACTTAACATATTATATTGCGTATATATATATATATATATATATATATATATATATATATATATATTACCTAATTAATTTGTAAAACTCTGACAAATAGAATACAGAATAATAGAGTTCTTCTTTAAATTCTTAATCAGCCCCCGGATAGACTAGATTCCAAATACAATCTAAAATAATCAGTTTTTTAAACTTTTACATAACATTCAATCATACGTGCTAACTACATACCTTTCATACCGTTCAATCATAACGTTTACATACGTGCTAATCTACCATTTTGATATACATGTATATTATAAGTACTCCATGTTATATATGTATACATAAGTTATTGTACAGTATGTATTGTAATATATTCTACTTTTTTTTACAGTAGTTTAATAATCACCCTTTATAGGCAGTAAGACTAAATGTACAAGAAATACAGTAACTTTTACAGTAAAGTGTTTATCATTAAATACTACAGCATTGAGGAGTATATACTTAGTATAACATGTATCGCATGTTTAAAACAGAACATTCCTACGGTTTAAGTTGTGTTTGTACAAGTGTAGAATGGTTTTGTTTTATTTCTTCACCCCTTATAAAAATTTGGATACAAACACGTACAAACCACATTCATTTTTCAAACGTTATTGTCACACGTTGAAAAGAGGAAATGGTAGAAAACTCTTTGAATATATTTGACATTTAAGAAACTTTTGTCTGTATGAGCAGTTAATATAAATACGAAATAATCCACTAGGAATACAACACAGACTACTTCACGAAATTTATGTAGATTAGATAGCTATCTTTACAGTAGAGGACGAAACATTTAGCAGGAGAGAGTACTAACTATGATTCCCTTTTGTGTAAAAAGAAAATTGTAACTGTGTAATCGTTTTAGATTACGCTTTAGAAACGCTTTAGATTTAACGGTATTTTGTGAGAATTTAGGTTATATTTATTATTCCCAAAAGATATTAACTTTTTACACGTGTATCTATTTTTAAATAATTACCCTCCCTTAATAAATACATCTGTATACAGGAAACCACTTTTTATCCTTTTTGTTCTTGCAAATCTTATTTTAGGATAGACATGAGATTCTTCTTCACAAATCTAAAAACGCCAACCACTTATTGTACCCACATAAAAGAGAAGTGCTTTGTAGTTAATAAAGTGTTCATATTAAACTATCTTAATAAAGGAAAGTTGATTTAAGTTATAGTAACTCAATTATAAATCGAAGGAAATATCGTGTAAGGTAATTTCAACATTGACAGGTTACAAACATCGGTTAGCTGTGAGGTCACTGTTTCAGCAGTGATGTTATTGACATGTATGATGATTGACAGGTGACTGAAATCGTGTTACAAAATTATTTGAAAGTTTTGATAAACAAATTCAAACAGCTAATTAATATAAGTCAAACTTTCATAACAGTATTATTGGAGTAATTACGTATTTCTTTCTTACTCGTCTATGCAGAATTATTTTGATTTTAGAATCATTCATTCGAAATTACATTTTATAAAACTAAATATAGATTGACCTAGGCTTTCGTACTTCTTTTTTAAAACGGATTAGGTATAAAACGGACTAGACATATAGGAGTGTCGTCAGTTTATCATTTATCACATGTTGATTCCATGTTGTTCAATTAATTAATTATATATATATAAATTTAAAAAACTAAATAAATAAATAAATAAATAATTTTTTTTAATTAAAAAAAAAAAACACTTAAGAATTCTAATATTCATTTATTGAATCATGAATACAATGTTTATTAACATTCAAAATACTAAGCACTGCTTTCTGATCTATGTTTTACAATAAAAATAATATATATTATTGTAGAAAATTTCCGTGATCTATTATCTTAATTAATTTATGATTGTAATAAATCATCTGTTAATAAATTTATGAAATGATTATTAAGGTTATGAATATTAAAATAGATAAATTTTCAGAAATAAGATAGCTGATTTTGAAGTTCCTATACACTTAGTGTCTTTGAAGTAAGGTGGAAAATGTTAAACATACCTTCGTGAAGATGAACACATTTTAGAGTTACAATTTATGCGAAAAACTCGCGATGTATTTGACAAATAATTTTTGATATATATATATATATATATCCTGAAGTAATTTTTTCTTTCACCCTAGTCTAATAGAAAATAACTCTACATTTATACATGTAACGTAGGGAATTATATATGTATATATTTCCCTGAACTGTTTATATGATTATCCATATGACAGTTTTAAACGTTACTATAAGTAAATTTACTGTTTTGATCCATTATCAATAATTTTTGACAATATGATTAACAATATGATTAATACAATATGATTAATACTATCTTACGTTAAAATGTTTTTTTTTTTGATATTAGAAAGGACGAAACAATTTTTATATTATTACTAAATTTAGAAAATATGTATAGCTTAAGAACCATTCATTTATTAGTTAATTAATGGACACTATATTATTCTTAATTTCTGTTCTATGTGTAATATATATATATATATATATATATATATATATATATATATATATCAATATTAGATTTTTGGTATTTTTAATTATTTTTCAGAAAATTATAATACTAAACAAGAACAAAACGCAGATCTTTGTTTTGATGTATTTAGTTATAGTCTTTATAGTATTCTCTATAAAACTGTATTAACTTCTTATTTTGGTTAACTTTCCTCCATAAAATCAATTTATTGTTTAAAAAAATAATTGTTTTCCCACAAACTCAAAGCTGGTAGGCATTACTCTATATTCACTTCTATCTTATTAACGAAAATAATATACATACAACAAAAGAAACAATTTAATAAGATTTATCACCAGAAAGCGAAATTGAATTATATCTAAACATAAACTAACGATTTTTTTGAAACGAATGTAAAATATATGAAAATATATCTACTGACTCCAACTTACACCTCTTTTTAAATCTCGCTATGAAACCAGGAGAAAATACTTTTTGTAAGTCAAATATCAGTCACATAAATGTAACGCCAAACTCATAGTCATTTATCACCTACTAGAAAATTGTTTCCTCTAATTAAATAACTGTATAAAAGAAACACAATCCTATTGACGGTTTTATGTAACAGAGTTACACAGTCAACTGCACTCATTTACTTTAGCTATGTACTCTAGGTATTTACTCTACTCTCACTTTAAAGAACTTAAGTACAGATGTTAAAAAACACAACAAACATCAAATGAATTATCAAAGGAGAAAGAGGTAAATAGGCTTTATCCTAAACCAAATCAAAGGAATGCCCTGTAATGCTTTTAATTATAAATGACTATTTAAATCAAATCATTCCAAATTACCCGACGTTTTATCAAGCTAAATAACCTGTATAAAAATATATTCCTTTTAAAAAATCTATTTGTCTCACAATATACACTACTAAATTATTATTCATTTATGACGTCCTAGCATATCTTGTCTTTTAATTAAATAAATACATCAAAGAAATTTCCCTCTCTCGACGGTTTAATGTAACAGATTTAATAATACCCCTACACGATAAGTCTAACTACGCTCATTCACGTTAAAAGATCGTGCATAACTAAAATTGAATTGATATCCAAGTAGGAGTTATACTTGTATGGATACTCTACTTTAAAAAATACAACTCTGTTGATATAATTTTTTCCGTGATTTCTGTTTTAAATTAGTTAGCTATTTAAAATTCTTCATGTATCTTCAATTTGCGTCCTTTATTATTATGATGTATAATGTTCAAGCTCTCCTTCATAGTCACAGAGAAATAGTTCTTGATTATTACATGGGCTGCGAATTTGGATGTGTTTGTATTCCTCCTATTAAAAATACACGGGAAATTCAGTTCCAATGTTGACGTCAAATAAAGGTAGATTTTCCAGATATTAATTTTATTGTTTTCTCTTTTATGTCTGTAATTACTAAAATAAATGTAAAGGTTTTAAAAATAACATTTAATAATAAACTAGAAATATTGACAGAATAACAGTAATATAGTGCATATATATATAATTCGATAATTAATATTTATCTAGGCTACATATGTTTAAACTTATACACAAGTTCAATGTTGAGAAATATCTTTAGAAATAAAGGTTATGTTTGAAGTTCGTGTTTTTTTATTAAGGAAACAAAATTAATTAATTTTCTCCTTTTACTGTTTTGGTAGATATTCATTTTACACAATTACTCATACCAAATAAGGGAAGTGATAATACCGAATCACCGACATGAAAGAAGCCAGTGTTCGCTATATTTAAATATAATCTATTTTTGGTAACAAAATTGTAGCGAGCCATATTCGAGATTTTGATTTGAGTTAACAGTGTATATACATAAGAAACTTCAAGAAATACATCAGAGCGAAGCGTCAAACGTCAATCATCTAAATGAGCGAAGCGATCGAAAGTCACTTATGAATAAAATATGACGAAATTGTTTCGTAATAGAATCAGTATGCAGCTTTTACTTGTAAAATGCTAACTAGATGTATAGTTAGTAGGTGAACTCTTCAAAACTTTCTTACACTTTGGCTTTGATAAATCTATAAAGTTTTACCTCACATCTAGGTATTTCAAAATCCTAACTTTAATCTCCAGCCATTATACAAACAACTTTTCCTGTTATCAAATAAACAACAAATTGTACGAATAACAGGATAAATGAAAATAGTTTTTAGAAGTTCATTTGAAATGGCTAAGAAACAAACATTAATAGTGAATAAAATCAAACTTCGTCTGAAAACACGTTCTTTTAAATTATCCTCAAGAAACTGTATTTCACCATGACTTTTGTAATTTCCATCATCTGCCTACGGTTAATATTTACAAAGTTCTATTATAAACGTAGGTAATACAAATTACTACATTTTATTTGCACCCATTATATAACATCTTTATTTATTACCAAATTAAAAATAACAGTTATAATAGAATAAAATTGAAGATAAAGGAAAATAGTTGGTGGATGTTTGTTTGAAATATTACGAAATAAAATTGCACTTTATCTCATATAAATTTTCTTACAAGCAAGTTTTGTAATAATCATAACAATTGGCTACAAATAATTAACGCAAGAAAAGGGATTTACCTTATTGGATAAAAAATGGTATACATTATAATCGTACATAATAAGTAATCTGAATACTGAGCCAGTTATTATAATGAAGTTGTACATTGTATAATTATTTCATATCCTAAAACATTGTCTATCGTGTTTTAATTTTCTATTTAATTTATTACATTTAGTCTGTGGACAAAACTTGTCACTATCGGCTATAACGTTATATTTTATCGTAGAAATATTATTACTAATAAACGCAAAACAAAAGGCTGATTAATTTACTTGTTGTATTCCAAAACTATGAAAAAAAAAGTGTTAACTTTATTTTAACTGTTTGCACGATTTTACCTATTGTCAAACTTGTCTCCTTTAACAGTTTTGAAAAACTGAAGGGTAGTTTTTAAAACTGTAAGATCATTGCCCAATTCAGTGTCCAGTCTAACTATATTATGAAAGATGGTGCCCCCAATACTTTAATTGCCTATGGAAATTTCTCAGTGAACTGGTTAAACGTTTCAGACTACTAACCATATTATGAAACTATTTGTTTTGGGATTTTATTTCATATTAATGATGTACCACTGTTGTTACTTGGAGAATCTGGTTGTAGAGAGTGTTTAAAAATATATTAATTGGAATCTCAATACAAACGTTTTTCCTTTTCTACAACCCAACTAAATAGAACACATATTTTTTGCCTAAAACGAATGGTTTATGTCAGTAATAATAATAAGAACTGAAAGCTATCATTTTAGAGTGAAAAACTAGGGAGTTCACAGGGTTAGTTCAGACGATCATCGGAACTCTGTAAGGCTTACATTCATCTTTGGTAACTTGTCTATTCGTGGCGCAAAGCAGGACGCAATTTCTGTAGGTAGCAACCTATCATTTTCAATAATTAACAAACTTACAATTTACGTTCCTTATGGAAATTTTTTTCACAGTTTTCATTTATACCTATTAATGTGCACCTCATTAAATGATAAAGAAGATTACTTACGTAAATACATGTTTAATATTTCGGTAAATCTAAGGTAATAAAATACTAATTTTTGTCTGTTTACCTGCTTTGGTTTGAAAGAAAATATCTTAGGCTATGCGAAATATAGGTTTTGTATAAGCCCTCATATTTAGATTCATTAAATTAAAAGTTGAATTTTAATCAGTTCTCAATCTTCCAGTTATTGGAGTCCAATATTCTGAAGTTTAGGATTTCAAGTCACAACGAAAATATAGGTCTAACAATGAGATATAATTTTTTAAATTACATAAATTCATGTCACTAATTTCAATAATATTTGTTGAATTAAATAACCATGCAATTTCAGTATATAGGCGATCTAATAAGTACTAAATCATACGTAGTTCTCTCTATTTTAAATTTCATTTAATTTATTTTAAGCTAAATAATCAAATTTAGTAGTTTGAGGAGTTGGCTGGAAATAACAATTAAAATACAGTAACAGGGATCTGGCACACTTCCAAAAGCAACAAATGAGTTTTCTTCCAAGCTGAGTTAATCATGAACATGATGGGCCACTAAATGTTAGCACCATAGTTTTCTATGAAAACCTTTGATGCCGAACATGAGCTTAAATCTTTAACTTATTAAATAAATTTATAATATATGTTTCGTTGAATCAAATATATATATATATATATATATATATATATGTGTTTGTGTGTGTGTGTGTGTGTGTGTGTGTGTGTAATGTTTTATTTTACTTCAGTCCATACGAGGAGTAAACAAATATTTAGTACAATTTATGTGTTTATAATATTTTAATCCGCTCGTGAATTATATTGCGATGTGATTATTTTTTTAATATTCCTATAATGACTACCAATATCATTGTGTTTATATTATGCATTAACGACAAGTTATAACATTATAGGCAGAAGTTTGCTTTTATTAGAGCGATACTTTAATATGAACTTCATTCACATTATTTAAATCCTTAAATACATAAAACACCAAAGAAATAATTGCAATCATAGGTAAAACTCATATGTATTTTACTAAACGCAAAGTGTTAAAGTTAAGTTAATTTTGCGCAAGAATAAAATTTATGAATATATATTCATAGTTTTAAACCATATTTTTAAGTACATTTGTACCCCTCTAAACATATTATGATAAACATGTAATACCTGTATATAGTAATAATAAGTATATTTTTACCTAAATTTTTATAATTACATAAGCATTATTTGTTAAGATATCATTTCAAAACGAGTTCTTATTTTGTATATGAAATCGACCATATTTAACAAAATTGTAAACAAAAAATAACATTTGTATACGAAAATTCAAAACCAAATAGGCTTCTGTTTGAGAGCTCTGGTCCTAAATGTAGTTTTAGTAAACCTTACGCTCACCAGAATAAGTTAAATAATAGTATTAAAATTAATTCATTTTCTTTTAATGTTCAATAGCATAACTCCACTATACGGTTCTCCATAATATTTACTCCTTGCCTATCGTCCCCGTTTTATTTAAGGATGGCATCTATTATTTAAAATATAAAAAATTACCTTACAAAATAAATACAGTAACTATTTCTTATCGCTACTTAAAGACAAATAAAATAATAAACTAATGCATGCAAAGACACCCACACAAACACACACACTCACTGAAGATATACATTTACAATTCCTACATACGCATCCCACAGAATACACTTATACAATATAATTACTCCATTCTCATACTTATAGTTTAAATCTTGAATGATCATGTTCGCAAATTCACACAAAGACATATTCAAAACCTTAACCGTATAGCCTTACGCTAAATGTTATACAAATGAAACTACTACAAGCTGAAATAAAAATGTTAAAAAATCATAATAGTGAGATGTATCCAACTATATTTACAAACAAAAATAAAATTTGTTTATAAGTGATCAATTGAAATTACTTTTCAACTTAAGTAAAAATAGTTAAGTTTGTTGAACAGAAAACGTAAAAATTTTATTGTATTTGAAAAATCCATTGTAAATATTAGGAATTATTTCTTTTGATATACAGTTTAATAAAGAGGTCCACATGTTGTACAAAGGATCTTACATACGATGAGCCACAGTAATATATTACTTCTAAAGCTCCTCAAAAATATAAGTTTTCCTAGCTAAGTCTTTTTAAGTTCTCCGTGGTTACAGAATGGGGTAATTCATCATAGCTCGTAGATATTTCAATTACCATCATAGCTCGTTGTTTTCGCTCTTCAACAAATCTTACAGAAAACGTTACGTCATATTGAGTTCACCGTCAATTACCTTTTTTGAAATACAAAATGATGCAGGTTAACTTTATTAAAAATCATACTGTCGTAACGTTAGATATTTTGAAATAATGTAGATATAATTATTTTTACCTAATCTGTTTAATATTCCAGAAAGAGAAATATTAAGTTAGAAGCATTAAGATGAAACATCAATTATATATTAGTATGACAAACATACCAAGATGGTTTTTTATTTTTTATAAAAATTTGAAATAATTTCTTAATACTAGCGATGGTAAAATTTCAGAAATTCTCCTAACAGAATATATTTGGCTGTTTCATAATTCTTTATCTAGGGTGGACCAGAAAAAAAATAAACGAACACAGTCATGTCGACAATACGCTGAGCGAATTATTAAAAATATAAAAACATATTGATATTAAAGCTAATTCTGAATTTCACACTCATGAAATAACGTTATTAATTTGTTCTGCAATGCTGCGGGATGAATTTATTTCGTTTTTTGATAAATTTTTAAGGACGAAAGTAAAAAGTTAAGGTTATTTTGTGCAATGCTGCGAGATGAATTTATTTCGTTTTGTGATAAAATTTTAAGGACGAAAGTAAAAAGTTAAGGTTATTTTGTGCAATGCTGCGGGATTTTCTTCCTCTTTCTTTTAGGATGAATTTATATACATTTTTATTGCCAGTCTGAATTAGTAGCAAGGAATAAAAACACTTGCTACTATATAAAAAAATAATTTTTTTGACGGTAAACATGTAAAATATATAAAAGAATTTCAACATTATTAAAAGTTTCTATGCTTTTGTGAGAACCTTATTATGTTGAACACAATTTTCAGCCGAATTAATTATGACGAAGATTGTGTAGCTATAGCGACTCTAAAAAAACGAGGCAATGATTTATTAAACTGTGATTTATTAAATATCTTAAAGAAAAGAGGAAAAATATTTTCCCTCGAGTTCATTACAAACTCTTTTTAAAAGTTCTAATAACTCCACGTGTTAACTTTTTAATTTAGGTTTAATTAAACTTCACGGAATTTAATTGTGTAATTTTATGGGTAAGTTTTTATTTTAGCGAGGTTTTACTCTAGCTTATTTGTCAATTTATTGAGTAAACAACTAAATACGTAATAATTCAAGAATTTATACGGGAAAGATTTTAAACAGGTACTTCCTGAATGTTTTGAATGCAAAGGAAAATGGCTTTGTTTAAATGAAATTGAAATTAACTTTAGAAGGTCATACATTTTTACTTTAGAAATAGAATGTCCCGCTAATAATTAGTGTATAATCTCTTCCACTTAATGATTTAGATGTTTGGGGAAATGTAGACAATCATTTCGGCATGAGGTAATATTTATAATTGTGACCTCGGACACAATTGGTGATTGTTACACTATTTGAAGTGGTTTGAGATTTGGCGACGAAAGATATCCTCAAATGTGTTTTTCAAGGATATTTACATTTTCTGTTACAGTAACGCATACTATTCTAAGTTAGTTTATCTGAAGCTCAAGCTATTTTCAGAATTAAATATAAGATATTCATAGAGCCATGCTCAACGTCTTTAAAAAGACCGAGTATTATGAAAATGACATGTGTATATTATATATTTACTAAATTAGTTATTAGTATTGGAAGACTGCATTTGTGTATTTAGGATTCGTTCAATATCCCAAGCACCGCCTTGCTAGTTAAGTAGCAGGCCAGTTTTGAAGGGAACTCAAACTATACAAAAAGTTACTTCTAATATCAAATTCAGAGATAATATTTAAATTACCACTTGAGGATAAAAAACTGGATTATAGTATTTTTAACTTGATAGCAAAATATTTGCACAGTGTGAAAGATCATTACGATAGTTGTACAAAGTGACCGTATGCTTTAACATATAACGTGTGTACCATAAAACATTGAAACTTTAATATATTTTCAAATTAGCTATATTATATTTTAATTTTTAATAAAATTGTAATTCTATTTTTACATAGTTATACAGATTATTATTAAAAAGGAAATTTGACACAAATTCTTAAAATGAGTATTGTTTTAATTTTTAAAATAAACATAAACACACTAAACAATTTCGTAGTTGTATAAGTCATCAAAAAAAGAGGTAACACTTAATTCAACTCCATTCCAAAACGCATACCATTTTATTTATAGAACATACAATATGATCACATTTTACACAAATCACGGTTTATGTATAGACTATATTATTTAATACCTGTTGGCCATAATTTTCATAAAGGGAGTCTACAAGGAATTTATTCAACATAAAATAATATTAGTTTCAGAAGATACATCTTTACCTGTAAATAAAGCAAAGTACATACGAAACCTATCTACGAGATATCCTGATCGTGGACTCGAACGAGAAATTCTGATCGTGGACACGAAAGAGAAATCCTGATGTAGACTCAAACGACAAATACTGATCGTGGACACGAAAGAGAAATCCTGATTTAGATTTAAACGACAAATCCTGATCGTGGACTCGAAAGAGAAATCCTGATGTAGACTCAAACGACAAATCCTGATCGTGGGCACGAAAGAGAAATCCTGATGTAGACTCAAACGACAAATCCTGATCGTGGACTCGAAAGAGAAATCCTGATGTAGACTCAAACGACAAATCCTGATCGTGGACTCGAACGAGAAATCCTGATGTAGACTCAAACGACAAATCCTGATCGTGGACTCGAAAGAGAAATCCTGATGTAGACTCAAACGACAAATCCTGATCGTGGACTCGAAAGAGAAATCCTGATGTAGACTTAAACGACAAATCCTGATCGTGGACTCGAAAGAGAAATCCTGATGTAGACTCAAACGACAAATCCTGATCGTGGACTCGAACGAGAAATCCTGATGTAGACTCAAACGACAAATCCTGATCATGGACACGAAAGAGAAATCATGATGTAGACTAAAACGACAAATTCTGATCGTGGACTCGAAAGAGAAATCCTGATCGTGGACTCAAAGGAATATGTCTCATACCACATTAACTCAAATATAAACGGAACATAAAAAGTTTCAGTGGAGCTATTTTACAACAATAATATATAAAATAAATTTATACATTTTAATATTCTACAGCACAATTTTCAAAGAGATATAGTTACACACTTTATCTGCAGGTAAGAAGGAAATATTGCACCAATAGTTAATAAAGTTTTCTTGAATGATCGTGTTATCAAAGTTAAATTCTGGTGCATTATAACAGCAATGAAGCAGACTTTACTGTAATGTAGACGTGTCCTTGTATGCAACCATAATGTAGTAACCATATTCATAAAATGCCCAAATACGTGAAAAAACTTCAAACAAATAAATTTTATTGTAAGTAATTATAATTGTATAAACAAAAGTTATAAATCGTAGCCTTAATGGACCCAACACTCTCCCTTAACATCAAGTCAATTGCTTTTGTCTTACGTAAACGTAATTTTATTTTTGCGATACTAATTCCTACATCAATTTATTTACTACAAAGTAAGTAAACTAAACTGTAAACATAAAGAAGTAGTATTAATATTCATAATATTATTGTACAGGTCAATAAAACAAAATATTACATGTTGTTCAGAAAAAATATTTAAAATGATTATTTCTTATAACATACAGAATATATTATAACTCATAACAATTTAAAATGTAAAAAATATACAATAATATGATATATTTTATAAATAATAAATGCCTGAACTTAATTTAGAATAAGTACTAACATTCCCAGTCTGATTTATGGTTGTCTTTCTTTTATTACAACTTATGTAAAATGTAGATGTCAATTTGTTTTAAATGAAAGTTAAACACATTAGCTTTTATAACTTCCACGTAAATAAATCAGGTTGACGTGACAAAAGCTTTCCAGTAAAGAAAACTCAAATATTAAGATTATAGATTTAATTAAACAAGTAGATGGAAAACTTCGTACATAGAATAGTGAAAACAAAAAAAAAGTAATAATATTTGAAATACCCTACGGATCAATTTCTAATGAAATAAATCATTTTGTTGATTATCTTACCATATGCTGTAAGGTTATAATATGTCTTCCTGGGTTTTTTTTTATTTTTTATTTTTATTAACTGGGCTGTGAGAACCTCCATCAGAGGCCTCACCGGCGTCGACCTATAGATCTTTTGCCGCCCCAATTTCCTTCCTACACCCCCCAGTAATACCCGTCATCCTTATGAAGGAACAGATACTACCGATAGGGTTGTCTAGGATGGTTTCCTTCTCTTTCCCCGGAGGGCCTAGAGAGTATAGCCTTGCTCGTCCTAACGCCTCACACTCTAAAAGAATGTGTTCTGCGGACTCTTCAGCCAGACCACATTTCCTGCATGTACTGTCTGCAGCTATTCCTATCCTGTGTAGGTGTTTTCTAAGGTGTCAGTGGCTCGTTAAGAGCCCAACCACCCACCTCATGTTATCCCTTCTGAGAGAGATGAGTTGTTCCACATGTTTCTTGCTTGGTCTAATCAACCTTTTAGCAAGTCCACTAGTGGTTGAATTCGTCCAGACCCTGTTCATCCCCTCCCGCATCCACGCATCAACCGCTGCCCTGGCATGTCCATAAGAGATTCCGAGCACCGGTTCCGGGCCCACGAAAGGGGATTCAGAGCCTGACCCGGCTAGTTCCTTCCAGACTCCCATTCTTCCCTAGAGAAGATCTTCGTCTTAAAAGGCTTGTCTAATGAAACATTAGCTCCGCTTTCCAGCCTAGGCGACTCATTGAAGCCTGGTAGACATCCATCTGAGAGGAGCTTCATCTGCGCAATGAGAGCAGACGAGACTCCAGGATGTCCTCCTCAGTGAGTGACCTTTCCGGAACGTCTTTAGGCACCACCGAAACCCCGAAAGAAGTTAGCCTATCTGTATATGAGATTTCCAACCCCCTCCTGGGTCTCTTTGGTGCCTGGTTGACTCCAGAGCTTGAAGGACTGCTGACCTCGGACCTTTGCCTTTTTGGCGTTCCTACATCAGCAGCCGCTCCCCTGCTCATCGGAGTAACTTTCGGGTATTCCACCCAAGTGCCCGCAGCCATCTTCTCCTCCTTTCGACGCCCCTTCTTCTAACGATAGAAGGCGGCGCCTTTCTTAGCTGGATTATCAACGTGCATCCGGTTGATCCTGGATGCCGTTTGACTCAGATCTGCATCTGATGTACTTACCTCAGAGGGTGGTACAGTGGATCGACTTTCTGCCGTAGCAGACCTGTCGCCACTGTCCCTTGAGAAAGTGGTAGCCTGCTCAACTGGAGCTTCAACCATCTCTTGTACTGTCATGCTTCTGGCCTGACCCATTGGGACTTCCAGTGGCATTTCTTCATCGTAAAGGCGCAGACTGAGGATATTCTCAACTGGAGATTCCCTCTCTGCGCCGTTCGCGGCTCACCCAAGCCTCCAGAGCGCAAAGTGATATGTTGGATCCAACCCTCCACAAAGAGTCTTCACCTCAATCACCCGCCACCCCTTCATCAAGGGTCACCGTATCGCCCAAGCAGGGTGTACCTGGGCGCCCCACTTTCCCAGCAGGGGGGAGGATCCCCCTATCCAGGCCTATATATGTCCTGCTCTGGTCGCACTTCCCTATCATCTCTGTGTAGGTACTTACCTGGGACAGAGAGAGATTTAATTACCTCTACCCAGGCTATGCGGCGTCGGTACATTAGCCTGCATCCTCCTAGTCAAGACCAGAAGAGTGCAGTTTCCAGGTGACACTGCGTGGAAGAGTACCGTTCGACACCCTCTTCCTGGGTTACAGTAACATTGATAATGAATTTAGTTTTAAATTTTCAAAGTAGCAGTTGTTAAATGTTTCGGTTGATTCAAAATACTTAAACCTTTCTTTGTGTTGTTTTGTTTGATTACATTATTTTTCTTTCTATTTCAAGTGTAATTTGTTGAAACAGATTAAATAAACATCTAGAATTAAATTTATAAGAGAACAATAACTTTATGCAGTTCCTATTTAGTAGAGGTAAGCTGCGATATTAAAGTGATGTAAGTGGGATGTTGAATTATTTTATACATATGCAACTGAATGGAAAATCGACGAAAAAATTAGCAAAATATTTCTGGAGCTAAAAAAAACATATTAAAAAAAATCATTTAATTTTTTTTAATATGTTGGCCATTTTCGAAAAATTTAAAGCACTGTAACTTAATGAGAAGTGGTAGTAGATTAAACTTTTTTTAATTTTCAGTTTTTTTACAAACTTTCTTGTGAAAATGTGCAAGAATATCTTTATCCAGGTATATTGTCCTTTTTTTTTTTTTTTTTTTTTTTTTTTTTAAAGGGTTTTTCCTATATACCGTAATGCAGATTTGAAACCATATGTCCGTAATCATATAATTTATATAAATTTTATTCTCAAATAAATAAATTTTCATAACACAATTTTCATACTAAATGTTGAAATTTCATAAATGGGCGATGTCGTTGTTCAGAACCTTCCACGATATACTGGAAAAAAAAATGACTATAATAATAATTGGCACATTACTAAGAAGGCCAACTTGTGGCTATTATTTATTTAAAAAAATATTTTTTTTTTCAAATTTGACTACCGATTTGGCTATCTTCTAGAGTGAAGATATATATTTTTTCAAATTTTCGAGAAGATCAGATGATTTTTACCCCTTTTTAATGAAAAAAAAAAAAAAACAAATCCAGGAATTCCAATTATTTAGCTTAGGATGTTATGTTACCACACCCTATCATTTCGATAGTTCTTTCATTTCCAAATATTTTATTCTTTTTTTCATTTTAATACGACCCATAGAGCCGGAGATATTAAAAAAAATAGTGTATCGTACCCAAAATCCATCAAAAATGCAATTTATGCATTTTTCTAGGGAAGCTCCCCAGATTATGTTAATTTTTTGGTTTCCAACGAATTTGCATGTACAAAAAATAATATAATCAAATAAAAAATTCAACTTCCCGGTTACATTACTTTCTGTACTACTTTCTCTTTACTAATTGTAACAGTAAATTCGTGTGGAGTTACATTTAATAATCAGACTTACTTGTGTAACGTGATATCTGAGCGAGATTAAACTCTCAAGTTGTCTGTCTGGCTTCAGGAATGTAAAGATTGTTCAGTTGTGATAAACTACAACACAATTTTGATATAATATAACAGCACTATTAAAAGTTACGAAACTTTTGATTATTTTCTGCTCCAAGGTTTTAATAAATATGCAGATCAGGTTTCATATAGCTAGCAGCTATTATGGATATCAGTAGTGTGCCTCAGAAAGTCCACAACAAATGATTTTATCAACGCGTGTTAAAATTAGGACTTTTTAATTGTGAAATAAACAATTTCAGTGTTTGAATTTGTAAAATGGTAATAAATATAATTATTAACAAAATATACAGATGATTATATTTAGTAATCTACCTTAATATGTAATAGGCTATGAAAAAATGGCGGGATAAAAGGTGATAAATAAATTATTTTCATTAGTTGAATTGTGTCTGAATCAGGTATTGATAGATTTACAAAAAAAATTGAACCAGGGCCAATTAAAATAAATTTTGTAATAAATTCATTACATTAAAGTTACACAAATCTTCATTTTATGGGAGTTGTTTCATTTAAATACAAAATACTTTGAAATTAAACTTTGTCAACCTGGCCTCATTTGTGGTACCGTATATTGACTAATGATGCCACTATACAGTGTTGAAGTCATGGACATTATTGAATGTCTGTGGATTCCTTGGCAATTATTCCTTCCCAATGATGACACCCTTGCTATATAGGGACAGATGTTGGTAATACGGTTTGTCTCAAGCTTTGTTTTGAGGAACAACGACAGTAAGCACGAAGCTGCGTCCTTTTGCAATAGTGGACATATGAGAGCTGCCCATGTCTCTTAAAAGGGATACCTTTATCACAGTAATTCCTGCCACCGTCCTCATTGATAACTATTAAACTTATACTCATATATGTTAATACAAATATACTCCTTAGGCTCGTGTTGTGCTTCAAAACATAATTAAGGTAATACTGTGCAAAACAAAGATTAATTTTCTACCTTATTTAAAGATTTGAGATTTGGAACAAGGTCTGCTTGTTTTGAAACTAGTTGGATGGGCTTAACAAGTGAATAAAATATTGTACTGAAAAGTTCGATGTACAACTTTAAATTGCATATATAAGAATTGATTTAAAGACAAGTTTATATTTTAAAACTTTTTCCTATGTATTAACTGATACAAATTTACCGGTTATTTCTTGTTTTTGGATCCAGAGACAAAGACTCTGTACTTGGAAAAAATTTTTTTTGGCAAACAAATTTAAATATCTGGTTAACAAAGTTCGCAATAATCTAATAAACAAATTTTACATTAGTTTAAAAAATAAACTAAACGAAATTAGCATGTTGTTTTTTATAGTGTTTATAAGCAATATTACACGTTCAACTGTCGACAGTAGTAATAACTTCATAAAGAAAGTCTCCGGTCAGATTTTTCTCAATGCCATTAAAAATGCATGTAATATAATGAGTTTTACAAAAGTCAGCTATAAAACCCATGAATCTGAGTTGGAGAGGAGCGTTATTAGTCTAAATACTACTGTACTTATTTTAAATAGGAAACATAACTTTAACGTCGCCTAACTTAGATTTAATGTCTATTTTATTTTGAACAGAGATAACCTTGAATTAATTTTATACCAGAATGATACCGATTCCTTATACATGTTTAAAGCATCTTCTTATTACATTAAATCACATTACTAATTATTTTTCAAATCTATGTAAAACGAAGTGTTTCCAGTCACTGTTTCTTGAAACCGTTTATTAATTCCTTTATGTAACGGTTTATTACATACGAATTATTTGTGTCAAATAGACTAGCTATTATGAGAACAAAGTCGTATCATAGTATTTAATTGACTCAGAAGTAGTTAAAATAATCTTTTCCTATGAATCTCATGCTTAAATATACAGAAGATAAATTTGATTCCGATATTATAAAAAAATCTCTAATTGAGGTTATGTAAAAAAATAATGATACACAAACAGATATGATGCACTACATACAATACACACAGTCTACCCATCGTATGAGTGGCTTCACATGGATGGCTCCCACTTAGAAGCTAAAGGAGCTGGAGCTGGATGACACTGTCGACTATTTGAAGGGTTCACTGCTGCGGGCCTAAATTCTACCAACTACGACGGAGAAGTACGCGCCATCTATGAAGCTGCTACAACTCTACGTACACTAACCCTACCAGCTCAAAAAGCCGCGTTTTTCATTGACTCTCAGGCAGCAATTTTAGCGTTGAGCAGCGACAGCCCCAATGATTGCCTCCACTCCGTCTAGTGCCGTGAACTACTTGCAGAACTCATCAGCTCTAGATGGACAATAACGTTGCAGTGGGTCCCAAGCCACGTCAGAGTTCCGGGAAACGAGCGAACTGACAACTTGGCCAAACAAGGCGATGAATCCACCCAACCTAACAACCCCACAACTCTCAGAGCAGCAAACATAATTCACGACCACCATAAACAGGTTTACCACCAATTACCTAAAGGAGCAAAGTATGGGGAAGACCTGGAATGTCTCGCCTCCGATGGACCAATATCAAGATGACTGAAGAGATCCACTGCCGTTGTTCTCTTTAGAACAATGACTGGGCATGACTACCTTCAGGCCCATCTGCACAGAATCGGCCCTAAATGACAGCTGTCCTCTCTGCCAGTCTTTCCGAATGGACGCCCTTCACCTTATGACATGCACCAGCCTCACGAACATGCCCCATGACATCGCAACATTTCATTTTGTATTACAATCATAGTTTTACAAAATATAGAGAAAATGGAACATTATTGGTTTAAACATTAAAACTATATGAAAGTACAAGTGTCAAACGTTGCATGAGTGATGATAGTTTAGATTAATAATGAAAATGAAAGCCAATAAAGTCACCTCTTCACATAATTACGGAAGACGTTATGATAAAAACTTTATCTAAAACTAAATCAATACAATGTTTAACTTGATTTAATTTGATTGTTCTAAAGTTATTAATCAGTTATACTGGTACTTTAGAACAAATTAAAACATTTCCAATTAAATTAATCATTTGACAATATAATTGGGAATAAATCAACTTTTCTATAACTTATAAATACTTTCAAATATTTTATTGACGCTTTTTTGCTGTAATGCTACTGTTCTCTTACTAGGTGTGGAAGTTTTAATGATATGTTAATGATTTTTGTAATTTTTAATAAAATATGACAATATTGGTAATTGGCAAGAACTCTTAAACTCTCCACAAGTCAATGACTTAGTGGCAACTAATAAGATTTTAGTGAGTCATATATATTGAAATATCTTGTCAATTATTTATAATGAATAGAAGGAACATTTTTATATTTCTCCTATAATCTGTTATAAAGCAATTGACAATTTTAACGTACACAATTTTATACATGAGTTAAACAATCAACTCCAACGATATGATTTAATTTTTATTTAAAGTTAAAATCAACATTCTCTTGACTTTTCAAACTAGATAATTTGAATTTGTATATGCCATCAAATTTTCAACAGAGAAGAATTAAGGATAATTCTAGGACAGAAAAATAGTTTCTGCTTTATGAATTCTATCTTTCAATAAAGAAGGAGAAATACTGATGATCTTTCGTTTACAAATTTATCCTAACGAATTCGCGTTTTTATTTTGTTAAAGATAAATAATTAACATAAACTTGGAATAACTCGGCAAATAATACTTCTGAAGTAAAAATAAATTAGAAATCCATACACTTACCTTTTTACACAGATCTAAAATACGAAGTAATTGTCATTTACTAGCATCTCATTGTTCGATTTAAACCTTACGAGAAAACGCAGCCGAGTCATTGTCACAAGAGCCGATATATGTGAGGCTTTGTAAATCTGTGTACGTTTTGGATTAAATGACAGGGTTATAGCTGTTAATTTAAATTTAAAGAAAAAATAGAATTATTAAGACAAAATAGGATTTTAATGACTATATTATAAATTTTAATTACAGCATGAGCATAAACAAACAATTTGACGCTACTATAATTTACCTCTCTTCAAATAACAAATAATTTGTCTTTAGTTAACTGTCACAAAAATATGTGTTCATGTAGAAACTGAAGTTGATATTACCGTCATTGAAACGTTTTCTTGTAAAAAATAATTAATTTGTTTACAAAATTTGTATGTTTTATTTTATTTTTTTGCTAATTAAATTTTCCACAATTGCTATCTTTTAAAATGAACCTACACATATTTTTAATTTTTGGAAATATTGCGATACCCAATTAGCTAGTTTATATGTAAAATTATAATATACATTCAGAGTGTAATACCAAAAATTCAAGCGCGTTTATTATGATAACCTCATTTATCAGAAAAGAACAATATTCGATACTACACTGACTTTTAAAATAATATTGATCTATCACAATGTGTTTTGTATTTAGTACCTTGGAGCAGACTTCATCCAATAGGCTTTATAACTTCCGTAAATGTTTAGGGTTGTAGTAAGCTCAATATGTAATAAAGATTGGAACCATTTTTGTCGATTGAAATCAATCATCACTATATGTGAATTGACCAAAACTAGACACCTGTTCCTGTTGTTTCTTCCGTTAATTTTAGTAATTAGATTATAGTGATAATACATTATTACGTGATTATAAATGCGGAATAAGTTTGTCGTCAACCTATGATACATTATTATGTTGTTAAATAAATGCTTATATATCTGAATTAAGATCAAAAACTAATTTCTCCCATTGCTATGAAAACTTATAAAATCACCCCACAAAGTCAAAGTTTTTTACCATAATTTTTGAAGGAAAATATATCGTTAATAATCTTGAAGTTTCAAGTGTCAAAGATTTTATTATAGGTAGGCGATAATCTATTTATAATGTAACTGTCAGGAAACTTGTAGACAATTCCATGTAACCCTTCAAACACCAAAGATGAATATAATGGATAGAGAAGTTTCCATAATACAAATTCCATTTTATATTGAAGGTGGGTATTTTTATTCAACTCACGGGGTAAATATATAACTAATTCCGGAGGTTTGCTGCGATCACACTCGATTTACGACGAAGTTCACATTTTCTTAAATATAAATAATTATTGAGTTTGACTTGTAAGATAATATTAGATAGAATAAAACTGAAACACAATATCTCACAATAATTGCGTTTACTTAATCAAACGTGTTATATCGACAAATTCGCCATACTCAGTGATACACGAGCTGCAATATAAAATTTTTAATTAGTTACAGTTTAGTTATTTTACCTCGTGTATGACTGAGGATGGCGACTTTGTAGATGAAACGCGTTTGATTAAGTAAACGTAATGTTTGTGAGATATTGTGTTCCAGTTTTATTCCATATTCTTAGGGATGTTAACAGTTTGAGCAATGATTGTGCACCACTTATTTTTATTCCAATATTAATTAATTAATATATTTGAAATAATTATGATGTAATTCAGATCTATAATTTTATAACGTAATGTCGGTTGAAATGTTAAAAAAAGTATAAAGAAAAATGTTAACTTGTTTTTGTTGACGTTTATGTTCATTTTAATAAACAAATATTGACCCGGAATTACACTTTTGATGTATATGTTTTTTGCGTAGGATTTTTAATCACACTTAACTGTGACTCGAACCATTGATCAAGAAATTCGCCGTTGAACATAGTCTTGATAATTAAATGAGCATTGTCTATTTTAGATGAATTTTAAGTTTACAATAAAAGATACACATAACGATCCTATCGTAAGATATATCTAACCTAACCTAACCTAACCTAACCTAACCTAACCTAACCTAACCTAACCTAACCTAACCTAACCTAACCTAACCTAATCTAACCTAACACAGCATCCATTTTTAAATTACTCGACTGATCTAAATAAAAATACTATTTTGTAAAATTTTAATGTATGGTGCTAATTTTATAAAGTTTGCTAAAATTATATTTGTTCCTAAAACAAAAATTATAAATGACATTGAATAGGAAATGATTACATTCGAAGTTCAGCGACGTAATTGTTTCCATTATATAGATTTCTCGAGAGATACATAAATTTAGAAATAATAGCGTTGTCCGTAGTGGCCCCATGAACATATGTCAAGGCTTCATATTCTCTTACTGGGATTAATTTCGCTCATTTAACTCAAGTTTGAAGTAAGTTGTCAGATAATTGGGCTAGTGATAGAAGTTATGGCTAAGTTTTATTATTAATTAATCATAATTAATCGGTGAACAAGATTGAAAAATAGTCGAAACATTTCAAAATGTTAAATTTAAATTGGACATTATATTTGGTTTACTGTAGTTTCCTTTATCCTACATGAGCCTATATTATCTAATTTTGTAACTTCCGAGCTTCATGTATCATAATGTTGTCATGGTTAAGGTCAGCAAACAAAAAAGATAATAATTTCCGTCCTATCAAGCCAGCGTGTAAACTGCGTGACGCAAATTAGAATATTAAAATATGAAAGTAATATGACTGAACCTTATTCAAGCCTCCAAATCAATATAATGTAGGTAATAGTATTTTCTAACTTCAACACTAATGAAAAATTAAAAAAAATTAATTGTTTAACCATTGAAGTTATAACCTCAAAACTAAACATGTTAATTGCGTCACTTATATTTATCTATGTATAGGCTAACAATTAAAATTATAATTGGATTAAAGAAGTACCCAAATTGATTTGAAAGTAAACTCGAATTCTAGATAGTATTTACAAACGTTATATTAAAAACATATAACAAATAACGTTGATACCTGAGTTATTACAAGAGGATATAAATATAAAATTTTAATCAAAAGTCGTTATTAAGAATAAAAAAAAAACCAATTGTAAAGCTGGATATATTGATCCATTCACGCTATATTGTTACTTAGCGTAGCAAAAAACAATTATATCAGTTTAACCTCTGAGAAATTTTTTTTCTCTAGATAAATTTAAAAGTTATTACTCAGGTTGCAGATAGACTTTTAATGAATTTATGGTATCGTATGTGGATTAAGTAAGTTATCTTTACAGCAGACCATGGAAAAAAATGAGTAGCATGGCGTAATAACTCTGATTAACTTCTACATCCAAACTAAATTTTATATAATACAGGACTGACGATGACGACATTGTCTTTGAAAAGTGTTTGACAAAAAGGTATTTAAATAACAATTGAAGTAATTTTAATACTTTTAGAAGATATCACCTTATTTAAAGTCTAACTATATTTCTATTATATATCCTGTCTTGATAAATACATCTGCTGAACAGGAAACTGCCGCCATTCTCGTTTGTTCTTATAAATTTTGTTATTGTATAAACATGTTATTTTCGTCATTAAAATCTAAGAACGTTAAAGACCAAGGGATTAGTGTTTCATAGTTCCTCATATTAAACTATGGTAATAAACTAGAAACCATAACCATAAGTCAAAGTATGTTAAAGTAACTCTATTATAAATGTTAGTAAATATTGTGGGGGGTAATTTCAACACTGTCAAGTTAAGACGTTGGTTACCTGTGTGGTCACTGTTACAACAAGAGTGTTATTGACAGGTATTAAGGTTGACAGTACTGATTGATATTGTGATTAAATTTTTTCAACCTAATATTTTGTACTTTTACTTTGTATTAAAATCTCTCAAATCAGCTAGCATCTAAAAATGGTTTGTATTTACCAATTAAAAGAAAAAAAAATTTAAAAAAATTAATTAAAATGGAGTATTGTAATAAACACACATTTACATTACATATTTTACTTGCATATCACAGTTTTCTTTAATTTCAGGTTGTTTTTAAACATTACTATTTCTGTTTTGTATTACGTGAATTATTCGTTCTCACTGCTATGGTATATATTTATGTCTGTTATTCCTGCTCACACAACATGCACTGATTGACGTCATACACCAACTTCTACGAAGTCACTACTCTTACTAACGCAATTTTTTTTAAATCGAACAAACTGCACCAAATTGGAAATTAATTTTTATTCCTTCAGTACCTCAACTGAACCTGCATTTTTTCTCTAATATTCCTCTTTTCCTCTTTTCTGACCTTTACTTACATTTTTTATTAATACACTTATTTTTAAATTTAAAAATCTTAGAAATAATTAAACTGTAAATCATCCAATTTACTTAATAGCCTATTAACGCAATATCCTCCACTAGTCTGACACATTTGCAAGATTAAGTACTAGCTTGCTAATTGGCCAACTATCCCTTTGTGCAATTTAACCCTGTATTTGCCATCCTTATCAAGTTGTGTTAATTAAAACTGATAAAGCCCGTTTCCAACATTTTCCATTTGTAAAATAATACTGTAAGATTTATTATTTTTAACCTCATTCTAGTTTTGACATTTGTTCGTAATTATGAATTATGGTGGTTATTACAAAAATATATTCATTAAATGTAGACACCGGTTATTTATAAGTATTATTATAAATACATGTTATAACTTCATAAACAATTAAACGAGTCCTTAATAAGGAACTTTGTAAATTTTATTACACTTTTATAAAAGTATAAAATAAATTTACATCTGTTATAACATAAAAAGTAATTCTATAAAAATAATAAATATATAAAGGAACATAGGACAATAAAGTCTCACAAAGACGTTTCATTAAATTGAACACGTAGAAAAACACTTCTTCATGTACAACAAACCTGTCAAGATTACTATGAGTAGGATGTCTTATACGAAACCCTTCAAAAACTTCAAACTAAATACAATCGTTACAATTCGTGTTTTGTTAGAGAAGAAGAGTATTCAATATATTGTTGTTAATAATTGGAGAAGGAAACAATCTTTAAGTTCTTCTTCATCAATAATTATAATTCCTTCTTTTACTATAGGTAGCATTTGAATTCAAAATCAAAGAATTAATGAAAATGTGATTCTTTTGTTATAATATTTATCTAGTCACTTATTGTTAGATATATATTCAATTACAGATCCAACAAATCACTTCATTTAAAAAAAGTTACAATGAAACGGTTTTTTAGTATCCGTTTGTGGTACGATTGACGTGTAATCGATGATAAACAAACGTATATAAAAGGGCATCAAGTTGTCAAGAAAATATGTAGTTAACGTGTTTATATAAACAATTTCTATCTGTTAACATCTTCTAAAATATCAAAAAGTTAATAACATATATTGAAAACCAACTTGTAGGATGGACAATCAGACATTTTCCTGTGTATGGAGCACAACAATATTTTTTAATTCCCACCGATCATAAAGTATAATGTGTCATTTTACAAGCAAAGCAATTTATGTAACTTTGAAATAAAAATAATTTTTCTCGTTGTTTAAAGGGATCATCACGATGTTCATCACTTTATAAAAAAGGGGAAAATGAGCATGCAATAATGACCCCTTGGCCAGTAAGTTTGAAAAAGAACAAGAGTTCGTCAAGAGAGACCTGATAGGAAAGATAAAATGGAGAAGTAACACAATTACTGCCAAACAGCAAGCAATAGACGGCAACCTTTTAGATATAATTAAATATTGGAACGAGATATAATAGAAAGATATTACACACCCAATAATGTAAATACAGGTAGTGTCTGTCCTTAGGTATATTGTGAGCCACCGAGGATAAAATAAGAAGCCATTACGACCATTATTGTCCAGTTAATTACAAGTAATATCCTTTTCCAGCATACATTTATTGGCACACAACAAGCAGAATAAAACAGTTAGGCTACTCATATTTAGTTATGTATACTGTATAGAGAAATAATTGAAATAATTAAAACAGACAACGTGTAGTTACAATCATTTAGTTGAAAATACCCTCAATCACAAACTCAGGAAACAAAGTGAAATAACTAAACACCAAACACAAATGAAAAATTATTTGTTTATTCCCTTAATTTTCTGATGTACATTTTAATAACAAAGTTATCATCAGAGGAGAGAGATACTCCTAAACTATAACTAACTAATATCTAAGTGACCAAGGTTAAAATGAACAAACCTCCCACTCAGCTAGCCTATGAGAAAGATCGAATGAATAATTAATTATCCATTTGTGTTTGGTGATTAATGATATATTGTGGAATCTAAAATGACTGAAAAGGACGATTAAATAGTTTAAAAACTAGGTTATAGGAAAATAAAGAAAATTAGCAAAAACATTATAATAAGATAAATATAACTTTACCTTTTAAAAGTTTAATTTAAAAAAAAAAACAGGTGTAAAATCATCAATCAACAAAAAATATAAAACATCAATTACTATTTTTTATTATATAAAATTAAAATTTTAAAAGTGATCTGAAGTTTTAATAAAAGATCATGACGGAAGTATTCAATTAACTCTCAGAAGATGACTTAGTAGTTTTTATAACATATTGTTACATATGAATATTTTAGTTGTGACTTTTATTACTTTACGATGGGCTTACCAAGCTTCCTGATAGGTTTTCGCTGAACTCAATATGTAATATATTTTCCCCGTTCTGAAGAGAAAACATGTAATTTAAAGGCTTCATATGTTATACGATAAAACCTACATAGGTGCCCATATATCGTTAATCGAAGTTTAACCCCTCAATAAAGTAATTATTCTCACAAACTGCTATTTACGTAAATATCATAAATATCATTATATGTATACAAACATGTACCTTAGAGTTTATCACAACTCGTCTGCCAAGATTAGGTAAAATACATCGTCTTTAATAAAAATTACATTTAAAAGCTAAATTTAATTCAAACATGACAAGTATTGAAAAAAAAAAGTTAAAGACAAGTAATGTCTAATTTTTTGGATTATTTTTAATGAAAATTTGAATTAGAAATGTCGTGTTTGATCAATGCGAATATATTGGCATCAGTTACTTTACTCTACGGATTATTTTATACTTAATATACACATAAATCAGTTTACTTTGCCAATTTCATTCAATATAAACCGTAATGGAGTGACCTTCTATTGAGTCTTTGATATTTTTCAAATTAATAAACTTTTAATAAGAAGAATGTTTAAATTAAATTTTAATGAATCATGTAATCTTTTTCGTGCGTGTGTGAGTGTGTGTGTGTGTCCGCCCTCTCTATAGTTGGTTAATGCCGTGTTTCTTTCTTATTGGCCGAATCTCATTAGCAGTAATGAAGACAATGATTGGAATAACATAAGAATGTAGTAAAATTTGTTATCTACGTCTGAGCTGTATTGCGATTATTATAATAATCAGCTAAATAATATAGCAATTATTAAAAAACTACGTTTAGCTTATGCATTTTTACCCTACAAAATTTGATATGCAGATTTTAATTACACCTCAATCTGTTTATTTACAAAAATCGTCTAATATTTATGCCTAATATAGCTTTCTTTAATTCATGTAGAGACCTCTAATCAAAAGTTTAGGTAAAATGAAAATATCTGAGTGAATTTGCTGGCCATCAATTACAGTACTTTTACTTAACTGTGAGAGAACAAGAACAGAGCTGACTATCTGTTTAACTGTATTTTAATGGTTAAAACCTTTTAGCTTGTGACACCTTGAGATATCATGCGTTACTAATAGTCTGAGCCTTTGTAACTTCTCTTTCAGAAGGTTGAGGATATCCAATAAAGCATTGATTAACCTTTTGTAATACCTTGTGAGTCATACTTTTCTCAATCCTTCAAAATATTTTACACTTACAAACCATACAGTTTTATATTAGTTTCCGAATTGAAAAAATGTCACTTATATGACAGCTTTATTGTATAAAATGAAGACTGAGTTACGATTTAAAAGTAAATTTATATCAAACGAGTTTTATGTTTTATGCAACTTGCCTATCTTAGCTTAGGTATAGGGGTGGGAGGGGGGAGTATAAATCGGTAAACTTTTCAAATGATAATATAAATTAGCTTTTCTTTGAAAGTTTTTGTAGAGAGGGACTGTGTTGCACCAACACAAAATTTAGTTGGCAACCATTTTCAAATTACTAAATCATAGTACGCTCAATTTATTAACACATTTCATTTTTACAAAATATTTGTTTTAAACTACACGCTATCACCCTTATTTTATTTTTAATGGTTGCTTTGCTCCCCTGGGCTCTCCTTCCATACAGAACAATTATAACTTTTTCTTTATTTTATCATAATTTTTAAATTATATTTTTCTACTTTCAAAACTGTTTTTAAGCCAAGAATGGGCTCAAATGTTTTATACGTGAGCATATTTATTTAATAGTAGATCTTTGTAACTTCTCCAATATTATAGATTGGAAATGAGAATTACGAAATATACTATATCTTTCACAAACTATACAGAAATGACTCATTCCCACCAAAATTAGTCACGTATAAAACTCCATTCACAGTTATTTCATCATTTATTTATTTTTAAATCAAGCTATTGAAAAAGCTTTCTATTTTGCTTTACCAAAACCATTGTAAAACTATAACTGATTATTAGAGTTTCAAAAAAATAAATTTAACTAATATATATATATATATATATATATATATATATATATATATATATAACCTACGTTAGAACATTACAGTAATGAGTTCCTTGTATGATAATGGTTGTAATTAAACTGAACGTTTTATGTCATGAAGCCATGACATGGTAGAGTAAAATATACATTACGAAGGTAGTTAGAGTTCCATGTATCCTTTTCATAATAAATGCAAAGACATTTTACTTGAGGCTTCGTTACATTTATTATTATTAATTAAAATGTATAAATAATCATCAAAAGTTAGATAAAACTATTATTATTATTTTTTTTTTCGTAATCGAATTTTCCAAGCTTCGGTGATCCCGAGCACGATAGATATTCCCCAATCTATCGATGGCCTATATATTTATACTTCAATATATTCAGATCAAAACGTCACAATCTCATTTTACGTTATCGGTTACCAGGCACGCACCACAATGTCACGCTTCAACATTTTTCAACCTGAGAACCAAGATTTATAAGTCAGTTGTTCAACCTATCTTTAATTCTTTTTAAGCCATACAAATTTGTTATATTTTATATACTGTACTTTTAACCTTTCTACTTCTCCCCCTCTACAAAAGTCTTAAGAATCAGCTGTTTAAAGTCTATTGTATTAGTCTAATTTGTTGCTTACGTATCATTTTATCATTTTTAAATAGACTAGTATCTAACAAAGATAGCCATCAGTAAATAAAATTAATAGTTTAATAATATTTATTTCATCAAACAATTGTAGGCGAAATTTTATGTTTTTTTTTAGAGTAGAGAGGTAACCAAATTACCCATATACATAATAAATTGGACAACTGTTCTGTACTATATCCATAATTTATTAAATTTTTTTGTAGGAAAGAACTTCTAATTACATTATTGGGTCTTAATATTTCCTTATATTACTTTGTTTAAATTTACATAATCAAACGTTGATATAATAATGGATATTTATATGTCATATTAGTTTATTGATACAAGTCAATTGTAGTTACAATTCATGTATTCCCAAAACCAGACACGAGTGTCAAATGGTAAATCAAAAGCAAATAATAAATAATTGAGATCAGGGTTTAAAGGTGCCAACTTTTGAGTTATTTAATGCTAATGATTACCTTCAAACTTTTCAATGCATAAAATGTAAAATGTGTGACTTTAAATAATCAAACCTAATCTTCTATCTTAGTTTTACATTACCAAGTATGCAAATGTGAATAGGTTTTAAATTATTGAAGGACATGGTAGAAGGGTAGGAAGTTGGGAACATATCTAAATATGACTGAAATATGATAACTTTGTTATAACCTTTAGAATTAACCTTAAGACGATAGTAGTTTTTGTCGTATATTTAGCGTTACGTGCAGCATCAGTATTAAAGAAGAATTATTTTTTACAAATAAGTTATTTTAAGGCCCACCATTGTACTTTCCGCTACGAAATAAATTGTAATAGATATTTTTGTTGTTGCTCGGTGTGTAATGCCAACTATGAAAAACCTTACATTATTTCAAAATACAAATTAAAATCTTAAATGAAACATTTAGTGTGCCGATAAAGTTATTTTCTATAAGGAAAGTAGTTTTCAACCAGAACATCAAAGTTCAAAGTAAAAAGAACATTTAATTTTAAAATATGAATGTTTTATAACACTTTTTGCTAGAAAAAAGAAATAACATAAAAGACAAATATATTCTTAGCTGCTTAATACACGGTAACATTAGTATCAAGTGTAACTAAAGCAGACTCGATATCTAAGTAGCTATAGTTGTGCGATACCGTCCTACAAAAAATACATCTCTAGCAGTAACTTGTATTGATTAAGTGGAACGTGTAACTTTAGGTAATAAATTGAATGAAATCATTAAAACCGTGTCTAAGATACTATTTTGGTCGGACATACAAGAAAGTGTAACTACAGACATTTTGTATAGACTAAACGAATTTCATAGTTTTTGGACTCATCCAAACTTATATTATAATTTAGCAATTTATTTCACCAATTATATTTTATTTTTCTGTATTATATTTGTTTGGTTTTTTATGCTCATCGCTACAATCAGAGTAGCTAAACATTATTTTCCATATATTCTAACGATAATTATTATATTATAATTTCAGAAATATTTTATAAATCAAAATCATGAATTAATTAGTCATACCTTGGATTGTCAACACATAAGGAAAGTTATTAATGATGAAGTCCAAATATACTCTTTAACATTAACTCTGAAATATTTAATTTTATTTGAATTTAATTTTCAATTGCTTTTGATTTTTATTTTACACTATTTGCTCAGGGGGAGCTCTTTAATGAACAATTAATACAGTGAGTGAAATTTTAATAATACAGAGAATTGCAATTTTAACAATTTAGTTTCCAATTAAAGTCTATAATAATTAGTACAATACCAAATCCATTTTGTTGTATTCCTTTGTAAGTAATCCAGTGCTGCTAGTTGAGTGAAGAACTTTCACTTTATTACTGGTTAATGATGTTCACCAAACACTACACTGTACTATGTGATTTATCAATAAAATGATTCACTTCAAATTACCATGAAGATGCACTCAACACTTCGTAGATGTACCTCTTTAGTACTGCAACGAAGATTACTAAAGTGTTAAATACTTTTACTTTGTAAAAACAAACACGGTTAAAACATACGTGTTAAAAAACAATTATTACTTTACTATTACTAAACTGGAATTATAACTTATAGGAAATACTAATTTCTACATTAGGAATACTTTTGGCTCTACTTCGCCGACCCCTATGCTGTGAGTTTCTCCCCAAGACTCCCTATATAATTTTTACTTTGTCGATGCTAAAAAATACTTATTCCCTCTCTCTTAATTTACTTTAACCAATGAACGTAAGCATCTACTTTTTGTCAGCCAATCAAATTTTAATGTTTCAAAATTGTGACAGTTTAGAAAACTATTGTCCCGTTACATTTTATGAGTTTTGTGTGTGATTCTCCTTAAGTTTCTAATATTATAGTTATTTATGACTTAATTGCCTACAATGATTCTGGGTCTAATTTAAGTGTTTTTCTCTTTTTATTTCTTTAAAGTTGTGAATGGTGTTCTGACTGATTTATAACATATCCCCCTAATGCTTTACCTTTGTCGGCTATCATAAAACGTTTAACATGTGTCCAACAAATGTATCTATTTCTATATTCTTTTTAAAATATTAGACCATTACTGGAAAGCGTATTGATTTCGTTATATAGTCCCCCGTTTTTTAAGATTATTTTCTTAAATGAGCTAAAATAACGTAGCCACATATCTAAAAAAACAAACTTATCATTATCCCTAACCAAGACAATAACTGTCCTTATTTAACAATAACAACAACACAAATTTTTAACAATGCTTATGATAAATATTACTTATTATTATACATCTTATAGCTACTACAGACAGTACACAACAATACCTTATTTTACACAATCACATGACATGTTTCAAGTACTCATTGAATAGAAATTAGCTTAGACATATTTTTACTAAATAATTATAAATTTGTTTACAAGTTACAGAAGCAAGCTCAACTGTTTTACAGGTACCATACCCAAACTGAAGGTTTTACAATCCAAAACTTCCCTTTCTTATTTATGAAGTGTGGTCTTTCTAACCCGGTCAGTGATTTATGATGCGGAGCTCCTGTACTGTCCTATATTTATGGTCTCTTATACTATTCTTTAGTCGGCAGAAAAATAAGTTAATTGACTTCACCATATACCCTACTTAGTTCAGATATATGATCAACCACTTTAAATTTCTGTAAAATATTGCACCTATCCTAATTTTTTTTTAAATTTTACTCTACTCCTTATGCGTAATATTTCCTTAGTAATCTACAATTAAAAATGCCTCGAATTCGTTTCCTGTTTCTGTCTGTCAATTCATTAAATTTAGTTCCATTGAATTTTCTACAAAATTAAGTATAGCTTGATTTTTATTTATAAACTCTATACCTAAAATACAATCTTTTATTAATCCAGGTACAATAATAAAACGTGTTTCAATTGATTCTTGATTAACGGTTACATTTAGTATTATTTGTTTTGTTATATTTTTTGAACGATTACCAATTGCTCCGATAACCCTCGTATTGGCTACGCTTAATATAGCATGATCTCCCCATAGATGGTGATTATTACGGTAAAACATTTCTGATAAAGCATTATACTCGCTTCCAGTGTCTATTAATGCGGTATAATCATGATTAGCAATTTTAATATCTATATTAGGACATTCTATACTAATGTTTCCTAAAGTAATTTCGGAATCTTCATCCTTATTCAGTAAGTCACGTACATCGGTAAAAATGTTGTTAATGGAGGGTAAAGGGAGGTCAGTTGGTTCGATATCGTTTTGTCATAGTTTACTTTCTTCACTTGCCTTGGTTGAAGTTCGTTGGCCTGCATAACACTTAGGGTGTCTTTGTGTTGTTTCTGATGGTCGGTCTCTACTGTCATAAAAATTTTTCTCTCCCTGCTGTCTATGTGCATTGACCCGGTGCAATTCTTCCCCTTTACTTTCGAATGGTCGATGGTTATTAAATGCATGTTGGAATTCTGTTATTAGGTTAATTAATTCCTCCTTTGTTTTAATACCCCTAGTTATTTGAGCAGTAGCCACGTTGGCGTGAAAATGTCTGACGATTTTTCTAATTATTTGTAACTCACTTAACCTTGGTTCTAGATAACTATACAGCAAAAGTTTTTCTTCTAAATACCCTAGCATAGATTGGTTTGAACTGACGTAATAGCGTCCGAATTCCAATTCATCTCGTATTTCCGCTTGCCTTAATTCGTTCCAATATTTGTTTTTGAAAATTTCCGTGAATTTTTCAAATTCTCGTAAGCCTCTACCACATAACTTCCACCAAATTCGCGCTTGTTCACAAAAATGAATATCTAACCACTCTAAATCCTTGCCCTTATAATATTTATCGTATAACCTGGTTACTGCCTCTAAAAACTCCATTGGGTTAATTTCTGATCCCGTGAATCCCAACGACCTGATTTCATTTCGTTCAGCTACCGTCTTACTAGATCCTATATCCGATTCTAGCCGATCTTCTAATTCCTTAAATCTACCCTCATAATTCTTTATTAAATTAATTCGTTGTTGTTCAATTTCTTCCAGCGGTTTAATTTTATTTTCCATGATATTTAGTTTACCTTCTACTTGATTAATTAATTGTACCTGTTGTTCCTTAACTACCTTAATTTCTACATTCTGCTTATTAATTAATTCATCGGTTTGTTGCTTTTGTTCCCCTATTAATTCCTTAGTTTTTTCTATTACCGACTTTTCAACTCCCTCTATTTTATTATTTAATACCGCTATAAACTGTCGATTTTCTTCCCGCATATTTTCCATTTGCCGATCCAATTTTTCTCCCATATTTTTTTCCAAATTTTTATTTTGTTCCATAAGGGCCTTTAACATTTCCATTACATTTAAATTTTCGGACGTTACCGACGCCGCTGTCCCCGCCACATTAACTTCATTTATTGTTTTATCTACCCCTGTTAATCCTTTCCCCGAAATAACATCAAAACTTTCCCCCAATTGATTATTAACTTCGAACACTTCAGGTGTGTTCTGACCCGACCCTTGATTTGTTTGCAACATACTTGTACCCTTAAAACAGAGGCGTTTGCTTCTTCCTAAATTTAACATACACTTCCTGTAATTAACCTTATTATACTTATTGCTAACAATTATGCTAACAATAATTCACTCACTGCTTGTTCATGCCCCACGTTGGGCGCCATTATCTAACGATAATTATTATATTATAATTTCAGAAATATTTTATAAATCAAAATCATGAATTAATTAGTCATACCTTGGATTGTCAACACATAAGGAAAGTTATTAATGATGAAGTCCAAATATACTCTTTAACATTAACTCTGAAATATTTAATTTTATTTGAATTTAATTTTCAATTGCTTTTGATTTTTATTTTACACTATTTGCTCAGGGGGAGCTCTTTAATGAACAATTAATACAGTGAGTGAAATTTTAATAATACAGAGAATTGCAATTTTAACAATTTAGTTTCCAATTAAAGTCTATAATAATTAGTACAATACCAAATCCACTTTTGTTGTATTCCTTTGTAAGTAATCCAGTGCTGCTAGTTGAGTGAAGAACTTTCACTTTATTACTGGTTAATGATGTTCACCAAACACTACACTGTACTATGTGATTTATCAATAAAATGATTCACTTCAAATTACCATGAAGATGCACTCAACACTTCGTAGATGTACCTCTTTAGTACTGCAACGAAGATTACTAAAGTGTTAAATACTTTTACTTTGTAAAAACAAACACGGTTAAAACATACGTGTTAAAAAACAATTATTACTTTACTATTACTAAACTGGAATTATAACTTATAGGAAATACTAATTTCTACATTAGGAATACTTTTGGCTCTACTTCGCCGACCCCTATGCTGTGAGTTTCTCCCCAAGACTCCCTATATAATTTTTACTTTGTCGATGCTAAAAAATACTTATTCCCTCTCTCTTAATTTACTTTAACCAATGAACGTAAGCATCTACTTTTTGTCAGCCAATCAAATTTTAATGTTTCAAAATTGTGACAGTTTAGAAAACTATTGTCCCGTTACATTTTATGAGTTTTGTGTGTGATTCTCCTTAAGTTTCTAATATTATAGTTATTTATGACTTAATTGCCTACAATGATTCTGGGTCTAATTTAAGTGTTTTTCTCTTTTTATTTCTTTAAAGTTGTGAATGGTGTTCTGACTGATTTATAACATATCCCCCTAATGCTTTACCTTTGTCGGCTATCATAAAACGTTTAACATGTGTCCAACAAATGTATCTATTTCTATATTCTTTTTAAAATATTAGACCATTACTGGAAAGCGTATTGATTTCGTTATATAGTCCCCCGTTTTTTAAGATTATTTTCTTAAATGAGCTAAAATAACGTAGCCACATATCTAAAAAAACAAACTTATCATTATCCCTAACCAAGACAATAACTGTCCTTATTTAACAATAACAACAACACAAATTTTTAACAATGCTTATGATAAATATTACTTATTATTATACATCTTATAGCTACTACAGACAGTACACAACAATACCTTATTTTACACAATCACATGACATGTTTAGGTAATAAATTGAATGAAATCATTAAAACCGTGTCTAAGATACTATTTTGGTCGGACATACAAGAAAGTGTAACTACAGACATTTTGTATAGACTAAACGAATTTCATAGTTTTTGGACTCATCCAAACTTATATTATAATTTAGCAATTTATTTCACCAATTATATTTTATTTTTCTGTATTATATTTGTTTGGTTTTTTATGCTCATCGCTACAATCAGAGTAGCTAAACATTATTTTCCATATATTCTAACGATAATTATTATATTATAATTTCAGAAATATTTTATAAATCAAAATCATGAATTAATTAGTCATACCTTGGATTGTCAACACATAAGGAAAGTTATTAATGATGAAGTCCAAATATACTCTTTAACATTAACTCTGAAATATTTAATTTTATTTGAATTTAATTTTCAATTGCTTTTGATTTTTATTTTACACTATTTGCTCAGGGGGAGCTCTTTAATGAACAATTAATACAGTGAGTGAAATTTTAATAATACAGAGAATTGCAATTTTAACAATTTAGTTTCCAATTAAAGTCTATAATAATTAGTACAATACCAAATCCACTTTTGTTGTATTCCTTTGTAAGTAATCCAGTGCTGCTAGTTGAGTGAAGAACTTTCACTTTATTACTGGTTAATGATGTTCACCAAACACTACACTGTACTATGTGATTTATCAATAAAATGATTCACTTCAAATTACCATGAAGATGCACTCAACACTTCGTAGATGTACCTCTTTAGTACTGCAACGAAGATTACTAAAGTGTTAAATACTTTTACTTTGTAAAAACAAACACGGTTAAAACATACGTGTTAAAAAACAATTATTACTTTACTATTACTAAACTGGAATTATAACTTATAGGAAATACTAATTTCTACATTAGGAATACTTTTGGCTCTACTTCGCCGACCCCTATGCTGTGAGTTTCTCCCCAAGACTCCCTATATAATTTTTACTTTGTCGATGCTAAAAAATACTTATTCCCTCTCTCTTAATTTACTTTAACCAATGAACGTAAGCATCTACTTTTTGTCAGCCAATCAAATTTTAATGTTTCAAAATTGTGACAGTTTAGAAAACTATTGTCCCGTTACATTTTATGAGTTTTGTGTGTGATTCTCCTTAAGTTTCTAATATTATAGTTATTTATGACTTAATTGCCTACAATGATTCTGGGTCTAATTTAAGTGTTTTTCTCTTTTTATTTCTTTAAAGTTGTGAATGGTGTTCTGACTGATTTATAACATATCCCCCTAATGCTTTACCTTTGTCGGCTATCATAAAACGTTTATTTTTGCTTTTAAAATAGATTCTAAGCTAATCACAATTATGAAATAAGTAAAGAAGCTTGGGGATCAGTATAACAAAATTTAATTTAACAAAGGGAACAGAAGAACAGAATAATGTTGTTGACCTGCCCGCGGAACACTTTAACACGAGATCGATTCAATGTCTTTATACGTTTACTGAATTTACACATAAAATCGAATAACGGCTTTCAACTTACTATTAATAATTGATATTTACCTACTTGTACAAGTCGTCTATAGATCATCTCATGTTACAAATTCAATTCAAAGCCTCAACCTTTTGCTCTAAATAACAAGTTTCAAACCAATTCCTATAAATAATACACTTTGGTATAAGTTACTTATTGATTTAGGATTGTGTTATATTATGGGTTTGTGCACTGAGACCTTGGATGCGATATATTATACAATTTTCAGATATTGGCTAAACTGCTTCCTCTTTTGACACACTTTATTCGTTACGTATATTAATTATAAATACAGTATAAATTACGCAAATTATAGTCGCCCCATTTCAGTGTCCAGTGCACCTCTATCATAAGAGAAGGGGCCAGCAATATATTAACTATATATGTTATGCTATATATTTTAATGAACTAATTAAACGTTCCTGACTTTTAGCTATACTGTGAATTGCTTTGTTGTTGAATTTCGTATTTGAAAAACCACTTAGCACAAATAAGGTGCCATTTTGGTCAAACTGTTCCTAAAAAAATAGTTGAAGCGTCCTTCAATTGCTAACAAAACTAAAATATTTATACTACTATGTCAAAATTGGATTGTAGTATCATTACGAAATACTTTCTTAATACCGAGGAGATAAAGTAAAATAATGAATGTATATAAACGGTAGAACACAGAGCTTTGCCTATTGAAAGGGTTGGCTATATTTCTTTACTACAGACATAAAGCAAGCCAAACAATAGCAACACCCACAAAAGATGAAAGATAACCTTACAACCCCCAGTGCTCTCATTCATATTTAGCTTTGACAGGATGTTGCGTACATTTATCATTTCTACCCGTTGATCGTTTTGTTCGGCAAATATATTATTACTACGAAATTATTAGATACATTTTTGTAAATGTATTAAATTTAATAAATAAATTGGAATAAAGTGAATAACAATCTTTGTGGTCAACACTTTAAGTGGTAAAGAGGAATATTATTTTTAGCAAGTTAACACAATTGTTTATACTCCAAAAATTCAAGAGAATGTATCGCTAGGTAATAAATTTTACACGTAAATGGAATCCCTACTACTGTTACTGTGAGCACATTTTATTTTGTTTGGAAAATAATTGACGTATATATTAGCTTAATGAATTATGATCTTAAACATAAAAAAAAAAAAAAAAAAATTATGATAATGTGAGCAGAATTAAAATTATGCAATGATATCAATACTGTATATCTATAGAAAACATGAACCATTTTCTATGATCAAGGCACTAAAGAAAAAAGGAGTCGTTTCGATTTATTTTCTCTCTTATAAACAAAATATTTTAACATGTATAGGCCTAATTTAATACTTATAATTTTATTTCTTTATTTATAAACGTGTACACCAGTGACTAATTCATTTTTTTGAGGATCGATTAAATAGGTTACAGCTGCTAGTTGTTTACAAATATGGCAATTTATAATTGTTTAACTGTGTCTTAAATAACAATAACCTAGTTTATACAATGAATTTTATTAAAATAACAAGGAGACCTATGACATGGTATTGTTGAATTTTATCCATCTAAAGGATATATACTAGGAGCAATAAAAACAAATTTGTAACATGGCTAATAGAAATCAACCCATGTCTTTTTAATTTTTTAAAATTATTTTGTTTACTGTAAATTACCTTATAGATGTTGTCTTCAGTCCGTATAGCTAAAGCGCTGTTTCACCGATCACTGTCGGATTCGCCAGTGGCAGTTTTAAGATCATTAAAATTACATATGTAACCAGATCAGGATAAAATTTTATAGTTAGTTATTAATAATGAAAAAATTACTTATGATTTGTATAACAAAATATGAACCTTGAACAAGATTATCTATTAAAAAAAACAGAGGTTATGTATATATAATTTCAAAACTGGAATAATGCATATTTTTATTTTCGTTAGATAATAGTTTTGTAATAGAATAAAATAGTTTCCAAATTTAACACAATATTTGGGTTTAAATAATAATAATTTATCCTATTATCGCTTTATCCTATTTAAAGAGACATGTTTGTAAATTTTGAATGAAATAAAACACCCAATAAATTCTACAACGTTTCATTTTTAAACAGACGGCATTTCAATAACCAAGTCTTAATATTCAGGTTTTATATGTACACATTAATAGTTGTTAAATAGTTATTATAAAAATATTCTCATATCACAAATTATCAAAGTTTGTCCAAGGATTTACACTACATCTTAACAGAAAGACAGAAGGTCTGGAAAAAATGCCTATAATCTCTAAAATTCCAGTACTCCTGAACTCTGTTTCTGGATATTTTCTTCTCGAATTTCGATGGCTCGTTTTATATTTCATTAGACTCAGAAATTGAATGAAGGTAGACAATGCAATCAAAAATGAAAGATCGTTAGTTGGATTCGGTTTGTTGTAATAGTGCGTTCCTTTACCTCAACCTCAGAGCCCAAGTCGATTGAAAACGTAATTATGAGATGTGGTTTCTAATTAAATATACGTCATAGTTTGTTCATTACAACAATAAATGTTTTTCACTAAATTTATCCACAGAGGTGTGATGTTGTGTTTATAAAATTTTATTTGTCATCTTGGACTTCATTTCTGTTGTTCACATTGCACAAATTGCTATGTATTTCCTAAAGAACGGAATTAATTAAGCCACATGGAAAGTGTGTCACAAAGAATGAATTTGTCTATTTTGTTTGCTACAAGATTTTTAATTTTTTTTTTTAGTGGCAGTCGAAATCCAAATTAAGTACATATTCACGACGAGAGAAAATTGTATTAATAATACCTAAATAAATACTGTAGTAATCAGCATATCAACGTTTAAGAGTTGGCGCCAGTTTAGATAGTTAAAAAAATCAATAAACCTACAAACAAAACCTGAGACAATAATATCATATGAAAACAGGAACACTGCGTGTGTGTGTTTTTTAAATTATGTTAGGGTATAATTTTTTAATTGAATAAAATAGTGTACAGAGGTATCAATCTATCTTTAAATAATAAAAAATGACTTTTTAAAGTTTAACATGTACATATTTTGAAAATAAATAAACAAATATCCACAACAATTTATCATCTTCAGATATTTTCAGGTACATAAATTTGTTCAACTAAACTAAAAAAACATATGATAAGCTGAATGTAGATATAGGCAACTACTTATTAACATGAAGCAATAATTTATTTCGTGACATAGTTTTACAATATTTTACTTACTCTAAGTGTACAATAAATATACTCAATTGAAGAATAAGCGTATTTTATTTACAACCACAAGATTAAAATATCTATACTTTTAATAAAATTATGTACGTGATCGTCACCACCTATGGTATAGAAAACTTCATTGACGATATAAATAATCAATACAAGTAGTATTGTAAGTATAGTATTTATACTTACTGTAGGTTAGGCGGTGCTTATCGTTGGGTAAGAATTCACTTCACGTTCATTCTATTTGAATCCATGCTCTAGAATGACTGGTGTCGTCGTGACCGTTTTATTGCTCAATATTTTTCCTTCTACTGGAGATTGATATTCCCAAGTCAGGTTCTTTGAATAATAGTTAAATTTACGATCGAGTTTTACCAGAGAATTATAGTTTAGTCGTGGGTCGTAGTCGAAATCAAACTTATAATATTAGGACATATTCAATATCATTCGCTTATTGAATGATAACTGACATAAAAATCCCAACTGACATAAAAATCGCAGTGACTAATCACTCCTACGCCACCCGTTAGAATGTATACTGACATATCGGCGTCCCCGATTTCACCCGAGCAATGCCGATCTTTTAACGCTGAATAATTTTATTGTGATCTGATCAATGCTTCTTATACAAATAAATTTTTTTCAACATGAACATTTTTTTATTATATGAAGCATATTTTGTTTATAAATTGACTTAATAAATCATTCTTTAATATATTGTTATTACTAACGGTAATTTTTTAGAAATATTCAACACAGCAATCACTTATTGTTTTGCTCAAGATTGCTGGATTTTCATACTATCATGTTTTCAAATTAAAATTATTAAATAGTTTTGAGACAAATTGTTAGAGTTGATTCTTA
This sequence comes from Aphrophora alni, assembly GCA_963513935.1. NCBI lineage: Eukaryota > Metazoa > Arthropoda > Insecta > Hemiptera > Aphrophoridae > Aphrophora > Aphrophora alni. Next base: position 66,696,120 of record OY740772.1, read on the forward strand.
TAATTTTAAAAATAAATATGTTTTAAATATATTCTTTTTTCACCAAATTTGTTTTGTGTACATTATCTAAAATGTATTGTAAAAAAGTAATACGTCATGATACATTGGTTTATTATTAACCTATACCCATTCTATAAATATTGTGAAGTATAGGAAGGGGAAGGTAGAGGTAAATGGAATTAAATTATAATTTAGATAATTGTGTTCTACACCGTTCATGTTAATCTAATCCAGAAGGAGCCTAATTGGATCTGCACTTTTTTCATGTAATCATGATGTGGATCTCTCTTTCATATTTCCTACTCGCTCTCTCATGATCAAATATTTTCTATTCTTACCCTGACGCTATTAGAAGTCTGATTTTATTTTATTATATTTCTCCCTTTATGTTATACAAGGCGATGGTGACCGAGATGTTATACGTCTTTAAAAGACAAGTGGTTAATACAAGTGAGGCATCATTCTTAAATTTCCAATATACAAGAGTCTTACTTTTAAAATCTTAACCTCAAATTCAAACATTTTCCTGTGATTTCTTACTGTAGATATGAACTTAAAAACCTTTGAAAATGTAATATCACATAATAAACTAATATATCTGGTCATACCATTATGAACTAAAATAACTTTTAAAATACAGTGTATCAAAATTTATTTCTAGAACATCCAGTATATTTATTAATTTAATGACGTTTTTATATGTGAAGTAGGGACTATAATTTCTTCTTTTGAAATTAGTCGTATTAGAGTAAAATAAAACTTTTTTTAAAAATAAAGTGATTTTTTACTCACGTCAATCGTTCCTTTTTAGTTTTCTTCTTTTATCACTAAAACACTGTTGCAACTTCTAAATAAATATTCATTATTAGGTTGTATAGAAAAACATAGAAGTGAAGCATAACTTACAAACAACACATAAATCACCCCTCTTTGGAGATCGTAAAGTTTCTGTTGCAAGTTTGTGTGCGAATATCGACATGCATTAGGCCAGTCTTACCAACCGACGATCACGTCGATGTTCGCGCACAACCTAGCATCATGAACTTTACTATCTCCAAAGTGGAGTGATTTATGTGTTGTTCCTAAGTTATGACCTACTTCTGTGATTTTTTTATACAACCTGATGATGAATATTTAGTTTGAAATTGCAACATTGTTTTAGTGTTAAGAGAAGGAAAACTAATAAGTGTTGATTGACGTGCGTGAAAAATCACTTTATACACAACTTATACAAACAATAGTAAGCTACAATGACTGAATTAAACAACTTAACAAGTTCTATAAATATACAAAATAATAAAAACAAAACTTTTACAAAACATATAAAAAGTTTTAATACCGGCAACTACCACAAATCTATCTTCAATGCCTTCTTGAACTGAGTACGTTCATTGATTCTTTTATTATATTGTTGGAACTATTTTCAAACCTACAAACTGTGACAGAAAACTATTGATTTAATATGCCAATCCTGTGCTACTGAATAACTAATAAAGTGGACTCTCATCGTGTGTCAATTGAGTTAATATTAGAACTAAAATGAAATCTATCTTGAGTTAATTCTGTAATTGAATAAGTTGTATAGACTAAAATATTTGTCATATTACAAGTGTATACTTTATAATAAGTGCAAAGAAGTATTTAGGAAAACTGATGCTATACTTTCCATGCGCAAGCGGAGATATACAATACTTGTTATACTGGTTACAATGGAAACTGTATACTGTCAAGAGATAGTTACTAGGTAAAACAATTATTTTGGCATTAAATGATATTAGCTCAAAATTCATTAATATCACGTGAATATAAAAGTAAATGCTTGTAAAGTTATGAAGCATTAATTATTAATTATTGCAAAACTTAATTTACACAAGAAGATATGACATCAACAAATCATGGGTGCCACTGTAAGTGATAAAACATCAACAAAGTTTAATAAAATTATTGTATTCACTAAGTATTTTTATTAAATATCAGATAATTAAGTATTTGAAATTGGTCACGCTAATATTGAGTATTATATCTAAGAAATTTTATTTTTCATAACTAATAATATGGAACTGACTAAAGACTGTTTGTTATACCGGATATTAATCCCTAAAGGCAAAGATCCTCAACAATTTGCTTCCGTCTTGTAACTGAGCAGTATCACTTAAGTTTCGGTATTTTGAGGTTAAATTATTTGGAAAATATATTAAACTACCAATACTATACACTTATACACACTACGTGAAAGTTATTTCGTCACATTTGTTTTAACAGTTAATTCAGGCAGTCGTATTAATTTATCGTGTTAATAATAATTTTAGGTTATTCTATAAAACACAAATATAATTAACCTTTAATTTTGGTGAATACAATTTTAAAAGTTCATCTTGTTTAAAATTTGCTTCTGAATAAATTGTGAATATATAACGATTCAGTCTACAAGTTTTAACCTGATTTCTTATCACTTTTGAATGTAATAAATTACGAAATTTTGTTATATAAAAGTTTATATAGCCTACAAAAAAATCGATTTAATTATTTGTACAATTTTGTAACGCAAACCAAATGAAGGAAACTCACACAATATTAACGGCATAAATGGATCTACAAAATATCATACAACAGTGATTATTATTACTAATAACTTAATTGCGGATAAAATTAACTATCGCCTATTTGTAAAAACTATTCTCAATTATATTTTTGTAATAAAAATGATTTCACTTATAACGCAAATTCTAAAGGGACATAATTTTGAAGCTAATGTGTAACATTATAAAACAAAAAACTTTCTCCCAGTTTTTATAAATCCTCTAAGAAATTAATATATTTTCATTTAAACTTGTGCATGCCCAATCCTTATTCAACTCCTTCCAGTCCTTCTTTTCTTTTTCAGATGATCTCACGCGTAAAGCAGTAGATTAAAGTATCTTCTAGAAGCCTAGGGAATTCCCTCCGGCAAGATGAAAGTAATGTTGTTTTTACAAGTTGCTTGTTTAGAGATGGGCTTCTTATTCTTACTTTGTCTACCATTGTCTCAGATTTAAATCTGTACTAAGAATGTTGCTTCTGTAATGAATATTTCTTAATTTAAAAATATACGATTAATGTGTTAAATATATATTAAAATATATAAAAAATTATTAGTTTATCTAATAAATAAATAAAACCCTCTCCATGTGCTTCTCTCTTGATCGCTATCTCTAAACATGTAAATGTACAATATATGTTTTTTGTTTAAAGTTACGTCCTTTTTATTGTTATTTTAATTTTAGTGCATTTAAATATTAAAAACAAGAGTAACGTAGTTAAAGAAAATAAAGTAAAAAATTCACACAATTTTCTCTAATTGCCAAACTTCGGACTTCGATTTTAGTTTCATTAGTTTGTAATCTTGCAATCATTCCTTAATCGGTAAACTTTCAAATTACCAAAAACTAATATTAAAATATCTAAGGAAAAGATATATAAAAAATTGGTAATATTTCTTGAAAAGTTGAAATTATTATGTGTTATTTAAATATGTTAGCTTTGATTGAAGTTAGTTAAACTTTGTTTTGCATTCCTATGGTTTACCTCATACAAATATAGAATCGTTAGGGTTGTACATTAATATAAACTTTCATTTCAAAATTCTGTTTAGGTCGCTAGATATCGACGTCGGTATATATTTACAGAAAACAAACTATAGGCTGAGATCAGAGATAAAAAGGAAAAGATAAAACAAAATCAGTGCAAAAGAGCTAAGTGAGTATATTTGTTGTTTAAGTCATCATAAAAAACCAAAGGTGACAAGTTTACAATAAAAGTAAAAAAAAGTAGACCGTAATCTGAGACTTGGAATCGAGAGTGGCGCATTATTAACAAGAATATCTGTTAAGACATACTTGTACAATGAGACTATATATAATTTGAGTTTAATTATTGATTCCAGGTAGATAAGGTTTTGTCGGTAATTTAACAAGAATACAATATACCCAAGCGTACGCCAATCACAGGAAATTTAGCTTCTTATTACTAAAATGCATAATATTCAAGAAGTTATTAATTACAAGTATAGCCTATTTTTTATTGTTTCCAAAAACTTCTCAAATTGAAAGTCGTTGACCAATTGTCTTTCTAAATAAACATTTTAACAACTTTAAGATACATGCTTTTAAGCTCTTACAATAGGCCTATTTAACAAAAAGGACATTTGGCCTATACAATAATATAGATTTAAACAACTTCCCTATCAACCTGTATAGCATTATATATGTTTAAACTTGGCATGTTGTTGATTGTCTATTTCACAACTTTACAATTCCATTTCATCTCAGATCTGTATCTATTGTGAAGTTTTTATTTGTATTACTCAATTATTGACATACCATATGAGTCACGTAAAAACATTTCAAGTTAAAAAGTAACTTATTTAGTAATATTATTGTTTAAATTACCATACATAATTATTATAGGGGTTTTCTCTTATATATTAAAATTGCTTCAAAAGCACTAAAAATTAATTCTTAAAAAAATACTTAGAATTTTTAAAATTCTGTCTTCTCAGTTTTTTTATGTTAATTTGAAAATAAAAATATGTGTGATCGTTATTTCGTATCTCAAACGATAAAATCCCAGAATTTGTAGTCAACTATCTGACGTGTTTATTCATACTGTGGCTCAGAAAGTTACCATTCAATAACCTTTACCAGGGCCATTACTGATAACTAAAACTATACTTTGCATTTTGATACTGGGTACTATTGCATTTATTTTTGTAAATTTTCTAAATTAATTATTTAAAAAATGAAATTTGATTCATTCCACTGTCTTCATTTGAGAACTCGAAATCCTTGATCGATAACGGCAGAAACACCATCTCGCGATCTACGAATCCTTACTCACATTCACAGAAATCGGAAACGATTATCCGATGATACTGAAAAAACTCCATTGGTTTATTTCACTGAATATCAGTAAAGAAGTATTAGTTTAAGATTTGCTATAAAATTATAAACTCTCCAAAAGAAGATGACACACAAGTCTATAAAAAAAATTGCAGTTCTTAATATTTTATATCACACTTTTCTATTTAGTCTGTATAATATATTTAATACTTGACGTGAAAATGAAGGAAAATATTTCTTAAAAGAAGGTATTATCTCAAGTCAATAAAAAGAATTAAAAGTCATTTAAACACTGTTATCTGAGCACAATACTAAAACTCACAACTCTTTCCGTTTAAAAACGTAATACCCACAATGCGTTAAGTTATTAAGTTGTAGTATATATATTACTGACATTACATGAAATAAAAAGCATCTAGAAAAGTTAGAAACTATATTATAATATAAAATAAAATATTAGATTTGAGATATTTAATATTGCCGCAAGATATGGCATTCATGCTCCTTTTATTATTAATCTGAGATAGAAAAGTTCAGTAACAAAGTTGCTTTAAAATCTAAGTAACAAAGTACAGCACTTAATGAATGACTACTCAATTTAATTACTGTATTTCATTTTACTTTTTAATTCATTTTTGATTTAAAACATTATTATATTAAATTTGTTTTAAACTCCTCTTGAAATTTAAAGCGATATTAATTTGTTTTATGCCTTGCAATGGAATTACGGTTTATTATAAATTGTAGGGTGCACATTTCACTATATGTGTTTATCATATTTCCTTTTTTTTTACAAAAAAATACTGCGTTTTTGAATTATAATGTATTTAATAAATTCAATGTAGGGGAGTGCAAAAATAAATTTTTTGTATAGATATTTTATAAAATAGTAGATCGAGAAACAGGATCTGCGTTATATTAAATATTTTGTACATTTTGACAATACAAACCAGAGCCGTTAATTAATACGTAATTTTAAATGTGTAGTTACGTAAATACAACCAAAATTCAATTTTAAAAATATGTTTTTATCAGCTTTTAATAAAAGCTGAAGGTCAGTTATCACGTATTTGTATAAAAAATAAAATCACATATCTGTTATATTACTCTCTGAAGCATTATCATTTACATACTTAATACTTGGAAATTAAAACGGACTAAAAAGTATAGTAGCGCAGCTAGTAAGTAATAAAAGGAGACAATCCGGATGAATTCACAGCTAATTTCAGCGAATCGGAAATGAGATTCACTGTAATTTAATTTATTACAAGTATTCCAAATTTATCCATAGCCACTAACAAAATCCCTCAAAATTGTAGAAGAGTCATGAAAAATTATTTTATACTTTTTAGTCCGTTTTAAAAACGTGGTAGCCTATGTTAAAATTTTTTTTTTTTATTTGATTTATTATTTTCAATTTTTTTTTTTTTTTTTCAATTTCCGGTTACCATTCAAAAGCGATAACGCGGTTAAAAAAATCTATATCTCATTGGCCGATTTTTATTTGATTAAATAACTAATGTTTAAACAAATGTAGAGACAAGAAACCAACTGAATATTGTGTTGTCAAAATATGTTCAACCTATGTTCAAAATTTCAGGTCTCTAGCTTATCGGGAAGTTAGTTTAAACTCGATTGCAAAATTTCACCCGGAGAGACAGACAGATATGACGGAAACCGAACTAATAAAAACGTGGTAAAAATAGGTAAGGTTTGATAAATCCCGACAACCTAATTGATAGAAATCTAGTTAAGAGGTTGGAAAGGAGCTCACAAAAAAAAATATATCAGCTTTTTTTATAATTTGGTTTAAAATTTAAGTTTTGAGACAACGTTTCTTTGCTAGTTCGGTAGAAGATGTAATCAAGTTGTGGAATACTTTTGGATCAATTCCAGTTTCTACAGTCAGCATCATCACAAGCCCAGATAATTGAAGTTCCCTTATAGAATATTGCAGGACATAAATTATTTAAATAACATATATTAAGATATTTATTACATTGACTGTACAGGCCGCAATATAAATATTGTGTGATATTCTGTAAGTATTAAATGTCGATGAAAAACGGTGGACAGTAAATTTTGTTATATCAAAAACATTAAATATTTATTTGAAATAAAACAGCAAATCATCACAAAAACTACATAATTATATTTCGGTAAATTATATTTTGTGTTATGAGATGAATTAAAAATAATTTAATTTATTTGGATTTTTTATTTGTATTGATTTTAGGAAAATTTGGTTATATTTCTTAATTTATATTAAATTTTGATATATTTTTTTTTAAAAACAATTAGTGTGAGTTCGATATCAAAACTTCATTGAGTTCTTTCCAAAATCACAACTATTCCTAAAACGGTAAAAAAACAAGATTTATTTAGAGTGATTATTTCTTTACCTTATTAAATGTTGAGCTTGACTTATGAGAAAAACTATACAGTATAACAAACACACAGAACACAATTCTCATAAAAAAAAATACGCCTAAGTATCAGACGCGTTTCAACGACAAAGTGGTTTGGTTGGTGTAGCTGGTGTATCACTGAAGAGGACGACCTTGTCGTTGAAACCCGTCTGATACTTAGACGTATTTTTTTTATGAGAATTGTGTTCTGTGTGGTTGTTTACTGTTTCTTTACCTTATCAAATATTTTAGTTTCCTATTTATTAATTTTGATAATGTTGGTGTTGAAACCGATGTCTTGGAGATCTATCTCTATTAAATAAAGTTGTTGTTATTTGACAACTTCAACATGGATAACACAGACACAGAACAATTAATTATAAAATCAAATCCAGTGATGTTTCCTACAAAGTGAATGTAGGAAACATCAATAATTTTAAGTTTCTTCGTAACACTAAGGTAAGGAATTAAATTTCGTTTTAAGACTTACATCTGTCAACGACTTCTTCTTTCTATTAGTTCTTAATATAATGGTACATTCCCCCTATATGTTGAAAACGAAAAAACATCATTAGGAGGTTCTTAATTACCTATTGTTAAAATAGAGGTTTACCTCATCCTAACTTTGCAGACGTTACTATTTTGTCAAATTGTATATAAATTTAACGATATCCAATAATTTGAAATTTTCCGTGAGAGACCTTGAAAACTAAAGTTGGTTGTTCGTTTAAAGTTAAAATCTCCTTTCATTTAATTGATTGAGTTGAAATTGAGTAATCATTAAAAATCTTGTTGTACTTTACATTGTACAACAAGAATTTTCATTTATCTATTTAGATTACTAATTGGTGATTTAATTACTATCCCTAACCGAGACAATTTCTTATCAGTCCATAAACTATTTATAAATAACGCTTAAAATGACTTCTTTGAATGTAAAGTGAATACCTTTTTTTATTCACCTGATTTAAAAGATTCATAAAACCTTCTTTAAACAATACATGTAATACGAAAGCCAAATTTTATAAAAAATTGATATTAAGATGGCTCTTATAATAGAGTTTGTGTCAATAGCTGTATCTTGTTTTTTGTAATTACAACTAAAGTTATAAACTAGATTTAATTTCGTAAAATTGTAAAATTGCTGGATTTTTTTTGGGATCAGATTCAATTTTAGAATGGATAAAATTTTTATATATAAATAGTAATGGACGGTTTGTATTACTTATAAAATAAAAAAAATATTTACAATTTAAACTAAACATTTATTGGATAATTTATAAAGTAAAAATTCCAACACAAATTTCAAACTTTGCAAAATGTTTTACGAATGCCTTTATCGATTATAATTATATTTCGACATCCTAGGAAATATATTTATATAAAAACCTACTCGATCTTTAAAAAACACACCTCACAATAGTGAATTCGTATTTTTATACTCGGATAATAAATCCACATGACAATTAACACGTATCTCACCACCTCTTCATGAGGAATAACATTGTTTATGGCTTTATCAGAATATTTTTAAAAAAATATTTCGGGCACTCTATATGATAAAATTGGAAGGTTTTATTGTTAAACAATACACGGTTTATAGCATTTGTTTAAAGAATATTTATGAAATATTTCCTATAGTGGGCGGTTATATAGGAACATTGTTGTGTAGATCTTTTCACACACAAAATGCAGTAAATTTGTCAGTAAAATAATACAGTCCATTTGCATATTGTCTTTTATATTTATTTTTTTATATCGTTTATATTTTTGGTTAAATATTTTAACTTCCCGTTCAGACAATTCAATAAATGCAATAGAGGGAGTCTGAAGACATCTGCAACTCAATAAGTTACAAATATAGGAGGAGTATATAGTGTTGTTTATTTACAGCAATTATTTTTTATACATGTATATTTATGGAATAGTATTAAAAGAAAAATGAAAATAAATAAAAGTTTACTTTGTATTATATTTATATATTTTTAATGTTACAAGAAATGCCAAGTGAAATTATGAAGTGAACAGTGAATGAAATTATGTTGCGGTGTAAAATTATTATGAAGGATTTAGAAAAAGAAACATACTGTGATTTCAAATAAATAAGAGGGAAATTCTTCAATAAAAGAAGATATAATAAACATGGCTGCCAAGCTGTAAGGAATTTAAAAAATACGTTGCAACAGAATTTTAACCAAATCATTCGAAAGAAGTGATCTGTGATCCCCAACGCTCTGTCAAGTCATTTACAATGTTTCAAATTAATATGATAACTCAACATTATTTTTTGACTGACAATATTATTACGCAATTATTAATACGTTGTACTTAATCAGTGCTACATTACTTAATCTAGAGCAAAAAAGTAGGAAATTAATAATTTGAGTATGAAAATCAAATTTTCAAACATAAATAAACAAAAAATTCCTAGTTCCTTAAATTTATATAAACCTATCAAATAAACTACCTGTATGGGATTCCCTCCTCCAAATCATATACTCATCCCACTTCCTCAAATCATTGTCTATTTCATTAATCCGTAGAACCCTTCCAACCTTCCTCGTTCCATCTTATCACGTATGGAAGTAATCATTTTTTCTTTATTCATTCTTTCCCAATGCCATTTTCTACGTGATCTCTAACGATTCTAATACTCAATTGAATAAATGGTTTTGTTTGGTTGTTTTATTAAAAACAAACGTCTAAAAACAATTTAAAGATCATTCCGTGATATCAGCGTTGCTATTTATGTATGCTTGAAATGCATGCAACACAAACATAGACATTAGTATTACATTAACATTTTCCAAAATTACTGAATAACGATATATAATTAATAGTTGTTGCTACTAATATAACAACATTAAAGTACATTATATTATTAGTATTTAATAGAGGCCGTTATGATTTCCTTCAATGAAAAATTATTCAAAATTGAATAACAGCGTTTCTCTCTTCAGAATTGTCGACAATTAATTAATTAACTGAATACCGACCTTATCTCATAAAAAAAGAAAAATGAATTTCCCACCGTAAATCTCTTTATGTAACTATGCCTTTGGCACACTCCACTTGGCTCAGTTTTACAAAGTACGCCCACCGTAAACTTGGAAGGCCTACATGTTACTTCTAGTGTAGACTTGTGGTTGATTAATCATTTTTGTATAAAGTTCAATTGTTTCTCTGCTTAGTTCGAACTTAAGCCATGTTTTACTTTTAGGTTACTAGTATGATTTTGATTTTTAAACATTGTTTTAGGATACTTGTCTTTATTGGCCCATCTCATGTTTTCGATGTTATAGTTTATGGGTTAGTTATAAAATTAAATCAATATTATCAAATCGTTGTATATTATGTTTTATATACACAAATTAAGGAACATGTTCAAATACATTAAACCAACAGCGATACATTTGTAAAACCCAACTCGTCACAGTTGTAATTGGGCGTCTACAGTATAATGAACTTTCCCTCTGTTCGCTAATCTCGTGTCATTAACTTAACCATAATGTTCTCGGACCCATGTTTGATTACGAGAGTTTAAAACTTTGAGTTGTATCTTTATATTATCCTTTAAATTACAGTTTTCTCTCAAACATTCTTATACTTCATCATAATATAACGATTCGTACGAGAATAATTAAGAAAAGCATTTAAACCCACATTATTTGATCTAATTTAGAGCGTTTGAAGTGTAACACAAATATTTACACTCAATATTATAGAAACGGAATATGTCATTAATTACCTTATATTGCTGATTAACAAACTTGTCCTTGGATGGGAAATTATTTGTACTTCCATAGTGTCCTCTAACACAAACATAATCTAGTCAAATATATCACAGAACATATGTATTGTATGACGGCGATATTCATAAGGTTGTACATACGTCGTCAAAAATGCATTGATTCCTTCCCAAAAATCAATGGTCAATAGGGCTCATAAGACAATTATATCTTGTCAAATTGTGTTATAAAAGTGTCAATAGTAAACACATAAACATACATAAATAATAATAATTAATTAAAAAAGATGTGTTTTAATAATATATTTAAAAAGAGATACTTTTTTGACCTATTTACCATTATGATAACAAGGCTGTGTACTTCAAATGTGAATCTATATTCATTCATTGATGAAAATTCAATAATAAGCTGGTTGTTATTTGCATTAATGAAATATTACAGATATCATAACTCTTTGTACACATATGAAAGATACCAATATTATGATCGATTGAATTATACAAATGACTTGAGTCTACAATATGTATTACAAATGTTCCCTTTTCAGGCTGATCGAACCCTGTAATCTATATAATGAAGTGGTTGGTGCCTATAAATAAGACAAATTCGTGTAGCAAATTTTGTGCTAATGAAATATATGTAATCATATTTTGAATTGTGTGGTTTTATGTGTGTACAGTTTTCAATATTATAAAGTAGCTTAACGTAATGCAATGATTGTTTTAAACTAATGATGAGCAGTGAACAACGGAAAACTAATTTTATAGTTTAGACGACTTAGTAAAAATTTAAATACAATATTTACTTTATACTACGCTAAGTATGCTAACATAAAACGAAATATAAACCCAATTTATTAAATATTCAGATTTTAAACTTATAGAAGGAGTGCAAAATAACTGTTCTACACATAAATATTCGTCGAGTCAGGCCATAAAATATTATGATTAGAACCTCACGGAAATCAACAGAATAGAACTAAGAAAAAAAGTTACTATTTATTTAAAATTATTAAAAGCTGTACCTTTATATTCAAAATCCTTTAAAAAAAAATTACTTTATTTCTAGCATAATGAAATAATTGTCTGTTAGCCATGCAATCTTATCCTCCCCACCCCCACAGACAGAGCACTGCCATTTTAGAGTCTTAAAATTGCCCTGCGTCCTGCTTCTAATATCTACTAAATAAGATGCCTTTACTACAAACTTTACTGAAACTATGGCCTATATCGTATCGATTCACATGATTACACTAAATATCCTGTATTATTTTAAACTCCATTCTGATAATGTTAAGAATAGACTATAATATGTTTGAAAATTTATCAAAACTTGTGTTGTATTAAAAAAAAAATATATATAAACGTATATATTTTTGACGTTCTTAGACAGAAGAAAGAAACAATGTTTGCATACAATTCAGTTAAGTTTTTTCGACAAATTTTTATTAAGAAAACCGTAATAATTTAAACTAAAAGCTACGTAAATAAATTTATTTATATGTAATGAGAGATTATTTTTATAAATATGAATCATGCTTATTTATGGATGTGTGTTTAGTTAAAATTTTATCAGTGTAAACAATAGGAAATTATAACAATGGCTCCATGTTTAATTTTTTTTTGAGACTCTATAGTTAATCTAGTGCGTCAGTCGTTGATGTCTGGGGATCTTACAAAGTAGTCAGTCGGTCCGTCATTTTTCCTGAGAGTCTTTACAATTTAAACCTTTACAATTTGTTAAGTGTATATGTAATCCTGTACTGAACAGGCTGTGTTGCGTGTTTGGAGTCTTAGGAAGAATTAGGATCAAGTAAGTCCAGTCTGTTTGGAAAGTTGCTACAAAGACTGTGCCTGTGTCGCAGGACTTCATAACAAGACTTAGACATTGCATGCGAGATAAGCGTAGATTAAATATATATAGTAATTAATATATTATTAAATATAATAATAAGAGCACCTAATCACTCTTGGTAAAATGTATGACATGGTTAATGAGTATAAAACAATTAATTGAATTTCAGAATACTTATTCAATTAAAATATACAATTGCACAAATAAAACGTTTAATTTACAGGGAGATTCAAATGGTTATAAAAATTGAAAAAAAAAAAATAAAAAAATCAACAAATTGACTTTCTCTGTTGTGTTCAGTTTAATCTATATAGAAATGAAATATCAGGTATTCTCATTGCTCTAATACTTGAAAGTAATTTAAAACATGATGGATTTAATAATAAAAAAATAATAAATATAATATATAAGTATTTATAGCTCCAAATTAATTATATATTTTTCTACAGATTACTATACATGATTGAACACGCCATTTTAATAAGGTTATGATAAAGTTTATCACGTTTCTTATCATCTGCTCTGTAGAAAATAACTTTATAAAAACTTCTGCGTTTAGGATAAAATTCGTGTTACACATTAGAACCAATTCCTGTCGATTTTCTGTTCTTAAAAATATTGATTCTAACCGAAAAAGTAGGAAATCATTACAGCAATGTTAAACACATAATAAATTGTGTTTCATTAATCCATTATTGTTTCCGTTACAACTAACTGAACTCTAACAACTGCCGTGACTTCCATTTTATTATCTGTAAAACATTTATTTAATCGATTAGTTTGTTAATCAATTTAGATATCATTGTGCAAGACTTGCAAGTAGAACTGCATGTAACAAAAGAACTACAAATACCGAATAAACCGCGTCGGTGTATGAAGGACTCCCCGTTATCTCATAGATACCACCGAAATCCACTTCGCAGTTTAAGTGTATGAAGGAATTCCCGTTATCTCATAGATAACACCGAAATCCAATTCGTAGTTTAAGTGTATGAAGGACTCCCCGTTATCTCATAGATACCACCGAAATCCACTTCGCAGTTTAAGTGTATGAAGGACTCCCCTTTATCTCATAGATACCACTGAAATCCACTTCGCAGTTTAAAGCAAAGGAAATCATCGTTAGAATTCACTCAGTTGAAGTTAGGGGGCGAATTGTAAAGAAGTATTTCAATCAAATCGTTATTTTAATAATTTTAGCTAAATGTTAAGAAATTACTGTATAACGTTAAACGTTTGTTTTAATTAGTGTAAATTCATATCTGAACTCATCCGTTGTTATTTAGTTCAGATTAATATTAAAGTTGTAAAGTAACTGGGAAAATATTTTTTTTCGGATTTTCTAAGAATTGTCATTTTAAGTTCATTCCCATTTAAAAGAATTAACAATAGAATACTTGAGTGACGGAAGAAACATCTTAATAAATAAATATTGTTGAGATAATTACAAATTAAAACTTAAGTTAATTTTATAAATTAATGGGGCAAAAAAGTTAAATTTATAGCAATAAATATTACTAATAATTACATTTTTTAAATAATTTAGGATTAATAGGTAATCCAGCTCAATGTAAATTTTCACCAAGAGCAGTGACAAAAACTCATCCTTACGTGCCAGAACACTGACTAACCAACTTTGGATAGTTATGTATCCAAGTCTTTAAGGTAATTGGATGACAAAAATTATAAAATAATAATGAATGTTATTAATTAGTTTAAGCTGAATATAAAAAAAATCATGAAATTGAAATTTAATGGGATTTAAAAAATATAGAAATTTCATAGTATTGTATCTATTATAACTGAAAATTATAGTTAAACTAACAAATATACTAAAATATTTTTTTGTGCAAATTCCCTATTAATTTAATTCAGTTCGTTTTGTACTATTCATTCAAATAACGTAAATTGATAAAAAAATTTTACATGTAGTTTTATTAAACTGCGTACAGTGTTCTGAATATACAGTTATAATTGATAATAGATCAAAATATGTAAATTATTTTTTAAACAAATATTTATTTTTAAAAAATAATTGTAACTATAAAATGTTAAAACAAAACTAATAAGTATCGGAATATGCTATGCAAATAATGTTTCTAAAAGATATAAAAAACCCACACAAGTAAAATACACAAAGCTCAGTCAGTGAAAAGCTATCTCAACAGCCTTCTTTCCATACAATCAGAGCTTATACCAAGGGGGAGAATAATTTCACAAAGTAACTCTAGTTTGAAAGAATAATTAAGTGATTTTTACAATCATAAATTTTTAAGAATATATTGAACTTAATCTATCCAAGAAACGTTTTCTCACAATCTGCAAGTTCAAATATTAGAAGTAAATAATTATAATAGTTTTGGATAGTTATTTTAAGTTGGCTACATTATTACTATCATTAATTATTTACCTTCTGCTGATACGCATCAGGATAAACTTTATTTCAAAACCAGATTACGTAACACCTTTGAAAATGAAGTTCATCCGAAACAAGTCAACAGAAGTTATAACAGTGCTTCGACTTACAGAAGAATGGACAAAGGTTAATTATGTTCGTTCCTGCAGAAATATAGTTTATACGATACTCTTAAATAGTTGTGAGTTGACAAAAAAATGTAACATTTAGAGGAGGTTAATTATGAACTGTATCTCAACATACAGAGATAACTACCGAATATATGACCACTTTATTAGATAACTTTTAATTCATTCAACAAAACGATGGATGATGAAACTTTGAGTGAACATCCAACTTTATTAGTTCAAGTTCCCCACTTCAAATTTATTTAATGTTAATGGAATTAGTTAAATAAAATTATAAATTGTCAAAGTTTGAATTAAGTCCCTAAGCCAAGTGACATAGATCTAAGTTTAGTTAAGGTAAAACTAGTTTAACAATAGTAATAAACAACTTGATAATTAGTTGTCTTCAGTTTTATCCCGAGGGATGTACTATAAGTTTAAGAACCTGTATAAGTTTAATTAAAACATAAGCAATCATCGTTGATAAAAATAAAATAATAATTTCTTGCCGTAAGTTAAACTGAAGTTATTACCGTTTGAAGTATTTTGTTATCGTATCTATACTGACATAATTTAAACAAATTGGGTATTCGATGTGAAACCATGGAATTATAAATACCTATGCTTCATGATAAATATTTTCACCAATACAAATTCGACAAAGCAAAATTTTGTATTCATGACAATTGTAATCTAGATTTATAATCCAATTACAGTATCATTTACGTCTCATGATCAAATATTTTCATCCAAGTTCAATATATAAATCATACCAACCAAAAACTAGATCTGCTTAAAATGTGTATAATTTATGGTGTTTGAGTTCAACTTTAAAAAGATAAAAACGAATTATTATTTATACTGTAGGATGAGATTAAAATAGATAAGCCCTATTTAAATAGTTTCACCATTTACATTCCCTTAGATCACTCTAGACTTAATATATGTTACTGTACATTATAATATGAGTTTGTTGTCTTATAAAAATAATATTAGATATTTTATTAGAACTTATGAAAAACAATGTTACTTCTTACACATTGAATTGCACAACATTTCATGACAATTTTGTACACTTTTATCTTTTCCAAAATACAAACAATACAAAAATGATTTTATTCAGTTTTTATCTATTATAACCCAAAACGAAGCTCCATAACATATCTATAATATGTAGGAATATGAATCAACTATAAGAGAAGAATATTTGATTTTAAGAACATTTTGAACCAAATCCATGGAGAATAGTATTATAATTTAATAATGTAATCGTAATTTATTGGTTCGGAAATATCAAAAGCTATGCATTCGTTACGATTTTTCCTTTGTTGGCTTTGTCAGTCAATGTTGCACTTGAATTTAATAATAGTTATTTTGAATGGAAATGGTTTTTGTTTCTTCATCATCAATAACTAAAATCATGTCTATTGTTGTGGATGGATTTGATTTAACTTTATAATTACGGAAATAACAAATAAGTAATTATTGTATTTGTAACAGATTCAATATCCACTTGTAGTTATTAGATATCCTGGTACAGATCCAATAAAACACTTGAGGTTTGTTGGATTTCAAATAAATAACTCGTTCAACAATTATTCCCTTTTGTTCACACCAAATGTTATGAGATTTTTGATTGTAAAATAATCAAAGATATAATAAAAAAAGATAAATACTGTTATTTACAGTATTTCACTCTTTTAAGGCCTAAATGTTGAATGTACGTGGGAAAACCTTCCCATGATAAGCTAGTGTTTCCTGTATTTGTGATTTTCGTACCGAATCTTACTTAGGTTGAAAATTCCAAAATAAATTACCTTAATTTCTGTCCATCTACAATCGTCTTCAATATCTACTGGAATTACGCGTACAACAGATAAAGATCATCACCATAAAGATAAAGATTACGCGTGTTTTTATCATCATCAGATTTATACACTTAAAAACATATTAAAAAATACAAGGTTGAAATCTTTTGAATTTAATTAAATCAATTAAATAATCATGATAAACGAAAGAGACACATTACAAACATGTCGCCACAAATACAATAACAAAATTATAACATTGTTTTATATAAATATTACTGACAGAACTCACTGATCAATGTCACTTGTAACGTGTCTAGTAGTCAACTGAGTTGATTCCCACACAGTCATTCATTTATTTGCTTTCTGATGTTGATTGATTAGATTATATATTGAAGGGAGATTAGAGTATTGAATATTTCATTTGAGTAATAATTTATTTTGTCATTTAATATGTCATCAGTATTGAATTTGGTTGCTCAGTAATTTTATTTAATTTAAGTAATCAATCTTGGTAGCTATATTCACAATGGTTAAAATTCTTAACGTGTTTCATTAGTGTGCCAAAGCAAATCGTGAACGAATAATATATAACGAACCTAGCATATAGCAATTAAGTACGAATGTAATAGCATATATTGTGAACGCACGTTTTGGAGTAGGGAGTTGTAAAACAATCACTTTAATGGCCGGTATGCAAAATAAATGCTGTACAATACTGTAATCCCGACACGCCTTGTAGTGATGAGTAGGACTCATTTTAACTTTAATGTAATGCCTAAACATGAATTAAAGTATCATAGAACCAGTTTTATACTGCTGTCGTTATGACAACTTCATCAACCGACTGTAATTACTTCCTCCTATGTCTTAATGCTAGACAAAAATGAAGGTTAAGTACACTGCAGGATTACGCTTAAAAGACTATAAGAAATTCCCTCCTTATATATATATATATATATATATATATATATATATATATATATATATATATATATATATATGAACTGCTATAAATATTCCTAATCTACCGCCACCTATTCTGAAAGCTGTGAATAACCTGTGAAGTCAGTAATTGTGAAAACTGTAACAAAAAAAGCGACTCCTCCGAAGGGGATAAAAAAAGTTATTTACGTTTTCAGAAAGGTTACAGAAAGTTTTCAAAAAGGTTACTTCAGTAACCTAAGTAATGAAGTATTTTTACAGCTTCCTTTTACATTAAATCTTACGACATGCAAATTAATCAGTTATAGGCTACTAATAGTATAGTAGACCTACGACAAAGATAGTAATATTGTTTTGCCTCTATAATATCCACCTTTTACAATAATTCATTAGGCGTCAAATTGGTGATTATATTAATTGGTAAATTCTATCTATTTGCTTAAATACATTTAAAAAAAAACTATATTTCAGTTTAGAGACTGAGTTTCAAATGAACTAATTTAATGCTGCAATTCTATTAACTAATATGTGGTTTACACCATTGATTTCTGGTATCATATATATATATATATATATATATATATATATATATATATGTTACGTTTGATTATGTACTACGTACAAAGTAGTAATTTATTTCAATAATTGTACTGACTAATATGAAGTGATATAATTTCGTAAACATAACCAGTTCTCAAAAAATAATGTAATATAATTAAATTACTTAAAATATAAAATAGTTATACTCATGTATCATCTTAGTAAAATAACTGATATACCCACACTACAATGATGGACTGATTATTCCTAAGATCATAGTTCATATATGACCGGCAGACTAGTTACACCACAACTTATATGGAACAAATAGCGACAAACTAACTGATACCTCTACATAAGCGGAATGTAAAAATGACTATTAACTGATTACTCTCTTAACCATCCACACAACTGTGACTAACTAACTATATGTCACAATTTATAAATTAGTAGCTGACTGGTAATTATAAATCTTAAAGGACAACTGAATTAGAGATTACTCTTTGCTCTAAAAGTACACAAAATAAAAATGGCTGAGCTACTTAATTAAGCTCCAATGCAAGAAAGACGAGATTACTGATTCACTAAAACCCTCTTATAACTATAAGCAAATTTGTTATTCATGAAATCCTTTAGGCTACATCACGGTGATTCCTGATGAACAATGAACGTAACTTAGCTTAACATTCACTTCAGGTAATAAACCACGTAAAAGATATCAAATTTTGCAACATTAAAATGGATCATCAAGTTACGTCGTCCTATTAGAAGTATAGCGTAAGTGTGGTAATCGAAAGATTCTACTTCCGTTTTTACTGAAGTTCGGGTTTCATGCTCTCAGAAAATAGTGTATAACATCACTAATAATGAAAGTGGTCTTTTACGGTATGCGATCGTATTTTTAGCGTTAGGCGAAATTCCATCAATGACTCTTAAGGTACGACTTATGAACGCTAAATCACACTGTAAAGAATAATAATTATAATAAAAGACGCATATTTTATGAACATGATTTAATTTACCCCAAAAAGTATAACTTGTTAACTAAATAATTCCAAACATTAAAAGTTATGATTTGTACATTTTTAACTTCATTTATTTATTTAAGAATTAAAATTTATATGAATATGAAGAGATATTAAGAATATTTAAATGAGATTGTTTCATTGTTACTTATATTTCATCCTATGTAGGTCTTTTTTTCTGTAGGATCTGAAATGTTTGTGACAGTTGAATTTCCATTGCATTACTTTCCGCTATTGCCAGTACTCGTGCTGCTGACTTTTCTAAACAGTTTTTGTGACACCTCTACTCTTCTTGCCACTGGCTTTTCTACGTATCCTACTTCTACAGTTTGCAGATTTCCAACTCCTATGTCTTTTTAGGGTCAGTAGATCTCTTCTTCCTCCTCCTTCTGCTAATATAGTAGCTGAGTTCCTCCTCGAGATTACAGTGTACCTATCAGAGTAATATAATTTAAAGTACTTAGTTACCCTCTTCGGGACAGAACTTATTGTCTGGACACTAACATTTTGAGCCTAATATCTGGCATTTCTATATGAAACAAAACGTATCTTACTATTAATGTGTTTAGGGTGTAAGGCCATATTTGCGAAACAAATTACATGGTTGAAATTGGGAATTCATTATCTGTAATTATGAAGGTCCTGATTTTGTGTGTTTTACTATCTTTTAGAAAAACAATAAACAAATAAATATCCATTGTCTTTAACGTCGTCGACATTTAAACAGACATTATCCTCTACTACGGCATGCTCTAAACGTGGCAAAAGCCAAAATGAATTTGGTAAACAACCAATTGTCATAGGGAGCTTTTAATTATGAACTAAGGAATTTCATGAGCAGTCAACACATTGTTTTGTTTTTTGGCTCATAACCAACAGAATTATGTTTTAGGAAAGATATGTTTAAAAAAAACATTGAAGCGTCAATGTTTACTTTTATTTAAAAAAAGTACCCCTGATCATTGAAAATCTACTCCATAAAGTAGAATATTTCATATCTTTCGATTTTTCTACCAAACACACAACCAAAATATCACCACTTACTTGGTTTAAACTGAATTTTTTTAAATTCGTCATCATATTGATCCTTTGATTTTTTTTCCGAATCATATGATTAGTAGCTTCCCCTACTTCACTTAATAAAATATACGATAATTGCAATGGATTATTTAATTCTGTGTCAGACATTTTATCGAGATTGCTCAGTATTATTTATCAAAAAATAATGACAATAATTTTTGCATTTTTTTAACGTTTATATTGCTAGTTAATTAATAAGACCAGCTGATTTCAAATGTTTACCTACTACTGATAGAAAGAACATGCTGCTGGGGTTAGAATGTATAAGTACATTGCAGTACGGGAAAAAATCTCTAGCTGTCTTGCCCGGACTAAACCGGGAAAATATCACTTTTATTATTCACCGGTGTAATTGAAAATTATTAATTTCGATACAGTGTGGTGATAAAGTTATTTTCGGCATGCCGTATATTAGTGGTCGTTGTCGTCTATACGTACGATCCATAGCGGCAACCAAAATAAGACATTAACATGAAATTCGGTATAGCTGACATTAACGTCATCATATTGATCCCTAGTAAAATTCAAATATCCGATGGAAATGTCCAAGTGTTCTTAATTGCAATCAGTTTATTGTTTATATTTCGTATGCTATTAACTTATTATAACCCACTAAATTATATTAAAATCTGTATACATTTAATGGTACCATCCTCAACTTCCAAAGACAGCAATTACTGAAGTTGCTTCCAAAAAAAAAGAAATTTTGAACATATTTTCTCCTAAGAAAATATGATATTCGTTTAGTTAAGAAATTCGACAGGTTCTAGTCCTGACATGAATGTAGAGGTTCCTTTACATATACACACTTTCGAGGCCTGTTCGGGCCTATCAGACATCATGAAAGTAGCGATGTAGACAATTACGAGGTTTGGAAAATCTCTTTAATAACACTTCATATGAGGCCCAAGAAACCAACTTTTAGTCATTACTCTTAAAGGATATCTTTGTATTTAAGTATGATGGGGCTAGCAGGTTAAGTACCATAATTACTCCAATTAACTTATCTTTTGTTTTTATTCAACAGTCAAAATATGTTTGTATGATTATAAATATTTTTGTTTCTAATTGCATTTAGTTTTATACAAAAATCTATGATCAACCTACGACCTAGTGTCCGAAATGTGCTTAAGATAGTTAGAATTTCTACAGTCTTCGGTCTTCTTTTTTTGAAATTTTCGACATATCTACAAAGTGCTTATTTTTATTAAAGTTGTACATTAATTTTTTTTTCGTAGATATTAAGTGCAGATAGCGGGACAACTTTAAGAGACGAAGGAAATAATGACGGTGCTCTGACAGTTTCGGTTGTTGAGACGCTTTTACGATACGCAGTCATTTTTTAGTACTCCTAATAAAGACATTATTGATCTAAGACTGCTTGAAATTAATGGAAGAACAGTTCATAACTTTTATTAGCTTCTGTTTTGAATTCTACACGTTTGTTTGTGGTTTGCAGTAATATTTTTCGGAAATTAAACTTTTGAAGTGTTATATTCTATTTGTAAGTAATTGTAGGTTATGTAAACGAAAATTGATGAATTTTTTATCTAATTTGAAATAATTTTTCTTTAACGATTATTTATTACAAACTAGTGGACG
Organism: Aphrophora alni; assembly: GCA_963513935.1. Lineage (NCBI taxonomy): Eukaryota > Metazoa > Arthropoda > Insecta > Hemiptera > Aphrophoridae > Aphrophora > Aphrophora alni. Next base: position 66,718,531 of record OY740772.1, read on the forward strand.
ACCCTGCCATACCCTCATTTAAAATACAAAAATTATTGTATCTAAGACCTAGAATTGGGCTACAATCCTGTTTTCCGCAATTGTTATTTGTAAGTATATAGCCTATTTTTTTCCTTTCAAATATAGACAGGATGTAAGTTATACTATTAAGAAATTCAATTTACATGTAACAGGTTTAAATTATTCAAAGAACTGAGATGCATAGTTACAAACCTTAAATATTTATAGTTAGATACAGTTTGAGATGTGATGAAATTTACAGGGGTATCAAGTTTTAAAATATTCGTAAAGATCGAAATTCATACGTATTTATTTATTACCAAATGATCTATTCTTTCCCATTTATAAAACAAAATCCGAACATATAATGCCATTCTGTTGGTATTTAAGCCTACATCTGGTATTTATATCACTTACGGGCCATCATGTTTTCCACAAATATTCACAAAAAACACATTATCTTCTTTTCTTTTTTTTAAACTGATAATTAAGAGATACTAATAGATAAGAATTAGAATTGACTCGATCATTACAATTGTGACAGATTATTTTGATTTTGTTTTTATATTTAAGAAAACTATTTTTACATTTCTAAATAGATTAATATATAGAAGTTTTAAAGAATAATACAAAGTATTGAATATTAACTTATAATATTGTTTATTATTTTATTTGGTTAACAATTTTCTCTTATTTATTTCTCGTTTTCATGTATTTTCGTTTCCTTTGGAATTCCGCAGTAGCCAATTGTTTATTGCAACGTATAATGCAGTTAATATACATTCTACAACTGCACTGCTTAAAACATTGCATGCAATTGGAAGACTCTAAAGACTGTCTGGACACTGTCCAGTGAATTACCATCTGAAACACATGGGAAAGCAGAAGTGGATTCGCGCCGCTTCTACCTGACACACGAGACAACAATACATTGGTTGTGTGAGTGTGAATCTCTCACCTACAAAATGTAACTTTACCTTCGCATTCCTTTCCTAACGTCTGCAAAGGTAACGACTATGTCACCTAAAACCATTTTAATATTCTCAGGGAGCTTAAATCTTCGACTATAGCATAAATAGTAGGGTAGTCACAAAATTCCATTTGGGTAGCAGTGACAAGAGTCTGTACGTACAGCCTCATACTCCAAATTCACTAACTAACTGAATTTCATTCAAATGTTTGTAACAATAACAAAAAATGTTCGAGAGTTTATCAAATAACAAATTTTTTTAAATTTTGTAGAATAGTTTATTATTGACTCTCCAAAAACGGCTCATTATTACAGTTTGACTATTTGTGTGTGTCAAATATCGAAGTAGACAAACAAATGTTTACACTCAAAATAGTATCATAAATTATTTCGTGTTAACATATCAGCTGTAAGAGAGGTATATTTAGAATAAAAACTTACAATAATAAACATTGGGTATATCTAAATTCAATAATAGTCCGGTATGATTCAATATCAATTCATTAACGAAATTGTTAGATTATAATATCAACCTTCAATCAATTGTCATGAGCGTGTTGTTGCTAAGTAACTGTAACGCAACACTTTCATATTACCTAAAGCAACGTTAAATGGAAAACACATTGTAATCTTGTATCCTTCTGTTCATATTTAAATATGGATCATAATAGTACTTTAAACAAATGTTAATAACAATTTTGGACACTTGTTAATGACAAGGAATGTCTTTAATAAATTATGTCGAAATAATAACTTTATTTTTGAACTCTTTGTTCTTTTAAATTACTGATACGTAATATCTGTTATATGATTAAATAAATTCCATTTTGATATAATACGTTGTGACGAGTATAAATATACATTAGTCTAAAAATAACAATAAATATCGATCAAACAAGTAATAGAATTATTAAGGTTATAAACTGGACTGTATTACATAAACAATAAGTTACGGTTAAACTCACACTCAGTGGCGGCGAAAGCGGGCCCGCAGGGCACCTACGGTGCGGGTGGCCCGCAGCTGGGGGGGGGCGCTAGACCTTGACCGGGATTTTTCGGGAAATTTTACTGGGACCCGGACCCGCGACGGGCCCTGACACACGGGCCCCGCCCCTATCATAACAATAATTGTATGAGTATTGTCAAGAAATTAATAAAATAAGGCAAAATTTCTTCAGGCAAGATTGATCATTGTGCATCCAAAACGGAAATAACCATTATTTTTTAGAGAACAGTATTTATTATTTAATGTCATCATAAGAAGTATGTGTATTGTTTACCGTTGGCCGATAAGTAATGCAGCTATAGCTACGTCGCGTATCGCGGTGACTCACCGGCGCCGGCAGGCGAAAAAATAAACATCCGGTCCGGAAGGGGAAGATTAAAAATAGCATCAGGTATCAGGTAAACAAATACACTTTATTATTGGTGACTCGTTAGTTGTAGTTGAATTTCGGAACGGTACGGTCGATTTCTTCCAAGTGCGTTCCAAGTGGCAAATGTGAGAAAGTGTGTGAACAGTCAAACAGTGAACAGTGTCGAGGGTGTGTGTTTTAGTTATATATTATTTAGCAGTTTGTGCATTTGTTTAGCTATGACACAGCAGCCATATAAACACTTGAGTGGTTCTCAAAAAAGAAAACTACACCAAGAGAGGGTATAAAAAGCAGGTAAACTTCAAAAGATTGACTTTTTTTTAAAACCATTTGATATAAATTCACCTAGTACATCTAACATTGAAAAAAACAAAAAAAACAAAAAAAAAAAAACAAAAAAAAAAAAAAAACAGTAGTTTACAGTGATGAGGAAATTGGACAAAGCAGTTTAACTGTTGGGGAACCAGAAAAATATACAGATAACACCGAAACTACTGATATTTCCAATATCAACGAACAATACGATGCGGTTAAAATTGAATCAAAGCTCCAAAATGACATTGCTTTTTTTTCCAGGGCCTGTTTCTGTGGAAACTAAAGAAAAGGTGTTATCCATGGAACCATGCCGTCCACTTGGCTTTTTCCCACAGGATGCAGTATCCAAACGATCATTCAGCGCGGAATACTGGGCAGAAGATGGACAGATATTGGTTGCATCAACTGTCCTCCCGGCCTGCGTGGAGGCGCTAGAATAGGTGAAATACGAAAATCTATTAAGTGATGTCTACATCAGTAGTAGTTAAAACTAATAAAAATTAGTATGTTGTGAGTCAGTAGGGGAATGTTCGCAGAAAGGTCTTTGCCTAGCATCCACCCACAACCCGCCAACACTGCCGCGCCAAGCCGAAGTGAAGCTTAGGTGGAAATACCCGTGTAATAATGTTTTTAAAGACTATTGAGAGGGGGGGGCGATGAACAAACTTGCTGGGGGCCACAGGTTCTTATCGCCGCCACTGCTCACGCTCGTGTTTTGCAGCAAGATGTAAATTCCCAAAATTTAATTTAGTATTTATTTTAAAATATTCTTTTTAATATAGTTGAAGTGGTAATGATTGAAAACAGACACTTGCCCAATTAAATTTGACATGTTTGTTGGTCATATGACAAATCCATTTCAATTACAAGTAGACGTTATCGTAAAAGGAACAAATATGTTTGTCTACGGTTGCAGTCGTTTCGACCAAAATTCTATTTAATTACGAACGATAACTTAACGACACGAGTGTAGACAGTAGAGATTGTATTTCAAGATGGACAATTACGAGATAATGTGAATAAATATTTAACAATAATTAATAAATTAAATTATTTCTAAATATAAAAATTTTTATTTACCAAATTGTAGTGAACTAGTGCATACACGTTCCTGTATTAACATTACAGGTAGTTTTAAAGGCATATCGTCAACTTATGAACCTAATTCCTTCGTAAAAAGTCAATAATAAGATTCAACACAATTTATGCACAAACGTAAATTAATTATCTGTGGTTTCTAGTCGAATCCTTACAAAAAATCAAATTCACAGAATTCCTATCCAATTCCGAAATCAGTTATTAACTATACAGACTTTGATAAACTTCGTAAACTACACAATATAACTTTCATTTGATTATTAATGGTAACTTTTTAATTGGTTATAACATATAGTATAAACCCAGTTAAGATGCCAATAACGTAATAAAATTACTCGATGAAACAGATTAGTTATTATAGCTTTAAAAAAAATAAATAAAATAATTCGGTGGCTCCAAAATAAAGTAGAAAAGCATTAGCGTAAATTTTATTTTATATTTAAGATTGGCCTTCTGCAAGAAATTTTGAGGTGGTGATAGAAATGTTTTTTTTTAGACTGTTGCTCCTCAAAATACACATCATAGGCTTTAATTGTTATAAATTTGTATTTCAAGAGATAAAAACTAATTGTCATACTTTATACTTGTTGGGAATCATGATTTTACAAAAAATACATAGGTGATGTATTTATGAAAAAAAATTAATTAGTTCAGTTATTTGTAATATCGTTTTACTGGTTTTGCATATAAGGAATTGAATGATATAAAATTAATGTTATATAACTATGACTGTTAAGACTTTTCTTGTTACATAAAATAGAATGTCTAAGTAGAGTTATAAAGTCTACTTTGTTATATTGTTACCAGGGGACTTAAATTTAAGAAAGGCGGAACCAAATGGTAACAATGTTTGAAAAGAAAAATAAAAAAAGACAAAGACAAATTTAGTAATTAACAAGGCTCAAATTTATTTAAACAAAAGAAATTTCGACGGTTCAGATTTTATCATTTACAACTTAGAAAGACATCCTGAGACAAATCATCATAAACAGCTTATGATTAACAATATTATATTTAAAAAAAGATTATACGCCCTTAAAGTGAAATATTATAATTAAAAAAAAATTAATCAATAGAGTCTGAAAATTTATCCCCCCCCTTTTTTAGTTTATATATTTTATAGTTACAAAATTTAACAAAAGACAATGAGCACAGCTTAACAATTAGCTGGATTATAATTAATCCAAAAAAAAAGATAATACGCCCTTAAATGTAAAAATTACAAAAATAAAAAAAAAGACGAAAAGATACTGATATTTATTTCCCCCCTTTTTTAACTTTATGAAATGATAAGTTTTAAAAAAAAGGTTACATAATATTACTTATTTTATAAATTACTTAAATGCTATATTGGCCAATAAATATATATATATTTTAGATAAAGAATTTATTATAAAAAAGAGAAGTTTATTTAAAAAGAAAATTTTGAATATTAAGTTTTATTAATTGACGTCAATTATTTTAATTTAGAAAATAACCTCTTGGAGGTTGTTAGGACCGAAAGTTTGCATGCAGGCTCCACCCAATAATTTTTTATATATTTTATAATTAATTACACAAGTCTACATCTAAAAGATAGTTTTTTTTTAGAAAACATATTCGCTGAAATAGATTTAGGCACATATACAATATGAGTTTAATTAGAGTTCTATAAAGTTAGTTTTTTTTGTAACATCACTTTTGTGCACGTGAAACTCTGAATCTATGTTGAAACAAAACGTGTTTTGTTAACAGGGCGAAACGTGTTCAGATCTTTAGCCGTGTTTCTTCTACCAGCATATTAGCTATAGCAAAAAACATGTTTTTTAGTGTCTGTACAAAATCAGATATGTTTTAGCATTAATGTTCATTATTAAAGAAAATATCTGGTTTTTTGTCAAAATCAAAGAAAATTGATGGTATAACAGAAATTCGTTAAGATGGTACTTAAAAGCTTCTTAGATTATTATAAATCTATTTATATATATTTTAATTTTGTTTGAAACAAAGCTTGTATAAGACTTGCAAGGTCTGCAAAGTCTGTAAAACGAAATTTTCTGATTTAGAACAGATTTCTCCAATTGTTTTATATTTGACATTTTCAATAAGATATTTTAATCATTCAAAGTTCAACATTAGTTTGCACTTATTTCACATAATTGTTCAAAACTCAAAATGTGCCTTTACAAGGTTTTGTAAAGTATGTTTTTTTAAAAGTAAATTTTTATAATCACTCAGTTTCAAAAGAACATTGAATATTAAACAAAACATGAAATACATATTTTAAATAATACATGATAATTAATAAATTATTTTAAAGCATTAACAAAAATTTAAAGTATGATAAAATCTGTAAGGTTCAGTACCTGGAAAATCCTGTCGCAGATCACGTGAGCTTGTGCCGTAAAAAATAATAATTTAACCAACATTATAGACTAAAACGCACAGAAACTGTAGATTAAGCATCGTTGAAGGTTGAAGCAGAATTTTTTGAGAATCAAGAAATTTATTATATCTAACGTAACGATGAAGAGTCAGGCATTGTGAGTGACTACCGGTAGACTAGATAACGGATTTAGAACAGGTGGGCTAACCAGGGAATGGACTTTGCGCTTGCATGAATCATGCGATAGAGAGGGAAGATAAGGGGGACGGCGAGTGGACTGTCGATGACAAAAATGCAGATTTATTTTATGAATGCTACAGCTCTCCCCCCCCGAAAGACGGAGTTAGGGTGGAGTCAGAAAAGAGGCCAGAAGGGCCTCCCACAAAATTTAAAAAAAAAAAAAGGGACAAAGGGCCAGAGGGGCCTCCAAGAAAAGATAGAAGAAAGGGGCCAGAAGGGCCTCCTACAAGCTTCTGAAGAAAGGGGCCAGAAGGGCCTCCTACAAAATTTTGAAACGGGGCACCTGATAGAAACAACGCTTCATAATGCTTTTATAATCACCACTCTAGGGTGTAGCCTCCTTCGGCACTTACTTATTAAATTTTGAAATTTCTACAGCGTCTCAGCTCTTCCCACCTATAGTTGGGATAAGCCCAGGACAGAAAGAGCTGAAGAATGACGCAAAGGTCGACATTGCTGTGCATGAACTGACTTTGTACTCTAAGGTACGTGGGGAAAGGGGTGGAGTGGCACCTCGGGAATACCAAGTGGAGGTGACCACTCCGGGGACTGGGGAGGGAATGTGCATCGCACATGGCATTGCAGGAAAGGTCGGACTCAGACGGGGGGGAGTATCCTCTGAGCCGACCTTAACATTAAATTATAAAAATAAATAAAAATAAATGAAAAACTCCTGAAGCCAATTAGGTCAGATCATGCTCAGCGTCGTTATTTTTAAATTCCTCTTCTCCCATACGAAGAGAAATTTAAACTATTCACGGCTCTTAACAATTTCCGTGAGAAAAAAGAATTTTGAAGGGTCTAAACAAATAATCCATTTGAAAAATAAACAAAGAAGCAGTATGAAACGTTGGGGAGTCAAAAAATTTTCTGCTGCGCAAAGCAGGGCTTGTGATGTTTGACTTAAGGTCTTATGTATGTATCATGTGCCCCAAAAAAAAAGGAATTTAAATTAATCAAAAAAAATTATGTAAAAAAAATTTCATCAAAATAAGGTAAGTGTTCTAAAAAAAAAGATGTACAAAGAAAGATTTGTAAAATAAGGTGTAGCTAAATTAAAGATGTATATAAAAAGGTGACCCATGAGTGAAGAAAACCCAACTCCGGTTTTCTCAACCCTAACACAAAACTAAATAAGGAACAAACATGTTGACCTGCTAATTAAAAAGACAAACAACCGAATAATTTAAAGAATAGACAAACAGGCCAACCATGTTGTCCTACATACAAAAACTGGGCCCCTATAATTTGGAAGAGAAAAAAAAAATTTTTAGCACACAATGATATATTATTAAAGAGTGTTCAACATTTCAATGAATTATTAAGAAGGTGCCACCATCTGCATCAACCAGTCCACCGCCATCTTGCCTATTGCTCATGATGATAAAATTTAAAAAAATAAATAAAAATAATTTTCCTTCAAGATGACAAAAAAATTCAAAAGCAAGCTCAGTGTTCTTTAACGAGTCTTCTGCCATTTTAACTGTTGCTGATAATAATAATAAAAAAAAAATAAACCAAGTAATAAAAAAATTTCTTTTAAGATGATGCAAAAAAAATGAAAGAGCCAGAGAAAGACTCAAGAATTATATGTAGTGTAGTTGTTGTGTATATGTGTGTGTGTAAGTATGAATTAATACAGACAAGCGAAAGAAAACTCGAGAAAATTTTTGAAGGAAATTTTGAATATTTTTTTGTTTTTTTTTTGTTTCTAACTATTTTTGGGTTTTATTATTTATTTAATTTTTTTTTTGGAATTCCCGAATGACCCCGCTGTCTGGATCAAATTCAGTGAATGACTAGAGTGAAGTGTATGTGAATATATATATATATAAAAAAAATATTTAAGCAGACAAAATGATAAAAAAAAAATTTTATCGAAATTGGTTTAGAAGTTTTTGTGTAAGTGTTTATAAAAATAAATAAATAATAAAAAAGAGACTATAGATTTATAGAGATTTAAATATTTAAACTAAATAAAAAAAATTTCATCAGCAACAGTTGTGCAGTATTTGAAAAAGCTGCAAAACATAAAAATGAGCCTTGTTTAACAAAGATAATTTTGAATTTAAATTTAGATAGTTCCAATGCAAAATTTTGAAAATTAACTACGGTTCCAGAATTTAAAATTAACCAAGCTCTGTAATTTAGAAAAAAAAACACGCTAGAATTTAATTTAACCACGCTCTGCTACCAGAAACATGTTACCAGGGGACTTAAATTTAAGAAAGGCGGAACCAAATGGTAACAATGTTTGAAAATAAAAATAAAAAAAGACAAAGACAAATTTAGTAATTAACAAGGCTCAAATTTATTTAAACAAAAGAAATTTCGACGGTTCAGATTTTATCATTTACAACTTAGAAAGACATCCTGAGACAAATCATCATAAACAGCTTATGATTAACAATATTATATTTAAAAAAAGATTATACGCCCTTAAAGTGAAATATTATAATTAAAAAAAATTAATCAATAGAGTCTGAAAATTTATCCCCCCCCTTTTTTAGTTTATATATTTTATAGTTACAAAATTTAACAAAAGACAATGAGCACAGCTTAACAATTAGCTGGATTATAATTAATCCAAAAAAAAGATAATACGCCCTTAAATGTAAAAATTACATTATAAATGAAAAGATACTGATATTTATTTCCCCCCTTTTTTAACTTTATGAAATGATAAGTTTTAAAAAAAAGGTTACATAATATTACTTATTTTATAAATTACTTAAATGCTATATTGGCCAATAAATATATATATTTTAGACAAAAGAATTTATTATAAAAGAGAAGTTTATTTTAGAAAAGACATGAAAATTTTGAATATTTAATTTTATTAATTGACGTCAATTATTTTAATTTAGAAAATAACCTCTTGGAGGTTGTTAGGACCGAAAGTTTGCATGCAGGCTCCACCCAATAATTTTTTTATATATTTTATAATTAATTACACAAGTCTACATCTAAAAGATAGTTTTTTTTAGAAAACATATTCGCTGAAATAGATTTAGGCACATATACAATATGAGTTTAATTAGAGTTCTATAAAGTTAGTTTTTTTTGTAACATCACTTTTGTGCACGTGAAACTCTGAATCTATGTTGAAACAAAACGTGTTTTGTTAACAGGGCGAAACGTGTTCAGATCTTTAGCCGTGTTTCTTCTACCAGCATATTAGCTATAGCAAAAAACATGTTTTTTAGTGTCTGTACAAAATCAGACATGTTTTAGCATTAATGTTCATTATTAAAGAAAATATCTGGTTTTTTGTCAAAATCAAAGAAAATTGATGGTATAACAGAAATTCGTTAAGATGGTACTTAAAAGCTTCTTAGATTATTATAAATCTATTTATATATATTTTAATTTTGTTTGAAACAAAGCTTGTATAAGACTTGCAAGGTCTGCAAAGTCTGTAAAACGAAATTTTCTGATTTAGAACAGATTTCTCCAATTGTTTTATATTTGACATTTTCAATAAGATATTTTAATCATTCAAAGTTCAACATTAGTTTGCACTTATTTCACATAATTGTTCAAAACTCAAAATGTGCCTTTACAAGGTTTTGTAAAGTATGTTTTTTTAAAAGTAAATTTTTATAATCACTCAGTTTCAAAAGAACATTGAATATTAAACAAAACATGAAATACATATTTTAAATAATACATGATAATTAATAAATTATTTTAAAGCATTAACAAAAATTTAAAGTATGATAAAATCTGTAAGGTTCAGTACCTGGAAAATCCTGTCGCAGATCACGTGAGCTTGTGCCGTAAAAAATAATAATTTAACCAACATTATAGACTAAAACGCACAGAAACTGTAGATTAAGCATCGTTGAAGGTTGAAGCAGAATTTTTTGAGAATCAAGAAATTTATTATATCTAACGTAACGATGAAGAGTCAGGCATTGTGAGTGACTACCGGTAGACTAGATAACGGATTTAGAACAGGTGGGCTAACCAGGGAATGGACTTTGCGCTTGCATGAATCATGCGATAGAGAGGGAAGATAAGGGGGACGGCGAGTGGACTGTCGATGACAAAAATGCAGATTTATTTTATGAATGCTACAATATTGTTGTAACGTTTCAACAGATTGGCTTACATCCTAAGAGTGCCTATGATTCCATACAAGACGAAAACTAAGGGTGTTATATTGTATGTGTATTGTGTAGGGTTGCTGCTACATTTATCCAGAAGTATGAGCAACAACCTACGTTTATATGACAATATCAGAAATTTAACTTTGTTGTTTTCAATATGATCTACTCTGTAAGTAATCACTTTTTCCAAGTGTCTGATCGGCAAATAATTAGGAGTAAGGGTTAAAAGCAATTCGTCGTTCGTCAGGTTGGGGAAGGGGTTGATATAAACAAAGGTTGTTTACGTATTCACGACGGTAGAAAACCTAAGTATTGAAGCAATTTCAGAGTCTCGCTTTGTATTAAACGTACACGACGTCAAGTAAATGTAAAATCAATTGATAGATAAAATTAGTTAACAGATGTAACACGTACAACGAAAGTGATTTAGATTATAAAAAAATCAGCTTTAACCTTAAAATATAAAATGCAACTAAATAGCGCATATGTGAAATAGGCATGTTTCAACATATGATCAATTTTAAAACATTTACCAGACTAAAAACAACCAGAACAGTGAAACAATGTATTACCAACCTAAATATTGATAAAAGTTTTCTGCACGGTTATTCTTTAACTACCTGAAAACTCTATTTTTGTTAGGAATTATTTCATCACAACTTGTTCGAGAGCTAGATTCCCCATGGGCTAAATTTATGGTAATACCAAATATGAAACAACACTTATTCTAAATTTTTGTAGGTTTACATTTCATAAAAATATAATCTTTAATAGTTTTGACCTAAAGTCAAAGTTGATCTTATGTTTTTAAATTTGAATTTCACGCGTGTTGTTATTGTTCTTATTATGCCTGAAGATCTTTGAATCATTGAAATGTTCCAAATTTAATATATATTCCATTATATTTAAATATATGAACTTAATTTGTTGATGAGGTTATTTTGAAATATGAGTAATAATAATTATTGATGAGGTTATTTTAAAATAATTAATTTAATAATTTTCAATTTTTGAAATGCCATGAAATGTTTAGAAATATAGTTCAAGCCATAAGTTATAGCTCACAGAAAAGGACACTTTATAGTGATTTCTATCTACACCTTGGGAGAATGTTACACCTTGGAAAAACAATTTCACTTTTTTGTCTTCTTTTATGCTCATAAAAATAATTAGGCTAATAGTTTTTAAACTGGTACTTAGTTTTACCTTGATAGGGAAACGTAATATACTATTAAAATCATGATATATTTATTTAATGTATGTTTAAAAGTAACTTAATCCAAACGACATTTTATTGTATCATCAGTAAAGTTATAAAACCTAATTTTAACCGAGAAAATCGATACAAAATTCAAATAAAATATCAACGTAAAGGGAAATTTGTGAAAGAATGAATAAAAAACAATATTATAGAATTTTCAACTTTGTTCTGAAATATGCACTACAATTATTAGTTTGAGAATATTGTACATAACTTGATGGTAGGTGTTATAGATTCTTAGTCCGTGTCGTAATTTCGTTTTAAATGTATGGTCTTCGATCCACAAGAGTCTGGGAACCATGTTCATACATGTTTTTGTGTGGTAGCATTCCACTCCCATTAATTCAATTCATATTACTAGACTGCAAAATATTTGATTTGGTCGTTTATTTGATATTCCAAGTTTGCATTAAAGGTAATTTATTTTCATTTTATATCCCCGTGAATTTATTTACATGAATAACAACTTGTAAGAGATCTATTGAAAATGTCTGTTTCTATTTGATATATTCACAGTACTGCGTAACATAAGAAAAATAATTACCATTATAGAATTTTGTTTTATATTTTGACCACACTATGAATATTTACAATATAGCAACGAACTCAATCAAGATATCTATGACATCTGGGCTCACACTAGTGTTTTAAAAGACGAATATAAAAGTAATATTTTGTAATTTATAGAAAGTTAAAGATTTTAAACAAATTTTACTAAAATCAGCAATAGAATTAAATTAAAAAAATTTTATTACATATATTAGAATGTCTTCATTTCTCAAAAAGTATAAATAAAAATACGAGTTAAAAAAGAAACAAATGAATATATTATATGCACATCATATTCATTGTTTCCCATATGATGTAATAAATATTTGCTTAAAGTAAATATCATCGAGATTTGACTCTAAACAAACCATCATTCTGACAACCATCAGTTTCAAAACTGTTAATGTTTTTGGTAGTAAGGATCCTAATAGTTTATACCTTTAATATATTTATTTACAATATATGAAGGTGGATCGATTATGACGGCAGGTATGTTTAAGATGACGTTGTATATTTTGTATTGTTTAGATAATATTATTTATTTTATAATATTGGACGCATATAAATCAACAAAATAAATGAGTTGGCAATATTTATATTTGGGTCACGTAATACAAAAGTATGGTCTTTTCAAAAGAACAAAAACAATATTTATATTAATTTTAATACATATAATCCACGTTTAATGTATGGCGTAACTGCACTCTTCGTTACATAAGGTGGGATGTAAAATATACATCGCTTTAACAATTTAACGTCTTCCGTGTTTGAAATGATACCATAGAATTATATATACTTCTCATGACAGTTACATGTGTCTGAAAATAATAAACAAATAAACGGAACTATAATTAGTAAACGAAAATGAAAATCATGAAATGTCATTTTTTATTCTCAAACATTTGTAACATAATGGCATTGTTTAGAGACATGGATCATAAAAGCCAAAAATACTCACTAGCATTGCTACAGTTTTGCCATTATTTTCTAAGAGTTAAAAAAAAAACTCTCGGCTTCATTAACTAATATCTATTGAATACTTAATATGATAATGCCTTGAAGGAATCAATACCTAGATTGTATTGGATTTTGAAAATAATTAAAATAAATTTGTAAAATTATTTTAAATGCATTTGGGTGTTAAGATACAAACAGTAAATAAAATCAGTTTTTAAACCGTTTATTTAATATCCTATTTTTTTCTTTAATATTTATGTTATTATAATCAGATAAAACGTATCTTAACAGTTTTAGAAGACTTAAAGCTTAATAATGAATTTTATATTAACATCGGTTCAAAATTTCCGAACAAATAACTGAATAAGAAAATTTCAATTCTTTAATTTGTTAAATATTATTTTACTTTAAAAAAATAAAAATAAATAAAAATAATCGTAATTTGGAACATCATAGAACCTCTTATTGTTATAAAATTACTGTCTATTTAGCAAATATTTAGTTGACTTGGATTGAGTATGGATTAGTTCAAAATAAATAATTTAAAAGAAATTACTTTTTGGGTATTCAAAAGTAATTTATTTATATCTTGGGACAGAGGATGATTTTAGGGGAAAAGTAATATAACAATTTGTTTATTGAAACACAATTTTTTATAATTTTCGTAATAATACATTGAAAACATATGTAACATTAAGATAATTTTCATAAAAAATCTTCTTTTTTTTATCGTTTAATACAAAATAAGGTTTTTTTTTACATGATATATTATATGGATTTATAACAGATATTTTTGATTAAGACGTCAACTTAAGTTAGGTTCTTTTTTCGTTTATATAACTTATGTTGTTTAAAATTAGAATCTATCACTAATAAAAAACTATTATGGCGATGTTACAAGACAAGGTTAACAATTTGTTACCACGTTTGAATAATTCATTATACATACATATAATTATATATATATATATATATATTAATTTTTGTAACTTGCATTTGTTTACATCAATAAATATATTTTTAAAATTAAACTCTTTACAAGCCATTAGATACCGTAGTTTTTATTAATACATTAACTTTAAAAAAAAAGTTTTTGTCAATCCTTCAAAAATAGTGTTTTTCGACTTAAATGTTTGTGTTATAAAAATGTTTCTTCCTAATTCATGGGAATACAGCTATAGGACTTGTTTTATTTAATTTTGCAGATGAAAACTATATAAAACTGCCAAATGTTTTCTTTAATATAAATCCCAATGCAGTATCGTTTTTTTATCAATCTTGGAGTAGAAATGAAGGGGATATATTTCCCTAGTCGTAACTGCAAGACGAATCGTTTTCGGACATGTTTTTGCAAAGTTTGTTTTACATTTTTACGACTAAAATCAGTTTCTAAGTAGTTTTGCTTTGCATTTTTAATAATCCTGTATTTACAATTTTCTTTAAGTTTAGTAAGCAAAACATAAGTTTTACAAATATATTTATAAATTAACAAATTTAGTATTGTGTTGATTGGGTGATATCATATCGCAATATATTTTCCAGCTGAAACTGTTTAATAAAACGGTTAATGGTATTTTACACAAGTATTTTAATGGCAAACTCTCAGATTCAATAACGTTTAACGACTAATTTAAGGTTATGAATCCTACTGTAAAATTTGTGTTTATATTATGTATAAATTTAAATTATTTCACGAATTTTAACTTTTAAACCTAGAATAGTATAATCATTTAAATATTTAAAAATTAGGAATTTAAATTATTTTTATTAACGACACAATCCCTCCCTCAAAATAATAATATTATTAAAATCGAAAAAGTACCTAAGTAATCAAACCTCTGATTGTTGTAGACTTTGGTTCCAGTAGGTTCAGTTAATGTCTAGTATGTTAAACGATTTCAACTTTTATAATCCTCCTTCACCACTTATTCTTCCAAGAATAAAGTAACAACATTATTTAATGTTACACACTTCTACTATAAATTACAGAGAGTAAGGTTACCAAATTTTTTTATTATATGTAGTTCTTTAATATGCAAATGGTTTGATTATTTAATCAAGTAATAATAATACATGTTAATATATCAAAATCTGAATTTAATCATTAGTTTTTAGAAAAGTTACAATTTCAAAGCAAATGTTGTCAAAATAATTATTTTTTTTTAAATGGATGAAAGACATTGTTTCATAGTTAAGGCTTAAAATTTGTTTTAAAGTATACTTCAAACTAAATGAATGAAAATTTAAAATAAAAACACAACTAGTGCAGTATAAATTGAAATGTCGGGAGTAACTTTACTCTATGAATTTTACCTTGGTACCGACATTTTTAATATTTTCTATAGCAATTCACTAACAGCGGGAATGTTATTCATTTAAATAAACGTATGAAACAATATAGGATTCAATTAGTTTGAAAATATTGTGCATAACTTGAGGGCAGTTTTTATGGAGTACATGATGTTATTGCTTCCATAGGCTGTTATTTTAATGTTGTATAAATAAATCTTTTTGGTCCATAAAAGCTTGACAGTTGTATGTTTACACACGTGCTCTTGTTGAAGCGTTTCCCAATCATGTATTAAAATTTATAAAGTTTTCCAGTCGAGGAAAACTTTTCAGAAAAATTTTGTAATGCAAAATAATTGCATTATTCGTTATATCATAATCTAATTTGATATTTCTTGTAATTTTAAAACATGCATCTCTGTACATTTGTCCGTTTTATTTAATTTTCATTCACTTTCTTGTTATTTAAAACATGTGCTGCATAAAATATCAAAAAATATGTATTCTATTGAAGTAGTTTACAATGTCACTAATTCCTTTTTTAGATACATTATTCGTGAAAATATCATTGACAATTAAAAAACTCATTAATAGTTTTTGAAGTATGTGAATTTTATGTGAGTTTTTAGTTTATAGATGTACCAATAAATATAAATTTTGGTTTAAATTGGTAAAATATTACATTTTTGTCTAATCAAAAAACTTTTATATTATTGTATTCCAGCAAGTAAAATCATACGTATAAAAACTACTCAAATAGAAAAATAAAGAAACAAAAATTAATTAGCATCCTCTCTATTAATATAGCGATCTTAATAACTTTTCTGTATACCATCTTTCTTTGAAATTGAATGTAAAAAAGCTTACCAATTAAAAGATTAATTTAAAAGTTTCTAGGTTATCATTATATAATACTTATAGATCAACAAGAATCTGGGTTTTGCATTTAAGTGGATTCCATCTTTTAATCATAGGGATGACTACTAACTCCGTGTCCACTTAATCTTACAAACTACAGTGTAATCTAAGAATCAAAATAATCGACGTTGTAACTTTAAACGAAGTTGAAACTTTAATTATTAAAGTTTTCACTGCAAATTTCACAGTAATAGAGTTTCCCAAATTTAGTAATAATTTTACAAACTTTAAGTAACTACTGCAAAGTTACGATTAGTTAAAAGTTAATCTGTATTTTAACAACGTCTAATTAATAAGTTTATACAGAAATTATTTAAGGTTTTGCCATAAGGAGGATAATTATCATGACATCAAGAAGCGGTGGAAACCTTGAGTCTTTGACTGAAAGATTTAAATATTAACTATCACGTGTATCCCCTACAATATTGCAAACAAAATACGTTGCATATTTTTATTTCTAACGTTTTATAAAAATAAACTCATGAATTGAATTTAAAATTGATCGTTCTGTTGCAGCAAATCTAGTAACGTTTGGTAACATAAAAAGGAGAGCTTGACTTTAAGACGATATTATTTCTAAAACTAATGTATGGAACATAGATAGTCACAAAATTATAATATGATAAAAATATTTTAAGAACAATATCGTCCTAACCTAACTTAATCTGACCTAACATAATATAAGCGTAATCCATTAATTACAATAACAAATTATAACTTGTACAGATATGATATTAGATAAGGTTTATAATGAGTTTTGTACAGCTTATGCGTTACTGAGCACTTTCACATTTTTATTGAAACGCTTTTGATCATTAAAAGTTATTTTGTGAAAAACAATGTTATATTTTCAAAATATTCTTTCCCAAAATTTAGTTCTTATAAATGATTTTAAGAGTTTTAAATCATAATTGTTCCATTATCTACGACATTGTGTACTAAAATGGGCCAGATTTAAGAGTTAGACATTATAATTTGACCCAGAAGTTAAAAAATAGCTTACTTTATAAATCAGAAATTAAAATCGTCATTAAGAGTAACTATCTTTGATCAAATATGAACTAATTTTAATCAGTTGTGTTGTATGGAAAGTAAACTTCAATGTCATTATGTTAACTTCTTTGTTGTTTGAAGTGTTACAGACGAGTTAACCATGCTTCTGGCAGTTACGTAATAAATAGACTGCTCCTTACTTAGAATAAAACTTTGACACTTGAAACTTCCAAATTTATTACTATCTATGCTGGTTTGAAACCATGACATGAACCTTTGGTGTACTTCTGTGGTGGCTTCATAAATTTATATCACCTTAATAGATTTATTTAGTCAATCAATTCTAAATGAAATATTCAAAAAAATTTAGTACTACACAAAAACCGAATATAACTTGATGTTATACTCTAAGTATTCGTTGTGAATCCATATTTGAATTACATAAATTCATTATCCACAAATAGCTTGCAACGGAAGATAAAAATAACTTAGCTCTTTGAAATTAAACTGTTTCATTTCCATTGGTAAGTAGAAAAATTTATTTATGAATGATATGATTAGAGATTTTTTTATAACAGAAATATATCTAAACTGATACTTGGCGATCAATCACACTGCACTTACTTTATACATAAAATCAATATACACATGGCAAAGCTCTTAAATGTATCCTACACGGATTTACTTTTACTATTCAATCCATAAAAGGAGAATCTTATCCAACCCGTGGATATATTTTTGCTAATATATCACCTGTTGCCTACCTCTTAACCTTCAATAATCTTATATAATAAATGCTTAATAATTACTTTGTGTGATTCTCTATGGATTAATACTTTTACATCAAGTTAGACTTATATGAGAGTAATCATTTACATTACAAGAGATGTTAGTAAATCGAGAGCATTTTTACGTACAAAGATGTTTTTAACAAGCGCTACATTTTCAGTACGAACAAGTGAAAACCCGTGATATTTCAACGCTTTAGTGCATGTATTAAAATAAGATACATTTTAATTAAAAGTCAATAAAATACCAATTATCGTTATAAAGTGTAATTCAATTACAACTTCATTTCGTAATGGGAACTGTCCCAATATAGATCATTTCTGTCTTCGAGCGCAGGTATCTTCGCAGTTAATCAAGGGGAGAAAATTTAAAAATTGGTATTTCATTTGCTCATAAAAGGAATTCATTTTAGTTTGAGATCTTAACTATGATTAGTTATCGATTTTACTGCTAAGTGTCGTTTACATTAGCAGGTCAACATGTTTGTTTCCTGATTTAGTTTTTTTTGTTAGGATTGAGAAAACCGGAGTTGGGTTTTCTCACATTATGGGTCACCTTTTTATACTGTCTCTTTTGCCACACTCTTTTTTTTTAGCTACACTTCTTTTACACTTTTTTTTATAATCACTTAACGATTTTGATGAAATTTTTTTACACAATTTTTTTGATTAAATTAAATTCCTTTTTTTTTGGGGCACATGATACACATATAAGACCTTAAGTCAAACATCACATGCCCTGCCTTGGGCACTAAAACAATTTTGACTCCCCAACGTTTCATACTGCTTCTTTGTTTATTTTTAAAAATGGATTATTTGTTTAGACCTTTCAAAATTCTTTTTTCTCACGGAAATTGTTAAGAGCCGTGAATAGTTTAAATTTTTCTTCGTATGGGAGAAGAGGAATTTAAAAATAACGACGCTGAGCATGATCTGACCTAATTGGCTTCAGGAATTTTTGGGTTTATTTTTATTTCTTTTTGATATATATATTGTAAAGGTCGGCTCAGAGGATACTCCCCCCGTCTGAGTCCGGCCTTTTCCTGAAGTCCAATGTGCTATGCACATTCCCTCCCCTTGGTCCCCGGAGTGGTCACCTCCACTTGGTATCCCGAGGTGCCACTCCACCCCTTTCCCCCTTGTACCTTAGTGTACAAAGTCAGTTCATGCACAGCAATGTCGACACTTTGCGTCACCCTTCAGCTCTTTCTCTCCTGGGCTTATCCCAATCATAGGTGGGAAGAGCTGAGACGCTGTAGAAATTTCAAAATTTAATAAGTAAGTGCCAAAGGAGGCTACACCCTAGAGTGGTGACTATAAAAGCATTATGAAGCGTTGTTTCTATCAGGTGCCCCGTTTCTAA
Organism: Aphrophora alni; assembly: GCA_963513935.1. Classification (NCBI taxonomy): domain Eukaryota; kingdom Metazoa; phylum Arthropoda; class Insecta; order Hemiptera; family Aphrophoridae; genus Aphrophora; species Aphrophora alni. The sequence goes on from OY740772.1 coordinate 66,738,125, forward strand.
ATTTTGTAGGAGGCCCTTCTGGCCCCTTCTTTAGAATCCTTTCGGAGGCCCTTCTGGCCCTTTGCCCCTATCTTTGAACTTTTGTGGGAGGCCCTTCTGGCCCTTTTTCTAAATTTTGTGAGAGGCCCTTCTGGCCTCCTTTCTGACTCCACCCCAACTCCGTCTTTCGGGGGGGGGGGAGAGCTGTAACATCCTAATTCAAAATTACATCTGCAAAATAAATTCATTCACTCGTCTCTCCATATTCAACTTCCGTCCCTTGACAGATGCGGGCCAGCCTAGCTGTCTAATACCCGTTGCCAGTCTATCTGAAATTACTCACGATGTTCTACATTCTGTTATAAGCTCCGTCAGACATATTTTTTTCTTCTTGTTCTCAAAATTACAACTCAGTTTCTAAACGACATGTTAAGTTACAGTTTGTGCGCTTTAGTTTTTTTTTAAAATGTTAAATAAATTATTATTTTTCACGGCACAAGCTCACGTGAACTGCGACAGGATTTTCCAGGTATTCAGCTTTACAGATTTTATCATATCTTAAATTTTGTTAATGCTTTAAAATATTTTGTTAATTATCATGTATTCTTTAAAATATGTATTTCATGTTTTATTTAATATTCAATGTTCTTTTTGAAACTGAATGATTATAAAAATTTTCTTTTCTTAAGACATACTTTACAAAACCTAGCAAAGGCACATTTTGAGTTTTGAACAATTATGTGAAATAGGTGCAAACTAATGTTGAACATTAAATGATCAGAATATCTTATTGAACATGTCAAATATAAAACAATTAGAGAAATCTATTCTAAATCAGAAAATTTCGTTTTACAGACTTTTGCAGATCTTTGCAAGTCTTATACAAGCTTTGTTTTACACAAAACTAAATATATATAAATAGATTTATAATCATCTAAGAAGCTTTTAATTACAATCTTAACGAATTTCTGTGATACAATCAATTTTCTTTAATTTTGACAAATAACCAGATATTTGCTTTAATAATGAACATTAATGCTACAACATGTCTGATTTTGCACAGACGCTAAAAAACATGTTTTTTGCTATAGCTAATACGCTGGTAGAAGAAACTCAGCAATTCTTGCCTCAGATTGCATAGACCAGCTAAAGATCTAAACATGTTTCGTCCTGTTGGCAAAACACGTTTTTTTTAATATACCTTCAGAGTTTCAAGTGCACAAAAGTGATGTTAAAAAAAAAAACTGACTTTACAAAACTTTAATTAAATTCATATTGTACATGTGCCTAAATTGCTTCAGCGAATATGTGTTTTTTTTTTAAGCTATCTTTTAGATGTAGACTTGTGTAGTTATTTATAAAATATATAAAAAATCATTGGGTGGAGCCTGCATGCAAACTTTCGGTCCTAACAACCTCCAAGAGGTTATTTTCTAAATTAATATAATTGACGTCAATTAATAAAATTTAATATTCAAAATTTTCATTTCTTTTTTTTTAAAATAAACTTCTCATTTTATAATAAATTCTTTTATCTAAAACATATATATTTATTGGCCAATATAGCATTTAAGAAATTTTATCAAATAAGTAATATTATGTAACTGTTTTGAAAAACTATCATCTCATAAAGTCAAAGGGGGGGGAAATAAATATCAGTATCTTTTCATCTTTTTTTATTCTAATTGTACATTAAGGGCGTATAATCTTTTTTTTTGGATTAATTATAATCCTGTTAATTGTTAAGCTGTGCTCATTGTCTTTTGTTAAATTTTGTAACTATAAAATATATAAACTAAAAAGGGGGGATAAACTTTCAGAATCTATTGATTAATTTTTTTTATTTAAATTATAATATTTTACATTAAGGGCGTGTAACTTTTTTTAATTATAATATTGTTAATCATAAGCTGTTTATGATGATTTGTCTCAGGATGTCTTTCTAAGTTGTAAATGATAAAATCTGAACCGTCGAAATTTCTTTTGTTTAAATAAATTTGAGCATTGTTAATTACTAAATTTGTCTTTGTCTTTTTTATTTTTTTTTCTTTTCAAACATTGTTACCATTTTGGTTCCGCCTTTCTTAAATTTAAGTCCCCTGGTAACATGTTTCTGGTAGCAGAGCGTGGTTTGCTTTAAATTCTAGCTTGGTTATCTCTAAATTATAGAGTGGTTAATTTTAAAATTCTGGAACCTTAGTTAATTTTCAAAATTTTGCATTGGAACCATCTAAATTTAAATTCAATATTTTTCTTTGTTAAACAAGGCTCAATTTTATGTTTTGCAACTTTTTTCAAATACTGCACAACTATTGCTGATGAATTTTTTTTTTATTTTAAATATTTAAATCTATATAAATCTATAGTCTCTTTTTTATTATTTATTTATTTTTATAAACACTTACACAAAAACTTCTAAACCAATTTTGATAAAATATTTTTTTTATTATTATTTTGTCTGCTTAAATATTTTTTTTATATATATATATTTACATACACTGCACTCTAGTCATTCACTGAATTTGATCCAGACAGCGGGCTCATTCGGGAATTCCAAAAAAAAATTTAAATAAATAATAAAACCCAAAAATAGTTAGAAACAAAAAAAAAAAAACAAAAAAAAATTCAAAATCTCCTTCAAAAATTTTCTCGAGTTTTCTTTCGCTTGTCTGTATTAATTCATACTTACACACACACATATACACAACAACTACACAACATATAATTCTCAATTCATCTTCTGGCTCTTTCACTTCAATTTTGTATCATCTTAAAAGAAATTTTTATTTTTTTTTTAAAATCACTTGGTTTATTTTTTTTTATTATCAGCAATAGTTAAAATGGCAGTGGACTTGTTAAGATTAGTAGACTCACTAAGGAACACTGAGCTCGCTCTTGAATTTTTTGTCATCTTGAAAGAAAATTATTTTTATTTATTTTTTTTTTAATTTTTATCATCATGAATAATGAGCAAGATGGCGGTGGACTGGTTGATGCAGATGGTGGCACTTGTTTAATAGTTAATTGAAATGTTGAACACTCATTGAATAATATCTTTGTGTACTAAATTTTTTTTTTTCTCTTTTCCAAATTATAGGGGCCCAGTTTTTGTATATAGGACGACATGGTTGGCCTGTTTGTCTTAATTAATTTGTTTGGTTGTTAGTTAGCAGGTCAACATGTTTGTTTCCTGATTTAGTTTTTTTTTGTTAGGATTGAGAAAACCGGAGTTGGGTTTTCTCACATTATGGGTCACCTTTTTATACTGTCTCTTTTGCCACACTCTTTTTTTTTAGCTACACTTCTTTTACACTTTTTTTTATAATCACTTAACGATTTTGATGAAATTTTATTACACAATTTTTTTGATTAAATTAAATTCCTTTTTTTTTGGGGCACATGATACACATATAAGACCTTAAGTCAAACGTCACATGCCCTGCCTTGGGCACTAAAACAATTTTGACTCCCCAACGTTTCATACTGCTTCTTTGTTTATTTTTAAAAATGGATTATTTGTTTAGACCTTTCAAAATTCTTTTTTCTCACGGAAATTGTTAAGAGCCGTGAATAGTTTAAATTTTTCTTCGTATGGGAGAAGAGGAATTTAAAAATAACGACGCTGAGCATGATCTGACCTAATTGGCTTCAGGAATTTTTGGGTTTATTTTTATTTCTTTTTGATATATATATTGTAAAGGTCGGCTCAGAGGATACTCCCCCCGTCTGAGTCCGGCCTTTTCCTGAAGTCCAATGTGCTATGCACATTCCCTCCCCTTGGTCCCCGGAGTGGTCACCTCCACTTGGTATCCCGAGGTGCCACTCCACCCCTTTCCCCCTTGTACCTTAGTGTACAAAGTCAGTTCATGCACAGCAATGTCGACACTTTGCGTCACCCTTCAGCTCTTTCTCTCCTGGGCTTATCCCAATCATAGGTGGGAAGAGCTGAGACGCTGTAGAAATTTCAAAATTTAATAAGTAAGTGCCAAAGGAGGCTACACCCTAGAGCGGTGACTATAAAAGCATTATGAAGCGTTGTTTCTATCAGGTGCCCCGTTTCTAAATTTTGTAGGAGGCCCTTCTGGCCCCTTCTTTAGAATCCTTTCGGAGGCCCTTCTGGCCCTTTGCCCCTATCTTTGAACTTTTGTGGGAGGCCCTTCTGGCCCTTTTTCTAAATTTTGTGAGAGGCCCTTCTGGCCTCCTTTCTGACTCCACCCCAACTCCGTCTTTCGGGGGGGGGGAGAGCTGTAACATCCTAATTCAAAATTACATCTGCAAAATAAATTCATTCACTCGTCTCTCCATATTCAACTTCCGTCCCTTGACAGATGCGGGCCAGCCTAGCTGTCTAATACCCGTTGCCAGTCTATCTGAAATTACTCACGATGTTCTACATTCTGTTATAAGCTCCGTCAGACATTTTTTTTTTCTTGTTCTCAAAATTACAACTCAGTTTCTAAACGACATGTTAAGTTACAGTTTGTGCGCTTTAGTTTTTTTTAAAAATGTTAAATAAATTATTATTTTTCACGGCACAAGCTCACGTGAACTGCGACAGGATTTTCCAGGTATTCAGCTTTACAGATTTTATCATATCTTAAATTTTGTTAATGCTTTAAAATATTTTGTTAATTATCATGTATTCTTTAAAATATGTATTTCATGTTTTATTTAATATTCAATGTTCTTTTTGAAACTGAATGATTATAAAAATTTTCTTTTCTTAAGACATACTTTACAAAACCTAGCAAAGGCACATTTTGAGTTTTGAACAATTATGTGAAATAGGTGCAAACTAATGTTGAACATTAAATGATCAGAATATCTTATTGAACATGTCAAATATAAAACAATTAGAGAAATCTATTCTAAATCAGAAAATTTCGTTTTACAGACTTTTGCAGATCTTTGCAAGTCTTATACAAGCTTTGTTTTACACAAAACTAAATATATATAAATAGATTTATAATCATCTAAGAAGCTTTTAATTACAATCTTAACGAATTTCTGTGATACAATCAATTTTCTTTAATTTTGACAAATAACCAGATATTTGCTTTAATAATGAACATTAATGCTACAACATGTCTGATTTTGCACAGACGCTAAAAAACATGTTTTTTGCTATAGCTAATACGCTGGTAGAAGAAACTCAGCAATTCTTGCCTCAGATTGCATAGACCAGCTAAAGATCTAAACATGTTTCGTCCTGTTGGCAAAACACGTTTTTTTTAATATACCTTCAGAGTTTCAAGTGCACAAAAGTGATGTTAAAAAAAAAAACTGACTTTACAAAACTTTAATTAAATTCATATTGTACATGTGCCTAAATTGCTTCAGCGAATATGTGTTTTTTTTTTTAAGCTATCTTTTAGATGTAGACTTGTGTAGTTATTTATAAAATATATAAAAAATCATTGGGTGGAGCCTGCATGCAAACTTTCGGTCCTAACAACCTCCAAGAGGTTATTTTCTAAATTAATATAATTGACGTCAATTAATAAAATTTAATATTCAAAATTTTCATTTCTTTTTTTTTAAAATAAACTTCTCATTTTATAATAAATTCTTTTATCTAAAACATATATATTTATTGGCCAATATAGCATTTAAGAAATTTTATCAAATAAGTAATATTATGTAACTGTTTTGAAAAACTATCATCTCATAAAGTCAAAGGGGGGGGAAATAAATATCAGTATCTTTTCATCTTTTTTTATTCTAATTGTACATTAAGGGCGTATAATCTTTTTTTTTGGATTAATTATAATCCTGTTAATTGTTAAGCTGTGCTCATTGTCTTTTGTTAAATTTTGTAACTATAAAATATATAAACTAAAAAGGGGGGATAAACTTTCAGAATCTATTGATTAATTTTTTTTATTTAAATTATAATATTTTACATTAAGGGCGTGTAACTTTTTTTAATTATAATATTGTTAATCATAAGCTGTTTATGATGATTTGTCTCAGGATGTCTTTCTAAGTTGTAAATGATAAAATCTGAACCGTCGAAATTTCTTTTGTTTAAATAAATTTGAGCATTGTTAATTACTAAATTTGTCTTTGTCTTTTTTATTTTTTTTTCTTTTCAAACATTGTTACCATTTTGGTTCCGCCTTTCTTAAATTTAAGTCCCCTGGTAACATGTTTCTGGTAGCAGAGCGTGGTTTGCTTTAAATTCTAGCTTGGTTATCTCTAAATTATAGAGTGGTTAATTTTAAAATTCTGGAACCTTAGTTAATTTTCAAAATTTTGCATTGGAACCATCTAAATTTAAATTCAATATTTTTCTTTGTTAAACAAGGCTCAATTTTATGTTTTGCAACTTTTTTCAAATACTGCACAACTATTGCTGATGAATTTTTTTTTTATTTTAAATATTTAAATCTATATAAATCTATAGTCTCTTTTTTATTATTTATTTATTTTTATAAACACTTACACAAAAACTTCTAAACCAATTTTGATAAAATATTTTTTTTATTATTATTTTGTCTGCTTAAATATTTTTTTTATATATATATATTTACATACACTGCACTCTAGTCATTCACTGAATTTGATCCAGACAGCGGGCTCATTCGGGAATTCCAAAAAAAAATTTAAATAAATAATAAAACCCAAAAATAGTTAGAAACAAAAAAAAAAAAACAAAAAAAAATTCAAAATCTCCTTCAAAAATTTTCTCGAGTTTTCTTTCGCTTGTCTGTATTAATTCATACTTACACACACACATATACACAACAACTACACAACATATAATTCTCAATTCATCTTCTGGCTCTTTCACTTCAATTTTGTATCATCTTAAAAGAAATTTTTATTTTTTTTTTAAAATCACTTGGTTTATTTTTTTTTATTATCAGCAATAGTTAAAATGGCAGTGGACTTGTTAAGATTAGTAGACTCACTAAGGAACACTGAGCTCGCTCTTGAATTTTTTGTCATCTTGAAAGAAAATTATTTTTATTTATTTTTTTTTTAATTTTTATCATCATGAATAATGAGCAAGATGGCGGTGGACTGGTTGATGCAGATGGTGGCACTTGTTTAATAGTTAATTGAAATGTTGAACACTCATTGAATAATATCTTTGTGTACTAAATTTTTTTTTTCTCTTTTCCAAATTATAGGGGCCCAGTTTTTGTATATAGGACGACATGGTTGGCCTGTTTGTCTTAATTAATTTGTTTGGTTGTTAGTTAGCAGGTCAACATGTTTGTTTCCTGATTTAGTTGTTTTTTGTTAGGATTGAGAAAACCGGAGTTGGGTTTTCTCACATTATGGGTCACCTTTTTATACTGTCTCTTTTGCCACACTCTTTTTTTTTAGCTACACTTCTTTTACACTTTTTTTTATAATCACTTAACGATTTTGATGAAATTTTTTTACACAATTTTTTTGATTAAATTAAATTCCTTTTTTTTGGGGCACATGATACACATATAAGACCTTAAGTCAAACGTCACATGCCCTGCCTTGGGCACTAAAACAATTTTGACTCCCCAACGTTTCATACTGCTTCTTTGTTTATTTTTAAAAATGGATTATTTGTTTAGACCTTTCAAAATTCTTTTTTCTCACGGAAATTGTTAAGAGCCGTGAATAGTTTAAATTTTTCTTCGTATGGGAGAAGAGGAATTTAAAAATAACGACGCTGAGCATGATCTGACCTAATTGGCTTCAGGAATTTTTGGGTTTATTTTTATTTCTTTTTGATATATATATTGTAAAGGTCGGCTCAGAGGATACTCCCCCCGTCTGAGTCCGGCCTTTTCCTGAAGTCCAATGTGCTATGCACATTCCCTCCCCTTGGTCCCCGGAGTGGTCACCTCCACTTGGTATCCCGAGGTGCCACTCCACCCCTTTCCCCCTTGTACCTTAGTGTACAAAGTCAGTTCATGCACAGCAATGTCGACACTTTGCGTCACCCTTCAGCTCTTTCTCTCCTGGGCTTATCCCAATCATAGGTGGGAAGAGCTGAGACGCTGTAGAAATTTCAAAATTTAATAAGTAAGTGCCAAAGGAGGCTACACCCTAGAGTGGTGACTATAAAAGCATTATGAAGCGTTGTTTCTATCAGGTGCCCCGTTTCTAAATTTTGTAGGAGGCCCTTCTGGCCCCTTCTTTAGAATCCTTTCGGAGGCCCTTCTGGCCCTTTGCCCCTATCTTTGAACTTTTGTGGGAGGCCCTTCTGGCCCTTTTTCTAAATTTTGTGAGAGGCCCTTCTGGCCTCCTTTCTGACTCCACCCCAACTCCGTCTTTCGGGGGGGGGGGGAGAGCTGTAACATCCTAATTCAAAATTACATCTGCAAAATAAATTCATTCACTCGTCTCTCCATATTCAACTTCCGTCCCTTGACAGATGCGGGCCAGCCTAGCTGTCTAATACCCGTTGCCAGTCTATCTGAAATTACTCACGATGTTCTACATTCTGTTATAAGCTCCGTCAGACATTTTTTTTTCTTGTTCTCAAAATTACAACTCAGTTTCTAAACGACATGTTAAGTTACAGTTTGTGCGCTTTAGTTTTTTTTAAAAATGTTAAATAAATTATTATTTTTCACGGCACAAGCTCACGTGAACTGCGACAGGATTTTCCAGGTATTCAGCTTTACAGATTTTATCATATCTTAAATTTTGTTAATGCTTTAAAATATTTTGTTAATTATCATGTATTCTTTAAAATATGTATTTCATGTTTTATTTAATATTCAATGTTCTTTTTGAAACTGAATGATTATAAAAATTTTCTTTTCTTAAGACATACTTTACAAAACCTTGCAAAGGCACATTTTGAGTTTTGAACAATTATGTGAAATAGGTGCAAACTAATGTTGAACATTAAATGATCAGAATATCTTATTGAACATGTCAAATATAAAACAATTAGAGAAATCTATTCTAAATCAGAAAATTTCGTTTTACAGACTTTTGCAGATCTTTGCAAGTCTTATACAAGCTTTGTTTTACACAAAACTAAATATATATAAATAGATTTATAATCATCTAAGAAGCTTTTAATTACAATCTTAACGAATTTCTGTGATACAATCAATTTTCTTTAATTTTGACAAATAACCAGATATTTGCTTTAATAATGAACATTAATGCTACAACATGTCTGATTTTGCACAGACGCTAAAAAACATGTTTTTTGCTATAGCTAATACGCTGGTAGAAGAAACTCAGCAATTCTTGCCTCAGATTGCATAGACCAGCTAAAGATCTAAACATGTTTCGTCCTGTTGGCAAAACACGTTTTTTTTAATATACCTTCAGAGTTTCAAGTGCACAAAAGTGATGTTAAAAAAAAAAACTGACTTTACAAAACTTTAATTAAATTCATATTGTACATGTGCCTAAATTGCTTCAGCGAATATGTGTTTTTTTTTAAGCTATCTTTTAGATGTAGACTTGTGTAGTTATTTATAAAATATATAAAAAATCATTGGGTGGAGCCTGCATGCAAACTTTCGGTCCTAACAACCTCCAAGAGGTTATTTTCTAAATTAATATAATTGACGTCAATTAATAAAATTTAATATTCAAAATTTTCATTTCTTTTTTTTAAAAATAAACTTCTCATTTTATAATAAATTCTTTTATCTAAAACATATATATTTATTGGCCAATATAGCATTTAAGAAATTTTATCAAATAAGTAATATTATGTAACTGTTTTGAAAAACTATCATCTCATAAAGTCAAAGGGGGGGGAAATAAATATCAGTATCTTTTCATCTTTTTTTATTCTAATTGTACATTAAGGGCGTATAATCTTTTTTTTTGGATTAATTATAATCCTGTTAATTGTTAAGCTGTGCTCATTGTCTTTTGTTAAATTTTGTAACTATAAAATATATAAACTAAAAAGGGGGGATAAACTTTCAGAATCTATTGATTAATTTTTTTTATTTAAATTATAATATTTTACATTAAGGGCGTGTAACTTTTTTTAATTATAATATTGTTAATCATAAGCTGTTTATGATGATTTGTCTCAGGATGTCTTTCTAAGTTGTAAATGATAAAATCTGAACCGTCGAAATTTCTTTTGTTTAAATAAATTTGAGCATTGTTAATTACTAAATTTGTCTTTGTCTTTTTTATTTTTTTTTTCTTTTCAAACATTGTTACCATTTTGGTTCCGCCTTTCTTAAATTTAAGTCCCCTGGTAACAAGGAATTCATTTTAGTTTGAGATCTTAACTATGATTAGTTATCGATTTTACTGCTAAGTGCTTTTCCTCACAAGTTTAGGTAATGAATTTTTATTATTTTTTTAATCAGTTAGTTATTCACTTTTTTATACGTGACAGAGCCTTCACTTTGCTAGTGTTGGTTGGACGGACCAGCAGTATTTCGTAACTATACAAATATCACATTTACTTGGGATGTCAACGTTACAAATTACATTGTTCAGAATAACTTATGGAATTGTTATGTTAGAGAGGTAGGGTGACATTACATGCAGAATTTAAATCACAAAAATGACATCTAATTTAGTGTTTTATAAATTGAATAACACAAGTGATACAACCATAAACTGTTGAAAATACGCACTATTTAAATATTTTTAATTTTATATTTCTGGTTTTGCTTCTAATTGTGCCCACAATTGTCTTCTTCAACAAATTAGGTGTTCTAATATTAACAAAAAATAGCTTTTGTTTTGAAATTGTTTTGTTGTCGCTACCGATATTGACTATGATTCTGAAATGAAATATATCCTGACCTGTTTTTAAAGAATTTTTTTAAATCAGTTAACAAAAATCATTGGATCCTTGTATACTGTTAATTTATTATTTGTTGAGTTTTGGTAAAATGTTTAGGATAAATAACGTTCAGGAATATTTAATACTTGTTTCCATTTATACTCAATTCAAAGAATAAAGAATTATGTCAACATTTTATAAAGTTACAAATATTTTCATGAATTAAGTAAATAAATGTTATTTTTTTAAATAATAGTTTAACTCTATGTATGTATATATTTACATATTTCAGTTATTTTAAGTAATGTTACCGATCAAGGATTAATAAATAAATATACAAAAAATAGTAGAGTCAGAGAAAAGCGGAATAAATAATGTTAAATGAAGACGATGTATATATATATATATATATATATATATATATATATATAAATATATATATATATAAATTATTTATTCACTTAATAATAATTGATAATTTACTTATTTAAAATACATACTTTTATGAACTCTGTATTACATGACCTAGTAAGGCTGTGTTCGAAAGGAGGTTGTACTCTGAAAACAAATTTGTTACGACAAAGGTAACAACGATCTTGCAATATCGTTAAGACTTAAAAAGTTTGATAATGCAGTATCATAGACTTGGATATATATGATACATGTTAGTCACAGATGCATAAGATAAAGCATGTTGAAATATAATCCCATTCAAACAAGATACGTATAAGATTTCCAGCACTGGTAATAACTTTCATGTTTTGAGGTGTTCTTAAAGTTCATGACGTCTAAATTCTAACACATCGCTTAGACTAAAAAAATGAAAAATAATAACGAATGTCATGTATTTGTCGTTTTTGAAAGGCTGTCGAATAGTAATGTATTTAGTTGACAATCTTCATCTTTTTGTATATGATAAGTACCTCTTGTTTGTTATCATACACAATGTAGGAAACCAATTATCTACAATGTAGCCGTCATATTTTAATATATTTACATTACGACTATATTTGTCTAGTTACGTTTTAGACTATAACCTGCGTTAACCCATTAATAGCTATTCCGTAATTTATATAATTAAAATTTATTAAAACATAATAATTTTAACAGAAAAATGAATTTTTATTTTATTTAATTTATTTATTTATTAATTTAAGCCTGCTCTATCCTTCGAAACACTTTATCTTTGCAATCAAGAGATTCAAATTAGGAATGATATGAGTCTCGGCTTGTATGGTAATGAAAGCGGGTTGGAGCAAGAATAAATCACTTCCTATTTAATATTTATTCAATATTTCGGAGAAATATAACATAAAAGAATTAATGAAAAATGCATGTTTACAAAACACCTATTATTTGATCCCATTAATTTAATACGAATATAATTCACTATTTACATATTTAATGCTTAGTACTTTTTACGTAACACAATAATTGTGACATTATTGTACTTCTTGGAACTTGTCATACAAAAAACAGGTATTTTCTGATGACATACCACCAGGATCAAGAAAGAGTCGGAATGTTCCCAAGGACAGCCTATGTAATCAGTGACAATTTGTTTTGAATGACTTAAAAATCACTCCTTACTTAGGAAACCAACAGGAAAACTACTATTAATTTTATATTGGCATACGTCTGATCTGTATGATAATCGATCACTGCATCGATATATGCAGTCACTAGATATAGCGTTATTTTAGTCTAGAGCTATTACACTTTATCACAGCTATAAATAATTAGATAAAGACAAAAACAGAGCAACATTTTCATGTTTAAGTTTCGATTCGTTGATAAACGAAGGTTCGATTCAATCTCAACTATTAAAATGGAATTTCCTGATTTAGTGCAACAGGAATATAATCATTTTTTCCGTCAGAAATTGCAGACCATGTCTTTATCTTGTCAGAATGTTCATTGTCAGAAAACCTAAATCAAACCCATGAGACAATAAAGCCACAAGAAATTTGTACAGGAGCATAGGCTCCAGTTATACTTTCAAAAACAAACTACCCATTTCGTTCTGTCAGGCAAATAAAGTGCACAGGTTGAATCGATCAAAAAATGAAGTTAGGAGGTATAAAATATTATCTTCAGCGTTGTACCATGCGAACAAAACAAAAATGTCCTCTTTTTTTGCAGCAGTAATTATGCGGACGTCCAGTTTCCTATAGCAAGGGTGAAGTTTCCTGGTTTATTATCAAGCTGCAATCCATTTTCTTCTATATTAAACACGTAACCGAGTTTATTAAAAAGTTTATATTTAGTAAATATACTATTCATATTGCAAAATATTTACCACCTTCGTCTCTCTTCATAACTTTAGCTATTTTGACTCATATTTCCTAACTTTTTAAAGTACTAAGATTATTTTTATGCTCCATAAAAGACTAAAAAGACTGGGTTCCTACTCTTCCGGACACTTTATTAACTTTTTGTTGTATACCTAAATAATCAAGTCATTTCTTGGAATATTTACAATTTGGAGCGAAACCACGTCGTTAAAACATTATTATGTGATTTGCAAGCTTCATCTCCACCCCTTCACCTAAATCAGACTGAGGACCTAGTAGTGCCACTCTAGTAGTTTTCTGCTGTATCCTTCTAACTAGAGTCCCCAAAGTGGTAGCTCTCTTGACAGTTTCTTTGTTGCAGATTGTACCACGAGTCGATTTTCTTTGGTGTAACCCTGGCATTCGGAAATAGGTCCTAGTTTTGTAATAAACCTTCCAAATAATGGAGGTGTTAATTTTACTCGGTCAAAATTTTTAATAAAAATATGTTTAACTGCTTAAAGAAAATTCTTGAGAATTTTGTGTATAATTTTTTTTTATATTGTTATTTATAAAAAACATGTAATATTTTATTTCTATTTGCATATTTATATAATTAAACCGTTTTCTTCACCTCATAGGATTGCTATAATAATAATAAAAATGAGTAATATTATAATAACTATTAAATGCAACCATGCATGTCGAAATTACTATTTTCCTCTTAAACTTAAGAAATGATCTTAGTCAAGTTTAAGAAGAAAATAATAATTTAGACCCTAGCAGGAATAAGATATGCCCTTTAAAGTATAAGATATTAATATACGTAAGTTAATTGTATTAAATCATTACAAATAAGGAAGAAATGTCATGTGTAATTTCTCCTTTTTCAAAATATATCGTCTCTCCAAAAAAGAAGGGACAAATGCCTATTTTCTCAGCCACTTATGTTTCAAGTTGGGTAAACCAGTACATTACCTTAGTTACATGATTACACAAAGGATTCAAGTGAATATATGTAATACAAACGGGAAAATGTAAAAGGCAATGCAATTTTGAAGCATGTACCTGCAGTATTGTTGGAAGAAAGACAAAATAAAAGGCCTTAACATAAACTTAACATAAACACAAAAAGCACAGTGTAGCTACAAATGACTGTAGTAGCCATTAGTCACGTGATGCGTTGGATGTTATTAAGTAACCTTATACGGTATGCAACATCTGTCATCTCTACTAAGCGTTATTTCTCCAAACCTTATCCTATGCAAATAAAATATTCAGCTATCTTGTCGGTATTCTTGTACAATTATTGTTTTGATCATGTAAGATTTAAGTGGTTCTTTTCATATTTTCGGATTGTAACAATTTTTTTCTAAATATTAAAATAAATGAGTTACGATTTTTGTAGATTACCAAGGTAATTATTTTGAAAAGTGTGAAAATTATTATTCCCGTGTCAATTACTTTTAAGGGAGAAATGGACCTTCATGTTATATACAAATGTAGTTAAAAAAAGTTTATTTATAAACCAAAATTCAAGCATCTCCTTTTATAATCTGAAATACTCTGAATTGAAACACAGTAAAGATATATAATATATATATATATATATATATATATATATATATATATATATATATATATTATCAGACGTACATAATACTTCCACAACAAAAAAACCTAGCATACAGCTTTAGAATTGTACCGTTTATATACAGCGAAAATATTTGTATAGAGTGTTGATCGTCGTGGGAATTTAATAAGTAAAAACCAATGTTCGTTTTACCATGTATTATATTATAAAACTGTATAAACCATTTTATTATTTTCGTTTTACATGTTCAACCTTTAAAAAAATATGGAAGAAATCTGATATCTTGCTAATACCAAAGTCAGAGTGTTTTTTTCTTTGTACAACATTGGGCTATGCATATTGTTTTCATAATATGATATAACTTACATACGCTCCACTTACTTTTTGGTTTTCCTTTTAAATTTTTAATTTTTTTATTTAAAATATGAAATTATAAATAATACGCATAACACAACTTTTACCTGTTATAAAATCTTTTAGTTTATTTTAACATAAATTGAGAAACAATGGAACATGTACTTTAATTATTCAAATGTTACTTAACTAATTTCATTCATTCATCAAACATTCCTTATATTAATTTATTTATTACAATTTGTTTCTTTAATTTCTAATTTCCTATTCCAAGAATATTCAAGGCCTTTTGTCTGTCTTTTCCTTGAATATTTACACAATAAACTTTTATCAATCTTAACTCAATTTGGTATTCTTTTATGAAACAATTCTACAAATTATAATATGAATTTACTTATTTTTTAACATTTAACTTTTACTTGATTCGACAAATAATTAACTCTTTTTTTTTATTTTGATTTTTATACTTTCCTTTACTAATTGATTTTAGTTTAACATTTAAATTATTATTTTTTTATAGGTTGGCTCAGTTTTTTAAATTTATTTAACAAAACACAATCTCTTATCTCGGGTCAATAGGTTCTTTTAATGGCTCAATTAAAGTGAATTTTTATGATAAATTTAAAGAATAATTAACAATTTTTTGTACTTATCAAATGTTGATCCCTTCAATCGGTCGATTTGCACATTTCACTACACAAACACTATAATTGACTCTTTTAAATCACCACACAGCCCGACGCACTTTATTCTTTTATTAATCCCTTTTTCTGGCACTCTCGATGTGACTCTATTTCCAGCTTCCTTCTCTGCGATGAATGGTAACACCTTGGCTCCGGTCGATCGGACTCCTTTTATTTATCTGGCTTGAAACTCCACAAAACTTCTAAACTGCAATTTTTCTGTTTAACTATCTTATTTATTTATTATTTTTTTACAATTACTATACTTTTAAGATTAACTCAGAGACGTCTTGTCTCTTTCATCAACGTTGCTCAAACTTTCTGGACCACAGAGCAGACTCTCTGTTCTCAGAACCTTCCTTCTCGACTCTTCTTTCAAGACTCCCTTCCTTTTCGAAACCTGCTCCCTGCAGAACTCTCCCCCTTCTTCGGAACACGAGTTTCGCGCCCTGTACGCTGATTCGTTTAAATTTCTCCAACTTTCTCAACATTTGTCTTTTTCGCTTCTTAGTGATCGTTTCAAATCTGCCCGTTGGTTTTTTTAAGCGTGGGATCGTATTCGATTGGTCGACCTATATTCTTCTTTCCGTTTTTTGTGTGTTTTTTTGGAGCACCGTTAGAACTTTCTACTTGGTGTACCGTTATGACGCTGGCTTTCCCTTCGATCTCTCTTTTTTTTATATAAAACATCTGCGTTTCCCTAAAGACCCCGTTATCGACGGGGAAATTCTTGTTCTATTGTAATGACACGTACAATTTTAACTGCAGCTGACAGATGTCGCTTTGCTTTATCATTTAATATTTGTTTTTTCCATATTTATTATTATTCCATTTTAATTTAGTTTTTCATAAGTTATTTAAATTATTTAGTATTAGATGTCATATGTTATCAATTGTTTATATAAGTGATATATGATATCGTTACAATGATTATATGCTAATTTGAAGCAATAGCATTGCCCTTGTTGGACGATATTAACTATAAATGAGTGATCATAGTAAAACATCCATGGTTTCAAACTTTTGTATTCTGATGTCTGACTGTACATTCACATTTTTTACTATGTTTAAATAGTATACATGTCCATCGTTGTAAAATAAATTAAAATATATTACTAAATAGATGACATTATTTACTAATGTGATTACATACACATTGAGCGATATATAACTTTCTGTACTAACAATATGAATTTTTTAATATAATTAACGTTTTGGATATGTGTAATCAAATGGGACCCGATATATATATATATATATATATATATATATATATATATATATATATATATATATATAACATCATGAAAATTACTCAGTACCTTTTTAGAATGGAATACAAGTAGATTTTTGAAATGTAATGGCCTTAAAGTTGGTTTGTTAGTTTGCATTATTTTCTTCTATAACAAGGTGATTGTTATATCCATCCAGTCAACTATATCAATAAAGTCTTCCGCAATAAGATTTTACTTGGTGATACAATTTTCCATACTAGTTAGAACTCCATTTTTGTCTTCCAACCTAGCTTTCTAGGTTCGACGAAGTCCTACTGTCTCTCTTTCATGTTTTCGTTTACCAGATAACACACAGAAAAGAAAATTTTCTGAATTAGCATAGTAACCATTGTTTGAAATACTGAATGAATGATATTTATATGTTGTTGTTTTATATTTCATGAAAACTTATTAATTTACGATTTACGTACTATGGTTATAATTAAATATAGAACCCGACAGGAATATAAACCTTAAGAAATAAAATACTTTTAACGTTCTGAGGCTATCTGAAGGATTCTTATTTCTAATATACACCCGGATAATGATGCTTGCTAATGTAAGCCTCCTCAAATGAACCAGTTATCCTGTTTATTTAGGCCAACACTCCCCATTTGAATCTGATTGGAACGTTCTAGTAAATACTTTTGGTCTGTGACTAAAGCCTCTTTTATTTATAGAGAATGGATATTGTTTTCTACTTGAAAGAAATTAACTATATGAATTTCAAGATAATATTCAAGTTATTTGCCCCTCCATAAACCATTGTTCCCTTAGGTTTTTCATCTAATGACCTAAAAAGATGTCGCTAAAGCAATTCATGCCTTGGAATAAACAAATGAACCATAACAAAAGTCTATTTACTTCATTTTTCCAAAAAATCTTAAATGCTGTTTTTTATACCTTCGTCTATCTTAGAAGGAGGAGTTACATGCCCAAGGAATTTTGCACCAGGTTCATCTACATAAGTAATGTGTTCTTAAAAAAGATCCTTTCAATAAATTTTAACTGCCTCATTTTCTTGCACTTATTTTTGTCATAAATACAACTTTTTTCTTCAACTTGATACTAATTGTACTTTGCAACTTTTGTTTGGTTCTTGGATCTATTTAAACATTTAGTATATCAGTGATCTTACTTAAATGTGTAATAATACCAACATCTATAAGAAGTGAAATAGTAACAGTAACAGCAATTCTGTCTGATACTCCAGTTTACACACAGATTGAAGCTATTGTTGGCAGATCTATGCCCATTTGAAAAATTCTAGATAAATAGACAAATGATGTAGAGAGCAAATCAGAATATTGTTCATTACAAGTTTGCTAAGACTCTGTTAAAACATCAATTAAAATAGTATTAGTGCTCTTGGATTCTAATTGCTGTTGAGCGTATTTAAATTGTTCATGTAATAACTTCTGCTTTCGCTCTCCACTCAGTGCCAAGACTTAAAAAAAAAATCAACTGAACTTATAACCATTTTGTTTGCATGTTGTCTGGTATTTAAAGAAAACCTATTCAAACGTAGCTACCTAATTCTCTTTTTTACTCATACTAAAAGAAAATTTTCTACACTTGTAAGCTTCCAAATCAAAAAGACGTTTACTTTTAATTTAAATTGAAGCTACGTTTGAATCATATGTTTTAGTCTACAATTTTACAATCTACACTATTTTATAATCTTAAATAGTTCCTGCATTTATCATGATGGGTTTTAACCATTTGTAACATGCGAGTATGAGACTACTGGAATCGTTGCATTTGACTAAATACTTAAGATTTTTTAAATTAGAATAAAAGACTCACTCTCTGTGGGCTCATTTGTAGACATCTCTGGTTGTAGGTCATGTCGAATTTAAAGATAATAATTCAAGACATCACGATAAGTTAGCAAATTTAATTCACTTACCTGTTTAGTATGTCCAACAGTTGAGCTATTTAACATTTATCTTATTTTGACATTGCTATTAACAATTAAAATGCCTTTGTACAAAACATCGAATAATTACCTACTGCATAAACACATTAATATACAAACATAACTACCTGTCACTGGAATGAATTGAATTGAGTCAGGCTCTTTACTTCTTGCTACTGGCTTCTCTGCCTCCTAACCCTCCCTTTCCCTACTATCCACTATCCTAGTCCCAATCACACCAGTGCAGATCCATTGCAATATTCTGCTTGTAGTTTTGCAGTATTAAAAGTAGTATTTTACATTATTAGGGTTTTTTTCTAAAAAAGGAAGGTGAATTTCTACTTGCAGAAAACAATGAATTATTTAAAATTAAAAATGTAATGAAAAGTAAAGGCCTACAGCTATAACGACGCATTTATGGTAATTCTTTAATATACGCGTTTAGCTCAATTGCGAATAAATTAAGTTATTAATAATAATAACAACAAAAATAATAATATATGACAGGTTACTTATTTTATAATAATGTAAATTGTATTTTGTTAATTTTAAACATCTGACGGCATCTTTAAATATTACTTAGTACCAATAATATTTTATTATAATCTTTACAAATATAACAGACAACTTTTAGTCACTATTATGTATGTATCAAAGTTTTTTCCATATCATTCTAAAGTTAAATTCTAAAAAGTACCACGTTATGATGAACTCACACTTTTAAAAGATCAATATTAAGTGAAATTCTGTGTATTGTGCAAGAAAACAGAAGTAATTTGCTGTTAAAGATAACTAGGTGGTCATAATTTTCAATAGAAATTGGAAAAATGGAGTAAGTTGTAAACAATAATTTTATTTAGAGTGAATAAATTAGATCTAATGTATAGAAGGAATTTCGCATCGTAAAATATAAAACCATTAGTACTAATTACAATCATTGGCATTTCCCAAATTATGTAAATTAGAATGCTCATCTTTTCGATATATATGAAAGCAATGAATTAATTTAGTGACACTTTTGTTATTGAAATTTACACAAAATAAATACATACTCCGTGTACAATATCGAGCTATGCATACAGTTTTCATAACTATATGAATATTTCATGTTATCATTGTACACTTTGGTGCAACTAAACTACAACAAAACGTCTGTAATTAAATATGCATGTTTCCAAACACGTGTTATTTGATTCTAACTCCGTACAAGTTATTTTACGCTAACTTGTTTCGCAGTGTTTTGTAACGTTACAAATTCCATAAATTAAAATATATATTATTAAACGATAATAAAATTGATTGAGTTTTCTATCGAAATCTTACCAAAACTAGGATGGTTGAATTAAATTAATTCCACAAACAACTTCTACTTTTTAACCATCTTCTAGATTTATTTTCCTCTAGTTATTTATATAACAAGAATCACATTCAATTAAATATTCATATCAATCTTAAGACTACTCATTCTTTCACACTTTCATTCTTTAAAACTAATTTCGCTAATACACAATATTTAATTGTTGACAATTTTAAAATCTTAATTTATTATTCAATTTACATAAAAAAAACTCTACGAATGTCTCTACAGATTTTGTCTTAATGTTCTTATTAATTTATAGCAAATCTATTACAAAAAATTTTCTTTAATTTAATTATATTATTTTCAAATTACTTTTATTTTGCCGGCTAGCTCAATTACTTTCTCTTAATTTAATTTATAGAAAACTTTACTCTTAATCTCGGGCATGGGAACTTTTATGACTCATCAAAGTGAAATACTAGATTCTAAATGATTAATAATTATAAATTTTGGTACTTATCAACAGTTACGCCTCGTCCTCTTTTGGCACTTGTACACAAACACAATCGCCCACTGCTTTTATTTATTTAATTTCTCTTTCTTCACTAGCGACGCACTAAACACATGTATCCTTATCCTGAGAGGTCGGATGCTGCAAATCCTGGTTCCTTGACGAATGGTGAATCCCTGGTATTACTTCCGCTAAACGCTGCTTCGTCTCTTAACTCGTTCTCAATTTAACTCTTAATTCGACGCGATGATTCTCTCCTCTTCCTTTACAACTTTAATAATCCTTGACTTTAATTATTATTACAAAAAACAGCAAAAACTACTAAATTTTGTGGCAACTCTGCCTTTAAGTTATTCGACGACTTTGAATTAAACCCTCAGGTTCTCAGTTTAAGACTCTTAACACCTCCTTACTTTGATTCCCAGCTGTAGGCCAAGACCTACACACTCTCACCCCCAGTTTTAGACTGACTCTTCTTACCGTTGGATCTTGCCTCCCCCGATTTCAAAGTTCCGCGTCTTCCTCGCCTATTGGTCTATATCTAATTTTTTTGAAACTCAGGTCTCTTCTGATTGGACATCCAAACTTTCTAAAAACGTTATTTTATTTTTTTAACGTACGTTGACTTCGCCCCTCGGAGATACCATTAGGTATTTACTTTCTCATTTTTTCTAGGTTCCCTGTTTATGATATGCAGCTGCTTCGGGTAGCAAAACTCCGTTATGTTTGTGCCTTTTTTTATGTATGTCGGCGAACTTTCTTCCCTCAAAGAAAACAGAATGTTTTCTTTCCTTGTATTTGTCACGTTCTTCAATTTAGTACCGTTATCTCCCCAACTTAACTTTGCAGCTGCTATTGTCGGTATAGTTTGCTTGGTAACATGTGTTTTGTCCCAATTTACTTATTCTTACAATTATTTATTAATATTAACCTTTTTATCGATTATTATTATTTTAATATTTTATACTAGACATTAATTAATTATTTATCAATTGTTGGTCCTTTGAGATCGTTATACTATATATATTAAATTTGCGAGATGTGAAAGTTGCAAAAGTAAACCATATTGTCTAAATGAAATCGGTATAAATTGTTGTGAGAATTATGTACATATGCTTAATTTTGCAACAATACTTTCGGTTTGAAAATGAAACCATAGAAACAGCAATTAGTAATCAATATATTTGCAAATAAACACAACGCTTTATTTCAACTCTCGTTAAAAATAACTTTAAATACATATTATTATATTGGAAATCAATCGTTTAACGTGATAGCAGTAACTACTTTGCTAAATGTTATAATTTACGGAAGAAACATGTCTTTGCCCAAAATATTGCAAACTTTTAATCTAACATTTTTTTGGAACTTTACGACATCTGGATATGAAGGAACGAGCTACTTTCTGAAATCAGTCCAACATAAAACGGACGACAGAAAACATTAATACTGATTTCAAAATAGAATCTTGAAACAGCGGAAATAATACAACATTTTAAGGAAAGGAACTTTGGAAATGCAGTATTACATTGTAAAACAGTTTTTGGACGGAGTAATGAAGTATAATTTAATGAAACACATGGAAGAAACTTGTCAAAGATTGTAGCTTGTAGCATTATAGAAAAACCTAGTTTTTTTGGGACTTGATGTTCATCTGGATTCAAAGGACTCACCTACTTTCCGTATTCAGCCTAAATTTGAAAAACAGAAAGAGTCATGAAAACTATCCTGATTTGAAAAATACTAAATTCGACGTAGTGCTAGCTTGAGTGCGCGTGTGCGTGTGTGTGATTAGGACACCGGTCCAAATATTACATTCGTATTGGTAGAAGTTATCCAAATATAAAATAAAGTTAATAATGAAGTTATCAGAGTGATCATGAACCAAAATTTACTATCTTAATAAAACATCAAAGATGGTTTTAAATATAAACAAATGAAATGTTTCAAGTGGTAAAATTTTTTTTTTGTCAATAAGTTTAGAAGAAAAAAAATGAACAGCTTCCAAAATTTAGACCCTAATCCACTTATACTCTGCATCTTTACTTATATATGTATTTGAAACTTCAATTGATACATTTATAATCTTTCATTCCAACAAAAATTAACACTGCTGTTGTTTTTGTTTGTTTCAGAACACACAGCGGACATCGGCATCTCAACGCCATCGTCATCTCAACGTACAGGTTCGATTCGAGTTTAAACAAGAGAACTAGTTGCTAGAACTACACCGTCATCTCAACGGACATCGTCATCTCAACGCCATCGTCATCTCAACGTACACCGTCATCTCAACGTACATCGTCATCTCAACGCCATCGTCATCTCAACGTACACCGTCATCTCAACGTACAGGTTCGATTCGAGTTTCAACAAGAGAAATAGTTGCTAGAACTACACCGTCATCTCAACGGACATCGTCATCTCAACGCCATCGTCATCTCAACGTACACCGTCATCTCAACGGACATCGTTATCTCAACGCCATCGTCATCTCAACGTACACCGTCATCTCAACGGACATCGTCATCTCAACGTAGAAGTTCGATTCGAGTTTCAACAAGAGAACTAGTTGCTAGAACTACACCGTCATCTCAACGGACATCGTCATCTCAACGCCATCGTCATCTCAACGTACACCGTCATCTCAACGGACATCGTCATCTCAACGCCATCGTCATCTCAACGTACAGGTTCGATTCGAGTTTCAACAAGAGAACTAGTTGCTAGAACTACACCGTCATCTCAACCGACATCGTCATCTCAACGCCATCGTCATCTCAACGTACACCGTCATCTCAACGGACATCGTCATCTCAACGTAGAAGTTCGATTCGAGTTTCAACAAGAGAACTAGTTGCTAGAACTACACCGTCATCTCAACGGACATCGTCATCTCAACGCCATCGTCATCTCAACGTACACCGTCATCTCAACGGACATCGTCATCTCAACGCCATTGTCATCTCAACGTACACCGTCATCTCAAAGTACACCGTCATCTCAACCCACATCGTCATTCCAACGGACATCGTCATCTCAACGCCATCGTCATCTCAAAGTACACCGTCATCTCAACAGACAACGTCAACTCAACCCACATCGTCATTCCAACTCACATCGTCAACTCAACACACATCGTCATTTCAACGCACATAAGATTACTTCACTACTGTTGATCTTAATCCCAATCCATGTGGATTTAACTCCCTAATCATATTCTTAATTTATTAGTTCAATTATATTAATTAAAATAATAATTTCACAAAATTAAATTTGTTATATATTATAAAGTAAAATAATTATACATAAAAACAATTAATTATATTAATGAATTACAAAAAATTAATTATATTCAAATTCGTGTTATATAAATATTTAAATTATATTTTTATTCAATTCATTATTTATAAATTCCATTATTAATAGGGCCGTTATTTTTACATGGATTACACATTTGATTAGTTTTTCAGTAGTGGAGGTTCCTTACAGTAGCGGAGAGAGGACGGTAGTAGCTTGGGTCATCACTGGTAACAGTGCAGTGTCTCTGCGCTGCCTCCGCTTGGAACACACCGGATAAAAACATCAGGTAAATATGTAGTTTTAAATTTAAATAATTACATAAGTAAAGATGCAGTTTCGATCACTCTGTAACCTTTCAGTATATTAATGCATTGTTTTATTCTTTTACTAAACTGTATTAAAACGTGTTTTGTATTTAAATGTGTGTGAATAATAAAATGTTTTATGTTGTATTGTTGTTATTTCATTGACTAGAATTAGTGGCGTATGAATTATTAGGAATAGGTTTTTCCTATATCTAATTTCTAGGGTTCGTTAGATAGTAAAAAACATGGATAAATTATTTTACTTCTATAAATAATTCTATGTCAGCTTGACATATTACATCCCAATCTAATATTTAATCCTATAAAATACAATTTAAAACTTTATCTGTCCTAAGGGAGACCTTTAAATCCTCAATCTAGAGCAATGGCACCAAAACGATGAGAACCAATGAAATGCAATTGTATAATATAAGTTCTGAATAATCTGGATTTTATATGATTTAAAGTAAATGAATTTACATTTTTATACTGTAGTATTAGTATACAGATGTAAGGATTTTATTTTTATTTTATTTTTTTTTTTTTTTTTATTATGCACCGATTAAAGATAAACAAATTATAAATAAACGACAGACAAGTATCTCAAAATTAGTCTTTTAAAATTGTATGATGTACTTAAGTTTAACCACAGCAGTAATATAGCAAAGGGATAATCAGACAGATAATCAGATACTTAAATGGTTTAGCAAAATATGAAAATTAACTTAATATCGTTATTGGTAACTCGTTACTATAAAACTGTTGCTACTTTCTCATGTATAAATATTGTAAATAGTGGTTTTGTGATTGATAAAAAACATCGAATTCTAGTATTTTTCGAATCCCTTTTGGGGTCTCCGGAGTCTTAAAAGGTGGCCTTTGGAATGATGTCTGTCTGTCGTATGTTCTAAACATCTATCGTGTAGACCGAGATAATGCACATTTGGTGTGTGGGCAAATTTTGAATTATCTAGAAATTTTTATTTTATTTTAAAATTTGAGTAAAAATTATTGGGTAGCTACATAAGAATAACACAAAATTACGATTTTCTCAGAATTGGATAAACCATTTTTATTTTATTTTTCGAATGTTTAGAATCTAAGGGCAAAAGCAAAACGTATTGGTCGCCATCTCACTGAAAATATATTTTTATAAGTTACGAAAAAACCACTATTCAGATATATAGACTGATATCGATTAAATGTTATTGAAATGTGAAGATTAATAGCGCAAATCTGTGTGCATAACCGCAAGTAGAAAAAATTTGCTTTATATTTCTGGAATAATTTGCGAAAACAGAAATTAACCTTGTGCCGTCAGTAAGACGTCGATGTTAATCAAATACGGTTTACTTTGAGGATAGGTTTATAAAACAAGGGAAGCCAGTTTAGAGCACGTCCAGCTTTCGTATATTTTTTTGTTACTTAACAACTACTTAACTAAAAAAAAAAAAAAAAAAAAAAAATAGAATTACGTCTGAGAAACAGAAATTATTTAATGTGAATAACCTTTGAAGCATAACTTGTACTAAAAAGGGATGGAATATATTTAGAAAGAGATAGTTTTAGAAATCAGGGCAAAGCACACCGGTAATAAGTTGGATTATAACTGTTTAAGGAAAAACGTTGACACTATTTATTTTAAGGTTTGGTGTTCTACTAACTTCAAATATATGTCTGTAATAAGAGTCATAAAATACTCGTGTAAAATATTAATGTCAGCAGATAAATAAAAGTTACTGGCATCATTTAGACTTTGAAAGCCATTAGTTGTAAATTTGAAAAGAATGTCAAACATGAAAAATCTCTTTGGTAGCAATCGGTTGATAAATAAAAATATCGAAATTATTGACGTTATTTAGTTTTTAACACAGAAACTGGTTATTGACAACGCATTGTCGGTAAATCACTTTTTTACAACAATTCAACATTGTAAAGCTGGAGCAGATAACTTCTCCAACGACAAATACATTCGCAAATTTGAAACATGATGTATAAATTAGTATGAAATATCATTTTGATTTCAAATAGACTTAAATAAAAATGTTAAGTTTAAGGACAATATTTAGATTTTTAAGGTGGAGGTTAACAATTTATATTATGTTTGTAAATTATAAACAGAATCAAAAATAGACACGAAATATTATTTTATAAGAAATAGAGAGTCACATGAGAAATATATTTTAATGAAATCAGTTGAGAAACAAATATGTTGATATTACAGCCGTAATTTCGATATTATAGAGTGTGGTAATGGGGATCCAAAAATTTACAGTGTTGACCCATCATCGTAATATAAATTTGGGGGCTACAACTGATAGCGAATCCTGGGTAAGAAAGAATTAACCAAACCTTAGGTGATTGGAACTCGATATGTTAAACTGACTTGGAAATCACCTAGCAAACAGTAAAGAAGCTAGTTATTTTGTTATATTTTTTTTCAAATTTCAAATAAGTTAGTAAATTAGATAAAAGTCATTAATTAAATTTGACATTAATTACAGTAAAGAAACGACGAGATGCTAAAAGATTGACATTTTTGTTTTTATGGATGGGTATTATTGAAGACGTAATATTGGGTGCACGAATAATATTTTTATTTATTTAAATCCACCTTCGTAAAATCCATATTTCAGATAAGTATGAAAAATCTGTTAAATATTTATTTGATAACCCAATTTTAAGGTGAAGTATAATTTTCTAAGATCAAATATGTCGGTATATTTTTAATCAAAGTCGCAAAAACATACAGGAAATAATGTGATAAAAATTAGTTATGGAAAAAAAATGTTGAAATTGTTCGCCGTAATTTGATGTTTGAAAGTCAGTATAAATCACATATAGAAAAAATGTTAGTAGATTAGAAATTAGCGTTATAAAAAGATATTGGATATAAGATGGATTAAAAATCGGTGAGTAGAAATATTGTAATGATTTATTTTTGGGTGTCAGTTTAGGAAGGGATAAAAATATGTAGCAATACACAAATTTTCACGTGATGGGTGAAATACCCAAAGAGCATCACATTTTTGACTGTTTGTTTCACATGAATAATTGCGACACTACAGTATACATTATTGTTTTTGCGAATTGAAAGTAAATATAGGGTCGTTTGCATAGTACGAAAAACTTCGTTAGTGTTGTTTTTGGGACAGGAAATGCAGTCACTTCTGTGATTTAAACACGCTGTCCATTTTCAAGGTGGCCAAATGTATAACAGCAGGGTATCGTTTATGAATTGGAAATCTCAAAATGACCTAGCTACTTCATTGCTGCTAATGTATCTGTCCATTAGATACAGCCATTTCGCTGCCCTTATGCACGTGTTTGCAAATGTATCTGATGGACTTCACCGAGCTGCAGAACTCAACGTTTATCTGTGCTTTGTAGGTTTTAAACGGCAATAGCGAAAACGGAACCATCCAGCGATTGTCTATATCAACCGTTTCACCGTTTGACATGGGCAATTAATATGATTGCCCCACAATGTCTGTGTCCCTGCGACGATACAGTGGATAACCATCGAACGCAAGGCGGAGAATTGACACGTGTCAATGAGTAATCTACTTGGAGGCGCTGTCTTTCAAGTGCTCTGTGTGGTCGGTGTTTCATTAACGCGCCTGTCTTTGACTTTAATTTGAATGTGTGTTTGCAACCTGATCTCTTAAATTTGTAGCGTCCGTCATTTGATCTTCTGTGTTCTATTTAACCGACAGATGTGGACTATTTGTGAATTCCATGTACATCGACCAAAATATTTCAACTTCGTCCACGAAGACGTGGCTTTGTAGCAGATCCATCGACATAAATAAGAACTGAAAATAAAAAGTTGCAGGTTAGAATGATTGTCATTGAATGCACATATATACTGTATAATTTAATATAATAAAAGATCATGTAGGATATTCAATTCACCACTCTTCGTTAAACATTTCCATTCGTTAAATTAAACTTCTGAAGTTCACTTCACAATGTAAAATTTTCATAAATTTCTCAGAAAGTTTAAATGGTCAAAAATAATAATATAAAAAAATAATTCGTAAAAATTAAAAAAACAACACTAAACCCGACTCTACCGGGTTCAATTGTTAATATAAACCATCCAGTGACCCAATCCATTTATTGAATCGGTAAAGTCGTTTAGGAGGAGTTCATTGACATACACACGTACGTTGAATTATATATATATATATATATATATATATATATATATAAAGATAAGTCCGGATGGAAAATTATTACGTCCTCGATAAGTAATAACTCTGATCCTTGTTAAGAGAAAACGTATGTATTAATAGACTAATTAATGTATGTTAGTTACCCACTAATTAAACACTATTATAAAACGTATAACTACGTAATTTATTTTTCTTTAAACGTGATTGTAAAATGTGATATATATCAAATTGACGGGTTGAAGGAGTTGAACAAGACTTAAACTTAACACACATGCAGTATGACATGAGGGGTTTGGAGACATTATGTTCTATATCAAACACAATCTCTACAAAAGTTGTGCAACTAGTCTTGCAAAATTCAATTAAAAGGAAACAACAACCACATATTTTAATTGAACTACAAGTACGGTCATGAGTTCAATAACTAAAAGAGTTATTCCGTTTGTGAGATATATCACTTTAGTTTCACTTAGAGCTCTACACGTGTGAGGAATACAAAATATAATCATACAACTCAATAAATACAAACACATTGATTTCAATAGATGTTGAAATCATCCATGTGAACGTGTTGTCGTTTTAATTACTTTTCCTTATTGCTAATAAACTGTTAAATAAAACAGAGTTTTCCTGTCTTAATTAAATTATTTACAAAGAATATAAAATGACACGTAGTTTAAAAAATTGTAATTTCTTTTTTTTAAAACTTGCTTTGCTTTTGCCATAAACCTGGCCACACTGTAAATTGTACATTATTAGATATGAATCTCAAATAATAGGTTTTTTATTTAAATTTTCTAGAAAAGAAATATTTGTTACGTCGGTAATGTTCACATTTAATTAATATTTAAACGAAATCGGTACTTGCTTGTTTTTATTAATTAAATTAATATTACTTTGACATCTGTAACATGTATTAGACACGCCACACATTGAAATATACTAAAATGGAGGCTACCATTAAAAGCATAATTATAATCAAATCTCCGTGTCCTGATTCAGACTCAACTAATGAACGTTACGTAATAAATAACAAATCTCGTAGATATTGCATCACGTAACTCATAAAATGCAACTTTAAATAAAGTCATACACTCACTACATCAAAATATATTTCGTCTCTGAATTCTATAAAAAAAGTGGTATAGATTTTAAATTTATTTAAAAAAGTTTAATAGCATTGATTTTATGTAGATTTTGATGAATTATTTTTTCCTAGATTATTTGGGAAACACTTATTATTTTTCTTAATGGTGTCAAGCAATGTAACATTTTTAAAGCACATTTCTTAAAAACCTTATAAGCAGAAAGTGATGAAAAGAGGAAGCTTAGTACGTCGATAATACAACTTTCAGATTAAAAAATATTGTTATACAAATAAAACACAATTGTTTTTGGAAATTTTACATTTATTAGGTCTAACCGACCATGGTTTTGCCAGATACGGCATTGTCGAGGCATTTACTAATAGCAAATCGTTCATAATTTCAGTTTAAAAACATACCATCCGTTTGGTAAATTAACAATAGAGTTTATTTCTACGAGAAAATTTGTGCGACAAAACAAATATAATAAATCTGATGATAAAGTTTTAGCTAAAAAATTACAACATCTACAATAATTTAGTGCTAAACATTTATTTATTCTTGCCATGAGCAGTATTTATTTAGAAATCAGTAACGTGACGACTTTTTCAACGGCCTTAGCCCTGACGTTCAGGATATAATCTCACTATTATTAAAACTCAATTCTAATTAAAGACGACTCATTTAAAGATTACTACGAATAACTTCTTATCGTGTTTCCTTTGTTCACGGACCGCTACGTCAGATGGGTTGAAAGGAGATAAGGTAGACTTTTAGAGAAACTTTGTGCTACTCTATGAACTAAGGGCAGAGTATATTTCAGTAGGTTAAATAAGGAATATTACATATTACTCTCCTATTGCGAACGTATTATCTGCTTGATTAAGCTTTACCTCTTGTGCAAGTTAGTTGAAGCGCGTAGTCTTACAGACAAGAGAGAACAGAAAGTTTCATTAGACCTGGGTTTTGTTTAACAATAGAACAAAACTACTAGACTCAGACACCGACTGAAGAAGATAATTGCTAGGAGGCAATATTAAGTTTTCTTTTAGACAGTTTATTTTGTGCATAAATTACAAAAGAAGAGTTTTATTTATTGGTTATTCGTAATATATAATATTAATTAAAGTGTGTGTGTGTGTGTGTGTGTGTGTGTGTGTGTGTGTGTGTGTGTGTGTGTGTGTGTGTGTGTGTGTGTGTGTGTGTGTGTGTGTGAGAGAGAGAGAGAGAGAGAGAGAGAGAGAGAGAGAGAGAGAGAGAGAGAGAGAGAGAGAGAGAGAGAGAGAGAGAGAGAGAGAGAGAGAGAGAGAGAGAGAGAGAGAGAGAGAGAGAGAGAGAGAGAGAGAGAGAGAGAGAGAGAGAGAGAGAGAGATATCAATGTTTACAAATTGTTGTTTCTTGGTTAAATCTAGACAAGTAAAACAAGACGATTAATAACCTGACCATTATAAATTCCAAATTTCCATTATTATTTGTGGATCAGTTTGTTTTTCGTTTTTGTATTTGTAATAATAAGCGTGATTTATATGTTATCAAGTAAATATTAATTTGTTAAATTGTCGATTTCATTGATTTTACGTTATAAATTGTATTACCAATGCTTGCTTGATCATTCGTAATTGTAATATAAGTCTGAATTTTAGACATGGAAAAA
The DNA here is from genome assembly GCA_963513935.1 of Aphrophora alni. Lineage (NCBI taxonomy): Eukaryota > Metazoa > Arthropoda > Insecta > Hemiptera > Aphrophoridae > Aphrophora > Aphrophora alni. Next base: position 66,769,256 of record OY740772.1, read on the forward strand.
TGGTAGGAATTTATTCTAAATGGTAGACTGTATTGAACAACTGATTTGTAAGGTACTGTCATTATGGTTTACAAATATTGGAATTTAAATACATGAATTTCTTGCAGATATGACAATCAAAATTATGGCAACAACGTGCATCTCTGAAGATGTCGCCATTGTTGAAGAAACGTATTTAATCTAATGAAATTATGAATTTTGAGAAATATTTTTCAATTTTATTTTAATGCTAAATAAATGTCAATGAATATTTAATGTTTCAAGTAAAGCAAAATATTAACTTATACTTACTCTATTTGAAAACGCACAAATTGTGCGTGTTTATAAAAATGAATAGTTTGTTAAAAAAAACAAAGGAACAATTTATGATTCATTTATATATTGGAAGATAGATAATGCCACTAAAATGATAAAACTAATATGTCCTGTATCATTTTTTGTGATTAAAATATCTCATCTATGCCGAGATTAAAATTGAAACTTTAAATATTGAATGCTTCCCACGAAAAAAAAAGTATTTTTATTCTGTTTTTAATATAATTTACATTCAAAATGAAGAAGACTTTAGAAACTAATTACAGATATCAAGTGGATTATAAAGAAGAACGTTTCACAGCTCTTAATTTTAAAACACTTCGTTTTCATTAAGTCTCTAGGCCTATATAATTTTTTTTTTATTCCCAGTAAAATGGGTATATTTGAAAATATAAAGAGCACGTGAATTAAAAACACAATGTCTCATTAAATCTGTATACATAATGGACATTCAACATATATTCCTACGAAATACATGAAAGAAACAATTGTATTTCAGAAATATTAACTGCAATTATTTTGATTGAGTTATACGTAAAATATTAATATGTATGAGTCATGTTAAATACTTTACCTAAACTTAAAATCACTTGTGGATACTTCAATCACCAATGTAAGAAAACACAATATTTAACACACAAAAAAAATTAAATTTTCATGACGTCGTTTCAATGATAAAGCCATAATCCTCAGCTGTTAAATACTAATTAAACCCTCTTTGCATTGAATGTTCTTTGTCATTTGTTGTGCAATTCGTACACATGTCGTGTATATGTAAACAGCTGAGGTTGATGACGTAGACATAGAAACACCAACTGGGAAAAAATAAGTTTTTTGATGGAAAATTCTATTTTCTTTCATGTACAGTAGTGAGTAACTAATTAGTTTTATGAATAATCTGTATTTATTTTTATTAAAATAAAAGAAGAAAGTCGTATCGGTTTTGCTCACAGCGATATCCCACAAATATATTTTAAAGCCAACTTTACTTTTATTTGAACCTAGAGTATGTCTAACAGCACAGTATTTAAATTGATAGGTTGACATTCCATCATTGTTCATTATCTTTACGTTATAATGGTTTCAATAAACACATGAGGAAGCGTTCAAAAGTTTTTTTTTAATCCTAAACAGATTTACTGTAACTGGATAGATTATAAAATTACAATAAATCTACATATTGACTGATTAAAAATAAACACTTGCCGGACAATTACTATCGTTATATTATGATTTTTAAAAATACTTTCTATGATTTCAAAATATTATTATACTGTTAATCATTTTATATTCTAATATAATATATTATCTTACTGATCGGATACTAGATTTTATTATTTCCTTTGAATTTTATTTACAGATTCATACTTTTTTTTTTTTTTTTTTTTTTTTTTTAATTAAGTAACATCTTCAACATAATGAATTATTTAACACATGCTGACAAGAGTAAAGCTATCGACTTTTATATAACTGGATCTTGAAGAGAGATAAAATGTTTTAGATCTTGACACTTTGAAATTTAATCCATTACTAATAGACTGTCCTTTGTGCGTTTCCTTTCAAATGTTTCAAGGATTAAAGCCTCTAAATTCAGATCTTTCAATGCTCTTAACAAAAGATCGCCTGACCTTTAGTGACAGTATATCGTTTGATACACTAAACGCCTTTCGGAATTTGATGACCTTTCACAAAAAATCAAATGACGTAATTCAACATTTTAAATAGAATGGACAGTTGATGGAAATTAATAAATAAAAAGAAATTTACGATAAAATTTAAAATTATCATTACGATGGAAAATGTATAAAACTTTCCATTTAATTACATTTGCAAAATGTTGTTTTACATTTTTCAACCTCTAAAATGATGAGAAAGGAATTAAAAACCTTGGTAACCCTCAGTCAGTTTATTGTTTTCATTGTTTTGGACTGTAAATTTATTCTGTGTACAACACTGAGCTGTACATACATTTTTTTTTTTTGTAATAATATTATATGAAAATTTTATTCATTAGCATTATTATGTTGGAGTATGTTAACTTTAAAGAAACGTTGATATCAAAACATGCAACATTTCAACATATATATCTGATGGATGACTTTACATGAACACATTTTGCTACCTTTTGAAACTTTACTTTTCCCTCGTACTATAATAAATAAAAACATATTTTTATTCTGGTGTGGTCACAGACTTATTGATAACTCGCCTAATTACCAGTCTCTTTAAATATAATTTGAAAGTAGGTTAAGTTTAAACAAACTGGACCAGTTATATAACATGTTGTTTGGCGATATCATAATAGTTACCTAGCCCCTTCATTCAATGTAATTAGGAGATCATTCAATTGTTATAACAAAAAGTTGATTTCTTTGACCTTGCAGTATTGATACATTGTATCGATAGATAAAAAGGTATATTTTATTATTTTTTATTTATTTTTAAAGTTGGAATTGAAACCACTTCAGTTACAAATTACAGGCACATATACAGTTTATACATTTTAATAATTTAGAAAATTGTAGGTCGAAGATAATTAAAGTACAGACTGCAACAATGACAGAACGACAGCATCTCGAAAAACACTTTAACACTTTTCTCAGGCCATGAAACGTGGAATTAAGTAAAAAATTAGAGGAGAATTTTGTTTTGCACTTACTATACTACGTAAACTGAGTAATTCAAATAAACGGATTATTTGATCATTTACTTTAAGTCTTGTCGTTTTCCTTCTTCACTTACCCAATATACGTTTTATAAGGTAAGTTTTTTAAAACAGTTGTCAAACAGGTTTTGTGTTCCTTTGTTATTGTGCACATCACAACACTCTCTATGTCGGCCACATAGATGTGTGTATATATGTTGAACGGTCTCCAATTGCTTCGCTCGTGTCAGTGCTTTATATATTTGAGAAACTAAGATTATGTCAGTGATTCGGTCCTGCCGGAGTTTGTAATTACAATAATATCACATTTCCTTGGAATTCAAAATTACATTTTGCACAATAACTTTTCGATTCGTCAACGTACAGAGGTGTTTATATAATTTAGTGTTGTTAGTTTATTACATGTGTGATTTGAACAAAATGCTGCTTAAAATGGATTCAACATTAATATTTATAATTCGACTTTAATGAATTTGAATAGTGTTTCATAAGAGTCTACAGTACAACAAATTTCTTGTTCTAAAATTAGTTTTTGTGCCCGTTATCGTGCATACATAGAGACGACAACGATAACGGGAGAACCGCACTGTCGAATCTCGTTTGTTGTTTCCTGAGATCTTGAAACCTTAAGATCCATAAAAAAAAAATAGGTTGATTTTTTTTTAAGACTACCAAACCTACCATATATTGTGTATACTAACTGACCTCTTAGTAAAAAATGAACTATTTCAGTTTCAAAATCTTCATGTAATGATATTTCAAAACGTATCTGCACTTTAGGTAGAAAACATAAACCATCAGCAATGTTATTATCACTACTAGTTAAAATTTTATTTATATTTTACTGTACTTTAGGTTTTACTATGTATATTTCCTATATATTCTATCCAAAAAAATAAATTATCGGAAACTTTTAATATGTTTAAACGTTTATAATATTTTGTAATAGATCTTACTTACATTCCAATATTATTTCAATTTTTGGTAAGTTGAGAATCTGTGTTTATTGTTGCTAATATCGAAGTAAACAAAAGAACAGGACTACTGAAACCAAAAATATAAATTACACTGGTTAATTTATCCCCTGGATGTTCACTATAACTTATTAGTTACCCGTTTTACGAAATTAAATGTAAGTTTGCTAATCGTAACGAATTTTGAACTTTGTTTTTTTTACTTAATACCCCGTTCCATTTTCCTAGGCAATACAAAAAGTGTTTAGGCACATCGTCCATACATCGTTGTTGTCATCATTGTAGTTTGTACATGAACAAGAATGAGGTCACAAATATTAAGAAAGTAACAATAAATTTAGTACAGGGATCTTACACAGATCCCTGTATATAATTATTTATACAGGTATATGCTACAAAACCTATTGACATTCTGAAAAAAAAATAGAAGACGGACATCGTTCGCCGGTGTCGTTGTCGTCTATATGTAAGTACGACAATGGCCAGACAAATTAAAGTAAGAACAGGAAATTCGGTGGAACATTCTACAGTGTACTTATAAAACCCGAGTCAAATTTATAAAAATCGAATTATTACGAATGTCAAAATTGAACCCATTCTTAACTGTTGTTTCTTCACTTCTAGTTTGTTTATCATCTCATAACATTTTAAATTAGTTATAAAATTACATATTACAATTCAGGATCTAATAGTATCAATACCACCTATATACAATAAATATATCTTAACTTTCCAAGACATTATTTTATTCCTATAATGTCCGCTAATCCGACCTGTTAAAGTCCCCGACATTAGCGTAGCAAGTAGAGACTACTTCAATACTTTAAAGGCAAGGAGGGCCACAACACGGACAGAAACTATGCGATGGACACGTTGTAATATAAACACATTTAATAGGCAGACCACGGCCTAGTCAACGTCAAGAATGTAGTGTCATGCACAATTACGAGGTTCTTAAAACCTGTTTAAATACAGATTAAATCATTAAATATATTATTTAACATTGTCTACAAGGCTCAATGAATCGAGTATTCGGGACAACGTTCAGAGGATTGGAATGTGATGAGGTTGGGTAAGTACCATGATACCAACTTGTTTTATATCATATTCGCAAAAAACTTTTATTTTTAGATGTTAGTTATTTCGACTTTTAGTTTCCGTCCTGTACGTGTGCCGTTTAGTTCATCTAATATCACACTCAAAGCCAAATGGTGCGTTCACACACGTTCATATCGATAGCTAAGGAACTGTAACTAAACACATTTATTTTCTAGAACGCAACATGAAATACGGCAGGGACAAGGCTTAATCAATTTCTAATACTTTTGTTCGTCGTTTATTAAAGGATTACAACAGTAAAATTCTATTAATTATTTTGAACAAATGTTCAGAATAATGAGATTCTGATTGATACAAAACTAAACTAATGACATTAACGTTGAAATGTTTGAAATTTAAAATTGATATTTTCAATGACATTAATAAATAAATTTCCTTTCTGGGATGAAATGCTTTGAAATGTGTCAATAATTGACCAAACTAATTCCATACGGTCAAAGAAGAAGAGAATAGATATTTATCTGACAGTGATTGAATTTCTGAAATAGACTGGTGACATCAACAATATTTCAAGGTTAAATTCACACCTCGCGTTAGAGTTATCGGTAAGTTGACTAAATAATGTTTAAAATGTATGTAAATATATATTTTCTATATATTTTTTTGTTCAAGTTTAGTAATATAGAAAACTGTATTTTAAATACCATTGTTGGGTTATGAGAATATTTACTAATTAAAAAAAAAAGATATATTAAATTTGCGAGGAAGATTTAGTAACATTGAACTAAACTATGTTTTAAGGTTAGAGATAGCCAGTATATAATACCTTATAGCTAAATCAACACCATTATTCTTTAAATCCACATCAAGTCAATAACTAACAATTAAATTACCTTTAGTTTCCGCCAGGTGACTTCTTTTTTATATACACTTACGCGTTTCGAAGCGTACGCTCCATCTTCAGAGTTCTATTTTCTTTTTCACTCGGTTGAGATCGTTATACATTAAAATAACACATAAAATCACACGGACACTACATATATGTTTATAAATTTATACATCGCATATGATAACGCGACACTTACGCTGCCAACATGCAAACTTGATTACAGGTGCCAGAACAAAAAACTAATATTATTAAGGAATTATATTTTATAGAATTTTAAGAAAATCATCTTTTAAGTCATGTTACTGTGATCTTGGAAAATTCCAGTCAAAAAAAAAAAAAAACTGAACGAAAAAATAGTAAAATAATTATAACACAATATATTATATCCGTTAACTAGTTATATCCGTGTTATTGTTGTCCATAATAAAAATAAAATTGAGATAATATTTATCAATTTTTATAATTTAACTGATTGTTACACTTTTCTAACTTATCTTAAAAATAAAAATAAGATCCTCCTTAAACAGAACATCAATAGTATACTAATTAAAAAAAAAAAAATTAAAGGAAACTAAATTAAAACGCTCTATTCAAGAGAGCTTTATAAATTTTTTTTTTATAAAATTATCCTTTAAAATGTTAAGAATTAATGAACAACTGAACAATAGGCATTCCTTTAGATTACTTCTTTATTTGAGATGCCTCACGAAATATCTGGGTAGGCAAAAAACAACTGTAAAATTTTAATAATGTGGGGATCATATAAAATGTATTTTTAAAGTATAATTTTTTTCATAGATTTACTTTAAATTAAGAACGATTTAATTATTAAACCCCAAAACAGAACATTCAAATTGTTTTCCAATTCTTCATTCTACTATTTCGATTAGTAAATGTAAAATAATTGTGTATATATTTTGAAGGCTGCAGATATAGAATAAAGAGAGGCAGGGGTAACGTTTATTACTAAACTCTTGGCTCTTCTTCTCCTAAATTACGTATTGAGCAATAATTTTATAAAGAGAAACATCGAATTTATATCTAGGATAAGCCTCATAACATGTTTTATTTTGAGATTTGTGACATGTAAGGTGAACAATTGAAGTTTTGTGAGAACAGCTCCAAAAGCGCAACTATGGAAGGAGGATACCGCTTGAAGATTAACATTACGAAGGCCCGTAATTTGAATTTGGGTCAGTAATATGGGAGTATCATATAAATCAAGTTTGTAACTTCAATAAAATATAAACTCTCTTATTTTTACGGAAAAAGTTAAAACGTGAAATAGAAAAGATTTAATTGTAATTTGTTATCAATAACGTATGTATATTTTCATTTATGGATGAGATCATAATTTGAAGCAGTTTAAAGGATACTGATTTTCAAGAATATACATCATGTAAAAGACAACTTGCTGAAGTCAATTAAATTGGCGAGTACACAATACATGCATAATAATAATATTGTATGAACGTTATTTATGATTTACGATTTATAAAATAATGTACTTTAATATTTGTATTCAATATCATTTTCATGTTATTATATTTCATGATTAAGGATTGTTCAAATAGAATGAACATTGTTCCAAGCAATTACAATACCGACATTATACGTTTAAAGAGGACGAAATTATATAACATCATTCGAGATGAAAAAATACATTTAAACATAATGTATTTGTCTTAAATAAATGAAAATAACTATACATGAATGACTATTTATTTGAGTGGTTTACGTTAATCACTCTAAACTAACAATGTTTCTTTTGAGTAAATCATGCCTGGAAGAAATATTGATTCCCCAAGTACTTTTAAAGTCCTAAAACACTTAATTACTATATACTTCTATATTCTGTTTAAAACCCCCTGTCTTGGCTAACATTGACTGATTGATTACTTTATAAAGACTTTATGCCATTACGACTAACTCACTTGTTGTTAGTAAGCCCATCTATCAACACTGAATGAACTACTGATTATTCTTTACTCTTACAATATAACATTGACTATACGACTAATTATTAATAAAGTCTTTACAAGCTACACATCTAATAACAAATGACTTGTTAATTGCTTTATAAACCTTTAATGTAACATAGACTAAAAGAATGATTAGGTTATACAATATTCAAGCAACAGTTACTGACTCACATATTCATCGTAATTCAGAACCAAAACAGATAACACCTAAAAACGATTACTAATAACGTCCATACAAATTTATCTAACACTTATGATGTTAGTAAACATTTTTCTTGTCCCAATTTTTATATTAATTCATTTCGTATATTAGTCCAGTGAGTATAATTTACAATTTATAAAAAACAGACTTTTTTAGAATTAACAAAATATTTTAAATTACAGAGTAGTATTTATTTATATAGTACATTAATTTTATCGTAAACATATATTTTGAACCTACTTTTTAGAACTGTTTTTATACACAAATCTTTTTTCTCTCGTCCTCTGACACATTAGAGACATCGTTTATTATAAAGATAATAAAAGAAAGATATTCAGTAAATATTAGGCAAAGAAGGTGGGACCACGATAAAAGGCTCTTAGGGAATAATGGGAGCTCTCTGGCAGCTTAAGTGGACGTGACATGATTTTACAACACAGTTTCTTTACAGGACTCTTAATCCATGACAAGTGCGTATAATACTGTATATGTACGTTTTTGCAGTGAGGCGTTGGGTAATGTGTATTCTCTAATGAATAGATTTGTCAATTAATCTTTGGTAATCTGACACTTTTTCCACTAAAACCGGACATTTTATGACACTAATTTAACAATTGGGTTCCGATTCAGTTCACAACATAAAATTTCTTTTTCCTTGTTTATTGATATTAAATTCTAAATTTAAAAATTAATTTGTTTTATTATTTTTTAAAATCTTTAATAACTAAGTTATATGAACTGTATAGCGAATAACTATTATTTATTGTCACATTTTCAGCTTTGAGATCCTCAAAGTATACTATAACGCTATAGAAATAAAAACAAGTTTTTTCTTCCTGTGTGTTCGCCATAATGTTGTAACATCATTTGCAATATTTAGCTAAGATTTCTGCCGAACAAATAGATATAATAATAATAATAATAATAATAATAATAAATGCATTTATTAAACCAAAGTAAAATTAATATTACTACATTAAAATCAATGCCCAGATGGCATGACCGAGGTCGTCTGCCAGAGTAGCGAGTTTTTAATTACCAAATTTGATTTAATATAATTAAACTTATTAAAATTTAATATATTAACACTTACATAGATGTATAAATAAAAATAAAAATAAAATAACTCTCAGTACCCATTACAAATAAAAAGTAAATAAATATAAGCATGTGAAGCAAAGCAAAAGCAAAACAAAAATAATAAGTAATAAGTACACCCGTACTAAAACTAACATTCAAAATTTACGTTAATGTTTAACAAATTTCCCACTGAGTAAATCCATATCAAGTAAACTAACATCTGTATGCACAAAACAGAAGAAGAAAGATAAGCACTTCCGTCTAATAAGAAAATTATTCAATAATTAAATTAAAATATCAAATTATCTAGAATAAGGAAATAAATAAATATCTGGTGCAAATCAAAAACAATAAATCGAACCTGGACCAAAAAACTAACATACGAAAATTCCAAATTGCAAATAAAACTTGAAGAAATAAAAATAACATAAAAATAAGTTAAAATTCCCAACCATATAAAAACAATTTTAAATAAACTACCAACTATATGTGTATATATATTTAGAAAAAGGGAAAAAAGGTAAGCACATTTGTCTAACAAGAAAAATTATTCAATAATTAAATTCAACTACCAATCTATCTCTATATTTTTTAGCCTCCCATATGTAATTCACTAATGAAAACCAGTGTTTGCCGTTCAAATATTCCACAACAGCCTTCCTTGACAGCTTACCATCGCCCAGCCATTTTCGCCGTATTTCCGCCAGGATAGAACAGGAGCCCAAAAAATGCTCGGCATTCTCTATATCACCCGAATTGCACAAGGAACATCTAAACTCATGACTCTGCGGTCTGCAGTTCAGCATTAATTGCCCACACCTGGCCTTAAAAATTGTATTTATAATTGAGCGAGGGTACTCATCTCCAATATAAGACTTATCTCCCAACGAAAGTGACAATTCTTTGTAGAGAGTGTTAAACTCTGCCTGCGTTGCCCTTTCTAACCAAACACAACGCTCTTCCTCCCTTATTTTCGCTGAAATCTCCCGCAATTTCTCCCGCCATACTCCAATTTTCCTATTTTTATAATCGAATACATAATTATATCTCAGACCTAGATCCTTCCAAGCACTGTACCATCCGACATTTTTTTCCACTACCAACAATGCCACTCGCTTTGTCAGTCTCTCGTCTGCTAACTCAAATGTACGAAACACAAAGCTACAATGCAGATTAAAGAATAAGTGCCACAGCAAATCCACTCCCGTTTCTAAATAAATTACGTAATTAGGTGTCGAAATCGGTAAACCATACATTCTTTTTAGCGCAAACCGTTGGAATTTTTCTAGCTCTTCCAATCGATAGAATCCCCAAGTCTGTGCTCCATACCCAACTATAGCCCGACATATCGAGTTAAATACCGTCCACTTAGCCGAAATATATATGTCATTTTTAGCAAAAATACTGCTATACATCCTGTTAAAGGCAAACTTCGCTGTTGACACTCTCTCTTTCCCATGATCTTTAAAATTTAGATTAGATTTTAGAGTAACCCCTAAGTATTTAAATTTATTTACAACCTCAACCCGTTCACCCTCCCAATACCATTTTTACCGCGTTGACAAATAGATATATAAACAACGATTGTAAAACAGAGTTTTAAACGAAGTAAAGTAAAATAGATGACTTATTAAAATCTAATATTTGTGTATTTTATTTTAACACCTACTTTAAATTCTGCTGTCGAAAATTACAGTTTCAGTGCATAATTTTAATTAAATAAACATCAGATAGAAATTTTAATCATTTTTACTTTCATAGAATATTATTATGACTTTGGATCAAAGTGTTAGACAACTTTGACAAGTGTTCAGTTATTGAAGGAATACAAATAAAATTGATAGGAGCTAACTGATATATACCAACAGGAACGTATCTAACTGGTCTTCATTAAAATCGGAAAATGGTGGTAATAAACTATATTTTTCTCACCAACAATTATAATTGCAGTATATAAAGTAATTTTTAAACGAGTGTATGGAGAAATTCATTATGAAATAATTTTTATTAAATTGTATTTTAATCAAATCTTTAATAACCACAACAACTTTTAGTGAACAAATGAGACTAACGACAAAATAGATATATTTATTTTATTTATTAAGCAAAATATTACTGTATGGTTAAGTATTTTCACAATTATTAAGGGAAGCAGTACTTGATGATCCAATATGTTCTCAAAACAAATATATCAAATTCCTCTCACATTACATTAACAGTTATACTAATTGAAGTACAATAGCACGGAAGCAAGTATAATTTTATTCCTGGTACGTAATTATTAACGATCCAAATGTTAGCGTCAATTAAAGTAATTAAACTTGGAAGTGTTAACTATATTATACAAAGCAGTCTCTAAGGTTCTAATTCCTTGAAGTAGTTATTTATTCAAAGTTGTTTAATTAACACTACGAATTTAATAACTATGAATAAATATGTAAGAATATGTTAGTGAATTTAGTAAGCAGCGTTATAGATTTAAAAGGGTTTTTTTTCTCACGATAAAGAGCAAGGATCGTGTTTTTAATAAACTAGTTAAGGATAACCTTTGAGCACGTGCATAACAAAATAATGAGTGAATCAGACAAACACTCAGTCTGGAACTTGTTGTGGTTTATTGCAATAATCAAAACTATTATTAGAGTCATGTTTTCCCTTAATACATTATAATCATAATTCTATTTGACCTCCTAATAAAATGAGCTATGATCTGAGTTTCCTTTCTAGTTGTCTCTGGTTAAAACAAACTTAACGTTGCGACAGTTAATAGCAATTAAATAATCCACAATTTCATAAAATGATAATAAAATATGGTCTAGCTAGACGTTAAGTCACCCATTCTATATTCGATGCTTCGTTATCTATCTATTTGGTAGAAATTGTAGCTCAATATTTAAAATTCATGTACAAAAAATGCAAAATTTTGGTCTACACAAAGGAAACTAATACAACATTTTACTATTTCATAATAAACTAAGTAATATATGACATATATTTAAGACTTATATGTTTTAAGGAAAGCAATTTTAAATATTAAAAGTATTCATAATATACTATTCTGTATAATAGGTTCTAAATACATTACACTCTGTAGGATTTAGTAGACTTTGGGGATGAGAAAGCTGAAAACGTTAATAGAAATTTTTACTTTCTATCTAGATTATATTATAATATTGTTGTAAAACAATATAATAAAAACACCAAAGATCCTTAATACCATTATATTTTTTCAATATGGAATTTTGTAAATTTTATAAATTCCTCACATTCACCTAAACTAGAGTGGTGTGTTTAAATTAAAACAGACCTCAAATTTCTATATTATATATATATATATATATATATATATATATATATATATATATATATACACACACAATGTAGACAAATTACAGTTGACTAACGCTTATTTATTAACATACGACAAGCTTTGCTTGATCCAGCAAATATGCTGACAAATCACACTTCAGTGCCTCAAGGTTATACATAATACAATACAACAACCAACGCAATAAACATTACGTAAATAACGAAATGACCTCGCTACTGGCAGTGTCTCTGGACATAGTTACTGAGATTTTGGAAGCATCACTTGACTCGTTTTTGATACCTAAAGAGATTTAAAAAAATGTATCTAAATTACGTAAGAAATATTTTTGGCCTAACACGGCGACAGATGTTGTACAATATATATAAAGGATATTCGTAAATCCCAGATTATGAAAGCGGATCGACAAAAACCGACAGGTTTATTACAACCTTTAATTAGTGGTAATCCTTTATACCAAATTGACTGTAGATTAGTTAGTTCTTTTTCAAAGGCTAATAATTAAAAAATGTACATATATGTGGCAATAGACAATACGACAAGGCTTGCTCCTACGAAGGCAACAGAGAAGACAGATTGGCAAACCACTGCTAGGTTTATCATGTAAAACATCATTCCACATTATTGCATACTGGTAGAAGTGCAAACGGATTGAGGTACACATTTCGTTGCAGTAACTCTTAAAGTTATATTATAAAGCTTTAGGTATTGTACACAGAACGTCGACTTCATATAGACTATAGAGCCACGACATTACTTTGATTGGTCAAAATACGTCAAAGTAGTTACTTTCGCCTAAACGTAAGGTATATTCAAAATAATTATAAAATGTTTGATATATCTTTTTGTAGTTATAAATGTTTTGATTATTAATACATACGATTTTTTTTTTCAAGTTTGTTGTTTTAAATCAATATCTTACGTAAAGCATAACATATGTCGGAAACTTCCAAAACATATGGAAGATTATACTACCGACAGCCCCATTGAGGATTTACCTTTAAACTAGTCTTTATAGCCTGTTTATGTCAATGATTTTATGTTTACAGTAAACATATTAATAAACGGCTGCAATAGAGTAGAGTAGCGTCTGCGTCATTGCGGTCATAATGCACCAGAACTTAACTTTAATAATATTTTATATCAAGGTGAAAACTTGATTCAACTGCTACTGCTGTTAACGTGTTAACTATAAAAAAAACTTCACAGTGTGATGACAACAATATTATTCTATTTATTTAATTTGATAACTTATTTTTAAAAACGTTTCACCCAAATGTTTCACGAGAGACGAAAGAATATACTTCTTGTCAACCAGTTTATTGTGTGTTTCAATTTGATTTGAGGTAATATACAGATTTCTCTTCCTTTAAGCAATCAAACAGGATATGTTTTATTGTCAGTTTCTTTGGGTTTTACTGCATATTGGTTTCACATGTCTGCTGTATTTTATTGTTTACTTAGGTTTACCTTGTAAATTTGGTGATAGTCCATTTTACAGCGCGCTTCGCTCTTAATATAATATGCCCTGAAACATTCGCAAAACATTGTATTAAACTATTTATTTTATCAGTGCACAACTTTTTCATATAACATTTAATTCATAATAAAATTATAAGTTTTTAGTTCGAAATCACCTTTGTAATTTCAACTTCGTTTAAAATCCTTTATTTTTAACAGGTTGTTTATTTTGATTGCACGAATGGTATTTTACAGAAACTTTTGATAGATGAAAGTAAAAATATTCGTAACAAAATAACAGTTTAGAATATCCGTTGGAAATTTTTTTATTTAAATAAATAATAGAGGGATTTTCATAATAATGACAAACTTATTAATACTTTGAATATTTGTTAGACTCGGTATTATATATGTTTTCCCTAAACTATCACTGACAATAATGATGCAGTACATATGAAAGGAAAGGAGCTTGGTTACTACATAAAATGGTATAGTTGTACATTTTTATCAATATCGTTGTTTTCATTTCTATATAAATTAAAAAATATGTGGTTTACTATAATAGAAGCAATGTTATTGTATGCTGACTGAGCTGTAGTAACTTTAATTTAAGTAACAGTATACATAAATTGAAGAATTGTGTTACCTTATTATAACACCGCCTTAATTGAAACAACTAAAATAAAACGATCCTATATAAACTGTTTCTCTCAATTAAAAGACTATATATATATATATATATATATATATATATATATATATATATATATAAACATGTTAGTGTGTAGGAGACTATACAATTAGGGTTACGTTGTAATACCGAGAGAGGTTGGGGGGGGGAGACTGTTTACAAATACTAAAATGTTATTTATGTGTTAAACAATAAAGAGGAAAATCAGACAACTATAAGCTCAAATGTTTTTATTTTCTTTGTGAATTAGTTTCTTTTACGTCCTAGGATTTATATTGAAAAGTGCAGATACATCATATCTTCTTGAATGAATATTGAATTAGTCAAATTACTTTTTTTAAATGATTTTAACAAAATTTTATTGGCAAACACAATCTTTGTATGAATATAATCCTGAGTTTTAGATAAGATAAGTTTAAAAAAAAAAATTTTGGACCCAATTTTTAAACTGTAATAAACGAATGATTAGGAAGCTACTGTGAACTAACTTTACAAATAACGGAAAATATATTGGATTTCATGAATTTTCTACAGATATGATAATAACATTTTGCCTACAACATGATTAAAGTAACTGTGAGGATGGCGACATTATCGTTGAAACGCGGTTGATTTAAAATTTGTTAAAGTTTAATTTTAATATATTTCACAAGTAAAACTGTATTGAAAAGATACAAATTGTATTAGTGGTTAGACAAACGAAAAGATTGTTGAATACAGGGAGGTAAAATTTATGTTTTATTTATAGTAGAGCGATATGTATATAATGTTCAAAATATAGTGATTAAGCTAATATGTCCTGTATAATTATGTGTCATTGTTTGCTTAGATTAATACAGTATATTCACAGTAAATTTCGAACGTTTCTCACTATAATTGTCTTTTTGTTCTGTTATTTAATCTAATTTAGATTCAATATAGTGCTAAGGTTGGAAACTAACTTCAGACATCAAGGTCAATATAAAAATGGACGTTTCAGGAGAGTGAGTCCAACGATGTTTTGTTTTAGTGTGTCTCTTTACATACAAATCAGTTCTAATTCACATCAAATTTGGTAAAATAAAAAAAAAATCTTAAGTGAATTTAAAGAAAACACAATTTCTTGTTAAATCTGTACACATAAAACATATTTTCTTCATAAATATATAAAAAGAAACAATTTAATTTCATAAATTTTATCCGAAATTATTTTTATTTATTTAAAATTAGTAAATTTTTAAAATATCAATCAACAAAACACAATTTATCACTCAAAAGTACTTTATGTTTCAGTTGTTAAATATAAACCAGCGGTCTTGGCACTGAACCTTCTTTTTCAGTTATAGTTCAGTGCCAAGAGATTTCATGTACATGTAACTACTTAGGTTAATGGCTTATTAATTGAAACATTTTCTTGAAAATAAAGCGCTTTTGTGGAAAATTGGTTTATAATTTTGTACTTAAAAAAAGAAAAAAAAGTCTTATCGGTTTGTTTTACAGCGAAATCACACAAATACATTTTGAAACCAACTTTATATTTCGATCCACATAAAGTACACCTGAGAGCAAAGTACTTGATAGGTTGACCAATGATAAATATTCTATAATTTTAACAAGTAAATAGTATTTAGTAAACAAGCGGGAAAGCTTTATACATTATTTATTATTTTATTTTAAACGGATTTACTTTTACTGTTTACTTCATAAAGCTATAAAAAATGTACATCTTGACTGATTAAAAATTAACTTGCTAAAATTACGCACACATATAAGACTATATAGATTGAAACGGTTTACGTCTCTTGAAATTTGGATTACAATTAAAAAATCTTGAGTATTTAAATAATTGATTATACATTACTAATTGAGCGAAGAGACAATTTAGAAAGGTACAACAGTTTAACTTATTTTGTCAAATAAAATATTTATTACATCAAATTTAATTTGAACAACAGTTAAGCTTTATCTAACAACGAAACCTCCTACCAACGCATAAACTGAATTGTTACGCGATAAGGAAAGGAAATTATATGCCATACACGCATTATGTGTATAGTAATTTATGGCAGTAGTTATCGTATAATTTTCTTTAAAGAAATAATTGTACTAATTTTATAAAACTCAGTTATTACCGAATGGTTATTTGGCACTCCATAAAAACAATGATATTTGTTGAAATCGAGAAACAATATTTATATAAAAAGGACTTTATTTTTTTAACAAAATCGTGTGTATCCTCGTTTTTGTGTGATTTGTAGTTAAAAAAAAAAAAAAAAAAAAAAAACTAAATCTGTGATTAACAAAACTCACTCGTTTTTTCTTTAGTGCAATGCTTTGTTGTCCGGAAATTTTAATATTTTTAAAACAGTAACTCCTTTAGTCCAGGGTTACATTATTTCATTAAATTTTTTATGACTTCACTCAGAAAATATACTGGCATGAGCACTTCTACACGTATCTAATGTAACCATCAAGAAAATGAATAATGTCCCTGTTTTATGTATTTTACATTTATATATATATATATATATATATATATATATATATATAGTTTTATGTATAATATGTATATATGTTCTTTCTAATATTTGCTTACAAATATTTATGCCGAAATCTTTTAAAATTTATTTATCACTTATTTGTTTGTTATTAATTGTTGATACGTTCTTTATACGTTTAACTTCAGTGAAATCATATATTTATGTACAAAATATTCCTTAAGTCATTACTAATCCTTTCTACTTTCTATGTTTGCTAATGCCATATGTCAGATCAGTTAATGATGAAAACTATAACAAAACATAACTGAAAGCTATTCCTCGTTAGGAAGAGTGGAATGGATGAAAACATAAACAATGGTTGTTTACTTTTTGACAAAGGTGTGAAATCTAAGTAATTTCCCATTCTCCCTTTGTATTAAAAGTATACGAAGACATAAACGTTTAACAATCATATTTTATTTTTCTTGACCAACAAAATACCACTATAATATATATATATATATATATATATATATATATATATATATATTTGTATCGATGTCGTGAATCGTGTCTAATATTAGAGAAAACTGCTGATTACGGTAATGTATAATACTTTTTATGTTATTGCATAATAATTGCACATTAATTATATTTGTATAATTTGTTTGCCTGTTTATGACTAAAATATATTTGCGAAATATGGAAGGTGTGGAAAATTGGTACAACGATAAATAATATTTTCTGTTCTGTTACAGTCTACGTGATTAAGGTTACAGAGATAGGATATATTTGAGATTTACAGTAAAGTTTGAAGTAGTTATCATAATCATACTTTTAAATTCAGCACAATTTTATCTGTACGGACATCCCGTATGCCTAAAGTGGTGTCTTCTGTTTTGTAGTATTTTTCTTTTTAATTCTTTAGATACTTAATTATTCGAGGCTTAGTTTTCTGTATTATTGTTTCACGAATTATTTTTGTATACAATTTTTGTTTCTAGTTAAAGAAAGTGTGACTCTTTGCATATTAAGACTTATGGATAGGAAATAATCTATGTGTACTACAAAATAAATTTAATTTCAATTTCAATATATAAATAATATTTACATATTAGAATTAATATTATTTAAACAAATGGACATTCTAATCTATAGAGAATACAATGAAAACAATAAATCAGTGAAAATGAGTCAATATATGACAGTACTTATTATAATGGTGATTTACAGCTTCATTTTGCAAACGAATAAAATATAAATTGCAATTTTAGTGGATTTGCTGTCTACAAACACTAACTTATAGTTTACAACAACATTTTTTCAACTATGTTTGGTCTAGAATTGCGACAAGTTTTAACTTTTATAAAAATGAAATGATGAGTCGATGGCCCGAGGAGATTAACAACTTAAAACATAATATTAATTACGACTTTAGATCAAATCCTTTTTAACTATCAATGTACGTTAAGTTAACTACGTCAACAATACGGATTGACATTTTTACATTTCTTTCAACTTTATATTTTCACTTTTATAATGGATTGAAGTTATTTTTTAGTCAGTGTAACATTGTAAATAAATAAAACCTTGTTAATCAGTATACCCATACTTTATTGTATGTTTCAGATTTTTTATATCATGGTTTTACATGTTGTTTTAACTAAGAAATAACAAAATCTCTTTGTTAAAAATTTTCTTATTTCCTTTGGACCGATCCGTTTTGTTAGGAGAATTTCTGGAAGTGCAAGAATAAAAAAAATATAAATAATGATAGACCTATCTACTTAATAAAATCCCACAATATTATTTACATTGTTATTTTCAAACTCATGTTCTTTCATTTGTTTTAGAAATATCATATCACACAAAAAACTTGCGAAGCCAGCAAGATACTAAGGTGAAATGAATTTACAGCGAAACCATCAAGTACAAAACAGAATAATATCTCATCAGCGTTTGTCATTAATTTCTAAGACAATATTAAAGATGATAAAAAGAGTTATTTTCTCGAAATCCTGAGGAAAAAACAAAATATTGACGTGTCTGGATTTGATATTTTCAACAAAGAACAAGGAAAAACTTTAGTCAGTACAAAGTGATTTAAAAAAAATATAAGTATATGCTGTACAATTTAACAATATTGATTAAAATTGTGACAGATAAAAACTAGTTGATGGACGACATCATTATTCTCACCAGCACCATAATATACTTCTACAATTCAGTAAAACGCAAATCCTCTTAAAGATAGTTTCATCCGCAGTTTACAAAAAAATTTGTATTGGTAGATCAAAGGATCTTAACTCAATACCTCTTTACATCGAGTTTTTAATTTCTTAATTGTGTATATCACTACTATCCTGTCATGTGATAGAATCTAATGGGTTCATTTTGATATCTATATAATAAAATGTCTCCTCTTTAATTGTATTAGTCGGTCTTGAAGATATACCAATCAATAATATATACATTTTTGCTTAGGATAATCCTATGTACAAAATTTTAATTTATTATCTTAATTTTTGTAGCCGCTGTAGTCGTAAATCAATTTTCGGTTTCCTACGGTCATAAAATTTGAAGATCAGTAAAAAAAGTAGGTCAAAATGTTTTTAGATTATTAAACTTTCCCTATTCTTTGTATACTTGGTAAGTACAGTAATGTGAATATTTTTTATACTCTTACATAGGATTAAAATTATACAAAAGTTACTGTTACTTCAAAAGTCTTTAAACAAACCCCTATTTCATTATTCCTATAAGTAAACAATCTCTTGGTTTTGATTTAAATTCTTCCATATTTAAAATACGTTTAGTAAGTATGCGAAACGGTGGTTGGTTAGGTATATTAAAACTTTAATAATTATAAATCAGAAAAATTATTGCTTGCTAAGATATTTTTTTAAAACAAATATTAACGACTCTATATTATACATTTTGTGTATTATACATTATAATACACAAAATTTATTTATACATTATTGTTGTGTATTATTAGAATGACACTTGCTTTCGATGGAAATATGTGGTAATATTATACCATTTTAAATAATATTGTTTGTAAATAATAAATTCTACAGATTTATGTACAAATTTTCAATTCACTCATTCTCAGAGAATGTATATTCTCAATATACACACATAAGTTGACATTACTCGTTGTAAAGTATTATTTTTATTTTACTTTTTTAATAAAAAGAACTATAATACTTGTGTTCAACTAATGTTATATCAGTTATTAATCTAAAAAGTAAACTTTTATAAAAGAGTCAATAATATGATTGAATATAAACAAATAAATAAGAAAATAAACAATTAAATTAAGTCTGAAAGACATATACATTTACATTAAACCTTTAAAATAAAATGTTATTTCACGTAAACAAACAGCTGTCGAGAATAATATTGAAAGAACAACTCAGATTTCTTCAAAAACGTCAAAAACCTCTTCATTACGATTCGTTCTTTGTTAGCTTTACAGACAGTTGAGTAACGATTTTAATGATGTTTAATATCAAAAAAATAAAATGTTGCTCTTGCTCCCAGAGTACTGATTAAAGATGTTTCAACTCTTATTGATGGCATTTTATTTCACTTAGAAACACAGAATCAATAAAAACGGTTATGTTATAAGATCCAAAAAACATTTATTTTTGTGAGATAATATGATCTTTATTATACTTGATACAAGTGATCTTTTCAAAAATTAATCTAAACCTATGATTTACAAAAGGGTAAGAGTTTCCTCAATTTGCTGAAAATAGTATTTTGATGCTGACTTGCCGAAAATGAAAATGCTGTAAATAATATTCTACACTCCACTCTCACGGTAGGATTTTCAGCCTTTCTTGCCTCATTATTGTGATTCTATATTCTTTATAAAGTTAGGGAAAATATTGCATTCCGGGCAGATATTTTGTATCCTTGATTGTTGAAATTGATATACAGTAATTACATGCGGAGTAAAAATGGAATAAGTTTATAAATACGTCAACAGTTATATATATATATATATATATATATATATTTATATAAGTATTTTACATCTAACACAATCTGCTGATAAATTTCAAAAATATAAATAAGTAAATAATAAATATCTTGAATCTAAAACTCTTTTAAGAGTTGTTAAAAAAAATTCTCTAATTTGTGAAATACTAGAACGTTTAATCATTATAACTTCTGACATACTTAAGTTGTAGTTTTTATGAGAGTCCTAATAAAAGGATTATATTCCGTAGAATTTAGGGTCAGAAGGCGTAACAGCTTTAAGAGACCCGTTAGAAGTAATGTCAAAGCTCTGGCACTGACGGTGGGCGTGACAGGCTTTTACTACTTGAAATCATTTCAAAGTGCTTTTAATGAAGCTTTATATTTTTAATTATTTTTTGAGAATAAAGGACGAACATTCATCGAAAACATTAAATACAAACATGGGTCCTAATATTTTAAAGAAACTAATAAATGTTATAATCAAATTTCCCGTTTGCATTGAATCTATGATTTTTTCATATTACTATTGTTTTGGTTATAATTTTTCTATTATAATCTGGTTAGCGGGGATAGAAAATTTTTTCTTTAAAGAACAGAAATTTAAATTCATGTGTCATAAAAACGTTATCTTAAAGTTTTTTTTTTTTTTTTTTTTTTTTTTTTTTTTTTAAATAAAGTTGTTTGGTATTGTCCATATAATAACATATTGACTATTGACATGGTGTGAGCAACATGTATCATGAACACCTCATGCAATGATATTTGGACGCAAAGTTACCTAGACCAATTATACACTGACTAAACAATTTTAAAAGTATGAAAAAAAAGAGATAATTTTAAATCTTTCTTTACTTTGTCTAGGCGTTGTGTAATAAGACTTGGGTATTTTCTAAAATGCTTTCGCTTGTTCACCCAAAGTATTAAATGAACAGTTCTGCTCAGAAATTTTTTATTTACAACATACAAAATATAAAATGAAGAAAATAGGGTGTCTATGTAATACATATTTACTAAAAAAAAAATGAACTCAAAGTAACCCAACCTAAAACAAAAGCTAAGAAAAAACCGATATTCCAAACTCTGCCTGAAGTGCAACGGGGATTTTATAGAATGATTAAACAAATTATGCTCAATTCCATGTATTGCTTGCCAACTTTATGCAATTTATATTGTGCCTAAAAATTGTATAATATGAATAATTTAACACATTGTCGGTAATATTTATATTGTGATTATAATAATTTCAGTAATTTAAATTAAGATTTAGAATAAAATTCCTAAAATATACCCTTACAGCGCCAGAAAGAGATGTAAGATAATTTCGAATATGGTTTGCAATAATGTGAATCGGTTCTAGTTTTTGTGAGGTCTGAGTTAATAGAATGCTACGTAATAGATATTAGAATTAGGTGTTCTTTATATCTTTAAAACAAATATTTTCCCGTTTGCTTTATGTAAAATATCGGAGAATCACTATATTTAATTTATAAATGTCGTTTTTCTGGTACTTATAAAGTAATATTACAGAATATTTTTGTAAGCCATGACCAAACAAATCGCCCTTACGGCGGTAATGATAGTATATTCTTAAGTTTTTTTTTAATATGTTTCATACTAACTTATTCAGGACTATGTTGTTTTTATTGCATTTTTGAAAATATTTTTAAATGCTCTCTACTCAGAGTAGTACCCATTTTCTTGAATAATACATTTTATTATGTTACCTTCTTAATTGAAATCAGAAGCTTTAAAAGTTATGCCGAGGAGACGGTGAACCTATGGGTTTTACGTGTTGACAAGAGGAATGAATTGTGCTGATGTGATGGGCTATGTTTATAACCCAATGCTGTTTTCAATTGTTATTGGTTATCGTTAAATCCAAAAAGTCAATTGTTTTGTCACTTCCATCTCCATTGTGAACTTTATATTTTTGATGGTGTTATTTAATAGTATAAAAACATGCAAGGTGATATAAAAATTACTATCGTGTCATCAACATATCTGTAATAATATGTAATAATATTCAATTTTATGGATGTATTTGTTCTTATTTAACATTTATATTCATTTCCAATTTTATTAAAATAGATTTTGGATATTAGGCTGTGTTTGACAAGGGCGTCCCCATATTTAGGACAGATATTTGTGTGTAATATTTATATTTAAATTAGATATCGTTCATTTTTGTAACGAGCGTGTGAGATTTATGAATTATTTGGAAATACCAATATAATTTTGTTAAATTTGTTATAAAATATCTTCATCAAGTAGTTTGAAATATTGTAAATGAATAGACAGCAAGTGTGTGGACCACAGAAGACTTTATCCGTAGGTATTGGTTAAAATTTTGTTAAAGTAAATTTTTAAAATTCATTGCAGTATGACAGCCATGTTTATACACTTGCTTATAGTATTTCCTTCTTTCATTTGTTAATAGTCATACTATTGTTTATTTTATGAAATCCTCAATAACAATATTACAACGCTACATAATTTCGTAAGCCGTTCATTTCATAATTTAATTAGGTATAACTTGTAACATCAAAACTATTATGTAACGTTTTGGTCGACTTTCTAGTTTTAATAAAAATATGAATATATATTAACTTCTAGTGTGAATATATGTACCACTCAAATATTTATAATACATCGATTTAAAAATATCTACAGGTTTCATCTTTAGAATTGAATAGTCTGGATCAGAAAG
The DNA here is from genome assembly GCA_963513935.1 of Aphrophora alni. Classification (NCBI taxonomy): domain Eukaryota; kingdom Metazoa; phylum Arthropoda; class Insecta; order Hemiptera; family Aphrophoridae; genus Aphrophora; species Aphrophora alni. Next base: position 66,793,061 of record OY740772.1, read on the forward strand.
TAAAAGTTTTACCAAAAGTATAAACACTGATATGCAGATATACAGAAATATATTACAACTAAAATTACTGTATTTTTTCGTTCCATGATTTATAATAACAATGTTATAATGTAACCACCCAGTGAAGGAAATGATTCTTAAGCATTCGTATAATAAAACGCTTTAAACTGATAGTGTGTTTATCATACTGTATTTGTTACGAACAAAACGTTATTACGCCCATAAAAAATATGTATCATTTAACAATAAAACCTTCCATTTGTATCTTACAGAGTGCCCGAAATATCAAAAAATATATTTGTTTTGACAGATATAAAAATATAATCAACGTTTATGCTTCGTGTATTGTCGAAAAGCTGTTGATACACTTGCCACTTCCTTTGTGGATTTATTATTCGAATGTATAAACGTAATACAATATTTTAGGATATGTTGTTTACACATTCAGTAAATGTTAATATAAATTTTACAGATCTCCATATCGCATCGTAATAATTTTCTAAAAGACACACATGGAACCTTTTGCAATGATATGACTGTTTGATATGACTTAAACACCTGAAAACTTTACTTATATCGGCTCGCGCTTTAAATATCCAACATTTGTATTTAATTTTTTGTCAGGGACAAAAAATGTATTGAAATCCATAATTGAAATCAAAAAGTCAATTTTGTTGAGTTTTATTAATCTGATGTATTTAACAGTAGATTTTGATTGCAAATATTCCTAAAAAAATGTGACTCTTTTATAATTATGTGCACAATCTTAATTATTTTGGGGTGGGGTGGGTAGGAATTCACTTTAAAACGATCTATTTAAGATTAAATTTACATAGAAAAGACAGACTATGTTGATATTACTGCTAATTTGTTTCTTTATAAATTATTACTAGTGATTTTAATTTTCCTAATTATTACAAACAAGGAACAAATGTCGTTGATATCCATTACTTAAATGTGTGAAATATTATTGGTTACTGCATTTAAATATACATCATCGATGTTGTTTTTATGATGAATAAGATACTTAACCACATCGGTAGTTAATATGTAAAAAATTAATACTAATTAATTGGGCGACTTTAATAAATGCTACTCTTCCAAATGGTTTTTTGTTACAGAAAATGTAGAAATGTAAATACCTGCCCAACTTCACAATTGGTGGGAAAGTACTTTTGTTCTGTTCCTCTTGACTTAGCCATGTTAGACATTAGTTTTGTTGTAGAGAGGCTTCATTTAAAATATTTCCATTATATGTTTAACTATGAAGTGGGAAAGGCTACAAATATAACATGCAACAAAATAAAAGAAATTGTAAAAACAAAATCTAGTCTAACCGAAGCATTTTTTGAACATTTTAATTAATACACCAGAAGTAACAATTCGTAATGTTTATGGTTTGTAGCATAATCCTAAAATATTCTAAATACGATAAAAAGGAATGCATCAATAAAGACAATTGTACGAAATTTACCTTCACGCAGCGTAATGTGAAACAGATTATTGATATAATCTTGGTAGATAAATATGTTTTCCAATTTTCTTAACCTCCGAATTATTGAAACTTTAGACACTGCTATATATCAGCTCAAATACATGAAGGAAGCAGACTTGTTGTGGATCTTTGTCTTTGTTATTAAATATCCGGTATGGCAGCTTTGTGTCATCAGTTCCATTTTGTAATGTATGGGGGGGGTGGAACGTAGGCTCACGATAATACTCAATATTATCGTGACTACTTTTAAAGGCTTATATGATTTTTTTTAAAGTACTTCACGACAAACATGATTTTCTTATACGTTGCTGATGTTTTATCTCACAAAGTACTTGCTCTAGTCTTGTTGATGTGATATCTTCTTGTGAAATTTGAAAGTGTTCTTTATTTAAATACCAAGAATATAACACAAGCTTTTCCTTGTGAAATAATGAATAATATGTGTTTGAATTTATCTTTTGCAACCTTATCCAATATCACTCTACAACAAATCCGCATCCTTAGTGTTAAAGTTAATAATTGTGGTACCTAATTATACTATTAGACTTGATAATGCAAAGTTTACATAGTAACAAGCTAGACCCTTGCAATTATTAATATTATTATTATTTTTAATTATATCTTTAACATATAATATGACATGTATTTTAAACTATATAACTTATTTTACTAATGAATTGATTCAAGAGTAACTGAAATTGATTTTGAAATAATGGGTTACTGAACAGCAGCTCACCGCCAACATAACCTCTACAAATTTCAAACATTGCGGTCTCACGATACTTAAACCCAGTCTGTAAATAATCCCCTATATACTTTTCATTGAAATGAAAGCACGATCTAGATTCAGCTTGAGTTTTAATTACTGAAATATCCTTCTCAACTCTGCACGTTGTAAATAGAAAGACTGGCGATTAAATAAAGCAATTCCAAGAGTTATAGTCTAAATAACTTTTTAGAATTACACAAAGACATTTTTCAGTTAGATACAGATTATTGTATATTTCTTTAACGTATATGAATCTACAGGATAATTCGAGCAACTATTTACGTTCACAGAAGAATATAAAAAAGGAGTATGCAGATTTATTTAACGATAATTATGATATTGCTGATTCAAAAATATAAATTTAAAAAAAAGCTTGTGAAATATGGGTCGAAATGTATTATAATTTGTATTATAATTTGAGTTAGGTTTGTTACTTGATCTACGAAACACTATTTAACACACAATTTTATCACATTCAAAACTGGATATACACTAGATATAAAATATTATTTTTTATAGTTGTAAGAATCCTTTCGATTCCGTAAGGATACTTGTGGACTATAAGAACGTATATACATTATAACTGGGTGTAGTGGTTCGGATCATAGTTTATAAATATCTTGTATTCTTCTTGTCTTCAAAGTTATTGAAAATTTTCATGTTTTAATATTGTTAGACATTATTCTGCATAATAGATTGTCTTACTATCTGGCAGATAAGTTAGTTATAATATTACCTCCTTTGACATGCTACAAGGGTCGAATTTATAGTTATTCCAAGGCACGAGACTGGCATTTTCAATCAAGAGTTTTCATTTTCAGTGAAAGCTTATAGGCTCTGGAACTCGTTCACCGAAAATATTATAAACCTCAATGACTATTTACAGTCAGTTTTGGTAATGATCATATGGAAGTTTTGGGTAATATGAGGCGTCCGGGTGGTATGAGGGGTTGACTTGGATGAATGGGGCCCTGAATAGACAAATTTAGGTGTTTTGTCTATTTCAATATGTATTTAAATAATATTTTGTTCGGTTTATTTTAATTTATTTTTATTGTATTATTTTTTTTGTTATTTATCAATCGTTTTCGTTTTAACTGTTTTTATTATATATATAAAGACGTTAAATTATTTCGCAAATTCCATTTATATATATATATATATATATATATATATATTAATCGTTTTATTTTGATTTAAAATTGTTATTTATTTTTAACTTTGATGAGTTTAATTGGAAGAAAGGACCCTGTGGTTTTCACTTTCCCTCTAAAAACAGAATGACAAAAATAAATATACAGCATATTGACAAAATGTTAAATTGTTAAATGTTGATATATTGGAGAGTTTATTTCTAGTTTTATTGGTGTGTAGAAACATATTAGATTATTTTGTGACATTATCTATTCAAACGTGTTTAAGTTCGTATTTACAGTAAGACTTTAACATCGGAGAAAAAATGTTTATATTTGAGGTTAGGATTTAAAATGTCTTATATTGCATACTTAATGAATGACTATACTTGTATTAGCAGCTTGTCGTTTAGAAGCTAATAACCATTTGGTTATCATTGCCTTGTACAAAAAGAGAAATAGTGATATATAAAAGAAGAGCCTTAACCCACACTTACCCTAATAACATCTGGATAGGAATAGAACAAGAGTTGGTCAAGGGAGACCTCATAGGAATAATTGAAGAGAGATATATAACCCAAAGTTACATGAACAAATTGTAGATCCAGCTAGGGTCTCTCAGGATTGCATTAGAATAAACTTCTACATTGTAATTTAATAAATTTACCTCCACCTGTCCCTGTCTACACTTTACAATATTTATAGAAAAGGCTAGAACTAATGGGAGACCAATGGATAATTATTATATTACTCAATAACCTTACAAATAATGTACACAGAACAAATTTGCTGAAAATATCATAATTAAAGTGTGTTTATTTTTAAAAGTATTAGAACTTTCTCATGACGCTTTTCTCCATTATAATAAATAATATTAAAAAAAAACAAGATATAAAACTATCTTTCTTGAATAGAACCCTTCAATTATTGCTGTTTAGAATATTGTTGAAAATATACCGTTAATAAACGAAAGTATAAAAGTATATTTTAAATAATATTAAATTACTAACTCTGTTAAGAATTGTTCTTTATGCATTAACAAAGCATTAGTGCACATTGGTAATGGTGCTTTAATATTTTGATTAACTAATTTATAAAATATCTAAAGCTAAATATCTATAGTTCATCAAAATTTCCAGCTGCGAATTACTGGATCCCAAATCAACTATGGTAGAAGCGATGGCAGTATTGGTATGAACATCTCATAACAATTTCATGTGTGGCTTAGCCAACTCATGTATGATATATGTCGTTGAAACCACGTCAAAACAGAATTGAATTTTTTTTCAAGTTTATTGTAGTTACATATTAAAGTCTACAAATCTATTATATTTAAAAATATACTCTATCTTTATTTACAATATAAACACAAAGTTAATTCAAATAGCTTTATCATATTTATTGAAACGTGTTAATTCGCATGAAGAGAATATTCTCTCTCGTGCATGATGAAACAGGTGATGTAGTGAATTTCTAAACTAACTGACCGACCAGCATTCATTAACCACTCTACACATTAAAACACACTAAAATGCCAAAAACACAAATGCGTGGTCATGACCAAATGATCCTGATATTTTCGAATTAGGTATAGGCCTAATTTTATTTTACAAAAATGTAACATAATTCACAATAATTGTGTAAAGCTGTGATTGATTTCTAGATTTAATTAAATTATGACTGAAAAAGACTCCCTAAATACTTTTAATGGAACTCCAGCTTGATGTCCTTTCTCACACTTCATCAAACACTTTGATTATTTTCCGTTTGTAATATGAATCGCTCAAGTGTCTTCCACACATTTACCGTAGTAATGATGGCACAATAGGATCATACGGTCCTATAAAAAGAAATATAATGATTCGATAAACGATGAAATCGCTGATTTCCATGTCTTACAAATCAAAAACTATTTTTTATTATGAACAAAAAAGTTTAATTTTACATTAGTCTCTGTTTTTCGTAAAATTAAAACAATTATTATAAAATAACACATACAAGATTTTGCTTAATAAAAAATTTAGATTTTTCTGCAATAGCAATTAGAATAATTTGTACAACTACGCACATCTTTGTTCTCATAACAGGCGACACAAAAATTATTATATGATAAGCAGCTTTATAAAGGAATGGAGTTATAGATTACAATAAATAGTATTCGAAACATTTTCTTTTACATTACAGTTTGTAATATGATTTTATATAATAACGAAACTATAGATGCGTATGTGAATAAAGAAATACTGTGCCGGTATAAAGTTATTTCAACATTATACTAGTTTATCATAAATCAGTTTTGAAATTTAAGTTGAGCGGATGTTAAATTTAATGTTTCGTCTTTAATTGAGTTAGTTTTGTCATAATACTCCAGCTCAGTTTCATGGGTCTTTTAACTGACTTCTGTAACAGCCATGATTCTTGTTTTATATGATTATATTATGCCGTTCTGGAAATTCTGATCTGAGACTTTCAATACGAAGTTATGACTAGTATCGAAAGTTGAACATACAGGCATATTGTTTATAAGTATCATAACAAACAACACGCTGTCATTGATTTAATTTAATTTTAAATAAATCTATTTGTTTTATAAAATTATTAGCTTGTTTAATAACCAGATATTTAAATTTCTTTGCCAAAACATATTGTTTGTTTTTAAATAGCAAGTATTATAACTTGATGTTGTGAAGTCTTAGAATCAAAGTTAGAAAATTGACTTGAATAAGTAAATAAATTTAATTAATTAATTAATTGACGTGAATAAGAAAATTGAATAAGTAAAATTAATCTTTTGTGATATAGATTCACCTAAGTTTTATGATTGGTTTGAGGTGGTCTCTGATGGTGTTTTTGTATTTTCTTCAACATTGTATAAAAGTTAAAGTTAGAAATAAGGAAGAGGGGGTAAAAAGTGCGTGTCCACTATAATGCACAGGTTGTCGGATTAATACAAAACAATTATTTATTCAAGTATAAGCGGGATAATGATATAATTGGGTTCAAAATCGCTGTTCAAAAACCGGTTTAAATTTGTTCAGGCTTAGGAACTTCAAAAGAGTGTTAAAATAAAGATAAAATATTTTAGTGAAATCTATCAATAGCTGATTCAGACACAATACAACGATCAAAAGTAATATATAATTACAACACTTATTCCGCCATTTTTTCCCATAATTAATTTCATTGTAAATTACAAGTATAATCATTTGTATTACTTGTCCAAAATAGTATTTATTAAATATTTTACTAAAATACAAATACTGAAATAGTGTTCATGTTATGTTTTTATACTTTTGAATTCAGAATTCCAAAAGCTTGATTTATTGTGGCTTTTTCTTAGAAACCTTGAAGCAGAAAGTGATATAAAGGAGGAAATTACGTCACTCCTAATAGAACTTTAATTTTATCAATTATTATGAAATAAATTTTTAAAACTGAACTTTATTTTACTCCTGAAGTCAAACTGGCACCTCAAGTAATCTCACTCAGATCTCAAGCTGCACAACTTGTTTGTCTGAATCTTAAACTTAACCACATCCGCTTTTACTGGTGGAATATGAACTGCATAAACTCGTAAATTTACTGGAGTTGTAACCACACCGACCCTTCTTCACCCCTCGATGATTTAAACTCTACCATTTGACAAATGTGTTAAATATGAATTTGAAGCAAGAATATTCATATTACCAATTCATAGAATATTTCTTTGGGTTACCAATGATTCAACAATTCATGAACATATTTCTATATTTATATATATTTTAAAATTAATATTTAAAAGTTAGAGTTATCATTTTATTAAATACAAATTATTCGATAAGGTTTCAAGTGACAAGTAAAAAAGAAAAAAAAAACAAGTTTACGACAAATAATAAAGGAATAGAACTGTAAACATTCTTATTAATTAATTGTCTATGGGTGATTAATGTTGTTAAATCTTCTATAAAGAAAACTTATTGTACGGATGTAAAATTATTTCTAGGTTTTTTGTATCAATACAACTTCTTAATTAAACTTTAAACCGAAAGAATGAAAAAAAAAATCAAGTATAATAAAATAAAAAATAGAGTATTTTAAATAAATGCAAATATTTAACAACTACCATTTTAAAATTATAAACTAAGTTGATTTTTAAAAGTAATTAACCCATGTCATTTATTAGTTATTGAAAAATAGGAGCATGGTTATATAATAAGTTAAAGGACAGCATACTTACAGCAGATTGTTAGATTATCAAGATACAGTTTTAGTATTTCAAAAGTGTATTATGTATTAGACATTTCAATAATGTCTTATTTTATGTACCAAGTTTCCATTCCATTGTCAAATTAACTATAATCCTAATATTCAGTGTTTTTATTTCAGTGGAAAGCTCTTGACACGTAATCCTGGTTTATTTAAGTAGAACTCTCGAAAGCTAATATACTTAGCTTATAATTAAATTAAATTTACATCTAAATTCTATTCCAATTGTAATTATAAGACATAACAGTAAATTATACTGATAATGTTAACGCTTTGTCTTGAATAATTTCACACATACTTGTTATCATACTTAATTGGTTATATTGTAAAAAAAATATATGTTACATTGTTATGAATTGTTATTCTGCCTGTTAATATACAAATAATATTGTATTATTTCCTTGAACATTGTTACATAATTGGTTTATTATTCTGTTTTAATAGTTCTACATCCATTCAATCATCCTTACGCTTTAGTATTGTATCCACACTTTGTTATATTTTCACAAAATAGGAGAGCCTTACGTGATAACACAAATTCAATTTACTTAAAATTAAGGGAGACTGACGTCTCCACTAAAAATACGATGTTAACTTTTGCTTATAAAAATATAATGTTTTACAACGAAGTTTTTGCATCATGTATTGAAGAATTTTAAGGTTATGGTTAACATACTAGGAAACTACTGCAGAAGCGCTTGATTGCGGTTATATTACACCAGAATAAATCTTTGGTAATACACCTCCACACAGAAAACGTTATTCAACTCTTCCTACAATATTATCATGTTGTTTGCAGCAAAACTCTACAACATTGTGTCCATGAAAAGTCTGTTGTAGCATTTTATGTTGCATCAAGTCAGTTTTATGTATTATTGTTGCAAAACAGTTTCACTAAAATCGTTGTGTTGTGTTTGGATTTTACATGAGCTAAATTATTGCATTTTGCATCCTTCAACAATCAAACAGGAGATGGTTTTACAACCAGTTTTTTCAAGTTTTACTGTATATTGTTTGATATGCAGTATCATGTATTTTTCCCTTGCTTAGTTTTAAATTATTGTACACAAATGTTTGGTAAAAGGTAAACATAAATTATTATTTTTTTTACATTTTAATAATATATTTGGTATCTTTTACATTGATATATTTTTATGGTTTCTTGCAAAAGAGTTATTACACTTTAAGTTAAAATTAGAATACAGTTTATTGAATTTTAAAACAAGTCAAGTTCCAATGTTTTAGAGCACCGGCACTACTTGTTACAAATATCTACATATTTAGGCACTTTCAAACTATACTGAACTGACTGAAAAATGGGTTTATAAAAAGTTGTTTAATCTCGATTGGAAAATTTGGAAAAAAAAATCTTCGAGTTTCCAATTAGACTGTAATTTGCGATACACTATAAGTACCATACAAAATATAAGTGATTCTTAAGCAGCAAATCGCAGATATGAATATTGAGACTGATCTGTGCTTTTAGTCTGACGCTAGACTTCTATTTCTATAGAAATATGACATAATTAATAAATATTTACGGATGGGATAGTCAGATGACTAGTCTTTAAATAGAGTATTGTATTAGGTTCTATATCATTTTTTAATAACTTATATTTAATTTTAAATTTGGCTTTTTCTTCGGCTCAATTAGACCAGAATATAAGCCCTACTGTAATGTAATATATAAATACCTTTAATAGACACGTTTGAAGATGCCTTTGGATCTCTCCAATTAACGAAAGAGATCACAATAATTACACTTAAGGCCAACTAACAACACGCTTGTTTATTACCCCGCACCCCAGATATTTAATTAATTTTTTCAATGAAATATTACTATCTTTTGCACTCCTTTCTGTATGTTCATGTTCTAAAATCCAAAACAAGAAACTTTTTAATATCCTTTTAATGGAAGCCATTTTACCATACTGATAAAACATTCTGTGAAGGATTTGTTTAAAATTGTTTCCTGTCTTAATGTTTTAACAGTTACGTATTTGAGGTAATTATTAAGTTTATTAAATGACAAATACTGAACCAGAGAGAAGCCTTACTATATTAGGAAGTGGCTCTTACTATTTTCCAACTGTAATTATTAGAGTTATAATAAATATATTGTTAGAAGTTTAAAAAAGATATATACAGTTTTATAATCAACTGGTGGATTAATTTTTTTTCCTCTCTGTTTTAATGACTTTTAGTAAATAGTAATAAACAACATTTTCGTTATAAATAAATATATTGAACATACTTAATTATATACTTTTAAGAAAGATTTCCCTTACCAAATTAAATGTAAAACTTTAATTAAGTATTAAATTATACAAACAGGTCAATTAATCTAGGAATTATTGAAATTAATATATATAATAAAGTGTTACAACTATTATATTTGAATACAAGGTTCGTCGATTCCTATTCTTGTTACGTTATATTACTAGTTAACGCGTTTCGGAGTACCTCCATAATCAAAAAATGCTTTGTCTGGTCACAAAGATAGGAATAACAGAAAATTGTACTCAAAATAATTATGCAGGTTAGCAGAAATTTACAATATTCTAATAATGTTACATACCTAAATTTTATTGTATTTTTAATCAATATCTTAATGACGAAAATATACATTATTTTACGTCATATCGTTTTGTAAGACATGTTTTGGCATTACTAGAACAAGTGTTTTTATGACTAGCTATTTATTCTGACAATTTTATTAATTAAAATTCACATTAAAGGAAAGGAAGAAAAATAATCTCTTTCTATTCTTAAATCTAGAATAAATTTGTGACACAAAATAACCATAAATTTTGACCTTAGTTTCAGGGATTTAACTTTTATTTTAGATCAGAAAGCGAAAAGAATTCAAACAGGAGCATTGCAGAACAAAATTAGAAACGTTATCCAAAGATGTGAAATCCGGAATTAACCTTTGATTTAGTCCTTATTTTAATTTTAAATAACTCGATCAACGTACTTTTTAATAAATGTTTCTTTTACTTTGTTCGTCTAAATATCCATGCTGGAGCTTCGCTAAAACTGATATTGAAACTACTAAATATACACTGTTTTAGTGAATTAAAAAAAACAAAACCTTAACTCTCATTGAAAGACTATTTTAACTTTCTATGATAAAGAAAACCTCTTTGTATTTTTAATTAGAGAACTGTAATTTTATTTTCTTGAATAATAGAGGTTTGTATAAGAGTTTAAAAAAAAAAAAAAAAAAGTATTGTTAATTTAAACCGTAGTTGGATCCATTATCCTTCCTACTAGAGATTCACAGAGCTATTAGTTACAGTGGGATCAAAAAGAATTCAAGTTTTGTCGGTTTGTTTAAGTAATATGTTATATTTGTTTTATCGTATATATTTTTATTAACCTCGTCATTCTTTTGTCATAAGTTTTGATAGAGTTTTAAATAATTCAGTTTGTTTACTTAATTCATTAAAGCAGGAATGTTTGTTATGCATATTTTTACTGAATTCGTCACTCTTTTTATTATGAAACACTGCACCCTACATTTTTGGGAAATGGCTATCAATACGCATACAGTATATATATTCTCTTAATTATTTACAAGATGTCCCATTTTTACTGTTCCGTGAGTATATATTTTAACATCGTATATAACAAAGTCTTGTTCATATGATTATAGTGTTATCAATTCTGATGATACCTAAAAATGACCGAAACATTCAACTTCAGTAAACATTGTGCAGCTAAGAACATATGCCAATATCATATAAATTTGTTACAAATTTACTGAACAAGTTAAAACCCTCTATGTGTGTAGGATAGGACAGTTGTTTAACACATTATTACGTCACTGAAGCAATAAATTGTACTTTATCAAAAAATCATGAATGTGTGTAATATCTTATATTTGATTTATCAAATATGCATTACTTTAATAAACTTGATATAAACTCGTGTCATTAAGTAGAACATATTGGCAAGTTAATTCATTACTGTAATCTAAGTTAAATTGTTACTTAACACATAGTGTTGTCAATATAATGGGTTTCTCAAGTAAAGAGTTTGTCACAAGAAGGGTTCGAGGACTTAGCTTTGCATGACTAATATTGTTATTAACATTTCGTCACTCATAACATGAAAATGTTCAAGAGTTGCACAATGCAACACTTTGACATTGTTCCTTCATTAATTTAATGTTATTTTATAAATATGAGAGAGAGAGAGAGAGAGAGAGAGAGAGAGAGAGAGAGAGAAGAGAGAGAGAGAGAGAGAGAGAGAGAGAGAGAGAGAGAGAGAGAGAGAGAGAGAGAGAGAGAGAGAGAGAGAGAGAGAGAGAGAGAGAGAGAGAGAGAGAGAGAGAGAACTCTGAACTTATTATTTAAAGATTTAACTGGAAGTAAACTTATAAGTACAAATTAATAGAATTTGTTTGGCAAATTCTATTTCACCTGTTTACCACTTGGATAAGTTACAACTACTGCGCCATCATTTACACAATATTTCACGACGGAATTAGATTTGTATCCAGTTTCATTATGGTATTAAAGTATAAAAAATGATATATTGTTTATAATGTAAAATAAATATACTTTCATCAGATTTAAATTATCCTTTATGGTTAAAAAATTAACACCCAACGTTTTGATCAAAGTTTGCATCAGCTTCCATTCAAAAGTGTTAAGTATTGATCATGATAAATGTAAAATATCTTTAACATAAAATAGGGTTATGCTACAAAATAAAACTTTAATTGGTATACTATGAAACCAAGCTAGGCAGCAGTAAAACGTGACCATAATAAATACTCGATAACTGGTTTTGAAATATACTCTTGAAACTTTGTGTATTGTATTGTTTGTACAAACTGGATGGCAAATGTCCGATTAAGTTATATAAATAAGTTATGTTTAGAACATTACAATTAAGATTCAATAATATTTTGTAAGTAATAGTGGTGCGTATCTTCAACACAAGCTTGAAGTGTGCTCTTATATTTATTACAATGTTGTACTGAATTCCAGCTAAAAGTGATGGAATGGAGACAATTTAGTGTACCTTACATACAAAAAGAGTGTGGGTTTGGTAATGCATGTGATATATATATATATATATATATATATATATATATATATATATATATATACCAGTAATATAATATATATGTATGATATATATATATATATATATATATATATATATATATATAAGTTCCAGTTAAAATTTCGTAATTATAATCATAGTATTTGAATGACTAAATATAGTACTCAAATTAATACATGTGGGTTGAGCTATGTATCATGCTGAAAATACTGTTCTTATCCTTCTAAATATATTCTCCAGTGAATGTATTGTTTCCAAAATAAAACAAAATAAAGGGTTTGGTTGTTATGTCTACTGACCTTGTTGTCTGAAGAACTGTAATGTTACCAATAAGAACATAAAAAAGAAAATTTAAAAAAAATAAAAAAAAGTTAATGGAATTTATTTTCACATATATGGTTAACGAGACTGTAACTATAATACTTCTTGATGAATCTGAATAATACAATATAGACCGACTACATTCACAATGTTTTTAACTTAATAACACTTCTAAATTTATTTCTTATCATCATTCAAATGCGTTTAAAACAACACCATTACCTTTATTCTTGACATTAGCTTTAATATTTCCACCCTAGTCAAGTATACGTTTATCAGAAATTTAGATTTATATAAATTATCGTATACTTTATAAAGAAATTAGTGTAACAAGTAACTTGTAATCAAGAAGTAAAACCTAACCCCCCCCCCCCGTGAATTTTGTATAGCTTTACCTTCTTTTTAAAGTGAACCGAGATCTGTCTCGTGTGTTAAATGACACTTATACGGATTTTCATTTGGAGATGTATTTAATTTAAATTTAATTTTTATTTATTCAAAGTGTTCTATCATCCAAGAAGTAAACTTTGAAGTCAACACCAGTCCTATCAATCAAGAAGTATCGAACTAACTTCTAAAGAACAAAACTCCTTAAACTAAAAAATACGTTACATTTAAAAATAACAATGTAACACTTGATTTTCTACACCTGAAGTTTTGATTTTCTCAGTGGTCACTTAATTATTTTAAAGTGAGGGTACATGAACAAATTCATTAACTACTGATTGTCATTATATTACATCAGTTTATGTTATCAATGTGAAAATTATATATATTTACTGGCAAATTAAATTCAAAATTGTTAAATTATTAATTAAAATCGATTATAATAATGAATATATTGAAAACTGAACCGATTTATGGAATAAAATCATTCTATGTTTTAGGTTAGGTTTCTATACTTTCTAAGTTTTTTACATAAAATATGATTATGTCACAAAGACTCATTAAACTATAGACTCAAAGACTCACAAAGACTTATATAATAAAATATAAGAGCAGATTTTATATAGTTTTATCATCACTAATGTAGAAACTGCTTGATTTTAAATTCCAGGCTAATATTGTGCAATAAATACAATTCTCTTCCACTGCAGTGACTTTAAACTATAATAAACAGTTAGAGTGACAGTGGCTCGGTGTAAAAAAGTTTTCCTCTCACGGTTCAAGGATCTGTAAATACTGACGGGAGATCGTATGTTAAATTAAAACTGAAAATGTGTAGGAGGAACTAACAATTTGTAGGTTACCATTAATTGTATTGAATTAAAACTAATTAAAATAAACTATTCATTCATGTTTTTTTAATGTTTAGAATACATTTTTTTTTTTCTTTATAAAATCCCAATTTACCATGCAGAAAAAACTAAACAAGACCTTTGTAGATTATTTATCAAAATGCTGTAATATTGTCGTTTTTCCACCAGAGACTAACATATAGGCCTACTTAAAGATTAATTTAATCTAATGATATAAATTATTATATTTAAAACATATTAATAATATAGCGTAAATAAATTTCATAGTCATGAGTCTAATAATAGAGTTACATGAATTAAATTAAAGGTCTCATCAAACACAACGACATAGAAAATAAAGTCGTTAAATTCAATAATTTTCCATTGCTCTGGATTGAAGATTTAATTATCTGATTAGGATAGATTATCTTTCAAATTATATTTTAAGTATTTAATATCAGTTAGGAATAAGAATATTCCTAATAAATTGTAACGACTATAAGGGAACAAAGAATTAATTAATGTTAACAATCTGAGTCACCAAATATGTTATTTTATTTGAAACCGTTTAAAATGAATATAGGATAAAACCTAGTATTCATAACAGCATGATAACATCAGCTATTAACGATAGAGACTTAAATCCAAGAAATTACAATAATTTATTAAAACTATACAATATAATTTGTATTTTGTTTTTAAATTTTAATAACCAACAGTATATTATGTCCTAGTTATAGCTGCAAATAACTTCAAGTTACTTCATCTAACAGGTAAGTTATTATAGCTCCGAACAAAATATCAAAAATTCAGGGGAAAATATCTCATTTATTATTATAATAATTGATTAGTGAAGAAACATTGGCTTGATTTTTAAATTATTATTTAAGATTGGCATTTTGAAATAAATTTGAGGGTGGAGGGGGAGAAATGTGTTTTCAACCTGCAGCTCTTAAAAATATATTTTAATTGTTATGATCTTGTAATCTATAAAATAAGAATTAAAATCACATACAATATACTAATTAGTATATCAAGAGGTAAACATTTATTTGTAATTATATATATATATATATATATATATATATATATATATATGGTTTTACAATAATAATAATAATAAAAAAACACTTATTAATTTATCATTCCAATATTCTATTTCAATATTATCACATAACTTTATTAATTGAACTTGTTTACCGCAATTTCATCATCGGAAGAAATATATTTTGAGTTATTTATGGCATCGTTGTACTGGTTTTGTATATTTGGCGTGAGGAAGCAATTGGTGAAAAATTAAACTAATTTAACTATTGACTTTCATTTAATATCAAATACAATGTCTAAGCCTAATAAAAAGTTTCCCTTTGCAGGTGTTATAATGTTTTTCTCGTTATGGCAACGTTTCAACAGAATAACTTACATCATCCTAAGCCTTTCTAACATTCCATACAAGTCAAACATGAGAACTGAATATAGTATAAGATAGCTGCTACATTTATTCAAGAGTTATTTTAAGGAAATGAACGACAAATTACTTTTGTTAATAAGGGAAATTTAATCATGTTGTTTTCACTATACAAGTCAAATGAGAGAACTGAGTATAGTATAGGATAACTGCTACATTTATTCAAGAGTCATTATAAGGAAATGAACAACAAATTACTTTCGTTAATAAGGGAAATTTAATTATGTTGTTTTCACTATACAAGCCAAATGAGAGAACTGAGTATATTATAGACTAGCTGCTACAATTATTTAGGAGTCATTATAGGGAAATGAAAAACAAATTACTTTTGTATATTAACAAGGGAAATTGAATTATGTTGTTTTCACTATACAAGCCAAATGAGAAAACAGAGTATAGTATAGGATGGCTGCTACAATTATTCAAGAGTCATTATAAGGAAATGAACAACAAATTACTTTTGTAAATAAGGGAAATTTAATTATGTTGTTTTCACTATACAAGCCAAATGAGAGAACAGAGTATAGTTAGGATGGCTGCTACATTTATTCAAGAGTCAATATAAGGAAATGAACAACAAATTACTTTTGTTAATAAGGTAAATTTAATTATATTGTTTTCACTATACAAGCCAAATGAGAGAAATGAGTATAGTATAGGATGGCTGCTACAATTATTTAGGAGTCATTAGAGGGAAATGAAAAACAAATTACTTTTGTATATTAACAAGGGAAATTTACTTATGTTGTTTTCACTATACAAAAAAATGAGAGAACTGAGTATAGTATAGGATGGTTGCTAGAATTATTTAGGAGTCATTATAGGGAAATGAAAAAAAAATTACTTTTGTATATTAACAAGGGAAATATAATTATGTTGTTTTCACTGTACAAGCCAAATGAGAGAACAGAGTATAGTATAGGATGGCTGCTACAATTATTCAAGAGTCATTATAAGGAAATGAACAACAAATTAATATTGTTAATAAGGGAAATTTAATTATGTTGTTTTCACTATACAAGCCAAATGAGAGAAATGAGTATAGTATAGGATGGCTGCTACAATTATTTAGGAGTCATTATAGGGAAATGAAAAACTAATTACTTTTCTATATAAATATCGGAAATATAATTATGTTGTTTTCACTATACAATCCAAATGAGAGAACTGAGTATAGTATAGGAAGGCTGGTACATTTATTTAAGAGCCATTATAATAATATGAACAACAAATTACTTTTGTATATAAATATCGGAGATTTAATTATGTGGTTTTCTCTATACAAGCAAAAAAAGAACTGAGTATAGTATAGGATGGCCGCTACATTTATTTATAAGTCATTATGAGGAAATGAAAAACCAATTACTTTTCTATATAAATATCGGAAATTTAATTATGTTGTTTTCGATGTATCCACCCTCTCTACTCTGTAAGTAATAATTAAATTCTACGTCTCTAATCGGTAAATAATTTCCAGTAAGGGCTAAAAGCAATTCCGTCGTTAGGAAGGGTGAGAAATAGGTAGGCATAAACAAAGGTTGTTTACATATTCACGAGGAAATGAAACCTAAGTAATGAAGCAATTTCAGTCAAACTTTATATTAACTGATTTCGGCGATATTTAAATATATTAATCAGTTTATAGATAAAAACTGGCAATACAAACTAACAACTGATGTAATACATACAAAGAAATTAATATATTTCAATTCTTCAAAGTTTAGATTTACCCACAAATGGTAAAATGCAATAACATAGTATACATGTGAAACAATTTTTTTTTTAATTTGATAAATTTTAAAACTGATTTTAGACTAAACATACTCAGAATGGTGAATAATTTTATCACATTTCTGAAACACAACCTGAATATTTATGACATTTTTCTTTAACCACTTGAAAAATATAGTGGTTATCCTAGTGTCTACAACAATTATGTCATGACATGACGTCCAACGGCAAGTTTTCTCATGAGGTAAATTTAGTCCAAAACGAAAATCCAAATTCTCCGTTTTACAACACAAAGTATGCTGTGTTCATTGTTTAAATATTCCTTGGCAAATAATACTATCATAAAATGTTAAACGAAGTGGGTTCAATAGAGTTTAGAGAAAAGTTTTGTGATTTTGTGAAACCAGTGTAATTGTATAGATATAAAAATATTACATTATTATTTCCAACAAACAAGGAAAGTATTTAAATTCCTTGTTATATTTCATTTCACGACATTAAATGAATCACATACTGGTTGTTACTCTCTTCACTGATTTTGAAAAAAAAAATGAATCTACATAATACTAGTAATTATTGATAAAATAAAAATCGTGTTCACCTAATAATGTGCGTGTATAGAGTTTCCTTTGTTTTTATAAATAATTTAGCACTTGAATAATAAACAGATATGTTTTGGAAATTATCATATTATCGTTAGTTTTATTATTTATGCGTCCATTGGATGGATTTGATTATGTTATGACATCATATTGAAAGCAATTATAAAATATTTAATTTCTAGGCTTAGGATGGTTACAGTATATAAAAGATATTGGAGATGAAATGAAATATATAAAAAGATAACAATTATTATTAAAATATCAACAGTTCTTGCAAAAGTAAAGCTTCCTCGACATATCTACAAATAGTAATTTCATCATTTTTTGGGCAATAATTATTAATATCTTAATGTTTATCTCTAAAACACATTTTTCAAACTTGTATTTTTAACAAAACATTACAAGTGAACGTAAAATTTTAGTTTCTTCTTGGTACAATCACAAATTCTACAAAACTGTTAAGAAACACTCTTGCCAATCATTGAGGTTGCAAACATTAACAAAGTTGGAAGATATATGTACTTAATACAAGCATAAATTTCGTACGTATTGACAAATCGTATAAACTGTAGCGAAAACTGAATACTGATAATATTAAAAATATCACATGCAACGCACTTATGAATGTTGTGGGTTTTAAATTAAAATTCAATTATTTTTCAAAAGGTTTATTAAATTCATTACTTTTAATACAATCAGGTATTGTATAATGTAATGAAAGCGCTGACTTCAGTTGTCTCCTTCTAACATAATCTCATGGAATTGACAAAGCTATACTGATGAAACCATTATAACTTTCTACAATAATCATAATTGTATTCCAATATATACTGTACAATATGTTTAATATAATTAATAAATACAACTTATGAATTACATCGGTGCATTGTATTCCTTTATCTTTATTAGTAAGCATATAAGTTCATATTATAAATTGCATCTAATACAAATAATACAAATTTTATCTTAGTGTAGTACTTTTAATTAGGTTTTAATTAATTACTAGTTTTAATTAATGAGTAGTTCGAATTTGATTTTCGACTTATTATATCTACGGTAAACCAACTTAGAAATAAATATTATTTTTTATATATTTTAAATATATTTTTTTTAATTTTATTTTTTTTTTTTTAACTGGAGAGGATAAATAATATTGCTCTTCGTAAATGTTGCCCCCTTTGATATATATAATTAATCTGTGTTAAAAATCTGAATGTATGACCCTGTTACATTATAATTCAAAAAAAAAACTTCGTTAAAAATCATGTACATAATCTACTACCAACGTGTTTGAATCGTAGAAACTTATAAAGTTCATGTCCTCATTTAATTTAGATACAGAACAACAAGAAGCATTATAGTGTTAAAAAATGATATCAATGAAATTATTGGGAAACCATTATAAAGTTATGAGATTTAAATTATGGCCAAGAAAAATATAAACGATACATACAATTTTTTACTTGAATATATAACGAATAAAACCAATTTAGTTTCACTAGTAGTGTGATAGATTTATAATGAATACCTTCAAAATTAAGATATGTATTAAAATCCCTCAGTTAAATTTTACGTGAATGATTCATCTCAATGCATATGTTCATCATATTATTATTTTATCTCCATATTCTTTGAAATTATTATTTTTTTTCATTTTGGAATAACGCTTATTAATCCATCTATATTTAAGAATCAATCTTCCCATAAACAGTATTTTGATTATCAGATTTTATTTTTATAATGAATGGCATTTTCTAATTTACTTACTGTATGTACGAAGTAACAAGTGAGGTTGTTAGAGAGTTTCTATTCATATATAATTACCAATCTAATGGTAATATTATTTCTATCTATATATAATTACCACACCTATGTTATACAATGTATACGATTCTCTTGCATA
Source organism: Aphrophora alni (assembly GCA_963513935.1). Lineage (NCBI taxonomy): Eukaryota > Metazoa > Arthropoda > Insecta > Hemiptera > Aphrophoridae > Aphrophora > Aphrophora alni. The sequence continues at coordinate 66,813,045 of OY740772.1, forward strand.
ACAGAGACTTCAAACAATATGTCATACCAACATTCTCTCGCCAACAGGAATTATAAGACCTTGAAAATGCTTTTGACTGCAAACTACAAATATAATTCTAAAACTTTAATATTTGTATGTTTAAATACAATTATTTCTTTATAGTCAGATAAATAAAAAATAAATATAATGCAAGTTATAAACCTAATATATAATTTACAAATTCGTAAATAAATCAGTACTTTCCTTTTACTAATAAAATATTATTGATTGGAAAGTTAAAGAAATATTATTTTCATAATATACAATCCAATCGATTTACTTCATTGAATAATAATTATTGTTGCAATGTCATCAAAATCATTATACATAAAAAGGCTATTTAAATACCAATATTTAAATAAATTCTAAATTTACAAATTATCCATTGACCCTATTTTATATTTGTCTTTAATATCTCTTATTTTTCATGCGATTCATAACCTCCATCAAAATATTTAAAATTAACAATATACCGGTTTAGATACAATCATCTCATTCTATTCATTCACTAAAATATATATATATATAAGTGATATTATTGTGGATATAATATATTTGCATGAAAAATTTGTTGAATTCAACCAAAAGACATTTTCACTAGTACACACTACTTAATCTTGATTGTGAGTACAAATGGCTTTCTATTGAAATAATTAATAATAATAATAAAATAAAAAATGTAAGTTTAACATAACGTCTATAAGTTTTTAAGAACATATACAATTTATAAAATTAGATTTTTAAACAAATTACTAAAGTGATGTTGCACACAGTTTATAAATGTTTAATAACGAAATTATATTGTTCAGTGATAAGTAATTCAGTCGTACATTTTACAAAGTATACGGATAATCCTTTATTATTCAATTGTTAATTAAACAATCAAATAAACCTAGTTTAAACTTTTCAACTCTAATAAAATTTAGTTATTAAAGTTAGCAACTACAAATTTGATATTGAATAAAACCCTAAATTTAATTATAAATTAACCAAGTCCGAGTTCAGAAGATAAGTTAAAACAAAGATAGGATTAGGTTAAGATAGTCAATCTTAACAAGTATCCAATAAAGGAGTTTATAATAATATTATCTTGAGTTTCAACGTAAGTGAGAAATTTATTTAACACCAAAGTATTTCAGAAACTTAAACTCTTTGAGTAAAAGTTTTAGAATTAAATAATATAATTTTCAATAATTCTATATAGTATGGCCAAGAAAATACACGTTATTTCGATATTTTCAGAAAAAAATCTCAAGAATTAAATTTACAATTTCTTGTAGAAGGTTCATATATATATGAAGGCGTGTATGTGTGTGTGGGGTGTGTGGGGTGTGTGTGTGTGTGTGTGTGTGTGTGTGTGTGTGTGTGTGTTGTTTATGCATTTGCTGGTGTTTAAGCACTGCTCACTTAAATCATCGTACGTCATTTATGAATACATAATAAGGAGGACAGTAATCATTAAAAATATTAAATGGACATAACCTGTTTCTGGAAATTTCTTCAATCGGCCAGTTTGGTGAGACTTCTATGCCATTAATTATACTAGAAATAAAAACTAAAAAAAAAAAAAATAATAAATAAATAAATAAATAAAAAAAAAACAAATATTGGTGTGGACTATGTTTACATAATTATATAGTAAAAGTTTTTATAAATTTTTAATATTATCCATGTCACGCATAAAGATTATGATAGAGGTTACATAGGGCCTACATAGAACAACTTGGTATGATCAATGACTTAATATTCGATTAAATTAGTATAAATACAACGCTTTTATTTTTTTAGTATAACCACAAATTTAATGAAAGATTCCGACCATGTTTTCGCTATGTATAGCATTGTTAAGGTAATTTATAATAACTTTGGTAAGATACCTTGACAATGCTGTAACTAGCGAAACCATGGTCGACTGGTTTCATTAAATTTGTGGTTATACTAAATAAAGTAAATGTTTTATTTATTAAAATACAATAACACCAATTACCTACGGTCCTTAGCATGAATAGATTAAAAAGTGGCTGAAAACCGTCATTTTGTCTGTTTGACTTTGCATTTATAATATTGTTGTGTTTATTTTCATCTTATAAATTCGAAATTTTAAGTTTTCTAATTTTCGTATAATTTTTAAATATAAAAAACTAATAAAGTCTTTTTTTCTATTGTGAAATTTAAATTGGATGCATTTTCTTTATTGAGTTAATTATTATGTCTCCTTTTTATCATTTATGATCTTTTGTTATAAGAAGGGGGTTTTTTATTTTAATAAAATACCCTAAAGGAGAAAAAGGAGACATAATATTAAACGAAATAATTAAAATACATACAAGTTTAAAGTTTATAATAGAAAAGAAGAAAACAGCCTAATTAGTTTTGATATTGGAAAATTAAATGAAAATTAGAAATATTCGAATTTGGAATTTAAAGATAGAAACCATACAAAGACAATATTATAAACGCAAAGTCTTTACTATTAAGGCTTGTTAATCCCAAGCGACACTAACCGACTCTACATATGTTGTTGTATTGGGATAAATACTCTATTATCTCTCTATTTTAACTCTCCTATCTGGTCTTTCTGGACCAACTCTTGTTTTTTCCGACGCTGATGCTATTATTATATTCGAAGGCAAGGAGGTTAACATTATATTTATTTCTTTTCCCATTTTTATAATGCTATTATAACAGCAAGACTTTTCGCCTTTTAAACAACAAGACAAGAAATTTATTGTCATGTCTTGAAACTTGTTAGATTGTTATTTAATTGAGACGATATGTTGCATTTACTTTAATTTATAGCCGAGATTGCATTGGAAGGAAGATTAAGTTTGTTCTACCAATGGAGCATGTGATTTAATCTTCTTGCTTTTATGATTTTACTTCACAATGGAGAATTAGTGTTTGATATTTATGAATAGGATTTTTTTTCTTTTTAGAGGAACGAAAAATATTTTAAATAGAAATATCATGGGACGTCGTATACTTCCTTATAGATTAACTCGTATTTGATCGATTTAATAATACTAAAGAGATTTAATAATACTAGATGGAGGGATCAATAAAATGAATGGTGACACAAATAACATTGTGTGCAATTATCAAACGTTTTGATAAGTTACTTATAACTTTTTTGTATAGATTATGGACAATAAATATTATTGGTAAATATGTAATATTTGAGTTTTTATTTCGTAAATATTTGCATATAAATTTGACATGTAAAATACAATCGTAGAATATTTATTTTTATAAATTGCATTGCAAATCCACATGGAAACATTTTATGAGACATACTATTTGTTATGTTTTAATTATATCTGAAGACATATTTTTCATATATCTCTCAGAAAGTCTTCTCTATAATATATTATTATAACCAGTTTTCCTTTTAGGCGTGATAATATTTTGATTATAACAAATACTATAAATTATCCTGTATAAACATTGATGCTACGAAAACCTATCAATATTCATTAAGTGGATTATAATATCATCTTTGGTGCATACATTATGGGAAAAGAAATTAATGTAATAAAATTCAATTTAAAATAGTTCACCATATTTGTAAATAAATATTTATATATTTTGTTTACATAACTCCTAGTTTTTATCATGTGACGTAAAGTTTAAATAAAAGGTGAAAATCCTTTAGATATTGGTCAATAGTTACATCGTAATTATATCTGAAATGTTAGTTTTATGGTGTTTATTTCTGATCATTTTGTACAGTCATGTAACACGTAAATGAGTATCATATTACTTAAATTCCAAATTTTGTATATAATTAGATTTGTATGCTCGTATTTAAAAAAAAATTACACATAGGCTTAAAGTTGACTCGTGTATAAATATATATATATATATATATATATATATATATATATATATATATATATATATATATATATATATATATAACAAATATTTCAACTTACGTCATCCCAAACAAGGATTGTTCTCTCCTACCGGTTTCGCTGCATCAACATATCAGTATCTTGAGGGTTGATCCGCTACTTGCTTTGTCAAAGTTTTTTTTTACATAAAAACACTACAGAACACATACATATACATTACAATACATAAACTTTTCGTATTGTTTGGTCGCCGGCTAATTCGGTACTGAATCTTTATCTTGTTTATCAGTATTCAAGGATGGAGAGTATATAATGTCTTATTCAAACTTTATTTGTTCGTTTATTATTTGAATATTGCTGGTTTGGCTTTCAATAAATATATACAATCACTATAAAGCATACATATTTATTATATCCTTTTTCACATTTTTTAAATATTCATACTGCTGTCTATCGGGTCATACGAGTGTCCGTTAATAAACTTAACATTATTATATTTTTCCGGTTGGTCCAGTTTTATAGTACCCATACGCTGTGTATCTTTTTTTTTAAATTAAAAGTTTGCCCTATATACGCACTATTACATTAATTTCACATCAGTTTATACACCTAGGTTATTGAATTTGCGTACTTTGTCTAAATTAGTGTTTAGGTTCATATCTATATTATTAATAGTTTTGCACTAAGTGTTTTTTGGTCTATATAATGAATTAATGAGAAACTTTCATTTGATTGTCATTACGTTTTAGAAATTGTGTGTTACTATCCAACTTGCTTTAATCTATTAATTTTCACTATATCTGCGAATGGTGTTATAGTGTGGCTTGGTGCTAAAAGGGCCAATGTCCATAACACTGATTTTTGGCTACAGCTATTCTAAAATTTCTTCCGATTTTCACAATAAATTTGTATGGCAGTAAATTGATCAATGTAAGTGATATTTTTTAAATTGTTTTTTAATGTATGTCCTTTCATGCTCAAATGTATTTGCATTGAACAAATTTCAGTTTTAAAATTTATTATGGACATAGTCCCTTTTTGTTAAAAATGTTTTGTATCAATATAAAACATTGGCCCTTATTTTACTTCATTTTGTATCTATTATTATTTTTAAATTTTACAATAACTTACTGCGTAGCAAAATTAAACGTAAGTTATGGTTTTGAGACATTGGCAGAGCAAGGAAAAGATAAGAATGATTGCATTAGTACAAAATAATAATAAGGAATTGGTAATAAAATAAGAATTCCAAAACTTATCAGTAGGCCTATGTTTTATTGTTATAAAAGAAAAATACAGATATGAAGCCTAAAATTACTATGGTAGGCCTATTCTTTTTAGTTGCCTAGTTCTCCTCATCGTCAAACTCGGAATCCGATATGAGATCTTCTACATCTGAGCTGCATTCTAAATTGTTCACGAAAGTAGCGTAGTACAACTTGCTAGAGTTAGTAATGAATGGCATCAGAGACTTTGAAAGAGGAAGTGGTTTGTTTGATATAAGCAGAAGTCCTTGGGCTGTGCTGCCTCGACGTGTTCCTCTTTTACGACTAATGCCCAATACTTTAAAATCTACTTTTTCTTCTAATGAAGTTTTGTACAACAACTGGTCCGGTGACTCTACATTAAACTCGTATTTTAGCCACCTTATGCTATTCCAGGACACAGTTTCACCCTTATTGTTCTCATTTCTCTGGATGAACTCTGTTTTGATAAAGGATTTGAACTCAAGAAACTCAAACTGTTCCATTTGGAACACAGTAAGTTTCGGATCACACTCAATATATATATTATGAAAGTTGCCCAGTCCCTTGGAATTTCAATACAGGCTAATGATTTTTTTTAGCCCTTTCTATCAAAGCATGTATTGTGTCGGCCTCCATATGTGTATGGCCAGGCTCTAAGAATTTATGGTGAATAACAATATCACGTCCTTCTTCATGAAACTTTTTTACAGCGTGAAGAAACATTGCACTTACATAGATGTTTCTAGTTTGGCCAGGACAACAGTCGCTGTAAAATATGATTTCATTTGTTTCTTTATCTAAAATATCCTTTGGAACAGGCAGGAGGTAATTTCCTGACTGCCACGTTTGGCAACTGTCTCATCCCACATGAAGCACATTTTTTCGCTTATTGGGCTTGTCACATCTTGTCTCATACAAGGTTAGATTAAAAGTCCAGAGCTGTCTTTTATAAAATGATACACCATTTACTAAATAGGGTCTAGCAAGGCACTTTTGAAGATCAAATGAGACAAAGGCCAGATGTTTATTTGTTAATGCTGATTTTTTTGTCTTCGTCTTTTTGTTTCGAAGCAGCTTCAGCAAAATCGAGGTGATTATTTTTTAACTGCTGAGTGTTTAATCTCTCTTCCTCTTTGTCGGTTAATTTAATAATGAGTTCATTCCCTTTATTTAGTACACTCACTTCAGTGGCTTCATTCACATCATTTGGTGAGTTCACTTCACTGGGTTCATTCACTTTATTATAATTTTTTTGACTATATCATTATGCCTAAATTAGTCCACTTCACTATCGCTAGAGTTACAATCTGAAGGGAAGTATTCCTCTGAAGATTGATCGTTTCTGTCTCCAAAATCCAGCAGGGAGCTAGTGATTTCTATCTCATTGTTATAACTTAAAAAATCGTCATCATCTTTGCACACAGGAACATTTTGTGGAGGCTCCCGAGAAGAACCTGTAAATCCATATTAAATTAATAACTACCGTAGGCGATATTAAGGCAGTTACTTATTTATGTTAGAATAAGTGATTATAGACACTACCAAAACTAGTAGTTGCTGATGTTCACTTACTGGCATCATATAAGCCTCAAAACAGGCCAAACATAACCTTTGGCATGATTTTAACCAGTATTTTGTATAACACAACACTTTAAGGAAATTATAATAACCTGAATAATGATGGCTCTACCTAGCCATCAATTGAAGTTAAAGTTATTTTTTATCATAATTTGTTGTTCATAAGGCATATTCAACATAACCTATAATACAGTAAAAGATAATAATACAGCAATGTATTTAGTACAAGGAATGGAAAATTAGTTAGGGTTACCTTGATTTGAACTTATGTCTAAAGCCATTTCCAGCAGCTTCTTTCCTCTTGAAGACATATTTTGAAAAATAAACCATAAACAAAAGCAATGAACTCAGTGAAACACCTGAAGTAAACAAAACCACTTTAAATCAGTGCACCAGCTCTTATATAAAATGGCCAATGTTAGAAGGAATTGTATAATGTCAAAAGGGCCAAACTACACTTTGGCCTTTCTTGTGATAAAAAAAATAATATAGTAAGGGGCCTAAGTGAAGATTGGCCCTTCTTCTCCTATTAACAAATAAATATTTTATTTGGACATAGGCCTTAAATGAATTTGTATCTCAGCTGATACAGGTGATGGGGGATTTGGCCTTTTTTGTACTATATAAAATAACAATATAGAGTGTAATGAAGACTTAATCTCAAATTCGAGAATTTTGGACATTGGCCCTTTTAGCACCAAGCCACAGACTCTCAAAATGACAAGAAATATTACGATAAATTACATAAAACATCAACAATTTATTTTTTGTTCAGAACTATTCTGAAGGATTTCGTGTAAATTGCAATAATAAATATAGTATAAACAAGCGTGAAATGTTCGAAAAAGAGCTCGTGTACCAATGAAGCCGATATTGACTATCAAAAGTTTTTAATCAAGTAATAACTCCGGCCTACGAAAGAAATAATATCTAATTCATAACACCTGCTTTCGAGTTATGTATAATATTCCAAAACAAAAATTAATACGCATATTTCATACGTTTAACAGTTGTTAATTACACAGAGTTGTTTACTGTCAATTATTATCAAATTACCCATTATGTTGAATCTGTATTATCTTTAGATTAGAACGATCATGTGTATAAATAATATTTACCCGTTTAACTGTTTTTAAAGTAATTATTAATCATTTTGTATTACAAATTGATATTATACTAAATGGAAAATATCCTTCATAGCTCAAGGCATAGCATAAAAAAATATGAATTAAATGCCAAGAGTTTGAATATGGGTTGGAATAAAATCATAATTCGTAAATTAACCTCAAAAGATTCTCTAAGAGATTGATTAAAATACCAGTAACAATTTCTATGTCACACTGTGATGGATGAAATAAACGAATGTTATTTATCTGTAAAAAATCCAAAGTTATCCAATGACTTTAAGTTTCTTTAAGTTTTATATTTAATGACGCATTTTCCCCTTATGGTGGAACTGAAAATAATTTCATCATGAACTTGTTATGTAGCCATTGTTATAATATAGTTTAACTTTTAACTAATCTTAATTTGTAGCCCGTTATTCAAGCTTTGTTATTTTATAATTAAATTTAACATATTCCAATTACGTGTAATGTTCTAAGGAAATTTGGATTTTAGTTTAAAGTTACAAATACTTTTATACATTGAATAAAAGTTTATCACATGATAAGATATCTCTAATTACTTGTATAAGACTAAAGATGGATAACTACAATGGAAATACTACAATTCCTTGTTAATGCACTATTCATTTAATAATAGTTTTCTTTATATTTTTTTAATAATGACTCTTTTATTCATTAAGGTTACAAAGATTCCTAAAGCTTTTAAGTTATATGGTTGCATAGATTTAGAATTTATCAAAGAAAAGACTATTTCGTTCTTAACCCCAGTTTTTATAAAAAGACATTATTATTTTAGCTCAACCATTAAGATGGGAGTTATTTAATAATATTATATTAATATTTGACTTCACAAAATTTAAAGTGTAAGCTTCCTGTGTATAAATTTATTTTTAAAGAAAATAAAATATTTGAAATATAAACTGGATGAAACTGTTTGTACACCACATGTAGCGTAAGTAATATTTTACGAGTAAATCACATTTGATAGGAGACGCAAAAGTTACAATTTCACGTAATAATAATATTTCAATTTTAATGTCCTTTTATTTTACGTATGAAACATAACCAAATCAAGGTAAATATGTAATACTTTCGTTTATATGAAAGCACTTACTGCAACTTGTAAATTAAAAATCCCATAATATTAGTTTTTTCTTCTAAATTTTCAGATTGTTAATTCACTTGGGATTAACAAGGGTTTGGAAAAAAAAAAAAAACACGATAGGTAATGAGCGTTTTCATGTTTTATATTTGTCAAAACAAAATGTGAAATATCTCTCATTATTCGAGCACTATGTTCTATATTAAGTATTTGAAATTAGTTTAGAAATATTTTCTTTTTTGAATTTATAATGCTTTGTTTGTAATAAATAATTATAATTATACGTCATATTTATTACATAAATATTGATTCGTTTACAATATAATGGTCACTGTATACATTGTGATAAAATATTAATGTGGTAAAATTCCATTTCAAATAGTTCAACAGATTACCTTAACATTTAAAGTGTATATTATATTACAAGGTTAGATTCAAAAGTTAACATCCCTTAGTTATTGGCAAATAATAAAATCTTACATATATTATAAACTATGGTAACATAGAGTCGATTTATAGTATTTTTTATTAATTCTAGTAACAAATAAACAAGTACCTTTTCAATAATTAAAATTATATCCAAAATTTGTTGTATTCGGCAATTTCTGTGACCATATTCAAGAAAAATAATGAAACAATAATGAATGTATACTTTCATACATACGAGTATATACATATTATATACTTGCATATATATAATCAAATGACTAGATATACTAAGTGAAATTATGAAGTGAACAAATTATTAATTATTTTGCAGTAGTGATTATTATGAATGTGTTAAGTAGCACAAAATCACCACAATTTCGTATAAATTGCTACATCAAACTATTCATTTAAATAATATAAATACTGGCGTCCAGTCCCACAGACCCTCAAGTCAAGTGATTGTGGTATAATAAACATGTGCATTTATATACCTTCCTGTGACTTGTTCTGATCACTCTCATTGCTAAAGGAAGTACAAATCTCAATATGTATAAAACAGTGCATCATATCCGTCATATGTGGAGTAACTATGGATATCACATAAAGAGTTCTTTTTATAATATTATTAATTAAGAATGAATTACTATATTTTGTTATTGAAATATTGTAATATAATATATATAAAATTGTCATTTTCATAAAACAGCCATATAAATGTAAAATTATTCTGTAATAATTTTAGTTTTACGACAATTTCCTAGAGTATGAAATAAAACGACGTTTAAGTAGTTTTTAGAACAGACAGAATGAAAAGTAATTACTTTTGAATATATTTTATTAGTTAGTTTTGTATTTACGTTTAACTAATATATATATTTAATATTATAATATCAAAAAAATTACAGCCAGGACAAAACTCACATTTTTTTTTATGGCGTATAAAATAAAATGTACATGATGTCAAAGTGGTATTATATTTAATAATATGCAGTTAGGAACTGTGGTAGCGAACTTCCAGCAAAGTGTTTGTGTGGAATAAAGTGAGCTAACAAGCAAACTTTGATTGTTATCTCAAAGCTCAAAACTTAACCCAGAATACAGGGTGTTCCATTATTACGAAACTAATGCAATCTTTTAAAAAGATGTAAACATTATTAAAATGGGGAATATTATGTTAACAAGTCCATTTTGATAGTTTGAATTAATTTCTTAAATGACCGGTTAGAATTACTTTAATGATAATGTTATCATTCCTTGACTTAATAACAAGCATATCGTAATATAAGGATGAATGATAAGCAATTTTCTCTGAAATATGGTACAGTTTTAAACTAAATACCTTAAAACAACATCTTTGTTGCTTACAGAATTTTAGATTTAAATAAAATGACCGATACTAATATTTATCAAGAATGTTACTTTTGTAAAAAAATAAATAAATAAGACTATTATCGATTATTAGGAGTGTAAATTTTATATATTTTTGAAACTGTGTTAATTCTTACTTTTGAAGTGTATTGCACCATATATCCTTTGGACGCAGGCTTAGTGACATATATATATTGAGGTATTATTTATATGTTGAATAATATTTTTGTTTCCAAACACATTTCTTATTTTTTTTTTCGAATGAAAGAATTTCTGTTTAATATACTCTTTTTCATATTATTCAAATATTATGTAAAACGTATAAATATTTAAACATAATTACACATTTGACAATTTAATGAGTTTTTAAAACGTGATAATGTAATAACAACAATATACGACAAATTTTGTAAGTTCCTAAATCAAGTAAAAGATCCAAAGCTTACATAAATTTTGAAAACTAAATTTAAAAATCTAAAAAAAAAAACAGTATCTTTAAATCTCTCGTGATGGTAATACCTAAATATATACAATAAAAATATAAAAAATTTATAAAATCACAACCAGTAATATGTTGTTAATTTAACAATAATAATAAATGTCAGGAGACATTTACTGCCTCACACATAACACAGTGAAATCACAAAATTAAGAAAAAGTAATTTTGATTCGTGAACATTTACTAATTACAAGTTTAGATATAATAAATAGCTACAATATACTTCAAAAACTATTTTAGTGATTTATGCAATTTATAATATAATATTAGGTAATGCGGATACAAACCGTAAATTCTTTATTTAAATCATTGCTTCCTATTGTTATTATTTTGTATGGTTTTATTTTATAATGGCATAAATTATAATGAAATAAGTAATAAGAAAATATTACTATTTCGAAAAAGTCACAAACGTAATATCAAATTGGAGTTTTGTAACTAAATGTTCTCTAGGCTTAAAATTACTTAGTATTCTTATAGTATAAATAATTAGTTAATAATAGTTGTGGCTAGCAAAAATGTATACACAATTTTAAGCATAAATTCATCACCGAACATGTACGCGTGCACCAGGTTCCAAAATATACGATTGATTTCTCGTAGCATGCGGTCTAAATCTACATAATAACCGAATAATACATTATAAATCTATAACTAATGTATAATTGCTTCATACATGATACATTAAACTCAGAGTAGGGAGCAATAATTATATAATAATAAATCATAAATATACAAAGAAGTTTAAACCGAAAATAATGTAAAATTCATGAAACATTTTTAGTACATTAATAACTTTTATACCGTCTTATTGGCGTGAAAAAGTAATGACCACAAAAATTTTAGAAAATAATTAGTTTTGAATTTTATAAATAGGCTAGGACGTTGCGTTAAAGTAAATATATTTATCTTTTTATTGGGAGTATAATAATGGTGAAAAAAAAAATTATTATTTTATTTCACCTTTGTAGGTATTGAACACTCTGTTCAATTGTGCATTGACTAGAACTGAACATCACAATTTGTAATTATGTTCAATATATAAATCAATATATTTAAATCGTTAGTGTACATATAAATATATAAAAAATATAACCTTCATGATATATGATTATGTGTAACACTAATTGTTTTTAAATACCCCCCCCCTAATTTTGTAAATGGATACAATTTCCTTCCACAACAATTACGTTAAACTATACATAATTATAGAGGCTCACAGTAGAAATCTCTACTCTCACTGCAATAGGATTAAGTCCAGAATTTTGTGGTGTTCTGAAAATAAAACTGCAAATAGATAAACAATTTTTTTTAAATATTGAAGTAAATCGTATTTTATAGTTTCAAAAGTAAACATTATTCTTATTTTGGGAACTACGTTTTTACTACCTTCAACACATAAATAGAATAAATGCAATATAATTTTCATTTGATTCTTTTTCAAACCCAAATGTGCTCTATTATTTTTGCATTTTTTAATAGATAACATTTATTTAAACAAATAATTTCTACCACGAAAATGAAGTAAAATTAAAATACCGTATATAAATTTGTATTATAATGGAACATAAATAAATCCGCCATACCTGTTGCTATTAAAATTATCATGAGAGGAATTAAGGGGACAAATATAGGCTACATAAAAAAAATCAGTTGGAATTCTTCGAAGTATGGTAACGGATAGAAAGTTTGTACCTTTTTAATATTTAACAAATTCTACTATACTTTTGATAGATTTGATTATTTACAGAGTTTTTTTGTTTTGTTTTCATATGAGATAATTTTAATACCTAGGTCAAAAATTTAATGTGCACACGCCCGTATCTTCATGTTGATATCCTTAAAGATATGCCCTGTAACAATTAATAATAGTGATCGCATTTATATTCATCCCCTCTATCATTGCTGAGGTCATATTTTTTAATTTAATATTTTTCGAAGGATATTTAATCCCTCATATTCACTTGAAATTTTGAAGTAAAAACCCCACTTTTTGGTATCACAAAATATTTAAATTCTGAAGAGGGTTGAACATCAAACAAAGGTTAAAATATGTAAACATGTGGTTTGAGTTTAATTAGGAGATATAATGTTTGGCGGTTAATTTGTTTCATATATTATTTGAAAGCATTAAAGCCAAGAAAAAACTATATCTGACTAAACATTAACGAGCAACTTGTTATGTAACAATCAAGAAGTGTGTTGTATACGGACATTATATGACATATATTCATAATTGTTATGAATACCTTTATACCAATATTTTTAATGGCTTTCAGAGTATAAATTTTACCCACTCCTTTAAGTAACAAATTTTCATTATTTCCCTCCTAACATCCTCAATGTCATTTTTCTACAGGCTCTGAAGTTCTCAAAAATTGTCAGATACTAATTATTTTAATTTAAGCTTATGTAAACTGAGTTAATGTTTTAATGATAGGTAAAATAGAATGAATGCACCATGCGGTTTACCTCATTATTAAAAATGAGTTAGAATAATAAAATTCTTGTATTATATAATCGATCAATTTTGTGTTTTCTGAATATTTATTTTTTTATTGGTTTTGAGATTAAGTTTATTTTACATACAGTGAAAATACACTGAGTACTATACAAATTACCAAATACGTATAACTTACAATTAAAATACAAAATGTGGTAATAAAAACTCATATTTATTTGTGATATAGCATAAGAATACAAAACACATTGCCTGCGGTTCCATTAAGAAATATGACCGAAAAAAACATTATATTCAGCAGAACTTAGGAACAGACATCAAGAAACTCATAGAAAATAATGAATCGTTTTGGCTGTGTTGGTAGTCGTGACAGCCCCGATGATGCCGCAAGGCGAATCAATTCGTTTGTATTATTAAAATAATTGTGATACTTTAGCTTTATTGCTTCATTCATTCCTTAAATATATGTACATACCTGTTTGAAAAGTGCATTAGTTGGGAGTACAATTTATTAACTTATTATCTCTGTAATCTATGAGATTAAGTCTATAAGCCATATTATAATATTTTTGAGGATAAAGATGAACCAGGATCATAAATAAACACAATTGTGCATTAGTTGGGAGTGCAATTTATTAACTTATTATCTCTGTAATCAATTAGATGAAGTCTATAAACCATATTATAATATTTTTGAGGATAATGATGAACCAGGATCATAAACACAATTATACTTATTAAAACGTCTGTTAATTCCATTAAAATGAGTCATCAAATAGGGAGCCTGGGTAATAAAATTACGTTTAATGTAATACTCGTATACCTTAATAAAATACAGAATAAACATTGAAAGCGATTTATCAGATATATTCTGTTAAACGTATAAAACATGTTGTTTAAGTGGTGTGATTTCTTTCAGCATGAAACGGAAAATGTATTGTATCACACTAAGAAGTAGTAAATATTATAACAAATCTTATTTTAATTTGACTTAATTTACGCACGTTTTTCATGCCAATGTTAATAAAATAAAGAACTTTGAAACATGTTGGTTTTAACTCTTTCTTTAATTGAAAAATAAAGTTTAAAAAATCATTATTTCCATATTGCCTTCCGAACTACTGATATAATTAATTAGTTAACATACCTTAATGTCAAAAGTAGTTCATTATTCTTATAGTAGCTACAGCTGTTTCGCCTCAACATAAGGCATCATCAGGCTTAGCACACGTAAACAAACTAAAAACACGTTCACAACACAAAACTTGTTTGTATATAAAAAACACACACACACACACAAAATAGTAAAACGGGTTGGGTCTTGTTTTATAATAAATATAAAAAATAAAAAAAAAATTTTTCCTTGATGTGGCCACCAAGGAAACCAACCCGGTTTACTATTTTGTGTGTGTGTGTGTGTGTGTGTGTTTTATATACAAACAAGTTTTGTGTTGTGAAAGTGTTTTTAGTTTGTTTACGTGTGCTAAGCCTGATGATGCCTTATGTTGAGGCGAAACAGCTGTAGCTACTATAAGAATAATGAACTACTTTTGACATTAAGGTATGTTAACTAATTAATTTAAAAAATCATTTACAATAAAAAACAATTATCGTTCAATTTTGATGCACTAAATAATTATACAATTAACATCCTAATCTACTACTTATTCTAAGTACATAGTTAAATACAAGTTACTTATTCTACAATGTCTTAATCTAAAATAAAGAAATAAGAGTGCATCAGAATTTTTTAACTTTTAATTTTTTACTTTTAATTATTTTTAAAATGCTTCGACTAATTGAAATTTATTATTTATTATTTATTTTACTTTCTCTTTACTGGTTCGTTAGGTTCTTTGGTGACTATAATTTACTTAAAATATCAATGAAATTTGGTGGTAGTTTGTTTAATTGAAATTGTCCATTAATTTGTACTTATCGACTCTGAAGTTCTATTAGGCTACAGTTCCAATGTTCCCGGGTCCTTGAACGTGGTTCCCGCGTAGACTGCCAGTCTTTGATTGATTTGCCCTAATCTTTTCGACGAATCTTCTTTTCTTCAGAGACTTTTATTTTCACACACTTTTGTGACGACGATTACTTTTTATTTTATTCGATGATTATTCCTGTTCAAACACTTGTAGAACGACGCTATTACTCACACACTTTTATGACGACGACTTTTTTTACCTTATAAACGACGATTATGTTTTAATTATACTTCCAAGATTATTATTAAACACTTGTACAAAACGATGCAGTTACTATTTAATTTCGACGGTTGATTTCGGCTTAATCTTTCACAACATTTTTCTTTTTGCTACTAAGAGAAACACTTTCTCCGGAACAACCTTCTTCAATAGGTTCGGAACCAAAAGAGCCCTAGCGATTCTCTTCTACCTTTATTTATAATTTTTATTTTCAAACTGCTTTATTCCGATCCTCTCCCTTCATTGGCTTGTTTTAATCTTTTACGTTACTTCAGAAATGATGTAATTCCTTTCATTGGTACTTTCAAATTATTTCGGGTAAAGGCATTGAAATTTTGAATGCTTTATTTGACTCCTTGGGTCCGTGACTGACTTTAGAATCGTTTTTCTATCTGTCAACCCTTTCAACTATTCACAATTTATGGCCTGCCGAGCACTGACCTTTTGGGAGCCCTCTATTTCTCGTTACAATATATTTGAAGTCCGGCAACATCCTGCTTTGTCAAACAATTTCTAACTCAGTTAATTTAAACCCTCTCGGTGTGTTGCAGCAGGACAATCATGTCAATTTGGTGATTAAAAATAAATTTATTTAGTGTTTATGAAATCATAAATAGCGTCACAACTCGTTCCAAAAATTTGATGAATCAGTCTTGAAGAACACCAATCTTCATTTCTTTGAACATTACCTAAAGTCCTTTCTATTTATATTGCTGTGTTGTATTATAATATATCAATACCCTCGTCTGTTTGTGTCGGTTATTCGACAATGACCATAATAATATCATATAATACTGTAGACCTATATTACTTTAAATTCCATTTTTTTTAATAAAAACGAAAGGGGAATCTTAATGAATTAAAAAAAAATAAAATGTATACGTAAATGTAATACAAGAACTGTGAAATATAAATTAATATAGGCCTAGCCAAGTTGTAGAAATATAACAATTTTCATTATAATAGAGCATAAATAAATCCGCCAAACCTGTTGCTATTAATATTATCATGAGAGGAATTATCAAACGCTAATATATTTATCATATATATCATAATTATAACATATAATCATTTATCATATATTTATCACACGAAAAAAAAATTGCAATATTAAAGACAATATCACATAAACTATGTAAATATATTGTTATTTTAAGGCATAAAAATATGATTATTTTAGGATATAAAAATCCATTCCTGAACTTAATCGGGTACCTTATAAATAATTTACTGTTTATTATCTTTAAAATTCAATTTTGAGAAGGTATTTTAAATGGTTTTTATGTGTTGGATTGTACCACTCTGTGATCTGATGCGTTACTAATAACTTGAACCTCTGCGACTTCTGTTACAGACGTTTTCAGTTATTCAACAAAGGATTTCAAGACTTCTATTGAGACGTCGTGGTTTGCAAACATTTACGTTCTACGCTTCCGTTAGCTTTGAAAATATTTCACAACCACGGCTTCTCAAATCTTAGAATTTATGATATATATTCAGAATAGGAAAAACGACATTAAATAAATTGAAAACTTCAATTATTAGATGGCATTCTTTAAATTGAGGTCTGTTGCTTCATTTTGACGTGTAAAGAGATGACTAACATTTAAACAGTAAATCGTTTTAGAGAATTTATAAACAACTTAACTGTCAAACTTAGCAATCGTAGGAACAAATGCTAAACTAATTTAGGAGAACGTAATTTATCATAACTTGGTAATGAGGTTTACAGTAAAAAAAGTTTCATAACTTTACAGTTAAAGTCAATATTCAAATTATTAATGAATTGGACAAAATTTATTTCAACATCAGTAATACTTATAAAAAACAATGCACATATTTCTCAGGAATAAATTTTATTTTATATAAAACATATAATCTTTTTGTTTTGTTAAAAAGAATATTTTTTTTTCAATACTTTTCTAACAATTTACATAGGGAAACAAGTTTAATTAAGTAACTTGTAAACGCCTTGACCTGACAACGGTTGTCCTATTTCTACAGATTCGTATATGTGAATTGGACATAAAGTTTTGAATTGAGAAAATAAAATTTAAAAAATTGGAGAGGACAACCAAACTTTCAAAGTACTTTGGGAATTAGAGGTTTTTCTTTTATTAATTTATAATCTTGTTTTCATGGTAATTGAGAATACACTAATCTATAGTCATATGATGAAATTAATCACACAATATGCTAGCATACATTTATAAAAAATAAATTTACTGTCAGTAAATTTAAAAATATTTTTTTTATAATCCGAGAATATAATTATTCTTTCAAGATCACTTGCATAAACAAAAAATACACTGTCAAAACGATGTGTTCATTTTATTTTGAAATGTTTTAATTCTGTAAATCTCAATTCTAATTAACACATACAATTACGTTTAAATATATATGCTTCATTTAATTGGTTCTTAATTTATTTACTTCAAAAATGGAATTTAAATAAATAACAAGAAAAAAATTGTAATGTGACTGGGTTACGAACACAGATATGTAGAACTTCACACAGGTTAGTAATTCATTAATCGATTGTTATTGATTAACTCTACTGAGCACACAATTGAAGCCTTTAAGTGACTTAAAAGCATAGAAAAAGAGTAGGTTGTATCCATATTTAAACATTTTCGATAATATGTAATATACATATTAGACAAGGTAATTCGTTATAACATTATCACATTGTTATAATTAAAATATAACTTCAACGTGAAATATCTTCATATGAAAATGTACAAATCAAATATCATCAATCCTTAAAATGTAACAATTTTTTTTTAAATTTCAAAATATGAAGACATTTAAACAAAATTGCTCAATGAATATAAACATATATAAGTATGCTGCTACAATATATTAATGTACAAGGGGGTAATATACTTTACAGTCGATATCTCGTAACTATAGTATATGGCTTTTATCGATTCACTATAAATAGTCGAGATACAGTCCAAGAGTATAATCATTGCCCCAAGAAAGTGTAAACTAACTTTAGTTTAGATTGTGACGTCTTTATGAAGTAACAAAACAAACCTCTACCTAATATGGAAAGAACAATTGTTTGCAAGTATTATCAAAATACTACCAAAGTCGGTCAAACTTAATTTATGACTATTGAACTAAAATCGATTTTTTTATTAACTCTATGTTCTCAAAAACACTTTTACGACCATTATTAAACAGTTTATTTCCGTGTATTGGTTCATTGATTTTCTTACAAATATAAACAAAAACCTAATAAAATAATTATGTTGATTTCGCCAAAGAGGGCTATTACCGTTCATTCATATCGGGTAAATAGTATATATCAGGTTGTCACTAAGGATTAAATACATTTAAAATAAACAGTAATTTATTGATTCTGGAAAAAAAATAATTAAAAAAATGAAATTATTACTAAACTTGAAGATAGCTTGAAAACCTTTTTAAAAAACCCCTTTCAATTGATTTATGATTAAAATTATTTGATATATTATAAATACAACAAACTATTTGTATTACTAAAAAAATATATCCTCCGAGTTCTTAGAGATGCTATGTCACGTACATGTCACGCACATGCATCCATAAACAATGATATATTTACAGTTTTCAATACTTGTTATAAATATCACGATGTGATTATTTCTTATCTTTTTAGAAACAATATGTTTTAAGATAAGTAGTTATAATACAGTTATAGTGTACTCCCCTTCCCCCCTGAGACTATTGATTATTATCCTATTCAGTCGTTGTGCCATGGTTTTATGTCGACGTGATATAGTTCATATACTACATTTACAATGACGATAACACTTAATTGCGCACATTATTTAGTAGTGAGTTTTATGATTCAATATCTAAAATTTTCTTCCTTATGAGCTCCTTCATACAGGAAGTAATGAGATAACATCGTCTATTAATGGGTAAGTATCGTTTGTCCATAAATAGAGTTATATTGTTGACATAAACAATATTAGCATTTATCCCTGAAGAGAAAATATTTTTAATATCATACGACATAATTGTCGATGTGCCGATAATTGGTATATCCAGAACTACTACAGAAAAGTTGCCTCGAGAAGTTTTCAAAGGGCTTATAAATGTCCTGCCTTAACACATCCTGTTCTACACTTATTAAAATCATAAACTTAAATGATTTTACAATAGCGGTTTGATTATATTTTTAATTGAGGTCTTAAGTTATTTTAATGTAATTCTTCAATTTACAGAGATATTAAAAGTACCTTTATATTTCAAAAGTATATTACTCAATAAGTGATTGTAGTTCTCTGTAATATATAGTGTACTAATTACCACTTATTTGTAACTAGCGATTCTTACAAGGAATAAAATTTCATATTAGAATTTTGTAAATATTTTGATCTGTAGAGAGAACTAAGATACAATAATATCTAAGGTACTATGGTACAATAGTTAAAGCGATTGCTCACAAAGTGATTTGATAAGCTAATGCACTTGGTGCGAGTATATCTCACCTTTAGGTAGTGGTTTGTCATTTTTCTTGTTTTTATCCTTCACTTAATAATCCACTTTCCTGTACCATACTCTTCGGTGAAGAAGCACAGTGGTAAATTTAGACAATACATTTATATCTTCAATGTAAACGTTATTAATAATATGTGCGAGGGTTGAGTCTGGGTCGTTATAGGAAATTGTTAAATGTGATTCGGGTAAAATAAATTTATAACATTAATTTCTTTTCTATACATATGTTATTTCACAAGAGATTTTATGTCTTATTCCATGTTTACTTCCGTCATATTAAGCGATTCGATTTCTACAAATATATGTAAAGATAAACATACATATTACCATAAATGTTGAAATAGGTCCCTCCTAGTTCGGATTTTATAAGTGTTAATCATCTTATATTACAGTGATATAAAAAGCCAAGATCTTGTTTTCTTTCATATGACAGTGATATAAAACATAAAGCAATGACTTTACTGTGATAAAACCAAAATTTATTTTAGTTCACAAATAATGATTTAACTACATAACTTTTGCAAAAATAATTATTTTTCAAAATTCACAAACACATGCTCAATTAAAACATAACTTGAAGTCACAAATTAAACAAAATATTTGAAAAAAACTACTATGAACTGTTGAAATAAACCCGTTCTTAAGTAGAGATAATGTTAAGTGGATAACTTCGCTTCTTACGAATAGGAACCCAAAATCAGTTCCAATGAGAATTGGTAGGCCTACTGCTTTTTTAATAATATTTGTACTAAACCTTGCAACGAAACTAACAGAGGATATTAGATGAGCACCACCAATCTCTCCTTCACATATAACATATAGATTAATGTAGTAAGTTAGCACTTATTACAAAACAATTATTTGGTAATAAAAAATAATTATTTACATAGAAAATGGCGAACATTTGAAATTAAGAATGTATGGATGTAACCGATTAATGAAATCTGCAACACTCATTTTCACATGAAAGCTGTCTGAAAGTAATGTGCATTATTAATTCTAATCAATTTTAATAAATTTTATAATTGAACTATTTATCTGTGAGAGAAAATTCAATTTTATCAGATTATTTACTTTTACGTCAAGTGAACTAAAATTTCTTTTTATTTCAAAATTTGTTGATATTTGCAATTATTGATAATTCCGTATCAAATAGTTTCATCTACCGCCTACTATATAATAAATAAATTCGTCTTTTGTTTCCGGCATTATTATTTTAAGTTGTTAAAATGATATGAATCGATTTCTTATAAATTTTCTCAAAATTTTTAATTTAATAATTATTATAATTATAACTTATTATTTGTAGTAACACTAAGGTTGTAGTGGTTGTGTGTTGGAATTATCAAACAAAAGAAACGAACTCAGAAAATAACCCGAATGAGTAAAAACGTATTGAAGCACTTTCCAAACCTTTATTATTTTCATTTTACAAATTTTAATATTTATGGAAATACGATATAAAATATACAGACCGGATGATACATCTACAATAATATCAACTCTTCTTCCATTACGATACGAATCCAAAACTACTTGTATCAATTTGAGTACTAGGTAGTTATATAAATATTTTAAGATAATAATTCTAATATTTTACCTTAAATGTTGAAAATGTATTCCACCTAGAACGGTTTAGGTTGATATCGTCTAAGACACATTGTGGAAACACTGTAAGGTTAACAATAAGAGCTTTGAAATACAAGTTAAACAGTTTATTTTCGAAAAGATAGTTAGTAATGTAATCATAAATCTTGTTGATGAATCTGAATGTATCTCTACAGAGTGACCAACATTTTTTTAAAATTCAAAAATTTATAAATCTTATAATTATTTTTCGTTGTTTTATATAAATACTTACACCATCAAATGGTTTATGATTTATTTACCATATATTTGTCATAAACCAAGTTTCTTCAAAATAAAGTACTAGTGTCTACAAAGAATTATTAATTATTCATTTTGATTTCGCCGATATAATAATTATAAATAATACATATTAATAATAAACCATATTGAATATAGGAAAGTATTGTTATTTTTAAACTTTAGTAACTTTGCCGTGTTTTAAGAAAATATTAATAATAAATTTAACGAAAGAATTAAATACAATTTACGTACTTAACACTCGTTTATAAATATCTCCGATTTGCTTGCGATCGAAATCGTCTCAACTATTGAGTTAATATAAATAAAACAAGGAAATATTTGTACTGCTCTACAATGATATCGTGCTTGTAGTCACACAAATAATATCAACTAACCTCAATACATGCACATGCACACTTGACTAGTGGACGTGTCATGATGTGTCGTCCACGTGATAGGATTCGTATGCTATCTTTTGAATGACGACAACACAATATTGCTCATATTAACTTTTGAATGACGATAACACAATATTGCTCATATTAATAGTGCATTTTATGATTCAATATCCTAAACATTGGTTGATTGAAAGTTCAATATTGCTCCAAGGATTAAAAGTATTGATTCATTATTATCAATAGGTAAATCTATACCACATGTCAATAAATAGAATAAACGGCTGATAAATCGATAATATCATTTGGTTTTATAGTAAAATATATTTTTAATTATCTTCGAAATAATTATCGAGGTTAATATAATATAAAACATGTATTTAAATGAATGTCATTAGGAGACAACCATTGCTAGAAACGTGTAGTATTTGCAAATTCTGTATTGAGTTTTCTATGTTTGAACCACTTTATATCAAGCACTTTTGTTATTAAATAGACATTTTTTAAACATCCTTTTCATTTACTTATATTAATAGTTTTCAAAGGCTGTTCATTATATTTTTCCATTGGTTTATTCAGATTTTCATTTGATATTTCAGTTTTACAAGACACTTATAAAATGTAGCCTATATTTTAATTTCAAGTGAGCATTACTTGTTGTTTACCTTTTCACTAGTATAGATCAAACAGTACCAGCTTTGTAATATAGATCGTATTATTTTAGTCTCTTCTATGGAGTTAAATTTCATAATAGAATGGGGTAAGTCTTTTGATCTACTGTGAGCTAAGGGACACAACACGTACACAGGGTAAAATTTAACGTTTGGCCGCAAAGTGATTTGATAAGTTAGCACGTACCCACGTCACGGGGGTAGTTCCCACCCTTATATATAGCAGTTAAGTTCGTAAAGATTCTCTCTTGTTACCTTCCTGCACTTAACGCTCTACTTCAGTGTATCACACACTTTAGTGATGACACAAAATGTTAAATTTATGGTATCAATTTTACATTATGGTGATTTATTCTATAAAAAGTGATAAGTTTGAGACAAAAATAAATAATTAAATTGCATGCACAATAACATTTCAAACCACAAAATAATCAAATATGAATACACATCTTTTTTTTTTCAGTATAAAATACAAATATATTTATGTTTTATGCCATGTCTATCTCCATCATAAAGTGTATTTTTTTAATTTTCTTGAAATATGTTGTACAGTAGATAAAACATAACACAATTCTTTCTGAATAAAATATTTTCTAGTTTGAATATGATAAAAGCCATACGGCATTACAGTCATATAAATGAAAAAATGTTTGGTTTCCCTTAATACAAAACAAGATGCAATACATATAACCTGTGGTAAAATAAATATTTACATTTTTTTTTATTATATGTTATGTTGTCAAATATTATTATACTGATATAAAATACAAACCATCATGCACAATTTATGAACCTTCAAAAATTATCCTACGTGACATATTTGTAATGTAGATATGCGTTGAGTGAACATGCTTATAAATAATATAATTTTACAAAAACAATATTCAATTAGCCGTGTCGTTAATAGTGATAGGGAAGACGTAATCCACATCTACAAACTAAACACGAATACAATTAACGTTAGCAAGTTAAATAAAGCCTTATTAAAAGGGTTTATTAAAATTGTGAACGTTAATTGTATTAGTGTTTTATTTGTGGTTTGGGATTACTTCTTTCATAATTATAATTTTCTCAACATTTATTTAACTCCAAAAAAAAAACTCGAACACAAGATCTCACAAAAATTATGTATTCTTAATCAAACGCGTTTCAACGACAACAGTTATAGTTATAGTTATAGTTTTGTACCTCATGTATCACTCAGAATGGCTTACAAATTTCACTAATAAGTTTAGTTAATGTCCTCAAACTTTTAATATGTCTCGCTTTTCTTTACGCTACAGATTTATGTAAGGTCATTCCGTCCCTAACTGACCCAAAACACCTAGGGTATTTTTCAACAAATATGGATATTTTCAGAATTATCAAACTTAAGTTATTATATCATCTGCTAGAGTAAGGCAGTAATTAAAACACGTTTCTCAACATGAAGTACAATGATTGCTGTTTTGTACCTTTAACACCATCGTGGACTGAGTACAGAAATATATTTAAAATTGTTGTTTGTTTTTTCTTCAGATATTTATTTATATGCTAACATCACAATTTTTCAAATATAATTTTAGAAATTACCAACGGAAAGTATTGGTCAATATTTTCTTAAATTTAATCATTTTTAAAAGAATTTCAATTGAAATAACTTGTTAATACACCAGTAATATTTTAGTATATTTTACAAAAAAGATCAAATATACAAGAGCCTTAATATATATATATATATATATATATATATATATATATATATATATATATATATGTATATATATATATTATTGACGATGTTAGCATAAGTTTAGAACAGTAAGGGTAGGTTACGTGTAGAAGTACTAAGTCTTTATTCACCAGTGTTACTCAGAAGCCCACTCCATAAGTTACACTAATATTTTAATATTAGTGGTGACAAAAATATAACTATTATTATTTCTAAATGTATATTAGATTGTTAGTAAAAATTAAATATTTGTAATAGAACTTTTTTTTTTCTTCTTTTTTTTTTTAACCTAACGTTATGGAAACGAAACGTAACTTATGTATATATACGTAGATTATTTAAATTATAATTTATATTTATGAATGTTCACTGCGTATATTGTATCCCAGTAAATATGTGATGTTCCTTCTTATTGTTGTTTAACTTACCAATTGGGTTTTTCTTTTAATAATAAATTTTGTTACAATAAATCAATTATTGTGAATAACCGTTTTGATTATTGTACGAGACTCATTATACTTATGTAAGGATATGATATAGACTATTTTGTTGTGACAATCACGCGAGGTAAAATGTTATTTTTCTTAACGTTTTGATTTTTGTGGTTCGAGAGGGTATCAGATTAATGAACATTTAAGAATTCCTTCACACATGTCGCAATGTAAATGCATAAGACATTGTAACTCACTCAAGTCTTGACAACCGGAATGTACATACTTTTAAAGTTATAAATTGTTACCAATTGCATACACTTTTATCTATTTTCTCCTAATTTTATTTTATTATTATATTTTTTATTATTTCTTTTTACTTACGGTCTACTTTCTCATTATTATTTTTAAATAATATTGAAAAACATGATTAGACACTTGTTCAATAATTACTGTTGCGAAACAAATAACTAATTACCATTAGTGACAAAACAAGGTCTTCTAGAGGGAATATATAATTATAGCGGACTGTGCTATATTTTACAAATCTAAAAACCTAGTTTGTTATAAACAATCTATTTTCTAATTTTTTTTTTCAGTCATTATATTTTTTTTACCACCAAGAGTCAAAACGTTCTTCTGACCGATATGCAATTTACTGTACTAAACTGATATACTAAATTCTTCACAAATTAAATCATACAGTTATATTGTGTTATGGTAGTTTTTCATAGAAATTAACAAAACAGTTTTTTTTTTTTTTTTTTTAGTTTTTCTAAGATAAAATAAATTATCAGAACAGAACCCAATAAACAATGCTACTGATAGTGACTTGGGTGACACATGTTTTCCAAAGCAACGAACATCATCATTAATCTTAAACTCTCAAGTGTCAGAGTGCATTATAACTAGGCGGTATTCTATCTATCATGTAACTGTTAAGTATGTACCGCTTCAAAAACTAAAGAGCATTACATTATAATACTGAAGTTTTCTCTGCGTAGAACTTTGTATTATACAAAGTTCAGATTGATCAAAGTTACTTCTTTGTAATTAAGCAAATAAAACAATCAAGTCATTACTACTTTTTGAATTAAGTTCCGATTCAAATTGGTTTAACATTTAGATAATGTTTTAACCTATGCTCAAACTGAATGGACTTATAATACTAACATATTTGGAGTAAACACGATCTTATAGTACACGTATCTTATACATTATGCAACAACCTAGATTTAAATATATTCTATCTTTTCTTCACCAAATTCATATGCATTGGAGTTATGATGAAACATATCAAAACAAACATATCAAATATTAATATATTTCATTATTAAACCTTTCACACTATAAAAAATGTATGGTATTTATCTTTATCTATTCGTGTATTAATATATATATATATATATATATATATATATATATATATATATATATATATATAATACCACTTTTCTATAACTATAGAAAATTTAGGAAAAATATATTTTCTAAAAAGTTACTGTATAGACCATTATTACGTAAAAAATATGAGAAATAGTTTTAAAGTTTTGAAATTTAAAATTTTATAAATCTTAAAGTTTACAAATGTTAGAAATATATATTGAATGAAACTATTTATATTATAATATTAGTATGTATATTAGTTATGCAAATAAATACAATAAATAAATCACTAGAGCAATGTGGTGATTGTATATGAACAAGGAAAAACCCCAAACCACAAAACAACACAACTACACCAAACTGTATAATGCGTTAATATTACCTTATGTACATTTCGATAGCTCTGCTATCATCTTCAGAGGTACACTACTCAGTATTCAGAGTAGTGTACCTCTGAAGATGATAGCAGAGCTATCGAAATGAACATAAGGTAATATTAACGCATTATACAGTTTGGTGTAGTTGTGTTGTTTTGTGGTTTGGGGTTTTTCCTTGTTCAAATAAAAACAATACAATAGCTTATTTCTTTCTTGTATTGATCGGCCCAATAATATGTAGAATAATCTCCTATATATTATATCATTTTTTAAAGAAAATAATTGTAAATCCTGATGTCTCTGTATACCTCTTCTAAGATCGTTATCAAACTGCAGCTAACGTTACAAAACGATATAAAATCCAAGAATTTTGTTTTTAACTAAATCATTTATTATGTAAAAACAATCTTCTTGTAATAATAAATTTAAATAAAATTCTGAAAATTTTCGTTCAATAATCCATGTGTTTCACAAACAATGTCCCTTATTTTATTGTTACATTATCTAAACACACAAATTGTAACTGTTAACTGATTTAAATGCATAGATTAAAAACTTGTTGCTGTATTTAATCTATTACGGAAAATGACGACATTATAGTTAATTTTAATTATATTATTATCTGTTTTATTGTGACTATCTATATTTAACTATCTTTTTTTATTTTAACAGTTTACACCTTCTTACAAGTCCAGCTATATTTTTATTCATGTTAATAAATTAATTGTTTAACGAACTTTTCTTTACAATTTGTTAATAAATGCAGTGTCTTAAAGGTATTGTCTTAAAACCAGTATCTATACAGTTGGCTACTGAATTGACAGCAGATTAAAATAGCGTTGAAAGACTGGAGGATATATTATATTGTAAAGAAAAGGGCACAGTCAATTTATGAATGAGACAAGCTAGGACCAGATGATACCTGAGAGAGCAGAGGCCGTCAGTCGTCGCTAGGAATTCCATCTACTCGGGGGAAGGAATCTGGAAAAGTCACATGTTCCGGTTGGTTCAACTGGTATTAATGAGCAATCACTTGTGACGGTAATTCGTTCTCATTATTGAAATAAAGTCCAAATAGTAGGACTTACTTCGCCTAATTTTTATTTCAACTTTGTCATTTCTCTAAAGTTAATAAAGTTGCATATTTTTAATGAAAATATCGGAAATATTGTAAGTGATTGTAAACAGTATGTGTTTTCTCATTGTATTATATACATACATATAAAGATATACTACATGTATAATATATTTAGACTGATTTAACCACAGATCATTAACCATTTAAAGAACCTAAGCACGGCCCATTAAAGGAATCTTACTTTATAACACGTAATATGTTACGTTCATTGATAATTTAATTCCCGAATATATTTTACAGAAGTTTGGAAATAACAATGTGTATTGTCCTTTCAATATTGTGGTGAATACAATCTATAGATATTATTTTACTATAAAACTTCTATCAGACAATAACTTTTAGTTCCATTAGATCTTTGTGTATTGATACTATAAATCTCCCCTTAGGGTTATTATAAAGATAATTTCAATTGTTAATTAGCTATTGTTAAAATAGTCCATTAAATCACTACATAATAATGGGGGAAAAGATGAACAAATGTTATAGATGAATTGTATCGTTATCAATACACAAACATCTTGAATGTAGCTACCACGACATATTGGGCAATTATTACAATTCTCTACCACAGCCGTGACTTTAAATAAAGATAATAACATTTGCTCATTGTGAAAGCTCTCCTCTCACAGATGAGGTATCTCTGCATAAGAGACCGTAGAAGAGCTTTCACATTAAACCTTATATGGTTGTAGTCCAGTAATTGTTTTACTTTCAAGCTACTTGAAACAGCTTGTTTTTATGTGAAGACAGCACATTGTTATTTTTTTCTTTAGAAAATCCGTTTTTACCAACGTAAATTCATAAAAGAACTAATCAAATCCTTTTTCGAATCATTATCACAAAGGACCATCCTTTGTTGTTTTTTCCATAAGAGACTAACTAATATTTAAATAATAATTGTTGATAATAATATCAATTATTATATCAAAACTGTTATTTTAACAGCCCATAAATAAATCTGTTAATCATGTGTTTAATTATGTTGTGTGTGAAATCCGAGGATGAAACGAATTATATTAATTGTCTTATCAAAGACAAGGATTTAAAAAGTAAAATGGTAACTCATTAAATGCTTTAAGGACAGTAATTATTGTGAGTAGTAATGGGAATATGATAATATGTTATTTATTTTCTTTCACAACTGTTCATAATACAAATTACCTTCATTCATTATTAATAGGATTAATTTATAATTGAATTCATTGAAACCTCGGTTTTGCATTTCCATCGAATTTCAAAAGACAACTTTAGACTAATGGAACTAACAAGAGAACGTGTTGTAGCTGGAACAAAAACCACCAAGTCCAAGCTGGACAATAAAAATAATTATGAGTGTATTATATATATATATATATATATATATATATATATATATATATATATTTGAAATTGTAATGGAGTTTCATTGTATACCAGTGATCAGTAATGTTGGTCATCTCTTCTAGCTCAATTCAACTGTGGTATAAATAGATACGGAGTTGGAAATCCATTCACTTGAGGCCCAAAAAGTGCAAGATTATACAAAATATCTAGTCATAAAATATGTGTGGCTTAATAACCAAATGTAAATGTAGGAGCCGTAACGAGTGTATGGGTGCCATCAAGGTCCTGCCCCAGCCAAATCATTTAAAGTATTGTATTCTTGTGCATTGTATGAAATGATAATTGTAGGTCAAGTTGAGGATGTTAGTTCAAAGAGTTGTTACAGAGGTTTTCTAAACGTCTTAATTGTGCATATAACTACTATACCGTCTTGACGTCAGTCTCTAATAGATTTCGCAGATATTTAACATTTTCCATTAGCTACGCTACTTCAGATATTGTAACTATACAAATATCACTTTTTTTTAGGAGGTCACGGATCGTTATTATATTTTTGATAACAACTTCGATATTTCTCGTCTTAGAGATTTTGAGTTGGTACTATTACATACAAACGTGAATTCTGCATATTATTTTTATCTAGTTTAGTGCGTTAAGATGTTTAAAGCCAGAGATATGAACAAAAGGATTTTTAATTATAACTATTGTAACGTGATTGTGTGTGATTTGAACACACTGTAGTTCCCTATATACAGAAATTCGTATTCAAATCTTAATTTTTTGTGGTAACTATCGTGCTTACATACAGGTGAAAACGCCAGACGGAGGGCATTTAGAAAATATTTTTTTCGGTACCTTGTGAACAAAACAAATATGTAATTCGCTGTATACAAAATTATTAACTAGCTTTCGTTTTGATGCCAAAGCACAAAGTTAAGTGAGTGAAAGAAGACCTCAAAGGACAGCTTACGAATCATTTGTGTAGTCTTGACTTTTTAACAATATTATTACAATAATATTTTAAGGAGAGTAAAGAACAAGGTAGTGTTTAGAAAGCAAAAATACTATTGTATAAAATGTAAAAGGAAATAAAAAACTAAAGTCAAAGGGTAAAAGCAGGCATTGTGAACATGGAGTAATTACCATAATTGAATACTCTGTCTCTTTTTATTATGAGTGTTTATTAATAATAATTGCATGATAAGCAAAATATATTATATAGATCCAGCGGTAGTGGTTACATAGTAAATTGGGAGAGGGGGATATTAGTTAAAGTCAATCTAAAAATTGTGAATATATATTTTGTATTTAAATGTAATGTTTATATCTTAAAACTTAATTGTTACAAATTTATGTATATCTTCACGTTATAAACTGCTAAACCGAATTTAATTGGAATTTAAAATTGTTATACTACTGTGGTCTAGCTACGTACGTCAAATTCAGGATTTATATTCATTCAGAATTGTTGTTCTACTTTCTATACTCAATATTGTAACGCTGCGTCCTCAAATCTTCAAATCTTTAATTTGAAATTGAGAAACTTTTTATTAAAATTGAACTAAGACGTATAGCACTTATGAGTGGAGCTGTCCTTGGATATCTTGTTGGAATAGAGTGGTTAATAAGTAACAAAATAAAAAAATCAGTAAGTGAAAAAGAAATAAAGATAGCTTACTGACATAATTATATTAATAGTAAACATGATGATACAAATCAGTCTGCCCAGCTGCATCTAAAAAAATAGCTTCGTTAAAAATATATAAACTATTATTTTCTCTGGCTCTTAAAACAAGTGCAATTTTTTTAATGATATTTCGTTTCGTCATAAATGTTCACTTTCTCAAAAAGTTGTAGAGTACATTATAAGTTTACATGACCCTTTTAATTTAGATTTAAACAGATTCATTAAACAAGTTGTCACTTATAAATTATAAAGAAACTAACCTATATAAAACAGCTTATATACATATCAATGTAAAACCAAAATATTTATATTTTGTTCTCCATAAGCATCGTCAAGTTATTCCCCTGAAAATAACTATATTCGTATGTAAAAACAACAACTAACTGAAATTCAATAAATAATGTATAGATTTTATGAAAGTAAGGAAGAGCGTTTATGTTTGGAAACAAGTTTTGCCCAGAAAATAAAAACAAATTATCCACTAGAACATTTAATTAGGTGCAGTTAAATACAATTTATTAGCAACTTATATTACAGATGTCACGATTCTATAGCGCGGTCTCTTATTTTACAAAAAATAATTAAAACCTTTACGTAAAACATCTGTATTAAAATAATTGGAAGGTTAGTTATGCCCCTTACTAAAACATAATCCCTACACTATTTTTTTATTTTTGAACTGGTTTTCATGCAATTTTACGTGCCTCACAAATGCCGATAATGCTCAATTTTTCATTCAGGACCAAAAAATTAGGGACCCAAAAGATTTTGTTATAACATTAGTTTGTTTCACAACCTGGTCAGGCATCATGTTGTAATAGGTTTTATAATATAAGGGTAGCTTAAGTAAACAATATATACACTAAAAACAATATTTTGCTTGCGTGGTCGATATTGTTAACAAAAGTTATATTTTAAGTACAGTTAAGCAAAATGTAATGTTCCATTATTAATTTATCATTGCCTATTAAGTAACCATGTTTAAATGTATCAGCTATACAATGCATGTATAATAACGATAACAATAGTTCAGAAATACCAACAATTGTATTTCACAACTTTATATTCATGTTAGTGAAAAATAGTTGTCTGTGTGAAATGTGACACCTAACAGGATTTAGTCTCTAAGTTATTTCTACCTTTAGAATAAATTGTAATTAAAATCTTGAACTTTTCTTGACTTATTTTAAATTATTGTTATTTTTTTAGCTTTCAAAGTTCACAAGTAAATATATCTATTTCTGTAATTGTTATAACTAATGATTACTGATCTAATACTTTTTAAAACATACCTCTAACTTTATTAAATAATTAAACTTTATTAATTTCTTACCCACATAACATCTAAATATAACAATTATATGTATCGTTATAATTGTTCAGGTTTTTCGTATGCCAGTTAGAACTTTATTTATTAAGTCAGTCAACTAGTTAATATGTAATTTATTGGTTCATTATTAATATAAGTGTCACTTCATTTTTATTTAATATCTATACAATTTGAATATATCTCAACTTCTTGTAAGCTACAAACTTTTTATAGAGCCACTCTGTACTTCACTCAGCCAAAACATGTATAAGGTTGTAAGTTTTCAGGATTATCAAACTTTGGTTATTGTACCATCCCCCAGAGTAGGCCTAAGGCAGTAATTAAAACACGTTTATCAACATGAAGAATAATGATCGCTGTTTTTGTAACACTAACTTTAATTTAGGATAGACATATATTTACAATAATTGTTCGGATTTTTCCGAAATTAATTTTTAGGTATTATTCTACAATTTTTAAAATTATTTTATACATTATAAAAGGAACTGGTCAAACTTCTCTTCATTTTATTAATTTGTTATGAATTTATTGTGATAACTTACTAAAACACCAGCAATACCCTTTAGTATTCCTGAAAAAATAGAATAAACACAAAATGTAACGTAACTCCTAGTTTTCATGTGTATTTATTTAGATATATAATAATTTTTCCCCGAGCATGCTGTATGCCAGTAAATAACTCATGCTTCTTAATATTATTGTTTAATGACAGAACATTGTGATTTGGTACTTTCTATAATAAATCTCGTTATAAAATATAATTAAATTTAAATAAAATTTTTCCTTTGCTTGTTCGTTATACAATAAATGTATGTAAGGAATGATTTAAACAATTTTCTTGTGACAATCACAGGAGTAAATAAAAAATATTGTGTTTTTTAACCTTTTTATCATTTAAGAGAGGAGAAGGGATTAGATTAAATAAACATTTTCAAATTACTTTACACATTTAAATCTACAGGGTGTCAATTTAGTAAGAAGACGCCCTCCATAATTTTCTTTGTATTGATTATATGATCCTTCGGTGTGTGGCATTTATATTTTGAATGTGTGTGACATCTATGTGACTGTTCTTATTCAGTGCCCCCCTTTGCAAACCTATAAAATTAAGGTATATCATTTCGTATTTAATTACTAGTTCCTAATCCGTTTTGATTATTACTTCATACATTACTAACTCTAATTTCTAACAATAGTAATTTTAGTCTAAGACTCGATATTAAAAACTAATAACAAGTGAAAAAATAGATATCACATTTACAAAAGCCTTTGCATCACATAGCTTATCAGTACTTACATTACCCAAATCAAGTCATGTTTAGTCATCAATTACGTTTTATAAACAATGTCGCCATTTGTAATGGTTTATTAGCTAAATCAAACGAATTGCAACCGTTAACTAATTATAAATTTACAGTTGATGATATTTTATTAACAAGAATAGCGGCATTACAGTGAAATTATTTTAATCATTATCTTTTTTACTGTGATTATGTTTGTTTAATTCAATAACATACATTATATTAAAATATATACCTTCTTATAAGTACGGCTATATTTTTATTCATTTTTTGAATACTTTAAACGGACTACTTATCTTTTCTTGTCTTACTGCGACAAATCGGCTAAACTCTCTTTAGAATTTTATGTTAAATCAATGTCTTACATTCATTGATTTAATACCGATATATACAGTTGGATACTAAATTGACATCAATTTTGCAACAGCTATAAAGACGCAAAGATACATTGTGAAAAAAATTCCTTTGATTCTATCTAGAAAATTTGATATAGCAATATTTATTTATAGAACCGTCGCAATAATATGGTGGATGTAAACGATGTACATTATTTAACTAAAAACTTCTATCAGGTAATGATTTCAAGTTTTCATTAGATCTTAATTTAACGATACATTTCCCATTTAGGGTAAAACTGAAGATAATTTCATTATCAACTTTACATTACAAGTTGTTAAAATAGAACGATACCTTTAGTTAATCCTAACTTGGTAGTGATTACTCTAACTCTGTCGATTTAAAATTAAATTTAATAAATTACAATAATGTAAAACTTTATTTCTAAACCTTAACAACTAAAGTTTTTTTTTATGTCAACCTCGTTCCCGAAGTAAGTTGAAATAAAATTTGATTAGTTTTTTTTTTTTTTTTTTTTTTTTTAATAATTTTTTTATTACAACTGAGGCATGCCTCATCTAGCAATTTTCCTTTATCATATGTGTTCGCTGTGTGCTGGGGTGCAGTCCGACGGCTGGTCCCAATGTGGTTACTGCCTAGTGAGGTCCATTGGCTTGGTCCTTTTCAGCCTTCTTGTGATGTTGTCACTGCGGTGCAGCAATTGGACAATCTCTGTATTCTTGTGCTGCTCTAGCCTGCGACGATGCTTAACAGAGAGCCTCTTGATGACTTCCTCAACAGGCTCAATGCCTAGGTCCTTATGTATGTTGTCATTCCTCACATACCATGGGGCGTTGACAATCATTCTCAATACTTTATTTTGGAAAACTTGTATTATGCTACTGTTGCTTTTCTTTGTACATCCCCAGAGTGGTGCACCATAGGTCCATATTGGTCTTAGAACTTGCTTGTACAATAGTATTTTGTTGCTTATTGACAGTTCGGAATTCCTTCCAAAAAGCCAATACATTTTATTGAATTTGAGCTTTAGCTCGACTTTTTTCTTTTTTACATGCTCCTTCCATCTGAGCTTTGCATCGAGTGTCATCCCGAGATACTTTGCACTGTTTACGTATGTTATCTTCCTTTCATTTAATGTTATTGGTGCTGGTTCGTATCTTCTATTGGTAAAATTAATATGAACAGATTTTGATTCATTGAGCTTTAGTCTCCAATTTTTTGTCCATTGACTTACTGCGTTGGTAGCATTCTGTAATTTCTCTGTGGCTTCTAAAATGTTGTCACCAACTGTTAGAATTGCTGTATCGTCGGCAAAAGTCGCCACTGTGGAATTTCCATTAACTGGTATATCTCTGGTGTACAGAAGGTACAGTACAGGGCCAAGGACACTTCCCTGGGGTACTCCTGCTTTGATTGTTTTAATTTGTGAGTAGTCATGTTCATATCTAACACGAAAGTGTCTCTCACGAAGGTATGACTTCATAATTCTGTAGAACTGCTCCGACAAGTCCCGTTCCAGTTTATGTTCCAGCCCACAGTGCCAGACTCCGTCGAACGCCTGCGCCACGTCGAGAAATACGCCCGAGCAGATCTGTTTCCTCTCCATAGCTTCCTCTACTATCTCCACCACTCTGTGAACCTGCTCAATGGTCGAGTGTTTTGCCCGAAAACCGAACTGATGTGCAGGTATGAGCTTCCTATCTTCTATAATAACCTTAAGTCTTTTAAGAAGGAGTTTCTCGAAGATTTTGGATAGTATTGGCAGTAATGAGATTGGACGGTATGAGGTTACCTCATGAAGTGGTTTACCCGGCTTAGGTAACATGATGACTTCTGCTACCTTCCATTGATTAGGAACATACTGTAACCTAAATATTTGATTAGATAAAGTAGAAATAGAAGTGGTATTTATGTATATGGTTTATAAACCATAACATACTTATCCCTTAGAGTTACGATCTGCTCTTGATATAAAAACCGCATTCTATTAACGCATGACATATTTGCTGGAACAGGAAGGTGAAAACTTTTTTTATTGAACTAAGTTAAAATAATCTTTATTGTGTACAAATTTTGCAATCAAACGGCGTTGTATATATTGTTTGTTTTATTTTTTGTCCATAATTCTCTCTCTCTCTCTCTCTCTCTCTCTCTCTCTCTCTCTCTCTCTCTCTCTCTCTCTCTCTCTCTCTCTCCCTCTCTCTCCCTCTCTCTCCCTCTCTCTCCCTCTCTCTCCCTCTCTCTCTCTCTCTCTCTCTCTCTCTCTCTCTGTCTATCGCATGTACCCTTCTGGGGATATACGTCCTGGAGATACCTTGTGGGATCTCGGTAAATATAAAAGGTAGAAGTCTGATTTTTAAAAAATGTATTGCTTAATAAATAAGTATTACTCCTAATACGTTATCTCTCGAAAATTTTGATTTTGATTTTTTTTTAAATATGTGTTTTGTGGGGATGTAACGGTTACGAGAGACAGAAACTTGTGGGCATGTAAGAGACAAGCTTTTCTGGGGATATGATTATTTTGTTAGAGAGAAGCTTTGCGAGGATGTGAGAGAGTGATTTACGGGGATGTATTATTTGTCCTTTACATCTTATTGCATGTCATTATGTTTATATTTTTGTTGTTATTCGTTAAGTGATTGATTAAATTAAAATATGTTTCATATTTGTTAAATAAATTGTAATTTATAAAGTAAATTGTAGTAAATGAAAATAACAGTATACTAACAAATTTACAAACTTTTTGATAAGTCAAGTTTTATATTATTACTTCGGAAACAAAACTAATAATGTATAACAAAAACGCCTGGTTGATACAAGGAAGCTTTAATGAATGTTAAATGAAAATAATCCTGAAAAACTCACTAACAATGTTTGTGTGAATTCTTTGTAATTATTGTGTTTCGTTTTACCACCACCATTTTAGAGCATTTTAAAATTATGAATCAAGACACCGCGATACTCGAACATACAATTTTATTTATTTCATTTAATAATTATCGGGATGAACATTTAAATTAGATTTGTTACTTCCCACTCTCATCCAGGAACATTATATTATTCAAACTACAACCAAAAAAAGTTATATTTTCAACGGGACACATGAAAATTAAATAAACATATTCTTCTCAAAATGTAACTGAGGTAAAATACATTTTGTCTATGAATTAATACCTTGTAACTTTTATTATTAGTAGGCTACTGCTCAAGTTTTACACAGAAAAATATAACATAGGCATAAAAATAATTATAAGTTAGAATTAAAACAGAAATTCCTATACAAATACTGTAATTTGAATCAGATCTCGAGATGCGAAAACGGTAGCGTAATATTTTTATGGTTTCCCATTAAAAACATAGTAAACATTTTTTTTAAATGGGTCATAAAAACGTTAAGTCGTTCTTTACTTTTATTTTTGCTGCCATTTTTAATTCTTTGAAGATATGACTAACCAAAAGGTTAAAATAAATCAAATGTTCAGCATTAAGAAACTTACGATTAACCCTATTCGTCTATTCTAGTAGGTTACAGATGGACCTACAACTTAGTTGCGTAGGTTCAAACCTAGTTACTAAAGTTTTTTTTTTACTGCGTGTAGCTATCTCTTCTGACTTTATTAGTCTAATTGGAATACAGTAAAGAAGTTAACAAAAATAATAATAATACATTCGTACAAACTGATAATAAAATCAACTCTTTTAAGTATAGGCCTACTTATTAGGAACGTAAAAAATAACTACAACTGGCTTTATAATTCGTTAACAGCTCTAAATACAATTAATTTGTATAAAAAAATCAAAGTGCTGTTAACTTTACCACACAATTTCTGTCATGTTTATTACCCCCCATTAACAAACAAAAGGTTGGGACTAAGGGCTTGGTCGGCTACTGGTAGTCGTAAATGCACAAGGGATGCTAGGTTTGATTTGTCAATACACTTAAGAAATAAGAAAAAACTTAAACATTAGGCGTACTACGACTATTGTTATGTATACATTTTTGACAAAATTTAATTTAATATCGTTACCAAAAACCAACTCGATTGTTACTGCACACAAACAGGCTGCGCCTATATTGTATGATTTTTTTACCAAATTATGTCGTGTTTGGTATCATTCTTCTAATTTTTTCATTTACTGTACTTTTCAAATATTCGATGGAAATTTCCAAATTACGATCATGAAAAGAATGTTAATTTCCTATAGTGGGGATGCATAAATGAGACACAATATTGAATTAGCTGAAGGCGGAAGCGAGGCCTGGGGTTTAAACAGTCAAGTGGGTGTGTGTTACCTGAATAAATTACAATAGCTTGGACTTAGAACTCAAAAATATGTCTACAGAGAAAGTTATTTATTACACGGCGGGTTGTTTGTAAGTAAAATAATTGTAAACAAGTAGAACTTTATGGTTTAGACAACTTACAGATGGTCCTTTTCATGGGTCCAAAGTCCACTGACACTTTTCTTACTGACGGAAGTGATATTTTTACTTTTCTAAAATTATCTGTCATAGTAATATTATATAGTTTACTAGCTGGCCCGATCCGGCTTTGCACTGAGAGACAAATCAAACTTAAATGTATATTAACCAAAAAAATATACCAACAAATATATTTTACTATGTATTTCTTATGGGGATTTTTAGTAACAATTTAATAAAACCATGTACAAATTTGTCATTATTTCACAAAAAGTTTAGGTTACTTGTTAAAATCTACTTCAATGTTGTTAAAAGTAGCGAAGAAATCAGTTTTTTCGTTGTAAAGTAATTAAATTTTATTGTATCTTGATGAAATTTTCACCAAATGTGTACAAATATTAATTAATAGATGTGTTAAAATTTATTTAAATCTGTTTATTCGTTTAAATATATATATATAGGCCTATACAAATCATCG
Source organism: Aphrophora alni (assembly GCA_963513935.1). Classification (NCBI taxonomy): domain Eukaryota; kingdom Metazoa; phylum Arthropoda; class Insecta; order Hemiptera; family Aphrophoridae; genus Aphrophora; species Aphrophora alni. The sequence goes on from OY740772.1 coordinate 66,852,315, forward strand.
TCTATTTTGATATATATTTTTTAAACGAATTGAGAGATTTAAACAAAATTTACCACACTTCTTACTAATATATTTATACACATTTTGTGAAAAAATCATCAAGATATAATAAAATTTTATTGATTTACAACAAAAAAAAAAACAATTTCTCTTAACTAATTAACAAAATTAAATAAAATTTAATAATTATGACAACAAAATATATACGTACATGTTGTGAAAATTTCATCAAGATACAATAAAATTTAATTACTTTACAACGAAAAAACAAATTTCTTCAAAACAACATTGAAATAAATTTCATAAAATATATAAATAAATTTTCAAATAAATAAAGTAACCTAAACTTTTTGTGAACTTTATTGAAATGCGACGATACGCCTTTTTTAAATCATTTGCATCTCGAAAACCACCAAACGGATTTGAAATATCAAAACATTTTTGAATTCACAATTAAATTTTCTATAAACTATCAAAGCTAGACTTCTATAACTATCATATCTAGACTAATAATAATTAAACAATTTACAACCATTTACCGCTATCGGTCTGGTTGAAAATAGTGTCAAATTAAAACTTATACTAGCCTAGTCTATTTATTTATAGATTTTGTTAAAATTTTCAGGAAATGTTCTATATGACTATATAAAAATCATACAAAAATTTGAAAATGATATATACATAATGTTTTGATTTATGAACGTGTATAGCAAAAATGTAAACGATTTCTAAATACTGCTATTTTTATTGGTTTATTAGGCTACATACGTTTATTAATCGCTGAGTTATATTCTGATATACCAAATTATATAAAATATATAGAATTGTGAATTCAATAATTTTTTAGATAATTAACATCCGTTTAACGGTTCTCGAAATAAACACAATTTAGTAAACCAACGTATTCTGTTTTGATTTTCGTACAGAGAGTATACAAATTGGGTACGCGATAGTACAAAAACGCTTATATATCGAAAACTAATTATCGGAAGTTATTTTTTAAAACGGATTTGGATTCCTCATAAAATATACTGTACTATAAATTATAAATTTTATGTTTTTATGTACGGACAATTATAGTTTAACTTTTTGAATTAATTTACGCCAATGTATATTTAAAACGAATTATATACAATTCATCATGGTTTTTAATACAAATTAACCTAACAACCAGTAGCCTACTAATAAAGATTTTATAGAAAATTTTATTGTGAATTCAAATATTTTTTCAAAACAAAAATCCATCAAACGGTTAAAAATATATATAAATAATGTTGAGTAGCCTAAGTTACCGAATACCCCAACATCCCGAACTTGAATTTAATTTCACGACTGATAGGCCTACCATTGTTTCATTATGTAGCTTTTGTTCATAATAATTATATATGTGTAAATAATGAAATTATCATTACCAGGTATGGTCAGTGATTATAACTACATGTTTCTAGTAATAACTTTAAAAATTTTAAAAGAAAATATACCAAGAATTTAATTTAATTTTTAGAAAATGTGGCCAAATATATTCAATAATTGACGTTTTATTTTATTTGTTGGTATATTTAATTCGAGAATATTTTTGTGGCTGATATTTGAGTGAATTGGCACTTGCTTTGTCGTTGGCAAGCCGTAACCGTGTTTGGGAATTGACACCAAACTTTTGTTGCAATATCTCCATGTTAGGTTAGATATCTGTGTATTTATCGTTTTTGTTGATAAGATGTTCACCAAAAGCAGAGTTTGTATATGAAGTCCTCTTAGGGAAGTGTTCCTTAAAACTTTTGTTGAAAGAGCGGGCAGTCTGTCCTATATAAAAATTCGGACATTCATTACTGTAGGCCTACAACCAGTGATATTGTATATGGCAGTCTTATCGTGTTTGTCATTATGTATGTCTTTTTTTGGGTTATTTAAAAAATAGTATAGTTTGTTTGAGGTATTGAAAGCAACGGTTACGCTCTCTTTAGCCAGTCTACGTTTTGGAGTATGACTCAATGCTGATCCATATTCTGTGGAGACGTAAGTTTGCTTTTTCTTTTTAATAATGGGTTTCTTATTTGTATGTTACCTGATGAGTTGGTCGATATCTGAGCTCTTGTAACAATTGTATACTGCGATGGGTTTAATTATGTTTACTTCCTGTTCATACTTCTCCTTGTCTAGAGGTACTGAGGCTAGCCTGTTAACGAAATTATTGTAAGCTGCCATTTTTATATGACATGGATGATGGGAAGAAGCGTGTATAGTCTGGTTTGTTGTGGTAGGTTTTCTATAGATGTTGAACTTAACACTATTGTTTATTTTTGAAATTGATAGGTCTACAAAGTTTAAATTGTTATTTGTTTCCACTTCAACCGTGAATTGGAGTTTTGGGTGCATTGTGTTTACGAAGTTAATCAGAGTTTTTAATTATCTATTGTTGCCATAGAAAAGTACTATAGTATCGTCTACATAATATCTGAAGACTATTTTTGGAATATTTTGATTCATTTCCGACCAGAGATGTTTGTTTTAGATTTGTCCTTCCAGCAGAATTTTGTCCTTCCTTACTTCCATAGACAGACGAATCTCGCAACAGTTTTTCTGTCGAATCAACGAGCGCTGAAAAAACAGTTTTTTTTAGCTGTATACGACACCGGTCTGTATTGCGGTCGGCGTTTTGTACATATCATAGGACCGCTACTTATTATTTTTTTCAAACTCTTAAGAAGTTTGATAACGAATTTTCGTTATAAAGATTATATTAAATAAAGATTTTATTAAAATTTTCATGAAATGTTCTATATGACTATATAAAAATCATACAACAATTTGAAAATGATATATACATATTTTTTTTTATTTATGAACGTTTATAGCAAAATAGTAACCGATTTCTAAATACTGCTATTATTATTGGTTTATTACATACGTTTATTAATCGCTGTAGTAATATGATATACCAATTTATAGAAAATTTAATTGTTAATTCAATTTTCTTTAGACAATTAACATCCATTCTACGGTTCTCGAAATAAACACAATTTAGTAAACCCGTGTACATTAGCGTTTGAATTTTATTGAAATGCAATGACACGCCTTTTAATCATTTGTATCTCGAAAACTACCGAACGGATTTGAAATATCAAAAAAATTTTGAATTCACAATTAAATTTTCTATAAACTATCAGATCTATGCTAATAGTATAATTATAATTAAACAATTTACAACAGTTTACATCTATCGGTTTGGTTGAAAATAGCGTCAAATTATAACTTGTATAGGCCTAGTCTTTTTATTTATAGATTTTGTTAACATTTTCAGGAAATATTCTATATGACTATATAAAAACTTACAAAAATTTGAAAATGATATATACAATGTTTTTGATTTATGAACGTTAATAGTAATCGCTCAAAATTATAAACGACTTCTAAATACTGCTATGTTTATTGGTTTATTACTCACGTTTATTAATCTCTTTGGTATTATTCTGATATACCAATTTATAGAAAATTTTATTGTGAATTCAATTTTCTTTAGGTAATTAACATCCGTTCCACGGTTCTAGAAATAAACACAATTTAGTAAACCCGCGTACTCGGTTTTGATTTTCGTACAGAGAGTATAAAAATTGGGCAGGCGATAGTACAAAAACGCTTATATATCGAAAACTAATTATCGGAAGTTATTTTTTAAAACGGATTCGGATTCCTCATAAAATTTACTATAAATTGTCAGTTTTATGTGTTTATGTATGGACAATTATAGTTTAGCTAATTGAATTAATTTACGCCAATGTATATTTAAAACGAATTATATACAATTTATCGTGGTTTTTAATACAAATTAACCTAACAACAAGTAGCCTACTCATAATGATTTTATAGATAAATTTATCGTGAATTCAAATATTTTTTCAAAACAAAAATCCATCAAACGGTTAAAAATATATATCAATTTTTGTTGAGTACGTTACGCGCTTATTAGTACTTGATCAGATGTTAATTGTATGCTGTATTTCTGATAGAAAAGTATGGACAATACTGCTATTTTTGTTGGTTTATTAATCGCTGTAGTAGTATTCTGATACACCAATTTATAGACAATTTAATTGTGAATTCAAATTTCTTTAGATAGTTAACATCCGTTCAACGGTTCCCAAAATATACACAATTTAAAAACCCGCGTACATTAGAGTTTGCATTTTATTGAAATGCGATGACACGACTTTATTAAATCATTTGTATCTCGAAAACCACTGAACGGATTTGAAATATCAAAACATTTTTGAATTCACAATTAAATTCCATCAACAGTTGTTAACACAAGTTATACATGATTAACCATGCCTTGTTGCATAACAACCCCATAATAACTAAAAAACAAACAATAAAGAGAATCCACTATAGCCTACTATTGAACTATAGACTATATTTATTTGTATAAATAAACATATATAAACATGATATATGTTATAATTGTGTAACATATTTATAAAATTTTTCATTCTAAACCTTGAAATAACATCTCAACCCTCTATTGTCATTGCCAATTGAACTGTATAATATTTAATTGTATAAAGTTAAAATACATCACATTTTTTTGAATCAGAGAATTTGTACATTCTATTACCACTTGTCAAGAATAACTGGGAATAAAAAACATTTCATATATCATTTAAAAATATAAATGAAATACATTTTCATTTTAATTGGATGTTTAGAAATAAGGAGTAAAAGTAGGATGGGTTGAATTAAAACTAATGCAATTTTATAATAAGTTGTACTAAGTAAAATGTATTGATTGTTGAATTTACTCTAAAACAATTATTATTTTTAATAAAACTGTACATTGTTTCTGGGAAGAATATGAACAGTAATATATTACTATTCCAAAAACCCAAAACTATTCCATATTATGGATTTTTAATACATCTTTTATTTCATTTCAGTTTGTAACCAAAGTTTCCAATATAATTGGTCTCCTAGATAAATTACTACGTAACCATTCGTAATTGATTAGTTCATACATAAAATATGTAACAAAATATTTAATAAAGATAATTTTGTTCTTTAAAACTAGTGATATATATTATTTAAAAATCTGACAAATTTATATCTGATATACAAACACTTTTCGACGTAAACAGATAAATAGTTTTACCATTTCATATAAAAGGTAGAACTCTTTAAATGGAGTAATTATTTAGAATGGCGAATAACTTATGTATTTTATAATATATATTGCACACATTCAAATAACGCAAAGAAGCAACAAGTATACAACCACCTGTAAGAAATTGAAATGGACAAACGGACTGAACTCTAAGTTTATGAAAGGTGCAATTGACGGCAACACTGGATCTGTTCCATCTGGCAACAATGTCCCCAAAGGCATAGTGACGTTCGTTGCAGTCTACATACAAATATTTTGGTATCCTCACAAAGGCATTAACCAACTTGCTCTTTTCTCTCGAATTTGAATGGACCAATCATACTCAAGAGCCCCATAAGTCACCTTTAGGGCAAAAGCCCGAATCTCTTCTATAGGAGAGAGTATTGCGTTCAGCGCAGCCCTGGTGGCCTCTCTTCAAAACTAAAGCTGTCGTCCCAAAAGCTATTTTAGGGGATATTTAAAAATATTTTTATTTTCGATCTAATATGCTTAAAAGTATATGTATATTACATATAAACTTGATTTAGGCCGCTTGCCCTTGTGGGGATATCCCCACAAGGGACAACATCCCCAGAAGTACTTTACAGGACGAGTGAGTATGCCCGGAAAGGTAGCTGTGATAGTTCTCTCTCTCTCTCTCTCTCTCTCTCTCTCTCTCTCTCTCTCTCTCTCTCTCTCTCTCTCTCTCTCTCTCTCTCTCTCTCTCTCTCTCTCTCTCTCTCTCTCTCTCTCTCTCTCTCTCTCTCTCTCTCTCTCTCTCTCTCTCTCTCTCTCTCTCTCTCTCTCTCTCTCTCTCTCTCTCTCTCTCTGACTATCGCTTGTACCCTTCTGGGGATATACGTCCTGGAGATACGTTGTGGAATCTCGGTAAATATTAAAGGTAGAAGTCTGATTTTTTTTTTTAATGTATTACTTAATAAATAAGTATTACTCCTAATACGTTATCTCTGGAAAATTTTTATTTTTATTTTTGAAAAAATATGTGTTTTGTAGGGATGTAACGGTTAAGAGAGACAGAAACTTGTGGGCATGTAAGAGACAAGTTTTCTGGGGATATGATTATTTTGTTAGAGAGAAGCTTTGCGAGGATGTGAGAGAGTTATTTACGGGGATGTATTATTTGTCCCACATTTACATCTTATTGCGTGTTATTATGTTTATATTTGTTATTATTCGTTAAGTGATTGATTAAATTAAATTATGTTTCATATTTGTTAAATTGTATTTTATAAAGTAAATTGTAGTAAATGAAAATAACAGTACTAACAAATTTACAAACTTTTTGATGAGTCAAGTTTTAAATTATTACTTCGGAAACAAAACTAATAATGTATAACAAAAACGCCTGGTTGATACAAGGAAGGTTCAAATGAATGTTAAATGAAAATAATCCTGAAAAACTCACTAATAATGTTTGTGTGAATTCTTTGTAATTATTGTGTTTCGTTTTACCACCACCATTTTAGAGCATTTTAAAATTATGAATCAAGACACCACGATACTCGAACATACAATTTTATTTATTTCATTTAATAATTATCGGGATGAACATTTAAATTAGATTTGTTACTTCCCACTCTCATCCAGGAACATTCTATTATTCAAACTACAACCAAAAAAAGTTATATTTTCAACGGGACACATAAAAATTAAATAAACATATACTTCTCAAAATGTAACTGAGGTAAAATACATTTTGTCTATGAATTAATACCTTGTAACTTTTATTATTAGTACTGCTCAAGTTTCACACAGAAAAATATAACATAGATATAAAAATAATTATAAATTAGAATTACAACAGAAATTCCTATACAAATACTGTAATTTGAATTAGAGTTCGAGATGCGAAAACGGTAGCGTAATATTTGTATGGTTTCCCATTAAAAAAAGTAGTAAACTTTTTTTTTAAATGGGTCATAAAAACGTTAAGTCGTTCTTTACTTTTATTTTTGCTGCCAATTTTAATTCGTTGAAGATATGACTAACCAAAAAGTTAAAATAAATCAAATGTTCTGCATTAAGAAACTTACGATTAATCCTATTCGTCTATTCTGGTAGGGTACATATGGACCTACAACTTAGTTGCGTAGGTTCAAACCTCGTTTCTAAAGTTTTTTTTACTGCGTGTAACTATCTCTTCTGGCTTTATTAGTCTAATTGGAATACAGTAAAGAAGTTAACAAAAATAATAATAATACATTCGTACAAACTGATATTAAAATCAACAATATCAACTCTTTTAAATATAGGCCTACTTATTAGGAACGTAAAAAATAACTACAACTGGCTTTATAATTTGTTAACAGCTTTAAGGACAATTAACTTGTATAAAAAATCAAAGTGCTGTTAACTTTGCCACACAATTTCTGTCATGTTTATTACCCCCCATTAACAAACAAAAGATTGGGACTATGGGCTTAGTCGGCTACCGGTAGGTCGTAAATACACAAGGGATGCTAGGTTTGATTTGTCAATACACTTAAGAAATGAGAAAAAACTCAAACATTAGGCGTACTACGACTATTGTTATGTATACATTTTTGACAAAATTGAATTTAATATCGTTACCAAAAACCAATTCGATTGTTACTGCACACAAACAGGCTGCTCCTATATTGTATGATTTTTTTGCCAAATTATGTCGTGTTTGGTATCATTCTTCTAATTTTTTTCATGTACTGTACTTTTCAAATATTCGATGGAAATTTCCAAATTACGATCATGAAAAGAATGTTAATTTCCTATAGTGGAGATGCATAAATGAGACACAATATTGAATTAGCTGAAGGCGGAAGAGAGGCCTGGGGTTAAACCCAGGCCAGCCTTCGGTAGCCGAGGTATACAAGTTATTCCCATAGAGACAATAGGAAGTTGACCATGTGTGCACCGTGAAAGTTTGATCTGGATTTCTTATTCAAGAAGGGTTCAAGTGGGTGTGTTACCTGAATAAATTACAATAGCTTGGACTTAGAACTCAAAAATATGTCTACAGAGAAAGTTATTTATTACACGGCGGGTTGTTTGTATGTAAAATACTTGTAAACAAGTAGAACTTTATGGTTTAGACCACTTACAGATGGTCCTTTTCATGAGTCCAAAGTCCACTGACACTTTTCTTACTGACGGAAGTGATATTTTTACTTTTCTAAAATTATCTGCCATAGTAATATTATATAGTTTACTAGCTGGCCCGATCCGGCTTTGCACGGAGAGACAAATTAAACTTAAATGTATATTAACCAAAAAAAATATATTTTACTATGTATTTCTTATGGGGATTTTTAGTAACAATTTATTAAAACCATGTACAAATTTGTCATTATTTCACAAAAAGTTTATGTTACTTGTTAAAATCTACTTCAATGTTGATAAAAGTAGGGAAGAAATTATTTTTTTCGTTGTAAAGTAATTAAATTTTATTGTATCTTGATGCAATTTTCACCAAATGTGTACAAATATTAATTAATAGATGTGTTAAAATTTATTTAAATCTGTTTATTCGTTTAAATATATATGTATACAAATCATCGTCTATTTTGATATATATTTTTTAAACGAATTAACAGATTTATACAAAATTTACCACACTTCTTACTAATATATTTATACACATTTTGTGAAAAAATCATCAAGATATAATAAAATTTAATTGATTTATAACAAAAAAAAACATAATTTCTCTTAGACTAATTAACAAAATTAAATAAAATTTAATAATTATGACAACAAAATATATACGTACATGTTGTGAAAATTTCATCAAGATACAATAAAATTTAATTACTTTACAACGAAAAAAACAATTTCTTCAAAACAACATTGAAATAAATTTCATAAAATATATAAATAAATTTTCAAATAAATAAAGTAACCTAAACTTTTTGTGAACTTTATTGAAATGCGACGATACGCCTTTTTTAAATCATTTGCATCTCGAAAACCACCAAACGGATTAGAAATATCAAAACATTTTTGAATTCACAATTAAATTTTCTATAAACTATCAAAGCTAGACTTCTATAACTATCAGATCTAGACTAATAATATTTAAACAATTTACAACCATTTACCGCTATCGGTCTGGTTGAAAATAGTGTCAAATTATAACTTGTATAGGCCTAGTCTATTTATTTATAGATTTTGTTAAAATTTTCAGGTAATGTTCTATATGACTATATAAAAATCATACAAAAATTTGAAAATGATATGTAATAATGTTTTGATTTATGATCGTTTATAGCAAAAATGTAAACGATTTCTAAATACTGCTATTTTTATTGGTTTATTACATACGTTTATTAATCGCTGTATTAATAACAAATTAACCTAACAACCAGTAGCCTACTAATAAAGATTTTATAGATAATTTTATTGTGAATTCAAATATTTTTTCAAAACAAAACTCCATCAAAAGGTTAAAAATATATATCAATTTTTGTTGAGTACGTTACCGAATACCCGAACATCCCGAACTTGAATTTAATTTCACGACTGATAGGCCTACCATTGTTTCATTATTTAGCCTTTGTTCATAATATATATTTTTAAATAATTATTACCAGGTATGATCAGTGATTATAACTACATGTTTCTAGTAATAACTTTAAAAATTTTAAAAGAAAATATATCAAGAATTTAATTTAATTCTTAGAAAATGTGGACAAATATATTCAATAATTGACGATTTATTTTATTTGTTGTATATTTAATTCGGGAATATTTTCGTGGCTGATATTTGAGTGAATTGGCACTTGCTTTGTCGTTGGCAAGCCGTAACCGTGTACCGTGGGAATTGACACCAAACCTTTGTTGCAATATCTCCATGTTAGATTGGATATCTGTGTATTTATGGTTTTTGTCGATAAGATGTTCACCAAAAGCAGAGTTTGTATATGAAGTCCTGTTAGGGAAGTGTTCCTTAAAACTTTTGTTGAAAGAGCGGGCTGCCTGTCCTATATAAAAATTGGGACATTCACTACTGTACAACAAGTGATATTGTATATGGCAGTCTTATCGTGTTTAACATTATGTATGTCTTTTTTTGGGTTATTTAAAAAAAAAGTATAGTTTGTTTGACGTATTGAAAGCAACGGTTACGTTCTCTTTAGCCAGTCTACGTTTTAGAGTATGACTCAATGCTGATCCATATTCTGTGGAGACGTAAGTTTGCTTTTTCTTTTTAATAATGGGATTCTTATTTGTATGTTAAATGATGAGTTGGTCAATATCTGAGCTCTTGTACCAATTGTATACTGCGATGGGTTTAATTATGTTTACTTCCTGTTCATACTTCTTCTTGTCTAGAGGTACTGAGACTAGCCTGTTAACAAAACTATTGTAAGCTGCCATTTTTATATTACATGGTGATGGGAAGAAGCGTGTATAGTCTGGTTTGTTGTGGTAGGTTTTCTATAGATGTTGAACTTAACACTATTGTTTATTTTTGAAAATGATAGGTCTAAAAAGTTTAAATTGTTATTTGTTTCCATTTCAACCGTGAATTGGAGTTTTGGATGCATTGTGTTTACGAAGTTAATCAGAGTTTTTAATTATTGGGGATATCCCCACAAGGGACAACATCCCCAGAAGTACTTTACAGGACGAGTGAATATGCCCGGAAAGGTAGCTGTGATCTCTCTCTCTCTCTCTCTCTCTCTCTCTCTCTCTCTCTCTCTCTCTATATATATATATATATATATATTTTTTTTTTTTTTTTTTTTTTTTTTTTTTTTTTTTTTGTAATAAGTGTGAATGATTGAAATAAGTATTTGTTACTTTCTTTAGCTTTTATGTAGTAATAATAGTGATTTTTAATTATGTGGTGTCTTTTTTAAATGTTATTATGTATGAATGTGCTTGTGTGTATGTGTGATTGTATTTATCTGTATCTACAAGTGTAAGCTACAGTATTTCATTTTATTTTATTTTTGTTTCTAAATTTTTAATTTTATTACGTTGTTTAAATTTAAATTTGTTTATTTTTAGTTTATTTTAAGTTATAACTTTCATTTTGTCACTTTAAATTTAAGATTGTTACTTTTTATTTTATTTTAAATTATTAATTTCATTTTGTAGCTAATTTTAAGTTTGTTAATTTTTTATATTATCTTAGTTATTTTTAATCGATTTAAATTTTTTTGTTATTATCAAGTTATATTTTATATTTTTATATAATATGTTGTTATGTTGTATGGGGTTAGGTGGTAGAGAGGACTATACAGTCCTAACCTCGCCCCTAAATAAAGGCAAATCAAATCAAAATCAAATCTCTCTCTCTCTCTCTCTCTCTCTCTCTCTCTCTCTCTCTCTCTCTCTCTCTCTCTCTCTCTCTCTCTCTCTCTCTCTCTCTCTCTCTCTCTCTCTCTCTCTCTCTGACTATCGCTTGTACCCTTCTGGGGATATACGTCCTGGAGATACGTTGTGGAATCTCGGTAAATATTAAAGGTAGAAGTCTGATTTTTTTAATGAGTTAATAATTAATACATTTTATTTGTGCCATCCTAATGATTATTAATCTTCATTAAAAAGATTTGGTAAAATATAAAGAAAAAAGCTATTTCATAAAATGAAATTAACATACGTGATCCAAGATATAGGACTTATAATAATATGTTCAAAGTTCCAGGCTTCACGAGTAGGTGCCCATGAATAGATATAATATAACGGCTCTTTCAGAGTGACCACATTACGATAATTAAAAAAAAAACCAATTCCCTGTTAGGACTTGGGAAGTTTTATTTATAAATAAAGTCTAACTACTTATTACAAAGCCAGAAGGACAAAAAATATTATAAGGACACCCTGGAAAACTGACAAAATTGCTTACCTTGCAAGCAAAACAGACGTCATTAATGCTACAATATATATATATATATATATATATATATATATATTTATTTTTTTATTGTAGCCAGACGGACGTGGCTAATAAGAGCTTCCTGGGAGAATAATTCTTGAAGATAGCTAGACGGACTTGGCTAGGAAGAGCTTCCTAGGAGAATTGAGATATCAGACGAGCCCCCAATAAGAGTGGCAAACAGGGTGACCAAACTTCGTGTATAAACATTGTAATTATTTCAGAATTATGTAATTACCACGTCAAAGACTAGCAGTGGGAGAGGCGACCTTCCACTTCCAGTCATTCTGGATTAATAGTAATAATAAGAATATCGTAGCATTGTAATAAGATAGGAGATAATAATTCTTTTAATAATGGTTATTAACGATTAATTGAGTACTGAAGCATTCGATCATATTTAAAATAAAGAACCCAGACAGTTAAAGGAACGAATTCTAACACCCCATCAAGACAAATATTCTTTCAGACACTCATTTTCGTTAATAATGTTATTTTGAATGTTAAAACACGTTGAAAAACATTTCCTTCGTGTCAAAATTACCTTTGGCGATCTCTACTTTTAATTTGTTACTTGAAATTGATATAATCCTACGAGTACTCTGCTGATTCTTTGATATAATGGAATATCAAATTCAAGTGAGCTCTTAAAGCGTTTTTAAAAACTGTAGGCCTAATTTCTTTGTTTTAAACACCGACTGCAACACATGGCAGAATGTGTTTCGACACTTCATTTATTCCGACGACAAAAATGAAGTAAACTTCCAATAACACATTCACTCCTCAATCTAATGTTAGAATATCTTAAGCGCTACTAAACGTTTGAATAACTTTCTAATTCCAATACCCTGATTGTTTAAACATTTATCGATACGTATTTCAAGATAATCACAGATAATCATTCATAATTTCCGATAATCATTCTTCCTTCGTTTTATACTCTATTTATTGTATTTTAGTTGGATGTTGTTTATGCATATAAATAAAGTTATTTTCTGGGGGGGGGGTTGACGACACTTATAGAGAAAAATATATAAATATTTTTTTGTTTTACATGTTGAAATGTATGTAAGCTGATTTATATATTATAGTTTCTTTATTATTTTTAAGGGACAACTTGTTTACTAAATCACTTTATAAATAAATTAAAAGTTTGATGTAAACTTATAATACACTCAAACATATATCTTTTTGAAACCTGAATGAAGAATTGAGCAATATAATCTATCATCGGCAATTGTGAGGGGTGTAAAATTACAAGAATATAGTTCACTAATTTAAGATAGTGTAGGGATTATGTTTTAGTAAGGAACATAACCAGCCTTCCCACTAATTTTAATAAAGATGTTTTACATAAAGGTTTAAAATATTGTTTGTAAAATAAGAGGCCTCTCTATAAAATCGTGACATCTGATATATAATGTGCTAATAAATTGTATTTAACTGCACCTAATTAAATGTTCTAGTGGATAATTTGTTTTTATTTTCTGGGCAAAACTTGTTTCCAAACATAAACGCCCTTCCTTAGTTACATAAAATCTATACTCTATTTATTGAATTTTAGTAGGGTGTTGTTTTTACATACGAATATAGTTATTTTCAGGGACGAGGCTTATGGACAACAAAATATAAATATTTTAGGTTTTACATTGATATATATATATATATATATATATATATATATATAAGCTCTTTTATATAAGTTAGTTTCTTTATAATTTATAAGGGACAACTTGTTTACTGAATCTGTTTAAAAATAAATTAAAAGTGTGATGTAAACTTATAATGCACTAAAACTTACATCTGCACGAATCTACAACTTTAGGAGTAAGTGAAGATTTACGACGAAATGATATATATTTCATGAATAGTTCAAATAAAAATAATTAAAAAAAAGATTGCACGTGATATTAATAGCCAAAGAACATAGCCTACTAGTTTATATATTTTTGAACGAAGGTTTTTTTTTTTAGGTGCAGCTTGGCCAATTGATTTGTATCATAATGTTCACTATTTATATAATTATACCAGTAAGCTATCCTTATTTCTTTTTCACTTTCTGATTTTATTATTTTGTTACTTATTAACCACTCTATTCTAACAAGATATCCAAGGACAGCTCCACTCATATTGCTATCCGTGTCAGTTCAACTTGAAAGAACAGTTTTGCAATTTCACATTGAAGATTTTTGAAGATAATTTGTAAAATATATAATTTACTTTTAAATAAGAAATATATATTTGCAAATTTATATATTGAAAGAAACTAATATTGCCCCCCCCCTCCCACAAGTTTATTATGTAACCACTACTACTGGTTTTATAAATTAATATAAATAATGGTGAATATGCAATTATTAATAATAAACACTATTAAAATAAGCCACAGTACTTTTCCATTTTATACAAAAATATTTTTGATTTCTAAACGATAACTTGTTTTTTTACTCTCCTTAACAAATGGTTAATAGCATTGTTAAAAGTCAAGTCTATATAAATGATTCGTAAGCTGTCCTTTGAGGGCTTATTTTCTTTAACTTTCTGCTTTGGCATTGAAACGAAATCTAGTTAATACGTTTGTGTTCAGTGAATTATATATTTGTTTTGTTCACGAGCTACTTTACATTACCACAATAACTTATGTTAGGAACATGAATTTTGGTATAAGGAACTTTGAAATGGAAAAATCACTATACAAACGTGACAATAACTGTAATTTACAACTATTTTTGTTCATATCTAGTGCAATAAACAATCTAACGCACTAAACTACAAAAAAAAATATTTAGATTTGAATTTTGTATGTAATAGTACCAACCCACCGTCTCTTAGACGAGAAATAGCGAAGTTGTCATACATAAATATAATTACGATTCTTGATTTCCCGAGTAAAAGTGATAGTGTATAGCTACAGTATCTGAAGGATCGTAGCTAATAGATAATTTTGATTATCAACAAAGTCTATTCGAGACTGACGTCAAGACAGTATGGTAGAGATATCCACAATTAAGATGTTTAGAAAATATGTGTAACAACTCTTTGAACCAACTTCCTCTACTGGGTAAGACTCCTTGTCCTACAATTTAACATTTCATACAAGGCCCAAGAAAACAACTTTTTGGCATTGCATTTAGAAGATTTGCTTGATCATGATGATAGAAGAAGATCATGATGGCACCCATATAGAGGTTAAGGTTCCAACAGCCTTATTAAGTCACACATATTTGAGAACTAGATATATTGTACTTTTTATACTTCAAGTGAATGGATTTCTATTTCCTTATGTATTTATAAAACCAATAAATTGAGATAAACTTGATTCTAAACATTGCCAAACAATATTGATCACTACTGTACGATGGAACTTTATTACAATTTCAAAAATATATATTATAGACTACATGGTGTTTTTATTATCGATCATTGACTTGCTAGTTTTTTTTTCAGCTACAATATATTTTCTTATTAATTCCGTTATTTAAAGTTGTCTTTGGAAATTCGATGGTTGGCAAAAACTAGGTTTTAAGAAATTCTATTACAAATTAATCCCATAAATATGAAATGAACGTAATTTGTAGAATGTAGCATTTGTCAAAGAAAATAATTAACATATTATCATATTTCCATTTTTACTCTAAATAAATACTGCCTTCAAAACATTTAATAAACTAATATCTTTCTATTTTAAGCCTTGTGTTTGATCAGGCCTTTAATGTAATTCGTTTTATTCTAGAATTCCACCCAACATTATTAGTACATACATGAGTAACATATTTATTTATGGGCTTTTAAAATTATAGCTACATTTATTGTTTAAATATCTGTTAGTCTCTTATTAAAAACAACAAAGAATGGTGCTTTGTGATAAAGAATAAAAAAAGGATTTGATTTGTATTTATCTGAATTTTCGTTGGTAAAACGGGTTTTCTAAAGAAAAAACATAACAAAATGTCTGCACATAAAAACAAGCTATTTCAATTAACTTGAACACATTACAATTACTAGAATACAACAATTCACAAAACCATATAAAGTTAAATTTGAAAGCTCTTCTACAGTTTCTATTTTACAGATACCTGATTTGTGAGAGAAGAGCTTTATACACTGAGCAACTTTTATTATCTATTTTTAAAGATAATGCCATGGCAGATAACTGTAATAATTGCCTAATATGGCGTAAAATCTAAATTTAAGACGTTGTCCTGTATTGATAAAAATAAAACTCCTCTATAACATTTGTTTATCCTATTTACTCATTGTGTAGTGATAACAATAGCTAATTAAGAATTGAAATTGATTTTAGATTCACACTAAAGGGGGAATTTATTATTACACGAAGAAATATATATACACATTTTTTTTCTTCAAAAACCTAAGCACCAGTTTTACAAATTGTATGATCCTAAATTTGAACTACCCTTAAATGAAATGTCTATCAATACATATAACTTATGCGTTAGTATCGTTTTTATAACTAACATTTTATGCAAACTTATATAATTCCCTCTAAATGGAAACCACAAAGAAATCATTAGAAATAAAAACTGTCGCTAAAAAGTAAATTGTGTAATTTTGGTCCTTTATTTTGTACCAGTTTTAAAACAAATTATATTTTGATTAAGAGCACTAAGAAATGACTGCAAGTCGTAAAAGCTGGTCACGCCCACCGAAAAAGCCAGAGAGCTGACATTATTTCCTAAATGTTTCTGAAAGGGCCTTCTGCCCCATTGTTCAGTGAAAACAATTCATTTATTACGGCTTCCATTCCAAACCCACTTTTTAAATGTGTTGTAAATATAAATATTTTATTGTTTAGCTTGTTAGTTCTGAAAGTATGTTTTAACTACAAAAATTTTAAGAATACAAATACATTTTTACAGTTCTTTGATGTGAAAATTTTAAAAAGGTGAACGTAGTATGGGAGAATTAAAATATTTCAAACTTTCTACGTTTCTTCTGGTCAACACAAGATTTTCTGCAAGTAACCATCATTGGCATATAAGCGCAGTCAGTAAATGTGTCCGTCAATAATTTTAAAACTAACCTTGGTGTATTTGGATTTTAAATAATATTTTTCAGTTAGTCCTTACGTGTGGATTGTTAAATAAATCTGTAATTAAATAGGGCTTTATTTCATATATACATCTTGGAGTTATGTGTCAATCTTTTTTGCATGAGGATTATATGGAGTAATGGAGATTACCAAAACCTTATGCACTAATTCTTTAAATACATAAAGAAATATTTATTTAATAAACAAGTAATTATCATTATAATGATTCGAAATTGCCCCTAACCACAATCACTAGAAACTTTAAAATAAAACACAACTATCTGATTAATTGTTCTTTATTAATTATTTCCACTAATTATTAAAGAACAATTATTCAGATAATTAATTGTGCGTTTCACCACAGTGCTCAACAAGATTGTATCCTAAATATCATTTATTTAATAAAACCCAAACTTTATTCAATAACATTATTTAATTAAATAAAAATGCATGCACGTTATTTGTGCAGTTCTCCTTTATTTTGTAGCATAATTGTTCGTTGGAACGTTATGTTACCACTGCAATGTTATTTTCATGTTCCAATGTTATGGACATGACAACTATAGTACGTCATGGAATAATCTTATATATGAAAGTGATAGCATACATACAAATAAATTACTCCAATATTATAGACGTGCAAATATTATACAATTTATTTTAAAACAGAAAAGGTGTTACGGATTAATGTTAATACAAGTTTGGTTTATTCTAACATATATTATAGTTATAGCAACAAATATATTACACTAGTGTTTTGTAGTAGATATATAAATATGATTGTTATACTTTTATGACTTCAAATTCTATGAAAGGGACTTTGATGAAAGGGAGTGAAATTGCTTCATTTTTTAGGTTTCACATCCTCGTCAAAACGTAAACAACCTTTGTGACTATTATTTTCATCCTTCCACCCTAATGAACAAAATATTGGTTTCAGTCCTATTTTGTTATATTTAAAATCACTAACTGACATGAAACATTCTATTAAAATCTTAAAAAATAAAGGGAGTTAGTCACATGTTTAGAAATATTATATTCATTTGTTTTGAGTTAAAAAATTATTCCTTGAGGCCGTGACCCATTCCAAGTAAAGAGCCACTGAACAGTCTAAAAATAAAATTTTAAAGCGAGATATTGATTTGAAAAGTTTTCATTTTATAACCATTACATAGTAAACATTAATAAGCTTGTTTAAACATACCTGACGTTGTAGCTAATGTGAATTTTAAACCCGCGCTATTTTAGATAAGGTGAACCTTTTAAGGTCGAGTTTGCGGTATTGTGTTCTACTCATAAAGGCCTATAATTCAATGTAAAACTCCACCTCCGCTCTCCTTTAAGATTTCCCACATACTCCTTGTGGGCCGTCCCAATGGAAAGTTAACGGTCCTACTTGATATAAGAGTGATGTCGATTAGTCCTCATAATGCTTACAACAATATTTTCAGCGAATGTAATCCTTAGAGCGTAATAAAATAATGTAACCCTGAAATGAAGGAATTACGATTTTAACAATAATAAAATAGCCGTACAAAGATGCGTTGCATTTAAGGGGAATCGAGTGTCTTCCTATTCACAGATTAGAAATATAATTTCGCTTCCAACAATTCATCATTCCGAATTTTTAAACTCATATAAAAAGAGGAGATATATGATGTTACCAGAACCGTTGAATTTCATATTATTCACAAAATTATTGCACATTAAAAAAGTAATAATATTTAAAACTTCTTTGAAAGTTCATTTTTAATAAAAATATATGTTTCCTCAGCTTCTACAAATATCATTGTTTTTATGTAAATTCAAATTACTATTCTGTAATTAGTAAATTTTATCAAATTATTACATTTCGTTTTTTTTAGAAAATTCGTCAAAAACTATTCTCATAAATGACTCTACACATTAAGCGTGTAATGGATTTAATTTCCTTTACTTGTCGCCCAACAATCCAGTTTATATGTTGGTGGTAGGTTTTAATTGTTGTTCTAATTTGAACATGATATACAAATTACAATATTTTATGTGTAGTAACAAATTAACCTCTTATAGTTTTTAAAAAAATTTGTCTTCAATCACTTTATAATATGCAGGTTTTTAGAGGCCCTATATATAATTTCTATCTATATCGACAATGTATTATCTGTGAGATAAGTTACTATTTTTAATAATTTGTAATTTTACTAAAAAATATTTTAAAGAATGTATTTTCTTCCAATCGCGTGTTCTTCGTAATCATTCAAACTCTTTAATAAATAAATGGATATTAACTGGTGTAGTAATAACAAAATATTATCTGCAACATACACTAAATTATAGACCATGTACAGCACGAAGTGTGAATTTTACTTTAACCTACTGTTTTTATCATGCAGTCTATTTCACATAATTACAATTCCGTACAATTCCGTTACTTATTAAATCGATATATATATATATATATATATATATATATATATCGTCTTTGTTAATTCTAATAAATTATTGACATGTGTATTGTATTTTGATAAACGTCAAAACATTTCATATCAGAAATTTAATTAATTTATTCATTTCGACATCGAAAGAACTTATTGTTCCATTGAACTGCCAATGTTTTTGACATGAATTTTATTAAATAATGTTTCGTTTTAATATTGGTTAACCTATTGTAAATTATTTTAGTAAACTACTTTTGTAATTCTTAATTAATTACGAATGGAAGGATTATTGGTAAACCTCGACATTTATTACGCTAATTTAGGACTGTTATTATATCACTATAATAATATCAGTTAGCTCTAACAACCTGTATCCTCATTTATGTCTTTAAATTGATATTGTGAATAGATATTAAATAGATAAACCCTTATATAGATATTAACTTTTATGCAAAACAAACACTGTAACGTTCAAAAATCCTTTTATAATAAAAATTGAGTTACATTTGCAGGATATAATTGTCTGTTTATACTCGAAAAACTTTGCTTATTACACACAATATAAGAGAAGAAGATGTATTGGATAGATCGGTTATTGTAGCGTTCATAATTTTTCTTTTATAAATAAAAAATATTGTTAATTTTAAAGTTTTCTGAAGAGAGACAAACTACTTGTGCAAGCTGAATTAATGGATATATTGTCAATCTGTCTTTATTTACACGACATAGCCTTAACACCGGTTCCTATACGAATCAAGTAATTGATCTAATCTACATATTATCTGTAATCTTTAATAAACGCCTACATTGAATGATTTTCTGAAGTATTTTCATAAGAACATAAAAACATAAAACTAGTAATCATATGTACGTGTATTCTTCTGCCGCCATGTTTCTGTCTATATAATTAAAAGAGTATTCTATATAAAAGTATTCTCTTCGAAATATCATATGAGGTGGAAACTTCTATTAGATATATCTCTCAAAAAGTTTGTCAATCCAGCATGCACTACATCCCAGTTTTCTAATTACCACGAGAGGTTTTCCTTTTTTCTAATTTAATTATTTTAAAATAAGGAAATGGACAATCTGATGTGTTACAAGACTTGGCTATAAAACTATTTACAAATAATTAAAGTAAATTTAAGTAAAACTTATTTCTTGCAATTTTGATTCATTTGCCACGTCTCTAAATGAAATTTTTTTAAAGCTCTAATTTATTTAAAATCTGTAATAACCCCATCTGTTTTTTACAAAAAAAATTAACTTCCTTCAAATTTAAATGTAATCAAGTTTACGCAAGGATATTGTAATATTGTAATATATATAGTAATAATATATATTAATGTAATATTGTTTTAAAAGTTTTCATGCGAGTTAGCCTCCGTATCCCAATGGTGGCACCATACGTCCCAAAATCACATCCTCAATACATGATTTACATGTTTAAAAGAATTTTACAGATTCCTACAATAAAACCGTAATCACCAGTTACGTCCTGAAAATTAGTAATGACAAGAGTTACTGGTGAAACAGTATCAGTACATTCAATTTATGTACATCTTCTAAAATGCCCGTAATTTATATAAAATTTATTTAAAAATAAATTATTAGTCAAGTATGTACGTAAATTATCTATTTCACTTTTATGTGAAATGCGAACCATGACATTATATTAATGCTCTGTACAAAATTCAAAATCACAATAAAGAAAGTTCTGCAATAATAGCAACAAATTCTTTTAAGTTCCATCAAACCTTCAATACTTACCCTCTTAAATCTAACCTAATGCAATGATCTATACTGATCTAGAATTTAAATTACAAGCATTATGTCTTGCATTAATAATTTGTTACTTGGAACTAAGGTTTATAAAAAATGAGAGAAATTATTATTAAACGTCTTTTATATTTGCAAATAGAATAATAATAATGAACATTTCTTAAATAATATAATTAATAATTTTTAAATACATTAAATGATAATGAAAATGGTAATGCAAGATCGAATTCTAACTGATATTTAAATATTAAGACAAAATGTTATTATAACCTTATAAGTACAATACCTAGAAGTCAAAACTTAAATTGCGTGATACGAACCGCTGTTGATTTGCTACATTATCACTAACTTATAGTTTGTTTTGCCAAAATATTATTTACTTGTTGTTTCGCCAAATTATTTTAAAATCATATTTAGTCGCCAAATTGTTAATCACATTCTCTCCAACTATTTCCTAAGACTACAAAATAAAATGTTAAATGCACATAATGCTTCTTTTTAAAATTAGAATTGTTACCTTAAAACGAAGATTTAATGTGAAGAGATTTGAGAAAGATCACAAAAATTACAATAGGTACAATTGTTTCAAACGTGTACTCTCACTAGAGGTCAGCCAATCCTTTTGAATAACCTTCAAACATCATAGCGTCACAAACCAAATCAGTTGTACATTTCAAGATTCAGTTTTACAAGTTCGTAACTATGTGTTTGTTAGGATGTGTGATATAATACATCTCTAAAAGATGAAACTTATTTTTTGAAATTAAAAAAAAACCGATATCAATTTACAGTTTTATATACGTTTTATTCAGTTGATTTCTATAGCTTTATGAAATACATAGTAAAAGTAAATCTGTTAAAACAAAAAAATAAATAAAAATAAAAAAACTGTTAAGAGCTTTCCCTTGCGTTTATTGAATACTATTTTACAACGTAAAGTCAAATAAGAGTACCAGATTGTCAATCGAACAACTTAATAGCTTTACTATTAGACACACTCTAGGTAGTACGTGATGTAGAGTTGGTTTTAAAATACATGTGTGGCATTTCCCAATAAACAAATCTGATACGTCTGTTTTAGTTTTTTTTACCGAAAAACAAAATTTTCAGTTATTTTATGTAAATAATAGCCTACGTAACTCACCAACTGAAAGAAAATGCAATTTTCCACGAAAACCCTTCATTTTCCAGAATATGTTTCAATGACTACGTTATCAACCACAATAGCGTTGATGTACATGAACTCTCTTCGCACTGAACTACAATTGAAAAAGTAGGTTTGTTTATATTTAACAACTGGAGATTGTGGCTTAGTCATTAAAACCTAGTGTTTAAAATATAAATTATATTTTGTAATTTTAATTCGGTGATTGAATTATCAACAAGTGTTGCTCATTTTAAATAAAGCACTAATTATTTAACTTCACTAAATGAAATTATTAATTTTAGATGCACAAATTTAACGATAAATGAACTAAATTAAACAGATACACAAAGCACAATAAAGATTCGGTACTTTTAATGCCAAGTTTATTAGTCTCCTGGATTTACTTTTCTTTGTTTAAACAACAAAACACAATTTAGCACTTGTAAGCCGTCTCCACCTACCCCCCTCCTCTATAATACAAAACAACCCTACTTTTATAGTCTTCTATACACCGGCATGTTTATGTTTAAATAGTCGTGACAGGAGAAAAGTTTTTATTGTTGACTTCCTGTATATTGGATCAAAGCAGACGCTGTTCTATGGTGACACAATTTCTCAACTTATTTTTACTCTTAAATTAAAGTTACCACAGTAGAGTCAGCGTAACATTTCCAGGTGATTACTTTGATCCTATTATCCTACAAAAAACCTTGAGCAATTTAAATTAAATTAAAATCTGTAAATGATGTTTCAAATTAAGTTTCTTCATCTTCTATGACTGTTCGTTAGGTTTCCATGATAAAGTCTCTCCGTCTCAAACTGTAGTTACTGTTCACCCACTTCCTCTTTCCAGTTCAACTTTCATATTTGTTTGCATTTTAATATTACGACGTACATACATTGTTACTGCATAATTTTGAAAGTAACAAGTTATAATTTATAATAATAAAATTATATCGATATTTCCATTTTGGGGTTTTTTAAATATTTTATTTCATCACGCTGCATTGAAAATAAAATGTTCAATTACAGCTGTGAATATTTAAGGTGATATTTTACCGGTTTATTCTGGGAAAGATGGCTGGAATTATTTCGCGTACTGCTATGTAGTTTTTAAATTTAACACCAGTTGCGCTAGTAGCATGATTCCTCTATCAGTAGTAGATATGTATTTGATATCAGCAGTTCTTATTAATTACGAGTACTAGCAACAAAGCAGCCGAAAGTAATGCAATGGAAACTCAACAGACACAAACATTTCACTTCCTACAGAATAAATACCCCAACAAAAGAAAAATATAAATAACAATGATAACTGAGATCTTCATATAAATTTTCATTCATAAGTAAATTGTCAATAAATAAATAAGTTTTAAATTGTAGAAATTTAACTCCTTTTTAACTCCAGTATTTAACAATAACTTTCCCATTGAATCAAAACTTCATCAATAGCTGTAATCTGCAATATTCTATTTTCATTTCATTAAAAACTTCCTCCTCGAAATTATATGTACTTTTAGTGCTGCTAAGTTTTTTTCCCCTGAAAAATTAACATGGAACACAAGTATAAAATTTAATCGTTCACATACGTAGGGACAACTTAAAAAGCAATGATTTGACACGTTCCTTGGCAAAATCGTTTTCATATGAGTGTACTTTTATTTATTTGAAAATAAGCACAACATATGTTAAAGGATTAAAATTTATTAAACCGGTATCTATGCTAATAAATAAACATTATGCGTTTGTTATACATTTACCGAAAATGATAGAGACTTTATTTCTCTTTTTTTAATCATTCAATAATCATTGGTATAGTATTTTTGGTCATTCCCCATTATTTGGGTTTATAACAATTAATGCACGACATTTCGGGAGTAAGAATTAAATATCGTTATCAAGTAATAAACGTTGATCATGAACAATAAGAAAAGGTTTTTTTTTTTGTTTTATTATTTTTTTTTATACAGATCTGATATTTACTCAGTCATTTATCAGAGAAACAATATCTCTTTATACAGAAATATAGATTTCCTTCACCGCATAATATCGTTAAGGTTACTACCCCGTTGGTAAGTTTTTTTCTCAGATGGCCACTGGCAACTGACCTTGACTCAACTTAGTGTTTCTCTTAAATTTCTTGTATAATGTGTAATTCTGTTAGTTTTATTTGTGATTATTTTTATAACATTTAAACATAATCGTTATTCGTTATAGTATAAAATTTTAGTAGTTTTGAAAGATCAGCCTGGCTTAAGCCCTCAATACAATTTATATGACTTTAGTTTTAGTTATAGTTTTTAAACTCGCTTCTAGTAACATAGTACATTTATGATTTACACTTGTTTATATTTTCGGTTTGTATGACTCCGGAAAAAAAAGTTCCGTATTGATAAAATATTGACAAGATTATCTTCCACTTCTTCATTCATAACAGGCAATGTTGAAGAATTGACAAACAAATAACACTTTGAAGTTACGTGCCTAAGTTAGTCCATTTTGAGTGTTTACGTAACTAGAGATCCAAAACAAAATAAGAGAGTGAGAGAAAACAGTGAACGAGTTAGTATAAAGTCTCAACTAGAAATAAACTTTTGTGTCTGATATAAAGAAGTTATCTGAGAAGTTCTATTCCATCAATTTACCAAAGTTGGAGAGTTACAACTTACTGCAGATGTATTTATTTTGTATTTCACGGTATATTGGGATTTATATGAAGTTGCATTAAGTACAACTCACAGAATTATATTCAACTGCTACTATTTTTATGTTTTTCACATGTATTTGTTCGTCTATCTAATTTTTTTTAATGCCTCTTCCTTTTAGAATATCGAAAAAAATATTTGTTAGGTTATTGTTAAGACATATGGTTTCTTTTAAATTATGAAAAAATAAACATCTTATTTCTTAAAATTATATGTATTTTTTTGTATATATATGAATAATTTAAAAAAAATTAATAATATTTAGGATTTAATAATTAACTTCACTAAAATTCTGCAGATAAAAGTTTTTTTTTTAAGACAGCAGGTATAAGATTAAAGTTTAAAGTAAACCTTATATACCGCCATGTGGAAACCGTACATTTAAAACGAGTTTTAAAATGTTTTTTTTTATAATTTAACTTGTTTTTTTAAACTTTCAAATGTGTTTTAATAAACTTCCCTATCTTCACAATAAGCTGAATATTATTTACATCTAACAAAAGACAACAATACAGTTAAAAGACAAACAGTTCGGTGTAACATACCACAAACCAAACACTATGGCTTTAACGTCTAATGAGCAACACGGTCTGATACACAAAATAAAAACCTAAAGGAAGAGAAAAATAATGAGTAAAGCTAGAATCACTTACCTCTGTTCTCTGACAACAGAACAGGACTCATTGTTCTCATAATCTGAATGTCTCTAACATTGATAGAGTACAAAATATACTTAAAATACAGTCTTGAACACAGATTATCTATGTAATTATAGGTTAAATTAAATAAAAAGACAATTTGGATAGCTGCTATTAACATTGTCTTAATTATCTAAATTAAAAGCAAAAAATAACAATATTTTTTTTTCCATACATTGTTATTATAAATTTCTATTAAATACCGTGAGAATATTTAACCGAGTATAGAGATATACCCTCGATGAGATTATTACAACTGATATCTTGGATAAATACTAGTAATATAATAAGTAAAATACTTATGACATGCTTTTTTATGATTTTCTTTTAATTGTAACCCTACTTTGAATATGCTATGCGATAGCTTTATTTTTGTGGAACAACTTAGTAAAAAAAGTACATGCAAGTAAATTGTAATGAAAACACATATATTATATGTGTGGTATAGTGTAACTACATCGTCTCAGACGTTTTCTGTCGAACATAACATAATGGCAATGCATATGATTAATCATTTAGTTTCTATATAAATAAAGCTTTAATTATATATATATATATATATATATATATATATATATGTGTGTGTGTGTGTGTGTGTGTGTGTGTGTGTGTGTGTGTGTGTGTGTTTTCGTAAACGAGCCACGATTGTAGAAATTTATTACATAATCAAATGTATGATGAGATCTCGTAGATGTAGGATCTGTTATGATGTACATGAAATATTTGTTCTATTCACTTTTAGTCAAGGCGCGGAAAAAAGGTGCACCTTTATGCTTATTAGTCTTTGGAACGTTATACTTTTCAAAATAAATAAATTCTTGTGGAATCTTTTGTTTATATCTTTTGTGATTTTATTAATTTGTACAACATTAATAATTTATATATATATGAAATTAAATATTACTATTTAAACACGAAAAGATTGAATAACATTTGTGTAATATTTTATACATTTACAAAATTGTTATTTTTCTCAATAACGAAATATAAATTAAAGGAGTTTTAATTTGTAATCCTTATTTTATTTTGTTTAAGACTGAGGCCATTGTTAATCTATAAATTTTATTAATATAATAATCTTTGTTGTAATTGTTTAAGTACTAATATTTAAGATTTTTTTTATTGGTTATTCGTTAACATCCTAATTTTCCTTAATACTGACAGACGGTAGAGGAGAATTTATGAGTCTAACGAAGCCAATGCAGTGAATTATTTAATTGTTTTAAAAATGTAATAAAATTCTACACCTACTGAATCTCAGCATATAATCATGCGACATAGTATACTTGATATAAGTAACTTATTTAAGGTTACATTAAACAGAGCAAGACATAATTATACGAATAAAACAATCTTGGAATTATTATATACACAGACTTAAAGAAAACAACGAAATCTTTCTTACTCCCAAATACAGCCCACCTGAAATTATTTTTATATCTCATATAAAGTTTTGTTTCCACTACTTTTGTGATGGTAAATCTTATCTAAAGGTGTTTGTTAAAATAAAACTATATTTGTAACTTAACCATAAAACGTCAATATGTAGGTTTAAAGCAGCCTATATTTTTACGTGTTTAGGTATTGTGGTATCATAGGGATTGGTGATTTTGAATTGTATTTAAATGATTGAAGCAGAACTATATCTTAAAACAGATATCCTGAGATACAACTAATAGTTATACGTTAAATTATAACATTGTTGATTAGTGTCCAAGTCACGCTACATATAATATTTATATATTATCGGTCATGTGACTTTGTTCGTCTAGGAATGACGATACTAGTGAGATATTTCTGATGATGGGACATATTTCCGAAACGCGTCAATTCTAGAGAACATAGTCATATGACGGATATAATAAAGTAAAATAAATGTAAAGTTAAAATAAGTGAAAACAATTAGGATAGATGGTATTACGTTGAATTTATTTTATAAAATGAAAAGTAAATATATATATATATATATATATAGACTATATATATGTTTTACAAACTTTGCCCATGTTTTTAATGATATTTTAAATGTAAGGGCACACTGAATATGCTATGGGAAAGCTTCATTTTTATGGAAGAAGTAGAGAAATCCGGGTTAATACCAGACGACCATATTTTACAACAAACTCCAATTACAAATGTATATGTTGCTACAAATGTATTACATCGTTGTATGGGAACTGTATTTATGATTTTTGGACAAAAATAGAATACCGTTTAACATGCAAGGATTCTGTACAGTAGAAGCAAGCTTTGTTGTTTTGAACAAGTTTGTGGAAGTCGAATATGTCTTAGGTCTGACGTCACGATTCGCGAACCTGTTGTAACGGCAAGTTTCTCAGTTAGTCATTTTGAAATAAAAAATCAGTATTTGATGAATTTTGAAAATATGAAATTAAAGCTTTTAAGAATAAGTAATGGTATCAAAAGTTGTACGCAATTTATATGTAATACTAAGATTTCATACTAATGGACGTAATTCAAGTGTTAAAGACAAAATAAGAATGGAAATTTTTTTCAAAACTCTTCACAACCCAAAAACTTAGATTTCCATAAACTACATGGAAATCTAAGGAATTGTTATTAGTAAATTAAAATCGGGAATAATGATTAATTAAAAAGTTTGCAGAAATGTGGTACTTACAAAAGTAAATAAAATTAACATAAACGAAAATTTATATAAAGTAATCAATATAATGATATTAAGAAATATAAAAGTAATCACAAATTGAGTAAAAAATAAATTCCACATCAAAATAAAAAAATAATAGTTTTCACACCTTTTGTGGGAATATATAAAGAATACAAATTTGTAAAATACTAACCTGCTCCTAATTATAAGAATTTATTAGTTTTATACTAATATAGAAAATGAATTTATAACAGAAAATAATTTTGTAAAAAAGTAGATGAAAAAATATGTGTGTTTAATATCAATGAGAATTTAGTTCGTTGCAAAAAGTGATATATATTAATATCGTAACTAAGATTTGTGTTTGCAATTTATTTAATAATTTACACACAGGTTAAGAACTACATCAAAGTGACTAATATAGAGCAACATTCCTAAGATCTCGCTTTGAGATAAGTAGTAAAAAAGATATTATTAAAATAAAAATTTTACTCGTGCGCTCTCTGAACTGAGGGAAATTTAATAATACTTACTGGATGTGTTAAATAAAGGGGAGTAACAATAAGTTAGCCCCAAACTAAACTGTTTAAGGGATTAAGAGGTTCAGGTGAATATTTAAAATGCATATACTTCCAGTGAACCGTCTAAATCCACTCAATACTCACGAAAAGAAAGCCTGTAATAAATTATTAATTGTTTGACGTAAGTGCGTTAATTAAAAAAGGGGAAGGCGCACAGTCTAACTCAGAAAAGCTGAGTTTTTCCGTTGTAGTATATATTACTACATATGTATAATACACAGTATTTATCTTTCGATCCGGCTGTATATAATAAGTTGAGATAAAGGAAACAATCGAAAACATACTCAGTAAAAAATAAAAAAAATATCAAATCCGAAATTACCCTGTAATCCCGGGGGATTTCGGATTTGCACCGGGGCAATACTAGACAAATATTTATAGGTCAATTGGTTTGTGAAATATAGGGTTAAATATGGCATAGTTTATCATACTATATTACTTTCTTTGACACTTTTTTTTGTAATTTTTACGTGTTTACAATTTCTGTATTAATTTTTAGAACATTTGTAAAGATAAAATCACAATGTAAGAATTGAGGTTTTATGTAAACAACTTAAAATAGAAATGTAATTTATAATCAACATAAAATAGAAGGAATAAAAAATAAATTCAAGCATTATATTTTGACGTAAATATAAATCAATATATTACTAAGAAAAGGAAAGAAAAAAATCTTGGTTTCTTTCCATTTAGGCTTATTAAAACACTTTTACTGTCAGCCCTTGCAAATAAACGCTTTTTTTTTATTGTGTTACTAACTGTAAATTTTTAAACTAACAATGGTATTAAATTTATTTATTTATTACTAATAATAATATTATGTTTATGGCTGTTTGAGTCACAAAAAATAAACTTGTTTAAAATCGCCTTGCTCCAAACTCATGTGTAACACATATGCAGTGAGTAGTAGGTGTAAGTGGAGGACAAAATTGAGGATACGTAGCTGTTTTTATAACATTATCAATTCCAGTATGTTGAGTTCCATTCCAAACAAGTAAACTACATATGGTCACATTTAATAATGATATTAATAAAGATATAAGCTAAGCAAGCTAAATTTCTAAGCTTTGTTTAACTTCAGAAGTTAAAGACAATTTTGTAATAAACTTTATCATTATTTTAATATCAAAGTTCTCACATGAAATAGGAAGCTTTCTCTTTTGATTGTTTTCCGCTTAAGAGTTTCTAAGAAATATGGTGAAGAATTTATATTTTGCTGGACGTCTTAAAAAACTAATAACAGTTTCTCAGATAATCAAAAACAAATGTGTTGATCAAAACCAACCATAAATCAAAGCTATTATATTATTTAAAAAATAAAAGCCTTTTCATATTTTAATACCAATACCTCGTCTTTTATTTAGGTCTGGCTCAAAAAACCATAGAAGTTTAATTAAAATCTTAATTTATTTTGAAGTATAATGCTATGAGCTTTAGGGATGAATAGTTATTAAAATTATGAATTATTAATTATTTGTAGGAGATTTTATTGTAATTATTATTTTAAGGAGTCCTTATTTTAATATCTACTTATTTAGATATTTCAAGAAGTGATAGGTCTGAAATACTCGTTATAGAAGTAAAAGTATTATTAATTTAATTACTATAATCAGCCAGGTCCACAATTTCGTTTTTACGATAGCTTAATCATTCTTGATTATATTTTAACAAAACGAGGGGTTGGGAGGAGGGAGCTTATTATTAAAAAAAAAATTAAGTGGGTAATTTGATACATGTGTTTAAAATTCAAGTTTTTAAATATATACTTATAACCTAATTGAATAGCTTTAATTCTATTTAAATAAATTCGGCAATAGTAGAAAAATATTTGTTTGGTTTAAGAAATTCGGTTTATAAAATAGACAAGTGAAATTGTATAGATCTAAATTGTAGATTATGACAAAAAATATTCACCCACAAACAGAACTAATGACGCAACAATTTCAGTTCTTTGGCTTTTTTTTTGTTATTTATATCTTTAATCTGAAAATTCATTTTACTCTAACAATTTTAGTTAATTTTTTAAGCAGAACTTTTGACATTTACACAAATCTTTAGGGTGGTTCTAGTATAATTGTAAAAATAAATGTTATTTTTATTGTTAGCCAGGTGCCTTATTTTTGTATACATAAAATCAAGTAATTTCATTTTATGTTAATAATAAATTGTTTAATAAAGCCTGTAAAAACTGCATCGTTGAAAAATATATTAATATTAAGTTATTTGAAATGAAAATACTTGAAAATTGTTTATTTCTTCATCTATTTATATATTTTTATATTCCTACTTTGTAATGGTCACACGTGCTGAGCTAAAAGGTAAACTAAAACGAATGATCTAACAAATTGAATAAATCTATCAAAAGGGATAAACTGTACAGATCAACTGAAGATCTTAATTTTGTAAGTATTTATTGAAGCACTTCCTGTCTGGGTTTAATTAAATGTCATGAGACTGCCAGGGTCCGATAGTTGTAGAGATTGTGTTTCCTATCGAGCATATGTCTGTAAACACCTTTCATCATCTCTCAATGTCGGTTAATTTTAAGTATTGTTCAAGTCCATCAACTCGTCAATCTAATATAGAACCATTTTTAATATATCATTTATTATAGAAACTAAATATGTAGTTATACATCGTTTAATGGCGTATTGTTATTGGGTTACTAACATTAAATTATAAATCTATATAACTTATAAATAAATATTTAGCTTGACTTGTGTTATAATATTAGATTATAAAAAAAAAAACTCGAACACAAGATCTCACAAAAATAATGTTTATTTAATCAAACGCATTTAAACTACGCATTTGAATAATGACTCTTTAATTATAACAATAGTTATAGTTTTATTATTGTAGCTCATGTAAAACTTAGGATGGCGAATTGTCGTTGAAACGCGTTTGATTACTGAGGATATGCGCCTACATTAATAATTTAAAATACATTTTAAATTACATTTACCATGACAAATGACTACAGTTACATTTTAAACTAATTTACAACTTTATTAACAATATGAAAAGAAAACAGTTTATGCAATTAATAGAAGTAGGCTACTTTGTTTCACCATGTAAATGAATACTGCAATCATGTTAATATTCATAGAGTTTGGAATATCACATAATATTCAGACACATTGTTTACTAGTAATAGATAATTTATTATAAGTTATTTGGGTATCGAATTGAAAAAAAATATTCTTTTTCAAAGTTTATTAATTAACAAATTCAAAATAGGGTAAATTTAAAATTGGGGTTAAGGATCTTCGTATTATTTCTTTAAAAAGAGTTTTAACAACAACAACATAATATATGTTGAGGGTTTGTAAATAATTGGTTATCATGGTTTCATCTGTGACCTCCACAAAGGTGACTATTGTCGTATAGTGTGTGATATAGCAAGAATCTATAAATGACAACTTATACGTTATAAATGTCTTACATTTTGAAATGTATAAAGTCTATTTCTTTCTTAAATGTTGTTTACTTAAATGTCCATCGCATTACTTACATGTAATTTAACTATTTAGCTACACTTTCTGCAAACAGAAAGATGGATAACGATTATAGAAAAGAGATTTCAATGAATCACTGAAAAGAAAACAAACGACTTAGAGTTTAGACAGTAAAGAAAATTATTTTATAAAAAGATTGTATTATTTAATTGATAGGCTATAACCGTCGTAAAGTTGTTACATTATTTGTTAAACACAAGTTTTTAGCCACCAGAGACAACAAGAAAGGAGTATCATATCGCGCATTATCAAAGGGTCAAATGGGATCGTGTTAAATGTATTAAGGGGAAACATGACTCTAATCCTACTTTACTCTACGGAGATAGAATGATTATAACAATAAAGCATACAACGTTCATAACCAAATGTCCGTCTGATTTACCCATTCGTTATTATTTACGGGCTAGACGATTATCCATAGCAAAAATGAAGGTAATATAACTTACTCTATATAATTTATTTTTTTTAATTTACAACACGGCACACAAAATAACTCACAGATTAATTCAATTTAATCTTATTCAATATTACATAGTATTAATTCACCTAATTTAAAATAAATAAATTTATTAAAAAAGCAAACGTGACGATATTAGGAATTTGTATTGATTATGTAGAAGATACTGTAATATCACACACAGAACAACATGTATTGTTTTCTGTATTAATTATACATTACCTATAACATGTTCAATAATTGAAAATAAACACATTTATTTCTGCAACAATTAATATGAACTATGTCTTTAGTCTCAGTGGTTCACAATGTTGTTTAGAAGAAGTTGGTGAATATTAAAGACGTCTATTAAATTGAAGAGGCGTCTTACTGCACATTTAGTATGATCCAGCGCAGTATCTTAATTAGTATGATCAATGTGAGTTTCTTGCAGTTATCTATTTTTTGTTCAATAGAAAGTTCGTGTTGTGTAACTTGTTAATATTGATGTTTGTTTTTACACAAAGTATGCAATAAAAATATTGTAATCAAATATTGAACAAAAAACATATAACTGGCTATTCCACTTCACTGATTTTCTTGTTCCCTAATCGAAATAAATCATATTATTTGACTTATTACCAGTGCCTATTTTTATTATATTCAATGACCAAATTTGATTTTAGCGCATGTACTTTACATCGGTTTTTGTCTTGTGTTTGTTTAATGGTAAAAAACCTCTCGGTCATTATCTCGCCATGTACAACCAAAGAAGAGAGTATCTACAATGAAGACCACTCGCTCCAAATCTATTTAATGGCGTCAGAGTCGGTAACAAGCAAGAGTTGCTCAAGAGAGACCTCATAAGGGAGGTATGTTATGACTAAGGACTCATTTATGATTTTCAGTTAAGTAAATTTAGAATTTATTAGTAGGCCTAATTATTCTAAGTTCAAACTATAAATAACGGAATATAAACAATTATTATTTCAGAGTACAAATAATTATGCAATTGCTTGGCTTGCAACTTACTAACACGTCAATAACGACCAAGATCATATAGGCCAAGTTTAGTAGAAAATCGCGTTCAGATGCAGCAAGGAGGTACCGATAGTCGGTGGTCGACGGCAAGAGTTGGCACGAGGTTGCCGAGAGGTCAGAAGGAACAATGAACAGTCGACAGTCAGCTATCGACAGTCAGCTATCGGCGGCTAGAGTTGGAACAATGTTGCCGAGGGGACCAGTGGAAGATTTACCCGAAAGTTACGAGGATTCTGTCACGGTATAAGATCGCTAATCGATGAGAAATCGATACGATTGATCGATATGGACTCGACACCCTGAGGTGTCGGCAATAGGAAGGTGAGCAAGTATCGTGTGTAAAGATGCTATATATATATATATATATATATATATACTGTCAATTTAATTGGGATAACTCAGGAACGAAATCATAAGATATTTATCTTGTAAATGAGATTATTGTTAATATTTAAGCATACTAGTATAACAGATATTAATTAGTGATGTTTAATATGCATTAGAATCATTATTAATAATAAACTAAAGAAATCATTGATTGTCCAAATCAATTTAATTTCATTTTTCATTTCGTGTTGATTAGTAAAAACAAGGATATTCTATAAGACGACAAATTCTTCAGTACACAGTACATGGATTAAAGTTGTTCGAGGACGGGGAGCACTATTCTGATCTTAACTTGTACAAGTTGCCAGACATTATAAAGGAAGTGCCTAGCATTAATAACTTTAAAAATAAACTTAAGATTTTCCTTGTAAATCGGGCACTTTACTCGGTGGATTAGTACCTTGTGTTTTAATTAGATGTTTATTGTGTGTTTGTGTTATATAGTTTATAATTGCGTATGTCTTATTTATATTACTTGTAATATAATGTATTATATGTGTATTGCGAGTATATGTGTATTAATTTGTATTGTATCGTGTCTAGATCTTTATCGTGGCATCTTAAATGTTTGCTACAGGAATGCTATTTGTACACCAAAAAAGGTAATTAAATCAACCAATCGATGAATCAACCAACTCCAGCTACCCCTTTTGATTCCTAACAAACGGTCCATTGGCCGTGATTTTAGTTTTGACTAATAATTTTTTATTATATGAACAACGATCCGGCAGTCTTCCAATGGTCTCACCGGCAACCGTGTGCCAACTCCAGGCCCGGACGGCTTAAGCATGGAATACTCATTTCTGTGTCTGACCTCCCGGTAACTTCATGCCAACTCAAGCCACCGACCACTGACCCTTCGATACCTCCTTGCTGCCTCTGACCTCGATTTTCTACCAACCTTGGCTTATATAATATATATATTACGTCTTGTGATTAATATAATATTTTTCTAAATTGATATTTATAAAAAATGTTTGTGAACTATTGTGGTGTGTATTTGAGTAATTTATGATGTGCATAGGGGAGATTTGGAAATTGAAAGTGTTTGTTTGATTTCTTTCTTCTTCTTCTTCTAGCATATCCTCGTAAAAAAAAAGATAAAGTCATCACTGTAATAGACATATAAAGGCTTAACGAAGGTTCATTTTTGAATTTGGTGAATTTAATAACTAAAACAATTATATTCACGTTATATTATAAGTCGTTCTATGGTTGTAATATTAAATAGTCAACATTGCAAGGTTACGCAAGGATTGTAGACACAAGACTTCGGTAAAGTCTATAGCATGAATGCTAACACATGGAATTTCATACAATAGTTGTAGCTTTACCTATTAGATATTTCCAAATACTTGATAACGTCACATGAATATTTTGAATACATGTTGCCTTGAGGAACTTGACATTGACTGAAATAAAGAATTTAATCAAAGTAAACACGACGAAAGTTTGACTGGATCACTTACTTTCGGATATCTGGTTAATAAAACGTGAAATATATTTGGGTATGAACCAGGATAGTTTAATCTAAACATATGACAATTGTATCGCACAAGAACACTAGGTATTACTTGAAAAACGTGTAACTCTTCAGCTGGAGAATATTGAGATAAAGTAGAATTCCGTGTAAAAAGTAATAATAATAAACACTAAGAGAGTCCTGTACGAGTTATACCCAAGTGGTCATAATGTTAAAGTTAAGCTCGAGTAACTTTAACAAACGAATAGGATGTCTCTAGATAATCAAATATTTCACAATGTACTTTGGCGCGTTAACGGTTTTTGAAAAACACTTCCTAACGGCTGTTAACTTAAATGTGGTGAGACAAAAGTCGGATGAAAATAACCTTGCACACGACTGTATAGACTGCGAGTACAACAATTAACTCGAACATCCGACATTTCTATAAGAAAACAATGACAAAAATACTATGAAATAACTGGGAATTGTAGAAATATTCTTGTCTGCACATAAAGGATCAATTCGAAATAATATTTTTAGGTTATTTATTGTAACTCCTCCATTATTGTGACCAAATGGCGGGCAAGGGGGAGGGGACAAGGGGGAGGGGCCAAGGGGGAGGGGCCAATGGGAGGGGCCAAGGGGGGGTTGGTGGGGGTGGGTGGGGGGCAGCCGCCATCTTGGAGATCAACCGCCGCACACTCTACTAACCTATACTAACATTGCGGGTTTCATACAGATTTCATTTAGAAATTAAATGTATCTGGTGTTTATAGGACTTAACAAGATAATATATTTTTAAGAGGGGATTTACGCAACCAAATGATACGTTATTTATTTAGTGTTGAGCTTAATCAATCAGTTCAAGCTAAAATAAATACACGCGTATTTACATTTACGTACAAAATCAATGTATTTCAATCAATTATGGTTATAAATAGATTTTGTTTATGAAATGTGTTGTATAATTACTTCCTTATTTACAATACCGAGAATATAGGTATTGTGATTGCTAATTTTGAAGCTATAAATGAAAAAATCTAATATTCGTAAATAAACAACACTTTTTTTCTAATTAATTTTTATAAATCGTACATTCTAAGCAACCAACATACGTATTTATTATATTAGTATAAAAGAGTAAAATGGGTACTTATCAATTGAAATAATATATAACGTCGCAGTTTATTTATTATAGTGACTAAGTAATTAATTTAGTAGTTAGGTATACATTTTATTTAGTGGTGAGGAATAATTTATTTCAGTAGTTAGAAATATATTATATTTTTCAGTCGGAAAGAGCGTTTGGATTTTAGTGAAGTTTAAAACATAGCGTCTCTAGTGCTGCTAACATATATCCCACTTCATATATCTTGCCTTATCAAAGCTCAATCTTCACACACTAGCGCATTCTGAACTGTTCTTACTTAACTATACCAATTCGTCCCACCGTCCTACGACTTTCAATAAAGCATGTTATGGGACATTTCCTCCTAGATATAATCTAAATGTTTCTAGTAATAAATATATTACTACTGACTATGTTTATTAAGAAACTAAGAAACTATGGCTGTTAGATATTAGCAATAAATGTTACTCCGTCCTTTATTTATTTTATATCGTCAGACATCAAAATATAAACAAATTAATTTTATTTCACTACTGGCAATAGTAGAATGAAGAATTTGAAAATAATCACGATGTGGTGTTCTGGTGTTTAATAATTAACTTTTTGTTTAATTTCAAGTAAGTATAAGAATATAGTAAAGTTTAAAAATACAATTTTTTATATACTCCACATTATTAAAATGTTTGGTTACTCTTTAATTGCTTGAAATGAATATCTTACTTATTATTTTCAGTTAATTGTCTTAACATTATTATATTATTTCATGGTTCAAATTTATTTTTCTTTATTTTTGTATAATTTAGTATAAAATTAAAATTATGTTTAAGGACGATTAAATTCTTATTTTTATTATTGAATAGTTTTTTTTTTTTTTTTTATTAATTCAATATTACAACTGAGTATGTACCCATCTAGCAATTTACACTTCATACTTTTTACACTTGTAAGGGATATGACCCAATGGTTATTCCCTATCACTCTAGTTCATCAGATCTGTAGGCTTGGTCCTCTTCAGTCTTCTCTCCACCCGAGTGACATCCAACAGTCCCTGTATCTCATGGTGTTCATGTTGAATGATGCGTTATTTATGCTTCCTTGCCTGTTTTTTTATTTCATCACTGACTAGGTCTATCTGCAGGTCCCTATGCAAATTATCGTTCCTGATGTACCAGGGTGCATCCACTATACATCTAAGCACTTTATTTTGAAACACTTGGATGATATTTACATTTGTCTTTCTAGTGCAGCCCCATAGCTGAATTCCATAGATCCACACTGGTCTTAAGACCTGCTTATAAATCAATAGCTTGTTGTGTAATGACAGTAGTGATTGTCTTCCAAGCAGCCAATACATTTTATTGAATTTCAAGTTTAGTTCTTGTTTTTTCTTTTTGACATGCTCTTTCCATTTGAGTTTTACATCCAGTGTCATTCCCAGGTACTTAGCCGAATTAGCATAGGGAACTGGAACAGAATTTATTAAAATTGGGACCCGATGATTGGACTTGCTGTTTGTGAAGTTAACATTGACTGACTTTGCTTCGTTAAGACCAATTCGCCATTTTTTGGTCCATTTACGCACCTCATCGGTGGCCCTCTGGAGCTTTGTTACTGCTTCCTCAGGTATTTTATCGGTTGCTAGAATCGCAGTATCATCTGCAAATGTACCAATTAATTATTGATTCTTCTGGTGTAGGAAGATCCCTTGTGTACAACAGGTATAGGACTGGGCCCAACACACTGCCCTGCGGAACCCCTGCCGAAATTCTCTTCAGTCCAGAGTATTCACCTTCGTACTTCACTCGAAAGTGTCTATCAGTTAAGTACGACTTCAGTATTGTGTAGTATTGCCTTGGTAAATCTCTTTGTAGTTTCCACATCAGTCCCTCATGCCAAACTCTGTCAAAGGCATTTGCCACATCCAAGAAGACACTTGCACATGTTTTCTTTTTCTCAAGCGCATTCTCCACTACACTCGTGATCCTATGGACTTGGTCTACTGTAGAATAGCCTCGCCTGAAACCAAACTGATGGTCGGGGATAAGCTTTCTATCCTCAATGATTGGCATAAGCTTCTTTAACAATAGCTTCTCGAATAATTTAGAGATTATTGGTAGTAGCGATATAGGTCTATACGATTTCTTGTCATTAGGTTGTTTGTCGGGTTTTAGTATCATAATTACTTCACCCACCTTCCACTGAAGAGGAACATACCCGATCCTTAAACATGCGTTGATTATATAGAGCAATTTCCTAACACCTTTCTCTGGTAAGGCTTTAACTATTTGGCCAGAGATCAAGTCAAACCCTGGGGCCTTCTTTGCATTTAAGTTAGTTTTAATTTCCTTTTTTAATTCCTGGAGAGTCACTGGAGTTATGTCTACATCATCCAGTTTTCCTATTGGAGGAATGCTTTCTTCAGAAGTTTGTCTTGGTAGGGGTTGAAACGTTTCCTCTAGATATTCCGCGAAGAGGTTTGCTTTTTGCTGTGCACTTCTAGCCCATGTACCATCTTCATTTTTGATTGGAGGAACTTGAATTATGGGTCTTTTAATCCCTTTTGTTGCCTTCCAGAGGAAATGCTCACCATTTTTTTGAGTGGAAAGATTTTCTAAGAATCTATTGACTGATTCATTCTTGAGTTCTATAATATAGGATTTTATTTTGTTACACAATTTATTTAGTGTTATTTTTATCTCTGGGTCCCGACTCTTTTGCCAGTCTTTTCTTGTCTTCCTTTTGTACTTAATTAACTCTCTTAGTTCAACTGGATAGTTGATTTCTCTATTCCGTTCTGACAATAGTATCTTCGGTTGTTTCAACTTCAGGTGAGCTTTCTGCTTTTCTCTTTTTCTTTTTTCTTAGGGGTTTCTTGCTTCTAATCCATTCCGTTTCCTTAGCTAGTTCTTCCTCATCCGTATGAAACTCGTCATTGCTGGATTTTATCAAGCTATCAGCCCCTTTGCTCGTACTGGGCAGCTTGGAGGTTTTTAGAGAATTGTTTTCCACTCTCAGGCTTAATACTTCTTCCTTTAGCTGACTTATTATCCGCTCAACTTCATTTAGTCTTTTCCTGAGTTCCTTGTTCTCTTCTTCTAGCTTAGAGGTGCTCCCTGCTTCTTCACTCCCACCTGTGTCAAGTGGAGGTTTTTTTACCTCTTTATTATTTGGAGATCTTGCAATCCTGTTGCTTCTCCCAAACGGGTTAGTTTCATTGCGGTTGCTTGCTAACGACGCCTCGGAGCCCGCTCTCTCACTCCTGACAGGCGCCGGTACTGGGGATCCGACTCCCTGCACCGTAAGAAAATTATTCTGTTCCCTTTCCATGTTAGGTTTGTCTCGGGTACCTTTCCCTATCTGGTTTTTGTCCACCCTGGGTATTTTATTTCCCCAGCACCCTCCAACCAAGGTTGGTGAGAGTGTCCCCATCGCCAGGGGCGGCCCCCGATAGCTGGTCCAGCAACAGCCACGGGATTATTGAATAGTGAGGTGATCTATTGAATTATATGATAATGAAATTTATAAATTAACTCAATTATACTTCCGTTGTTACAAAGTTCTATTTAATTAACAGATGACATATATTGTATTATTGTTATTTGAAAATATCTTTCTTTCTAGCTGTACAAAACAAATGTCCTAATTCTTTCAGGATCACATTTTCATACACTAAAAGCTAATTTTCATGAAATTATTTATAATATTATTACTAATTTTAGTGACAAATCAATAGGGAGTTTACATATTAAGTGCAAGAATAGTTTTTTTTTTCAAACAGCTCTAATCAAGTTCGTATATTGGGAGAATATTATGTAATGTCGTTGCAATTATAATGTTACTTTCTATTTGTATTATGGTGTGAAAAATAAGAAACTTCGCAATATTTGTATTTTATATTTTAAAACAGTTATTCTGTTCATAGTTTTTAACTAGCCCTATTTATGCTTTACGTGTTAATAACTGTGTTCTTAACTGTTATAACGATCTCAAATGATCA
Organism: Aphrophora alni; assembly: GCA_963513935.1. Lineage (NCBI taxonomy): Eukaryota > Metazoa > Arthropoda > Insecta > Hemiptera > Aphrophoridae > Aphrophora > Aphrophora alni. The sequence continues at coordinate 66,893,317 of OY740772.1, forward strand.
CAATGTATAAATAATTAATTATGCCTAGTATCAAATATTAAAATAATAATAATAATCAATCAAACAGTTAACATTAATAAATAATTGTATGAATGTGTAAAATGAGACAAAAACACATGTGAACAAGCAACCTTACCGAAAGAGCAGCTGCAAGGTTAAGTTTGGAAGATAACTGTACAAATTGACAAACGTGACAAGAACAAGGGAAAGAAGACATTCTGTTTTACTTAAGAGAAGAAAGTTCGCCGACATAAATAAAAAATAAGTAGAAAACATAACGGAGTTTTGCTATTCAACGCAGCTGCGTGTCATAAAACTGGGAACCAAGAAAAAATGAGAAAGCGAATACCTAACGGTATCTCCGAGGGCGAAGTCAGCGCGCGTAAAGAAAAAATTAACGATTTTAGAAAGTTAGAGGTCCAATCAGAAGAGGCCTGAGTTTTAAAAAATGAGATTTTGACCAATAAGCGAAGAGGACGCTACACTTGAAATTCGGGAGAGGTGAAATCCAACGGTAAGGAGAGTCAGTCTAGAACTGGGGTTGAAAGCGTGTAGGTCTTGGCTTACAGCTAGGAATCAGAGTAGGAGGTGTTAAGAATTAACCTGAGGGTTTAATTCAAAGTCATCGAGTAATTTAAAGGCAGAGTCGCCACAAAATTTAGTAGTTTCTTTTGAAGTTGTTAGTAATCATAATTAAAATAGAGTCAAAGAGTATAAAATTCATAAAAGAAGAGGAGAGAATCATCGCGTCGAAATCCATAGTAGTCGAGAACGAGTAAGGAAACCAAACAGAGTTTAGCGGACGTATCACCAGAGATTCACCATCCGTCAATGAACCAGTGATAGCAGCATCCGACCTCCCAGGATAAGGATACGTCTTGTGTTAGTGCATCGTTAGTGATTGTGTTGTGTAAAAGTGCCAAAATTATAGCGGACGAGGAGAATTGTTTGATAAGTACAAAATTTCATAATAAATAATCATTAGAGTTAGTATTTCACTTTGATGAGTCATAAAAGTTCCCATGCCCGAGATAAGAGTCAAGTTTTTTTTATAATTTAAATTAAAAATAAAAGTAATTGAGCTAGCCGGCAAAATAAAACTAAATTTGGAAATATAAGTTAATTAAGAAAATTGTTTTGTTTTTGTAATAAAATTGATGTAAATTTAATAAGAACATTAGACAAGATTCTGTAGAACATTGGTAGAGTTTTGATTTTTATGTAAATTGAATAATGAATTTAGATTTTAAATTTGTCATCAATAATATTGTGTATTAGAGTAAATTAGTTTTAAAGAATGCAAGTGTGAGAGAATGAAGTAGTCTTAAGATATTCAATGAATAGTTAATTGAATTGATACTTGTTTGTTACAAATAATTGTTTGATAATAAATCCTGAAGATAGTTAAAGGGTAAAAACTTGTTTTGTAGAAATAAATTACTTAAACCATCCTAGTTTTCAAAATAATTAAAACAAATTAATTTAAAAGTAAATAAATTAAAAATAAATATATAACAAGGAAATCATGTTATACTGTTAATAAAATGTACATCTTTAAATACAGGATTTATTGACTTGATATGGTGTTGATGCATGGTTTTTTGATGTAGCTATACGGAATTACATATTGTCTAACTCTAAACTTAGGAACGTAATTTTGTTCAATGTTACTACAACGTCTTACTTGCTATTTAATAGCTTATTTTTAAATTTCGATTATATCATAAATACGTTAATCACTTTTAAAAGAAATTTTTATGTTAGTACACTTTTAAGGAAAAAAATAATTACATACGTTTTATACATAAATTAGTCAATATACCGATCATCCTGTATAACAAGATGTGTGAGTTTAAGTATGACATACTCGTATTGTTGATATTTTGCATTCTAGTTCACAACTTTATTATTAAATTACTGTAAGATCGATATCTATTGTTTTCTTGTTTATTCGTATGGAATTAATTTAGTAAATTATCGTAATATTCAAAACCTTTCATCACTTAAAGGTAAATCCATATATTAAAAATAAAAAATATTAATTTCAAAGACATCAACGTTAATGTTGTTATTATTTGGTTTATTCTCACAAAAACTTTAATTATATGTTCAAAACATTTAATACAAATTTACTCTAGCAAGCCATTAATAAAATACATACAGAAGGATCAGATATTGATAAACACTTGTCCCCATCGTAATTCATGTTGCGTTCAAGAAAGACATGTGTTTTGTTACAGCACCTTAGCTATCGATAAGAACCAGAACGTGCCATTTAGCTTAGAGTGTTGGAATTAGATGTACTAAATGGTCCACAACTGAATGACTTCTGAAGAGTCGAAATATCCAATATCTAAAACTACCAGGTGTTTTTAGAATGGAATATTAAACAAGATAATAGTCTACCATCAACGTACTTACCCACTCCCACCATACACTGTAAAACAAACAGATGATTTAAGTGCTGTGCCATAAAGTTGGTTTATTGGGCCTTATAGGGAAAAACAAAATCTATTGTATTGATCTTGAGGCCTTACTAAAAAGGGTAAGTTTGCCTAACAGGGGTTTTACAGATGTTTTCTTAACCTCGTAATATAATAAAAATTTATTAATAAAGTATTATCATTCTTGATATACAAAATTTTCTTTCGTGTTTTACTGAATTAGGAGTATTTGCTTATCACTTATTTAATAACTTGATCAGTATTTAAAATAAACAAAATACAACTCAACAAGTTATAGTCCAGTTTATCAAAAAGTTGCACTTTTTCATCTTAGGTCTACCTACCGCTCAATGATTATATTAACAATAACACATTTTGTTTATAAGTAAACCGACAAATTTACTGAATATTTTATTTACATGCATTATGATTAAACGACACTCTTACTTATGATCAAGTTTCGCGTTAAAATATTAAATAATATCTTAGAATCATGTGTATTAGCAACTTTTAATTTGTGAATAAGTTGAAGAAAAATATTTAAAACTCTTCAGTTTAAAATAAGTATAGAAACATGGTTCCAAATTAAAAACACATTTAAAAAAAAATTTTGCATCTATTATATAAGGGCCACTGTAGCAGTGTATAAATAATGAAACGCCCAATCTCTTTTAATTTTGTAGCACTTTAGCGGGATATAAAAAGTTAAATATTTATTAGGTTAATGTATTTAATGACACCGTTGTTATTTCCAGAACCAACAGAGTTAATGTCAAAAGTTTGTTTAGGTTACTAATAATAAATTATGGAATTACCTAGTTTTAATATTGAAGGAAAATTAATGTAAAATCTCTTATACAAACGCTAAGATTACAAAGCGATATTGAATTGGGCGGGAGTTCCTATAAAATAAAAACTAAACTAATTACGTTCTTAAAGCTGCCAGTGGTGAGTTTAGAAACAAATGCTGAAAATGTATCCTCTAAAGAACTAAACAAAAAAAATGGTCTTCATTTAATGATAGCCCTGGTGACAGGGCGGAGGTCTTGAGGGCGAAGAAGGTGATCTTTAGAACACCTAGTATAATCTCCGGCTAGGGTCCTGAAGCATTAGTCAGTATGCTCGACATGCAATATCCGGCTCTAAAGTTGAGCGAGTAGAAGCTATTACCAGCAAAGAAAAATCAGAGAGGCTTACTTAAAGGTTTCCTTCCCTCGATGCTTGAAGCTATCAGAGCTTCCGGATATAGAGTTCATATTGGTTTATGGAGGACACCTCTATTCACTCCTGGTGGGAAGGAGAGTGGAAAACAAAGTGATGGTCAGAATAATACAGATAAACCTACAACACAAGTAAGGTTCCTTCTGTATCTTCCTGTCAACACTTCCTCAGCAACAGCATCGACATAGCCATCATCCAATAGCAATGGATACACCGCAGACGGCCAGCTATGTTGGAGATACACAATGTAAGCTTATTTATTGTAATTCCCTGCCTAACGTAAAAACTTGTGTAATAGTAGGTAAGGGGATACATAGTTTGCCTTTAATGTTCGAGACATAACGACAGTCCAGGTCAGCTGGCAGTGTAGGGGTCAGATATAAGGCCTAATATTGAGCTCCATCTACATTCTCTACGACGAGAAGATCTTCCAACCACAAGGCAACTAGAGCTGATCGTGAAATATAATGTATTTGGCGACAGATGGCTAATTATTGGCTGCGACGTGTACTGACAACAACAAGCGGGCTGGGGAAGGAGTAAAAAGAAGCCTAGAGGTGAGTCTTTACTTTGATTTTGGTCTTATATGTATTATATGAATAATTTTAGTTCATCTATATGTGTTAAATGCAACAGGCCTACTTTCAACAATAGACATGAATAGGAAGTTCTTGATATTACAATATGTTCCGAGAACGTGATAAAATTTGACAAAGGATGGCAAGTCCTAGAATAATCATTACTCTCAGACCATAGTTATATCCAAATCCAACTGTATACAAACCAAAGTATGAAGTTCTATAGAAATCCACGAATGACTATATGGTCACAATTTAAAGAATACCTTCCCAACAGGCTTGAGTAATTAGACATGGGAAGAAATTTTTAAGAAGTAGATACGGTGTTACACATTAGACCCTTCACTATAAAGACAATTGTCCGGTAAACACCATAATGGTGAATAATAGGGCAAAATGGTGGAACAAATATGTAGTGCGCCTGAGTAGGCAGGCTAGAAGTATTTTTAACGAAGAAAAACGCTACAAAAAGTGGAGGGCGTATGGCAAAGCTAGCTTTAAGGCGAAGCAAGTATTCTGGAAAGCAATCACTCAAGACGTCGAAAGCTTTAGGGATTTTGCAAGGCTACATGGGTTTTATCCATTGGGCCTTTGAATCCAGTAGGCACTTTAATGAAGTCTACAAAATAGTTTACACGAAGAATGAGGGAAACATTATTACTTCTTTTAGAAACTCACTGTTCCAATAGTATTGGGTGTAATGATGCCGACGGTGGACGTTAGACAATCGATAATAGCCCTTGACCAGGGCCGGCTTAAGAAGATTACAAGGTAGGTTGTAAACAAGCTGCAATGATTAATAGAGGGCTTTGTTAGGTTTTTACCTCCAAATATCCATAAATGTATTCAAGGACCTAGTTGTACAACATGAGGATAAAACCAGCAACATTAAACATTCCATGTAATTTACAGATGCGGTTTATGCTACAATTGTCGATAGCATAACTCACTTGTAGAGTGGTGATAACTCGTCAAATAAGAGGATCAGTAGAATCACATACTGAGAATAATTGAAGAAATTACCTACCATCAGACGGAAAATCTGTGTATTGGGATTTGAGACTTATAAATAATGTACGGTAGCACCCAATCTCTTTTTACAAATTTTTAAAAATGAAAGTTTTTATTGTTGAGGACTACATTGATTTTTCACCAGACTAAACAGAGTTTCTTGTTATTGTCTTTAAACGTAGTTAAATTCATTCTAAAAATATTTAGTTTTATTTTCTATGATTGCAAAATCGTCAAATTTTTTAAAAATAATATTGAATAAAACGTGTGAGTTTTGTATGTGTTCCCTCAGATTTATATAATATTTAAAAAAATTAAATTTTTATTTTGCTGTTTTGAAATTAATATTATTTATCATATAGTACACATTTAGAAATCTTTATTTTCCTTTATTTTTATCAATAAAGACTTATAACTATCAGAATATTTTAAATGGAAAAAAATTTAAAACTTACCACTATTTGAGTAATTGATCTCATTCAAATTAATTACACCTAAATTTTATTATAAAAACAAAATAATTGATACTTAGGAAATCACATAAGAAAACCATCTCTTTATATTGGCAAATTTCTAAAATGTTTATTCAGCAACATAAATACATGATTTCAACTTCTTAAATTTGGTCATCTGAATGTCACTAGTTGTAGATTATCATAATTTTACAAGAATATTTCTATGTATCTGATTATTAATTTTCTCAACTTAAGTTAAAAACTTTGCTTTGTGTGAGATGTATACATATGTAGCAAACATTTCTATAAAATAGTCAGGCTTATTTGCATATACAATAGTATTTATATATCATGTTTAAAAAAATATTATTCTGATATAGTTCTATTCATTTAGGTAAATGAATAAAGTAAACACCTGTAAATAATTCAGATAATTATATGAATATTATAAGTGTAATATTAATAATGTGCACAACAATAAATTATATCTAATACAGTGACAAATAAAACAGTGATATTGTAACCACTAATCTTCGCTTAAAAACTTTAAATTGTATTCTGAAAAGTTTAATGGCCACATAAAGATAATAGCGAAAACTTACCTTGATTTATATTCGTGCATTTATTAAAAACAGAAACCACGAACTTTGTTTTAAAACTTTGAATAGGATATTAAAAGAAAACTCGTTATTTTCATATTGTCAAAATACACCATTTTTTCGGATTACATTTATTTTTTGGGTATAGGAAATTAAGACTCTAATTTAACATGTTTTACAGGCTATCTACGAGTAAAAATTCTTTTACAAAGTTAGATGTAAAATTGATTTAGGTTTCAATTGTATTACGATACTAACATAATTATAACAATTATTCAATTTATCCCATACTGCAATAATTGTTGATAATCATTTTAAGCCTACCAGCTAATCAAATTATATATTGTGCATTTTACTATTAAGGGTTTTCTTAAGTAATAAAGAAAAATAATTTCGTTTTTATTAAGGTTAGTGTGTATAATAAAGAAATATAAATTACTAACAAATATCTATTGTAATATCTATTTTTTTCTTTATATATTGGGTTAAAATTAGTTAATTAATGAAATACGTATATATTCGAACTAAACGAGTAGGTTAATATTCAAATATTATGAAATACGAGGGTCGTACGGACCGACTCGACTGTAAGACCATAGCTAGGGATGGCAATTTTTATTGAAGAACTTAATAATATGTCAAAGGAAGAAAATTAGACTTAGATCTGAGTCCATTAATTTATGTTTATACTAACAAAACCGAGTATGAAAGTTGAGAAAAACTTTCGAATTATCGTTATAAAATATTGCTTTTCTTTATTAAAGTTTTTATCTAAACGAGAGAATGTATGTAGTATAAATATTTACATGACATATTCAAATTAACAAAGTATATTACATAACTGTATATGTACATCTCATTTTAATAAGGATCACAATATTATATAACCAACAAGTCAGTCTTCCCGTTTTGCCTAACTATATAGATGGAATTTTGATACAGCATTTCTATGTTTCTTGTTTCTTTGTCATTCAATAGATGTTGAAGGAAGGGGAACATTTCTCACATCATGCCATTCTCTGAGAACCAATGTTATACGTTATGTATCTATATCGTCATGGTTGATTGGCGGTTGTAGTTCACGCATTGTGCCATGGAGAATAGATTTACACCGTATGCATTTAGTTGAGTGTAGCAGTGATCCTGTACTGTACTCAATCCACGTGTATGTCGTTCACTAGTCTTGGTAATGTTGGTAATAGTAGGAGTTATGAAGAGTATTTTAAGGAAGTTACTGTACATGAATACAGTTTGTAATGTAGCTTAGACATTTGAATTGAAGTTAACATTTGAATCGCTAGCTATAGTAGAAAGAGTTTAATTTATTACTTATTAAATTCCGTATACAAAAATGTATGAGCTATAAAATCTATACACATAAGTATCTAAATTTCAGAAGTTTAATAGCGTTATCACAAGGTACATAATCTCTGAAAGTTACATTTTTCATGACAATGGTAAAGTTAAAACTTAAACGGTCTGTGTATTTAATAATTAATATTAAAAGTTGGATTATACCACTACAGTGTAGACAATATATTTATGGAATATTTACGGGAGGCCAGAGGCTTAAATATATCTCCCATTCAATTTTTGTAAGAGCAACTTTATAAACATGATCAAATTATTGATAACCTCCTAATTTACTAAACGCAAAATTAAAATTATAATTTTGCGCATAATTAAATGGTTTGGGAATAATTCGGATTCAATATTGTTAATTGAGTGTTAATTTTGTGTGTGTAACATTTTTGTATTTAATATTGTGTAACTACATTGATTCTAAATTGTACGTATAGTAATTTAATTACTACTGTTTATTGGTTTTATGCAAATGTGTTCTACATTTAGATAAGTTATTGCATATTATTTATGTTTATATTAATGTCAAATTGCATGTTTCTTGTGCTAAACTTGTTTTTATCAACAAGATTAAAAATAGTTCAATGAAACAAAAAATACAGCTATCCAATTCATCAAAGCTTTTATTGTTCAAAAAGGGGAAATTACCCATACATGGAACATCAATTCAAATAAAACAAAATTCTCCACAATAAACACATATTTGTTGAAAACCCCGTTTTAATGACGAAAACATCATCCTCACTTGTTACATGTAAACACACCTCCTTGACACTGAGATAAAACTGGTAAAAGGCAAATGTGTTGTCTTTCTAATTGGTTAAAATCAGAGTTTGATTAAATATAAAAATTATACACCCAAACCAATATTATGTTAAACCGTACATAAAAGGTCGTTTACTTGCTTATTTTGTCAGATAAATATACAATCTAACTGTTCGAGTTCATTTGGATATTTTCGAATTTACACACTTTTTTTATGATAAACCCTATTAAACAAAACCAAATCTACTAAAAGGTAAAAAGCAACCTCTAAATGAAACATCTAAAACAAATTCTACCAAAAGCAAGTGTTTTATTTGATCATTAATTGAAAATCTTACAACAAAAGCAAGTGGTTTGTTGGCTCCGTTAATAAAAATCCAGACCTTTTTCAAGGTTTCTGTGATTCTAATTGAAATTCAATGCCTTTAGTAATTGAATAGATTTTAATTACTTCAGCTATTAGAACACGAGCTATTTATTTTCTTCTATCGAAACAAACGTCATTAAATTCAAGTACCTCACTGGCTAATAAAGTTAAAAAGGGAGAATTGGAACTAATGAATTGGTTTAGTACGAAGCTGTAATTAATGACGAATTAGGTGTAGCCCTTCATATTTATACTATTACTCTAGTTACTTTTTATTTTTAAATATATATTATTGATATCCAAGTTGTATTTTATAAAAAAAAAATTTAAGTTAAACAAATACAAATAAAACTGCAAAAGTAATGTTACTTACGGATATATTTTTCCAAACTTTGTCAAAAATATTTTTTCCTTTCTAAAAAAATTGAATAGATTAAGTAGTGTGAAACTCTTTAACAACACAGTCAATATATTGAAATAAATGCGTGAAACTAGTCTTAACAATAAATTGTAATTGTTTTGGGTGAACGAAAAACTAGAAAATGTTTAATCAATGGAATCATTCAATAATGAATATCAAGAAACCACACCGTCAAGAAGACGTTCTGACTACTAAGTAGTCATCCTCAATTTTAATTAATACACACATGATCGGCAAAAAATTAGACGACGCAGACAGAGGAAGCCTTTTAACTGTTGAGGTGATAGATACGTTGTAGCAAATTTTCCGACACGGTCTAGGTTTTAGATGGTTTAAAACGAAATAAATACTAGCAGAGCATCAAATAACTCAGGTAAAAAAATTGAATAAGAGTAATTGCATGTTATCTCTTTTGTTACCATCACCAAGCTGCACAACATGGTTTTCATTTTGACGTAGTACTGGCTATATAAAAAAAAAATCTCAAAAAATGGCTAAGTAAAGAACTGCTCTCATTTTGAAAATATCTTCCCTATTACTTTTCAGATACAATCATAGTTAAAGATAAAAAAATTGGTTATGAAAATAAATTTACTAAAATTCAAATAAAATTTATAAGGTTGACTTTGTTATCCATATTTTGCATAATTCATAGTTTTTGTATATCTTATTATCTAGTGATATAAATATAATTAGCCAAAGATGAAACAACAGCCGTAAGAAGCGATTCTAATGAATTATTTAACTATTAAATGAAAACTTGTACAACTTTAATACGAACTGTTTCTAAATAAAAAGTATTTGGTTAAAATTTTTATTTATAATTTTTATGACTATTACATTTTATTTTGCGTATTGTAGAAATCTTTAGCTGTTTTAAACTTGATTGCTAAAGTTATACCTTGGAAATATCTACGTCAAAGGATCTCAGCAGCAAAAAAGGTGTCTCAAGTTGATAAAACCTATGTTTCTACTGGTAAAATGATGTGTCCGTAAATCGTTTTTAGTTATGCAGACATTTACATTTTTAGTTTTTCCTGTAAAATAAAACAATTCGAACGGGTATATTCTATCAAGGTTGTCCGCAATAATTAGTATAAAAATTTGACGACAAACCGAGTACAGATTGTGTTAAGCTACTAATGTTTATGTTAAAAATATGTCCATACTATAGAGGATATTTCTCACATAATCCCTGATAATTTTTATTTTATATTAGACGATTTGGACATTAAACTACATTTTTATGTCGTCTACAATTTTATTGTTACTATAATTTTTTACTATAATGGCTATATCTATTTGTATCAGATTTATTTGTGTATTGTCTTCAAAGCCCTGTAGTGTCGTCAATATAGCACTAATTGTTTTTATTTATCTAAATAATCGTATTTTATAGGTAATCTAATATACAATTTTACCCCTGCAATGTATTGTTTTACAGAAGTGATTTCTGTTTTGGTTTGCCTGTAACTATTGAGGGATCAATATTTGTTTATTACATTTCAAAATAAATAATACATACATAATATATGAACATAATATAATGAATGAATAATATAATATCAAATAAAAAATATATAGTATATAACTAAATACTACATTTTTTATTTTATTATTTTTTTTTGTGACAATGAATTGTGTTCTGTTTATTTGTTAGACTGTATAACTAAATATATTATATAAATACCTATATACCTATAGATCCATAGATACAAAAATTTATAAAATCCAATTTTTGCATTGCATCTAATTCTAAAGAATTTCTACCAACGGGACTTTCTACGTAAACGTTCTGTTAAATTTAAATCATAGAATTGTTTATTGAAAAGCTTTTCATAATAAGATTAATATGCCAACTTTTTTATCTTATAGATATTAAATTCCGACTATAAGATACAACAAATACGATATGATAATATCTGTTATTTTATACCACATCACATGAATAATATACGATTCAGCAACAACAATTTTAATAACATCAAAAGATATTCGTACAAATTACTGCTACTTTGGACTCCCACCAATTAGTAAGAAGACTTTTATAAAAGCAAAAGAAAGTTTTTGAAGTTACCATTGGATGAGAAGTTATTCATGATTTCCAGTAACAGATATATATTTTGAAACTTATCAAAGTTTACAGAATTGAGAGAGCATTTAAAATAAGAGGGATTTAATCGAAGAGGTTATAACTTCAATTGATTTTAAAATATTAAAACGTAACAAAATCATATTATTTATCCTCACACAAATTTTTAAACCAATCTTTATAATAATGGATAAAAAATCAATCGGTTTAGTGCTATTTATAAATACAATTTATAATAAATGAAAATAGTGTAATTCTATAATATTTGTATTCCAAATTTACTTAAATTGATATTTTGTGACACTTAAAATACAGCTACCATATTAGACGTTAATATATATGTAAATAACATTTAAAACAATGATAAATTAAATTTGTACTATAAATTATTTATGTCAATTACATAAAAAAACAAAATCGGGTTTCGTAGTAAACAAGTATTTATTTATATTATTTTATATATAAGTTCAAAAATTATATTACTTAGATTGAATATGACGTAAAAATATCGTAATTGACAGAAATACTAAATTTCTTAAAGAAGATATTTTATAAATTCAAGAAATCTCATTAGCAATGACGGCTGTGGAGCCAAGATTCATTATAATCCTAGTTTAACTAACTACAAACAAAAATCATTTGCGATACACAAAATGTTCGGGTACAGGGATTTACTTTTGTGTCTTGTACAACGAGAAAGAAAGCCTAAAATTTGAGTTTTTTTTTAATATTATTTAATTTAGTATAAATAAAAGCTCATGTGCAAATAAAAGCTAAAATTGTAATGTATTCATGTTTCTCCATAAAAAAATATAATTGTTGTGTTCACTTTGAATCGCTTTTATATTCAACCACACCGAAAATTCAATTTCATCCACTTTTAGCTTAAGTTTTCCTATTCACTGATTGTTTCGTGCTTATCACACATAATTAGGCACAATTTATTTTTAACTGTAGTGATTGAACTTTATTTACATCCCTTTCATCTTCCTAACCTTTGTACGTAAATCATTTAAAGGGCAGTTAACCTCCTTTCCATAATTAACAATAAAAACTGGTATTAAACATTGGAACTTTATTAAAACCAAAGATTATTACTGAAATTTCTTCAGTTTATTTTATGTTGATTAAACATTTTACACAATATAAAACGAACTATTTATAAATATAATATTTTCTTTTAAGTTTCACCATCTGAAACATACTTTCATGCTGTTATATTGAATTATATCTAGATACCTTTGAAATTAGCACGGCTGGTATAGCGAATATCAACAGTACTGCTTACAAAAATGTAATAATAATGTCACTTGATTAAAAATAGGTTTGGATGCAGTCTAAAACTTTTGTTGATAGTATTCATATTTTTAATTTGGTATACTTCCCAACTTATCTAAACAACTTTACAAGATGTTGATGAATTTTTAAGATTATTATTTATTGAGCAATTTTCTAAAGTAATGTAATATTTTACGTATTGATTCAATTGATCTTATTTATTGTTGACTATATTATTGAACTTATTTATTATTGACTATATTATTGAACTTATTTGTTGACTATAGATATTATTATTGTTTACAAGTAGTGCTATTTAACTAGCCTACTTCATTTATTTAATTAATTAAAAATCTAAAACACTACAGATATAGATACAAATCTCAGGGAACGTGCAAACGTTTAAGTTGTCAAACTTCTTTTAAAGTTTTCAGTTGAGAGCACTTCTAAAGCCTGCATTTACAATTCCAGTTGAGTAGGATAAGTCCTACGTTACGCTGAACCATTGTCATGATCTATTGTTTGAAGTCATTGTCGTGGAAGAGAATTGTATTAACTGTAAAACACTGTCGTAGTATTTAAATAGAGTTAGCAGTATTATTATTCACGGTAATAACTCTCTGTTGCATTTAATTATTGCTATTAGTTTTTAATAATTAAACAATTTAATTTCAAATAGTTATAATTCAATAATTATAATCAATCTAAAAACAGATTAATTCTGTCGTTAGCTAACATTGGTGTTTGTGAAAACAAATACACAGAGTTTATTTAAATTTCCAATAAAAATCAGAAATAATAATTCTTCTCTTAAAACATCATTTTACCGCTTACATTCCAAGTAGGCCTTGGACTAAAGTTAGACTCGATCTCGGTCTAAAGTTTTGAAATCGGGGCATAACGTTGTTCAAACCGATTAACAGTTGGATACTTTCTTTTCACATCACCCTTTAACAATCAGTTGGTTTGCTGTTTTATTTTATTTTTTTCTAGTCCAGTTGTGTGTTCTTTTCGTAGGTTATGGAAGGAGCATTTTTTAGTTTTAGTTTTCAACTGACCCTATTGTACTATAGTACGTTGGTGTTTTTCACTTTTATTCTCGATTAATCACTTGATAACGAGAGTTGATTCGTACTCTCGAAACTTCGTATATTTGTTTTCATACACTCAAATGTTGGAAAATGGCCCATTAACTCATTTAATGATGAAAAATCCATCATTGTCAAATAACAATAAAACCAGAACAAAAAATGTCTATTCTTTTAAACAGAATGCCGAATAGCTGAAAGTAATGATAGAGACCAATCCCGCCTCCTTCCTATAAAAGTGTACTAAAAATATTTGAAAAAAACTGAATCTATCACCTCAATTTTAGTAGAAAAATTTATAATTATACTCTCTTGTTTAAAGGCACGATATTTACAAACGTAAATTGGCATCATGTCACATAAAATGAGTGTACAAACTCTCTAATGTCTTAAATTTTAAGCAAATTATAGAAAATAGCTGAACAAATTTTATTATGTTTTTTAAAGTATTTCAATTGTTAAGTTTAGAATATTAAATATTAGAGTTGCGGCGTTTATAGTAGAATAATGACAGACAATTTTATGTATGTAAATTCCAATCAGAAGTACTTTCTATTGTGTGTTACAGAGAGTTTTTTAATTGTATTAAATATGATTTCCAGTAAACAAATTTATTTCGTATCATTTTCTAAAATATGAAATACTTAAATCAAAAGTTTATTTGATCACTTATAACACTCACTTCTAATCATTCACATAATAAATAACTGTAAAATAAAGTTTTATTAGCGCCCTTAGTTGTACTATGTTAAAAAGTCAAGAAATGTATAAACACATATTATGAAATAAATGCATATTAGGTTTACAGAAATATATCAACAAATCTATATTTGATTTACATTTTTAATTTCAGATGCTAAATCCAAATAAACATTTGCATGTAAAGCAGTTAAGAAACACAAAAGCCATAAGTATTGTTATGTTTTCATATTTGTGAATATACTTATTTTGTTATCTTACAGGAATGACTTTGTATAAGATACAATCAAATTTAAACGTGTGACTTCAAAATGATATGCTTATTTTGTTTATGGGTGTTAGAAGTAGTAACAAATATGATATTTAATAGTTATTATCATTTTATTATGATGTCATTACATTATCCCATAAAGCTAGTGTTTATACTCTGTATGGAAATTATTTAATTTATAATTTGGAAAAGTTATTAAGATTAATGTGTAAAGGGGACACATTAAATGTCTGCAAATGTGTTATTAATATAGTAGAAATATTATAACTGCATTGATCATATATTTATTTTTTACAAGTAAATTTTATTGACCAGATTCAAGAAAACCATACAAATATTTTAAAATAGCCCTGCTGTATAATCTTTATAATCTGTAAAATAACTGTAAACAATATATATATATATATATATATATATATATATATATATATATATATATATATATATATAATGCAGGATATATCATATGAAAATACAAAATTATTGATGAATGATATTGTGTTGCACTTCAGAATTATTATAATAAAGGATTTCATACAACAAAACAAATGAATAATAGAGTACACAATAATTTTTATTTGCATTAGTAAGTCCTCTACCAATACTCGTTAAAATTTCAAATAATTACAACCGTACAAATCAAACAACAAAATAATAAAATTATTTCTAATTTAATATAAATAACAAGAATGTGATATATATTTGGCAAGTAGTCACAAACACATTGAAAAAAATCCATTAGACTTTCAGTCAAAGGATTGCTCAAGAATAACAGCGATACTTTCAAGATACCTAAAATATATGCAATTAATTTGTGGACAAAAATATACATACAAATTCAAGCGTTAAGCTTTGCTGTTAGTGCATTGCACTATATGTTAATATTATCACTGTTAAGGTAAAATCTTCACGTTTATGTTATAATTTGGGAAAACATTTACATGTTAACAAGTTTGTCACGGCCTTTGTTTTTGTTATAATATCCGGACTCGCATGACAATCTCGCGCTCAACTTTGTCTCGCACGGGAACTATCACACTCGCTCGAAAACACCTATTTCTCGGACTTGTAACGTAATATACTATTACCTAGGCAGCACCAACATTAAACTAAATTAATAATTTGTTTTATATCTTACGTAGAAAATGGTATATTTTGTAAACAAAAAATCTTCGTTAATAATTTTATTTTTGAAGAATCCATTAAATTATAATTCATAAATGAGGAACTTTAATAATTGTTAATTCTTATATTTACAATCGATATATTTTTAATGAATTAGTATGTTAATTGACTTAGAACCGTCAAGTGATTGAAATGCCAAATAAATTAATCATTTACAGAATTAAATGCGTACATATTTACTCTTAAAGTACAAATCAATTCATGTTATTTCATTCAACAGATTTTAAATAAGAAAGGACGGAACTGGTAAAACAGTGCAAAATGCTATATCGTGTTTTCTATCTTATACGTGATCGACAATGTCACTAAGGCTTTGTAAGCAAATTGAAATTTAGAGTAATACACGATACGCTTAACTCAATCCTCAAATCCATCGCTGACTGATGGCCCTAACCGACAAATCTCATTTTTTAATGCTGATGAATCTTGAATTTTATCTTTTGTCGTTCTACAATTTATAAGTAATTACAAAGTGGTTTTAGAAAATATAAATCAGTCCTAAGAATATAACATAGTTGAGAATATTGTTTGTGTTTCGATTAAAAAAAGTATCAAAAAACAATAAAAAAACTACTTTTAGGTTACATAAAAACAAAGAACTGATAATTGACAAATTTATTGACACGAGTTCTTTTCGTTGAAACAATATCTTCATCTGATTCTTCAGTCATATACTACTACTTTATTATTAAAGTTTTTTAAGTAAACTACATTTCTACCAAGATATTCACATATCTCTGTATTTTTATTTCACCCTGTATGTACAATACAATACGGTTTATTAAAACTACAACTTGTAGCTAATTATTTTTTCATTAGGTTACCACTGTGGGTTATATTTGTAATTAGTAAAGAAACACAATTTCGTTTTAGTGAAAGTAATAGGAGAATAATAAGAAAATAAAAGTGAAAAACATGATTATTGTTTACTTAACGATTTGATATGGTTCAGTAACTTACACATTCTAAACAATAGTGTATTCAAATGTATATATTGAAGCAACTGTAAGTAATGTTCTAAGAAGTGTGTTAAGGATTGTCAAGCGGATTCATTAAATAAAATAGAGCAAGCAATTATATATCGAGTAATATTATTTAATAAAAAGCACTAATGTATTCTGAATTAAATAACTAATGACCATTCCCTGTATAAATAGATATAATTTAGTTGGTCTTTAACTGGAATAGGATAAAATAAATCAGCTCAACTGCGTGTGCACAGCGTAAACATTTAACCTATTTAGTAATATATATATCGCCTGTACTGCCGTAATGTGCTCAAAGTATCTAAAATAATTGCATACCATTAGCACATTATTGTTGGTAATTTCCAATAAGTGCTTTTACTACTTTCTCTATCACATTGAAGGCATAGTTGGAGAGATATTATTAACTTGCGTAAAACGTAAAAGGTATTTATTCATGATCATTTAAAAAAATCAATTTTATAAAATTTTAAAAGTGATCCTCATCTTCAACCTCCAGTAACATATGTAAATCATAGTGCTGTACTCACTTTAATATTGTATTTATACACATTTGAACCATTAGTAAATTATGATATACATGTTATTTTCGAAACTATACGAGAAAAAAAAATCATACATTAAAGTTAAATTGGAGATCTTTTAATATATATTAATATTCAAACAATAATCACTTGAAATGCAAACATTTATTTTTCAAAGTTTTAGAGAAAAGTATAATTCAAATTTCTAGATAGTATTAAAATTTACAAAAATTAAATCCGCACTGAAAACTACTACATACAGTAATATACGTTTTTGCAATTAACATTTTATTTATAAATCTTAGTTTTTTTACGATTGAAATCACTTTTTAAAATTATAGCTTTATTATGAACACTTAAAAATGATTGTAAGTCGTAAATGCCTGTCACGTCCACAGACACTGCCAAAACGCAAGTGTCTCTTCAAGCTGTCCCGCCTTCTGGGTTAAAATTCTACTTCTTAAGATGCTTCTATTACGTCCCTCGTAACAAAATGCAGAGTGTATGTGACAATTTTAATGAGTAAAATTACTTCACAAAATTTGTATATGTATTTAAAACCTATTTTTGTTGCTTTGGATGATTTTTTTGTTTTATTTTTGATTTTTTTTTTTCAATTTGTGTAAAGACTATTTTCAATATGTACTATTTATAATCACATGAACAAAATATTACCGATTTTAAAATACAACATACATGACAAGTTTGTATCAAAATCTGTTCTTCTTGTAAAAATTAATTATTTTTAAAAGAAAACTAAAAACACTAACCGTTTCTTTAAAACCATAACCTAATCTTTTATAAACCGAACATGAACAACTTTTTCCTTTCTTTAAACAATTTTTTTCCCCAATCCGTTCTTTGTATGCCTTTAAGGTATTAGAATGTTTTACATCTTAAGTGGTAACAATGATGTAGAACTCATAAATAGTTGATGTTTTTTAGGTCAAATACATATTATTATAGGGTATCGAGTTCTCAGTATTTTAGTGGGGCTTTTTCTATATTTATGCACCACTAAGATTTTTAATATTATACCAGGAAAATAGGATAATAAAATTTGTATAATATGTAAACCATTTTAAATATTCCTTAAATATATTTGTATATGGTAATGTTGAATTGTGTGAACATAGGTGTTAGTTTCGAATGCTGTAAGTGTTCTGTTTTATTTTGCAAACAAATACAACGGAGGGTCCGATAGACTTAAACTCTGGATCTCTAATATTTGTTATGTGTTATTTTTGTGTATAATTATTTGTATTTTGGTTTTTATGAAGTTTGAAGTTTTCATAATTGTTGTATTACAATATACAAAGTTCCTAAGAGAAATATATGAGTAAAATTATATTATTACTTCTACTTTTTTTATTACTAAAAGTATTGTATGTTGATACATGTCAATATTCAATACCACAAAGAAAATTTATTTAGTCATGTCGTCATCTAAATAACTCATTGTTTTACATCAACTAACCTAGTAATCATCATTATTGAATAACGTACAGATGAAATTGTCAGAACGTATATTTTAAAAGAATAATAAATAGATTACAAGTTCTCACAAAAGAGGTTATTAAAAATTGAGGTCATTAGAGTGATTGATTTGATGTTTTTTTTTGTATTGTAGTGAAAATTAATATTTAATAATCGTTGTACATAAAACACATCATTAATAAAGTACGAAACAAAGGATTTAAATTGTCACCTCGTCACGTTTTATATTATTGCAAGTAAAATAAATTTGCCGTATTAGTATCCCTTAACTCTAACGATCAATACTCTTATCTATACAAAACGATCTTTCGTTTAATGCTCGATATTTTGCTCCATTTGACACAGGCAGTCAAAATTCAGTAAAGTTAAATGATCTGCACTTGGGATACGTACTGATAAATTGAAATACACGCTAAATGATTTTGATAATTACGTTTATAAATTATAAATACCGATTTGGTGGCTTTGTCCCACTATCTTTCAGAGATAACATAAATCTTACAATGTTGGAAAGGATAAACCTTAAGCTAATAACACTCTTGATCTGTATTTGTGTCATCTCTCTCAATCATACTTTCATACTTTCATTACGAGAATCCGATTGTAAGGTTGTACTGATAATATTAAGGGCTATTCAAAATGTTACGATTTAAAGGTGTACTGGGATGGGTCACGGATTAATCCAAGCCCACCAAATAGCATCCTCTAAAAACAAAGTGTTAGTAACAATTTTCCTTCCATAAATTAAATTTTGAGCAAACAGAAAATTGTGATAGTTTAATGTTACAACAGTCGGTACATGATGGAATTCCATGATAATTGAAATAATGAGATGATTATTTAATTCCACAAAACAGCTTTAATTGCGACGTATGTTTCGCCATTAGGCATTTTCAAGCAACAAAATTGAAAACAAAACAAGTCTAAACTAAAGATGTGATACAAAAGGAAAGGTTAAAAGAGTAAAGGTGTTGAGAAATGACAAAAGAAAGGTCAATGATATAACCTGTGAATTGGGAGTGGGGGTGTTTTAGAAAGCAAAGGTTACATAATGGGTCTCAATAGTGGAGATGAGTTAAGATGTATTTGTTCATTTAAGTTGGAAGTATGGTTTTTTAAAATTGATCTATTGATTTCTAAACATTCCAGGTTATTGAGTTTCCTACTTTTTTGTTCCATATGCAGAAGTTTAACGTTTAACTTAGGATCAATATTATGTCCTGTGTCTAATAAATGATTTGCAAAATTTGAATTAGATTTGCCATACTTCCAACTGTGTACATGGTCTTTACCTCTATTCTTAACTGACCTTCCGAATTGACCTATGTATTCACAATTGCAATCATTACAATAAATGTTATACATACCACTATTTTCTAAACTATCTCTCTTATCCTTATTGTTAATAATTATTTTACTATATTTCTAGAACAATAAAACGCAGGTTTATAATGATATCTATTAGATATTAAATTTCCAACTTTATAACTAGTGTTTCCAATGAAATTAACCTTACAATATTTGATGTTTTCTTTTTCATTGTTCTTAGAATTATATAGAGAATCACATATTTTACGTTTTAATTTTTTATTTAAAATATTATCAACTAATTTGGTACTGTACATGTTATTGACTGCAATTTGTTTGATAGTATTCAATTCATTGTGGAAATCTGTAGGAGATAAGATATTGCTTATAAGTCTATGAATCATGCTATGAAAGGAGCAATATTATACACATTACACAGTATATTATGCGACATACTTCTTACATTATACACCCTACATGATGCAAAATATATATCCTACACATTACATCCTACAATATACACCCTCCATCCTACATTAAACGCCCAACATCCTACATTATACACCCTACATTCAATATTATACACATTACACAGTATATTATGCGACATACTTCTTACATTATACACCCTACATGATGCAAAATATATATCCTACACACTACATCCTACAATATACACCCTCCGTCCTACATTAAACGCCCAACATCCTACATTATACACCCTACATTCAATATTATACACTTTGCACAGTATATTATGCGACATACTTCTTACATTATACACCCTACATGATGCAAAATATATATCCTACACGTTACATCCTACAATATACACCCTCCGTCCTACATTAAACGCCCAACATCCTACATTATACACCCTACATTCAATATTATACACTTTGCACAGTATATTATGCGACATACTTCTTACATTATACACCCTACATGATGCAAAATATATATTCTACACATTACATCCTACAATATACACCCTCCGTCCTACATTAAACGCCCAACATCCTACATTATACACCCTACATTCAATATTATACACATTACACAGTATATTATGCTACAAACTTCTTACATTATACACCCTACGTGATGCAAAATATATATCCTACACATTACATCCTACAATATACACCCTCCGTCCTACATTAAACGCCCAACATCCTACATTATACACCCTACATTCAATATTATACACTTTGCACAGTATATTATGCGACATACTTCTTACATTATACACCCTACATGATGCAAAATATATATTCTACACACTACATCCTACAATATACACCCTCCGTCCTACATTAAACGCCCAACATCCTACATTATACACCCTACATTCAATATTATACACATTACACAGTATATTATGCGACATACTTCTTACATTATACACCCTACATGATGCAATATATATCCTATACGTTACATCCTACAATATACACCCTCCGTCCTACATTAAACGCCCAACATCCTACATTATACACCCTACATTCAATATTATACACTTTGCACAGTATATTATGTGACACACTTCTTACATTATACACCCTACATGATACAATATACATCCTACATATTACATCCTACAATATACACCCTCCGTCCTACATTAAACGCCCAACATCCTACATTACACACCCTACATTCAATATTATACACTTTGCACAGTATATTATGCGACATACTTCTTACATTATACACCCTACATGATGCAATATATATCCTACACGTTACATCCTACAATATACACCCTCCGTCCTACATTAAACGCCCAACATCCTACATTATACACCCTACATGATGCAATATATATCCTACACGTTACATCCTACAATATACACCCTCCGTCCTACATTAAACGCCCAACATCCTACATTACACACCCTACATTCAATATTATACACTTTGCACAGTATATTATGCGACATACTTCTTACATTATACACCCTACATGATGCAATATATATCCTACACGTTACATCCTACAATATACACCCTCCGTCCTACATTAAACGCCCAACATCCTACATTATACACCCTACATTCAATATTATACACTTTGCACAGTATATTATGCGACATACTTCTTACATTATACACCATACATGATGCAATATCCTACACGTTACATCCTACAATATACACCCTCCGTCCTACAATAAACGCCCAACATCCTACATTACACACCCTACATTCAATATTATACACTTTGAACAGTATATTATGTGACACACTTCTTACATTATACACCCTACATGATACAATATATATCCTACACATTACATCCTACAATATACACCCTCCGTCCTACATTAAACGCCCAACATCCTACATTACACACCCTACATTCAATATTATACACTTTGCACAGTATATTATGCGACATACTTCTTACATTATACACCCTACATGATGCAATATATATCCTACACGTTACATCCTACAATATACACCCTCCGTCCTACATTAAACGCCCAACATCCTACATTATACACCCTACATTCAATATTATACACTTTGCACAGTATATTATGTGACACACTTCTTACATTATACACCCTACATGATACAATATACATCCTACATATTACATCCTACAATATACACCCTCCGTCCTACATTAAACGCCCAACATCCTACATTACACACCCTACATTCAATAGTATACACTTTGCACAGTATATTATGTGACATACTTCTTACATTATACACCCTACATGATGCAATATATATCCTACACATTACATCCTACAATATACACCCTCCGTCCTACATTAAACGCCCAACATCCTACATTACACACCCTACATTCAATAGTATACACTTTGCACAGTATATTATGTGACACACTTCTTACATTATACACCCTACATGATACAATATATATTCTACACATTACATCCTACAATATACACCCTCCGTCCTACATTAAACGCCCAACATCCTACATTACACACCCTACATTCAATATTATACACTTTGCATAGTATATTATGCGACATACTTCTTACATTATACACCCTACATGATGCAATATATATCCTACACGTTACATCCTACAATATACACCCTCCGTCCTACATTAAACGCCCAACATCCTACATTATACACCCTACATTCAATATTATACACTTTGCACAGTATATTATGCGACATACTTCTTACATTATACACCCTACATGATGCAATATATATCCTACACGTTACATCCTACAATATACACCCTCCGTCCTACAATAAACGCCCAACATCCTACATTACACACCCTACATTCAATAGTATACACTTTGCACAGTATATTATGCGACATACTTCTTACATTATACACCATACATGATACAATATATATCCTACATATTACATCCTACAATATACACCCTCCGTCCTACATTAAACGCCCAACATCCTACATTACACACCCTCCATTCAATAGTATACACTTTGCACAGTATATTATGTGACATACTTCTTACATTATACACCCTACGTGATGCAAAATATATATCCTACACGTTACATCCTACAATATACACCCTTCGTCCTACATTAAACGCCCAACATCCTACATTACACACCCTACATTCAATATTATACACTTTGCACAGTATATTATGCGACATACTTCTTACATTATACACCCTACATGATGCAATATATATCCTACACGTTACATCCTACAATATACACCCTCCGTCCTACATTAAACGCCCAACATCCTACATTATACACCCTACATTCAATATTATACACTTTGCACAGTATATTATGTGACACACTTCTTACATTATACACCCTACATGATACAATATACATCCTACATATTACATCCTACAATATACACCCTCCGTCCTACATTAAACGCCCAACATCCTACATTACACACCCTACATTCAATAGTATACACTTTGCACAGTATATTATGTGACATACTTCTTACATTATACACCCTACATGATGCAATATATATCCTACACATTACATCCTACAATATACACCCTCCGTCCTACATTAAACGCCCAACATCCTACATTACACACCCTACATTCAATAGTATACACTTTGCACAGTATATTATGTGACACACTTCTTACATTATACACCCTACATGATACAATATATATTCTACACATTACATCCTACAATATACACCCTCCGTCCTACATTAAACGCCCAACATCCTACATTACACACCCTACATTCAATATTATACACTTTGCATAGTATATTATGCGACATACTTCTTACATTATACACCCTACATGATGCAATATATATCCTACACGTTACATCCTACAATATACACCCTCCGTCCTACAATAAACGCCCAACATCCTACATTACACACCCTACATTCAATAGTATACACTTTGCACAGTATATTATGCGACATACTTCTTACATTATACACCATACATGATACAATATATATCCTACATATTACATCCTACAATATACACCCTCCGTCCTACATTAAACGCCCAACATCCTACATTACACACCCTCCATTCAATAGTATACACTTTGCACAGTATATTATGTGACATACTTCTTACATTATACACCCTACGTGATGCAAAATATATATCCTACACGTTACATCCTACAATATACACCCTTCGTCCTACATTAAACGCCCAACATCCTACATTACACACCCTACATTCAATATTATACACTTTGCACAGTATATTATGCGACATACTTCTTACATTATACACCCTACATGATGCAATATATATCCTACACGTTACATCCTACAATATACACCCTCCGTCCTACATTAAACGCCCAACATCCTACATTATACACCCTACATTCAATATTATACACTTTGCACAGTATATTATGTGACACACTTCTTACATTATACACCCTACATGATACAATATACATCCTACATATTACATCCTACAATATACACCCTCCGTCCTACATTAAACGCCCAACATCCTACATTACACACCCTACATTCAATAGTATACACTTTGCACAGTATATTATGTGACATACTTCTTACATTATACACCCTACATGATGCAATATATATCCTACACATTACATCCTACAATATACACCCTCCGTCCTACATTAAACGCCCAACATCCTACATTACACACCCTACATTCAATAGTATACACTTTGCACAGTATATTATGTGACACACTTCTTACATTATACACCCTACATGATACAATATATATTCTACACATTACATCCTACAATATACACCCTCCGTCCTACATTAAACGCCCAACATCCTACATTACACACCCTACATTCAATATTATACACTTTGCATAGTATATTATGCGACATACTTCTTACATTATACACCCTACATGATGCAATATATATCCTACACGTTACATCCTACAATATACACCCTCCGTCCTACATTAAACGCCCAACATCCTACATTACACACCCTACATTCAATATTATACACTTTGCACAGTATATTATGTGACAAACTTCTTACATTATACACCATACATGATGCAATATCCTACACGTTACATTCTACAATATACACCCTCCGTCCTACATTAAACGCTCAACATCCTACATTACACACCCTACATTCAATAGTATACACTTTGCACAGTATATTATGTGACACACTTCTTACATTATACACTCTACATGATACAATATATATCCTACACATTACATCCTACAATATACACCCTCCGTCCTACATTAAACGCCCAACATCCTACATTACACACCCTACATTCAATAGTATACACTTTGCACAGTATATTATGTGACACACTTCTTACATTATACACCCTACATGATACAATATATATTCTACACATTACATCCTACAATATACACCCTCCGTCCTACATTAAACGCCCAACATCCTACATTACACACCCTACATTCAATATTTTACACTTTGCACAGTATATTATGCGACATACTTCTTACAATATACACCCTACATGATGCAATATATATCCTATACGTTACATCCTACAATATACACCCTCCGTCCTACATTAAACGCCCAACATCCTACATTATACACCCTACATTCAATATTATACACTTTGCACAGTATATTATGTGACACACTTCTTACATTATACACCCTACATGATGCAATATATATCCTACACGTTACATCCTACAATATACACCCTCCGTCCTACATTAAACGCCCAACATCCTACATTACACACCCTACATTCAATATTATACACTTTGCACAGTATATTATGCGACATACTTCTTACATTATACACCCTACATGATGCAATATATATCCTACACGTTACATCCTACAATATACACCCTCCGTCCTACATTAAACGCCCAACATCCTACATTATACACCCTACATGATGCAATATATATCCTACACGTTACATCCTACAATATACACCCTCCGTCCTACATTAAACGCCCAACATCCTACATTACACACCCTACATTCAATATTATACACTTTGCACAGTATATTATGTGACACACTTCTTACAATATACACCCTACATGATACAATATATATCCTACACATTACATCCTACAATATACACCCTCCGTCCTACATTAAACGCCCAACATCCTACATTACACACCCTACATTCAATATTATACACTTTGCACAGTATATTATGTGACACACTTCTTACATTATACACCCTACATGATGCAATATATATCCTACACGTTACATCCTACAATATACACCCTCCGTCCTACATTAAACGCCCAACATCCTACATTACACACCCTACATTCAATATTATACACTTTGCACAGTATATTATGCGACATACTTCTATTATGTACATGAATACAGTTTGTAATGTAGCTTAGACATTTGAATTGAAGTTAACATTTGAATCGCTAGCTATAGTAGAAAGAGTTTAATTTATTACTATTTAAATTCCGTATACAAAAATGTATGAGCTATGAAATCTATACACATAAGTATCTAAATTTCAGAAGTTTAATAGCGTTATACACAAGTTACATAATCTCTGAAAGTTACATTTTTCATGACAATTGTAAAATTAAAAATTAAACGGTCTGTGTATTTAATAATTAAAAAGTTGGAGAAAACCACTACAGTGTAGATCATATATTTATGGAATATTTACGGGAGGCCAGAGGCTTAAATATATCTCCCATTCAATTTTTGTAAGAGCAACTTTATAAACATGATCAAATTATTGATAACCTCCTAATTTACTAAACGCAAAATTAAAATTATAATTTTGCGCATAATTAAATGGTTTGGGAATAATTCGGATTCAATATTGTTAATTGAGTGTTAATTTTGTGTGTGTAACATTTTTGTATTTAATATTGTGTAACTACATTGATTCTAAATTGTACGTATAGTAATTTAATTACTACTGTTTATTGGTTTTATGCAAATGTGTTCTACATTTAGATAAGTTATTGCATATTATTTATGTTTATATTAATGTCAAATTGCATGTTTCTTGTGCTAAACTTGTTTTTATCAACAAGATTAAAAATAGTTCAATGAAACAAAAAATACAGCTATCCAATTCATCAAAGCTTTTATTGTTCAAAAAGGGGAAATTACCCATACATGGAACATCAATTCAAATAAAACAAAATTCTCCACAATAAACACATATTTGTTGAAAACCCCGTTTTAATGACGAAAACATCATCCTCACTTGTTACATGTAAACACACCTCCTTGACACTGAGATAAAACTGGTAAAAGGCAAATGTGTTGTCTTTCTAATTGGTTAAAATCAGAGTTTGATTAAATATAAAAATTATACACCCAAACCAATATTATGTTAAACCGTACATAAAAGGTCGTTTACTTGCTTATTTTGTCAGATAAATATACAATCTAACTGTTCGAGTTCATTTGGATATTTTCGAATTTACACACTTTTTTTATGATAAACCCTATTAAACAAAACCAAATCTACTAAAAGGTAAAAAGCAACCTCTAAATGAAACATCTAAAACAAATTCTACCAAAAGCAAGTGTTTTATTTGATCATTAATTGAAAATCTTACAACAAAAGCAAGTGGTTTGTTGGCTCCGTTAATAAAAATCCAGACCTTTTTCAAGGTTTCTGTGATTCTAATTGAAATTCAATGCCTTTAGTAATTGAATAGATTTTAATTACTTCAGCTATTAGAACACGAGCTATTTATTTTCTTCTATCGAAACAAACGTCATTAAATTCAAGTACCTCACTGGCTAATAAAGTTAAAAAGGGAGAATTGGAACTAATGAATTGGATTAGTACGAAGCTGTAATTAATGACGAATTAGGTGTAGCCATTCATATTTATACTATTACTCTAGTTACTTTTTATTTTTAAATATATATTATTGATATCCAAGTTGTATTTTATAAAAAAAAAATTTAAGTTAAACAAATACAAATAAAACTGCAAAAGTAATGTTACTTACGGATATATTTTTCCAAACTTTGTCAAAAATATTTTTTCCTTTCTAAAAAAATTGAATAGTTTAAGTAGTGTGAAACTCTTTAACAACACAGTCAATATATTGAAATAAATGCGTGAAACTAGTCTTAACAATAAATTGTAATTGTTTTGGGTGAACGAAAAACTAGAAAATGTTTAATCAATGGAATCATTCAATAATGAATATCAAGAAACCACACCGTCAAGAAGACGTTCTGACTACTAAGTAGTCATCCTCAATTTTAATTAATACACACATGATCGGCAAAAAATTAGACGACGCAAACAGTGGAAGCCTTTTAACTATTTAGGTGATAGATACGTTGTAGCAAATTTTCCGACACGGTCTAGGTTTTAGATGGTTTAAAACGAAATAAATACTAGCAGAGCATCAAATAACTCAGGTAAAAAAATTGAATAAGAGTAATTGCATGTTATCTCTTTTGTTACCATCACCAAGCTGCACAACATGGTTTTCATTTTGACGTAGTACTGGCTATATAAAAAAAAAATCTCAAAAAATGGCTAAGTAAAGAACTGCTCTCATTTTGAAAATATCTTCCCTATTACTTTTCAGATACAATCATAGTTAAAGATAAAAAATTGGTTATGAAAATAAATTTACTAAAATTCAAATAAAATTTATAAGGTTGACTTTGTTATCCATATTTTGCATAATTCATAGTTTTTGTATATCTTATTATCTAGTG
This sequence comes from Aphrophora alni, assembly GCA_963513935.1. Taxonomy (NCBI): domain Eukaryota; kingdom Metazoa; phylum Arthropoda; class Insecta; order Hemiptera; family Aphrophoridae; genus Aphrophora; species Aphrophora alni. Next base: position 66,922,637 of record OY740772.1, read on the forward strand.
ATATAAATATAATTAGCCAAAGATGAAACAACAGCCATAAGAAGCGATTCTAATGAATTATTTAACTATTAAATGAAAACTTGTACAACTTTAATACGAACTGTTTCTAAATAAAAAGTATTTGGTTAAAATTTTTATTTATAATTTTTATGACTATTACATTTTATTTTGCGTATTGTAGAAGTCTTTAGCTGTTTTAAACTTGATTGCTAAAGTTATACCTTGGAAATATCTACGTCAAAGGATCTCAGCAGCAAAAAAGGTGTCTCAAGTTGATAAAACCTATGTTTCTACTGGTAAAATGATGTGTCCGTAAATCGTTTTGAGTTATGCAGACATTTACATTTTTAGTTTTTCCTGTAAAATAAAACAATTCGAACGGGTATATTCTATCAAGGTTGTCCGCAATAATTAGTATAAAAATTTGACGACAAACCGAGTACAGATTGTGTTAAGCTACTAATGTTTATGTTAAAAATATGTCCATACTATAGAGGATATTTCTCACATAATCCCTGATAATTTTTATTTTATATTAGACGATTTGGACATTAAACTACATTTTTATGTCGTCTACAATTGTTACTATAATTTTTTACTATAATGGCTATATCTATTTGTATCAGATTTATTTGTGTATTGTCTTCAAAGCCCTGTAGTGTCGTCAATATAGCACTAATTGTTTTTATTTATCTAAATAATCGTATTTTATAGGTAATCTAATATACAATTTTACCCCTGCAATGTATTGTTTTACAGAAGTCATTTCCGTTTTGGTTTGCCTGTAACTATTGAGGGATTTGTTTGTTTATTACATTTCAAAATAAATAATACATACATAATATATATATATATATATTATAACGTTTAAAACGTTCTCTTTTTTATTTTATTATTAGTTATTTGCTACACGTTGGTCGCTTAAATATAGGAAAACTCTCCTATATTTCTTTTACTATTTATTAATTTATTATGATTCATTTGGTTATTAGTTCGTTAGTTATTTGACAATTGATTAAAATAATAACACTCAAAACATGTGGGATTATAACTCAATTTTAATTAAACATTTTGAATAATTAACTCTTTTAAATATTAATTTTTAATCATTTAAAACATAAATTTTACCTTGATGCTCAAAATATTACTGATTAATATCTTATTCTACAATTTTATACTACGGGTTAAACTAGGTACATCTTCACTATAAATTCTTATCCTAAACAACTTAGTCTAAAACAAGGAATTTAAGAATGCATCAATTTAATTTGTATTTAATTTTGACTCTAATTTTAATTAGCTTTATAAAATATTTGCTCCGGCTAACTGAAGGTTATTTACTTGAATTTAATTTAAATCTCTATTGGGGTTCGTTGGTTCTTAGGTGGCTATAATTTATTTTATTATTACAAAAAACAAAATTTGGTGGTAATTTATTAAATGTATTGTCCTTTAAGTTCTACTTATCAATTGACGTGTTCCTTTCCAGTTTTTTGGGTTGTTCTCGTTCCGTGGTTCTCTCGAAGATTGCGTGATGGTTGGATGGTTTGCCTCTCCCGTAGATGATCCCAATCGCGGGTTACACCTTTCTTCACTCACTCTTGCGACGATGATACTTTTAATTCTTACGGAGATACTTCTTCTCACTGATTTAATTTTTATACGACGATGACTCCTTAAACTTCACACTTATCTCACTTAACGACCACGAAGACTTCTTATACTTTAATACGACGATTCTTTTAGTTTTTAAAACGACGGATAACTTTTTATTGACTTTTATAAACTTAACAGTTCTATTAAAAAAGAAAAACGACGAATAGGATAGGCAAAGTCCTTTACAAACACTTAACTCTTTCGATCAGGAGAAACACTTCCCCGAAACAACCTTCTAATACGACGTCGGAACCAAAATACCTAAAAAGAACCACGTGTCCTGCCTTTTACCCTTATTTATAAGTTCTCCTCTTTTTAAAACAGCGTCATGATGCTCTTCTTCCATTGGTTAGTTTTAATTTTTGGACGTTATTTCTGAACTGATTCACTTGCTCTGATTGGCTTGTTACAATTTGTTTCGGTATTAAAAGCTTAATTTTGATGGATCTTGTGTGACGGTTTGGGTGCGTTGTTTCCCTGTTGAAACATTTTTTTTTATGTCCGTCAATCCTTTCATGTCTTGACGATTTATGGCCTGCCGGTTACTGACCTTTGGAGCTTTCTATTTCGGTATGTTATATAAGTCCCCAAAATTTTAAAATTTTCAATTTAATTAAAATTCTAAAATTTGATACACCCTTAATTTCCTTTTACAACTATTATATTACTTACTAATTAATTCACACATATTTGTTTTCTTAATCTAATCATGTAATTACCTACTTAACTTTAAAATTCATATCTTTCTAACAACGTTTAATATTTACAAACTACCCTTTAAACATAAAACCTATCGATCGGTTGTTTACATTTGTCTATCGTCTCTTTAAACTTAAAATTTATGACCCTGTCAACCTTTTCTACGCTAACAATAACCCCAGGAATTTGACCTACAGACTGACTTCTATTATGGTTAACCGAACAATGCCCTTTCTTTTATACACTACCCTTCCTTTTAAAACAATTTATCGTAACACTATCTCTATTTTGTTTAAATTTATTTATCTAGAATTTAAAAAAAACTTTATTATTATTTATCTTTATGTGTTATATTTCTTAATTACCCTACAATTAAATATTCCCCTAATTTTATTTTTATCTCCAATCTTGCCTACCTTGTATGTGGTTTTCCCGTACTTTTCAATTACTTCATACGGCCCCTCGTATAATTCGCAGAACTTATGATACCTTTTATCTATTGTACTGGATGGAACACACGCCCTTATCAAAACTTTATCACCTATTTCGTATTCCGTGGGAGGATGTAGTTCGTTATACTTCTCCGCATATTTTTCTCTTTTGTTCTTTATCCTTAAAATGTAATCTTCTTGTTTGGTTATTGGCTCTGGAATATTTCCTGGGTTTAATAAGTATTTAGCCCAAATTCTTTCGGGACGTCTGCCAAATTGTGCTTCCAACGGTGTGGTTTCTATTGTGTCGTGGTATGCTTCATTTATACACGTTTCGATGATATCCAGCACCTTTCCCCAATCCTGATGTCTGTTGGGTACTAATATCCTGAAAAACTGCCCCAACTGCCTCATAACTCTCTCCGCCAAATTACTCTGAGGGTTTCTGATTGCTATTGTTTTTTGTTTTATCCCTAATTCCTGTAATCCTTGTCCCCACTTTTTCGAGGTGAACTGTGTTCCATTGTCCGATAGTATGGCTTTTGGTAGTTGGACATCCTCTTTGTATTTTTTAACTTGATTTAGTGTAATAACGGTAGTGGTGTTTTTAACTTTATACAATTTAACAAATTTAGAAAATGCATCGATCATCACGAATATGTATCTGGCTCCGTAAATCGTTTTGGGTAATGGTCCATAATAGTCCACACAAACTAAGTGTCCCTTCCCCTTTGGAATTATCGCTTTTAATTCGGCGTTTCGCTGTCTTACGTCATGTTTATTTACCTGACAAACGTGACATTTTTTAATTATATTTTTTATTATTTTCGCTGTTTTATTCCCCGTGAAATCTTCTTTTATTAATTGGTAACATTTGTTTATTCCTAAATGGCTATAAATTTCGTGAACTTCCTTTACTAATTTTCCCATGAATTTTTCTGGAATTACCAGTTTCCATTTTCGTTTTTCTTTTCTAAAAAGTTTATTCCCACATATTTTATAATATTCTTGCATTACGTCATCCCCTTGTTCAATTTTTTTCCTAATGCCCCTTAATTTTTCATCTCCCATCTGTAATTTTTCTATCGATTGAATTTGGTCTCCTATCTCCGGGCTAAAATTTCTTGCGAGTACTTGAATTTTGACTAATCGATCTGCGCTAGTTTCATGTGAACACTCCCCCTCTTCAGGATACCTACTGAGAATATCTGCTACAATGTTGTCTTTACCCCTACAATGCTGAATATTAATATTGTACTCTTGGATCAAAAGTATCCAGCGTGTCATTCTGGCATTTAAAAGTTTACATCGATTAATAAATGTTATTGCCTTGTTATCGGTTATTACAGTCAATTTCCTTCCTAAAACATATCTCCGAAACCTCTTCAAACACAGAACTACACTATACAGCTCTTTTTCTGCGGTACTATAGTATTTCTCTGCCCCTTTAAACGTTCGACTTGTAAAACCGATAACACCTATCTCATTATTGTCATCTAGTTGGTATAATTGTCCACCTGATGCTATATCAGATGCGTCCGTCTGTAAATAAAATCTTTTATTGGGATCAGGATGTCGAAGGGTTATTGCATTCTCAAATTCTCTTTTTACTTCTTTAAAACAGTTATCAAGTTCCGTTGTCCAATTGAATTTAACTCCTTTCTTTAGTAGGCCCTGTAACGGTGCGGTCAACCAAGCGTACCCTTTCGAAAATTTATGGTAGAAGTTTGTAAGACCTAAAAAACTTTTCAATTGTTTGGGTGTTTTAGGTCGTGGGAACGCCTGTATAACCTTCATCTTACTTTCTATTGGTTTTATCCCTTCCGTTGTTATTGTAAATCCTAAATAATCAATTTCCTGTCTACAAAATACCGATTTGTCAAAATTAATGGTCATGTTAGCTTCTTTAAAAACAGTTAATAATTTATCTAACTGCTCCAAATGTTTTTCCCAATTTTCTGCCATACATAGCCCATCATCTACATACATAATTAAATAATTTTTGATTTCAGGTGTTAATATCGCATCTAATCCTCTTGCAAGACTTGCTAAACTGGTACTTAGCCCAAAAGGAACGGTTTTATATCGATAACATAAGCCTTTGTACAGGAACGCGGTATAATCTCTACAATCTCTGTGTAATGGAATTTGCCAAAAACTACTGGTCAAGTCTATACTGCTCATCCAATTCACCTTCCCACTGATTGTCAGTAACTCTTGTATAGGTTGAACTCCCTCGTAATCTGGCACAGTTCTCGCATTAATAACCCGCGCATCCAAACAAATCCTTATGCTACCGTCCTTTTTACTCACAGGTACAATCGGATTAATAAATGGACTATTCGCTCTTTCGATTATTCCATACTCAATCATCCTTTTAATTTCTTTGTCCACGGCATCCTGATATTTTGTAGCTATGGGCCAACTTCTCTGACAGTATGGTGTTTGGTCATTTACTTTAAAATGGTGTTGGTAATTCTTTATTTTTCCTGGTTTTTTACTGAAGACTCCTTTATGTTTTATTAATAATTTATATAATTGCTGTTTATAATTTGAATTTAAAATATTTATTTCATCTACCTTAATTTTTATGGTTTCCTCTTCTATCTCCTCCTGTTTAAATACCATGTGATTAATTTCGTTAAAATTTTTAATTCCTTCCTGACAACTGTTGAATGAAATGACATTTAATTGATTCGGCAAATTGTTCCCTTTATTAAATTCTAATTTATTATTCATAAAATTAACGATAGCCTTATGTTTTGTCAGAAATTCTAATCCTATAATGCACTCTCTTATTAAGCCTGGGACGATTATAAAATGCATGTTGATATTTTCGTTCCCAATTCTAACACTAATAATTACTTGTTTTTTTATACTCTTGGAACGCAGACCAACGGCTCCAATTACCTTCACTCCAGCTACAGGTAACTCCTCACATTTCCCAAATTTAGATCTACTTTGATTATAAAATTCTTCAGACATTGAATTTAATTCGCACCCTGTATCTATTAATGCCAAAATTGATACCTGGTCATTTATGCAAATTTTTATTTCAGGACAACTGTTAGGTTTAGAAAATTTTGTGTCGGAATCCTCCGATTCTTCTAAATATTCCCTAATATCTGCAAATACTGTATTTATTATTAATTTATCTTCATTATTGTGTTTACTTAAGAGTTGTTTGCCCCTTCCCCCATGTCATTGTGAATTGTCTTGTTTTTGTCGGCTAGTCCCCTCACCATTCTGGGTTTCTCTTTTCCCGTAATATGTCGGTCCTCTGTTGTTAAATTTATTATACCCGGTCGTCCAGTGACCTGGATGTCTGTCTCTATTGTCCCTGCTTTCATAATGGTTGTTTTTGTTTGGAGATTCTTGTCGATTGGGGGGTTCCCTAAAGTTGGTAGGTGGTAACGGCACATTCTTGAACTCCATTATTAACTTTATGAACTCGGTCTTCGTTGCAATACCCCTCGTAATAACGGCGACCAACGTTGTTGGGTGAAAATGCTTTGCAATTTTATGGACTAACTGTACCTCAGTAAGACGCGGCTCGAGGGATCCAGATTCCAATAGAATGTTCTCTACGTAACTTACTGTCTGTTCATTAATTGGTCCTTTATATCTTCCGAATTCTAACCTATCTCTTATCTCCCCCTGTATGATCTCGTTAAAGTACTTTTCTTTAAATATGTGTTCGAACTCACTGAAACTCTTGATATCTTCGCGATGCAACTGCCACCATATAAATGCGCCATCCTTTAAATATTTGTCTATCCAATTTACGTTTTCTTCCCCATAATATTCTTTCATTTCTTTTAAGGTTTTTAAAAATTGCATTGGGAATCTTTCCCTCCCCGTAAAGTTAATATTTCTCATATTTTCCGGCTCCTTTATCACTTCACCATTTTTAATTTTATTCAAACGCGTATTTACTTCTGTAATCCTTGTCTGCAACTCCTTTGTTTTTTCTACGTATTCCCTAACCTGGTCATTTGTCTCTGAATATTTATTTTGAATTTCGACATAGCTATTTTCGTTTATTTTTGTCTCTAAATCTGTGGTCCTATTTTCTAATCCTACAATTTGTGTCCGGGTGCCCTGTTTATTTTCTTCGATTTTCCGATCTAACTGAACTTCTACATTTTGAATTTTCTCTCCCACTTCGTTAATTTTGCTATCGACGGTCCTTATCTTATTATCTATGGCTGAACATTTCCCCTTTATAGATTTTTCTAATTTTTCCTCCACGGCTTTACTGGCTAATTTAATTTCTTCCCTAATCTCTTGAATTTTAAGGTTAACTGCTCCAATTATCTCTGCCTTATTTGATTCTAACAACGTTTTCATACTTTCTATAGATTCTGCTTTATTGGCTTTCTCGCGTTCAATCGCGTCTTTTTCGCGTTCAATCGCGTCTTTTTCGCGTTCAATCGCGTCTTTTTCGCGTTTTGCATTTTGTTCCATCATTTGTCTCATTAATAATTCTATATTGAAACTAGGCTCCGTCCCCAACACCCTTTCATTTTGTTTACCCCCGTTAATTTCGTCTACTGTTTCCCCATTATTAATTTGCATTGGTTCCCCCGTAGATTCTACATTTAATTCCCTACTCTCAACTCCTTCTACACCTAATTCGTTATCAGTTTCCCTGTTTTCCCCTAACTCAATTTGGTCATTAGTTGCCATTTTAATTCTACTATTGTTAGGTTTACTTCTTAACCTATCACTTCTTCTTAACTTAAATTGGCTTATATTTAATTTCTTATCCTTTCTAAACATGAACTTAATTTATTAATTGTCTTTTTAAACTTGTTTGAATGTCTTTCTTAACTTATTCAATATACCACCAATTTATCAATTTAATTAATTAATTTAATTTAATTATAGCCACACCTGTTGGGTCGCCAAATATAACGTTTAAGACGTTCTCTTTTTTATTTTATTATTAGTTATTTGCTACACGTTGGTCGCTTAAATATAGGAAAACTCTCCTATATTTCTTTTACTATTTATTAATTTATTATGATTCATTTGGTTATTAGTTCGTTAGTTATTTGACAATTGATTAAAATAATAACACTCAAAACATGTGGGATTATAACTCAATTTTAATTAAACATTTTGAATAATTAACTCTTTTAAATATTAATTTTTAATCATTTAAAACATAAATTTTACCTTGATGCTCAAAATATTACTGATTAATATCTTATTCTACAATTTTATACTACGGGTTAAACTAGGTACATCTTCACTATAAATTCTTATCCTAAACAACTTAGTCTAAAACAAGGAATTTAAGAATGCATCAATTTAATTTGTATTTAATTTTGACTCTAATTTTAATTAGCTTTATAAAATATTTGCTCCGGCTAACTGAAGGTTATTTACTTGAATTTAATTTAAATCTCTATTGGGGTTCGTTGGTTCTTAGGTGGCTATAATTTATTTTATTATTACAAAAAACTAAATTTGGTGGTAATTTATTAAATGTATTGTCCTTTAAGTTCTACTTATCAATTGACGTGTTCCTTTCCAGTTTTTTGGGTTGTTCTCGTTCCGTGGTTCTCTCGAAGATTGCGTGATGGTTGGATGGTTTGCCTCTCCCGTAGATGATCCCAATCGCGGGTTACACCTTTCTTCACTCACTCTTGCGACGATGATACTTTTAATTCTTACGGCGATACTTCTTCTCACTGATTTAATTTTAATACGACGATGACTCCTTAAACTTCACACTTATCTCACTTAACGACCACGAAGACTTCTTATACTTTAATACGACGATTCTTTTAGTTTTTAAAACGACGGATAACTTTTTATTGACTTTTATAAACTTAACAGTTCTATTAAAAAAGAAAAACGACGAATAGGATAGGCAAAGTCCTTTACAAACACTTAACTCTTTCGATCAGGAGAAACACTTCCCCGAAACAACCTTCTAATACGACGTCGGAACCAAAATACCTAAAAAGAACCACGTGTCCTGCCTTTTACCCTTATTTATAAGTTCTCCTCTTTTTAAAACAGCGTCATGATGCTCTTCTTCCATTGGTTAGTTTTAATTTTTGGACGTTATTTCTGAACTGATTCACTTGCTCTGATTGGCTTGTTACAATTTGTTTCGGTATTAAAAGCTTAATTTTGATGGATCTTGTGTGACGGTTTGGGTGCGTTGTTTCCCTGTTGAAACATTTTTTTTTATGTCCGTCAATCCTTTCATGTCTTGACGATTTATGGCCTGCCGGTTACTGACCTTTGGAGCTTTCTATTTCGGTATGTTATAATATATATATATATATATATATATATATATATATATATATATAATATAATGAATGAATAATATAATATCAAATAAAAAATATATAGTATATAACTAAATACTACATTTTTTATTTTATTATTTTTATTATTATTTTGTGACAATGAATTGTGTTCTGTTTATTTGTTAGACTGTATAACTAAATATATTATATAAATACCTATATACCTCTAGATCCATAGATACAAAAATTTATAAAATCCAATTTTTGCATTGCATCTAATTCTAAAGAATTTCTACCAACGGGACTTTCTACGTAAACGTTCTGTTAAATTTAAATCATAGAATTGTTTATTGAAAAGCTTTTCAAAATAAGATTAATATGCCAACTTTTTTATCTTATAGATATTAAATTCCGACTATAAGATACAACAAATACGATATGATAATATCTGTTATTTTATACCACATCACATGAATAATATACGATTCAGCAACAACAATTTTAATAACATCAAAAGATATTCGTACAAATTTCTGCTACTTTGGACTCCCACCAATTAGTAAGAAGACTTTTATAAAAGCAAAAGAAAGTTTTTGAAGTTACCATTGGATGAGAAGTTATTCATGATTTCCAGTAACAGATATATATTTTGAAACTTATCAAAGTTTACAGAATTGAGAGAGCATTTAAAATAAAAGAGGGATTTAATCGAAGAGGTTATAACTTCAATTGATTTTAAAATATTAAAACGTAACAAAATCATATTATTTATCCTCACACAAATTTTTAAACCAATCTTTTATAATAATGGATAAAAAATCAATCGGTTTAGTTCTATTTATAAATACAATTTATAATAAATGAAAATAGTGTAATTCTATAATATTTGTATTCCAAATTTACTTAAATTGATATTTGGTGACACTTAAAATACAGCTACCATATTAGACGTTAAAATATATGTAAATAACATTTAAAACAATGACAAATTAAATTTGTACTATAAATTATTTATGTCAATTACATAAAAAAACAAAATCGGGTTTCGTAGTAAACAAGTATTTATTTATATTATTTTATATATAAGTTCAAAAATTATATTACTTAGATTGAATATGACTCAAAAATATCGTAATTGACAGAAATACTAAATTTCTTAAAGAAGATATTTTATAAATTCAAGAAATCTCATTAGCAATGACGGCTGTGGAGCCAAGATTCATTATAATCCTAGTTTAACTAACTACAAACAAAAATCATTTGCGATACACAAAATGTTCGGGTACAGGGATTTACTTTTGTGTCTTGTACAACGAGAAAGAAAGCCTAAAATTTGAGTTTTTTTAAATATTATTTAATTTAGTATAAATAAAAGCACATGTGCAAATAAAAGCTAAAATTGTAATGTATTCATGTTTCTCCATAAAAAAATATAATTGTTGTGTTCACTTTGAATCGCTTTTATATTCAACCACACCGAAAATTCAATTTCATCCACTTTTAGCTTAAGTTTTCCTATTCACTGATTGTTTCGTGCTTATCACATAGGCACAATTTATTTTTAACTGTAGTGATTGAACTTTATTTACATCCCTTTCATCTTCCTAACCTTTGTACGTAAATCATTTAAAGGGCAGTTAACCTCCTTTCCATAATTAACAATAAAAACTGGTATTAAACATTGGAACTTTATTAAAACCAAAGATTATTACTGAAATTTCTTCAGTTTATTTTATGTTGATTAAACATTTTACACAATATAAAACGAACTATTTATAAATATAATATTTTCTTTTAAGTTTCACCATCTGAAACATACTTTCATGCTGTTATATTGAATTATATCTAGATACCTTTGAAATTAGCACGGCTGGTATAGCGAATATCAACAGTACTGCTTACAAAAATGTAATAATAATGTCACTTGATTAAAAATAGTTTTGGATGCAGTCTAAAACTTTTGTTGATAGTATTCATATTTTTAATTTGGTATACTTCCCAACTTATCTAAACAACTTTACAAGATGTTGATGAATTTTTAAGATTATTATTTATTGAGCAATTTTCTAAAGTAATGTAATATTTTACGTATTGATTCAATTGATCTTATTTATTGTTGACTCTATTATTGAACTTATTTATTATTGACTATATTATTGAACTTATTTGTTGACTATAGATATTATTATTGTTTACAAGTAGTGCTATTTAACTAGCCTACTTCATTTATTTAATTAATTAAAAATCTAAAACACTACAGATATAGATACAAATCTCAGGGAACGTGCAAACGTTTAAGTTGTCAAACTTCTTTTAAAGTTTTCAGTTGAGAGCACTTCTAAAGCCTGCATTTACAATTCCAGTTGAGTAGGATAAGTCCTACGTTACGCTGAACCATTGTCATCATCTATTGTTTGAAGTCATTGTCGTGGAAGAGAATTGTATTAACTGTAAAACACTGTCGTAGTATTTAAATAGAGTTAGCAGTATTATTATTCACGGTAATAACTCTCTGTTGCATTTAATTATTGCTATTAGTTTTTAATAATTAAAAAAATTAATTTCAAATAGTTATAATTCAATAATTATAATCAATCTAACAACAGATTAATTCTGTCATTAGTTAACATTGGTGTTTGTGAAAACAAATACACAGAGTTTTTTTAAATTTCCAATAAAAATCAGAAATTATAATTCTTCTCTTAAAACATCATTTTACCGCTTACATTCCAAGTAGGCCTTGGACTAAAGTTAGACTCGATCTCGGTCTAAAGTTTTGAAATCGGGGCATAACGTTGTTCAAACCGATTAACAGTTGGATACTTTCTTTTCACATCACCCTTTAACAATCAGTTGGTTTGCTGTTTTATTTATTTATTTTTTTTCTAGTCCAGTTGTGTGTTCTTTTCGTAGGTTATGGAAGGAACATTTTTTAGTTTTAGTTTTCAACTGACTCTATTGTACTCTAGTACGTTGGTGTTTTTCACTTTGATTCTCGATTAATCCCTTGATAACGAGAGTTGATTCGTACTCTCGAAACTTCGTATATTTGTTTTCATACACTCAAATGTTGGAAAATGGCCCATTAACTCATTTAATGATGAATAATCCATCATTGTCAAATAACAATAAAACCAGAACAAAAAATGTCCACGATTTGGTATGGTTCAGTAACTTACACATTCTAAACAATAGTGTATTCAAATGTATATATTGAAGCAACTGTAAGTAATGTTCTAAGAAGTGTGTTAAGGTTTGTCAAGCGGATTCATTAAATAAAATAGAGCAAGCAATTATATATCGAGTAATATTATTTAATAAAAAGCACTAATGTATTCTGAATTAAATAACTAATGACCATTCCCTGTATAAATAGATATAATTTAGTTGGTCTTTAACTGGAATAGGATAAAATAAATCAGCTCAACTGCGTGTGCACAGCGTAAACATTTAACCTATTTAGTAATATATATCGCCTGTACTGCCGTAATGTGCTCAAAATATCTAAAATAATTGCATACCATTAGCACATTATTGTTGGTAATTTCCAATAAGTGCTTTTACTACTTTCTCTATAAAATAAAGACATAGTTGGAGAGATATTATTAACTTGCGTAAAACGTAAAAGGTATTTATTCATGATCATTTAAAAAAATCAATTTTATAAAATTTTAAAAGTGATCCTCATCTTCAACCTCCAGTAACATATGTAAATCATAGTGCTGTACTCACTTTAATATTGTATTTATACACATTTGAACCATTAGTAAATTATGATACGACATGTTATTTTCGAAACTATATGAGAAAAAAAAATCATACATTAAAGTTAAATTGGAGATCTTTTAATATATATTAATATTCAAACAATAATCACTTGAAATGCAAACATTTATTTTTCAAAGTTTTAGAGAAAAGTATAATTCAAATTTCTAGATAGTATTAAAATTTACAAAAATTAAATCCGCACTGAAAACTACTACATACAGTAATATACGTTTTTGCAATTACCATTTTATTTATAAATCTTAGTTTTTTTACGATTGAAATCACTTTTTAAAATTATAGCTTTATTATGAACACTTAAAAATGATTGTAAGTCGTAAATGCCTGTCACGTCCACAGACACTGCCAAAACGCAAGTGTCTCTTCAAGCTGTCCCGCCTTCTGGGTTAAAGTTCTACTTCTTAAGATGCTTCTATTACGTCCCTCGTAACAAAATGCAGAGTGTATGTGACAATTTTAATGAGTAAAATTACTTCACAAAATTTGTATATGTATTTAAAACCTATTTTTGTTGCTTTGGATGATTTTTTTGTTTGATTTTTGATTTTTTTTTTTCAATTTGTGTAAAGACTATTTTCAATATGTACTATTTATAATCACATGAACAAAATATTACCGATTTTAAAATACAACATACATGACAAGTTTGTATCAAAATCTGTTCTTCTTGTAAAAATTAATTATTTTTAAAAGAAAACTAAAAACACTAACCGTTTCTTTAAAACCATAACCTAATCTTTTATAAACCGAACATGAACAACTTTTTCCTTTCTTTAAACAATTTTTTTTCCCAATCCGTTCTTTGTATGCCTTTAAGGTATTAGAATGTTTTACATCTTAAGTGGTAACAATGATGTAGAACTCATAAATAGTTGATGTTTTTTAGGTCAAATACATATTATTATAGGGTATCGAGTTCTCAGTATTTTAGTGGGGCTTTTTCTATATTTATGCACCACTAAGATTTTTAATATTATACCAGGAAAATAGGATAATAAAATTTGTATAATATGTAAACCATTTTAAATATTCCTTAAATATATTTGTATATGGTAATGTTGAATTGTGTGAACATAGGTGTTAGTTTCGAATGCTGTAAGTGTTCTGTTTTATTTTGCAAACAAATACAACGGAGGGTCCGATAGACTTAAACTCTGGATCTCTAATATTTGTTATGTGTTATTTTTGTGTATAATTATTTGTATTTTGGTTTTTATGAAGTTTGAAGTTTTCATAATTGTTGTATTACAATATACAAAGTTCCTAAGAGAAATATATGAGTAAAATTATATTATTACTTCTACTTTTTTTATTACTAAAAGTATTGTATGTTGATACATGTCAATATTCAATACCACAAAGAAAATTTATTTAGTCATGTCGTCATCTAAATAACTCATTGTTTTACATCAACTAACCTAGTAATCATCATTATTGAATAACGTACAGATGAAATTGTCAGAACGTATATTTTAAAAGAATAATAAATAGATTACAAGTTCTCACAAAAGAGGTTATTAAAAATTGAGGTCATTAGAGTGATTGATTTGATGTTTTTTTTGTATTGTAGTGAAAATTAATATTTAATAATCGTTGTACATAAAACACATCATTAATAAAGTACGAAACAAAGGATTTAAATTGTCACCTCGTCACGTTTTATATTATTGCAAGTAAAATAAATTTGCCGTATTAGTATCCCTTAACTCTAACGATCATTACTCTTATCTATACAAAACGATCTTTCGTTTAATGCTCGATATTTTGCTCCATTTGACACAGGCAGTCAAAATTCAGTAAAGTTAAATGATCTGCACTTGGGATACGTACTGATAAATTGAAATACACGCTAAATGATTTTGATAATTACGTTTATAAATTATAAATACCGATTTGGTGGCTTTGTCCCACTATCTTTCAGAGATAACATAAATCTTACAATGTTGGAAAGGATAAACCTTAAGCTAATAACACTCTTGATCTGTATTTGTGTCATCTCTCTCAATCATACTTTCATACTTTCATTACGAGAATCCGATTGTAAGGTTGTACTGATAATATTAAGGGCTATTCAAAATGTTACGATTTAAAGGTGTACTGGGATGGGTCACGGATTAATCCAAGCCCACCAAATAGCATCCTCTAAAAACAAAGTGTTAGTAACAATTTTCCTTCCATAAATTAAATTTTGAGCAAACAGAAAATTGTGATAGTTTAATGTTACAACAGTCGGTACATGATGGAATTCCATGATAATTGAAATAATGAGATGATTATTTAATTCCACAAAACAGCTTTAATTGCGACGTATGTTTCGCCATTAGGCATTTTCAAGCAACAAAATTGAAAACAAAACAAGTCTAAACTAAAGATGTGATACAAAAGGAAAGGTTAAAAGAGTAAAGGTGTTGAGAAATGACAAAAGAAAGGTCAATGATATAACCTGTGAATTGGGAGTGGGGGTGTTTTAGAAAGCAAAGGTTACATAATGGGTCTCAATAGTGGAGATGAGTTAAGATGTATTTGTTCATTTAAGTTGGAAGTATGGTTTTTTAAAATTGATCTATTGATTTCTAAACATTCCAGGTTATTGAGTTTCCTACTTTTTTGTTCCATATGCAGAAGTTTAACGTTTAACTTAGGATCAATATTATGTCCTGTGTCTAATAAATGATTTGCAAAATTTGAATTAGATTTGCCATACTTCCAACTGTGTACATGGTCTTTACCTCTATTCTTAACTGACCTTCCGAATTGACCTATGTATTCACAATTGCAATCATTACAATAAATGTTATACATACCACTATTTTCTAAACTATCTCTCTTATCCTTATTGTTAATAATTATTTTACTATATTTCTAGAACAATAAAACGCAGGTTTATAATGATATCTATTAGATATTAAATTTCCAACTTTATAACTAGTGTTTCCAATGAAATTAACCTTACAATATTTGATGTTTTCTTTTTCATTGTTCTTAGAATTATATAGAGAATCACATATTTTACGTTTTAATTTTTTATTTAAAATATTATCAACTAATTTGGTACTGTACATGTTATTGACTGCAATTTGTTTGATAGTATTCAATTCATTGTGGAAATCTGTAGGAGATAAGATATTGCTTATAAGTCTATGAATCATGCTATGAAAGGAGCAATATTATACACATTACACAGTATATTATGCGACATACTTCTTACATTATACACCCTACATGATGCAAAATATATATCCTACACATTACATCCTACAATATACACCCTCCATCCTACATTAAACGCCCAACATCCTACATTATACACCCTACATTCAATATTATACACATTACACAGTATATTATGCGACATACTTCTTACATTATACACCCTACATGATGCAAAATATATATCCTACACATTACATCCTACAATATACACCCTCCGTCCTACATTAAACGCCCAACATCCTACATTATACACCCTACATTCAATATTATACACTTTGCACAGTATATTATTGACATACTTCTTACATTATACACCCTACATGATGCAAAATATATATTCTACACAATACATCCTACAATATACACCCTCCGTCCTACATTAAACGCCCAACATCCTACATTATACACCCTACATTCAATATTATACACATTACACAGTATATTATGCTACAAACTTCTTACATTATACACCCTACATGATGCAAAATATATATCCTACATATTACATCCTACAATATACACCCTCCGTCCTACATTAAACGCCCAACATCCTACATTATACACCCTACATTCAATATTATACACATTACACAGTATATTATGCTACAAACTTCTTACATTATACACCCTACGTGATGCAAAATATATATCCTACACATTACATCCTACAATATACACCCTCCGTCCTACATTAAACGCCCAACATCCTACATTACACACTATACATTCAATAGTATACACTTTGCACAGTATATTATGTGACACACTTCTTACATTATACACTCTACATGATACAATATATATCCTACACATTACATCCTACAATATACACCCTCCGTCCTACATTAAACGCCCAACATCCTACATTACACACCCTACATTCAATAGTATACACTTTGCACAGTATATTATGTGACACACTTCTTACATTATACACCCTACATGATACAATATATATTCTACACATTACATCCTACAATATACACCCTCCGTCCTACATTAAACGCCCAACATCCTACATTACACACCCTACATTCAATATTATACACTTTGCACAGTATATTATGTGACACACTTCTTACATTATACACCCTACATGATACAATATACATCCTACATATTACATCCTACAATATACACCCTCCGTCCTACATTAAACGCCCAACATCCTACATTACACACCCTACATTCAATATTATACACTTTGCACAGTATATTATGCGACATACTTCTTACATTATACACCCTACATGATGCAATATATATCCTACACGTTACATCCTACAATATACACCCTCCGTCCTACATTAAACGCTCAACATCCTACATTACACACTATACATTCAATAGTATACACTTTGCACAGTATATTATGTGACACACTTCTTACATTATACACTCTACATGATACAATATATATCCTACACATTACATCCTACAATATACACCCTCCGTCCTACATTAAACGCCCAACATCCTACATTACACACCCTACATTCAATAGTATACACTTTGCACAGTATATTATGTGACACACTTCTTACATTATACACCCTACATGATACAATATATATTCTACACATTACATCCTACAATATACACCCTCCGTCCTACATTAAACGCCCAACATCCTACATTACACACCCTACATTCAATATTATACACTTTGCACAGTATATTATGCGACATACTTCTTACATTATACACCCTACATGATGCAATATATATCCTACACGTTACATCCTACAATATACACCCTCCGTCCTACATTAAACGCCCAACATCCTACATTATACACCCTACATTCAATATTATACACTTTGCACAGTATATTATGCGACATACTTCTTACATTATACACCCTACATGATGCAATATATATCCTACACGTTACATCCTACAATATACACCCTCCGTCCTACATTAAACGCCCAACATCCTACATTATACACCCTACATTCAATATTATACACTTTGCACAGTATATTATGCGACATACTTCTTACATTATACACCCTACATGATGCAATATATATCCTACACATTACATCCTACAATATACACCCTCCGTCCTACATTAAACGCCCAACATCCTACATTATACACCCTACATTCAATATTATACACTTTGCACAGTATATTATGTGACACACTTCTTACATTATACACCCTACATGATACAATATACATCCTACATATTACATCCTACAATATACACCCTCCGTCCTACATTAAACGCCCAACATCCTACATTACACACCCTACATTCAATATTATACACTTTGCACAGTATATTATGCGACATACTTCTTACATTACACACCCTACATGATGCAATATATATCCTACACGTTACATCCTATAATATACACCCTCCGTCCTACATTAAACGCCCAACATCCTACATTATACACCCTACATGATGCAATATATATCCTACACGTTACATCCTACAATATACACCCTCCGTCCCACATTAAACGCCCAACATCCTACATTATACACCCTACATGATGCAATATATATTCTACACATTACATCCTACAATATACACCCTCCGTCCTACATTAAACGCCCAACATCCTACATTACACACCCTACATTCAATATTATACACTTTGCACAGTATATTATGCGACATACTTCTTACATTATACACCCTACATGATGCAATATATATCCTACACGTTACATCCTACAATATACACCCTCCGTCCTACATTAAACGCCCAACATCCTACATTATACACCCTACATTCAATATTATACACTTAGCACATTATATTATGCGACATACTTCTTACATTATACACCATACATGATGCAATATCCTACACGTTACATCCTACAATATACACCCTCCGTCCTACATTAAACGCCCAACATCCTACATTACACACCCTACATTCAATATTATACACTTTGCATAGTATATTATGCGACATACTTCTTACATTATACACCCTACATGATGCAATATATATCCTACACGTTACATCCTACAATATACACACTCCGTCCTACATTAAACGCCCAACATCCTACATTATACACCCTACATTCAATATTATACACTTGCACAGTATATTATGCGACATACTTCTTACATTATACACCCTACATGATGCAATATATATCCTACACGTTACATCCTACAATATACACCCTCCGTCCTACAATAAACGCCCAACATCCTACATTACACACCCTACATTCAATAGTATACACTTTGCACAGTATATTATGCGACATACTTCTTACATTATACACCATACATGATACAATATATATCCTACATATTACATCCTACAATATACAAACTCCGTCCTACATTAAACGCCCAACATCCTACATTACACACCCTACATTCAATAGTATACACTTTGCACAGTATATTATGTGACATACTTCTTACATTATACACCCTACATGATGCAATATATATCCTACACATTACATCCTACAATATACACCCTCCGTCCTACATTAAACGCCCAACATCCTACATTACACACCCTACATTCAATAGTATACACTTTGCACAGTATATTATGTGACACACTTCTTACATTATACACCCTACATGATACAATATATATTCTACACATTACATCCTACAATATACACCCTCCGTCCTACATTAAACGCCCAACATCCTACATTACACACCCTACATTCAATATTATACACTTTGCACAGTATATTATGCGACATACTTCTTACATTATACACCCTACATGATGCAATTTATATCCTACACGTTACATCCTACAATATACACCCTCCGTCCTACAATAAACGCCCAACATCCTACATTACACACCCTACATTCAATATTATACACTTTGCACAGTATATTATGCGACATACTTCTTACATTATACACCATACATGATGCAATATCCTACACGTTACATCCTACAATATACACCCTCCGTCCTACAATAAACGCCCAACATCCTACATTATACACCCTACATTCAACATTATACACTTTGCACAGTATATTATGCGACATACTTCTTACACTATACACCCTACATGATGCAATATATATCCTACACGTTACATCCTACAATATACACCCTCCGTCCTACATTAAACGCCCAACATCCTACATTATACACCCTACATTCAATATTATACACTTTGCACAGTATATTATGTGACACACTTCTTACATTATACACCCTACATGATACAATATACATCCTACATATTACATCCTACAATATACACCCTCCGTCCTACATTAAACGCCCAACATCCTACATTACACACCCTACATTCAATAGTATACACTTTGCACAGTATATTATGTGACATACTTCTTACATTATACACCCTACATGATGCAATATATATCCTACACATTACATCCTACAATATACACCCTCCGTCCTACATTAAACGCCCAACATCCTACATTACACACCCTACATTCAATAGTATACACTTTGCACAGTATATTATGTGACACACTTCTTACATTATACACCCTACATGATACAATATATATTCTACACATTACATCCTACAATATACACCCTCCGTCCTACATTAAACGCCCAACATCCTACATTACACACCCTACATTCAATATTATACACTTTGCATAGTATATTATGCGACATACTTCTTACATTATACACCCTACATGATGCAATATATATCCTACACGTTACATCCTACAATATACACCCTCCGCCCTACATTAAACGCCCAACATCCTACATTATACACCCTACATTCAATATTATACACTTTGCACAGTATATTATGCGACATACTTCTTACATTATACACCCTACATGATGCAATATATATCCTACACGTTACATCCTACAATATACACCCTCCGTCCTACAATAAACGCCCAACATCCTACATTACACACCCTACATTCAATAGTATACACTTTGCACAGTATATTATGCGACATACTTCTTACATTATACACCATACATGATACAATATATATCCTACATATTACATCCTACAATATACACCCTCCGTCCTACATTAAACGCCCAACATCTTACATTACACACCCTACATTCAATATTATACACTTTGCACAGTATATTATGCGACATACTTCTTACATTATACACCCTACATGATGCAATATATATCCTACACGTTACATCCTACAATATACACCCTCCGTCCTACAATAAACGCCCAACATCCTACATTACACACCCTACATTCAATAGTATACACTTTGCACAGTATATTATGCGACATACTTCTTACATTATACACCATACATGATACAATATATATCCTACATATTACATCCTACAATATACACCCTCCGTCCTACATTAAACGCCCAACATCTTACATTACACACCCTACATTCAATATTATACACTTTGCACAGTATATTATGCGACATACTTCTTACATTATACACCCTACATGATGCAATATATATCCTACACGTTACATCCTACAATATACACCCTCCGTCCTACATTAAACGCCCAACATCCTACATTATACACCCTACATTCAATATTATACACTTTGCACAGTATATTATGCGTCATACTTCTTACATTATACACCATACATGATGCAATATCCTACACGTTACATCCTACAATATACACCCTCCGTCCTACAATAAACGCCCAACATCCTACATTATACACCCTACATGATGCAATATATATCCTACACGTTACATCCTACAATATACACCCTCCGTCCTACATTAAACGCCCAACATCCTACATTATACACCCTACATTCAATATTATACACTTTGCACAGTATATTATGCGACATACTTCTTACATTATACACCCTACATGATGCAATATATATCCTACACGTTACATCCTACAATATACACCCTCCGTCCTACAATAAACGCCCAACATCCTACATTACACACCCTACATTCAATAGTATACACTTTGCACAGTATATTATGCGACATACTTCTTACATTATACACCATACATGATACAATATATATCCTACATATTACATCCTGCAATATACCCCCTCCGTCCTACATTAAACGCCCAACATCCTACATTACACACCCTACATTCAATAGTATACACTTTGCACAGTATATTATGTGACACACTTCTTACATTATACACCCTACATGATACAATATATATTCTACACGTTACATCCTACAATATACACCCTCCGTCCTACATTAAACGCCCAACATCCTACATTACACACCCTACATTCAATATTATACACTTTGCACAGTATATTATGCGACATACTTCTTACATTATACACCCTACATGATGCAATATATATCCTACACGTTACATCCTACAATATACACCCTCCGTCCTACATTAAACGCCCAACATCCTACATTATACACCCTACATTCAATATTATACACATTACACAGTATATTATGCGTCATACTTCTTACATTATACACCCTACATGATGCAATATCCTACACGTTACATCCTACAATATACACCCTCCGTCCTACAATAAACGCCCAACATCCTACATTATACACCCTACATTCAACATTATACACTTTGCACAGTATATTATGCGACATACTTCTTACATTATACACCCTACATGATGCAATTTACATCCTACATATTACATCCTACAATATACACCCTCTGTCCTACATTAAACGCCCAACATCCTACATTATACACCCTATATCCACATCAATCTCAAAACATACAACAGACTATATCACACAACCTATCAAGCAATATACCTTACATACACTCACACAACAAACCACTTAAGTCATCACACAATAATTACGAAACGCAACAAACAAGCTGTCTTCTCTCCCTTTGTAAGGTAAACAAAAATAAAAGTTACTATTTATTTTATACATTTATGGTAAGTTTGGTACTTTTAACTCTTTTTAAAAATTATTATATATATATATTGCTAAGACAAAGAACTCTGTCTTTTGCTGATGACGGACGCCATTCCCCTCCTATTATTTTGAATTGTTTGAACTCTGTACATGTATGTGTGTTTACTTTCTTGCCTTACCTGCTATTTCGCATGTAGTCACTTTTATACAGATTTTACCTTATAAAACAAATTTAACTTTATCAGCAAGTTTATCTAAATTTTCAAACTCATTACCACTAATTTTATCTTAATATTATTGAAATTCATTAAAACTGGCTTTATGAGACAGTTTTAACACCATACAACACACCTAACAACACAATATTCGACACCCCTCTTAACACCACTCAACACAACTCAACAAACCACACACTACCATCATAACACACAACAAACCACAATACAAAGCACACTACACCAAACAATACACTATTCTACACGCTACACTGCACAGTTAATGGAACAAGGAAGTTAAAGCTATTATTTAAACATATAACTACTTTTTTTAAAAACAGGGTGTATGGTTTAATTTCCCGTTTTGACTGACAACTACCGATTATATTATTTGAAACGAATAGTTTACTTTGGTTAGTGTTTGGTGTGTGAGACAGTTCGTGCTGTATTTTTGCAGTTATTTTTATAATTTAATAAACTAACGGTTGTTAACTCATAATGTAATGGGCCACAGTTAGTCTCTTGGGCTTTGTAGGTAATGTTAAATTATATTGGTAGATCAAGGAGACTTATTCAGTAAAAACGTAATTGTGATGTCATTGAGAAGTCAAGTTGTAGTTCGTATAATGTAGGATGGAGGGTAAAAAACGGGTCATTTAAGGTGAATTTCTTGACCAACTCTTGTTCTCCTCCGATTCTGGCGTTATTGATTTCTATGGTGACTTTATATTATCATATTTTCATCTTCTCTTTTTTATAAGGTGATGAAAAACCCAAAGGTTATACTTTTAAATAAAAGCAAAATAATTATAATAAACAAAATATTAATTTTTAATCCTAGATGTAGCCCATCTAAATGTGCAAATTATGCTATGTTTCTGTATTTTCCTCCACTGGAAGGCAACGTCTTTTAATTAGTGAGTATTAACTTGGGAGAGTTTAATATAAAAAGTTTCATAAGCTAGGAGAACTTTTTAAAATGTATGTAAAAAGGCCTAGAGGTTTAGGCGAGATCATATCGGAAGTTTTAAATTCAAAAGTAGGTTGAGTAGTATTACATTTAGAACACATTTTAGATAAACATATTTTCGTGAACAAAAATATGTTTTTTTTAATTCATAAAAAGAAAAACAAATTGTTATTAAATTAAAGGCAGATAATAAAATCTTTGTATAAGAGTACAAAAGATGAATTTGTAAACCGAGATAAATAGAGTTCATTACAAACTTTATTGTTTGTCAATTTTTAATGTTAATTTTAAGATTTGGTAATTACTTGAATTTACTTGCTTTAATAAGTTATTCTTTTTATTTTTCATTTTGCAGGAATACACTTTGGTTAATGAATAATAACCGAAAGGAAAGTAAAAGATACACTTTTTCCAAGTGTTCAATTATGATAATTTGTACGTTTACTTTCACAAATATTCTCTTTTTATATATATTTTTTATTTCATCAGATATTCTGGTGTCACAGTGTCCTAAATATTTCACAAATTACTTGTTGCTTTAAAATTAACACTCAGTTAGGCTCTTGTAATCTCTGGTTGTTACTGAACGTTAAGTAGAACGGTTTTCGGATTCCTTCAATATTTTACGATATGGTCAAAGTATCAGTTCTGGCTTTTTTCGATGTATAAAATTACGACCATTGCTACAGGATGGAACTCTATTACAAATTACTATATAATGTTTATACTTTCAACAGATTGTGTCTTTCTGAACCTTGATGAGCCGGGTATATTTCTACAA
Organism: Aphrophora alni; assembly: GCA_963513935.1. Classification (NCBI taxonomy): domain Eukaryota; kingdom Metazoa; phylum Arthropoda; class Insecta; order Hemiptera; family Aphrophoridae; genus Aphrophora; species Aphrophora alni. The sequence continues at coordinate 66,947,510 of OY740772.1, forward strand.
CGTAATATACCCTCGTTGTTAGATTAATTATTACTCAAATTACTTCCAAGAGTACAGCAACTAGATCACAGTAATTTCATTATATTGAAACATGATAACTGAGAAACTAAGATTAGTATTCAAAATACGCTACCTCATTAAAACCATAGGCTCCATCAGATACTCAATTTAATTACTACAGCCTTGGCAAACCTGAGGTATCTTGCAAGATATTATCATTTTATTGTATTGGGTTATACACTATATATTTTTAATTTATCCGATCAGATATCTCTTGACAATATCTTGTTATTTTCTGACCCAGACATTTTTAGTGTATTCTAGGTTCTGTATTTTATGTTTTTATCTTCGCTTTTATTATATAAGATGATGAGAGAGGTTATTTGCCTTTACAAAACAAGGAAAAAATAAACTTTATGTTTCCAGGATATGATAAATATTTTTTTAAGACACAGTATTTGAGTTCAACATATTTCTTACGTAATAATATTATTATCAAAAAAAGTTCGATTATTATAATGAATTTATATAAGTTAATTTTACAATTGGAGATAAATGTTAAAATATTTTAGTTTCCGAGGGAACGTCAATCTACAAAAGGTCATTTGATTAAAAGGGTATAAAACCTATATTGGTTTTTTTTCTGTACATCTGATAATGAAACAAAACTGTTATATAAACAAAATAATTTTACATTTGGAACAATAATTAATAATTAATTGCTTTATATTTATAGAACACCAAATCACTTACTAAACACTAAATTGCAGTTTCATTTGAAAGTATTTCTTAATTCTGTATTTTAAAGTTACTCTAGTGGAATAAATTGGTACTCATTACACAAAATCGGTAAGTCATTTAAATCCAAGACGTATTTCCATTGTTTATGATAATAATCCCCTAGAAATCAATTTGTTCCATTTTTCGTTTCTTGAATTTAATAATAGCCATTCATAATTTATTGGAAATTATTAGTTAATTTTAGATATATGGTTTTTAAAGTGCTAATAAATATGTAATTATTAGATTAAAATTTGACAAAATTTAAAAAGTAAACTAAAAACATGACAGAGTAATATCACCATCAATACACATTAATAATGACGTACACGAAACAAAATCAATCATATCAAATTTGAATAATATATTTTGATAATAAATATATATTATTTTCAAGATTACTGATAACACAATCTAATATAATTTTTAAGACATTAATAAATAATTTCATGTACCAACTCCTTTCCATTACTAATTGATCTTAAAGATACAATTTAAACTAAACAAATAACACCACCTAGGTTTTATTAGCTTTAATAATTTTCAGTTACAAATCGTAATATTTAGATTTATATTCTAAATTGGTTGCTTACTTTACCTCACGTTAACCTGTTATTAAACAGAATACTTAAAATCTGTAGATATGAAGTGATTCATTTATAACCGAGTTTATACAATATGGAGACGACCATCCGAGTGAATAGATTTGCATCTGATTTATATGATACATGAAAGAGATTACATCAACTTATTAACCAATTAACTACATACTAACACAATAAACTGGTGCGTTTCAAACATTGTACTATTTAATTACACGAAATATGTTGTATATATTATTAAAAATGATGGATTTGAGTTTTTTGTTTTTTGAAAATTGTAATATTTGTTCCCGAGGTATTAGGAGAAAAGTCAATTAAAGAAAGCGCTATTTGAAGGCAATGTGTATATCCCTAGCTTCGAATATTGAATACAATATATTTAGATGAGTTCAAAAGTGTCACGTATTTGATAGACCTACGGTTGTCTTAAATATAGATATCAATGTTGAATTTTTAATAAAATTGTAAACACATTTTGATGACATAAGGAGTGAAGATACACGAAAATATTATTTAGATGAATTTCTAGGTTTAAAATTCAAATTTGTGGGTTATTTTTCATCAAAGTATTAAATACATAATACATTTTATTTAATTACGAATTTCATTCAGACTTTACAACACTTTTGACAGGTTTCATATTATTATGCTTATTTCATATGATTGTATTTCAATTAATAGCGTTGCATATATTATATTTATAACACATACACATACAATGTAAATGTTACATTAAAGATGATTATCACAATTAATTATTAATAAAGAATGACGAAATGTTGTCAAACATTCCCAATTCTAAGGTCATTATATAAAAACGGGATATTAAACATATTTGACAGATTTTTTTACTTTTTGTTTGTGATTGTCTTATAAAAAAGGAAGAAATGACCAAAAATAAAGACTCATCTGCCCTCGAACAGTCTAAGAGCATCATGGTAAAAACAGAACGAGGGCAGAATTTCCTATATAATTTCTATAAATTTCTCATCTTATATTAGACCTATGTGTAATATTTTTCACAGGTAATATGTCTTTAAGACTTTCCTATACTGTAGAGGTTGTAAAGGGGGGGAAAAAAATTTTAAAAAAAAATTAATACATTTTGCTTTTTGCTTTATATACAACCTAAAACAATAAATAAAATAACTAAAAAAATGCTTTTATTAGGGGAAGATTAGCAGGAAAGAATTCACAGCATGAAAAACTAAATAAAATTATCTTCAAAATGAAAAATCTTTCTATACAACCTGATCAAATTCTATTCACATAATTTACAATCAATCATATTAGCCACGGATCAATTATATAATTATATTATATTAAATGTGAGTACTCACGTCTTATAAAAAAGTGCGTGTTTTGACTCTAACGATCTCCACACGGAGTGAAATATATATGTGTTTTTGCGTTCTTGTGTATGTGATATGATTATAAAAACCTGATGATGGGTACTTCATGCCCGAAATTGCAATTGTTTTATTGAGAGAAAACAAAAAGGATCAACAGACGTGAGTACTCACATTTAATATAATATAACATAATTTACCTTCAGGGGCTCATTATAGTATGTATAGGATAGCAACAATGAGTAATAATAGATGTACATATACACAACTATTATATACACACTTTGTTCGTGTAGTTTTGGGTTAGTAGCCACAATTAAAATTTTCTTATCAGTTCTCCCTTTACAAACACAAGGGCGATAAACGCAATTATCAATATCGAAAAATGAAATTATGTCAAATATCTTTATTCTAAAAGTGATTATTATGTAGAAAATTTGTTTAAAAAAATTCAAGATATACAGTAAAGTTTCAATGATTTATCTCACCACTGATGTCTGTTTTAGCTAGAGAACAAAGGGTTGAGTACAGGAAAGCAACAAGAGAGAATCTCTAAAGGCCAAATTACTTAAGAGTGAGACTTACTTCGCAACGTTTAAAGTGCCAGCTTGTCAAATCACTTCTCAGCCAAACGTTAACCTTTACTCATTGCACGTTCTGTATTTCTTAGTCCTCCCAGTACAATAATATATTTAATCAGTCCTAACGTGTGATTTTGTCCCTTGAAAGAAACATCAGCTTCAAAGATTCTTACTTTCCTAAGCTATATAGAAATATAAGTAAAAGAAAAAAAAACATAAACAAAAATCAGTTATAAAAATTATCATTGCAAATCCAATTATTAAATACAGATTTTAGTGCCTTCATGAAACCCAAGTTTAAATTTAAAATATAAAAGTGTTATCTGTGTCATTGCCATTTATCAGGATGCAAGGAGAGATAATTATTGATATGGAACATATTATTTTATTTTTTTTATTCAGTCAATTTGCTTATACAAATCTTCACTTAATAAGAACATTTATTTTGATAAGTGTTTAGGTAATATATTAAATATTCATTTATTTTCATTATTTTCATTATTGTATTATGTTATATTAGTTATTAAAACGCCATTAACCATTTATGAAATTTTATACAACTTATTCATGATTATGTTGCATTCTGAACTGTCTGTTATTGTATTATTATTAACTAAGGTACTTAATTTAACCCCTTCACAGTTAGTTCTAAATTGGGGTCGGTCCCCAATTTAGAACTATTGATGGATTATGTAACGTAGTATATAATACTACGATACATACCTCAATATATCAATAGTTCTAAATTGGGGACCGACCCCAATTTAGAACTAACTGTGAAGGGGAAGCGCGACGTAGAATATTGAGTCGTAAAATGCATTAATAAAGTGGATAATGATGTGTTATCAATATTTTGTAAACTATTATGTGAATCCTATCACGTAGAAGAAAAGTTCTCATACGTAATTTGGGGAAAAAAAGTCCCTGTTTATCTCTATTAAGATAAAATACTATTTATGATGACTGATTGAAAGTGTAACAGACTGGTATTATCTATTTATTGATCCTTTAATTAAAATAAAACGCATTTAGTCAATATAAATGTGCTTTATAGTTCTGCCTTATTTGGTATGTAATGAAAATAAACTAATATTATTGAGATTCTGTTAAAAAAACAAATGAACCGAATTTGGCAAGATAATAGACTTTTATGCGAAATGATGTCTTCAAGCTTTGAAAAGGTAATCTTCACAGTAATCTTGAAAATAATATATATTTATTATCAAAATATATTATTCAAAATTGAAATTTGAAAAAGTTTAAAGTAGACTTCAAATTTTATGTCATGAAAAATTTGAACATACTATTGATGACTGAAATATATTCAGTATTTGAATATATATATATATATATATATATATATATATATATATATTCAAATACTGAATATATTTGTTAATGATATTCACAAATCTACTTTCAAATTTTTCATGACATATATAATAATTGTAAAATTGTTATATTGTTGTAAAGTAATTTATATCCAGGCGCAGGTTACTTTTGAATTTACAATGGTTTTAAATTTACAAGACTATTAATCTGCTATTTAATACAAAAGTAATAATTTGTATCACAATCTTTTGTAACAAGTTTATTCCCAAAGCACTCAGAAGTTTATTTAAATTAAAACACAGTAATCTAAGAAGACATTCATATCCACTTAGTTTTATAAGAATTGTCTTTTTACAGAAATAATAATCAAATTATGAATGTAGTTTTCAAATGCATTAGTATAATATAATATGTTTGTCACCTTCCACTGTAAATAGATTCTACATTTTTGTATTCAAATATTCAAAGAAATAACATCGAATATAGTTATTTATTTTATCAATTATAAAATATTATTTATTAAGTATCTAACTTTATACAATGACTAGTTTACTTCAAAGTGATACATAATCAAATAAAGGAAATAACACAATGATCGTTTTACAGAAGATCTTTTACTTGTTAGAGAGAGAGAATGAGAGAGAGAGAGCCAGAAAGATAATAATGAATAATAATAAATTTACAGGACTTAAAAATCCCATTTTCTACTCTAGGTTCTACGAAAGGGTGTGTTAAATTAGATAGGTATAACAAGACTTATGATTTATGATTTATAAATAGATCTTGGTTATCAGAAAAAAATATTAAGAGAGACGTTGTGGTGCGTGCTTGCTAACAGATTGCGTGCTATCCTATTATCATGTATTGCGCTATATATATATTGAAGTATAAATATATAAGCTACGGATATATGAGCAATTTCTGACGTGCTCAGAATATCCAAAGCTTATTAGAAAAATCCCTGAAGTAAAGTCAAGAAATAATCTAATCTAACCTAACTATGGCTAAATAATACACTTTGTAATAAATAATAATAAATGTAACAAATTTTCAAGTAAAATTTCGTTTCATTGATTGTGAAAGGGATTCAAAGTGATATAAATATCTTCGTGTGCAATGTCAATATTACTACTTCATATAAAAAAATTATCAGAACATATTACGTTTATTACATCCATTATCTAACAAGATAATCATTACTTCACTGAAATATTCTCCAGTAGGTTATGTATTGTTTACAGTGAGATTTAATTCTGGAAATACTAATCTTCTTTTGTACTTTCATGGTTTTAGAAATGTAATTGTTTTTCCTCTTTTAGTTTTTAATATCTTTTATTTTTTCTACAAATAAATATATAAACACGGTAAAAAACCTACATATGCTGTTTACCTTATTATATAATTTTGTTTTTATACATACAAAACTTTGTTGTAGTTATGGAGATAAAATATTGGAGGGAAAGGGTTCTTTTTAAATAGTTAGAGGTGGATGTAGTACATTTCGTAATATTCAATCGAGACTGTAGTAATATTAGCATGGAATAGTTACAAAGAAAGACAATAAAATAAATATGTCGGTCTAATAAAAGTTTTAAACCATTCAAGGTTTTTGATCAGTTAAAGTTGAAAAAATATATTTGAAAATGTCGTAAAATATAAAGGGTCCTAATTGTCCCATATGATAGAGAGACCTTGAAGAGTAAGTTAACCATTCAAAATAAAATGAAGGTTATAGAGCATGGTTTAAAAAGTATTGTATAAGGATGAAATGTGTGGTGAATTCCTTTCACCACCTCCCTATTTTCCCGTGGATACTTCCACTATGACAGTAATACTATCGGGTTACTTAAATAGTAAAATGCAGGCGAATTGTTATACTACGGTCCAACAAAACAGTCTACTCGCTTCCTGGACGACGCAAATCCTTATCAAGCAGTACCACTGTCAAAGACTGTAGATCACTTGCCGTACGAGAGACTGAATATCTTTAAGTGTACAGGATAATCGATATTTCAGGTAACCATCCAATTGTTCGCCTACCAAATAATGGCTGATTAGCCGCTTTTCGGGATGGATTAGACGGCCCACGGCATTCGGCGATTATCGACGTTTTGTTTAAGGCGTTGGGTAGTGTTATTATTTTCAAAGTTAGAGAAATGTATAACTTACTTACTACAATGTATCACGAAAGGGTAATCAATCTATTATTGGAAATGCTCAATCGTCTGAAAGAGAAGTTACAACGGATCAGATCACAGGGTGTCAAAAACTAAAATGTTTCACCCTTTAAAATTGATGATCAACCTATTAGCACACATATTTTCCATACCTTTTAGGTTTACATGAAATTGGCAGTCTCTACATGAATTAACGATAGCTAAGTGAAAATTATTCATATAAGACATCATCTTTAAACAAAAAGATTTGTTACCCCTGCTTAATTAAAATCGGGGTAACAACTTTTGCAGCGTAAAAACACTTAATATGCAGTTTCATTCTATAACTGACAAATTATTTTAACGATTATGGCGATGCCAATACTTCTACTCAGACGTAGATAACTAATTAATTGTAATACATTCTTCTGTAACTCATAGCATTGTTGTGTGACCGTGTATCTACCAATATCAAAGGAGTACTTGCTCGACCAATTGCAGAAGAGGTCGAAGCCAATATGTAGGGTAGAGGGGAGGGGACTATAAAAGACAATTATTCCTTTATGCTGTAAGTATCAGTTTTTCAAAAATGGAGTTAATCCAAAACGCGTCAGTAGTAGTTAAGAAAGTGGCAGAAAAATTTACTCAAATATTATAATATGTTAACTTTAAAAAAAGAGTCTTTTAAAAATATTTTTTAAAGTTCTAAAGCGATCTATAAATTGATAGTTAACCCATTAATGAATATATTTCTTACTAAGCAATATTTAATATTAGTTATGCGAAACATTTCTTATATTTTGTAATTTTGATGTATAATAGAGAATAATGAACAAAGACTGACAAAAAATGGAGTTTAATGGAACGTTAGTTATTTACTTATTTTAATGAATTAATTTGGAATATATCTAGCAGCAAGTGCTAGATATATATAAAATCATGAGCTGTGTCTTAGATAAGTCCACGCAAAATACATATATACAATATATAATTATAATATCCACTTCACATACTTGGCACCAGAACATTACAAACTGAGCTACTCCTATACTGAATAGAATGAATGTTCCACGAACTAAAGTTTAAGTAAACTCCGATATCTTTTAAAGAAATTTTGTTTTTTAAACTTTCCTGGTGGTTATTAAATAGTTTCAAACTTTAAACGTACACCAGGTTCTAAAATAATTGTTAATCTATTCATAGGATGCTGCAGTTTTTGTTGTTGTATCGGTTGTTTATTCCTGGTTGTGGTGTTTTATACGCTTGGTTGGATTTTTATAAAACCATTAATATATCATATATTTCACACAAAAACGCTTTACATGACTGTTTATAATTTTAATTAAACATTATTCTTATTAGTCATTTATTAATGTGAAGAAATTTCAAAGACTTGACAGAAGACCACCCCATATCTAAACCTTGAACAGGCATAGGCAAAGTAACACATTTCATGGTATCTAAAGTAAAAACTATACGGTGTGCAAAGCAAGCTCATGCCAAAGATTTCGCAATATTTTTAATAAGACATTTTAAATTGATATTTACATCCAAAACGATTCTAAGAAATTTGAGATTAGTTGTATTTTATTTCTTTTTCTTTGATATTAATTAGCTTGAATTATATTTTCCTTTAGAATATTGTTTTTAGTAAAATCATAGCATTTTTTTCTAATTCCATATAACAATATGTGAGAATGTATTTTACTACGAAGCAAGTTTGTATAAATATAACGATATTTAGAGTGACAAGAGTTTGTGGACATACTACGTTATTTAGGGGTTAAATTTCGATTAACGATTTATGGCCTCCTATATCGATATTATCCTATATAGTATAAATCCTTTAAATTGCATATTTTGTCTTCAGTATGGGAGGAATAGATTGCATATTGAGTTCAACAAAAATCCATTATAAGTCAGGTACACTCATCTCTGCTTTGTGATGTAATGAAAAGTCTAAAAGAGAGTATCAATTTGGATCAATATGTTATATAGGCTATCTATCTTCTGAGAATTAACTGCACGCTATCATCATTGTTTTTTATTTAAACTTTAGATGGGTTTTAAATATTTAATTTTACACCGTAACTAACAATGATGTGGTTGTTTGGGAATAAATGTGTTCTGGAACTTGTTGGTGTTGACTAATTAACGTCACATTATGGTTGGAATTGTTTTCCTATTATATCTCGTTACAATATTTAATCAAATATGTATAAATAACAACTTTGTTTTTGTTTTGTTTTTTTGTTGTAAGGTAGTAAATGTGTTTCTTCACTATTTCATCTTTCCTATCAGGTCTTAACGAACTGTTGTTTTCTTCCGACTCTACAGTTATAAAATTATTCAAGAGCAAAAGGTCTTTACTATAAGAGTTTTTTCTTCTTTTTGTGAAATCTGATGAAGAAAGAGAGGTTTTTTGTCTTTCAACATCAAGGAAAAATAGTCAAATTACAAATATTACTTTGTTTGTTAGAGACACACGATACTTTATGACGGGTTGCAATATAAACACATCTATGTATGAGCTAATTTTAAATTGTTAGTGGCATCAGTGCTGATGAACTGTTTTGTTGTTTAATGTTTAATATACTACAACAATGTAAGTATAATATATACCTTTTTAAAATAAGTCAAATCCTTTTGAATTACTAAATTCATAACTATTTTTTTATGTATTTGTTAGTATATACTTTAACCCAAATCAAATATAAAATCTTTTAAAACTGTAACATTCTCTGAAGAGATGGTTTTACCTTTTAATCTATGGTCATCTGAGTAATTACATAACTATCCATATAAATTCCTCTAATACCTAACCATTATTTACAATTATAATTAGTTTTCCTACATTTTGAGTAAGCATTATTTTGGTACAATAAAAATTTTCACTAAAAATGGAACTTAATATTGACAGTAAACTCTCCGGTGTTCGGAAAATTGACACAGACCATTACCCACATATCAGCCAATCTATGCAATCAATCCATTTATTTGAGAATTGGTAATAAAGTATAGTTATAAGATGGATGTGCGTCAAATAATTGAAATCTAGAGTCGATTCGGGTTAGGTTCTCCTTTTATTCCAGAAATTTGCGAATTATTAAATTTTTAAGAATCACCTAAGAAGATACAATATTTCTCATATTTTAGGTCAAAACTGACAAAGAGAACAGTTTATATTCAATATCAATATAAATGGTCAAGGATGTATTGTAAGTAACCGTAAGTTTTTCTATCATGTTATGAATGTATGAATAATTCCATGGTAAAACATCAAACGTCATAGAGGGTTACATAATAACAGTACAGGTTCTTTAATAAAGATTTTAGTCTGGGAGGTCTTCGGTTTTACATATAATATGATAACTGCAACTATTCTCCATCAAAGTAATGAACAATCGTATATTTTTATTAACTCCTTAAATAAATTTACATTTATGAAATAGACAGTTTATGAACACAGGCAACTTTTCTTCTTTCGTACTTTCAAACAAGAATATCTGGACTTATTTTACCGATGGTAGATGTACATAAATACAATAAATACATGTAATGTTATCAATAAATTCTAGTTTAGTTTGAAATTCATTTGTAGCATATTGTAACAAAATTGAATGTTATCATGACTTTGTAATATTAATAATATTTGTAGAAAGGACATATTTTAGAGACGTATTTATTTTATTACATTGATGAAATTCTAAAGATTAACAAGAGATAAAGAAAAAAAGAAATTTAAAAATGATTTCCTTTCATAAAATATTTGATAATATTTGTTTTCTTGGCAATAATGCTGTGAATGTATAGAACAATTATTGTTTAAATCCTAAAACTAATAACAGTCCTTACTTAAGTTTCCATTAGTTATTACAGTGAGTATACTTTCCCCCCCCCCCCCCTTAGGGTAAAACTGCTGATAACTTCATTATAAACTTGTTTATTACCAATTATTAAAACAGAGTTTTACCTAAAACTAATCCTAACTTTAAAGATGTTTTGCTTTGGGACTTAATGCAAACTTTATCAATTATAATTAAATTTAACAAATTCCATTAATATAGAATTTGTATTGGTAAACTTTCACAAGTGAAAATAAATGATCGTTCAAACTTTAACTACTTTGATTTAGTTCACTATAAATGAGCAAAATGTTTGGAAACTTTGATCATCAAATCAATTAAAATAAATTTTTGTACTGTTAATACATGTTTAGAAACAATGCGACGTTTTAATGATTACATCATCATTTTCAGTTGTTTTATTTTACATAAACGTTCTTGACACGAGGAAAATAAATAAAAATGTATATTATTATAAATAAAGTGTTTTTTTGGAAACTTATATTTTCTTTTATTTGTTGTTTGTTCGTTAAAATTGATCAGATAATATTCACTTGGGGTCTGCACCGTTTTGGAAAATGCTAGGCGAGTTTTTTATGTAACAAACTACCAGTTTCTATAACTGTTTGATCTACATAAGTGTTGTTTTATTATATTTAATGAAACACATACAGATATTAATGGTGCATTACGATTGCATAACTTAATAATAAGCCACATATCACACGGAAAGTTCCTTAGGAAGATTGACATGTTAACATTTTAATCGAAATGGACTATTTGATTACATGATACAACAATATTTATCCAATTACGAATATCTAAATAAAATCTGTTTCAAGCATCTACAATGCTTCCCTAAGGAACCGTTAATTTTTAAACCCTACCATGAGTTTATGGTCACTCTGTATATTGTATATGGAATAGTTTCACTCCTATTTTGTAAGCCAGAAAAATATTTTTATTGTGGTATAAATCTTTAAAAAAAAAATCAAAATAATAATGCAGTTGATATTTGCATTTGAATAACATGCATACAATTCAAATTTTTAGTTAATTAGATCACATTTATTAAATTCTATTGTTAAATAAATCTGTCTAATAGAATTTATTCAGTGACGTTATAATATGTTAATCTATTAATCAATCAATAAAATTCCGTTGGTTCTATAAATCTAAATAATTAATAGTGAAATAATAAACGACTAAAAGAATTCAATACCCTTATAGGTAATAGTAAACTAGCGTAATAATAACTCGTAAAAAGCTTTGTTACTTATAATAAAAGTATATTGCTTTCTTTTATTTGAATTTATTTACAATGTCTCCTTTTACTTAATTACCTTCACAGTGTATAAAAGCAATATATTTTGTAATAAATTTTCCTAGACGGTAGGATTTCAAGTGATTGACATTTAATATTGGACAGTTTCAAACACTGTTGTGTATAGTAGAGCTAATTAACCCGTAAGAAGCTACTTTCAAAGAAATCCCATACGTGAACATTTTGCTTTGCTCCGTCAATACTCTTTAAATTTTGTAAAAATTCTAGTTTATCGATGTATTAAACGTAAACAATTTCAGTCTATAAGTCCGTATTGCTAACTTTTTTAAACATTTTCAAATTTAAATGCTAAAAGTACAGCGACTACTACCCTGTATGGTATTTGATAAGAAGAGCTCATCAAACTGAGTGTCCTGTAAAACAAAAGAATAACTTTAAGACATGATTTATATAGTCAGTTCTAGAAGTTAAGACAAATCTTCTCTCAACCACCCTTTGTTTACAATAATTTACATTTTCACAAATATAGGCCATAGGATTTACATGAGGGGGAATTACTGTATAGTGTCACTCATAACGGAAGTTATAAATCGGTTTTAAAATTATGCTGTTATTTATTAAAGTATTTCCCAATTGGTTAAAACCGAATTCTCTATCGATTAGAATGTACAGTTGGATACATAATATATTGTCGATTAAATGTTTTGATTATGAATTAATTGTTCTGTTATAATAACAGTTCTACATGAAATGAAATATGTCTTTCATAACTCAAGGGTTTTCAGTACTACAAGTTTAGTGATTCGATTTGTACTGAACTCAATTTGCAGGGAATTTAGAGATTACATGTAAGTACTAATTATTAACTTTACATTATTAACACTCCTGCCATTAGTGAAACGAGATTATAAATTTTAATACTACTGCTACTTAGACAAAACATATATTATGAAGTTATAACTCAGTTTTATTTTTATAGCTTGTTAGTTTATCTATTTCAATGTTTTTCCTTAGTTAATTTATGTTTCAATTACTTTTTAACATATACGTAGTGATGTGATTAGATAGGTCAATAGATTTACAGTTTTTTGAGGTTATGTTCATTTGGTGTTTTTTTTTGTTCGAAAAAATTGCTTTTTTAACATCTATCCGTAGTCTGTTCAGTGCTCTTCAGACTGAACAGATGAGCCTATTTTAAACAAATTAGTAATTGGCATATTTTGGGTATATTTCACTAGCACAAAATAAGGGATTGTTTCCATAACATGAATAGAAATATTTATAATTTTTATATGAGCGCAATAAGTTTTTCTGTTAAAATATCTTCATAAATTCCGGTTAGCGTAGGCTAAACGGGAAAAAGCAAACAAAATGTAAATACAGGTATAAGAGACATAATTTAAAAATATATATATTTCTTGATTTCCTTCATATTTTTTATTGAAACCATCACGGTAAAAAAAAATATTACAGAATAATTGATTAAAAACGACTAAAATGAACTCTAACCGCCTTAATTAATGAAAAACTCAATTTTAACCAAATAAATTTATTGTTTATAACATAATAATTAAAAAGACTTATAGCAGAATCAGTCAGCCTCTGTTATATTTAAACTTTGTACAGTAATCAGAGATTCAATTTTGTTTTTGTAAAATGATCAGAAACACATTAATTTTTTCATGAAGGTTTTATAGAATACGATTTTACTCGTATTTACTCAGTTTTTTTTCGAATTTGGTTTAATATAATAATAATAATATATTAATAATTTAATGGAATTACAAAACCTATGTGTCAGTATTTTTATTAGTACGTTTTAAATTACATTTTTTGAAATATTTCGTGTTTTAATATAGGCTCTTCGCATATAGATCAATAGATCAATACAACAGATCATCTAACTTTAATCATCAAAGAACAAAATGTGGTCAAACTTCGTATTTTAAATTATTAAATTTCAATCACCAAAAAAGAAAAACAAAAAAAAAACACAATTTTTCACGTAAAACATTTTATATAATGTAACAAGTCAATTAGCAATCAGTAAGTCGTCATCTTCGGTGTATAATTGTACACAAATTTAAGATCCACGAAGGTTTGTGTACTACAACAACTAACGATGATGAGGTAATTATAAACTTTATCTTGGTAAAGTTATTTATATATTTTGATTGACTACATTAGTATATGTAGATAATACTTTCCTTTCTAAACAAACGTGGTACTTGTATATATATATATATATATATAATCCAGTTAAAATGTCGTAATTATAATCTTAGTATTTGTATGACTAAATAGTACTCAAATTAATACATGTCTGTGGATTGAGCTATGTAACATGCTGAAAATACTGTTCTTATCCTTCTAAATATATTCTCCAGTGAATATATTGTTTTCATAAAAATAAAGTAATAAATATTACAATTTTACAAAATCAGTGATATTTATAATTCCCTTTATTTTCAGATAATTATATTTGAAAATGAGTTATGCGGAGCTTATTAATTTGTTACACGGATCAGCACTATCAACATTCTTAATATGCAAAGTTCACCAGTCTCTAAATAAATAATATTGTTTCATGAGCGAGCAATAACTTGACATCAAATGCTAACTTACTACTTTATTCTAGATGTTCGGTGAACGGGATGATGCTGTACTCATCTGATATTCTCTCTTTGGTTTGTTCACTACGCACCGATAAGTACAAATAAAAGAAACCTCTTCAGTACACATTCTGGAGGGAACTTACTTTTGGCGCCAAATTATAATAAGAAAAAATATTCACATGACAAAACTTGTTAATATAAACTATAATTTTATTGGAAATTATGTCAAATGTACAGATATGAGCTAAATAATCAAAAAATTAAAATTAAATGCAATAAAATTACCTTTTTTTATTACCATTATCAATTAACTAATGTTTTTATTAAAGAAGTGTCAAGAAGCACAAGTATGTCTATTTTTATGACTCCTAATTTGTGGTAGAGGCTATGTATAACAAAACTTAACAAAATTATGTAAATATTGGCTTTATCAGAGGTTTATGTTTTGTATCTATTTTATATTGTAGGTAACAAAATATTTGCTCTTTTTATAGCTGTAATATTATGATTGGCTCTTATAGGATCCATACTAGAAGGAAGTGAGTTTATGGTACTAGGTTTATATCTACTGTACGATATATTTGTACACAATCAAAACATTAAGCTTTTTAGGGTAGAGGTAAACATTTCATAAAACATAAATGTATATTTGTATTTCATACCATAAAACTAAACATATTAGTTTTTGATTCATTAGTCTTTTGTAATATACATGAAAAATTATTATTATTTTAGATTTTATACTCCCATTTTAGTTGGAAAAACATAATCAGGATTGTGTCCGATGTATATCATACATTTAACATTTTGTATCATCACAGAAGTGTAAGATACCGATAGGTAGAGAGCGTTAAGTTGAGGAAAGCAACAAGAGAGGCTATTTAAGGATTAAAGCACTATATGTAAGGGTGGGAATTATTTCCGTGACGTGCTACGTGCTGGCTTATGAAATCACTTTGTGTCTAAACGTGTAATTTTACTCAGTGTACGGTTGTGTCCCTTAGCCTTCTCGGAATATCAAAAGATTATGCTCAAATCTAAAATGAAATTATTCTCCATTGAAGACTATATAATTATTACGATCAATATTATAGTAATGATAGCAATAATAATGGTGCATTGAAATTCAAATTTACTTTTTTTTAAACTTTCTTAGTATACAGAAAAATCAAATAAAAATCCCATGATCAATGCAAAATATAACGAAACGCTATACAAAAATAATTGATATTTAAAATTTGAATTATTGCAGAACAAGACGTGTTTAAAAAAATATAAAAAATCTGCTCAATAAAATATAAAATAATAAACATTTTTTTGTTGGAGGAGGAATCAATTAATGCGTGTACAGAGCAATTTGTGTGGTGATATTGTTTTTGTAATTACTCCAATGATTTTATGAATGTGCAATACAACTATTTTGTTCTTTTGTATACAATCGGGCTATTTTAATCCACAAAAAAATATGTGGTTTTAAAATGGTTATGGATTAATTTTCTACTAATTTAATAGTTACTATTTAACAATTTCAATAGAGAATACTTTGACATAACCCGCTCTGTATTTAAGGTTTATCATTCTTTCTAGCCTGAGAGCTCTTCTATTTTTAGATTCATGATTCGTGATACCAGAGGTTTTTTACACCGAGCCACTGTCATTATCTATTGTTTAAAGTCGACGTGGACGAGAATTGCACCCATTGTATATAATTGGCGTGGTATTTAAATTGAAGTAGCTTCAATACTGTGTTAGAGGCTTATCTTGAGACAGTTAAAACTTGAGAAATGTAGAGTTAACATTAAATGAATAAATTACATACATTTTCCCGTTATTTAAAAAATGAGTAAAATAATCAATTACTTCTAATTTAATTATACATTTTATATATTGCAAACTGTTCAAAATCATTAATCAGGTGACAGTGAGTTAAGATTATTTTTCCTTGGATTCAAAAATAACGTAATATTGTTAATTGCATTTTATTCAATGATGAATCTGTTTTTATAAGAAATCTGAAAACGTTACAGGAAGTCAAATGAAATCCGGCATACGTCATGACGTACAAGGTATTTATTTTAAAATACAAATGCCAACCGTCTGCTTCTTTTCCATCAGAATTTATAGTATCTTATACATTCCACCTATCGATCCAACCAATAGCATCGGTAATATATTTTGAGGTGATAAACACACCCTTATTTCTTGAGAAAGATTTTTTTCTTTCTGGGCCGCCATGTCACACAATCAAAACGTGCGTTCGTGTCATTGTCTACTAAGCAATGGCAGCAGTTGTAAGTAGCTTTATACAAAATTTAGTCTTTAAAATTGTCACATTCAATACGATTTAGGATAACGTGGAAAATTAACTAATCTAGTCCTCTTGTTAAACATTTTTTCTACATTAGGGAACAATTTGTGTGTCAAGTCTTGACCTTGCTTTTTTTTATTATTTAATTTATTCCTTTAATTGAGAGCCATTGATGTTATCAATTATAAGCCATTTTGAAAATTTTGGCCCCCTCGGCCATCATCAGTAGTGGTTTACCAGTCATGAACATTTCAAAAATTATTTCTTATGAATCTAAAAACATTTCACCTATAAAACAAAATAATAATATTGTGTCTCTATTTTACAATAAATTATTATTTACCCATTGACGAAAATAGATTTTGGTACCTCATTACTTCCTACAATGTAGTGCTTACACGGAACTAATCTGTGATATTGAATAGTAAAATCCACTAATAATGTGTTATCGTCCTTGTAAAGATATTGTATTTTGTGAATCCTATCACGTGGACCAAAAACAAAGGCACCTGCACTGAATATGAATATAATTTCTTAAAGATATTATAGAAAAAAAATGTTATTGATAAAAATAAATAATAAATAATATTTAAATGATGTATCAAACACACTATAAGACTAGGAAAATATTAAGTAAAAAAATATTTAATTTTTTTAATTACTCAAAGTAGAAACTCTGTGCCATTATTCCAATAAATTGTACCTATATTAATGAATTTTTCATTACATTAATTATAATGATATCCTAGTTTTGCTGGGCAATATTAAATAGTTTTTACATTGTTATTATCTGTCGAATTTGAAAATCTATGTAAATTGTTACGCAGCAAATGTTTAATTTGATATATTTTTACCTAATTGTTTTTATTTTGTAGCAATAGATGTATCTTTACATTTGTTTTTTGTGTGTAAGTAATTATAAGGAACATACGTATAACAATTAATTAAATAGCACAGAAGATTAAATGAGGAAATATATGTCCGATTTGAATTTAGAGTTCAGAATGAATCAATCAGCAATTATAGTGTTTAAAAAGCATATTGTGTTTTGTGGAGTTTATTATTATTCACTTTAAAATCCCTAACTGAAGATAATTTTAATTTCAAATAAAAAAGTACTTTTAATAAATGTCTTCGTAAAATAAAGTATAAAATAAAGATTTTATAATACTTGATGAAAATATGTATTTAGCATTAAAAAAAATAGTAATTACTTTTATGAATATATCCGGGATGGAGAAATCGAATTTTCATTTAGAAGTTATTTTGTTTTTTTAAATTTAACTAAAAGTGATCAATTATTATACTCTGTACTATATTCCTAAATACATTATTAATTTCCATCACTCTGCGTATATTAATGATTTTTTTTAACTACTATTTTTCGCTATGCCAGTAGAACAATAGAAAAAAGTAAACCGAACAAAAATGATTTAATTCGAAGAAAAGTGAAAAAAAATTATTTACAGTAATTTACAAAACCAAATGTAATTTCTGTAATTCTAAGCAATTATAGTCGATTTGTAACAATATCATACAACATCACTTACATGAATGTAATATATTCAGTAATTCTTAATACGGCAATTCTTAAGGAAGGATATTCTAGCATCTGTAAATTATAACATTTACTAATAATGTAAGCAGTATTGTGATACCGTCATTACACAGACATTACACGAATACTATCATATTGATATATAAATTCATGTTATCCAGCGATAAAAGCAAATAATTAACATTACCTAGGCAAAAATGTTTACATTAGTGTGTTGTGTTGTAATGTAACAGTGATCTAAAATATTTTAGAAACTAGATTAAGAATAACTACGAGCAGGATATTTCATATAATGTAAGAAAAGAGAATATTTTACCGTAGTTATCAGCTATTTCCATAAAATATAAATTATCTTTACATTTGTTTACCTTGTATATGAAAAGGTCCCCGATTATGAATTTTACGTTTCATTTTAGAATGGTAAATATATATATAAATTTGTGAGGTGTTTGTGTGTTTGTTGGGGGAGGATAGGAATGTGTTTTTTATGGTTCCATGGTTGGCAAAATAAATAAACAATTGAACGTTGGTCATCTAATTGGTAAGACAATTTTAATTAAAATTTTTAAATGGAATTCAAGGAAAACAATACTTAATGATATTGGATTGCTTGAACGTTTCAAGAAGATTGAAAACGATTGAAGGGAGATGGATATATAAAAAAAAATCATAATTAAACAATAATTACAAATAAATTGGCAACAGCAATACCGCTTCGGATTTAAAAAAAAAAGTCTTAAAACAGTAAATTAAAAATAATAATTTCTGATCCAGCTATAAAGGTGATATACAATGGCAACAGACGGACCGCTTACCGAAAACAACTTATTGGCCTCCTGAGTTCGTGAAACGTAACTATAGGTAGAAAACAGACGTCGAACATATTGACTATTAGCAAACTTATCCTGTACTTCGTTAACTTTGTAACTAAAGATGAAAACTTATCTTTTTCCTTACAAATGTAGAAGCGAACACTTAATAATATTTTACAATTATCTGATGCTTGTTATCAGAAAGATAAAAAATAATAATAATAATAATAATAATAATAATAATAATAAAATTTAAAGTAATGAAAAATAAACTTTAAATAATAGGTTCATGTAAACATCGTCGGCAGTTATAGATTAAATAACGAGTGAAAACATTTTATATCACTTTGTACGCAAGGAATACATCAAGACTAAGCGTTATGCATTAATAAGCATTATTTATTACCATTGTGGTTAGTTGGAAGCTCATATTAACTTAAATTCATTCAATTTAAGACAAGTCCATAAATCTTGTCCTGTTCCGTTCGGAAACTGAGGCTTATTAAGTAAATGCAGCACTGTGAGATTCTGTTAATCCTGTTTTGAGTTTCAGTGAGATCAGAAATTGTAAATTTGTATTTTAATGAATGCCTTTTTTGGAGTGTATAAAATTTAATGAAATAAAATAATATGTATATTTAAATACTTTAAACAGTTCTAAAATAAAATTTAAATATTAGAATAATTACGATCAAAGTATTTGTTCACTCAAATAGTGATTTTTGTGATAGTAAATTATTAAATGATGAACAAAATGTTCATTTACGTAAAATTATGGAACATCACTTATGAACAAAATAGACGGAACGATCTTTTTATTGGCTTGCCACGTTTTATTGTATACGCCAATAAACCAAAGATAAACAAATACGATTGACTGTTAATAATTTAAAAATAAGCCATTTGTTCCCATTGTATTTCTCACAGTTATGTCCTCCATATCTTTCATAATTGATATTCCATATCAAGATACCAATCAATACATACATACCAACTCCTGTCAGGTCAAGACTTTTTCATTAAATTTAACATAAATAGTTTTTAAAGATATTTTACTAATTATAAGTAAATTATTTTAATTCAAGCGTACAATTATACATTTTTAATATTCTTGTGACGATTTTTAGAGTAAAATATTTTACACATTATTTAAGGACCATTAAATTATAATGAATTACATTCTTCTAAACTTGTTTAGCAGTTGATTCTGTGATTACTAATTAGTCAAATAAGTGGTTTCCTTTACAAACAAGTTTAAAGTTTCGATTTGAAACGGCCGTATCTCAATTTTAATCATGCTATCTAATAATTATATACAATAAAATTTACAATTTATTTTATGACATTTTAAAACCATAATTTCAACTAAAATCTTGAGTGTTTGAGGTATCCTAGTTGAAAGACATTTACAAAGTTACGGAGGCGAAAAACTGTTACAAAATTTGAAGTCGCAAGTTATGATTTATTAAATAACCCTTACAAACCATCACATTACAGGACGTTGCATACAATATATAAAAAACATTAAAGCCTTGCTACAATGTTCTACAGTACTGTTTTCTTTTCTCCAATGTTATCAAATAATAAATCATGTCTAAGAATATTATTAAAATTACGTGATTGAGGAATTATTTAAAAAAAAAAACTTATTTACATTATATTTTTATGCCCCAAAATACTGTTATTGTTTTTAAAAATAATATTCTTACTTAAGGCAGATTCATGTTTTTCTTCACTAAATAGAGCAATGATATTTTGTTATTATAACATTAAACGTATCGATATTAATCCGAAAGCAGTTTTATTACATTACATAATGGTCTTCCCTAACTACCTGAACAAATTGGCGTTTATCATAACTGTTTGACGCACCGTAAATCATAAAACTCTCGGTAATATTCTATAATCACCAATTTCCGACATCAAGTTTCAAAGTGTGGGCCGTTTTAAGTTTTTGAAAAAAATTCATGATACATACATTTTTTTATTTTAATGTTTTATCCAAACGCCTGTAAAAGCGGTAAAGACACCATAACAACTTGACTTAATTTTATTACAAAATTGTTTATTCAAGAATAATATTTATAAAATGTGCAATGTATTTACCTTATTGTCGTTTTAGTACCACTATCCTAAAAAAAAAAAAAATAATAAAACCATTTCTAATAGTCTACAAATTTTACTATTATTACTATTATTAATATTTTATGATATTCAATATAAAAAATGTTGCACACTTGAGAACCAGGTTGGCAAAAAATAACGAATTTATAAGTAGATTTTTGAGACAGTTATTATTTAATGATATATAAATGAAACTTTTTCATAATTGTGGTTGAAACAAATGAACTGTATACGATATTTTCAGCTTAAAGATGTTTTAATATAACAGGTTTATCGACTCACCTTTGTACCATGAACGTACCACGAGATATACTTATTAAATGAAGTTTCTGAATTAACAATAAATTGTAGTCTAACAGAGGATATTTAATTAAGTCATCCATCATAATTACATATAGATACAGATTTCTACTTCACGTGATGATTTTTAATTCATTTAATAAATGAACAAATGTGTAACTTTAAACAGAAATCCAATTTTACTTGTATATTTTTTCCATTAATAATGTCACATTATTGGAATTATGTAAACTTTAATTGTAGGCTACATTGACAAAGTTTGAGTATTAATAACAAGTTACGATTAGTTAAAGGTAAAACTCCATTGTAACTAATTAGTAAGTTAAAAATAAAATTACCTTCAGTTCCACCCTAAGGGGAAAATGCGTTATTAAATTCAAACTTTAAAGAAATTTAATGTCATAGGCTAACAATAGAAATACAAGCTTTGAGGTATGAAGGAAAATGTCCATTATTTATGAGAATAATTTGTAATACAAAATTATCAATAGGTACTTTAAACACATTTAAACTGGTAAATGTTATTTATTCGTGAACTTTCAAATCAATAAGTATTCAGCTTCAATATTAAGGAAAAAAAATAAGTTATTAATAGAGAGTAAGCAACTATGCAGAATTACCAAGAGTTAAACGCCAAAAATATGTATTTTAAGTTGTTTTGTTTTGTCATAGTGTATATAACTCAAAGGCAGGTGGTATGGATCACATAATATTTAATTCATTGGCCGCGTTTTCATTTGGTTAAAATATATAAATAAGTCCATATCGGCTGGATTGATACGCGTGCTTATGTCACAATATTTCCTGCTCATGTATTACAATGCCCACTATCGTGATTTACTTCAAAACCTTCATAATAACCTGTACTACAAATAAAGTCTTAACCTTTCTTGTCATTTCATTACATGTAATATAATTATAAGAGGGAACATTTATTACTTGTTATTTTATTTCATAATTTTTCTTCAATACAACTATGCAAATTGACATACATATTTATTACGGAATTCAAGATTATAGCTGATATCGATTTATGCGTTGCAGGACTAAGTGAATTGATTAAAAATAAACACAATAAATGAGATTTCTGTCATGTTTATGATAAAACTATTTGTCAGTTACAGGATTTTCACCAGTTATTTTGACTTTAATGTCACAAGTTACTTGTTAGTAGTTATTATACGAAACAAAATAATAATACAAATATTCGTTTACAAATATAGTGAACTATTTTATAGGGATATATTGCAAACCACTTATTGAAGGAAAGTAGTTTTGTGTTTTCGTAAAATGCTCATGTGTACAGGGTGATTCACATAAGGTTTCAAGCACTTTCTGAGCCGAATCCACTAGCAAAATTAATGGAAAAGTTCATTAATCTCTGAGTAAAATATAATTGGTCTTTTGGAGTTTGTATTTCAAATGGTTTTCTTTCTCTGCAAAGAAAATCTTATAAATACAAATCCAACACAAATTATACTCCTTTGTGAAGTAAATTGAATAAACTGCAACAAAAAACAAGACAATTAATGCCCTATTGGTGGAGGGACTTTGTACACCTCATTCCCTTACTAACACGGCTAAAAAAAATAATTGAATATAACTACTTTTAATACAAATGATATATATATATATATATATATATATATATATATATATATATATATATTAATTTCTTTTCTTTAAAGGCAAAAAATGTTGTAGTTATGGTAGCATTCTAAAAAAGTAAGAAAATAACATATAATAAATTTTATATCCAAGGCTAAGAACACTTAGCCTTGAATTTTCTAATGGTGTCAGAGTAGGAAGTTAACAAGAGTAGGTCACGAAAGAACTGATATATGAAAGAAAGGAATCTAACCCAAGACAATATGTGTAGATCCAGCTAGGTTCCCCCGTAATTGCCAAGCCCGAGCATCTGAATGTAACAACCTTAGAGAATACATTTAACCTAGATTATTTGATATATACCTTTAGTTTAATAGATATAGCAATCACAATATTGGTTAATAAAGGATTTTGCGGATTAACAAGATATTAGATTTTCTAGGAATCCACCATCATTTTCATACTGATAATTACTTAGTTCTTTTACATCTAAGTAATTTAATTCTTTCAATTAAATGGACGAAGTTGTAATATTAACAAAAAAAAAACTTTACTTGTCACAGTTTGTTACTGAAAATTTGACATTAAAATAATTTGTATTTAATTATCCATTGAAAAAGTTTACGTAACGACTACAAAGTTAGGATTAGTTAAGGGTAAAACTTTATTTTAACCATATTTAATTGAGAAGTTCATAATGAAATTATCTTCACGCTAAGAGGGAAATGTATTATTACATTAAGAACTAATAGAAACTCTAACTCACCGGGTAATGTGAAAGTTATAGAGTGAAATATTATTCGGTCCATTCAATCACCATAGTACGGCTAAGAAAATAAACATTTGAATTCTAAATAATATCTGAATATTTCTCATCTATTAAATTTAAAATTTATTGTTTTGTGTTTAGTCTTGTTCAAACTGTTGTATTTTAATAGCAACATATGTAGAGGTCTTCGCGATATCTGTTATACGACGATAGTTAGGCAAATTTGTAGACCACATATTAGAGTATATTTCTAAAATATGTATTGTAAACTTAAATATTTTATAAAGTAATGAAATTAGTGTTTTTTATCGTTGTAAAAATGACTGCAATGTAACAAATATCTATGAAAGTAAAATTTCTTATTTATTTGTATTTTTATCAACTCTCATGTTTTACAGAATAATGGTTAATTGTGTAAAGTCATGTTGCGAGGAACACTGTAAGAACACATGTTGAAATAGGTTTTAATCAACTCAATTATTATGTCTGTACTTCTTATAATACAATATGTGTTTTCTGAAAAGTAAATATACTTATAATATTAATAATGTTTCTTTCATACAATGTAAAAATAACTATTTAATGAAACAATTACCGAAATTTGATATTTTATCCAAAGTGTTGATTAATTACATATTTAACTAGAGTATTTATTGTAATTGTTAGTTTATAGATATTTACGTTAAAATTTCAAACCTTATATGCAAGAGTTAAATAATTTTTAAAATGTACATAAACCGTGGTACACTAAAAATGAGGTGTAGTAAATAAATAGACCACAAATAAATAGTGGTACACTACACTATTCTGTGTAGTAAGTAGGTTATACGAATTTATTTTTACGAAATTAGTTATTCTTTTGTTTCTTTTACTTCTACAATGTTACTGGATTTATAGTTTAAACTTAATATTTGATATCATTAAAAAAGCAAATTATATTAATTGAGATCAGCTACGTTAGATTTATGGCATATCATCTAATTACTTCCCCATTAAATACTTCACTATCCAACTCACCCCCTGCGGTGGCTAATTGTCTAATATACCATAAAAGTTTGAAAGATGATGATAGAGGTTATATACATAAGGCAACTTGTCTTATTGGCTGATTGAGGACATCAAGGTATGTAGAATAATGGCATAGAAGTCTCACCAAACTGGACGATTAAAGAAACGTCCAGAAACAGGTTGCGTTCATTTAATATTTTAAATGATTACTTCTTTACTATGTATTAAGAAAGGACAATAGTGAATATCGATAAAAATGAAACAAGAAAAGTAAATTTAATTAATGATATATTTTCTGAAAATATCGAAAGTAATAACGTGTCCTTTCTTTGTCATACAAGAGAGATTTCATAAAGAGAATATCATTTACTTCTAAAACTTCTATCTCTTAAAGAGTTTAAGTCTTTAAAATACATTTGTGTTAAATATATTTCCCACTTATAATATACTATTTTTATTGGATATTCTTACGATTGAGTATCCTAATCTAATCCTAACTTTGTTGTAGCTTATCTTCTCAACTCAAACTTGGTCAATTTATAATTAAATATAGGAAATTCAATTAATATCAATTTGCAGTTAATAACTTTAATACCTAAAGTATATTTTAGATGAAAAGTTTAAATTAGGTTCATTTGTTGATTTAATTAAGATTTGTATAATAAAATGAAAAAATATAATAATTGTATATTTTATCAAATGGATGACCTAATTAAATAGCTCAAAGCATTACAATTTATATATTAAATTATAATAATATGTTTACCGTATCACAGTAAAAAATATTTTAATGAATCAAATTTTCTGATTTCTATTTTTGTATCTCGTATAATATAACTGAAATTTTATTTATTTAACTATAACAGAACATGTTGTATGAAAGCACAGACATATTTATATTTTAGATTGGCAGTTTTTAGTGAACAGCATTTTTAAAGTCTGGGTTTACAATTCCAGTTGAAAGATAGAATATTTATATTGCACTTATCCGTAGGCATGACATAATATTGTTTGAACTCAATGTCATGCAAGAGGATAGTATTATTCGTAAAACGTAGGTGTGGTAATTATAAACAGATAGTAATAATAAAACAGAATTTACAAATTCTCTGACAATCTGACTTGTTACTTTCGTTGAAATTGCATACAGTCATATTTTTTTTTTTTTTTTTAAACTGACAATAATACCTATATAAATACTCTCTATATAAAAATTGATTCTTAAATGCATTGCCAAAGACCCTAAACTCCAAAAAGATATTAATTAAAATTTCAAAAAAAAAATTATGAAAATATACGATTATAATATTCACAAAGTCACATATAATTTAATTTGAGTATAATAATAAACAATATATTTTTAAAAGTATTCATTATTATCTATCACATCAATTTTGTAATTAATTTGGTTTTATTAATTAATTTTATTTTCTGTTTGAATGTATACCTTATATTTTTCCCATCGATGACCTAGAGTTCATAACTATATAATCGTTACCGTAAATTTCATTGATAACATATACTGACACTATAAATTAAATGCGTATTCTACTTCTAAATTAAATAAGAAAGTTGAACTATATAAGTTTCTAATTTTAAAACATACACTTCACTAGTAGGTTATTGACACAAACATTCACTAAATATTTGTTGTTGTTTGAATTATAGCTTAACAAGGTCGTGTATTCAGTTTAGTCATACATATACTCAGAAATAAAGATATTTCCACCTTAAAGATATTTTAATAAAACTGGTTTATTAATCGACCTTTGTACCATGATTATACCACAAGATACTGTGGTGCGTGGCTCCTAACCGATTACGTTACGCGGTTTACGATGTATTGTGCAGAATATACTGTAATATAAATGTATTATAACGGCTATGTTATTTTGCTAATTTATTCCGTATTTGGATCATATGTAGCTTATTACAAAAATCTGAAAAATTAAATTCAAGATATAATTCAATATATATATATATCTTGACTGGTGAGAATATTAGATAGACGAAAACTCGAACATAAGAATAAGATCTTACAAAAAATATGTTTACTTTATCAAACGCTTTTTAATGACAAAGTCGCTATCCTTAGTGATACATTAGCTACAATAACTAAACTATTACTGATGGTGGCGACTTTGTCGTTGACACGCCTTTGATTAAGTAAACGTAATTATCTACAGTTAAATAATTATAAAGGTAATTAAATTTATTAGCAATATTTGAAACAAACTTCCAAGCACAACATCATTTTATTTATTGCGGAAAGGGTATGTAGCAATCTACCTACCTTCGTGTACAATGTCTCTTCATTTCGACATACCATAACTTCCCTTGACATGCTAAGTTTATTACAAACCATTATCTGACAAGGTACTCGTTACTTCAAGCTAATATTATCCCATGGGGTCAACATTTTTTATGATTTAAGATACTTTCATGAAAAGAAAGAGTGAGATAGGAAGAGAGTGGGAGGGAGAGGGAGAATATGTGTTAAGGCTTCAGAGGTCTATACAATATCATAGAAGAGTATTCTACATCTTTATATCTTCAGTACTGCTCAAGTAAGTATTACGCCATTTGCACACATTTAAGGGATGCAAACAACATAATTAACCTCAAATAAATAAATGGTATTAAAAAATTATTTTATTTCATAACAAGTATGTCAAACTAATTAAAATAAGTCCGTTCTGGAATTTTGATATGTAATGATTATGTATTTTTTATATCTTTTTATTACAATTAACGAAATTTAATAACTTATCTGACATATCGTTTGAAATTTAAGATCGTAAATTAATACCACAAGTGCAAAAACATATCGTGTACGGAATCATCTAAAGTTATAAGTTGAAATATTTAAATAAAATGTTCAGAAAAAAGTTATTCTCATTGTGTCAGTAAAGTAACTCTACTGTATATAATTAAACATTAGAACAAGTTAAATCGTGTAAATATTTAGGAGTGGTTTTGGATGAAGGTCTGTCATGGAAATTCCATATAAAGGCACTGCAATCCAAGTTAAATAGAATCTTACGTGTATTTTTTCACATGAAGGGAATTGTTCCTAGATATGTTCTTCGTAAAATATATTTTTCAATGGTTCATAATAGGTTGGAATACGGAATCTGTTGTTGGGGAGGTACATATATCACGAGCAATAATCCTTTGATAATAGTACAAAATATGTTTATTAGACTGATCATGCATAAAAGGAGGAACGTTTCATCACTGCCATTATTTCGACAACTATCTATATTACCTCTTAGATATTTATATATATTTAAGGTTATGAAAATTTTTTATATAAGGAGCGGACGCTTTTCTGACCTGCAGTACAGAAATGATTACTTGCTTAGACAGAGGAACAAAGTTTTTGTACCCAGAGAAAAATTGACAATCTATTCAAAATTTTATTCTGTAGTCGCACCTAGAATATATAACCAACTTCCAGAAAATATTAAAGCCTGCACAAACCTAAACAAATATCTAATTCTTTTGAAAAGCTGGCTTTTGGGCATGGACTGTGTTGAAGGTCTGTTTGAGGTTGTGATATAGGAATGCATTACCATTCTAATTTTGTTGAGTGGATGAGTGTAAGAGATGTGATAGGGGGGTGGAAGTGTTTTTTTCTCTTAATAATTTTGTTTATTTTAGTATTTATTTTTATCATGTTAAACTTTGAGATAGAGATGTGTATATATTGGTATGAGAGAGAATATGTATGGACTATTATGGTATGTGAGTGTTTGTATATTAAGTAGTGTAAGTTTTTACCACTTTATAATTATGTATTAGATCCAAAGAGATGTTCATAATTAATTATCATAGAACAAATTATTACTTAACAAATTATAATATTTGTAATAAATATTAAATTAAATTTAAATTTATTAATAGTTTAACTGCTCCCGATAGTCTCTTGCATTCTGTTATTTCTTCTTTTTTTTCTATTTTTACTTGAGATATGCAGCCTCAAAACGGGTTGACCCATGGAGGCTGCTTTATTCCATACAGTATATTTTTTGTTTATCTTAAATTGTTTATCTTTGTTTATGTTTAGGATTTAGAAGTAATATTGTTTAGGTTTTTCTTTCCTGTTATGTATTTTAATTTAAAGTAATGTATTATTATGTCTTATGTCAATTTATTTGTTTTGTTTTAGTTTGTTGTTAAGGAAAGCTTTATTTTTGATCTTAATGTCTTTTTCTGAATCTAAATCATGTTTTGTTTATTTAAATGTTATAAAAGGAATGGAAAAAAAATATAAATATATATTCTATTTCCTATTCTAAATTTGTTGTTTACTATAGTAAGGTAGCCCTTGTTCATAACAAAGATGAATATTCCCACAATGTGCTATCGTAACATACATAAATTAATTGTTAGGATTTTGATTTAGCCTAAAAGAATAAACAACTTTGTTTTTTATTTGAAACATGCAGGAATACAAATAATGGTTTATTTTTACCCTTTAAAAAAATAAAGGCCGTTGTTCCTTATTTAAAACATGAGGTTTACAAACTTTTTTTAAAATAATTTAGTCTTTATTGACTTATCAGTCCAAAGAACAAATACAGGCTGACTGAAAGATGACTCTTAGTTTTTTGCATTTAGTTTTTAATGAATAATGGAATTGAACGAAACTGACAGGATGACGTTACTCATTATGATGAGATATATTGGTTAGAAAAGTTTGTTAGAAGAAGTTTGTGATTGGATTATAAATGTTTTTCATACCACCCTAGAATAACCAAATAATATGTCGATTTGAACTTAGAGTGCCATTTCAAAAACTTAAAGTAGAATGTCCAGCAAGTGACAAAAATAGACATTGAAGACATGTCTTTGAATGTGCTACACTCATTTGTTGAGCATCTCTGTACTCCAATGAAAAAACGCTGCTGCTGAATGAAATCGATTGCTTCTCTGACAAAACGATTTCAAAGAAAATGTAAATTTTTATCAAATATATAATTCAAATTTATTTTGAATTGCCTAAAGATGACTTGAATAGCCCTGTTGAATACTTCAAAAATTGATTTTGATTCCAAACTTTGTTTACAGTTGAAGCACAATCCATGCTAAATGAAAATATAAGTAAGTATTTCGTTCTGCATTGGTCCGACCAGAGTCCCAAATGTATAATTGATTCTTACATTCTGCATCAATAAATAGTTAACATTTTGCGCATAGATTGCTGTTACAAATCTAATAATTGGAACTTTCATAATAGATGGACACAGATAATGATAACAAATAGGAAAATCATTTTTATAATTTATGATGTAAAACTATATTGCATTAATTTCAAAATACTTAGGTCTGGGTTCAGTGTAAAGGCGACAGTTTTAGTTGATAATATCATCCAAGGGATTTGATTTATACTGTTGAAACTTCATGTGTTGATGGAAAATATTAATAAAATGAACAATTCATCTTTAATAAATAACTTTACATACTCTATATAGAAAGTTATTTTGACTACGTGTTTTAATATATTAACTTGTGTACTAACCTTTCAACATATATGTCTGTTATATCAACGGTATTATATAATGGTTATATATATATATATATATATATATATATATACAGTATATAATACCGAAGTATTATATTATATAATAAGGTTAGTATCGAAGTTTCTCAAGACGTTTAGTGATTAATAAACGATGTTGGTGAATTAAAAAAAAAATCTAGTATAATAGTTAGGGAAACTCAATTAAGTCATATATCACGAATACAGATAATTATAGATTTCTACTTCGCGTGATAATTTTTAATTCATTTAATAAATGAAGGAAGTTGTATCTTTAAAAAAAAATCAAAATTTTATTTACCAATTTTCCATTTAAAATTTCACACTATTGGAATTATATGAACTCTATTTGTACACCGATAAGTTTGAGTATCGACAACAAAGATAAGATTGTTTAAAGATTAAAAACTCCACTGTAACAATGGCTAATTAAGAAGTTCAAAATAAAATTATCGTTATCTCAATCTTAAAAAGGGCAAACGCGTTATTATATTAAAAACTTAAGAAGTTTAAACTCATTGGATAACAATAGAAATTTCAAACATAAATAATATTAGTTTGGTGCATCCACCACAGAGTAACCCAGAAAGTAGTCTCTGTTATTTTAATCATAATTTTAATGAACCATATGAGTTTAATTAACAAATTATTGTTTTGTTTAAACTCTTGTCATTTAACGGAGATAGAGATTATGTTGAAGCCCTTGAGGTATGAGGGAAAATTTCCATTTTTTATGAGAATAATTTTTAATACAAAATGATCTATAAGTAGGCCTACTTTAAAAACATGTAAACAGGTAAATGTTATTTACTTATGTGAGCTTTCTAATCGAAAGAGAATTGAACTTCAATATTAAAGAAAATAAGTTAATAATAGGGAGTAAGCAACTTTGCAGAATTACCAAGAGTTAAACGCAAGAAATGTGTGTTGTAAATAGTTTTGGCATATTGTATATAACTCGAAGACATATGGTAGGGATTACATAATATTTAATACATCGGGCCCGTTTTTTTGGTTTAAATATATAGGCCTAAGTAAGGCCTATATCGGCTGGATATACATATTTTCCTATCGGCTGGATTGATACATATGTTTTTTTTCACAACATTTACAGCTCATTTAATGCAATACCTACTATAGTAGTTTATTCGAAAACCTTCATATTAATTGTGTACTACAAATGATGTCAATGTTTTTATTGTAATATAAATTAATATTTCTCGTCATTTGATTATTTTTCTATAAATATACGAGGGAAAGTTATGACTTGTAATTCGATTACATACTTTTTCTTGAATACAAGTATACAAATTGACATACATCACCATTACGGAGTTAAAGTGCATAGTTGGTATATATATTTAGGTGTTACAGGAATTAGTAAAATGATTAGAAATAAGCATCATAAAACAAAGATATCTGTTATATTTATGATCCTAATATTTGCCTTATAGAGGACTTTCACATGTTATTTTGACTTTAATGTCACATTTTACATACTAAGAATTATTATTTAAAAATTATAAATATTCATTTACAAATTTAGTCAAATATGTTAAAGGGAATATCACTACATTGAATTTGTTTTACCATACGAGGATGTATCAAAGATTATAATGTAAACCACTTAATGAAGGAACATAATTAATTGTGAGTTTTCGTAAAATGAAAAATTATCGTAAACTTGTTTCAAAAATATATTATAGAGAATAGTGTCTGAAATATTAATTGAAAAGAAATGAACAAATGTATTCACATATATAAAAATATTAAAATATGTTTGGCATGTTTTGAATATTTTGGCATGTTCCTGTGTTACAAAAGTTGAAACACTTTACAGGGATTGTGTTTTTAATAGTCAAAATTATATGCAAATATATATTATTAATTGACTGAAGTAATACTTAGTTACCTGTAGTTTGTCCATTATCTAAACAAAACAGGTAAAAGAAACTTATAAAAACGTTTTAAAATGGTAATATATTAGAATTGTGTGAATTTTATTTTACTGGTCATTTAATAAATTTTTTTAAAAAATATGAGTTAATCTGTAAGTAAAGTATAATAATTAGTCTCATAGCGTATTTCAAAAAAGTTTTCTTTCTTCTACAAAGAAAATCTTACAAATACAAATCAAACACTATTACATAAGTTTGGCATTCCTTCACATAAAATAATAAAACGGTAACATTTTGACATGCTAAATTCATATGTGTTTTGTCAGTTCGTAATCAGTATGTATTTGTAATTAAGGTATCAATTTTTTACCCTCTGCTTTACGAATTATTTCCCATATTTGTAACCTGAAATGTCACTTTTTGAAAATCATAATAAATTGCTGCCGAATATTTCATAATATAAAATAAAAATCTTTAATGTATCACTCACAATAACACATTATTGACAGCATTGAAAGAGCATCTAATAAACTAAATGTACCGTTTACGATAAAAAATATGGAAAAAATTGTAAGCCACTTAGCTCTTGTAAAGGAGTTATGTTTGTATGTTACTCATGTTTGTAGTAAAACGATTTGGTTTACGATTAAATAACTAGAATTTTAACTCAAATGACGGATAAACAGTCAATACATGGTTGTCGTTCGAGAGATGTTAATGATAGTTTCTTCTCAATATAAACTCCCTTATCGGCTCCCTAAATTGCCCATATAATAATTTAGTGATATGGTAGTAAATTTTCAACTTTAAATAGAATTGCAATATACCAGGTACAGTACTGATACTCTAAGTGGTTAGCCGTCTTTATTAGGACATGTTTTCAATAGTTTTGAGTATAGTTAAATATCTATATTTAATATATTATAGCATATAACGTAATATTCATTTGAAATCCATATTAATAAAATAGTATTTATAATGTAAACTATAATGGTATTTTACAATTTACTGAACAATGAAAATGTTTTTGATTTATCTTAACTATGTTTCGAATATAAAAAATTTAGATCTCTTTGACATTTAAATTATTTCAACGGGATAATCGTAACACATTTCGTGCAGTTCGGCAATCTACGTATTGGGTGAATGAAATGTGCACAGATTATCTTGAAAGAATTTCGTTTTACGGGGGAAATGTTAAAGCCTTGACATCAATTTGTTTTTTTAATTGGAAATCCCAATTTCATACATCAAAAATAAAAATAAAATTGGAATATTTAAATTTAACCCAATACATCGTTTTAATGAGGGCAAGCTTAATTCACAATTTTCACTCGGTTATTTCCGATAGAATGATTTTGTAAACCATAATTTTTCGCGTATATGACCGCAAAGTATTTTATACTTTAACTTAACATTGCTTTTATTTCTTAAAATCATAAATAAGCATACATTTTTATTTTAAATAGGGATAAATGACGATTCATTATGGTCCCATGTTCAGTATCAAAGTCACCAATAAATTCTCCTAGTTTATACCAAAAGAGTTACATTGCTGAACATATATTATTTCGTTATTTTCAGTACTGGTGTTAGAAACACTTTCTTTATTCATCGAAATAAAATAGTTTCCTAAAAGTTACAAAGTTTTTTGTATAGTTAGAAGTTTTACAATTCTTAGCAGTTTCTTTATGTCTGTGAAGTTGGCCCAACCATGGTAGCCCAACCGCTTCAAAATAGTGCCAATCGTTAGTTTTGCGTTTGTTTTGGTTAGTTCTCCTAAATTAAACGTTAGTTTCGCCTTGGTAGTCGTTTAAAACGGATGTTAATTATGGTTAGGCCAACTTCACACGAGCCCAACCAAAATTAAAAATTGAATTTTTTATTACGTGAATCAGTTCCTTTACGTTAGTTTCGAATAGTTCTGTCAAATAAATCGTTAGTTTCGCATTCCTAACGAGTTTTATATGAGATAAAAGGGTTGGGCTAACTTCACGCTTTTTGAGAATTGCACTGAAACAAATTAAACAAATTAGTTTCGGTTAGTTCTCCTAAATTAAACGTTAGTTTCGCCTTGGTAGTCGTCTAAAACGGATGTTAATTATGGTTGGGCCAACTTCACACGAACCTTTACGTTAGTTTCGAATAGTTCTGTCAAATAAATATACTCGTTAGGAATGCGAAACTAACGATTTATTTGTCAGAACTATTCGAAACTAACGTAAAAGAACTGATTCAAGTAATAAAAATATCAATTTTTAATTTTGGTTGGGCTCGTGTTAAGTTGGCCCAACCATAATTAACATCCGTTTTAGACGACTACCAAGGCGAAACTAACGTTTAAGTTAGGAGAACTAACCGAAACTAACGCAAAACTAACGATTGGCACTATTTTGAAGTGGTTGGGCTACCATGGTTGGGCCAACTTCACGGACATTTTTTCTTTCAATGAAATAACATGATATGAAACTTTTTTGTTTTAAGCACGTATATATATATAAACGTTAATATGTTACCTCTACCGATAAGGTGTAAGTTATTATTATATTTAATGCATTAATTTTTGATATCTTTTAAACAATAATATCGAATGTTTTACTTTAAAAATATAAATTGTTTGATTTTGTTTATAATTATATTTATTTTTACAGAAAATAAAACATTTGAATTGTAAACTTAAAGGCACTGTTTACACATCACATATAGTATAAGGCACATTTTATCGATCATAAATCCCGTTTGATGGAAGACACATAGAGTATAAGTTCACATAATAATAATAATTCAATTATTTTTATGAGTTCCATTTATTTCGTAAAACCAACTCTAGGTAAATATATAATACTTCAAATATAAGTAAAGAGTGTATTCCTTTTTATATAAACAATTGGCTCAACTTGTAAACAACAAATCCAAAAATATAAGATTTATTTATCTCTCGAATTGTAAGTTCTCATGGGATTGCCAAAGGAAAACACATGAAACGAAATAAGCATTGTCATGTTTTACGTCTGACGAAAGAAATTGTTGAATATTATTTAACTCTCAGACAGCCTTTTCTATAATAAATTTTAAATTATTATGGTTTATAATAATAAAGACGCATTATGATTTGGTTGTAAGAAATACTGTAAATCGTACGTCATATTCATTACATTAACCATCGATTCCTTTATATTATAATCCTCGATATATCCACTGAGGTTAAAATAAATAATGTGCTGAAATTCACAATAAGTAAACATTTTTGATTAAAAATTTTAACTCCTGGCATATATCATGTGATATTAACGTGAAATTAAAAATTGAACATCTCATAGATATTGGTTAATAATTGAATAATCAATATAATAGAAGTAGTCTATTAGTAACAATATTTTTATTTCTGGTATTTTTTCTTATTCTAGAGATAAATAATTTAGTGTCACCTCAATAATATTCTTGATGTCCAAAATAATATATGTAGGTCAATCAGTACCACACTAATTGATAAATCAAGATTCATTTTTATGTCTCCAGTTGCAATAGTTTCACAACGAAATAATGTATATTTATAATATTAATATTATAAATAATATACATTATTTAGTTGATAAATCAAGTCCAAACCCTAATCCGTATGCAATAATTATTCGTGTCTATAAACATCGTTGTTATCACGTAAGTGAGGGTTTTATAATATTATTGATTAATAATAAAGTATTTATTTATTAAATAGTTGTAATTGATATTTATTTACAAGAGTGTTATTAATATAAAATTTTTGGCTTTAAAATGTTAAATTATTCTCTAATATACTAAAATTTAAAACAATCTCTATTTTGTGAAATAAACAAAAGCATTTATAATAATAATTAAAATAGTCAACCGGAAGATGATACGAAGAATTAAACGGAATTTCCTGGTCATGTAATTAGTTAGCTTCTTTTTTTCATTTTCCTTTAACTTATATATTAAGTTTTATAATAGCAAACAAGTTACAGAAAACATATGTAGTTTATAGCCTATTCAATAAATGTTATCAATTGCCAATAATAGTTAACATGATATTAAATTTAATACTCTGTTACTAACTGTGGTAGTAAACTTCCGTCAAAGTGCTTTTGTGCAATAAAATTGGCTAACAAGAAAAGTTAGATTTTATCTCAAAAAGAAAAATATCAACTTTACCTTCACTGAGACACAGAATGATCATTATATATCCAAACTAAAATGAAAAATCTACACATACTTAAAATGTATAATTTTCTGTTGACGAGACAATTTACCTATTGGGAATGATTTTTAAAATGGATGGTAGGCAATATTTAAATAATAATATTACCATATATTTACCATGTCATAAGTATATTAATATCGTAATATGTGTTTGAAGGTTTGGAATTTTTTTCTGAATAATATGGAATGATTTGATGGATGCTTTGTAGCTTTAGACTTTACGGTTTTAAATTGATGCCTTAAAACAAAAAATGTGTTGGATATCTTTGTTGCTCACAGAATACAAAGTTTTTATAAATTGGCTAAGACTTATTATAACTAAGAATGTTGCTTTTGTCACCTCTTCATTATTTAATGTTTATTAAGACAAATCAATTATCTGTGATCAAAATACTTTGAGGGAGGAAAAATCAGAATTGATTATTCCTGAACAATAAGTGTGTACATTATTATAATTTTTTGAAACATTAGTAAATTGCCATTTTGAAGTATTTCGTAATATCAATCTTTCTTAAACTGACCTAAGTAACAGCATATAATGAGGCATCATTTATACAATTTCATGTTTATTTGAGTTTTTGTATCCAAAGACATTTTTCCCATATTCGCAAATGAGAGTGATTAATATACCCTATCATTTTACGTTTAATTCAAGTTTCACTTTTTCACAACTCACTCATACATAATAAGAAACGTGAAGAAAACAACCTTAAATGCCTAAGAATTTGAAATAAAATGTTAATTACCGTTTGTATACCAACTTGGTACAAGATACCTTTTTGTAATTTTTTCGCCTTTAAAATATTTAACGATACATTACCTAGTAAGTGTAGCAATAATTATTAAAATTCAGTAATATTATTTATAATGTATATATTATACTAATTTATAAATGGTGAATAATATAAATATAATTACACATTTCAAATTAAAAATATATTTTACAAAACACCGCAATATAAGTATATACTCATATAAATGAGAGATTTCTTATATTCTAATATAAAATAAAATATCCACAGTTGCATAATATTATAAATTTTATTAAACAACACAGTATGTTTAATTCTATAGTGATGACACAGTACATAATGAATATTATAAACTTAAATCAAGTAAAGTGTGACGCTACCAGTAAAGCCAGGCATAATAAAGATATTAATATCTAATTATATTTTATAACGAGACACAATCCAAGAAAATCACATTAAATAGGATGTTGTTAATTAAAGAATAATATCAACAAATATTTACTACAGCACACACAGCATAATGAATTTACTAAATTAAAAAATGATAATAATAATAATGGTCGTTTGTAAAGCATTATTCAAGTAGAGGTTTAAAAAAACTGATTTATTAATTTAATAAAATAATAGGATTTTCAAAATGATGACTGACAGATAAATGCTAACGATTTATTTTGAAATCCCAGGAGATATTAATTTGTGTTTTCCACAAAATTTAATGTAAAAAATACCAATGGAATCCATAGATAAGATGATATAGTTATTGCTTCATATTACTATTATTATTATTATTATTATTTTGTATGGTTGTGTATTAAGCTTCATAAAGATTAATGCAAAGAATTATTAAACATAAATTTAATAACTTTAATGTCAAATTGGTGTACGATAAACAATTGAACTCTAGACTACAAAATACTTAAGATCTCTTTGAATATTTCTAATAATAGTTGGAATTAGGAGAGGAAAAAATGTTTGATAAAATATTTTACGCAATCGAGCAATGACAAAATAAAATAAATCTCACTCAATATAGCCATCAAAAACTCATTTATAAATAACAAAGGAATTTCATTTTAACTCAATTATGTAATTGAAAAGTGACGATCAACGCTTTAACTTCGTGCAAATGGGTTTTAACCTAATTCATGGAGCTTTAAATTCTATCAGGAAACATGAATTGTAAATACTCCTAATTGTGATATTAAATTGATAGTGAAATTCTAAAATAAAATGTCGTATACAAATCGTATAGTGATAATAAACACAGGCTTATAGCTTTAGTATAATAAGACATGTCTATAACATATTATTGCATAAGAAAATTTCTGTTGTAACTCACTTTCTCATTTAATTCACCGAACATCAATGGGTTTACGAGGTTCCATTATATACCATGGATACTAAATAAGAGTTGCATACATTACACAATAAAACATAAGTATGTATCAATAATTCTTTAATAATAAATATATAATCTGTGTTGGAATTATAATCTATAAATGATATAAAACTCATTCTGTTATTTTCATTACATTAAATAATAATAATAATAATAATAATAATAATAATACTTTGGCAAAAAACTTCCTGAACACCAAAATTTTAGTTTTTAAATTTACAAATACTATGCTAGAGCGTTGCATTAACTTTTATTTCAGAATTGTAATAATGGTGACGAAAAAATTTCGTAATTAAGTAGGTATTGAACACATTTGATCTGTTGGGCAGTGAGTAGATCTGAACATTGCAATTTGTGACTATAATCATTATTTCAACATGCTTCAATTGTTAGTATACAATTTATATCCAATTTACTTAATCAGTGGCTAAAAAAATATTGGTGCTGAATTTGATTATCTAAAATCAACATTGATTTGTTCTTTATAAGTCGAATACATAATTATATATATATATATATATATATATATATATATATATATATATATATATATGTTTTATTATAACTGTAATTCTATTTTAAATTAGAGTATAAATGTATCTAAAAACAACTCGACTCTTCCGTGGACCGTTGTTTATCAAGATTGATGTTATCTCTGTCTTTCACATTTATCTGACTGCTTGAGTTTCAAAACCTATTCAATATATGTAGATATCATATTCCACTCATCTTTACTGCTGAATATAACTTATCATATAGAGTGGTATCACAAACCAACCTCATTTTCCAATCTTTACCTTTTCATCCTTCGTACATTTATCTACATTTAAAATAGGTATAATAAGCGTCATTCCTACTTTTACCACAGTATGTGCAATCAGCAAAAGGTGTCTCTTGTAAACTGTCTAGATAGGCACTGAAGCCTGACAAGATCATTGTGATTTAAAAATTCACTTTCAGCTTATTCGGAAATCCATGTTCTTAATAACAATGGACGTCCACCTATACTTACTCTCGCAATTCCATCTTTCCTGGTATTTTTGAATGGATCGAGATATCTCCTCTTTTCATTTTCTGTTTCCTCTCTCTTACCACACACAAAATTTACGCTTTGCGCAAGTAGATCCATCGGAAGATCACAACTGCCATCTCAAAAAACTCCATGTTCCGGCATTCATTGGTACGCATTACAGTAGTAGTTCTTAGAGCTCCACGTCTACATAAAGCACAAACTATTCTTAACCTGTAGTCCTTAAACTTGATTCCATCAACTTTTGTCACCACTTAGTACAACATGACGGATATTCCGACCATCATTAGAAGTCTTTTTCTATGCTACCCTGTCTCTCTTATGCTCATCAACCAGCTCAAGGATGAAGTCACCGTCGTCGCTTTATCCATTGCTGTTCTAATGTGCTCAGAGTAAGTTATAATTATTGTCTAGTATCACACCCACGTATATACACAGCACATTAAAACAAAATAATTTTTGTACTATTCCCAAAAGTACCAGGGTGTCAAATCAATCTGTAAGAAGCACGATTTAGTCAAGTATGTGGCAAGCTATTGCTTATGTTACTATACCCAGAAACCTGTTTTCATCATAATTTGATAGAGTTTATCTATAGCTCTTTTAGAATGTATGCAAATAATATTTTTGAGATATAGCACATTGATAAGTATTTGGGAGATAATATTATTGACCAAAATAGTGTCTTCTCGCATCTTTACCTTCATCATACCATCATAATTATCATTCCATTGGTATGGTCCTAGTATAGTATTCTGAGTAGTTCATCTGTCATCAGTTTTGTTATTTGGGCTCCTTTCAGTGTAAAAAATCCTGTTTTTGAGATAATCTTTTGTTACTACCATATTCTACTATTGTGCTTCAAATGTAATCTCTTGTTCGTGAACTACATTTTGCATTTACTACAGTTAAAAGAGTTATTTAAGTCTAGCGTAACTAACATACATTTTTTATATAGTTCATTTTGATTTCTTGTTATTTTTTATTATTTACTCTATTTCTTCAACACCATCTTATACTGACTTTCCTTTTACAATACAGTACCGTCTATTTATTTGGGTGCTATGTATAGAATTTTTTAAAGCCGATAAATTACTGCAATGAAGCGTATGAAACACCATCTGTGTATTATATTTTTTTCCAGAGAGGGCAATACTTTAGGCACAATCAGCTACCGGTGTGTAGAATAGATTTCTTCCATTGTAGTCTTCCATGCAAGTTTTTTTTCTTTTTCGCGAAGCAAAACCTCCCTTACGTACTGGGATATAGCTCTCCAGCCCGGCTCGTAAGACATCATCCGTGAGACGATGTTTCCCGGAATTATGTTTCTAACAACTTCCTCTAGCCTGTAGCGTTCATAAGCAAACCTGATGTATTCTAAGAAGGAATGATCAGCCCTGTACATCCGGAATTCTAAGGTTCGAACTTTTCCTATTTTAAACAGAATACATCTGAAAAATTGGTGTCCTGTCAGAAATTGTGTTCGATAGAAGTCATACTTCTCCGTGTTTCATCTGCAGCCTAAGAGCAAGATCCTGAATGAGACTGCTATCCATCTCCTTGCGTGGTCCTCGTTCCTTCTTTGCTATTAATTAAAGATGTCCACAGTATCCATTCTTGAATCCAGCATTGCTACTTTTCGCCCAAATTATGCAATCATGTCGTATATATTTCTGTTTTCTAAGAGCAGCAATTCCGCAGGTTGTATCATCCGGTGATTACCAAAACCGATGCTCCAGACACTATGCAATAAGAGAAAACCATTATCAATGCGTTTCTGAGATGAACGGCTAATATTTGAACCCTGTATTTTTTATTTTTAACAGCCTTAGCTCATATGTCTACTCCGTACAGCAAGACTGACTGCACAATCTCTATTATCATAAGTCTGCTTATCTTGACAGAGACGACTGAAGCCTTGTCATCTGCCATCTTAATGTGTTCCCGATAGGTAAGTTTACTATCCAGTATTACCCCCAAAATACTTAACTGTTCTGGTTGTCATTACATTTTATTTTTCCATTATTACGTTTTTCTATGGAGGGGGTTCGTTTCCCTGTCAATATTAGTACTTCAGTTTTTGCTAACGCCAGTTGTAGATTGTGATCTTCCATCCACTTGCCAATAATCCTCATAACATAGTTTAGTTTTAGCGGGGCCAGTTCAGTACTACGCCCGTTGATTAGTACAACCACATTGTCAGCATACGAGACCATGCATGTTCCTTACGGCATCTCTATTCGGAGGAGCGTCTCGTAAAGAACATTCCACATGTCCGACCCAAATTCGACTCTTGGCCTACTAATGCTGTAACGACTATATCTTTCCTCCTTACTGTGACCTTCTGTGTATTGCATGTTAAATTAACTTGGATAGTACATTGACGAGAAAAGATTAACTTTAAAATAAATCTGACACATATATGATCCCAGTTGTGTGGTGCATCATTTATTTTAAACCTAATGTAATTTCTAAATCTATGTTTATTTGTCACATTTCCGTACATGAAAAGTAAACTTTGAGACGAACATTTCAAATCGAAAATATTTTTTTAGAACATATGAATCTCACAGTTAAAAATGATACCAGTTGCTTACACAAAACTTACATTGTTGTGGTCTCGAACTCGGGTGATATTTTTTTGTTCAATTTTTAAAATATACCCAAAGGGAATGAATTTAAATCTCAATCAGATGTGATGAAATTGATTTAACATCGTATAGTTATTTTTTTTTAGAATCTAATAATAATTTGTTCTTCGCGTTTTAATATATTTTATTTTTGATTTCCAAAATTCTAACTGTTAATGGATAAACTCAATATTATTGTAATTACTATACTTGTATGTTGGAAGATTTATTTAATTCATAACGAACACTGTATGTTCATAACTCCACATATTCTCTAAATGAACTGAAAATGTTATATAGGAATATTCGTGAACATTTGAAAGACTACTTGTATTTAAATACCACCCCAATTTCACAAATTGGATACAATTCTCTTCCAAAGCAATTAAGTTAAACAATACACAATTACTTAGACTCAGAGTAGAAATCCCTTCCTTAACAGCACTGAGATCTTTAAGTACAAACCTTAAAAGTGTTCTGAAATTGAAACTGCAAATGGATTTCAGTAAGTGTATTGTATTAAAAAATGTATGAAAAAACAGATAGTATAATACGTTTGGAACTTAAACCTTTATGGTTATCTCAGGAATTACGTTTTAACTACCACCAAGAAGGAAAAAATTCAAGAAAATCCTTTTTCGATTCTTTATCAATCCCAAATGTAGGTTCTTATTTTTTTTTCTTACTTGGGAGAGAAACATTTATTTGAAAAAATGATTTCGACTAATAAAAAAAATAATGTGTAATTTTTTTTTTAATACATCATTCATAAATCGCTCAATCCCCTTTAATCATAGGAATAACTCAATTTTTTTTTAAATCATAGGAATAATATTATTGATTCCATTATAATTGCATACTAAGGTTGAGAAATAAAATATTTGGCTCAACAAATTGTCAATTTTGAAAGTATATTCTTTAGTATATACTGGTATACGACAAATCAGCGTTTCTTAAAATCTTCTAACATCTACAAATTCTAAACAACTAAACCAATATTCATGTGGATTTCAATTAATATTACTTTAGTGGTCTGATTAGGCATGTCAAAAACTGTGATTACGTGTTCTGTTTTATTATTATTTAGTGGTAGGACTTTTATTCCACGAATGAAGGTTAATGTTTAGAAATATAAATTTGAAATTACTGAATTTATTGCTTTAGTTTTTATCATAAATAATTGTAACTCACCGTCCTCAAAAACCAATATTTTGAAGATATATTACTGCTTATCCTTTGACGACTGATACGGAGTTATGCATACATCGATAGAGTATAGTGGTTTTAGGGTATCCAGCTGTCAATCAAGAGTTAAAATTAATTAATTGAGTCCTTATCCGCAGTCATGTACAGATTATATTATGTTTCAAAACTATTAATTTTGTTTTAAATGATATTAAATATAAATTCTCCAAATTTGAAGGAGATGTTTATTCCTAATATTATTTTAATTTTACATAATAATGAGTGATTATGTTTTTTTTAGAGGACATCTTTACGCTAAGGCGATAGATGTAAAATGTTTGTGAACAATTTTTTTTACAGAACTTCTTGAGTTTGACGTACCTAAAATGATAATACTTTAGTGCATTATTAAATGTAAAATAATACAGTAATGAATCCGTGTCCCTTTAAGAAAATTAACCTATCTTAATAATAAAACTTTAATATATTGCAAGTGAAAAAGTCTTGTTCTTCTTGTAAAGTTTCTCATTTACACAAAATATAGGTTATTAAATTTTGAAAAAAGTGGTCGTTAGGACAAGTTTGTTTCAGAAAACAACTACATTCCCAAAATTTCCACACCTCCCAACTCAAATACAAGATGATGTAGGTCAAGGTTGTAAAACAATCAATTTATATTTATTTTAAATAAAAAATATGACTGAAGTCAAAGATAAGCTGCAAGGCAATTTTATTATATGTTGATAAATACAGGTGTATTCCACCTTTCCATATACGAAGTGGCCACAATTTTTTACAGAAATAATTGGGATTATATAGACTAATAAACAGGGTGTGTTACAACGTATATTATTAGTGTATGTTGTCTACATCTCATTAGGA
The DNA here is from genome assembly GCA_963513935.1 of Aphrophora alni. Taxonomy (NCBI): domain Eukaryota; kingdom Metazoa; phylum Arthropoda; class Insecta; order Hemiptera; family Aphrophoridae; genus Aphrophora; species Aphrophora alni. The sequence goes on from OY740772.1 coordinate 66,992,084, forward strand.
AGATTTTATAGTCGTGCAGTTACTACAAGCTTCTTCACTAGATGGCCTGTTTTGCTCGTTGACCCTGTATTTTTTATGTGACTCACACGTATCTTTTCTAAAATCTCTGTTCCTAGAGGACACTTAAAGGTTAGCCAATACATTTTCATTGATTTTACTTAAATCATTCCAAAAAATATGTGCATTACGAGACCGGTTTATGTGTTTATAAATTAAATTATTATACTGATATTATTTCATACTTTTCACAACTACTATCACTTAACGTACTACTCTAACATAAATATTACATATATACAATTTCAGTAGAATAACGATAATAATGGTTCAGAACTACACAAGCTTATGGAATGCGTTTGTTTGCCACTTTTCCATGTATTTATGACGTTGAACACAATATCTTTTAGGAGCTTTATAATCATTGAAATTAGAGTCTTGAAATTATATTGCGTTATTAAAATAATTCATGTTAAAACATCGTAGATCAGAACAAGCTATCTACTGCAATTCCAAGAAGTGTTAATTTACCCTTGTTTCTTTGACAAATCACAAGATAATGAAGTGAAAAGTGGTAAAAAAGTCAGCTTGTCGTCAAAAATGTTATTAGTAATTTAAATCGTGCGAAAAGTTGTCACTAAGATATCATTTTAAAAACAAAGGAGTAAATAAATAGTACCATTCCAATTAAACAGAATTAAGTATCCTGTAAACCCAGCGTTTTTCCGATATGCGCTGTTCACTTATAACGTGGCTCTCAGTATAACGTGGATCTCAGTATAACGTGACACTCACTGGGCCTAGTTCTCCGTAATCTATAAAATAAAAATTCAAATTCCAAGCGTTATTCTATTGAATATTTGAAGAGGCACAACATAACAACATACCTAATATTATTATTGTATACTTTTAACAACCATTGTTAAAAAAAAATAAAAATAAATAAATAAAAAAAATACTGTTTATTAATTTATTGAGTTTATATTTAACTTAAACGTAATCAAGTACGATGAATCAAAGTGACGTTTTAAAAAGTTGATAAATGCAATAAAATTTTTTTTAATAATTTTTTTTTAATTTTAAGTTTTTTAGCGAATTTACACATTTCAGCGTCTTATGTCATACATATCCTGATTGCTTGTCGCATATTGTTGTGGAATAGGGAATCATTTGGTATAAAATAATATTATTCAACTACGTTTATGGGAGCTCATTTATAATAAAAACAATGTCAATGACGTGTTACAAAGTCTCTTTGTGTTATGTTAATGTTATATGGTATCAAAAGTCTGGGATCGCCTCCTGTTAAACCTTTCTAAGGTTCCACACAAGTAAACCTCAAGGATTGAAGTAAACTACAAGATTACCCATATCGCATAGTTAGTACTAGGAGGTGTTAACACGTATTGCTTTTGCAATAAAAAACATAATAATAAACAATGGTACTTCATTATTATTATAATCCCTTCAACTCTGTGTCTAATAAAAAAATTACAATGGCCCGATTAGTAAATTAATAAACAACTCTACAGATAGGGCTACAAAAAAATTCAAGTTTTAAGGCGTATAACCGACCTGTACTGAACATATAATGAGTAATAAATTAATTTATATTACCTTTTGTTCCGTCATGTGACTTTGAGTTTGTCTTTATTACAAAGACGCGTTTCGGAGACTTATCTCCATCTTCAGTAATTTCCCTCCGTAGAGGTCGTTAAAACATTAAATATCACAAAAACATTGACACTATACACACAATTAAATAAATACACATATACGTTGATTTTAACATTTTTTACATGCGCACGGTTTCATGGTTCGCGAACTACTGGCATTACGGTGAGGCCAAGGTTATCTGACTATTGGTTGGTCATATCAGTTTATTTATAACTCATTGCCGTCTCAAATAATGCATTTGATTGGTAAGATTATTTTTTATTGAGAATATCGTTTAGTGAATGTTTAAATGATTTGTAAATTTCATATTCTTCAATGGCATTCATCATTGGTCCTTTTTTAATCATATGGAGAGGTGTGAGGTTAGATTCAAAGTTTGTATACGAATTCTTGTTATCGATAATGTGTTGTGCGAAACTTGATCTAATATTGTACAAGTTATTTTTGGGCAAGTGTTCTTTATATCTATCTATGAACGATCTGCCTGTCTGTCCGATGTAAAAACAATCGCAGTCGTCACACGTTATTTTATATATGCCTGACTTCTTCTCTGTAGGAATTTCCTGTTTTGTACGCAAGATTTTTTGTATATTATTATTAGTTCTGTGTGTGATAATGATGTTATGCTTTTGGACTGCATTTTTTTAGGATTGAGGGAATTATTTCAGTATAATCGGTAGCAACATATTTCTTTTTGTCTATTCTAGTTTGTATATTGTTATATTTTTTCGTCAATTTTGCCTTCCTATACCTTTCCAATAATTTGTCAACCATTTGGCTTCTATATCCATTCGCCTGTACGATATATTTAATTACGTTTAACTCTTCTTTGAAATCCGTTTCATCGAGTGGTATGGACAAAAGACGGTGTATAAAACTGTTATAGGCCGCCATTTTTTGTGTACTGAACATGTTTAACAAAGAGAATCTGAATAGTGAAAGCTCCCTATGCATTGAATATTACAATGAAAGTATAACATTCATAATTAATTAGTAACAAGTAACTACTATAGTACTTTGATTACTATAACGTTTAATATCCCCAACAATAAAATGAACGTTTTATTGGAATTTGGTATTGCAAGTGTTGTTAAATCAATTCCACAAAGTCATACAAGTGTAAAAAATTGCTGAATTTAGTTAAGGATTTACTTTCAAGTTCAATTAGAATATTTGCTTAAAACAGGCTTACCAATTAGGGAAAATGAGTTGCTACAATTCTCGTATTATGAAAATCGATTGAATTTGTGTTTTATTCATATTTTTATTTTATTTGTCTTACAATTACGTGTATTTTACTTTTAAAAGGCACCCAGTACTAAACAAGTTATCAAATACATATTATGTATATATATATATATATATATATATATATATATATATATATATATATATATATATTACAATTTAAGTGTGGTTTAAATTAACTCTACTAATTTGTGAAATGATAAATAACACAACGTCCGACACGTTTTGGCAGCAGTTCTATTATTTTGTTCGTAATAAAAGAATTATATTCAGCAGAGAGTAGGAGCAGATATCAGGTCTATATTAAGAAACTCGTTTGAAATAATGGCATTGTGGTGGCAGTGTTGGTAGGCGTGACAGGCTTTTATGACTCGCAGATTTTTCTAAATGCTCCAAAAAATATGTCAACTTTTAAATGATTTTTTAAAAGTAGAAATGAACATCATTTCAAAATTACTATTTATAAAAATATTTATTTAGTGTCAACTTATTAAAATTATTAAATTACATCTGGGAGAAAGTTAGTATTAATATATAAATATTTCCTTAATTTCTACTGTAATCAAATTTCCAATAACAATTCACTTATAACAGAAACTTTATAAATTTATAATCTCAATAAACGTTTTAAAAGTGTATAGGTTGTGAATAAAATTTAACTTGTTATTTATGTTATCAATTTAGGTGAATTATATGGGGCTCATTTTTAAGAATAAAATAAACAAAATATTGACCCTTCCTTACTATCTTCTTGACAATGTTGACATATTTATTTTATTAAATATTTGACAATTTATACATCAATTTTAAAATTCTTTTTTTTTTTACAATTAAATACATGATTTATTTAAAGTTTAACATGTTACATACCAAGGATTGTACTTTATGCCTAAAACATGTGATCTGTGTTTGTAATTCTAAGTTTTTCACAAATTAATTATTTGATATATTTTTTTATTGAAATGTTCATCATCCGAATGATTAGATATGTGTAACTAAAATACAAAATGAAGTATTTGGTCCCAAGCCTAATTTATCAAGACGAATAATGCATTTGTCTTAGAAACGTTTTTTTCCTCTAGCATAAACAAAGACATTTGTGTATATTATTGTAAAATTCAAGATCACTGTACTTTGTTTGCGGACGATATCTTCAATTTCTAATAATTATTAAGCAGCTTTTAACATCTTAATTTTTTAATACGCAGTAATGTAGAAGTATTTTCATCTCCAATATTACTCATTAATAAAATATTTAGTTTATCACCAGTATTTCCCTGCCTATAAATGGCACAGTGATATCTTTATCACTCCTGATATACTATCGTAAATCTGTGCAGATTTTCTTTTCAAATCTACGACAAACTATTGTATTAGATAACAGAAAGACAGCTGGACAGACAATTCAATTTCCTCTCTAGATGGCCTTATTTTACAATTCACAATTACTCTAATACATTTTTATATACAAATTATTTTCTAAATTCATTACGATTTACCTTTGATTATAAAAAAATTACAATATGTAGTTAAAACGAATATAATAAAATAAAATATGTGATATTATTAAGGTTATTATTGAGTAGCTGATACAAGCTAAACGAGTGTCTTGATATGTGTATTGCAATATAAATTGGAAGGAGTAGGTAATACAACTCAGCAATATAAATTGAAGAAACTGTAAGAAATATAGGGTGATATTTGTCAGGACATTCGCCAATATGTTCGGAAGAAGTTGTGGCTCTATTTTCGATATATAAACACAAAAAGGAATATTTTAAAGCACCAAATTAACACAAAGGTTCTAACGTATCACACCACGACTACCAACACTAACTAAGGTGAATGTATTTTGACGAAAACAGAGAATAGCCGAACTACAAAAATATTTCATATTTTACCACTTAATGTGCAAATATTAACCACACGGATTAAACCACATATTTCAAACATTTAACAGAATAAATCAGATAATTCAATTTTAATTGTTATTCTGTAATTTATAAATGTATATTTCAATAAATGGAATTTTATTACACTCCCTATTGATTTGAAGACATAATTTAAAATATATTATTATCACCCTGATACATTTTATTGTATTTATTTATGATACTGGGTTAACATATTCTCATTATTTTTTATATTTTATGTTTTTTAGTAGCAAACAAATATGCATAACTCAAGAACTTCTACGCCACTGTATTCCTTATCTGAGCTAACAAAGATACAGATAGAGAGTTATTGCGTTTCGTATAAGTATAAAATATTGTTTATTGTTATGATATGAGTGCATGATTATATTAAGAAACTCTTATGATGAATAATTTAGGATATGGAGTGTGTAAATGCATAATATAAGCAAGAAGCTACATTGTTTCACCAACTGAATAATAAAATAAAGTTATTATTTGTGAATATTAACTATACCACAAAAAAATCTGAACGTTTATACCTTATATCACTTTTGTAAAAAAAGATAACGAATTATTGCCTATTTATATGACTGTAATATCCTTTGATAACTCTTATCGGATGTTAACTACGGACCTCATATTGAGCATACATGGCAATATTGGACTTAGTTCTTGATAATGACATTTCTTATTACACAATCTAAAGTTTATACTACATAAAATTTAGGGTAAACAAGCGTAACTTGTAAATCTGTATTATGGAATAACATTTATTCATTTATACATTATCACTTTTCGATTTATTTTGAAATTGTATTTTAGATGAAATACCATTATAAATGTCCCTGCATGAACTTGTGTCAAACCTACCACGAAGTAATATTGATATAGAGCTTTTTCTACAATGATATCTAACTTATCACCAAATCAGTTTGCTCCATCACAGAAGAGTGTACTACCGGATGGGTGGAGGGTTGAGTTCAGGATAGCAACGAGAGAGAATCTCTACTGAACAAACAACTATAATATGATAATGGTGTGAATTACTTTCTTAAGTGCAACGTGCTAGCTCATCAAATCTCATTGAAAACCAATTATATTTTTTATTCAGTTAAAATGAAAATATTTAGGATGACCTTAAATAATTGTCACATCATGTCTTGAATTAATTTTTAACAGATTAGAGAAAAAAATATTTATTGGAAATTGTTTTTTAGTTAAAAACCATTATGACTTATTATGTAAATATAGGAATTTGTACCTGACATATACTTATGACATATTATTTATTTTAATCGTTGTTTGATAACAGCTTTTTGTTGAGTTACTGTTTTTACTATTTAATAAAATATGGACAACAGGAAAAAAAATTTAATACGTTTGCTCTATTTATTGAAATATTATTTAGATTTACACATTGGCAAAGATAAATAAAGTTATCTCAATCCTGGGGTTGATGTATAGATTACAAGGGATCAAAGCATGGAATATTCAATATAATACAATACACTAATATTGTGTGCATTAATGAGTAATCGTGATTATAAAGATATTTCAATCATATAATGTGGAAGAATAGTCATGGTAGGTCCATAGCAAACACAATCAATAATCTCTGGAAAAAAAGGTCTACCCTCTTCTGGTTTTGTGTTGTACTAATTATCAGTTGTCTCATACTGGGTTATTTCATCAAGTCATTTGCAAACTATTTTGAAAATGACCCAGGACAGTTGAAAACTGTTACAAAAGTGTGATAAATGTGATGGCCATAATAAAGTGTAATAGCATATAATTACTGGTTATTATATGTATTTTAGCTCTTACGGTTATATATATTTCGTGTTGTATTTATAATGGTTTCATTGTACTGCAATACAAATAATGAGCTGTGTTGTAGTGTTTATAACTGTTGGGACGATTTCGTTATTTAAAATAAATTTGCTCGTTGTTATTTTTATAACAGCTCTGACGATTTCATTATTCATCAACACAAATACTAGATTCTTATCAGACGATTCCATTGTTAAAGAATAATAATTGTTTGTTTTTGTATTTGTAAACATTCAGACAATTTCATTGTTAAGTAATAACAATAACTATTTTTTGTATTTATAACAATTTCATTATGATACAATCTTATTGAGCACTCTGGTGAAATTCACAATAATGATTATAATTTACCTCTATCCCAAATCACTGGGACTTTTAAAATAAATAAAGAATTTGATTAAATTGTATTTTATTTATTTTTTCCACTAAATGCCCTGATGTGCATTTCGATAGCATGGTTATTATCATCGGAGGGTCTTGCTAATAAACAAAATCTAAACTTACATAACTACTATCAGTTTATAAGAAAGACCCTCCGATGATGATAATCATGTTATCGAAATGTTCATCGGTGTATTTATTTAATAAAGAACAATTAATCAAATAATTGTGTTTTATTTTAAAGTTCCCAATGATTTTGGTTAGGGGTATATTCGAATCATCATTAACAATTTCATTGTTGAGCTATAGAAATACTACGTTGTATATCTAGAATAGTACTGACTATTTCATTGTTGAGTAATACAAACAACAAATTGAATTTATATTATCTCAGAATATTTGAAGAATGCAAATAGTTCGTTGTTGTTTTCATAACAGTTCTGGCAATTTCATAATTTCCAAGCAATAAAAATGGCTCATTGTTGTATTTGTAACCGCTCAGAAGATTTCATTTTTCAGCACTACAAACACTGCGTTGTATAACAGTATGGACGATTTCATTGTCAAGGAAAACAAATAGTTCTCTCTTGTATTTATAACTGTACGGATAATTTCGATGTTAACATAAGATATTGATGGATGTTGTGTGTATAGTAGCTAATTGATAAAAATATAAATTTTTATTTTTGGAATATTTTTGAAAACCGTTTTATTCAACTACATTACGGGGCTTTTATGAAATATTATTATCACAAGATGTTTAAGATCGTATAATTGTTTAGGAAACACAACAAACATAATTATTATATCTTCAATCATCACGAAAAACGGTAACATTACTGTGTAATGTATATTACTTAGGTATTTGATTGATGATATTAGATTAGTTTTGTTCCAAGAAGAATGCCAAACAAGTTTGTCGCCATATAAGAAGTCACATTCTTGCCGTATTGATTATACATCTGATTATATGTCTGCTAAGAATAAAAACTGTAGATGGGTTTATTTAACATTTATCGCACATTTTAAGCTCATTTGACTTGAATTTTTACCACTCTCAATTAGAAATTACTATATATTAAAATTATGAATGTATTATGACGTTTTGAAATCATCTCAAATATTAGAAAAATCATAAACCTACTGATTTTTAGATGAACAAAAATTGTTGTACCTAACTTGTGTTAGGGGACATAGTGTTTACAAATATTGATTTGGTCGATGTTCTATATCCAGTTATTTCCATTGATGATTATTTTAAAATCAATATTTATAATCGTCTTCAAATCATCAAGTAAAAATAAATATTGTTAATATTTGTCTTAATAAGTGTCTAATTCTGTTTATAAGTAGTATCATTCAAATAGCGGCAACAACACAATAAACATTATATATTGAATTTTAAAACAGTTTTATTATTGTTTGAAATATTAAAATTTTATTTTCGTGATTTAAAAAGCTTCTATGTTATTTGTAGCAGAAAGATATTTTAAAGCATTAACAACTGAATGCAGGGTCATGCATGGGTATCTGAGTAGAGAATTCTGTTGTTATAGTACGTGTTTGATAACTACAATGTATTGAGAAACTATATATAGGTACTAAAACATAGGCTATGAGTCAGTTGTTCCTACGTTGTCCTATAGCTTTTCGTAAGAGTCAATGAGTGTTCAAAATACAAGTCAATATTTACAAAACAGATATATATTTATTATGAAAAAATAAATCAGAGTTTAAACAAAATCCCGTTGAATTTATTATGAGGGAGATATTCAAGAACCTATCTACCTTCGTGTACAATGTCTATTCAGTCCAACATATCATAACATGCTTGTACATGCCCAGTTTACCAGTCTATTAGATCCATTTACCTACAAGGTTCTAATTACGTTTCTGTAGTGTTTTGCCGTCACACAGTTTGCATAGCTAGTGTAAGTGAAGGAGCGAGTGTCACTGTGTAAGAGAGAGAGAGAGAGAGAAAGAGAGAGGGAGGGAGAGATATATACGATTAATTATGTAATTATATACGTAACTTGGAAACGTATAATAATACACTTCGGAATAGTCAAAGTCCACCGACTTCTAATAAAAGCAGATTAAAAGGATAAAGTATGAAGAACGGAGTTTTTGTTGATAATGAAACATTTAAATTCCACTAATTTCCATTCAATCAATCTTCTAAACATATTTTGGATCTCAAGAGAGCATATTTGACAACGAAAAGAGAGTAGTGATCTGTTTCTAAGATTGTTTAACATGAGTCAGTTGTATGTTTTTAAAGATCTTAAAACGAAAAAAAACGATGATTTAAAGTTATTTTTAATATCATATACTTTTTTAATATGAAAGTTCGAAATTACAAATAATTTATGTTTTACACAATTTAAAATTACAGATATCCTATTCACAATATCGAAAAATTAGAATACCGCAAAAAATGAGGTAATTGACGGATTTTAAATGATATATGATAAGTAGATTTTCAAAATTGTTATTCCAATCACATTATAAAAACAAAAAAATTAAATAGTGAAACACATATCTACACAAAATTAAATAGCAAGGTTGCTCAAGTTGCATATAATATTAAAAGTATTGATATATACAGCATTTTTTGTATTTTTAAGTCCTATAAACTCTGTTAAGATTTTAAATGGGGGCCCTTAACGCTATTTTAGTGGTGTTTTAAAATTATTTGTGGTTTTTAATCATTTCTGATAGATTTTATGTAGAGTTAATTTAGAAACTCTGTTCCTTAATAAAATGACAAATTTTATGATCCATAAATTTATGTAGCATACGTTAAAATCAAACACTTAAGTAGCCAAATGAAATTGGCTACCTACACTCGTTAACAGAAAAAAAACCCTGAAGATATGAATACGTGATATGGTGGAGACATGGTATCAGTTTATGTGAAATAAATTAGGTATATTCAAGTAAAGATAACTTTTAAAGCTCGATAATGTAGTTTTTACTACACATGAAGAAACTGTTGGATATACAGTATACAAAATTCTAATCGTAAAAAACTTTGTATTATTAAATGACTTTAATTTGATGTGCAACTTGACCATCCTTTGAGGTAAGAATTGTTTATTTCCATTTACTTTTACTTGGTGTTTAGAAGATTACAAGGATTTTTTGTAAATTATATCACTTAAAATCTCTTAGTTTTTAATAATGTTTACATTATTTTATATATTCCTTATTGAACAATATACCTGCAATTAAAAGTATTATGAATAAAACTTTACAGATATTTATTTTTACTATTTTGAAAGGGTCGTAGATATATAAAAAAAAATTTAAGTCAAATTAAAAAAAAAAAAAATTAAATACTAAGAATAAAGGGATAAACGAGACACTTATGAATGAGATACTATCTAATTTAGTACCTGTAGATTCTTAAGAACAGATCACTGACCAACCCCACCCATTCTTTTTACATCCTAAATTTAAGTATGCCAATTAGAATGCTTAAATATCATTCTTGGTGCTAGTCTACAATTCACAGGGAAATTATTTGCCCATAATACAAATCTTCCTTCAGAAGTTTTTCTGTTACAAACTTTATATAAATCAATCAATTGTTGAGAGATAATAAAACACTTTTAAAAATATAATCAGGTAACTTAATTGGATTTCTAGTTGTCAAGTAGACTCTATTTAACTTTATTTAGATAAGATAATATTGTTGTATTTACGTTTTAATGGGTTTTTGAAAGGAAACATGATTTCTATAATTAAATTTTGTTTATGGTGTAAGGCACTACCTTACGATGGGTATTCGTGGGCAATGATTTTGCTCGGGTTTTGATTCACTCATTCATAAATTGTAGAGTGTAGTCCGTGTAAAGTGTAATGAATTATAAATATACTGCTTGTTGAAAAGTACACAAATATAATTTGTAAAATGTTGTTAAATTATATCTCTAACTTTTCTACATGATGGTGCAGCCACCTTCAACTCCTAATAAAGTTCAAAGGGTGAAAGGCAACAAGTTTAAATGCGAAGGGGTTATAAAATGTCGTTTTAAAGGCTTTGATGAGGACGAAATGTGGGCATGAAATGGCAGCTGCTCCAGAGCTGTTTAACAACTGTTCCTTTGATTGTTCTGCTTTGAGAGTCAAGTTCTATAAAACATTGTTTGCTATAATTTACTCCACTTTCTACTTTTCATGTACTAATATTCAAATACTTGTTAAGTACGGGTAGTTACCAATTAAAGGTATGTAATCTAATAACCACGTATAAATAATAAATATTTTTCTTTAATCTCATTTTTTACAATTCAAAGTTCAATACAAAATTCGTTGAATTGAGGAAATATGAATGATATTCTAACTCATAAACTTTAAACATTCAGCTACAAAAACTCGACTGCTTCAATGTTTTATCTCAATTATTTTATCTCGCAATGAATCACTTTTGCAAATTTAAAATAGTAGATTTGGGTAAAATGATTAATTAAATCATTAATTCTTAAAATGATTACATCTAGTTGTTGAAGTATTTTAGTTTTAAAACATCAAATAAAGTTGAAATAATGCAAATTCAATGTCTTATGAGTGATATAAATATAAATAAATTCATTATAAATAAATATTGACGTTGATTTGAGATATATTTAAAAAATAAAAATACATTTTTTCAAAATCAATTAGTTTACTAAATCAAACGCGTTTCAACCAGAATATCGCCATCTTTGCTACAGTATGAGATACAATAATCAAACAATATAAACTAGTTATAGTTTAATATTGTAAGTCGTTAATCTATGAATTTAGCGACATTTTCCTTAATAAGGGTTTGAGTTAAGAATCTCATTACTTGAAGCATATGGTGTTCATGTTTTGTTTTAGTGTCATTAGATGTAATGAGTAGGTTATACGTAGGAGTGTATCCATAGAAATTAAACGACACTCATAAGAGTATATTTTTCTAATGATATGGCGAAAAGTATATTTTGATATATTTTTAGATCTTTTACTTACCTGAGCAAATTACACAAAACCAATAAAGGCACAACAATGGATATATTAGAAGAATTCCAAATAAATACAGAATATAAGAACAACATGTTAAATGACACACTGAACTTTTCTTCCAACCCTTATATATGATATAATAACAAAAATTAAAATTAAACAAACATAGCTAACATGTCTACATTTCATTTCAACTAAACTTAATTATCAGTATCATACCAATGACTACATAAATACTATAAGACACGACATGGCCATGTTAAATATTCTACGCTTATTCTTGAGTTGTCCAATACCCGCTAGGTCGCTCTGCTAGAGAATCTGAAGTTGATGTGACTGGCGCTAGGTGGCTCTACGGTCAAACAATGTTTCAGGCGAGTAAGAGAAAACGCACTGATGCCACATATGGGACCAGAGATGCGAGGGAAGGTCGAGAATCGCTTATCTCAGCGCACGAACTGACAACACTGACTATGCTGACGGAAGTAGTGAGAAGGTTTGTGAGAGAGAGGTCAACAGTTGTACAGTCTCAACCAAGTGGGATGCGTACAGTCAAGCACCTGCTGCTAGCGCTTTCTGATAGCTGTGTGTCAAATTTGTGACGAACAGCACCCGTAAAGCGTAGACTATTTCCCTATCCTATGTCGTGTCTTATAGTTATTATGTAGTCATTGATCATACTGATAACTGCTGTATAGATCCAGTACCATACCTGCAGCTGGACAAGTAAGACCTTATAATGTGGCCAAAACTATAATACGGACTGAGGACAACCTCTAAGGTAATTAACTATATTATACATTAAACAGTCCAAGGCAACACATTATACTTTATAAAAATAGGATTTTAGTTTTAAGGTAGTAATTAAAGATTTCTTGATATTTTATTAATATTGTTTAACTAGACATATACCGTTATTTGTGTATATAATATTAATTCACGACTTTTCAAGAGTATAAATCAACTCCGATTATTAAATGATAACCATGTAGTGTAAACAAGTGAAAACTATGAACATAGCCTAGTATTCTAAGACCATGTGCGAAACTATAACCTAGGTAAGAAAACCTGGAAAGAAATTGTCTTATAAGTCGATTTTTTTTCAATGAAGTATTTATCCTCAAGTTCTTTGTATTACTACGATTAATATCAAATTAAAAATAATGTACTTTAAATAATCTTCTAACATAACTTTTATTTTACAGGCTAAAATAAAGAGTTAGGGTATACTCTCAACTGGCTTTCTAGCAACGAATTTATTTTGAAAATGCTTGGTGACCTCTCCATAATTAAAAATAATTTGACTTTTCTGTAGCGGAAAACGCAGTATTTCAAACGTATTATAATTTGTAAAAACTTTCATTAAAACATATTATATATTAATTCAATGGATACATTAGTTGAAATATAATATGAGTCCTAAAATTTGGCAAAGAGTTCTTACAAAAATAATGTCTGTTAATGTTTTTTCTTATTTCCTTTATTTCACAAAATTCGACACTATTCTTACTCCTTCGACAAATAATCAACTCTTAATGAATGCCAATCCGTTCTATATCTGTGATGGCTACACGTTCCTTTGTTGATAGTAATGCATATATTTTCATTTTCTATTTCCACCTACAAAATCATGATGTTATAAAAACTATAAAAAATGGGGAACATCAAATACGACCATCGACTCTATAAATAAAATGCATTTAAAAATTAAACATTTCTGTGGTCTTTCAGGCGTCATGTAGATCACTGTGATACTTAATAAATGTTAATATTACTCTCGTCCTCTATGCTACCCTAATGCCAATTGCAGATAATGTTGTTGTAATTCATATTGTATAGTTTACAGCGACGAAAAAAATATGTGAGGATTATATTACATTTGTGTTGCTTATTTTCAATAAAATACACAAATTTTCAACTAATAAAAATGACAATTAAAATATTATTTTAAAATTTCGTTAGAAACATCACTTAAGGCCATAAAGTGACACTTAATTTCACAGACATAACGGAGTTCATTTGCGTGTTTAAATATGGAATAGCTTCAACAATGACTGTGGCTAACTATAATACGTCTATAAACCCCGTCCAATAGAAGTGAACACGTCAAGGATTTTCCATTACCATAAACACGTGACTCGGATCTATGAGCTTGGGCACCAGTATTTATATCAATATATACGAGTAGATGTCCACATATGACATGTGACGCATTTCAACTATATCGTTAAGACTAAACGTCACTTGAAGTTATGCCAAATATTTCAGTTTAATTTATTATTGTTGTTTACCTAGCTATTCCGAAGATTATTTGTTATTTAACTATTTGAATATATTAATTTGATAGTCAATTATGTTATTTAAAAATGAAGTTCAGTGAAAACTAGAATGAGATCAATCTTGCCGATCGAATGGAGTTTAATTGATTATTATTACCTACATAAAATAATGTTTACAATAATAGCCCAAGCGACTAATTTCTTATTAAATTATTACCTAATTTCTTATTAAATTAGTACCCAATTTCTTATTAAATTAGTACATGATTTCTTATTAAATTAGTACCTAAATGAAATCTAAACAATTAAATGACTCAACCAATCAATTAACTTTAAAAGAAATAATAAAACAAAACCGTTCGTGATTTGTTTAAAGTAGAGGTAATAACATTTAATTGCACTCTTCTAATTTAATTTATTGACAATGTCTTCCATTATTTCATAACTTCCACAGTTTAATAAAGCAATATATTTTGCAATAAGAGTTTATGGATAGAAGGCTTTTAAGTGATTCTCATTTGACAGTTCGAAACAAGTTTGTTACAATTTAATATAATGAAGCTAATTTAAATCACCAAAGGCATTTAAATAATGGTCGGCCGTTCCTGAACTACTGTTTTCTCTTGTATTGGATTTGATATATTTATAAACGTTCAAAAGTGTCTTTGTAATGTCAATATATGCAGATCTATATTGAAGCCGTAAATGTTCTTTCTGGAAGCTTCTGTACAGGATGATTCAAAAATGCGTATCAAATTTCAGGAAAACATGGTAAATGCTTTAACGAAAATATATAACATAATGTATCTATACACAAATGACTTTATCCGCTATTTAATTTAGATTTGTTTCATTAATTTTTAAAAAAAAATTTATGCAACGTTGTGCGATTACACCGTAAACCAAAATTTATCTTGTACATTTTCAAAGTGGAGGCGATAGTTATAATTCTATATTAAAGTTTGATTTGTGAAATGGTATATACTTGTAATATACTAGTGTTTGTGAGAATTTATGTTCAAATTTTAATTTATTTTTTTTGAAAATTGAGGTGGTTATATAGGTTTTTTTTAATATCTCTAAAATCATTATTTTACAAAGTATGAACAAGATACAACTCTTCGTTACGATAACATGAGAGTATCTCAAAGAATTGCCCAATTATTGATAGAACGATATGGAAAACAAATTTCTTGGTAATTGCCTACAACAAGCAGCATTTTATAATGTTTGTTCCTTATTATTAGGAGTGATTTACTTGAAACCTTATGAATAATTGAAATATTCAATTACGGTGATTATTTAGATAAAAATAATCTCATAATTCAATAAAAGTTTTATTATGGACTATACTAAGACTTCAGAATAAATAATAATAACTTAATACAATATACAGCTGTTTTTTTTTATTTATTACGACAATACAAATCGCTTCACTCATGTGGATAACTCAAGCCAACAGGTTCTCGTAACCATAAAAATATCAAATTTTCTTTTGGAGGTCATAGTTAAAAATTACAATTTGGAACATATTTTCTCTATATTAACCGTAGAGAGGTCTAATTGGTACTATTACATACAGAATCCAAATATAAAATTTTTATCTAATTTATAGTGTTGAAGAACAAACGTGATATAAACAGAAAACTGTTTTAAATGGCCGCTGTAATGACACTTTTAATAATTAGAGGTATCTCCATGAGCACACTATAGTCTCCTATACATACATTATGAGGCCACTATCGTACAGATGATAATGACGACTACAACAACAGCGACAACGGTGCCAATAACTACGAATGGACGCCATAGAGAGTTATTTTTTTGATTTCCTGAAGTCACTAAAAGTGAAGATCAATTAAAAAATGGAATTCTGCTTTTTCAATTACCAAATGTACCCTATACTTCTTATACTAAGCACGTAGCACGTAACCTACATTTCCATAAAACTGGTTACATACTTGAAATCATCCTGTAGACAAGGGATTTCCTATTTTACAATACGAGAACACTTAATAATACGTATGAGTAACATCTAAAATATACACTTAGAATTATAGACAATAACAGTTCCAAACAAAATTATACTATTACGTAACACTAGAAGTTTTTACTGTGGTATTTGCATAGTATAATGTTTTGAATAGAAGTGTCACGGTAATTTATAGCACTGATAAGAACACCTACTAGATATGAATATCAAGTGCAATATGCAAAGGTTCAAGGAATGTTTCAAATACCTGGAAATAGTCAGTACGTATGCACGAAAATCGTTGTGTTATTGTTTTGAAATTTCATAATCAATGGATGGGGCAAAATGTGATTTTGAATTTACATACTTGAATATAGAGAAATAATTTACCAGAATATTTGATAGTTTTATATTTTTAAGCAAAAATTATTAATCTAAAATTTTAACGAATATTTATTTGGAATGATAACAGTTATTGGGGAAAAAGAACTTTAATTAATCTACACGTTTCAATATCTTGTATACACACCTACTTGGTTTGGTAAAATTATCCAATAATTAAATACATATATGCTTCTTTTTTGGTTTTTTTATAAATTTTCCTCTCTTTTTAATGGATTAAAGTATAGAGATATAGAAAAGTACCTTAAAAATTGTTTAAAATTAGAAAATCTTTCCTCTAATTTCTTTTGTAAATCATTTACATTTATATTACCATTTTGTAGATGAACAAATCAAAATTGATTCTCAGCTAATTTTTAACCAATTTTCGAATTTAGTTTCTCATTAATTATTATATTATTGAATTTGAAATGTATAATGTTACCAAATTAAATTTTGAAGTGGTTAGATATTGCAAAAAATATATTTTTCTTTGAGATCCCAATAAAATATTTTAAAGTTGTCACAATTTCCACCACAGAGTACACCGAAATGGGTTTATAAATCAAGTCGTTTCCTAATTCAAAACAAAATGTAATTTAGAAATATTATGAACATGTGTATATGGTTCTATCGGTTAGATAAATCGAAATAATTACTTTATAACCACTTTGTTGGGTTTGAATGGCCTTTTATTTGATCCAGTAAATAATCACCAGAATATGTTATGAGGTAGGATTCTGTCAAGATTTGAAAAAGACCGGAAACAAAGAACAAAGAGTAAATAATATTACGAAAAATTCTTAACTACAGTAAAGTTATAAATACCTTTAACTACAATAAATATTGCATGTAAGGTAGCCCTTAGAACAAATAATAGTGTGAGCGTTATGTGAGGTGTACACCATGAAATAAGCAGTTAATGTTTGTTACCTCATCTAAATCACTGGCTACAGTTAGTTGATACGTTGTTTCCGTATTGATTACACCCTAGACCGTATCTATTTAAAGGGATTCAATAAAATCAATACACCACAGTTGACGAGACCTGACTTTAAAATACAATATCTCATTGTACTAGTAAATAACAGAGGACAACATTAATTCCCTTTAATAAATATTTTCATTACTTAGTTTGGGAAAACGTTATATCCGATTTTAAGGTATTTAATTTGACTTGAGATTTATGACGTACACGAGTTTCCGTAATGAAAAACCGCATTTAATAAGATGGTAACATTTTCACTCCGGCTTTTTTTTTAACTCGTGATCACAATTTCACAATGGTGGAGTTTAATGCAGTGAAAAGTGGTGTGAGGTTTAATTACACGACTATATGGTATGTGTTGAATTGGCTGTATTTTGGTAAGGGCTTTCATCTTCGTCGACTGAATTTAATAGTGGTTATAGTTGTTTTGTAGATAAGTTTTCAAATTATTATCCATTCAAGGTAATCATTCAAACCTTGCACCCCGTGTGTTGGTTGGTTAGAGATATTTGTTCCGGGTTTCATTAAATCTGAAGTGTTGGGTGAATCAAGAACCTTGCGGAAAATATTATGCGTGTCCTAATAAGCTTACGTTACAAAACAATCCATAAGCGCCTATTACGTTTCATACGTAATATAGATAGGTCTTAAACGCCATTCAATATTAATCGCAGTGACTTATCAATCGTTTCAACAAAAGTACTAATAACAGTTTCCTCACAATTAATTCTTAAAGTTTTCAAAAATCGACATGTTTCCAATATATAGTACTCTTGCGTCACTTTCGTACAGATAAAATATAATTTAAGAGTGGGTAAGTAATGATACGTCAAAAATTTTATTAGTTTGAAAAAAATACAAAATAATAAGGAAAGTAGTAATAATAAAAATTTACAGAAAACAAAAACAATACAACAAATAATAATATATTTTTGTAATATAAAATAAAACATGTCCCAAATTATGAAGCAAATTCATACGTGATGACGTTTTTTTTAAAACGATTTTTGTTTTTACTATTTACCTTATCTAATTTACATAATACCCGTAGGACTAATTACAATAGGAAAGTACGTTCGTGTGAGAATATTATACGTAATTAAGTAGTGTTCAATCGAATTTCTTGTTATATACTTAAACATAACCTATGGTTACTAATCAGCTCTGCTTGAAAGAATATGTTTTCTTTAATGAGAAAACAAATACTTATTAAACAGGACAATAATAATAATTATTTATCGGACTTTTAATTTTGAATTAAATTGTTAAACAATTTCTTATTAGATAGGTCTAACATAAATTAGAAAATTCCTATGTACGGTGGGATTGAAATGTATAAAATGACATGAAAACTTTCTCTACGGCGTCCTTTTTCATTAACTAATGTCAAACAGTCGATCTATCAATGCAATTAATTTAACGATGTGCCCAAACAGAAGTATTTACTAAGGTTATTTTGCCTCATTGATTAGCTTTTAAATAAATTAAGAACCTCGGTCATTTCATGTTTTATTACAACATTCCCTCCAATTTTGCCAAATATAAGTATAGGTTTAAAAAAATATTAATGAGAATATTTACTAATTATAGTATATTCCCCCAAAAAAAACAACATTTAATTTAATCTCCATTTATTTAGTCTTACACGATTTATAATATAATTAAATTTGGTCCCAAAACATTAACATGATACTATTTATTTAGGCTCATCCTAAATTGAAAATTACACTTTTATAAATATTCTCAAATATATTTAGTGTATTTTATTGAGAATGTTGGTGAACTTAATTTTTACATAAGGTTTATCATTTAAGTTATAAATAAATAAAAAATTATTTGGTAAAATATCATATAAAAAATTACATATTAAAAATTGTGAATAATTTTGTAATAGCTGTATGTGGATTGCTTGATTGAATAATTTCTTACATTGAGAAGCGATCAGCGTAAATACATATAATTTAATCCACTGTAAAATAACATCAACATTCTATAAAACCGTATTACTAACTACTCAAACTATTGTTTAATTAAAAACAGAATAACTTAGTAGCGTAAACGTTTCATACAACTATAATGTATGATTATACTCATGTGTAATCTAAATTAAAGGCATAATATATTTCTTTTAAATAATTTGAATAACATTTTTTTTACATATTATAACTTAGCAAACTTTAATTTGTTTAAATGAAATACCTAACAATATTTTTTTACGTAAAACATAGTCACTAGAGCGCTGGGGTTGTCTTACATGCCCATATATGTATTTTTGTGATTTATTTAAAAATCAAGTGACATCAATTTTTTTTTTTTTTTTTAAATGGTACTTTTTTTGAACATTAATTGATAAATAAAAGTGAAATATTACATTAAATTTTTTAACTGAACCTGCACAAAAAATTAATTAAAAAGTTAAAACTGTAAGTATATTTCATATGTATATATTATTATTTTACTATGTTTAAAAGAATGGTTATTCAAAACCCGAAAAGTTACAAATAAAAAGGTTAACTTTTCATTTGTGGCAAAATCTGTCCACTCGAAACACAAAAATTTGCCGTGATTGTGATCTGTAAATTTTTAATAACTTCATTATTTTTTGAAAATAACATCATTTTCTTGTAGGAAATAATTATTCGGTTTTATATGTTAACAAAATATTATTTTCATTTTCCGTCTACAACGTTAAACTTTCTACTACAATGTGAACTCTTTGAACATGTCTATAAAGTGTATAATTTATGTTTTTGTTTTTATTAATTTTTATTCCATACCTGTCACAATAATGAAGTCGTAAACATTTGAATTGGGTAACGGTGAGTATGTTATGCAATGTTGTACCATCAAGTTATTCAAAAGTACAATAATCGAATGTTTGATATTGCGGTTGGTTTAACGACTGTGGTAAAAGTGGATGGTTTAGTAATATAATTTACATTGGGAAGTAGATAGAATTGAAAAATACATGAAAAGGTTAATTGACATTTTGAAATTTTTACCAACTAGGCCTAATAAAATGGTTTTGATTAATTTGCTGTCATGTTTAGTTAAATCTAATGTCACAGTACCTTGTAGAGGCGGCGTTCCTTTCTTCGTAATGTCCTGTCGTTAAGAATGCCCGTGTGCACACGCGAGAACAGCTGCTCTAAACGCACAAAACTAAGTACAATTTTAAATCATAAACACATAACAAAAAACACTTGACTTTTACTAACTAAACATGACAATTGTTTCTGAGTCATAATTAACTGAATTGTAGGCCGAAATGCGTATAAAAAAGAAACTTAAAAAAAAGGATTTGTATCTGCGGACACCGTTAGGCAACCTGTTTGAGGTTGAAACTTGGACTGCTGTATGAGACAAAGGATACTCCAAAACAGCTGGAGATCTCAGACTTCCGGTTGAAACGGTTTCATCAAAATAATATTGGAGTGGAACTTCAAACTGTAGATATACTAAACAATCGAATTTTTATGATGTATAATTGCATGTATTTGTTCCCCTCATCGTGAATACACAAGCGTTATAGTGATGAATACCAAATCCTAACGTTATTTTTTTTCCATTCGTCGATTCCCAATATCTATCCTTAATTATATACGCAGTCATTCTAGTTGATTGTATACAGCTTATAGTGAAACAAAGTTTTTTTATAAAACATATTTTATTTTTGAATTGCCATAGTTCTATAAAATAACAATGATTCTTATATTATTTCAAAATTTAAAAATACATAATATTTAATAATAACAAAAAAATTCATTTATATATTACGATCAGTGAATCACAAATATATATTGTCATTATTTACATATTGAGATATGACTAGCTTCATAAATTAAAGTGGTTATGCTAGGATAGGAAACAGGAAGTCATAATATATCACCTCCAATAGCTATCAACACGTGGAAGTAATTTTCATTAATATATTCACGTGACTTCAGGCTTTGAGTCTAAGCGCCATTCCTTTTATAAATTTAAATGAGCAGACTTCCACATCTACTGTGTGACACATTCCAAGTAGCATGTTAAAGCTAAAATGTAATGGAAGTTAGGTCAACGTTATCATTTTATATTTGTTATTGTGTTGAGTCGTAATTTCGAGGAGTTTTGGGAGCTTGGGGTTAAAATATATGATTATGAATATTATAATATTTCCACTAATTATGTCTTTGGCTAATTAAGAAAACGTGAGTCAATTTAAGCTACAGTTAAATTGCAACTTTGAATGAAATCGTTCTTGCTGTTCAACTAGAGTTTTAATAGAACATTCTAGAGAGTTAATTAGATTCTAATCAAACATACAAAAATGAATAAAAGTTTTTTTAGTTAAAATATAGACTCTAATTTTAGAATAAAATTGAAATAAAATTTTTTTAGTAAATTTTGTTCAAATACAGAACGTTTTATTTGAAGTCTAGTATAATTAAATTACCGAAGGATCCATTAACTTTAAATATAGTGGTGAAACTGCAATGTTCTCGATTTGTGAAATTAATGTTAATACAATTTAATTAGTGTATTCAAAATTATTTTACTGATAATGTCTCCCAATATTTGGCACTTTCATTGGTTTTCAAGTATTGTTATGCCATAGTTACATGTACGTTTGTTACAATCGACTATAAGTTGTTTAAAGTTGCAAATTATTAAAATGTTTTTATTAAAAATAATATATAGTTCCTGCACGGTTTTATTTTTCTCCATACAGAGTGATTCAAAAATATGTAGCCAAACTTTGGGAAATAATTGTATTTAACTAAAAAAATGTTTCTAATGTCTTAGTACAATTTTATATATGTAATTTTATACAATTACACGTGTAATGAAGAGGAACCCAAGAACTCTTTAGCCTATATGAAGGTTTTAGAGGCTATACGAGTAATATTTAAACATTCACTTATTAATCTCAACAAAAACACTTCCAAATGAATTACATTTTACGTAAAATAAGTAGAAGTAAGTTTTTATTGTAGTATTTGCAAAGTACAAAGTTCTTAATAGAAATGTCATGTAAACGTAATGTAATCTCTGGTTACAACATCGATCAATATGAAGGACAATATCTAATCGTTCAAGAAGTGTTTCAACTTGCTGTCACACGTCATTTAACCTAAACGGGAAATCTGAATGTTATTATTTTGTAATGGCTGATTGCTGAACAAGTGTTTACAAAATTACATAATTAATTCGTAATTAACAAAAGAGAAAATTATGTTTCTAAGGAGAAATGTAAAATTATGAACGATGGAACCCATAATGTGTTTCGATAAGTAATACACAGCAATAAACAAAAAGTGGAAATCTTTAATGATAACTTTCTCATTATCAAGGAAGGAAAACAAAATATATCAGCCCGATAATGTATGCTTTTAATTATATTTAGGAAAAAGTATTTATCATTGATAATTTCTAGTATTTGTATTTGTTATGGGATACAAGTTGCTCTATAAGCGTTAAAACATTTTCCGAGTTTACGGATATGACCTTACATTTTCTTAACCGTTTGTCATTTCGTCTGTAGGATTGGATAAAAGCTGGTATCAAAACGTTATGATATTTATGAGAACGATTTTTAATAGACGGTACTATCCATTTTCAAAATGGCGAACACTAAAAAAAATACTGCAGCCTTTTATCTTAGAATAGAGAGCAAACTTCGAAAATTTCATATAAAAATTTCATGCAGTTTCTTGTGTAAAAAAACAAAAAAAAAACATATCTTGTATTTTGCCGATCTTCAATCGCTAAAATTTAACCCCAAAAATTAACTAGTAGGTTTCCAAACGTGCAGACGTATCTATTATACTCATCATTACCTAAAATTGATTCCCTGTTTATACTGAAATCTGTCCAGTGGCTTATATCTTGCAAATAAATCCAGACTAACAAGTGAAATCGAACATATGCTACCTGGAACCCAAACAGAACTGAAAAATAATAGTCGATCCAAACCAATTTTTAGCCACCACCTATTTTTGCAAACAATATATCGCATAGCACATGATTGAACACACGATTTTAAATTGGGTAGAAACAGAATATATGTATTGGTCTATTTCTTCATTCCCCACTCTGACTCTAGAAGTTTGTCGTGTAATAGCCTTGACTGATTAAAAGAATAATTTTTCATCCAACGAGAAAAATATTTTTAATAAAGCCAGATCAACAAGTGATAACATTTTTTTTTTTCGAAAGTTAAGTATGTGTACGTCATAATAAATTGTCTTGATGAGATTATAACAATGTACTAAAAAATATTAATTTCAACGCGATTTATTGAAAATATTCATTCAGACTTTGTCAGTGTTACTAATTTAGGTCCTCCTAATATTTTTCCGTTAAAATTACTATTTGAATTTTAGAGAATAGTGTATAATTTACATGGAGATGTAGAGGTTCTTATGAAATTATATCTTTCATTGTTCATTCTGAGTGCTATATCGTTCATTTAGAATCTCAACAAGTACGAATCTTCAGTTACTGAATGATTTATTCCAGTGAATGGGTAATGTATTGTAGCTAAAGGTAGAGAAATGAAAACATGCGTATTTTTTATTAAATGTAAGGTACAATAAAATACTGAAAGAAGTAAATCATACAGGAATGTACTTTAGAGACGTGAACAACATAATGTGTGGAAAGTGATACATTATTATTGCAATTTATTTATTGTAGTCATAAGAAGAGTGGAAATAAAATAGCACTACAAATGAAAATATACCAAAGATACTTTAGAGATTTGAATCAATTCGTATGAATAGTCATTCATTTTCACTATGCAATGTACTAGTTTTATCGTTTTCATGATAGTAAAACTGGAACAAAGCTCAAGTTAAGTAAGTCTACAATATTTTGATCGTGTCACCTTTCGTTAATTTTTTTTAACTTTTCTTTTTTTTTTTTTTTTTTTTCATTTTGTCCGAATTATTATATATAACAATTTATCTAAATATTATTTCTTGTAATACCCCAACAATAATTTACTAAGTTTGTCAGAACTGATATACCAATTTCATTTTTGGAAGACAGTTTTATAAAAATCATCAGTTAGAGATAAGAAATCAGTTTTCCTTAGAGCCATCAACTAAGCTATTTTCATAGTGCGATAAGCTATATATTTAAAAGTATGGAAAATAACCTACAAAGTAATATGTTTTAGTTAAGCGAACGAATGTATTAACTGATTTTTTTCTTTGAATAGAAATTCATTGTTATTAATTGTTTAATTTTCGGTTACAAGCTATATGTTGCTATTACATATTTTTTGGATGATTTGGTGGGAGGAGTCAAGGTATATTTTTTTTTCAATTTTGTATATAAGTGTTTTAAGGTTATTTTAAAAGTGTCCCGAGAACAGACTACTCAAATCTCTTTCTATCTTTTAAATAATAGATGTGGTATATTAAAAAAAAAAAAAAAAAAAAAAAACTTTCTAGTCCGGCTATATTTTAATTAGGTTTCCTTAAAGTTAGCACCAAGACATTCACATTAGATGACTTAACTTTATTAAATCGAAAACTAAATGTTTAGTGCAATAATTGTGTAATACGCAATTCGGCTATACTTTTACAAATCTGATATCACGCCTTTTTTTCAAGTGATTTATAATTTTATTATGATTTTAACCGACACTATATTTGAAATAATATGACATTCCATGTTCACTAAAAAAAATCAACATTAATTATTTCTTTGTATAGCATATCGTAAGTTATGTCATGATACAGGAATAAATTGTTTTAATCATGTTCACAAAAAAACCTTGGAGGCTTGAAATCTTATTGTTGATACGAATTTAGTAAATAGAGTGTTTAGTAATTATTAAGTTGAAGTAATTAAGAGTTGAAAGGATATATTATTGTGATATAGTTACACGCATGCGTACAAGCTAGGTGGGGGTTGACTAGCTCTACTGAAATGTTTAGCGTCAGTCTACACCGTGCCACTATACACGTAGCAGTGTTAAATCTTAACTGAAGGTATGTGTGACAATATCGAAAATATGTATTCCAATAATAAGTTATTTTAATTTTAAAAATTAAAAGGTTTGTTTTACACTTTATTTTATATTTAGATAATAAAATATGTTATCATATAAGTTGGAAATACAAAATAAATATTAGTTTCGTGAAGTAATTTTGAAAAGTAAAACTATTTTAATTTATATGTTTCTTAATTAATATCTAAATTTAAAAAGTTTCTTTAACAATTTAATTTCAGATTTGTATAATAAAATATTTTATTATATTAGTTGCAATATATTAGGTTCGAGAACTTTTTCTGAATTGTTTTAAATCAATTAATTAAATTTCATAAATAATAATATTTTTTTGTTTAAACCGTTTCCCAGTAATAATCAATGAGATAAATGTGTCAAATGTTATAATAACCTATTACCTCATACATTTTTAATGAATCATTTTATAGTCTTTATTTTATTTTTTAGAATAAAACGAAATCCGTTTTTCACAAAATCTCATAGAATAGTTTTTACATGAGTGTTAGTTTTTTTTAAACGTAAAATAATATAAAATTATATATATATATATATATATATATATATATATATATATATATATATTATTACTACTACAAATAATAACATTATATTCGTACTAATATTGTTATCGTTCTAGGTAATATTGATATTGAAATGAATTATCGTATATAATACAAATCGTATTATATCTTACTAAAACTTCTTACAAAAAAATCTGAATTTTAAATTTAATTCCAATATATGAGGAAGTTTTTGTATTTATATATGACTTTTTCTATAAATATAATTTAATACTTGAACCGTAATTTTACCGAATTAAAATACTTATTTTACAATTGCAAGTTATAATAAGAAGTTTCAACTATTCTAAAATGGCTACATCGTAACGTTATAACTTTTATTCTACAATAATCTTTTAAACCGATTACGCAATGCATTAGAAGTTTTATTTATTTAATCCAACAGTGTTTGATAATTTTATAACGGAAGTGTAAAATTAACTGACTGTTCTGCAATTGAAACGTGAAACTTAATATGATTTAATACACAAAACAAATTAGTGAATTGTTTCATATATATATATATATATATATATATATATATATATATATATATATATATATATATATATATATATATATATATACAATGAATTATGAAAATCATTCAGTATACAAACTGCGTAAAATTGTAAATATTTTAGTTTAGCGGAGTTATAGAAATTTAGCAGGGGCTTGGGTTTTTATTCGAGATAAGTTAAATTTAATTTATGTTATTTTGAATCCAAGAATAATATTTAAACTTGTCTATCTATATTATGAATACTCTATGCGACCTACCAGAATCACATTTTATCAACTGTGTGACTCATTTTCAATTAGGACATATAGTTAGTAATTAATTAGAACATTAATATAAAAAAGTAATATTTAAATGTGATAAATATAGCACACACATTTCTGTTATAATTACTTAACATACTTAACTTAGTATGTTTATAAACTTGGTAACAATAAAATGAAATCATATTTGTATACATTGGTAAAGCAAAGAATATAAACTTGTTTATGCAATATTTCTGTATTTATTAAATCGTAGGCTCAAAACAATTTTATTTATTTATATTGTCAACAAAATATGTTTGTTTTTAAATCTGCAAATACTTTAAATGTTTATATTTATATTTATTCGCACTCTATGTTTAATATATTGAAATATTGAATAAATAAGTTTTCAATTTATTGATTTTATCTAAACACTCAAATGTTTTTTTAAAAGAGTTACTAACTATCTTCTCACTTTAGGAAGACAACATATATTACTTGCTTCATAGAATTACTTACTTCCATATAATGACCTACAACGTAAAAATTATAAAAAAATAATAATATGCATTCATTGATAACCAATTGTGTTTTATACAAAAAAAAAATCTAAATCATAATCGTATAGCCTCAAAATTGCACTGATGAAAAGAAAGCAATAAATCTATTACTCAGAATTTATTCAAATTAAGAACTCGCGCTAATGTTTCCTATCGGTATAAAATTATTTTATTAAAATTTAAAATTAATACATTTTAAAATTACGACCGTTTGAAACTGTTATAAATAAACTGCTACAAATTAAGCTGTTGTAGCTTAAAAGGTAGGATGTATATATACACCTTTTAAGCTACAACATCTTAATTTGTTTAGCTTCGTGCATATATTATTACGAAGGTCAAAGGCGGTAAAACATAAACAACTTTTGAAGTCAGTTCATTACGTAAGATAACCTATCATCTGCAAGAGCGTGGATTTATATTCAAATATATCATGTTGTTTTTATATTTTAAAACATGTTTGCACTGGGAATTATTGTTTAAATAAAATATTTGGGAATGGCTCCTAAATATATAACACTAATTGTATATAAATTGCCTCAAGGTACAATAAACATGTTTTAAATCTTGAATAAAAATATATCCTAACTTAGGTTTAATATATAGAATTGGCAGTGATATTTAAAAATATAAATGGTGTACACATTTCACAAACTTAAAGAGAAAATGTATCGACCAATTTTCAAAACGCGTTTAACATGTTTAATGAAGTTTTTTCTATTCTAATTATAGTTTTTCCTCTGACATCAATTTTTAAGACTTAATTTAAAATAAGATAAGTTTAAACTGATAATGCTTTTGCCTCGGCATGTAACCTTTGAGTACTTGGTGGAACTGATTTCTGTCGCGTTTCTCTAGATTACCTCGATCAGCTTAGTTAATTAGGTCACATAGCCCATCATATTCAAATAAAACCACTTGTTTAGCTTTTTGAATACTTGGTCTGGACACAACATAATATATTGATTGAAATTGTGTTGTGTAAAGTGTTGGTGTTGAAGGTTAATTGATGGCAATTATCTAGTAATTTTCTTTCACTTGTTCAGAGTATTGGAATTAATGAACTTTTATATTTTGTAAAATATTCACTAAGTAGAGCGTGGACGATCATTTTTTTTCCTAATTACCCAGTAATTTTTTAAACTTGAAGTTGATAAATTGTTTTAGATAAAACTTTGTGGTTTTTTGGTAAATCTGTAACATTGATAGAATGAGAGGGAATAATGAACAACAAATATTATCCGGTTAAGCAGGTTCGATCTCGATTTATAAAGATGTGTTTTCTCATGTGATGTTTACTACCATGTAGTCATTATTTTAAGCGTCAGAACGTCAAGACAATAAAAACTGGGTAAAAATGGAATAAATATATTTACCACCAATTTCGATGTAATATAAATTTTGAGTTCTGATTTTACCCCATGTATCGATAAAACATAGAGAATTTTATTTAATTTTTTGTGAAATTAAAAAAAAAAAAAAAAAAAAAAAACACTCATATATTTAATCGGTACAAGTGTTTTAGATAAATTAGTGTTAGAGAGAACTTCTCCTTTTTAATCACTATACAATCAATTCACCGTATTTTTTTTACATACTGTATGAAAATAAAAGTTGTAAAATTAATTGGTTAAATATTAAACAAATTCACCAAATCGTATAAGTATCTAAAACAACATACTCAAGTGGCAATACTTTAAGAAAAATATAACCTTTAATGAAACATATGTATTTTCACTTAAACTAATGAAAAAAAAACGGTGTTTATAATCTAGACGTCTTAAAAGTGGAATGTATTGAAAACGATCGCAATAAAGTAAGTGGTGCTTGGGATTAGGGTAATCCCTTAAATCTGGCTTGTAGAAAAAACCTGTATATATCAAACAAGAAAACTTAGAAATATACAGTTATCTCTTAAACTATATTTTTTTGTATGTGAAATATAACTAAAGATAGTTGCCCCACTATATATAGATACATACATATCTTGTATGGTACTGTCGCACTGATGTATCGTTATTCATTATTTAATCCTTATTTCCAAAATTCAGTATCGTAAGCAGACAAAGAAACTGTTAAAACACAACACACTAACATCTACAAAACAAAAAATAACATACTTATCATAACCAGTATATACTAGTTGTAGGTTAAAAAAAAATACTTTGGAAGATTATTTGGTATAAAAGGGTGATTTGTTAATGATAAAAAAAATATATAAACTAAAATCATATTTTTACATATTTAAGTATATCCAAAGCACTCTTTACTTGTACTATAAACCTGTTTAGTTTCTAAGTCATAATGGTAATCGAGATTATAATTACGACAGTCAAAGTTTAATTTTATTATTTGCAATTTATTCTTAAATGTCAATCTTCTATTTACTTTAGAAACTGTATTTTGAATAGTTAATATTTACATTTCACAGAAATAAATAGAGCCTCTTTATAAAATCTAGGTTTTAAACAGTTAGCTGGAGATGTTACTAATATACTGTATATATAACTGATAACTACTGTTAGGATTGGCTCTCTAAAATATGCCTGGGTTCTTATTTTCGATTAAATATCATCAAATCAGTGGTTCAGTATACTAATTAATTTTTATTAACAATGACTATCTCCTATCTTATTATAATAATACAATATCTTTATTACTACTATTAATGCAGAATGACTCTAATTATTGTGACTCCCAGATCTGATTATACGTTATATTTTATTATTACTTGTGTCTGAAATAATTACAAGGTTTAGACACGAAGTTTGCTCACCCTGCTTGCCATTCATGGATGCTCATCTGAAGTCTCAAAACTCCTAGGTAGCTCGTATACGCCAAGTCCGTCTGGCTATTTTCCAGAATTATGCTCCCAGGATTCTCTTGCTCGCTAAGTCCGTCTGGCTATCTTCAAAAATTCCTGCATCACCTCCCTCGATTAATCTTGGCCCACTGACCAAGTTTTCTCCCACCCAAGGGTTTATATGTGTTTGTAGCATCAATGACGTCTGCCTTGCTTGCAAGGTAAGCAATTTCATCATTTTTCCAGGTCTGTCACAATAATTGTTGTCATACTGTGTTCCTAAAAAGAACTTAGACTATATTCCTAACTAAAACTATCCTAATTCCTAACACTACACAACCAGGGTATTTAGAAAGTATTTAGACGACCAATTCTATTTATTTACGTTTTTTGGTTTAAAAAGTTATCTTATTTTTAATAAAAAAAGTTTCAAATACAATAAACAAAATTTTATCTTAACGATGATAAAATCTGAAATTTACGTGTTACTTCCCCAAAATTACAAATTTTGTGTTTTACAGAATGGCCATATATCATCGAAATCAGCGAACTCGATTGAATCTTAGACAAATCTTTAAACTAAGAGAGGGTTAACTTTTAACTTATTAGACATTAGTACACTTTCCACAAAGTTCTAACTCCACTGACTTAACTTCAACAGAACAATTTTATATTTTAATTGGTTTGATAAGACAATTAGTTTTTACCTTATAATAGAATACTTGTGTATTTTTAATTAGGTTTTGATAACCCGTATCACTTACATTACGTATACGTACATTTGTTTTTACTAAATACATACTGTTTCATAGCGTGAGTTACAACTCTCTTATAAAATAATAATTAGTAATATTTACTACTAATAATAATATAAAATAACTAATTCACATTTATATTTAAAAATTTCATCATAAATCTTCTGAGAGCCCCGCAATAGTGATTTCCATGAAGAAATGTATTTTACACAACATTTAAGTCTCTTTATTTGTTTAACACTTATATAAAGTTTAAAGTGATTTTTTTTACTGTATTTGTTCAGTCCTAAGCTATCTGCTAGAGTCTCTCCTTATCCCTAATCCTACAGATTTGAATACAGCAGCCTAGTAACGGTGTTTCTGCATAAAGTGAATATAAATATATATATATATATATAAAACGATTACAAAGGCACACACTTTATACTATGCTATTTAAAAATGAAAACTTTGGGGAAAATATACCTCTTTAGAGTGTAATAAATTATTTTAACTTTGAGGGTTATTAGTGTCTTTTGGCATATCCATCAAAACCAAATTTAGTTAACATTTTTGGGAATACAATCTTAATAAGTTTAATATTATTAGATGTTGAGTTTTTCAACATACGGATAATCAATTATTTGTTCAATTTTAGTTAATACTGTTTTTTTAATTTACAAGTTCACATTATATCGTAAAATATTAATTACGGTTTCCATCGTATCACACAATACTGTACAAAATTTGTTTGCTTTTTCTTATCTGATGCTTTATTGCTAATCATAAACCATATAATGTGCTATATATTAAGAGAGGTAGAATATATATTACATGTTTTCGTTTATTAATATTAGTTTTATACAAATGTCGTTAATCTTTTATACATATAAGTATAAAGAGTGGAAGAATAAAATGACAATATAACAATAGTCATAAACTGATGCCATATAAACAACGTTAAAAATAGGTTAAAATTATAAAATTAACGTTCATTTAAATATGGAAGTATATCACGTAATATAAAAAACAAATATTTCGTAGCGCAAATTATTTTTTAACTTTAAAAGACAAATTTACCTACACAAATTTAAATAAATTGGTTTTTTATTGGAATTTGTAATCTCTGTTAATCCCAATACATGACATTTTTTTTTTCTAATGTTAGAAAATATTTTTAAATAGACAATGGAATTTTCGATGAAATTATTATTATTTACATTAGAGAGCATTTATTCTCATTATAGTAAAGAAATAAAATACATGACACGGTACTGTTTCTTCTACAACTTTTTTGTACCTGTTGATTAGATTGTACTTTTTCTTTATTTTTCTGTGAATTTCTATTTGTTTTATTATCTGATGTTTGTTTGTTTTGTTTTTTGTACCGATAAAAATTTTTTTTTTGTGTGCGTCGTAAAATTTAATGTTTATTTCTTTTTAGATGACGTAATTGAAAACGACGTTTTATGTAAAATTACCATTTATAGCGCCTTCCAACCTCTCACACGACAAAATATCATTCCTTTTAAAACCTATTTTCAAATTTCTGTTTAGCGAGTTTTGTCTTTATTTATTTATTTTTTCTCTTAGTTCTTCACTGTTCTTTAAAATAAGTCAGAAGTTAAAAGATAAAAATATAGAGTTTTATATACTGCTGTAGCTAAAATCTAAAACCGCCTAGATATAATCATTGGCACTTTGTAACTTTCGAGATCTCTTTACGTTTTACATCACATCAAACTATAAAATATTGTAATAATTTTTATCTTATATAGTATGAATTTTAGTTTCCTTGGTTAATTATACTGAACAATAGAGCAGCAAATAAAACAAAATTAAATACTTATTTACATTAAAGTGAATTTGTACAACTTACACATTTACTTCTACACAATTTATTTATGCACTTTATGAGTATTTGTTGTAAATCCACGCCATTAAGTATGTAACGGCGAGCTCATAAATGTGGCACATGTTGGTTCTTCTGGTATATCTAATTTTCATTACATGTATTGGAAATAACGTTTAACCATTTGTTAAATTTATATGGATTTAATGAGATAATTTTGTATTTTCTTAATATCAGACTAAACAAAATTGTAATAAATTGTTTTTCAAATTATTTTATCGTAAGCCCCGTAATATAAGTATTTTGGTCATTTCGCACCTTCAAATCCCTTTGAAAATAACCATTGTCCGACAGAAGGCAATTCAGATTTATGAACAGTGTAGTGAAAAAAAAATTGATTTGGGAAAGTTTAGGTTTCTGAAGTAGCTTTAAAAATAAACTTCTGTACTTTACAATAAGTGTAATGTTAAAAGAAAAATATGAATACATATAGTATGTGACGACAATATAGATTAGAGTTGAAGAAATATATTATTGGGATTGTTCAGACAGTAACGGAGTAAAAGAGATTCTAACAATAATAAAGCAGTGTCAATTACATGATGTTGTAGCTAAGTGATTAAAAAGGATTAAAGAACTCAATCAAGTTTTGGTAATTGTTTGAAAAAGGGAAATCGTTTTCTTTGTCATTGATTGCATGTACAGTAGTTTTATTCTCACAAATACTATGAAATACGTTTTCTAAATTTAAGGTCTTCCAATTGCTGTAAGAGTGTGGACCATAACATGACAAGTTATATGGTTTGTTCAAATTTAATTTAATTTCTTTCATAATGAAATTAATGATATGTCTTGAAAAAAAATTATTTTAAAACACATATTATTTTTTGATAAACGAGTTTTGTTTATTATTTATAGTTTCCCACAATAAATTATGTACTTATACAGACAAATATTTCTAATTAAAGTCGTAGTAAGTCAAACAATCTTACATAATAAACTATAAAAATATAAAGTGGCTCTTTGATAGAGGGTTGAAATCGAAATTAGAACACTTTATCTCAAAATTACTTGACCAACCATTACGTCTCTATTGCATAAAATCAATTTGCGGTTGTTGAATAACATTATAAAACAACATGAATTTTAATACAAAGCAGTATTAAGAATTTAAATTTGAAATCTATTCCCGAACAATAAGTGATTATGGCGTCCTTCAATTGAATATGATCAAATATTTGTATATTACCCCATTTGTGTGTGCTTTAAACTCTATTTAATACTTAATGGTAGAGTTGAAAACTTTAGTTCTTCAAGGCTGGTGTAAAATACATTTGAAATCACATAACGAAGAAGTAAAATTCACTTTAGACTTTAACTTTTAAAGCCTTTAGTAAGTTACTCTATGTTATTAAAGAATTAGATTAAATTTAAATTAACACTGCTTTAAATTAATTTGTAGTGAAAGACGTTTGTAATATTTGAAATGTTTTCCAGTAGAAACTGGAACAGAAATAAATACTGTAAACTTATTTCCTCACTTTCAACGTACAACTTTCAAAACTTGTTATCATCTTCATTCTTATAATCAATGGAATCTGATGCCTCACTCGCCACAAGTGAATTGTGACATCCGAGTATACCACTCTCGCCAATGACTGCTCAATACAGTGCATTTCACTCAGCATTATACACCTGCACAATATCGTAACATTACATGATATTCATTACTGTGTCTTGCGTACGTTCTATAGGAATTCTATTTTGTACTTGCGCTACAAATAATTCCACATGTTTTCTAAACAATCCTTAACTAATGGGTTCCTCATTTCTTACAAATTATTAGTATTACTTTCGAATTTTATTTATTTGTATATAGTTTTGTTAAGAAATTGTACTTATGCTTATTAAAAAAAAAAATATAAACAAAGATTTATTTGATCTCCAAATACACACACAAATCTCCAAATTCTCTTATTTGATGTACAGTTATGATGATGTATTAATAATTTATTTGACTTCATTCAAAGAAAATTTTCTTTAGAACAATTAATTGATAATGTCTGTTTTCATATCTGACATATTAAAATCGTAGAGACGCATCCACTTAGTATTAGAGAAGAAAATAGTATATTTTCATATTCTATCATTTTTCCCTTCAAAGGATTTAACGTTCTCGTTTCTCAATCTACTTTTATCTCGCCTTTTCATATCCCCATCTTTAATTAAATAAATATTGATTTCTTTACTGAAATAACGAACAAACAGATGCATCTAATCTCTACATTGAACAATATTAAACAAATTATAAAATTGAAACACTTTGAGATATAACGTTATTAACATAAATTCTGCTCGATGTTTAAAATGGTCGGTTTTAAAATAAATAGAGATACCAGAACCTACAAATAGGTACAGTACTTCGGTAACAAATGTAATGGAGCTGTACCTCCAAATTTTTACATCTGTTACTTTTGTAGTGATACTAATTAAATACAATCCAATTAAAAGAAATTGTATAAATTTAAAGAAAAATTACATTAAATATTAAGTAAATGTTTTGAAGATTTTCTTTTAAAAAGATTTTAAACCCATAAATTTCAAATGAGGAAAGTTCCTAATTGAAGTAAGTTTAAGTTGGGATTACTTTTCAGTAATAAAACGAATAGAGATATATTTTTTATAATAGATACATTTTGTTACAGACCATTTTGTTTTCTGTTTTTACCGAACGCTCACAAGGCTGATGTCTGGAGGATTGCGACCAATGCGTTTTTGGGGGTAGTAAAATGTTAGTTTTGTTGCAAAATTCGATCAAAAACTCCTTTTTTACAATTAAGACATTTCAACTTTTTGAAGATGTGTTATTTTTATTATTGTTTATCATTTCATTAGAATGTATATTTTAGTATAATTTAATTTTGAAATATAGAAAGTCGTCCACATATAAACTTGTTCTATTGTTCGTATGAATAGTTCCTTAAGTGGGTGATAGTTATCATTGTTTTTAATATGTTATTTCAAAAAAACACATTTACAAACATTATTCCACGAAATAAAAAAACACTAATTTGGCTCAACATAAACTCCAGAAGTCTAAAACGGGAATAATTTCTATCTATAAATAGATTTGATAAACTGTTCAGTCTCCTCTCTCCCAACTTGATATAAAAATTCCATAACACGTGCTAATTCTAGATACACATTGAAGCCTTTTAATGGAAATGTTAATATCTCATATTTTGTATGAAAATATTACCATACATTATTTATTACCATAAATTTTAAGAAGAATTTCGGAAGACTCATGTTTGTTCATTAACGTATACGTGTAATAATTTATTTATATTTCTTAGAAAAGCAAAAAAAAAACGATATTTTCTTTACTTAAGTTCTCTCTTAACAACTTTCTTCAAATATAAATTTTCTTTAGATATTGAAACGTAACTTTGATAAAGTAGACATCAAAGTAAAACGCTGTCAATTTATTGGAAACTTTATAACCTTTTAACTTAATATAGGCCTAAATTAATGTTTTATATATACCGTCACTATTAAATAAATGCTATATTAAAACGTAAAAAAAGTATTGCATTATTAGGTAGAAAGGAGCTATACGTGCCACACAAAAAATCATATTATTTTTATGGTATAGTGAAAAGAAAATCTAACTTCAGGTATATTTATAACTTTTATGAAAGTTTTGAAATTTTTCGTCAAATGTTTTAAGATATTCTAAAAAAAGACAAAATGTTTATAAAATTATATATTGTAAGTTAGTAGCTAAACGTAAAGCTCTTAAATACAATAATTCTTGAAAAACACTTTTACTCTAATAAAACTAAATGAAACATATAATTTCAAAGTTATACATTTTCAGAATATGTATTTGACATAATAAATTTAAAATATTGTAGTCGTGTACATATTATTTTTTATTCCACGGTAATGCTTAGCTTTATTGCTCAATATTCTGTAGCAAAAAAAAATACTTTTTAAACGACCGTGATTGTAAAAAAAAAAGAGTCAATGTTTCATTCGAAATAAGCATCACTTATTTACACTTTCATTAATGAAGGAAAGAAAACAAAAGTCCAAACCATAAATACTATATTTTTTCAAGAGAGTGTTTTAATTTCAAAGTTATAGACTTCAATTTTTACACGAATACAAAACCTTTTTGTCCTCTATGATTAAGTCATTTATATGTTGAAGCAAATGAATCCATTTGCATTACACACTAACTCGTTTTCATGCATAGGTCATGTTGTTTATATGGAATTGGTTTATTAAAGTATTATTTACTCTTTTCGCACAATAAAAAATTGATTGGAGTTGAAGTGTGTATTGTAAAAATTGTGGTTTCTTTGATTTGTGTGTGTTATAATAGATTTCCTTTATTTATAATTTTTTCGTAATATAGATAAAATCAATGACTGTCATTTCCAATAATAAAAAAGAAATTTAAAATAACCCAATAAAACTGTTCAAAATTGCATACCTTCTGGATATATCTTTAATTCCTACTTCACAACATATATTTTTAAATACTTAAATTCAAAATCAAGTACTTTTAACTGTCTGAAATTATGTCTGATTTTTTTCTTATATGAAAACAATATTCCGAAAATGATATCTATAGATTATTCGTCTCCTTAAAAATAAAACACTCTACCTTGCTCAAAATGCAAATTGGAAATTAAATGTTTTATTGGATTTTTTTATTAATGTAGTTGGTTTACATTTAATACAATTAAAGAAAAGATGATGACGAAGCTAACAAATGTGAAAATGTTTACTCAATGTATGTCCTACCTGAAACATATTACTTTCTAATACTATCTGTTAACTTGCTCTTTTTAAACTCAATTACCATTACATTCTTTATTACTTAATACAGTATTAAACGTTTTACAACTTTACAAAAAAAGTTTTACTTAAGAATCTTGATTTTGTGACATTTGTTTCATCCAATCAATAAATCAACGACTTTCCAAAATCTTTGGCCTCTTCTCAATAATTGGGTTATAAATTTGACCAAGGATAGGGCAGAAGTGTTGGTGCTTGACAGGGGTGATGGGTTACGGTGATTCAGATATCTCTCCGTTAGGATTTTGTTGCGCAACTTTAGTGTAAGCTAGAATAAATTTCAGATACAGTAACATATTTGTAATTTATCGCAGCAATTTTTTCAAGTAATATAAATATTGAATAATTATTTCAATACTTTATTCATTTTCATAAAATTGTTAAAGTAATTTAATAATGCACTTTTATAAATTGTTAAAGTATTTACTTATTGTAATAAAAGTGTTTCTACTATATCGACCACTTTATCACTAAACATAAAAATAATAATATTATAAAATGAAAGAAAACACAACTATTCACAAATGGCACATTAATTTTCTTCAAATGATGTTTCTAAGATTACGTCTTCATCTTCACTTTTTTCGAGTAGGCCTAATACATTTTACCTGACCATTCCATTTGTTATTATAAAAAAAATGAAAACGAAATGTACATATACCCTACATACTCAGTTAAACTACTTAGGAATCTTCGTTGTGAATAAAGAAAGTGTTTACTGTAGAAAACGCGCTTTCAAAAGTATAGTTCATATCAAATTAATAAAAAATAACAATAAAAAAACCCTTAAATATTTAATAGATATAAAACTCTGTAAGAATTAGCTGAAAACTGCTTGTGAAGATGATTATTTAAAATTAGTTACAGCTACTTATTTTGAACACCTTATGTTATCAGAACTCTGTGCTATATATTATTTTTAGAAAGTATGACCATATGTTAATTGCTACATGGTTGAAACGTATTTTTTTAAAAATTGAGTTAGAAAAATGTTGATACTATTATAATTGTTGATTGGTAATATTATGACAATTAACTTTAATGTAATAGCAGATATTTCTTGTTGAAACTCCATATTCAAGGATAAATAAAGCAAAAGCTTAAAGTTTCAAATATTTTAATAGTATGAATGAGCTACAATTGTTTCGCCTGGCGGCATCATCGGGCAACTGATAATTTACAAGTATAGACAACTATATAAACATAAGTAACAGGAAATTGAAATACAATAGAGAAATCGGGGAAGGTAGGGGGATGACCTAGCAGCTATCTAGCTATCTAGCAGCCATATCTACCTGCTAGGTCATCCCCCTACCTTCCCCGATTTCTCTATTGTATTTCAGTTTCCTGTTACTTATGTTTATATAGTTGTCTATACTTGTAAATTATAAGTTGCCCGATGATGCCGCAAGGCGAAACAATTGTAGCTCATTCATACTATTAAAATATTTGAAACTTTAAGCTTTTGCTTTATTTATCCTTGATTATGAAATTAACTAATCATTTGATATAAACATAATATTACATTAGTGTATGATTTGTTGTAGCAATCACAAAAAAATATGTCCTTAACAACACAGTTGCTACTCGTTGCAGTACAATTCATTATTAATAAATTATTAACACAAATAATTATTTCCACTGTCGAATTTATATATGACATGGCCGGATTAAATTATAAACTTTCATTTGTACTCATTTAGACAATGGTGTTTGAATATATTATGTACATAACAACAGTTGTGCATCACTTGGGAATTACCAATTTTAATTAATGATTCATGATTTAAGGGAAACCACTATAATTCGGCGTTATCTTTGGTGATGTGAC
Organism: Aphrophora alni; assembly: GCA_963513935.1. Classification (NCBI taxonomy): domain Eukaryota; kingdom Metazoa; phylum Arthropoda; class Insecta; order Hemiptera; family Aphrophoridae; genus Aphrophora; species Aphrophora alni. Next base: position 67,031,724 of record OY740772.1, read on the forward strand.
CATTGACTGTATTCCCATCTCTCTCTCTCTCTCTCTCTCTCTCTCTCTCTCTCTCTCTCTCTCTCTCTCTCTCTCTCTCTCTCTCTCTCTCTCTCTCTCTCTCTCTCTCTCTCTCTCTCTCTCTCTCTCTCTCTCTCTCTCTCTCTCTCTCTCTCTCTCTCTCTCTCTCTCTCTCTCTCTCTCTCTCTCTCTCTATATATATATATATATATATATCTTTCTCTCTAACTATCTCTCTAACTATCTATCTATCTATCTATCTATCTATCTATCTCTACCCATCTCTCTCTCTATCTTGTCGTGTTATTGTATGAGTGAATCGAAATTTTCATATTTATTTGGCAGAGAAAATAAAACTAACAAATTTCGATAATAATTTTCATGACTATATAAACATTTATCATTTGTAAATTTGTAACCTTGAGAAAAAAAGAGATTGAATAAAATTTGACTAATATATGTAAAATATAATTACATAATAATAAAAAGTATACTAAAATATATATTTTGTAACTTTGTCATCGTCCTTATACAAAAAGCGCTATTTCAGAAGAACCATCCAGTTGCTGATTACGTTACTGAGCTACTGACTAAAAAGAGCAAATTATTAGGAAGAGAACAAATTCTTCTCAGCACAAAAAATAAACTTACCCAAGTTTGCAACGGACATAATCAATATGGAATTTATTTGTGAAACAATCATCTACAATAAACCCTAGCAATTTAGTGTTAGTTACAGATGGAAAACCATTTACCAGTACAGTATATATTAAATTGTTAGTATTATGGGTAATCCGAAAATATAAGAAATTAATGATAAGTGTTAACTTGCAACTTATTTCGTAATCTTTACTGAGGTTTCTAAACAAAAAACATAGTTTTCTATTAAAAACAAATATTTTAAATTACCGAACAAATAGATAGATGTCGTGTTTCAAAAAACATAAACAATTATTAATTTTAATTCAAACTTTTATTTGATTTCAACACAAATAATTTTATATTTCCAATAATTGCATAAATTCAACGTCGTAAAATAGTTGTACTACTAATATAAAAGTTTTAACAACCTAGGTTTTACTTTTACAATGTATTATACATTAATTAAAGCTGACTAGTAAAATTTAATAATGAATTCAGGAAACCCTGAAACAATAACAAAAGTGTTGAAAATAGTAAGCAGTAACTACCATGCCACAATTGTTCCAGCACACGTTATTACCAGTGAGTTAGTGGAATGTGGATCTAGTTATTGTCGTTATTAACTCTGATATGGAATGATCATCATTGCAGAGTGGTAAACTTTTACACGTTATATTAATTGTAAGTTTTTGATTTTACTTATCGAGTTTCACATGTAAGGCATCTATAGAAATCGGGAAAACGTTCGACCACCATTTTGTAATGATTTTCACGTTCCATAGCCTTAAGACTCAGAGAATGTGATTTTCGACATCCCACCGGCAATTATAATCTGTACAAAAGCACGATATAATAGAGAAAATTAATATTTGTTAGAAATTACTATAGTGTGCGTATATAGAATTAGATTGAAATTCAGAAAAATCGATTTGAAAATGTATAAAAACTGCAATTTAATAATAGTTTTTGTTTCGTATCTCTTGTGTTATTCAATTTATAACAGACTAAATTACATACGAATTTCCAAATATCTGCTTGGAAGGGTACCAAACAAACGTTTCTACGATAAACAGCAAAGTCAATATAAAATATGTGATTTAGAACTACAACCTTAAATAAAATGTGATATTCTAAAAGTTACCATATCCAGACTCAAATCAATGACATCATGAGTAAAGGCTTCATTATATATATATACGGTTTTGAGGCACACTAGGGCTGAGAAGCTGACAGGTGCGAAGCTAATGGAGACTGTTTAATGTACAAATACAGGAGGCGCATTAGAGCCTAACGGAAGTTAAAAAATACTTATATACCATAAACACAATAAAAAGGTTTGTAAAATCTGTGTATAAAATATTTTAAACCAACTTATCTTACTAAATAAGACACCTTATCAATAAAACTTAACCTTTCCTACAATGAAAAAAACACGTCCTCTTGTCCATTCAATTTAGAGGATCTGCTCGTATTTAATTGTATGATTTATCTAGGTAAGTACCAAGATCGTCCCCATCGACTTTTTTCGGAGCCCATTTAGTCAATATTAATAAAAACTAAAAACTAATACCAGTTAAATGTTTCAACTGATATTTAATTGATTGGAAAGCAATTTTCTTCCTATATCATGAAAAATTTATAATTACTTTTTTAAATACAAAATTACTCTAATTTTCGTGGATGTTTTTATTTGAGGTAATTTGTTACACGAAACAGATTTTGGAAACTATGAACTATAATAATTGCAAAATGTGAGCAGAAGGAGGACTTAGGTCAACGGTCAAAATATTTGTTTTTCATATCAACATAAACAGTATTTTGGAAAATTATTTTGTTTAAATAATAATAGCCTACTTTTAATTGTCTTTTTCTAAAGTTTTATAAAGATCAATTATTTGCTAAAACTAGATATTCAAAACTTAACACTGAAAGAGTTTCTATTTACTTTTAAGTAATAAATTGGGCTTTCTAATCTTACAATAACCATTACTAAAATTACACGATTGTAAAATTCTAAATAGGACGAAAAGTTTTAGCCATAAATTTCTCCATGTCCATATTAATTTTATCTATTAAAACATTAATACATTGCCTTATGTTTTCTGTTTACCAAAGGTGAATCTTACAATATTCTTAATACACAGAATGCACAGTATATAAATTCCATCTCCATGGTAACGGCTCTAAGGTATGGGAAAACTTACTTATACTCGGTCTGTCATAAACTGTTACAAATGGCTTTTACAGCGGAGTTTATTTATTGCTAGCAAGTGTTTTACTTTAAAATTATTGAAACATTTTGCAAAAGGAAGTAAGTTATTACAAACGTTTTCGAATAAGGATTTATTACTTATACTTGTGTATGAGTACTGAAAACTATTTAAATAGGACCCATATAAATATACGAACATGTGTATGTAGTCACTTATAGTATATATTAATTAAAATGTTATTAATAATTAATAATATTCATTAATTTAAACAAAAAGAAAATACATAAATAGAGACGTTTTACAGGTATGAAGTCACCCACAGATGTAAACAGTATACCAAACAGATTTCAACAAATTACTTTAAAATCATAAATTTGATTTTTCAGTAGGTATAGAGAGATGGCGTCATTCAATAATCTTTACATTTCAGACAACAATTAACTAAATAGTTTTTCGATTCTTTCAGATATACTATCTTTTGTAACAAAAATTTTATTTGTTTTGAGTGGTATATTTTTATTTAGGTCCTAGTGAGTTTTAACTATATAAATAATCATACTGCACACACCTTCCTATAAAATCAACAAATAAAACAAAATTAATATTTATAAAAAAAACTCTTCCTCGCCATTAAAGTCAATTCGGTAGTTGTCAGTTAAATGATGAAAATTATCCTTGCCCAGTGATTGTGTTTACTCATTCCTTACACTTAATAAAATCGTTGACCCAATGTTTAAAAATTAGTCCTTTTAGGTCATATACTTTTTCTCTTTTTACTGATAACTCATGAACTGCCATTTTCGGAGAGATGGAGTCAAATATGTTTCATTTTGAACCTTACAAGTTACTTTTAAGTAAGATTCGATTAAAATCATTTAAAGCAATTTTGGAATTATCGAAATTATCACCCCTCAGACAACGGATGACATAAATTTATATGAATGTATTACATGATTTTGTACAAAATAAAACCGCCTTAGAACTGAATTTTGTGGATCGCCTTCTAAAGTAAGTCTTCCCAACCTAAATATAGTTACACAATTTTAAAAGAACACTTCATACAGTAAAAAAAGGTATAATTACAAATGTCATTAAAAGAGTACAAAAAAATCCCATGACATAGGTCATTTCTGGCTTGTAGGTGATCATTACTTTCTATTACATAGTAAAAGAGAAAGTAAAATGGAAGCTTGTATGAATGTAAGATTGGAAACCGCTAATGTAAGATTAGTCACGAGGTGGCGATTGTAAAGGCTTGACAAGTTGTGTGACAAGGAGAGATGCGGGTGGATACAAAGCAACATGCGAATCTAATGATCCGATTAAACATTTTGTAGGCAGAGAGGAAAAGCTTCTGCTTTTACCCTAAGCTTCGTTCTAAAAAGGAAAAGTACCTTCCATCGTTGCAACTTTAATGAGAGTTGGGCTTACACTTATCTGGTAAATCTTCTTCAGAAAAACAAACGTATTCAGTATAAATCTGTTTTATATATTTTTAAACCAATAAGATTATTTTGAGATTGTAACAGAAGGGGAACTTCTTATCGGATCTTTTGTGTTACAATCGTTTGGCATATTTATAAAAACAGAAGAAAAAATCGGTTGTTATAATCTGAACATATCTATAATTTTAAATATTTTTTAAAGAATAAATTGAAAACAGTCCTACACTAATTTACTTTTTTTTACATACAAGATTCTCATTTCGTTACACAATCAGAAAAAATCGATTATTTTCAACGATACATTTTTTTTTAAATATCGACATTGAAATATATTTATAATACAATCAATTAATAGGAAGCACAATCATTGTGAACATATGAATATTTATGTAAATCCATGAGTATAATCACTGTATTACTTTCCTGAGTGTATGGCTCAAGGTAACATTTTAAACTAGCTTATATATATTTTTTTATTTATTTATTTTTTTTTTTTATTTATTTATTTATATACAATTGCAACTAGTTAGAACTATCTAGCAATATTTTTCTCATATCAAACTGGCTGTGTGGTGAAAAGACGTCCAGAGTCGTCCTTCACAATGCAACTACACTTGATCATGTGTATTAATCCTGCACCAAGTCAACAGGTTTCTTTCTCTTCAGCCTCCGCACTTGTGGGACGTTGCTGATCAAATGTGCCACCTCTAAATTTTGATGATCACGGAGTCTGGTTGCATGCTTTCCAGCATACTTTTGTACCTCTTCGGCGACTAAAGGCACTTTCAAATCCCGATGAATGTCTGCATTTCGGATATACCATGGTGCTCTGACAATACAACGAAGCACTTTGTTTTGAAATGTCTGTATTACTTGGATGTTACTTTTTTTGGTGCATCCCCACAATTGAATGCCGTAGATCCAGATGGGCTTTAGGATTTGCTTATACAGAAGCAGTTTATTATGTACGGACAATTCAGAGTTCCCTCCAATAAGCCAGTACATTTGTCTGTACTTCATTCCAAGTTGTTCACGTTTCTTTTTCACGTGTGACTTCCAACGAAGTTTAGCATCCAGAGTCATCCCCAGATATTTTGCCTCGTTTGCATGTGGAACGATCTGTCCATTAATCATAACTGGCTGATACACATAGTGTTTGTTGGTAAAGTTGACATGAGTAGACTTTCCTTCATTTAGTTTAATACGCCATTTCCTAGTCCAGCTGTTAACACAATTGATGGCTGATTGTAACTTGGCAGTAGCTGCTTGCATGTCTTGTCCAGTAGCAACTAGAGCGGTGTCGTCAGCGAATGTGGCTGTCAAAACCCCATCATTCTTTGGGATGTCACTTGTGTATAGTAAATATATAGTTGGCCCTAGGACACTACCCTGAGGGACTCCAGCAGCAATACTTTTTAATCCAGAATAGTCCTCACCATGTTTTACTCTGAAGTATCGATCAGATATATACGATTTTAAAATCTCACTCATTTGCCTCGGTAAATAGCGATCAAGTTTACTTTCCAAGCCCTCATGCCACACTTTATCAAAAGCCTGAGCCACATCCAAGAATATAGTTGCACATATTTTTTTCTCCTCTAATGATCTCTCTATGACATCAGTTATGCGATGTACTTGGTCTATAGTCGAGTGCCTACTACGGAACCCAAACTGATGATTTGGAAAAATTTGCCTAGCCTCAATAATTGGCTTAAGTCGATTTAGAAGTAGCCTTTCAAAAAGTTTTCCAATAGTTGGTAGTAATGATATTGGTCGGTATAATGTTTTTTCTTCCAATGACTTCCCAGGTTTTGGGATCATAATTACCTCAGCAATCTTCCACTGTATAGGCACATATCTAAGCCGTACTGCCGCATTAAAAAGATGTGTTAGCTTAATTATACATTTATATGGCAGCTCCTTGAGTATCTTAGCTGTGATAAGGTCATAACCAGGAGCTTTGTTGATTTTAAGCTTTTTTTCAATCTCATTGATGACTTCTGCTGGTGTGAATTTCTTGACCAACGTATGATCTGTATTATTAACTGGTGCTATATCTTCCATACCAGTCGGTGAGTGAGGTTGAAACACGTTTGTCAGATATTCAGCAAATACTTCTGCCTTCTCTTTGTCACTTCTGGCCCACTTACCGTCATCTCTGCGAATCGGTGGTGCATACTTTATTGGTCTTTTTAATATCTTAGCTGCTCTCCAGAGAGAATAGTCAGTATCTCTATCATCCGTCAGTTCCCTCAAAAAGGATTGAAAGCTTTCGTTCTTAATGATTTTTATTTCTTCTTTAAGTTGCTGAGTAAGCTTATTTAATAAGCTTATATATAAGTTTATTAAAACTAAATAAAGTTTTAGATACGCGTAGATAGAGTTTGCGAGATGATGAACTTACATCGTTCCTTCTTAGTTTATAACAAGTCACATGCCATAAATTTGCAATATTTTTAGCAGCCATATGTCCTTTAAACTGTTTTATTAAAATTAAAGGATAAAACAATTAAAAATATATCGTTTATTTTAAATTTATGAGATTTTGACAGAAACTCTAATAATATAATCTACAATTTCATATCAACATGATATTAAATACGGTATTATAAATTATTTAGCTAACATAACAAAACTACCATAAAAATGTTTAAGTATTAAAATTTTTGTGTGACTTTTATAGAATTAAACGTAAAGTTTAGTTTAACACTATATTTCAATACATAAACATCAATGTTCAATATCAATCATTAAACTAATTTCTACACAATTTCATGTTATTTTGCTTTTCTTCTTATCAAAGCGGTAATTCGTCATCAACATTACTAATTATACTAATCATTAGGTATATGATCACATCACCCTGTTGCCCTAATGGTGAAATCTTTTACTTATAAAGGCATTGAAGACGGACTTTTTGCCTTTAAATCACAAAAAGTCAAGTGCTTCCATTTCTGTTTACAATTGCTAAAATTCCGGTGACGGGTCTTCGATGTGCTGACCATACATCAAACTATGAAAATCCGCAAGGACCAAAACGGATTGTTATCATTGAGTTATTTAAGTAATTATTCTGTCAATATCTTTTCAAATTAACTTAAACATATCGAGTCATTCATAGTAAATATTTTCTAAACAACTTCACGTAATAGTAGTTTTACTTATTACAACTAATTTTAGTAAACTTATCAAATATCTAATAATTCCGCATTCACTCAATGCGAATCAATACTTAAAACCATTGACCTAGATGTATCATAAGACTTTAGTAAAATAGGCTCTATCCTACTATTTATCAAAATGTTTTACATATGTTCACACGAGATTAAACAGTTAACATATAATCTGTAAAAATGTATAAAAAAATGTTATACACATTACAATACTCTATATCCTTATTGAAAAATCGTAATAATAACAAGTAATAGATAACAATGTCACAAACTGATTAAATTTTGTTTTGGTACAACTTTCATAGTTACAGTGAACAAAAAAAATCACACACATTAATCCGGAATAGAGTAATTAACTATTTACACTTCAAAAAGAACATGTGTTTTTGTTTCATTTTGTGAAAATAAACCAAAAACAGTATTGTTGTCTACTTAAAAAAGTTGATAAAACACTGCTATACTTATAAAATAAAAAATGCAGAATGAAACCATATTCTGCCGTGATTGAACAGGTACCCTTCAGAAAATATTAAAAATATACTTTTTAAACAAAGAATCTAAAACGGTAATCCATCTATACAACCAATGAGAGTATTGAGGGAACAAATAATTTTTGAGATTTTAATTATTTGATTTTTCCGCTTATGCGTTTTTACTAACAATTATTGAATTAACAATAATATTTCAAGTGAAAAATATACGACCTATATACGTTTCAGCAAAAACGTAAATTCAAGTGAGAAGTCTGCGCCCTGTGCTGGGAAGCGACTAGGATAGCTCAGTTGGTAGAGCATTGGCGCGTAAAGCCAAAGGTCCTGGGTTCGATTCCCAGTCTAGGTCGTATATTTTTCACTTGAAATATTATTGTTAAATAATTTTTGATTTCACAGAATATCTTTATACTTTTGTCATATAATTTATGTAACTCAATCAGACGTGTGTAGAGTGTGCTTCAATTTATGTTAACAACTGGTGGACATATAACATTTAAAACATGGAAGCAAGGATTATTATTAAACATGTAATTTAATGAAACAACCCAGGATTAAAATTAGACTACAACACTAAATTCAAGGAGTAAAGACTAATAGATCAAGATCAAATGTATTTAAAAGAAATACAATAATAAATAGAATTAACGGTAAACCTTATCGGTCAAACCAGAGTTGAATTATTGACAATAATACTCCCATAACAGATACGTAATTAAAACTTTGAACGCTATATGTGAATTTGTATTAATTTTCCACAGTAAGGTTACACGTTAACTATTAAAAGAGAGCATAATAAGTTACTCACTCAGAAAAAAATTCCCTTTAGGTAATTACCTAATAGACAAAGTGTAGTTTAGTTCAGTGTTTAAATATATTGCCTTGGAGCACATCTTCGTTAATCATTTCTTTGTTAATGTGTAGTAGTGCTGAGCTGTGATTTTCGTGATCTATTATTATACTCATTATTGATTTATCTAATTTTATTTTAGCTCGTGTTACATTACTAGGTTGATGGATTTTATTTCTAACACAGACCGACAATTCTACACTATATCTTTACTTTTCACGTAGTTCCAAGTTTATCACTAGTTAACGAGATTTGACGATACTCTCGAAAAGTCGTTTATGCTTGCTAATAAAAGGTGATACATCATCCGTATGCAGCACCAGTTGCTTCATTATTAAGAATTCTAGTACAACTTGTCCATCGCATAATGCGGGGTCAAATTAGCTACGCTACCGACAAAACATGTACTTAATTACCTTCAAATATTTTTGTTGTTCGTTCTGACAACTATTTATCATTTACAATCATTCAGTCAATTCTATATGCCCTATAATTTATTTTTAATTCCTATATAGTCTAACGCGCTAATGAGTCTCTTGACACTGGAAAACATATGTTTATAACAAATAATTAGTCTGAATAAACCTATTTCATGATGATGATAACTTTCTAATCGCTAATTCACAATAAACAGCTGATGAGGCAGCTTTACAGCAATTAATCCATTTAGGCATTAATTTTTTTTTTTTACTAAATTCGTTCAATATGTTCTGACGAGCTTACTATAGTGTTCAGGATTTTGGTTAAACGGCTGGGGTAAACCAGTCCTCTACCAGTTGTCTATCTGTGGCACACATTACGACACGAATCTTCAAATAATTGTTGTTAAAGGTTCTATAGGAATTCTCCTTCCATCTCGAAATGAAGATGGTTGTTTTGAAGTAATCATCCATGAATTTGTGTCTTTAAATAGTGTAAGCAAATTCATTGTAGGTGGATTAATGTATTCACGTGAAAGTGGTTATCCCGTGGGATGATAAATTACTAGAGTAGCCTTATTTTTGCAAATTGCAAGGATAAGAGTAAAATAGTACAACAGGGCTAAGGTTATGATATTCTTTGACAATTTTCTATTAATATTTTATTTATTTACTTATTTTTTTTCAAAATCGGACTACTGATTTAATTTGATTTCCGGTGATGTTTGAAAACTTACCCAAACCCACGTGCAAAATCCAAGTGAAAACAAATTTATGATAAAAATTACCCAAACCTAACCCAACCTTAACCGCCAATATACTCAATTAAAAGCTTGAAATTGATCAAAAACGATTCACTCAAAACGTGTTTATGAAACAAGCAGAGCAAGTTTTGGCTCTATTCAAATAAATAAACATTTTGTCATAAATCGCTCTCGTGATTAATTTTCACTTTATGACAGACGACTAAAGAATAGATTTTTTTTGTTAAGAAATATTTTTGGTTAGTTTTCATTTGATTTATTGATGGGATATATGGAAGTGCAATGTTACACATTTTTCTTCACGAATCGCAGAGCCAAGTATGAGGTAAAAAAAAATTTAATTTTAAAATACATTTATAAGTAAATAATTTACATTATATTTTTTTAACAACATAAAGTACTTTTTTTATTACAACAATATTATTTTTTATGTAGACGATATATTTTGTTCAATTACTATGTTTTTATTCTAAATAGCTCTTTCTACATGGCCACCAATATAATAAATCTTTGTATAATAAAAATGAACTACTGTAGTCTAGCAAAGCGGATGATCAACTTTATTACCTAGTAATGATTTACGAGCCGTACTATGATCACGATCATAAATAAGTAAATAATGGAGTGTAAAAGTTATATAGCAAATAAACCTATTTTAAAACATATGCGTTTTCTCTCTTATCGTAACATCTTACATCACGTACAATGTACAAGCGCACATTAGTTTTGATTAAAAGAAATAGTTATGTATTCATATAACTAGAATATACTAAAGGTCAAACTATTACGCTTATCACTGTCATAGTTGTAACACAACTAAAGCAATGCAATGATGTATCAGACAACGTTCCTAACTTCACATATCATAAATCTAATTACAAGTTTATGACACATGTGCATAATGTATTTTGTAAAGTTAGGTTTGAGATCACGTATATTTAGAAATCAGTTTAACTATTGTTTTTTTTTTTTTTTTTTTTTTTTTTTTTTTTTTTTTTTCACTAGGCACTTCAGCCATTTAAGACTTTTTGTGCGCTTCCTTATCTTAGGCAATCCACTGTAGTTCTAAATCCTTCGTGAGTCTTAGAACTTGTGCAGCTAAGTCGTCTTCCTTTGTAGGTATGCCTGTGAGGCCGAAAATCTGTAATCTTCTCCTCTCCAGCTTCACAATACAAAAGTATGTGTTCTGCTGTGTCTTTATATTGGTTACACAGTCTACAGGTTGTCCTGCCTTGAGTTATACCCATGGTGTTTAAGTGTTCCCTGAAAGCTCCATGACCAGTCATGAAGCTTGAGACTTTCCTTAGGTTGTTTCTATTCAATGATATTACATACCTAAAGAGTTTCTGATTCGGATTGTACAGCGACCCGTAGAGTTTTCCTCTAGAGGCCTCCCTCCAGCGGTTGAGAGTTTCCTGTTCGACCCATCATCTCAGAGTGGTTCTTGCGACAGATTTACTGATACCACAAGCAGGTTCTGGTCCGATGAATGGAGTCTGTGCTCCCAACTTAGCCAGTTCATCAGCTTTCTCATTTCCCTCATAACCTCTGTGTCCAGGTATCCAGAATAGGCTTACCTGGTTTCGGGTCGAGAGTTGGACTAGAGCTTGATTACAATCCCACACTAATTTAGAGTTGAATTCGTGTGAACAAATAGCCTTCAAAGCGGCCTGACTGTCAGATCTGATTGTGATATGTTCGTCATCATATCCTCTTTATAGACACAGTTGTGCGAAACCTAGTATGGCATAAACTTCGGCCTGAAATACCGTTGCATATCTACCTAGGGCAATGCTTATTTCCACCCTAGGTGATTTACTGAAGATTCCTGCTCCGACTCCTTGGGCGGTGCGGGAGTCATTAGTGTAGAATTCTAAGCTCTTAGCTGTAGCCACTGTTCCTTCTATCATGTCCTCCTCGTGTGGAATACACATATCGAAGGGCTGTGTCCATGAAATTTTATTAATCATATAATCTTGTCTCATAGTTAGAATTGAATCATAAGATTTAAAAGTACGGATTGTGCCATGCCCCTTAGGCCACCGGCTATCTCTCCACATTCCAGAGGAATATACTCTGTATGCTGCCAGACTTGCTTCTGCTATGATGCTGAAGTTAATCGGGTCTATTCCCAAGAGAGTTTCAAGAGCTGTAGTAGGTGTGCTTCTGAAAGCTCCTGAGATGCATAGACAGGCCAACCTTTGTATACTCATTAGCCTGTTAGTTGTAACGGTTTGGAGACCTTTTGTCCACCACACCAGCGATCCATAATGAAGTTGTGGTTTAACCACTGCTTCATATAGCCATCTAATCATGGCTGGACGAAGTCCCCAGTTCTTTCCCAAAAGGCGTTTACAACTCATTAAAGATTTCGTTGCTTTTTGGGTACAATGTTCTACGTGTTTGTTCCAAGTAAGTCTTTTATCCAGTATCACCCCTAGATATTTGACCTCTTCTGATAGGCGCAAACGTGTTCCTCCCAGACTGATATCAATGTTATCTAGTCTATTGTTTTACTTTTATGCTGCTTTCATTCATTTCAAGTTTTTACTCTGGATTCTTAGTATCATTTTTGTGAAGACTAATTTTTATCGTGTGATTTAAAAATATATATATATTATGGCAGCTCGACTGTTCAGTTAACTTGAAACCATGGCTATTAAACTTATAAAATATAATGGTTAAATATCACAAAAATATTGGCGTAATGAAATGTAAATCTAATTGAAATCAACTTATTTGTGGTGGAGATTTTACAATCTATTCAAATTGGTGAATTGGATATAAGATACTACAAAGCAATTATATTTAAAGTTTTATACATTTCAAACAATAGTCATTTCGCGGTTTAGGCAACGCGATGTGGATTGGAGATCAAAGTATATTTTTTCTACTAAAATTATGTCTTTTTATTCTCTATTTCTCATTCAAACAACTATCCCTCCACAAGGTTATGCCTTTTTTTACTTGCAACTGGCTGCGTATATATTAATTATATTGGGTAGTTATGGGTTTTTTGCGTGGTATTGGGAATAGGAGGTGCCGTGGTTCTTTTGGGATATTTAATCCAGAACAGCCTATCTCAGTCCAAACCTACGACCAGCAGCTCGACGCACCTAAGTCAGCCAGCTTACATGAGCCATTAAAAATAAATGAATAAATAATAAATTTAGAAGTAATATTAGCCTATCTTAATTCCCGTGTGATCCTAATCGTAAACGCTAGGCCAAGATGGCCGACTACGATTTCATTTAATCACGGTTGTTTAACTTAGCACATCATTTTCCCCAGGGTTTTCAGACACATTTCAAATTACCTATATATTTAAATTTCTGATTATAGTCAGATATTGGGAAAAGCCACATTTTCTATTAATTCGAGAAAATCGAGCTAGCTGACTTAATAACAAAGGAAACTTTTTTTGTAATTGCTAATAACTAGAAAAAAACTTTAAACAATATCAACCAGAGAACCATTTGTAACTTCAACTATAAAATACACCAACTTGAAGACAATAACGTTTATAAATATATATTTGTAAATTAACAATTTATTCTGATTTTATAAATTATTCACGTAAGGCTATTTAAGTTAAGTTGAAAAAATATAGAAAATTTAGCACACTTATATTTACAAGGGATATGCGTGAAAATCTTAAGGAAACAGTTAATATATTTACTAATTAATATTCTTATATTATTTTGATATTTTTACGTAAATCGTTACTCCGATACATTAGTTGAACGACGACACACAACAGGACAATTTGTTGATACGAGTGTAACCTGTAGATTATTAAAAAGGAGAACTACTACGCCCATTACGACTGGGGCAACTAAAGTTTATATTTAATTATGAATATTTACAAGAACCGTGAGAAATAAATCTTTCAATTTTAAAATTAGTCACGTACGTACCCACCGGAGATGAATAACCATCACGATCAGAGAGACTTAGGTTAGCTAAATTAGGACGTTAATATGCAACACAATCTTTATGGAGATTTTACGGAGGTCACTGGCATATAATTAAAGCTTACATATAATATACTTTCACTGTTTAGATACTTCAATTTGAAGTAGGGAAACAAATTCGTGAACTCTTTAGGGGTTTTAATTATTATTAACATAAAAAGTATTAAAATCTCGTTAAAGCTAAAGACGTAGATGAAGTGAACAAATTAAACAGTTGAGAAAACTATGGTTTTAAAGTAATTATTTTGGTATTTGATAATGATAGATTATTCAGGTTATTAATCATGGCTTAATCGGACATTTACCAGCATTACTAATAACAATTAATAAAAGACGTTTCAAGAATATAAAAGAACTCCCGTTATCAAATCGTTCATTTTATCTGATAAGGGCTATCTTTATATCTTACTTTATTTTGTTATATTTCTAATTTTTAACATTTCGGTTGTCTACTAGGCTATGTTGTTGTTTTTATCTTTTTAAAGATCGAGGTTTTTTTACTTAGGTTGATAATTAAGGTTGACTTATACTATTGAAACGTCCTGTATTAGTGTTATATACACACATTATGGGAATTTTTGATTATGACATATTAATACGTAGAGAATATCATTTTATACTATTGCTGGAATCAAATTAAAATTATATCTCATTTATTATCGTATTACATTAAATTTGATTTAAACAAAACTAGAGGAGTTATATTGGTAAACTTGCATAAATTAAGACTATGTTAAGTAGTATTTCGATAACATTTAAATGTACAACATACAAAATATTGACCAAACAGCATCTCTTACGTCTATTCTAGGTATATATATTTTTTCTATCACTCCAGTTTAACTCTCTGAGGTTTTAAAATATTTGAAAAATAATACATTAGGATTTGAAAGTAAAACGGCATAATTAATTAAATATTTTTAACTGATTATATTCTTTAACTACTCAAGCTTTTCAAATTATGTGTACACTTAGTGTTAAGTTTTTATTTTTATTTCTAATAAATGTCTCCTTGCGTAATTTTATATTTATACTATTAACGAAACAAAATAATAACAAAAACTTAGATATCCCATAATTAGTCTAGACGATAACATCCTAAAGAGCGATTAGCTTGAATGGAACTAATCACACGTTTTTTAAATTAACTAATCAATTTGACAGTTAACAAAAGCTATTATGATGATATCGGAAATTTGCCATCATTTATCCATGTTTACACAATTATAGGAAATTTACAATTAGGCTACATAAAAAATGTGATCAAACGATCATTACCCAGCAGTAGTAATGATGTGGCGTAAAACGCAGTCCAACCTCTAAAGATTTATTGTGTTCGATTACTTCTTATAAGATAGGGAACTCCCGTCTATAGTTTCCCCTCCAGCCCCAACTCCTTAAGGAAGTACAGAACATGAAAAGGATCAAGAGTAAGGTATCTCATGTACATTAATCTGGCACTCTGCTTTCCTTATACACTTTTGTGTATTATTGCATCGGATGCTACTAATATATTATGTAGGGTCACCCCCCTCAATTTGCTATCATTTTATAATACGGTATTTCAAAAGTATTATGTAAGTCTGCAATGAACAGATAGAATCCCCGATTTGTCTTTCCTTAGTCTGGTACATACTTTAAACTTTTCCTGTAATCATTTCCCGTTAGTTTGATCTGACGTATTCTGGTATACTTTCTTACAAGTGTGTTCGTAGTACCTATTCTGAGGGATTTCTAGCCTATCTTTCCTTTTTATGTTGGGTTTTTTTTCTATTATAAATGAAGTTCCTCCTTTGTGGCTTGTTTGGACGTTCTCTTCTAAGTTAATTTCATTCACGTTGTTGAGGAAATCTCGACAAAGCGGAGGACTCACTTTGCTGATAAAATCACGCAAAGCTTTCTCACATCACATTTATCAATAAGTTGATTTGCAGTAACATACTGAAATGTTTGTTATTTCCCATTTCTCTCCATATTTTCCAACAAACAAATAGTGAAATAATAGGTATTTCGATCAGAGACCAGCTTAGGCGGGTAAGGCTAAATACTGAGGAAGGTCACCCCATCATTATGTTTAAACTTAAGGTTGTACTGAAAACAAAAGAAAAAGAGGGGAATGAAGACAAGTTAAGGGAGAGGGAATAAGAATAAAAATCTCTAACCGAATAAATGAAGAAATATCCATCAGTGTCTATGTAGGTATTTGTGAATTTCACAGGAAAGACCTAAATAAAACATGAAGATCTGAGGCTGCTGGTTCCGCCATTATCATTATCATGTTCCCACGGAAACAACGATTTTCCTTTGTCACAGGGTTGATTTGATGTCTATTTCTCAACATGTACACCTAATGTATGAAAATAAACATTCATATCAGTTTAAATTAAACCACAATTATACCATCGAAAATGGAGTTTTGTATAATAAAAACATATTAATATGAACCAAGAACGCTAAGGTTACTTTATGCAGGATACGGTAGATATAACGTTTTATTAGACAATTATTAATTATGAAATAATTAGACTTTCTTTTAAAGCGAATAATTCTTATATCCAAAGGGCAGTTGTTTATACCCGATATTATAAACTATGTTCTATTTTGGGAATAATATTATTTGAGACTATAGTGTTACGTAAACAATTTCCTTCAATCTCAAAATACACGTTGACTATCTTTAGTATATTATTTATTAATTCGAATATGATTCAGAAGGCGTACAAAACTAATTCAGAAGGCGATAAAAAGATATCTCATGTATGCACTTACCTAAAAATAGTGAAAATACAATACAAATCTTTTCATGAACTTTCACATTTTGTGGCTATTTCGAATAATTAACTGCGCGTTTGATATATGTACCAACAGTTTACAATTAGAGTAAGCATGTGTGTATGTTTACTAAACATACTTTATTGAACCGTAAAATCAATTTCCTGGTTTAACGAACAAGAGCCTAAATTAGATTTTATGCAACTAATTTAATAACATCCTGCTGCATATGTGCCGGGAATACTAGTCTTTGGTTTACTTTATTACTTTCCTATGTTACTTGGTCGACCATAAGAAAAATGACCACTGGAGGAAAGAAGGCATAGAAATGTGGCAAAACAAAACTTTCCAGATCAAAAAGACCACCAAGACCAAGAAATAATAATAAAAAGAAGGTGTTAAAGGGGTCATTGTAATTAAGAAAAGTGTAAGAAACACAATCGTACAAAAATAAACCTATAAATAGCCAACTTATTGATTGTTATTAAGAAAAAAACCAATGAAAAAATTAATTAAAAAATACTACCCACAACAAAACTTGTGTATTGAAAAAGGCATGGTGTTATAGTATGACCTTTCAGTTTTAAACTGATATAGTTGTATCAGTTATAAACAAATGTACTTAATTCAAAATTTGACAAAATGATATACAATTTAATAATATTTATTTTGCATATATTTAAACTGTACAGCGTTCCATACGTTTGTATTTAAATTTTGAAAGTATAATTGTTGCACACAATAATACATTTTTTTATAACTATTACGTTTTAATATACATTGTATTCATGTATAATATAAAGTTTTTAAAACAATTTCATTGTTCTTTTTTTATTACCTTTGAATAGTATTGTTTTTATTCGTATAGTAATGTTTCATGCAGTGAATTTATATATTTTCAATATAATTGCTTCAAGAAAATTTCAAGCTATGTGCTCTCTTTAGGTGTTAGTGATAACTAACAAATCATAATTTTGTTAGCGTTCTTTTCTATAACATAGTTTTTTTTATATCCTTAGAGACTATGTTCTAGTCAAATTTTATCAAAACTATTTTTGTTATTTAAAAAAATTAAAATCGTACGTTTTGGTTTACCCAATAATATTGTCTCTACCTAATAATGTTGTATTTTCGGCTCAGACAGAAGCAGTGTGTGCTGGAGGTGTGGTAAGAGTTACCACAAGGCGGCACATTGCAAAGAAGATCCGCACTGTGTCTTGTGCGCGGAGCGCGGCGCAGTAGAGGCTGGTCATATCCTAGGTACGGGAACATGTAAGGTGTTTCGTTAGCATTGGTGAAGGACACACAGAAAATGCTAAAGATACTGCAAGCAAATATAGGAAGGGCTGCTGATAGACTAATTGAGCACCAGGTGGAAGAAACCGAAACTTACATCGCCATTATAAGCGAGCAGTACCGGAACAAAGACAGTCAGAAGGGGTATGTTGATACTACGAGAACAGCGGCGATTTGGGTAACAAATACTCAAATGGTACCGGTGAACGGAAAAGGTCTTGGAAACGGATATGTCTGGATAAAGAGCAGGGAAATGACAATGGTTAGCTGCTCTCTATCTCCTAACGAAGGGATACGTGCGTACCAAGAGAAACTCGACGAGATAGAGGATACTCTTGGTGAACATCGCAGTAGTAATTTCAGGGTCGCAGGGGACTTTAACGCCAGAGCATGTGTGTGGGGAATGAACAGACTACTTCTAGAAATAGCGGCTAGACTTGAATTGGCGGTAGTTAATAAAGGGAGTACAACGACCTACTGTCGAACAGGATTCAGATATTCTATCCCGGACGTGACCATTATCTCCGAAGGTTTGGAATCAAGAATGGAAGGCTGGAGAGTGCTGAAGTATTACACTGGAAGTGATCACAACTACATTGCTGTCAGGGTGGAAAAGAGAGAAAAACTTGCACGTCGAAGAAAAAGCCGCAACCGAGATGGAATGTGGGTAAACTAGACCACGATTTGTTAATAGAAGCAATAAACTTTGGGGTGTACTACAACAAAGACTGTAGACTTGAACCGCCGAGCGCGGGAAATGCGAAAAAGGTTGTGGAAGGCGTCACCCGTACTATCCGGCATGCCTGCCAGCTAGCGATGTCCTACAAAAAAAAAAATGTTTAAACACAGGCAACAGAGACGTACTGGTGGTCTGAGGACATAGACGAGCTGATGCGGAAATGCCTTAAACTAAGAAGAAGAGCACAACGAGCCCGCAGTAGACTGGAAGCGTATATGTTTACATCTGAGCACAAGGTAGCCAAGAAAGCAGTAGTGACGGTCATTTGTAAAAGTAAAGAAGTGCGCTGGAGATCACTGTGTGACACATAAATGAAGACCCCTGGGGAATGGGATACCGGATAATGACTCGTAATCTCGGTGGCGCAAGTGTTAATATTACAATGAGCTAAGCTACAAGCTAAAAAAATTTGGATACTCTGGATACACTCTTACCTGCGCATCCGAGTAGGAATCACAGCGAAGTACGAGGTATGGATGATGAGATTCCTTTGTTTAGTGAGATGGAACTGTCTAGAGCGGTAAGGACGCTTAAGAGTGGGAAAGCTCCAGGCCCGGACGGAGTTCCGTCAGAAGTAATGAAAATAGCGGCTGGTGCACAACCGCGCCTAATTCTAAAAATGTTTAATACATGCCTACAGGATATTTGCTACCTTTTGGAATGTAGCTCGATTATTATTGATAAACAAAGGGTAGGGGGATCCTGATTCTCCAGCAGCGTACAGACCTTTGTGTATGCTGAATGTAGCGAGCAAAGTTATGGGGAAGTTGTTAAAACCAAGACTACAGCAAGCGATACGAGAAGCGGGCGGCCTCTCTGACCGACAGCACGGTTTTCGGCAGAACCACTCCACAAAAAGTGCAATCCGACAGGTGATAGATGCGGTCCATGAGGCAGATAAGGCTTGTCACGCAGCAAGGCCAGTATTTCTACTTTTGACGCTGGATGTAAACAAAGCGTTTAACTCTGTTCGCTGGACAGATATATTGGAGGCATTGGCACGCGATTAGGTTGAACGTAAAGGAATTTAAGGTTGAATATATCGTCATTATTTTGGTTTTTTAAAAAAATAATATTGCAACAAATATGCTTACAAACGTGCTTTAATTCGGTTAATTATTAAAATTTTCAAATAACTAACATAATTTTTTGTTGAAACTTTAAATTTGATTATAATAAACGATTATCAACCTTGCAGAAATTGTAATTTTATGTTATCAGTTACATTTAGAATAGTACATACTCCGTTATTAGTATTAAAATTTCAACTCCTACAATGTATTCCGTTTACAAGAAGAAGAATAAATAAAATGAAAAATTTGTACCATTCTATAACGGTTAGTAAGCACTGTTATAATAAGTCTTTTAAAGTTAACTGTAATTCAAAAGTTTCGCAATTACTATTTGTAAATTTTGCTTGATATTTATTTCCAAGTCGTAATAAATGAACTCATATCAATCTGTCGTAGTATGGAATTTGAAGATGAGTGTTAATAATTTTGATCGGAAATGCTCCAGAATGTCTAATTTTGAATTTCTTGCAGTATCCTACTATTCGATATCATATTACGTCCATACAGGTTTTTGGATTACCTTATTTTTCTCGTGATATTTTCGATTTAAATCAATTTTGTTAAACTGTATTTAAAGTTATTTCTTTTTTTATTTATATGTCTTTGTAAGAAGATCGACTGTCAAGTTGCATTTAGAAGTATATGAAGTAATAAATATACCTTAAAAGTAGATCTTTGAAAAATCACTCGTGAGCCCAATTGTTTTCAGCACAAACATTAAGACTGCTTTTGGATCCATCGCAAATAATAAAATATATAAAACAAAACATTTAAGAAATGTAATGGAAATTTGGAATACTAACTTTTTATTCAATTACCTGTTGTTTTAGGTAATTTATTTTATTATTTTAGATGATGCGATATAATAATCTATTGCATTAAACACAAACAAATAGATATAGATGGTAAAATAATATTAATAATAATGGTAATAAAAATTTAAATGATTAATTTAGATTTAATGAAAAGTATTTTAAACAAAATAATCTACTTCAGAGAGAATACACGATCTTGTTAAACAGTAAAATAAATTAAATGGATTGGGAGTATTGAATGAGGTCCGTTTGACACTTTTACATGGTTTTATTTAGATTGAATCGGAGTACCAGCTTGTTAAATTTGGCAGAGAGTTAGTCAACATCAAATCAATTTGTCTCCCTTCAGAGTGAAATTCACATATTACAGTATGTCAAAGTTACGTGGACACTATGTGTATCAAACAACACTACTCATTTAATCAAATACAAAATACGACTTACAGAAGTAATACAAAATTTCTTGATTTGAATTGAATTCACCAAAAGTATTTTCATTAATACGATCTCTCCCGTTTCCCCGGTATATTTAACAAATTGAATTTCTTCTCCTAAATAATGGATTATTACAAAACACGAGTCTACTTTGATTCTTCGTGAATAATTTGCTATTATTGGATTAAGTGTTAGGGGTGTCAAATTTTAAGTATAATAAAATATTTTAATTGAAGTTTTCGTATTTCCTTCGCAGATTAGTATTTACATTTCTTTGGCAAAATTGTATGAAATGAAATTTTTAATTCTCGACTTATACCTTAAGTAAATATCCAAAAAGTTGTATACTCATAAAACTCGAATATTTTGAGAATTCCATTTTTTTTAGAATGGTAAAGTACAATGATAATGTTATTGGGGCTGTTATGTATTAATTATCATTTATGACGTCTACATTATGGTATATATCCCCTAAAATCATCTTTTCTTGCGGCTACTCTTATATGGTGCCATAAAATTTGACTTAAGATATTACTGCTCACATTTATATAAACTTTTATATTATAATTTACTAAACAATAAATCATGACCTATAAACATATTTTTCTAAAATAATGAGTATAGAGACAATAAAAAATCATTGTCATTTCATTTTAGCTAGTTAAACAATTATATTTTAAAGTCAATTTGTAAGTATCCATTTTCCACTATCGTTCAAACTGTATATTTGGTAGTTTTACATACTTAATTAACGTATATACTTATATATCCAGTTTCATAAGCACGTCCAAGCATAATTCGGTTTTGATTGTAATATAATTTTCAATAATAAACTTTATTTTTATTTTAACATTTTATTATTCATGAATAGCAAATTGACTTTGTTGTTGTTTTTTCTCATTGTTTTAGGTCATTAATCCTATGATTTTTATTAAATTGGAATGAAATTAGTCTTGTCAATTTTGAGTAATTGAATTGATTTATTATTAAAAAAATAAATGAACACAGATCTATTTTGCGTTTACCGAACTGGGGTGTGTAGGAGATGGCCAATAAGTTTGATATAATTTTAACTTTGAGTATTATTCTCAACACAGTTTTAGAAATGTAACGAAAATATTCACATACTCTACGCAGACGACAGGTGACCTCATTCCAAAACTATTACCATTTAAATTGAATACAAGAATAACTGGATATTTGTCGTGTTTTAGTATCGAAGTTTTTCGTCATGACATTAGTTAAATAACTTACTGGAAAAGTTGCTTTGTATTTATGTTTAAAACAAACAATAGTCTGTCATGCAACGTTTTATTGGGTGTTTATCTTGAACAGACCACCAACTTAATGTTTGCGTTACCGCTTAAACATTGTGATACACCAGATGTGAATGTAAATATTTATATTCAGAGAATTTTAGGACGATCTATTCACAATCCCTTCCAATCTCCGTTGAACACCAAATGTATTTGGTTAACGAAATAAATTAATCTATTCTCATTGTCGGAGATTAAAACTTAATTTTCTTTTCTTTTCTGTTATTACTAAATATTTATCAAAATATTTAAATGTAAAAAAAGTTATGGAATCGAAAAATTGACAAACGAATGTTGTTTTCATACCTCCTTGGTAGGTTTTATGTAGAACACAAAGATGTGTTTTATTTTAATACAGATAGGTTTATCAAATTTGTCCTTCTATATATTTTCGAAAAACACACAATGTTCAACATATCAGATATTAACTTACTTTTTATTTACATTTGTTTTAAATTATTTGGAAATCCTTTAGACAAACTAAGTAACTATTTACCATCTACAAACATTTATAAATCTATGAATTACGAAGATATACTCCATATTATGTGAATTTGTGCTAAAATTGGACCAAGTTTCAAATAAAAGTTTGTTGGCTATTTTTGTAAAGCTCGTGAAAAACTTATTAGAAATAATTTGCACGTGTTAAGAAGTGCTTGTTATTAATTACATACGCCGAACAATATTCCCGACTCCCCACCCTTTGTATCACGTCCCATTTTCTTTTTGTCTAATTTATTTTGAAAACATGGTTACTAGTGTGAAAAGGGTACTTTTCGTAATACCGTATTTCCGTTTCTCAAATGGCACACTTATTCGAAAACTGATTTGTAAATTCTAAATTGAAACCTTAAAATTAGCTTTTGTATTTTATATGTTCATCACTATAATTATTCATCTTCGAATTAAATAATGAAGTCCACGACCCAAGCGAAATTACTATTACAATAAATTAAACTAAATTACAATTTATTATTTGTTTTTGTGGTTTTGTAAAGATTTTCTGACACTACCCTCAAGTAGATTGGATGACTTATTATAATGTCTCTGCAAAGAATAAACAATGTTAGCTTCAGTTTAATAATAACTGCTCGGGACATCTCTCCTAACGAATAGAAAAACATAATTTTAAATTATTTATTGATATTTGATTATAATTAGAATAATATTACAAATTTTAATATTAATATACATATATATATTCATTTTTATACTACAACATTTAATTTATAGTACCAGCAAACACATGGGCATCGATTTGATTTTACTTACACTTCGTGTTTTCAATCCTTTTTATCAATAAATAGTCCAAAAGTATTTTATACAATTCTACACTCACACATCTCCAAACGAAATAAAAACAAACCAAAGTGTCAGTTTGGTTGTAATCAATCAAAAAGTGAAAATAATCATTTACAATTGTTTTGAAAATATATTTCAATAAGAGCCAAAATTTGTTTCGCTTGTTGCCATAAACATGTTATCAACGTAAATCCTATATTTTTCTAAAAATATTTTCTGAACCATATTATATTTGATTACATAGAATGTTTGTTCTACTAGGTTTTGAGTCATTAATTTGCGTATCCCCACAAAACGTGAACGAATTTTTTTTTTCTTCAAAATATGCAGAAGTAACGAATTCTATTAAAATTCGTTCGATCTTTTTGAGTTGTAGAACATTGCACGTAGGACAAACGTCACACTGAAAGACAGACATAGACTACAAATAATTATCATTCCAAAAATAAATTTTTTAACCGATATATGAAAAAATTCGACATGGATTATGACCTCCATATTACTTTATTATAATCTTTAAATCCACTTTATCTACATAATAGAGCTGATCACACTAACTTAATAATGTTACATTACCTAGTCCTATATTTCTCATTTATATAAAGAGATACGACAGTATTTAGATACGACAGGATTCAAACATTTGTCCATAATCACATATGAAAATTTATAACAGAAAAAAGTTATAACCAACAAAGTGTCCACTCTTTGTGACAACTTTGTAGTGTAGTGAAATTTTTTGATTGTTTTATCATATCTGATGTTGGGCGAGTGTCAGAATCTAATGTTGGACGAGTGTCAGGAACGTCCTTAAATAAGGATTAGGTGACATAACGTTATTAAATACTCACTAAGTATCTGTGCGTAGGTAAAAACCTAAATACAATTAAACAAAATTCCAGTTTTAGTTTTATCCAACTTAACAAAAATGTTTGATTCAAATACTGTGTTCGTTCATTTTAAGTATGAGTTTAATAAGGTATATTTTACAGGGTATTAATTTAGAAGAGTATGTTGACAGATTTTATTTATTTTATTTGTTTATGTTAAGAGTTTTTTACCCTTATAGTTTAATCCCATTGTATTATATAAGCGTACATATTTTATTGACAGATCGTTGAGAAGTTAAGTTTAGTAAGACGATAATCACAACGATAGAACTGGCAGAAGATTAAGATATATAGTTAAAGTTGCTGATAAGGGTGGAAATTGTTAATGTAGATCAATAAAGTGTAAAGTGGTGAAAGAGAATTAATTTAACTTTATAGATAACTAACTTAGAAAAGAAATTAATAACTAGAAATAGAATAATTCAAGAACTTATTTAAGCCAAAGAAGTCTATAAGAAACTTTTGAAGAGCTAATAATGAACTGGCAAGATTTAAGCTCTTTTAAGATGGCAAATAAAAAGTTTTGAGAAGAAAAAACCAAGACGATATTGAGTTATTTTCAATTAAATACAGGTTGTGTGATCACTTGAGTTAAAAAGTGGTATTGATGGGTGGATGGGTAATCAATCTCCTGTACATCGCGTCTGTAGATATATAGGCTTAAGTCGTCTGTCTGAATGTCACCTTTACAACTCAATACAGCCCAAACATATGAACGGATTTTGCTACCTAAACCACCAATCTTTTTGAAAACGGGCCTCTGTAAATTACACGTTCAGTAGGCAATAATAAAAATTTAAAAAATTAAAATAAAAATAAACACGTTTATGACGCTGTCATAAAATAGTAAACGTTAGATATATAATGATATCAATAACATTACCCAGTTTTTTTAAATTGTAAGTATGAAAATATTAGAGTACTAATTTTTATACTTTTCAATTGCTTTAAGCTGAAATTTAAGTGTAAATGCAGGTTTCAAATTTATTAGTGATAAATTTTCACATTTAATCACTGTTCTTAAAAAAAAAAAAAAATGAATTGTTTGATTGATTTACCCAGTATTCAGTTACTCCATTTTATAAGAATGGAATTCCTTAAATGTGAAGTTGGAACTGATATCGCCATATGTGTTGTGTTTTTGAGACTACATATTTTTTTATTCATAAATTTTTACTATATAATGGTGTTTAATGTGTTTTTACTGTTTATTTCTCAAGTATTATTTGAATGACTTTCACCTCTAAACACCGTATCAATTTTAATACTAAATTAATAAAAAATCTGAGAAATTAATCAATCGGTATGTGTAGAGATGTCAATAATTATTTCATTAGAATAATTTTGCAGCAGATTGACCACAAAAATTAAAATATCTTAAATGAATTTCATATATATATATATATATATATATATATATATATATATATATATATATATATATATATATATATATTTCCATTTTAAATTTTCTGAGCGATTGTGAAATCTATAACGTATTATAAACCTCCACCTCCAATAAAAATTATTATTAACAAATGTTAAATCCGACTCCTACTAGTTTGTAAACATAATCACAAGATATTGGGTCAAAATCAGTCACTAAATATCAAAATTGGCTTCTTTATGAGTTCATAACCGGGTTTGTATACATTTTTTAAAGTTTTGTTTTTATAAAGCTGGAGGAACAATCTTTTGAAATTACCTTGAACTCGTTAAGTGGTTCCAGTCAAGATGTACGTAAGATGCTCTATAATTTCCCCTCTCCCCCTATTTACTCCCTCACTGGCTAATTAATTATAATTACAACTAATACAGAGAAAGTCATGAGAAAACAATAAATCCCTAACAACCTTATCCTCATTCATTTTTTTTTTTAATTAATTTTTTTTTAATTTAACATATTATTCTAACATTATTTTTTGTAACAGAATGAACGAAGATGTATTTTTTTTTTTGTATTGTTCTACTCAGGTTGACGAGACGTTAGTGAATCAAGTAAGAGAACAATTCTTTGAATAGGAAAAATAATAACAACGTCATTAACTCTCAACAGGTTAATATATAGCTGGATTGTAGATCATTGTAGAAACGACTGATGGGAAAAATTAAAAGCAAAACATTTTGTTTTAGGGTTAAGATTCTTCTGGGCTACCCTGACGACGACCTTTTAATCCATCACATTACTTTATGTAGATAAATATGTAGAGAAAGTAAAATACGAAAATTAAGTTAATTACAGAAACCAGGGAAAATGTACTCTTGATATAACATTATAAACACTGCAAATTATTTTTAATTTTTTTGTCTGTGTGTTAGCAAGAAAAATTACGAAATATTTATTTCGGGTAATATTTAGTTAAATATATAACTTATTTGTGAAATTACTTTCCATTGTTTATTATAGTGCGGTTTGAAAACATACAATAATAACTTATACAAGATTTCATTGTTTGTTTATCTGACAGGCCCGTATTTATTGTTGGCTTTCTGCTTAAACAATGTGATACAAAGCCTGTGAAGGTATTTATATTCAGAAAAATCTAAGACTATCCGTTTAGCAATCATTGTAGTAGCCATTAAATGCAAACAGTAATTGGTTATAAAATAAATTAAATCGTATCAAATAACACCATATATTTATATAGCTTATATTATATACTTTTCAAAATGATAGAATAGCTACACAGTTTATAGTTACCAACATAAGACCTACTTTCTTATCAAATTACAGCTGAAAAAATTTTACTCTATGGAAGCACTATAAAATCCATGTGAACCTACACCTGGTAGGAAAGGAAACAATATTATGTCAATATATTAGAAAACCGCACTTTAAGAGATATTTTTTTAACGTACATTACGGCGTACATTCAAATTTACAAGTAGCTGTAAATGATAATAATAAAAAATTCTCAAAAATAGCCACTACAGACTTAGTTATATTTTTTATTTTATATTCTGGGTAGTTTTTATGCTTTATAATTAGCACGCTTAGAGTTAATAATCTAATAACATTGGATCTTTTACAATATCCACACACGTGTCTGTATTTTTGTTTTATATTATTTTTAATGATAGTCAACTTTATAGTGGATAGTGACCAATAGCTATAGTTTGGGAATTGAAGATATAATTTTGCGGAATTTTGATATCCGCAAAACTGTTTAGAATAAATGATTTTTTTAAAACATGTCATTCCAAATTTAAGGTTTAGAGTTTACATATGAATAAAATATGCCCAATTACCAATTCAATGTCCTGCAAAGTAGGTACAAACTGCGACGAAAATATACACATAGAAGAAGGACGGGCACAGAGACAAACTTCAATTAAATACGACGTTTTTATAGTCATAGATTAACAAAAAGTAATTTTAAGTAGGGTATGTTTAAAAATAACAAATACTCAACTTATTTCCATAACAATAAAAAAGAAGATAATATAAACATTATAAAACAATGCTTTGTATTTCCCTTATTTTAAAATTTCTTTTATTATTACAAAATGTTATGTAGTTTTTTTTGTAATTTTGAATAATTTTTTGTTGCTTATATAAAGAATTGTAACATAAAAACAATTTTTGTGAGGTGGGGATAAATTTTTTAATTATTAGGCTATGTATTTAAGTTACAAATAAACATTGAATAAAATTTTAGACTTTTTTAAAAGAAACAATATTTGGTGTTTTTTTAAAAGAAATATTATGTTATTGGAATATTTGAATTAACAATAAGTAACCATCGTTATTCATTGGCGTTTATCATTCGTGTCACTACGACTTAATTATAACGCGGTAATTTGTGATTACGATATTTTTCTGAAGACCATCTTTCCATTATTTTATAAAATGATTGATAAAAATCTAAATCAGTATCTAAACATTCCTTTATTTATAACAACAATTCAACTAGATGTTCAGGTTATATGATACAGGTATATGATTTTGGTATTATTTTAAACCATTCGATGTAATAACTCGTACGTTAGAACAATTAATTGAACTTCTGTGTTTGACCGATTTTGGAATATCATAAATTTCCAACCTCTCATAAAGTAAATAACTATAATATATGTCACGTAATAAGATTTTCTCTCACAAGTAGGTTAAGTTAATTATGATCATGTTTCTGTAGGGAATAAAAATTACAGATGTAAGTCATGTGTGATTATTTAATAAATATTAATCTTCTACTAGTATAGGCTAGTATATGTTTCTTTTATATTAATTTGAAAGATCCGATAAAAACAAATTTCTAAAGCTTTGGATTTAAATGTATTTCAGTGCAGATCAAGCCCTTTGACAACTTTATATTAATTTTCTTGAACTTCTCATGAGACGGATTTTAAATTATCTGTAACAACTAAAACTTTATAAAACGCTTATATATTCTGTAAATATATGTTATTAATTGTTTCAAGGGACACTTTAAAGCATTTCTAGATTAGATCTATTATTTTAATAAAATATAAGATATATGAAATAATATACGATTTAACGTATTAATCTCTCTAATTTAATTTATGGAGTTATTTATTTTTTAAATTATTGTTAAAGAATTATTTTGTTAAGATTAATGCTATTTGTTTTGTAAAAAAACGTAAACATTTTCTTGTTAAATAGTTGGCAAGTGAAGTAGGTCCGTTTACAAAGACATTTATCACGACCCTAGAACTGGCAGGAGATTAAGACTTGTAGTTGCTGACAGTGAGGGAAATTGTTAGGCTGGATTAATAGGGTGCAATTCTAGCAGGGAATAAGAAAATAATTTAAGTTTATATACAAAAATATAAAAATAATTTATAATTATTACTTCTAAAAGTATAATAGTGTTTATACTTATTGAAACAAAAGACTTCTTTATGGAAGTTTTGAAGTGTTAATAATGCACTTTATTTTCATTCATAAACCCGGTAAAGAGGGTGTTTTGTAGAGAATAAATAAACTATGTTTTAAATATTTTTCTCAATTAAATATTTAAATATATGTTCTTTAATGCATTATGTAAAAAAAAAAATTAATAAATAAAAATATTGTTTAATTTAGTCTCTGTTTTTCCCTTGTATTTGCAGTTTCCTAAATTTTGATCGGAATAATTGATTTTTAAAAATTAATATTTGGCCGTTTTTTACCATATATTGGAGTACAAAAATTTGTATTTCGTGCCTTATAATCAAAGCTTAAATTAAATTTTTAAAAAGTACTAACAATTTGTATGACATTTTACTTAAGTATTAACCTTTAAATAAAGAAAATTTTGTTCTCACTATGTCTTTAAAATTACCCGAGTTATTAATAAATATATATAACAAATAAAAAATAGATACTTAGTTCCCATATAGTCTCCCCCCCCCATACTTCTTCTTACAATTTGCGTTAAAAATGATTTCCGAATGATGAAGTTTATTTATTATATTATATACTTATATTAATTTGTGTGATGTGTTACAAATAACTTGGTATTTTGATAAATGTTTTAACATCGTTTTTCAACACTGAGTTCAGTGGCATAAATGTTTGGTATTCATATCTCTCACCATATTCAAGAAAAACTACTGGAAACGTTTGAAACTTGACTTTTTACGATTACTACACACTTTATGTTTTATGTTTTATGTTTTATGTTTTATGTTTTATACTTTATGGTTTAAGTGTATTAGATTCATGTTGCTTAACTAGTCTTTTATTTTCACCCAATGGAACATTTTAAAACTCATATTTCATCGTAAAAGACACTTATTATTAATCTAAAATTAGGTTTTAAAACAATGCAGACTTATTTCGGTAGTTGTTCAACCTGTGATCCGCCGTCATCTCAGCAGTAGTAGATCCAGTTTATAAAATAATTTCTGACATATGCAAATATATTTGGGGTTATTTGTACATTTTTTTTACTAACGTGGTTCAAAGAAATGCAATGTCTCGAACTTAAGTTTTGTATAATGTTGTTTTAGGTGTCTCATAAAATCTAGAGGTGTCAAATGCTGGAATCTTGACGGCCGTTCCACAATACCTAGTCCAAAAAGATACAGAGTTCAAACATACTCTGTATGTTTATGAGTGACTTTGTCGCCACTCTGTATGAACAAATAATGTCAAATATTCTTTAAACGTAAGCACGTCTAAAGGCAAATAGGATTAATTAATTTTCGTATGTTTAACATTATGGCAAACATTTATTGTCGTACATGCTTTTTGGTTTGCTAGCAAATATTCTTCACATATCACCAACTTGATTCAAAAATGTATTGTTTTTTTATCTTGATTTGAGATATTTATCTTTCTAAAACGTCGTCTTGAATCGGTTTTCACTTACTGATAGTGTTTTATTGATGTTTTATATTGGATAACATGTTTAATAGTTGCATGTTCATATGGGTGCGAGAAAAGGTTTGTCCGGTGTTACTCTTTATAACTTTATTGTTTTGGAAAATGCATAAAACATTAACCATTATTAATTATGTAACATTTTGTAAAAAAATAACTCGTTTATAAATATCCTTATTTTGAAAATGGGTGGACCTTAATATTACGGTTCACCCGTTAAACTTAAAAAAAATAACGATCTAAACAAAATCGAAAATTTAATTTGGTTTAAGATTTATTACAAATTGTTATTATTAAAAAATAGTAGTATATGTTTTGTTTAATTACTATCGCATGTTTTACTATCTTTAGTCTGCCTAACTTATGAACGCAAACGCAATTATCATCCCTCCTATTTAAGTTGTTCAGTGTCGCTATAAGATTTAAATTGCTTTCATTAATAAGGGAACTTTTATTGATTATCTTATTCTGACAAGGTCGCCTTGCTTATTGTCTCACACTGAAAAGGTTGCCATACTAATTACCTACACTCAAAAAAATCTTAAAGGGTACTTACACTTTTCTTCGCTACTTAGATGTAAAATTGCAATTCTTCAGCTGCTGTATTTCAAACTGAAAGCGATTGAGAGGGTAATTACACAACTCTCAAAACAAAAGCTTCATGTTGTAAGAAATAATTATTGATTTAATGATTTTAGTTTATCTCTTATATTTGGAAAAAAGTATTACTATTCTTAAACACTTAATTTCAGATAAACAAAAATAATTGGTAAATAAATAGCTCCATTAATGTTCTGGTGCCCTTTATTTATAGTAAGTTATCTAAAAAAATTTTAATTTAAAAACTAATTACCTAAATTCACACTCACTTAAATAAGCATTAATACTTAAATTTATTTACATAACTTCGCCATTTCCTTCGACTAAAGTCTCGTGTGTACACATTTTAGTCAGATTGAAGTTATTGTAACAAACATTTAAACAATGTAGTAATCATTATAATGCACATGTATAGTGCTTCAAACTGAGTGATATTTATTGCTTCCAACATATCTTCTATATAATTCATTATAATTCTATTGTAACTTTCTGTCTACCACGGCAATCTTTTTGGTAACATATACGGATTCCAATTGGATGAAAAATATGGTATTGTCTTCTTCCCAGAATGATGTTAGGATTGCTGGGAAGTTGACAGCTGCAATTAGATCTGCCGTCGTTCCTATTAATTGATCTTGTCACATCGTGCTGTCTTGTGAATTCACGTCGGTATCACCAATAATTGAAGGAGAGGATTTTGGGTTTAGATGGAGGATAAAATTACTATAGTTTAGTTAATAGAAGAGCATCGACAATATGCGTATTTAGTAGGAAATGACGTGGCAGGAGTTAGAAAGGAGTTCTTCGGCGAGTTGATCAGCCCTCAGGCAACGAATGAGGTAGATTTATGTCGGGATCAGCCTTCAGACAACGAACTGGGTGTCCGTGCTGCCGGGATCAGCCGACAGACCACAGAGGTAATGTTCGTCCCTAGGAGACCGGCCTTCAGACAACGAACTGGGTGTCTGTACTACCGGGATCAGCCGATAGACCACAGAGGCAATGCTCGTCCCTAGGAGACCGGCCTGCAGACAACGAACTGGGTGTCCGTGATGCCGGGATTAGCCGACAGACTATAGAGGCAATGCTCGTCCCTAGGAGGCCGGCCTTCAGACAACGAACTGGGTGTCCGTGCTGCCGGCATCAGCCGACAGAATACAGAGGTAATGTTCGACCCTAGGAGACCGACCTTCAGACAACAAACTGGGTGTTCGTGATCCCGGGATCAGCCGACAGACCACAGAGGTAATGTTCGTCCCTAGGAGACCGGCCTGCAGACAACGAACTGGGTGTCCGTGATGCCGGGATTAGCCGACAGACTATAGAGGCAATGCTCGTCCCTAGGAGGCCGGTCTTCAGACAACGAACTGGGTGTCTGTACTACAGGGATCAGCCGACAGACCACAGAGGCAATGCTCGTCCCTAGGAGACCGGCCTGCAGACAACGAACTGGGTGTCCGTGATGCCGGGATTAGCCGACAGACTATAGAGGCAATGCTCGTCCCTAGGAGGCCGGCCTTCAGACAACGAACTGGGTGTCCGTGCTGCCGGCATCAGCCGACAGAATACAGAGGTAATGTTCGACCCTAGGAGACCGACCTTCAGACAACAAACTGGGTGTTCGTGATCCCGGGATCAGCCGACAGACCACAGAGGTAATGTTCGTCCCTAGGAGACCAGCCTTCAGACAACGAACTGGATGTCCGTGCTGCCGGGATCAGCCGACAGACCACAGAGGAAATGTTCGTCCCTAGGAGACCGGCCTTCAGACAACGAACTGGGTGTCCGTGCTGCCGGGATCAGCCGACAGACCACAGAGGAAATGTTCGTCCCTAGGAGACCGGCCTGCAGACAACGAACTGGGTGTCCGTGATGCCGGGATTAGCCGACAGACTATAGAGGCAATGCTCGTCCCTAGGAGGCCGGCCTTCAGACAACGAACTGGGTGTCCGTGCTGCCGGCATCAGCCGACAGAATACAGAGGTAATGTTCGACCCTAGGAGACCGACCTTCAGACAACAAACTGGGTGTTCGTGATCCCGGGATCAGCCGACAGACCACAGAGGTAATGTTCGTCCCTAGGAGACCAGCCTTCAGACAACGAACTGGATGTCCGTGCTGCCGGGATCAGCCGACAGACCACAGAGGAAATGTTCGTCCCTAGGAGACCGGCCTTCAGACAACGAACTGGGTGTCCGTGCTGCCAGGATCAGCCGACAGACCACAGAGGAAATGTTCGTCCCTAGGAGACCGGCCTTCAGACAACGAACTGGGTGTCCGTGCTGCCGGGATCAGCCGACAGACCACAGAGGAAATGTTCGTCCCTAGGAGACCGGCCTTCAGACAACGAACTGGATGTCCGTGCTGCCGGGATCAGCCGACAGACCACAGAGGAAATGTTCGTCCCTAGGAGACCGGCCTTCAGACAACGAACTGGGTGTCCGTGCTGCCGGGATCAGCCGACAGACCACAGAGGAAATGTTCGTCCCTAGGAGACCAGCCTTCAGACAACGAACTGGGTGTCCGTGCTGCCGGGATCAGCCGACAGACCACAGAGGAAATGTTCGTCCCTAGGAGACCGGCCTTCAGACAACGAACTGGGTGTCCGTGCTGCCGGGATCAGCCGACAGACCACAGAGGAAATGTTCGTCCCTAGGAGACCGGCCTTCAGACAACGAACTGGGTGTCCGTGCTGCCGGGATCAGCCGACAGACCACAGAGGAAATGTTCGTCCCTAGGAGACCGGCCTTCAGACAACGAACTGGATGTCCGTGCTGCCGGGATCAGCCGACAGACCACGGCCGGAACGACAGTTGAGGAACAATAAAAAAAATAAAAAAACAAGAGAATTAAAGTAATAACAGGAGCGAGCGAGAGAGAGAGAGAGAGAGAGAGAGAGAGAGAGAGAGAGAGAGAGAGAGAGAGAGAGAGAGAGAGAGAGAGAGAGAGAGAGAGAGAGAGAGAGAGAGAGAGAGAGAGAGAGAGAGAGAGAGAGAGAGAGAGAGAGAGAGAGAGAGAGAAGTGATGTTGGTGAATATGCAACAAAATGATTTTGAACAAGCGAGGCCTATATTTATAGGTCGTTAGGGGTTGCGCGCACATATCTCTCACTCTACAAGGCCTATATCGGTATCAGTCTCTCTCTCTCTCTCTCTCTCTCTCTCTCTCTCTCTCTCTCTCTCTCTCTCTCTCTCTCTCTCTCTCTCTCTCTCTCTCTCTCTCTCTCTCTCTCTCTCTCTCTCTCTCTCTCTCTCTCGTAAAGTTTAATCATTGCATAAAATACAACTCTATTTTTATATGCACCACAATAATTTAGCGTAATACTGTAAAGTGGTAACATGTCGCCACATAACCTAATTCGTACAGTAAAATATACTCTTATATAAAACGCTCCTTTTCGATTTCATAAACACGTTGTCATAATGCAATTAGACCACAATTGGGTTAGATTGTATGCACTTCCTTAGAGCTGCTTTTAATGATGTTGGTCGAATTGTACTCCATTTTATACAAATTTCTTTATAACTCTCAATGAATGTCGATTTGTCAGATATAGTTAAAAAATACTTTTAAAAATTGTAATTAAACAAAATCTACAAATTAGGACCAATGTTCAAAAAAACATGTATGAACCATAAGAGTCGTCATATGAACTGCATTTCATTGATTAGGATTTACGAATACGGCAAATTAAGGCAAGGCTTTTTTCAATATCTAATTTTTTTTTTGACGTTCTTTTCAACACATTGTTTTTTAGGTTAGTAGTTGGTTTGGTAAATAGTTATGTGAGAAAGTTTGGGAATGTTTAACTTTGGGAAGTACAAAATTTATATCTGAAATTGCGGTGACTGCATTAAATAAAAATAGTTTACAAACCATTCCAATAATAAATTAATATACACCAGAGGATGCGATGATTAACATGGCACTGATTGCTGGAGTTACTGCAACTGGCCGCATTGAGAATAGTGGCAGGTTTGTACTCACTTCGTCTCGTGTGACTTATTTGTATCGTTGTATTGCGCGTTTTGGAATCTATGTTCCATCTTCTGATTATTGTTTATAAGAAGTAGTCAAAACGTTATGAATGCACATTTAAAAAAAAACTAGAGAAACTGTGAAGATGGAAGATAAATTCCAAAACCTTTAAGGCAACGAACAATTAAGTCACTCAAGACAGAGTGAGTATAAACCTATCTTAAAATCAGTGACTTGGCTACTACCACTCAAATAAGAAATGAGTTTTAAAAGAAAAAACGAACAGTATAAATATAAACATAAAAATTATAGCATCCTATTCAACCTTCTAATAGCAAGAGAACAATAACATATCATAAATCAAATTATACGGGTACAGGTTAGCTACAGAACAATAAAAACAATTTTGTAAAAACAAGACAGTTACTTTGTAATTGCACCTCTTGTAGTGGAGCCGTTAAGTTGTTAAAGCCAATATAGCCTTAAGTCAACAATTGTCTACGTAAATCTCAATGATTGTACTTGTAAATATTGGTCAAAGCGTTTTAAATCAGAGTTGTGTTACTTTGTTGTTGCAGGTGTATCAACAAAATTTGAAACTTGACCTACATCTGACAAACAGCTGTATGTTAGTGCTCACTTTAAACGAACTCAATTTCTCAAAACAAACAAAGGTAAGAGAGATTACTTTATATAATGTATACTGTGAAGAGTGTCGGTTATAGTTGTAGTGTTTATTGATTTTAAAGAATCGCTTGTCACACCGAAGTAAATAAATGCAATATTTGTGTCATTTATTTTACACAGATTGATTCAAAACTGCACGACAATATTTCGGAAGTTCATAATAATGATAAAAATAAGGAATTATATTCATATAAACCTGGGCTTAAAACGCTTAGTTTTGCGTCTATTGCCCAATTTGTGGCTATGGAAGTATATAAGATAATTAATAAAAACTTGATAATGGATCATTTATTTAACCCTACACTAGAAAACTATGACTTTATTTTTATATATTTTAAAAATAACTGACACTTAAAATGTTTTATGTCGAATCTTTCGAAAAACCTTTCCATTAGAAAATCATATGTCATGACAGAATATGTACTATGACAAATTATTTGACTCTTTTTTCAAAAAATGAGACGATTTTTTAAATTTTTTTAATTCGGTCAAAATACAACTCGTTTATCGACGTAAACTACAAAATATTTAAAAACGAGTCGGCATTTATAAACTGTTACGGGAAACTTTTCCACTGTTGTTATATTTATTTCATTTCTGTGATAACATGTTATAATGGTATAATATTATAATGCTAATGAAAAAAAAAATTGTTTGGTAAAAGGTATCCATGATATTAAAATTATAAAATATTTATACATCATTTGCTATTTTTAAACTGTTAAGGGTAACATTTTCACTGTTAGTACATTTCTGTGTAATGAATTATAATAGTATCATTAACAATTATGGAATACTCACAAGAAAAGTACATGGGGGAAAAAAAGAGCTTAGTATAAAATATAGAAAATCGTACTGCTTACTTGGACGTATTTCTGAACTTTCAGTGGAATATAAGATATTGATATACAAGCAAATATTGAAGCATATCTGGATATTCGGTAGCCAGTTATGGGGATGCACAAAGAAATCTAAAATAACTACAATACAAAACTTCCAGAATAAGGTGTTGCACGGAATAGTGAATGCACCATTATATGTTAGGAATAAAGATTTGCTTCGTGACCTGCGCATACGTTAAGTCGTGGATGAAATAATGATGAACGCAATTGTATTTAACTGCGATATTCTTAATGACATGGGAACACCGAAATGGAAACAGTGCTTCAAGAAACTAACAATGTGCGTCATCTTGAAGGAACTAAACCATTTGAACCGTTTTCGTACTGTTAGGGATATTATTAAAGGAAATTATTTTTTATAATAATTATCTTACTGATGTTTGTCTATGCTAATAAAATCATAAGTCTATCTGTTGATTGGTCTTTATAAATAAAAACTATAAAAAAATAATAAAAAATTAACAATTATAATAATTTCATAATATTTCTTAAATCTAATTTGGCATGTTTCTTTTACCTACAAAAATAAAATGTACCGGTATTTGTTTTTCATAAAAAAAAGTTTAAAATATTTTGGTTTATTGTAAATATTTATAAACTGTAATATTTTTTTTTTGAAAAATCGACATTAAACATTTTACTTGTCGACCATTTTGTAAATTTACAAATTAAAATCTTAGTTTTCTGGTGTATACGAAATATTTAGAAGAAAACATGTTTCTTTTTTAAACACAAAATGGCCAACAGATGGAGAATGAAGTGTTTCCAGACCGATGTTTATAAATATTTGTTTTCTTCTTTTAGCTCTAAAATCAGATCCAGAAATATTGCCATGCATTATTGTATCACTCAGTATAGAGAATAATAACCAATGAAGTGCATATTTTTTCTTTAGTTTATGGGCAGTTAATTAATAAAATTTAATATTTGAAGACAAATTTACGTTGTTACAATTTCTTTACATTCTATTACATTTAAGTAAACATACTATTAAATCTTTCTATTACCAAGGGCGCAATATTGAAAACAATAATATTCGTAGACAGAAAAGAGGTAGTTATTATTATCCGTAATTGTTTATTACGTGCGCGTAACAGTAAATTAACGTGTGTTAATTATGGTATTCTCAGCTACAGTACACTTAAACAAAGCGGACTCATATGAAATATATTATCAGATATAATATCATTCATAAAAGATAAATTATTTTCGTTTTTTCCCATGACTTTTTTGTGTAACATTCATTAGAATGGCAGTTGTAGTAAATTTGATATTGTACACATTGATGTGGGCCAATATAAAACATAGAATTGTAACCACTTTACCTGAAAAATATTTTCGTTTAAACAAAAATCATTACGTTTTCTATTTTTATTGTATACTAGGAGAGTAAACGTCCTTCGTACGGGGTTGACATATTATATTTGTGTTGAGTGTTAAGGGAGTTTTCAAGGACAATGGGGCGGTGTACAATTTCAGCTCAATGGGTCCAGTAGTTTTTACGTGATTTAGTAACACAAACACACACACACACACACACACACACACACACACACACACACCCCACACACACACATACACACACCATTAGATTTTTATATAACAGTATAGATAACTGATAAATTGTAAAGTATAATTAAAAACAAGCGTGATTTTATAATTATAATGAATTTATATTCAGTTATACAATAATTCTTTATAATTTTCGTCATATAACAAGAGATATATGTCATTATCTTAAGGCAATAAGGGAAAACACTTCAACAATGCGTGGTGAACATTTGGTTTAAATTGCTTGAGAAATTGAGTCATAAGGATGATTACAAGCAATTGGAGTTTGTCGATTGCCACCGAGGCTTAGGCTTACGTTTACTGCAAATTTAGTAAACTTTTATCAAGATGTTCGGCTGTACACACAGTCACACAGTATACAAGCGATAATGAATTACATAACATTAATTATTTCCTAAGCTTAGTTTTAAATTAACTTTACGTAAAGCTTCAATAAAAACAATGCATAATTTAATTAAGTAATCGCCTTAGGTGATGGGATGAGAAATCTCGTTAACCTGGTTCCATGAATTGCATCCTGAGCTTTTAATGCAATAAACCTAGACGGTATGTCGCTATTAAGAATGAATAAAAACATTTCCTTCAGATAAAGTATGCCAATATAAAGAGTTTATGTTATTATTTAATTGGGTTGTTGTATCTAAAACCGACTATTCAGAAACTTTTAAGAGGGAAATTTATAATTCTCACCATCCGGCGTTTATCGATGGAAATGTTCTCCAATTATGAATGTTCTTAGAGCAGTTAAAGAAAATGCTAGCTTAATAAAAACAATGTAAAGACCAACTAAATAAACCATATTACAATAATGTAGGGCAGATAAGGAACAAAACAAACGTCAAATGCCTAAACAAATATTTAATATTTGATCGTGTTGTTAAAGTAACTAGAGTCAAAGCATGTACTCTCATTGATAAGATACCGTAATAGCATTCTGTATTGCTTATTTAACAATTATGAAGTTTTAGTGAACAATACAATAAATTTATTATTTACAATACACAAATTTTTCACTAGGTGATTTTTCATTATCGGCACTATTAGTATTATTATTTTGTATCAAGTATTTTAAGGAGGAGGGCCAGTTACAAAAAAAAAAATTTAACGGTGCAAAATTATATTAGGGAAATAGTTGATTAGTTAAAACGGGTAAAAATAGCACTTTCGTTTAGACTACAAATATATTTTGACATACTTGGATTTGTATGGCGATTGAAGTTTTGAAATGAAAAGTTATCAATTTATATATATCTGGCCATTTACATATCGCGAACAACTTTATAAAAGGGAAGATGATATTATAAACGAAAGGAGTGCTTCGATGTTTTTAAATTTGTTCACACAAATGTTTAAAAATAATTTCGCATCAAAACGTCTATGAAAATTATGATAAAGTGAAACTGGTAACGTCCTAGACAAAACGCATTAGCAACTCTCTACTCGAAGTTTTTCCACACAAAAATTAATAAATTGAAATATTTTTTTTTACAAATTTTATTGAGATAGGTAGTGAAATTATTTCACGTTTTCTACCTTAAGTGACAGTCTGATGTTATTTTCATTTTTAAATGATATCATTTGTTTGTAATTTTTTGGGCAGTAGTGACCACTAATTTTGGTTATCATATTCTATGGTTTATTTAAACTGGCGTGTGAGATAGAGAGTGCACACGTTTTGGACGTTTTTATTATATTTCACTAAGCGCATTATGAAGTATAAACACCCTTTTTACTCAATATAATGTAGGGTCTAATGTCTTAATATTAAATTGCTGTGATGTGATCGTTATTTATTGTAACTGTTTTAAAAAATGATATTGATACTATTATATGGGATTTACGTTTATACTTTCACATTTTTTTGTTTGTATGTCTGTGTTTCTAAGAAATTTTGTACGTCCTTCTGTTTTGCTTGTGAATGTAGATTCAAGATGAAATAGTCCTATTCTTTTAATGTCATTGTAAAACGAATAAACAAATATTTATGTCCCAGAATAGCCTCGACGTTGAACTATTATTAATTAAAAACAGAATAACAAATATAGAAATTATTAGCGTATGTTATAATATGTTTATATTTGGAGTATCATGTGTATTTTTTGTTATAGTAAATCGGAAATAGGAGCGTTATTTTATGAATTCGCTTACACATTCTCCAAATATATTGAAGCCTAGAACTCTGATATAGAACTTTGAACAAAACTTTTAATGATCCGTGGAGTGGTTTTTTATATATCCAGAAATATACCGACGCTATATAATTAAGTTTGTTATTTACTTGAATATTCAGTCAGATATTGGAAATACATTTATATAAGAAGTGAACAAATTCTAACCTATTGAGTATTGTTAAAAAAGTCGGTGTTCTCTTTATTATACAAGTTTTACTCAATAGGGGACGGAACGGATATCGAACGGTTTTTGTCTTAATTATTAGACGTTAATCTTTAATACTTACTAATGTGTTTATTTATTTACATGTCATCAAAAAATAATGTCGAACATGAAGTTAATATTTGGTAAAACTTTTCAAATACAAAACCCACGGTTTAAAATTTAAAATGTATAGAAATATATTCAGTATTT
Source organism: Aphrophora alni (assembly GCA_963513935.1). Taxonomy (NCBI): domain Eukaryota; kingdom Metazoa; phylum Arthropoda; class Insecta; order Hemiptera; family Aphrophoridae; genus Aphrophora; species Aphrophora alni. The sequence goes on from OY740772.1 coordinate 67,072,986, forward strand.
TCCTCTAAGATTTGATTCTTATTGTGATTTATAATAGAGAAGGAGTAAATGCGATATCTATCTGATTGTATGAGTAATAACATTTATCGAAAAGTGAGTATTAGTCATATGTCTTATTGAAAAGAATGAAATTTTTTTGATTGGTCCTAACTCAAAAGCCTTATTTATATCTTGTGTTTGCCTTTTCCGAGTTGCGTACATTATAATTTATTAATCCTTATAGTGAAGGATTTACCACGATGTTTTTCCTATGTAATCCTACATCGGTTTTTTACTGCTCACTAGCAGCTTTCTCGGGCGAGAGAAGCGAAACAGCGCTGTATCGTTGCAAATGAAAACAAAAATGCAAAGACTTCCCATTCATTGTGTTAAAACTCAATGTCTCTAAGTTTGTAGAATAACTAATTCTGAATTATACTATTATGGTGTATTTCAACCTAACTTTAATACTAATAATATTAATAAAACTTCAGATTTAACGTTACGGAATTTATGTAGTTTTTCATCTCATTTTAGCAAAAGTCACTCTCTATGTATTCTTAAACATCTGAATAATATGTTGCTAACTTTGAAATATCTTTAGTATGAATGATGACAATATACAAATGTTGAATTTAAATATATATATTTTTTAGAGGTAGATAATAAACCGATGATATCATCTCATAAAATCATACATGCTATTACACACATACACAAGCGCCCCCGCCTACAGAACAACACATACATGCATACCCACATATACTTACGCACAACATGCACATATATTTAGGTACATAACATTACTTTAAATATACTTTTATTTAAAAATATAGTTTATAAATTAAATTTTAAGACATAAAAAAAAATAGACACACAGCTAAATTTAGTTGACTTTTGCCCTAACGACCGCTTTAGTGTTATGACCTGCAAGTGACGACACGCATTAGTTGCAGTCTAGCGAAGCGAAAAAGACATTACATTAAACTATCATATTGTTGAAAAACACAACAACTTAATGTCAGTTCTTACAAGTTAAAGTAATTCATTACCATTAATATTAAAAATATTCGTTAGTAAATAAAATAGTTAAAAACAACAAATATATACACATTTCAAGAACAAAAGTTTATTTTAAATAAAGTAATTTTGACTTTGTTATAAATACAAAAATCAGTAAAGTGTTTATATACTGTGAATTGAGCAAAAATTTGCTGATGAACTCGATATGTTAACAAATCCATTAACAACTTCGTTAAAAATATTCTTGTTTTGTGTAAACATAAGTCATAAGTTTTGGCATTCTAATAATAACAAAATCTTTGCTTTGTTTCACAATGTTTAATTTGTTTACATATTGGTTCTTAAATTATTTGACTCGGTGACACGATACAAATATTGTTTCCCCATTACAGTGGGTATCAATATTATTGTCATCATCATATTAACCTATATGTATTAATTTTTCTATCAATCATCTGTAATCTTAACTTAAAATATATATGTTTAATGTATATTACCGTGTATCAATCCCTAGTTATTCTTAATATAATATCAAAACCCCGAATATGTGAAGTAATTTTAACAGAAACTAACATTGGTCCCCCATTTAATGTAATCGGTTCGAAAGAAGAAAATGTGTGGTGTTAATAAGTCCACCTGTACTCATTTAGACATACTATTAGCAATCAAATATTTATGTTACTAAAACTCCAAGAAACGTTCTCCTTTCAATTTTTAATTTTTCTTTTAAGTTATTTTTTCGTAAAATTTAAATAGAGAGTAATCTCTATAAACGTACCAGCAAATTTAAGAAAAATAGAGAATAAAGAAAAAAAACATAAAACTTGTTTGGAGTTAACAAATCTAGATATTTTATTATTGTGCATTATCATAAAAAAGTGATAAACGGGAAAACAGGTTGGATTTTTTCGTATTAAGGTTTTTTGTATTATGATGCATTACTTACTATAAACACAATTAAAAAGTGTGACGATGTTAATATTATTTCTTTTACAATAAAGTTTTTTATTCTTAAAATTTACTTCTATATTATTTTATTATATATTCCTTAATAATGGCAATAAGGATACAATGTTAACAGGTAGTATAGAAAACTTTAAATTCTAGCCATAACAATAAATCAACTAACTGCAACATTTTAATTGACTTTAGTTCTGCAATGCTTACTAAGAATAATTTAATTTCTAAAATATATTATGATTGAAATCAGACCTGTCTTGTTGTTTGTAAGCGTTTGTATAAACATATGGGAATATGAGTGTTTGTGTTTATTACATTCTCAAAGCCAGAATTGCCTAATACATTGAGTATTGATATAATCTAATTTGTATATACATTCTTGCATAGGTCAGTAACTGACTAAAATTACTAAAAGGGTCATAAAACTTTGAATACAACTATAATATTCATGTTCTAGTAACTTCTTGTTCTTGTTCAAACATACTTTTATTTTAAATTGTGGAATATCATTATCGAATGTTCCCTGGTCACCAGATGTGACCTTATTTATCTCGAAATGTTTAGTGTTAGTAACATGGAATTTCATGATAAATGGAGTGTTTGATGTATTAATTATTCTTATTTCATAACGCAACCGACAGATTCACAATAAATAAACCAACTGCGTTGACGAATATTGTGGCCAGATAACCGCTTTAAAAAAATATATATCAATAGGAATATCATTGTAGCGAGAAACGTTGGCTTTATATACCTAAATATAGGGAGACAAAATTGTGATATTATATAGTTTCAAAAGAATTGAGTAAAAGAGGGCTAGCAATCCTCATATAAAATATTTAACTGTGTAGTCCCATCTTCGTCACTAAACAGAATAACATCGATATTGTTAATAATAAATTATAACAATATCAATCATCTTAAGTTCTAAAATTAACGTAAGTATCGGTGGGATTTAAAACTACAGTATCATTATCCCTTAACAACACTATTAGTCAAAAGTTAATTGCAATCAAGTGTATACAGTGGAAGTTTAAAAGGATAAAACAAGTGATTTATATTGACCATTAAGATTTATATTTAGTTTATGTAGACGCCAAGAGTGGATGGCATACTCGACAATGTTTTCAATTTATAACTTTAGAATAAGTTTGCACTTCATATAAAACGATTTTAAAGTAATATTAGGCCTATTCCTAACAAAACCAAATGTTTCAAGTTTTCATAGCTAATACGTCAATTATCTACTACAATTACAAAGCAAGTTATAATTTCGTGTTATTTAAATATTGTTTTCAATATTTTTATGGTTTACAACTCAGGAAATGCGGATTCAAGATGTAGGAAATTATATTTTTTGAAGTATATTATAAAAAACATTTAATTTAAAATGAAAACATAATAAATTCAGAATATTATGATGAGACAATAATTGGACGTGGTGTTAACATTTTAATGTTTTTTTTTTTTTTCAACGAGTTGAAACATTAGAAATTTCGAATTTAGATTAATTCCTCAAGGTATATCTAATTAATAAAATTTTACGGTATGTTTATAAATCTTGTAAAAATGACACAACAGAGATTATAGGCAATTCAATACACTAATGTATATTTTTTCAGCTTATGTTTTCGCCTTCGGTATTGGTTGAGTCCTTGACCTTAATAATCGTCGAAGCGTAGAGGATTAATCTTATTGGGAAAACATGGACTCAACAGACAGCATTAAATTATTAAATAAAACCGTCAACACGATAGGTATTATGTTTTCCATAGTGTATGATAATTTATGAATATTGAACGTAAAGTAACCATTAGCTAAATACCAAGAAACAACGCAAGTTCTTTAAATATTTTACCATTTAATTTTTGTATTTATCAATAATGTATCTTTATTGCAATCAATTTCAATATCTGAAACAACTACTCTTCGTGTAGCTTGACTATAAATTGTAAAATCTTAAGTCTTTTAATGTAAGTTAAATGCTCAACATATTTGAAGTAAGATTGAATTACCAAGTATCTTTGGTTTTTTTAATATTTTATATACTATTTCTGTGATAATTGAGAGTGTGTTTACATTGTGTTTTATGTAAGTTTAAATAATAATAAAAGATTGTTCCATAAAAACTGTTCAGTATTAAAGCAAGTTTTCAACTATAAATAAAAGCAAAATAAAAATAGCATAAAGTTAAATGAAAGATTAAAAGACAACGTGTTTTTTTTTTCCATTTCATTTTAATACTATGTTTAATTCATCGAAATTACTGTACTAAACTAAACTTTAATAGAGTGCAATATATCTTTAATTCGGCGATAAAATATGTATAAAATATATAGGGATTTAAAAATACAAACATCTGTTTTGTATAGTTGTGCACACATAGTCTTAATGTTGCAATGAAATGAAAATGTAGGAAAACCTGTTATGATTAATGATGTGGAAACTTAATTTCATCACGGTAAATTACATTTGGTTGCTCGATACAAAATACCATTCAATTTCGTTAATGTAGATCATAATTTATTCTTATAAAATTATGAATTTCAATACAGTATTTAAGGTCCATAGGTAAAACCAAAGAACCACATAATTTCACAATCGTATATGTATACCCCCTGTACATACGTCGCAATCAGTCTAAACAACAAGACGATAAATCATATATATTTGAAACTTTGACCTTATATTCCTTGTATTATCTTACATATATAGGATAAATAATGCGACAAAGAAAACGAATTACATTTTGGTATTTAAAGGACTAAATCTATAAAGTTAATTTATATATATATATATATATATATATATATATATATATATATATATATATATATATATATATATATATATGTGTGTGTGTGTGTGGGGGGGGGTAAAGAAAAATACTAGAAGTTATTCTGATTAGGAATAATTATGTTTATTGGCGAGAAATATATTTTGGTGCTATGCCAAATTAAAAGTGTTAGATATCATGCCCTTATCTTTCTAATTTGAACATGGCGTGACATGCGATACTGAAAAAAATATGATATGAATTTGAAATTTAATTTAAATAATAATTCATATAATTAAAACTGTTGTATTACAAATAAAAATTAATAACCCAACAATAAGAAATTTGTATTGCCTAGCTTTTAAAAGAGGTTTTGGTTCATGTGAGACAAACAATTGATTAACCATAATCATATTATAGAATTCATTTTCATTGATTTCTCTTCATTAGGGTTCGTAGTTGAAACCATTTGTGCCTACTGACCCAAAATAGTGTGGTTTTAACACACTTTTGACCCTTTTATTTAAATATAAAATTTGAAGGTTGGAAGAGCGGTAATTTTATTCACTCACGCGTTTACATTTTGTTTCCCTTGCTTTAAATCTGATCTGTGGTGAATTCGATATTTCACCACCCCTTCCGCACATATTTATAATGCAACATCTTTTTTTGCGATATGCCTGCCTCGCTCACAAGTCTGTTAGAACATCAGATCTCTGGAAATAGCCAACGCGCACAGGAAACAGTGCGTTCTTATCAGTCGAAGTGACAGAATATCCTTCTATATTGTGCATATTAATTTAATAATGGTGTAATATTTAAAGATATGTTCGGATAAGTGCTACAATAGATCGGTTCAAAGACCCCGGAAAGATTTAAGTAGAAGCGCACTCGCGAATTGACTTTATATCGTTAATATCCTCGTACTAGGTCCATCAATGGCGTACTGTGATATATCAACTGGACAGATTTATAGGTATATCAATAAAGTGTTGTAATGTAAGTTTGATTTAATGAGTTTTATGTTTGTCAAAGATAGCTAGTTAATAAATCACTTATCAAGACTGTTAGCTGTGATTTACTGACCTGGGGAAGTGATCCAAGACTATGAGTAGGCTCCTAACAACATCTCGGTGTAGCTTTCATAATTAAATATTAATAATAGTAACAGTTCCGGTAGTGCCTTTTTTCATTGAAATTGGTTAGAGATTGTGCCTATATCCACTGACTTCTGAGTTATGGGCCGAGCTTGCTTCCAGTTGGTGTCAGTGCAACATTGGTGCACTAGATGATGTAGAAGGAACTTTACATTCAGTAATATCAATGTCCTGCTTTAGTGTAATATCAATGACTACATGTAGTCATTGGTAATATTCTCTGTGTGGGCTTCCAGCTCTTGTTTTATTTCACTGGCTGGCACAGGAGTAAAATGTCTGCTCTTCTTTCACTTCAACTACAAGCACTACCCCTTGTAGTGATATGTTAAATTTCTTGGAATGGATCAGTTGACAGCCATGCAACACAGTATACAGATAATTCAATTCAGCCTTAACTCTGGGTACAAGATGGGGCTTTAAGTCTTGTGGAAACGGTAAAACTTCAGTCCCTCCTAACTCCTTCATTTTAACCAGTGGATCTTCTTCGTCAATATCTACTTGCATCCACGAAGGCACTAGAATTTCTTCTTATTTTACTTCTAATTTTGTCTTACTATCTTCAGCAAATAAAAAGTAGTTCATTTTTCCGAACTCACTGGAATTTCCACTTCTAGGTATGCCTTCATATCTTGAAACGTTTATATAATTCCATTTTCCATTTTCACTATTTTGGATCTTGTAATTCTAGTATGCAGATAATGATAATCATATCTAAATGTTAATAATTAACTTAAGAGAGAATGAAACAATCCAACAAAATTCACATATAACAAAAACCATATATTTTACAATTATTACCGTATTGCATCAGTTATGAAATACAGTTGGGATAAAGACACAATGTCGACTTTTAATCCCTGTAGGAATTCCCGTATTTGTATAAATATAAGCAATAAAATGAATGTTTCATGGTAGGTAATGACCGTGGTATGAAAACAAATTATTTTAAGTATTATGCTTGAGTGTTTTAATATTAAAAAATTCAAAAACGTTTCTTCAATTTTAAAAATTTGAAGATAGAATAGGAGCAATTTTCTTGACGTATATGAGTTTACATTGTATTCCACTTAATTTTTAAGGAACGGATATTGTAATTATAATCATAAATGTACACATGTTATACAGGAGATATTATTTATATTGTATGTAAGACCAAAATTGAGTGTTTGGTCAATTTTTAAAATAAAGAATCGTTTTATATTAACTAACTCCTACTATTCAACCAATTTAACTATTTTCGTAAATTTATAATTATTATAGAGAAGTAGCAACAATAAATAATAAACACTTTGTGTAGTCTTTTATTGATTTTAAACTAAACTAATTTTGTTTATGTTAATTTTATCTCATGCATATTTTCAAAATCTACACGTTGCTTACATTTATTAGTCTACACCTTCATTATATCTCCTCCATTCCAATTCCTCTCTATCTTCCAATTCCTTCTCCCTTATGTATTTATTCAGTCACTGAAGTAGAAGAGAAAAAGCAAAATTAATAACATCTTTCAAATATCTGGTATCGGCCCTTCTGGCACCGAATTTCATTATTGACTAACTCAAATAAAAAAATGATTAGTGTAAGTAAATGAAAAATATAGGAAATTGAATCAGAATTACTATATCTCAGAACCCAACGGAGCCATTGCAATGACGCACCCTTTTTTTATTCTCTAACTTTATATCCGAGATATAACTAAGAACGAAAACTTTTCGACGGGTCTTTTAAATAAAACCCGTTTTCATTTAAATGTCATTTTAATGATTATTTCATATAAGTTTGGAATTCATAAGCTTATTAGAATGTGTATTTTGTAAAGAAAAACGGAAATCTATATTTGATGTAAATGACATTTAAATAACGAAAAAGCTGTATTTTTGTTTTTTCTCTACTTCGTAGAAATACTCGTTTGATCTTATTTGTTATCAAATTCGTCTTCCTAACTATTCTGCAAAACTGTGGACAAACAAATCAATACGTAAATCTATTTTCGTTTTTATATTACTTTATGTAATGTCCTAATTTAGTGTCAAGTTATATATACATTTGTAATAAACGGAAATAACGTGAACAATAATTTTCAATTATTTCTATATCTATGGAAAAGTAAAAATAATCAATAAAATTCTGTGTGCTAAACAATTTATATCCGTAACCTCTAACATTTGTCTTTTTCTGTACAGTGTTTTAATCGATGCTTTAACTAATAATTTTTTCATGAGTAGATCTGATGAGTTGTTCAAATATTCAGTTAAATTTAATGTGGCTACTGTTTAACAAGTTATGTGACAACAAGAATATTTTAAAACCAAAATGTAATAATAAATAATACCAGAACCACTGTACACTTGAACAAGAAACATTTATTGGTAGAAAATATGGAACGTTAAATATTTTATAGGTGACATGATAATGGCATTAGGCTTGGGATTTACCATTCCCTAAAATCACCTTGCTAAATTGAATTGAAGACATAGATCTATATAAACCCAGAAATACGATCTGTTTAGCAGAAAAAAGATCGTCTACCCAGTGCTCTGGTTGGTGGTTGGTTGCCAAACAAGTTGGAAGTGTAAATAGTTGGACTATTATTTATATTTAAATTCAATTCACATATTATATGAATTTTGTATCAAGTTTTGAGGAAATCTAAAAAAAAGTAGTAACTGTTATCGAAATACAAATTTATTTGATATTTAATTTACTCCACGAAACACTAAACATTAGTTATTTCTTAATATTTGTCTAAGTAAAAAGGACCTGTAGAATATTTTTAAGATTAATCCAAATTTCATTATTGGTTAACTTGACTACTAGTTATACCTCGACTATGTCATTGCATATCACTCTTGATCGCAATATGTATTCCTAGACAGAGCGCACACATCCTTGATGTGGAACAGTTGAGTAACTGTTTTGAATTGACACCAAATTAAAGTAAAAAAGTTAATAAAACTAAATTTATGATGATAAATGCGTTTTGCAGTAACTGCCTAACAAACTTAATAAAACATACATAGGAAATTAATACTTATAGAGTAAAAATAGGACCTAATGTGGTCGGTCAATTAAAAATGTTTCAGTAATACAAAATTATGTAAATTGTTGCAATCTTTAATAAAACCTACGGAAACATGAAACATATATCAATATTATCGATTCAAAATATTCACAATACTTTTTGGCCTGTTGTTAGACTAATTTAGGATGAATTCTTCAATAATTTCTATTCCTATTTTGTAAAACCTATGACGTCTAACGTCTTAATTTAGTTTCTTGTAAATAATTAAGGACGATGATACTTCATGTTGTTGAAATAAAACTAGGTTTCTGGTGACAAGTGTAACTAAAACATGTTAATTATCCTCAAGTGTTGTTCAATATTTTGATTTTATTTTTAACTGTTTAATATCTACCTTTCTTACTATGCATAAGGGAGATACTTTTGTACCCAAACGTTATCAATGTAAACCAGTGTTACTATTCATAACATTATATACATATTTGTTTTCGAATAACTTTAAACCAGATTGAAGTAATTTTATTTGTTTAAATGTTTTGAATAACATGCTTATTTATTGAAAGCATAAACTATACAACTATTGATAATATATAATTCTAATTTATTGATGCTTATATATATATATATAAATAACATGAGCGTGATGTTAAGTTTTAGACGACATGCACTTGGAAAAAAAGATCGCAACTGTTAAGAAAATCGCCTATTTTTATATTTGATACTACGAAACTCAATAAAGTTTTTGAAAATATTTAACTTTTATTTTTTAAATAATACATGAATCCAAAAAGTACCGCGGTGAGCGTACTGTATTCTCCGTCGAAGCACCTTTTGAAATGTTATGAGTAACCCTCATGTTTATAAATTTAATCAATCATAAATACTTTGTTCATACTTAGTTCAGAGTATTTACAAAGGAATATAATTCTTCATTTGATCACGATTTGTAAATACGTTTAGTAGTAAAGCTTACAATTAAACAACATACAGAGTGTATCTAAAAGTTCCAGTTTAACAGGAACTCCCTTCTCTTAGCTATCATAACTAGTATAGTTATATATTTTTATTACACAGTACTCTAAAGCGTGATATCAAAACTTGGTTTGACTTTGATTTACAAAGTTGCATTATGTAAACTCTAAAGATATTTCTGAATTTTGTCAATACGTCACATTTATTAATACTACAATTTGTGGTTTGCCGACGGATTTATAAAAATAAAAATACACACACGTCAAAGATATTTATTACTATTTTGTGTGCAAATTATCAAATTCAAATACTTTCAATGAGTTGATATTGTATACCGCTATAAATAGCAGTTTAATTATACATTTTCGTAATATATTATTTTACTCTTTGAGAAAAGAATGCTTTTAATTGCTACAAACTGTTTTTATTTTTGAAGTTGTAGTAGAAACATGTATTCCATTCATATATTGATAGAAATTTATTATCGTAATCGTAAATACATTTTATGGACATTTATTTTATGTAAATATTTGTTGCTACATAAAGTAAATGTGTAGAATTGCGTCGGAAAGCAATATATTTAGACCAATAATATTATGTTATTTTATTAGTGGAGCTTCAGTTTGTTAATTGAAGTTTATTCTTTATACTCACTGTCTACAAAATTCATTTATTATATAGTATTAGCACATCATATATATATATATATATATATATATATATATATACTTGAATTTATTTATGTTTGTGACTGTGCAATATATCAAAAACGTTTACCACTGATTAATATATATTTATATATACCAGTATATAGCCTTATGGTATACATATGTTGTAGATATTAAAAAACAATGTATATGTGTTAAATAATATTTATAAAATAGAAAATAAGAGCTATTAAATACATCACTAGACCACTGTTGTGATTGTATATGAACAAGGAAAAAAACCCAAACCAAAAAATAACAGAACTACACAAAACAGTGTAATGCGTTTATAATTACCTCGTGTACATTTTGATAGCTCTGCTATCATCTTCAGAAGTACACACAAATTTAGTTTTCAGAAAGTTCTCTAGTACATTATCCTAGTAAGTAACTCTTTTAACATAACCATCAATTAATTTGAATCTACATTAATTTTTAACGTTTCAAAATTTGCAACCCAACGAACAATAGAGTGACTAACAATATTCTATTTTTAAATGTACTCAAGTTACAACGCCTCCGTTGTATCTATAAACAGTTGGCTCAAGTGGTTGTGTATTGTACATGATGGATTGGGATCACAGAACTAACAGTACTTATTCACTTGAAATGAGTAAACACATGTGGGAGCATAAATCAACAAATAAAAGAAAACACAATTCTCCTCAAGAAATCTTTTATTTGTTCATGATGACGTTTCATTCAGTCATCACCTTCAGTTGTTACAAGTACACAAAACTTCTCAGTGTTCAATAAACGTCTGAATCTCACAATCGACAACTGGAATAGATAAACTGTTTTTTTGCGATTTTTTAAATTAATTGAACAGTAGTTAAGTATAAATTTTAACTACATTTCAGATATACTTTAGTACTTTCTTATATAATGCTTATATCACCTCCAGGAATTGTGATGTTTTTAACTATTGTACATCATCACTTCAGAAAGTATGTCAAATTACAGTTTCTAGTAATAGGGTGTAAGATGTAATATTTATTCAAAATGGTTATTCACAATATATATTATATACGAATGACAGGAAATAAGAGTAACCATTTGAAAACTTATTTTTTACGAAATGCTTTTCATCACAATAAACATAAAACTATTACGTAAGCTTTTTTATTTTCCTTGATGACTAAGAATCGAGTGATAATTTCTAATAAACTTAAATATTGTCACAGAAAAAAAAAAGTAAGAAAAGTGACTTTCATCAAAATCAGGAAAGAATTAAAACAATTATTCCCAACCCCAATATATGGTGAATTTTTATTTGTTGCTAGAAATATAAAAAGTTTCTCCTTTGTAGGACTTTTGTTTAAGTAAATCTCTTTTTAAATTAAATTTTATGTAAATAACTGGTCATCTTTACCCCCTCATACACATACAGGCACTCAAACAACACTTCAATTTTAATTTATGTATATATCTAAAAATGTAGCAGATAATGTAGATCTTTAAGATATTCCGTAAAATGCGTCGATAATATAGAGCTAAACCTACATCACTTTGGGTTTAACGACCCGATTGTTAAATGAGCTGTAAGTGAAGACCTAAGCCAAAAAAAAACATTGCCATTTCTTAAACTCTCATAAAGTGAACGTTAGCTTGGATAGCGCAAAACAGTTAAAGTCACTACTCACAACTTAAGTTATTCTTTTACATAGGGAATGAAATTTTACCTAAATAAATAATCCAAATTTTATATTGTATGCGATGAGTAAAACACAAGACTACAGCGACAGCTACACATTGTTAGGAAAAACAAGTTTATTGTAAATGAATTTACTTTAACCAGATAACTAAGTATGGATATTAAATACATACATAACACCCACTAACGCATACGTACAAAAAAGTAAGTTCTTCTTAATTGTAAATTGTGAGAAAATGTCCAGCTAATTGACCTTTTTTTAGTATATGACACGTTATTAACATATCCAGATTTCGGGGATTTCCCTTAGCTTTGGCGTTTCCTCCAAAATTCTTTATTTAGGATACTCTTGATTTGTGTTTCTACGTATTTAAGGACAACTGTTTAATTATTAGAGTAGGCGTATGGTAATAATAAAACCTTCAACATGTTTCGAGAGTGAACATGAGGAATAAGCAAATGAAACAGAACGACATATAACTAACAGGAAAGAGAGAGTCTAGTAGCGTCGTATTATCGTTGATCATTATTGGAAGAATTAATAATTGAACCATATGTCTTAATTACATTTTTATAACCGTTATAGCACTTATACCTTGACACATAAATGTCACGTCAATAATACAATTTAAATATCCTTACACGTTCCTTCTTAAATCAATATTGTCATCACCATATTTATTTATTATTCATTTGCTTGTCTTATTTTGTCATTGTTATATCGGAAACAGCTAATTATATTTTAGCATAAAATAAATTGGTATAATGAAATTTTATTCTATATCTAATTAGTTTCAAACAATTTGATGACATTTGTATTAAATAATTTTCTTCACATATTATTCATTGTTATTTATATATTTATAAATTTGAACAATTCCTAACTTTAGCAAATTATTATCTAAGTCGACACGTTTTACTTTCATACTGAAAAACTATTTATTTACTTCTTCATACGCCATGAATATGACTTATACGTCTACCTATCCACCTTTCCCACAGGCTACTCAGTTCCACCCCCTCTTATTATTATTCCTTCGGTGCAGCTATGTGATAGTTTTAAAAAACTTATCTCTATAACGTTGTCTTTCTTTAATAACACATAATTTTGAAACATTATATCTAACTATTTGGTAACTTTTCATTATAAATAAATAAGATTACAAGGTTAGGAATTGATGTAAATGGTCCTTGAATTAATTATGATGTATCAGTTATATATCATTTTTAAATTCATTTTATTGTTCATGCAAATGGCTATAATACATTAATGGTCGACAAATTAATACAAAAACATAGTAGTAAGCAAATATCGCTTGCCATAAATAAAGGAAAAGCTATATCACCCTGGAATGCACCACAATCATGCCAACAATTTAAAAAATGCTTTGGTTAAGCATGATTTAGTAATTTATTAAACATCGTACATCTAATAATATTCAAAACCTATTAAATAATAAACCAAATATCCCAAAAGAACTACAAACTGGAGTTTATAAATTCAGTTGTAATGACTGTGATAAATTCTACATTGACAAACAGATAGAACTTTTAAGACATCTACCAATGCCTAAAAATATTATTATAAAATCTAAGTACGCAGAACATTTAATTGATTTTAAGCTTCCATATACGAATATTGATAACAATTTGACACCTCTAAATATATGTAAAAAAGGACGTTATGAGTGCATATGAAAAATATTATATTTATAAACCATTTAAACTGAAACCAGATGAAGTAATTAATGAACAACTGCCTTTTCACTCAAATTCCCTTTATGAGATTGCCATCAAATATTATTGTAATGACAAAGATTGAATTTCAAGTGATAACATAAATGTAATCAGAAACTTTGCAGTGGCTCACGATTTCCCTAACCGTGCACATATTATCAAAGATTATTATCAAAATTTTAATTTATGATATATTTAGTCATCTTTTGTGTGTTTGTTTTTGTGCAATTGTGTTTTTAGTTTCATTATTACAATATGACGTTTTTTGTGAATAATACTGATGTTGAGAACACGATCTTGAAACACGTCTAAGAAAGACGATGAAATTAGTTACTGAGGGAAAGAGCTAATATAATTATATTACTATTTAATAAAATGATATAATCGTCATTTATTATATTGTAATAATTTAATAATTTATTTCAAAATATGTCAATCACTATTGTCTTTAATATATATTTTAAATAACAATAGACAATTTAACACAGACATATTAAATTCAAAAATGTTGTCAAATACGAATATGTACACTCGGACATATTACACTCTCGCACGCACACATCAAATAAATATCTGTAACAACCAATAACTCACATTGTTAAGAACTTAACTGTTTTCTCTCTTTTCTACTAATAACGTTTTAATAAGTTTTTTTTTATCCAGTATGTCTCAAAACATTTTGAGGATTTTAGAATCCACACCAAAATATTTTATTACATTTAGTTACACAATTATACAGGAGTTAGAGAAACCCACAATAACTCCCAAATTGGTTATGATTGCATACACTAATAACTTAGCTATTCACCAGATCAAATTTAGTTCAGATTAATTTACCAAAAGGTTGGTTATATTTTGTATTAATCCTAAAAAAATTAAAATTCATATTTCTAATAATTCGGTGATAAATGAAGTTAATAATAATGCCTTTACAATGGTTTGCGTTGCAATGTATTTCTGTTGTTTTCATTATTTTATTTTACTAAAGAGATTCAATATTTACAGTTCCTTTGTAAAACGAATTCTAGCCACAAGATATCAAGACTGACAATAACATTTTGCGTTGCCTTATATTCTGAGAGATTAACGTAATGAAATGTCTTTTTTACTTTACGATCGACTGCATCTAATGTGTTCTGTCACATTTAGGTCGAATCACTATGGTAGTCTTTAAGAAAAATGCCACAGTAGAATAGTTCTATTTAGCTTACTATAAATAGTTATAGTCGGAAAAACTCAATTAAAAATAAATTGAGTGAGTAAAATATTTCCAAAACATCTTTCATTTGTACACGGAATATTTAAAAAATCAAGGGCATCAGGGTTTAATTCAAATTTTTAAAAATGTGTCGTTAAATTTAACAATTGTGAAACCAATAATTCGCCATAAAGTTTTTTCTAATCCCTTTTTTGTTTAAATTGTTTGGCATAAAATAACTCCAATGTAAGTTATTAATTATAACTTAATATTAACTATTCCTAAAAAACTATCTCCTTTTTCTTAAATCTAATAAAGTATCAGTATATTAAAAACAACAACTTAAAATGTATTTTCTCCACGGCCATTTTTTAAAGATTAGGATTATTACCTACCACTTAGTTTTAGAAACCTTGCAATACACATGTATCAAAACTGTCCTTATTTTAGCATGGCAAAAAGACAAATAAAAAATTAATTTTAAAATTAATATATAATATTAAGTAAATTTTATGAAGTCAAAAATTTAAAAAATCTTAAAAGTAAGTTTTAGGCCCCTATTCAAAATTCTTAATTTAAAAAAAATTATAGTCCTATTTGTTTGATCTCTATATAGGCCACGTTTACAAAAGTTTATCAAACTAGTACCTAAATAAAACAGTTTTTTTTTCCAAATTTATTATTTTGAGATTTTATTGTAACATAATTGCTACCAAATTTTGAAACTTTACAGTATTTTAGTTTTACAAATCTTTTAATAATAAGAGACACTACCAGGTAGTTGGTTAAAAGCATTACATTTTCTGTATATACATGGGACTAATACTATCACAAAACAAACTGTATGTCTTTAACACTTTTTTAAACTGTTTTCTTCAGACGGGTAAGGAAAAAAAATTGTTTACCATAAAATTCAGATCACTTGAAGCGAATCAATATTAATATTTCAGATATGCAAAACCTCTCTACTGTTGGACCCTAATGTTAACTGTAGCGGCACAGTCAATTAATTAATATAGTTATTAAATAAATTATGACTTTCCAAATATGGAACGACCCCCCCCTCACACACAGACTGTGGTAAAAAAATTCTATTTTTAAATGTATTCAGTAGGTATTAAACTTAAAGTGGTATCTACGCCACTGTAGGTTCTATAAATAGGTGGCTCAAGTGGTTGAGAATTAGACATTATGAATTGAAGCTTCTTTTCCAAGAATTATCATTAAATATAAAAGGATCAACACATGGAGATAATAATCTTTAGTTCTCACATGTTCTAAAATATTCTCGTTTAACTACAGTAATTGAAACAACTCCATGAAAACATAAACTGTTTTTTCTACCAAAACTGCCTTTTATTGGATTTTTTAGTGACCATTACGTAGGTCTAAATGATAATTATAATTTATATTCCATAATAGATTAATGTAATTATTTATATAAAGTTAAGCAATTTAGGGTGTTTTAGACCATTGGACCATCTTCATATCAGAAACAATGTTAGTTAAGTATCGTTTTCAATCGATGCTCAAAAAACGTATTTATTCCAAACGAAAGATATTAAAGAAGTTTAAAATTAAATATCGAAGATGTACACTTTCAAACACATTTAATGAAAAACTGAAATTAGTTTGTCACTTGTGATATAAAATTAAGGATTATTTCCTAAATATAGTTTATAGCTTTTTATATAAATGGTATAAATATTTTAAAACAAAAGCAAACAAACAATTCGAAGATATTCAATTTCGCAAAGACTTATGTGTATACAAACATTTTAAATTGTAATTTGTCCATTACAATTTAAAATATGTATATATATATATATATATATATATATATATATATATATGTGTGTGTGTGTGTGTGTGTGTGTGTGTGTGTGTGTGTGTGTGTGTGTGTGTGTGTGTGTGTGTGTGTGTGTGTTGTTATTATTAGCTTCCAAGAATGTAATATTATAATAAATAGGTAACAAATTACTTTTTTCTCACAGTTAAGTACTCCAAATATATCCTTTCGATTACCGGATGCGTTGAAACGTTGCGGTGGCATGAAAGATGTACGTTAACGTTGAAAGATGTATATCAGTCCACTGTTGAAGAACAAGTCGTTTAAACTACACAAAACGAACACATATTACACTAAACAATCACAATCACTCGAAAACATTTACACTGTATGACAATAATAAAAACAATTCAATGATTAAAATCAATATGATGCTCAGTTAAAACATGTTACTTTGTGGAGAGTATGTGTAAAACTGGAGTCTTGTACAATTTTATGTAAGATAAATGGATGTGAGGGATACTTTATCTCTCAACCGGATAGCTTTGTTAAATAATTCGTCAGTTTCATTGTAATTCATTTTATCATTTATTACAATGTATGGAGCACATTTTGAGCAAGTGTGAATATGGAATTCTTCCAGGAATATCAGTAAACTTCCTATTCTACACGTGTGAAGAATTACTAGGTTGTTATGAATATTGATGTATTTTGGACAAAGTCAATAAGCTGTTTGGAAAAATTGCATTTCTGTTCATATAATGAGGGTCTAGGTGAATATTATCAGTGTTCAGACAAATTACGAAATCCAAACTTTATAAAAAGTTGATAAATAATACCAGAGCTCAAAAACGTTTGAAAGGTTACATAACAATAGATCATTCTTTCTACAAAACTATAGTCAACAAATTTAATATTACATTAGATAAAGAGGAAGAATCTCTGTTTAACAAAAACTTAAAGTACAATTTTGTGGATACTAACAGGCACAGCTTACTAATCAAAGAAATTCTCTCCACTGAATCAGCTTTAAAATCCATTATAATTAAGAGGAAAATCTCAAAACATGACAGAATCTATACTGTTGGAGAGGTGATGGAACTTATTTTAGACAGTTCACTGCCCAATAAGTTAATAGTAAAAGAGATACAAGCATCAGACATTTTAAACTTTAAGTCGTGGCAAAAATTGTACTACAAAAAGACTGCTGTCTCGAACGAAACCAAAGGAAAACATACATCCAAGAAGGACAAAGTTAATTTCACGATTAGTACCTTTTATCAGTTTGTCTATGTCTCATCAAAAAAAGGTATTATACAAATATTTCCTTGAATTAATGATTTGTAAAAGCCATACATTTAAAATGTATGGCTATTAAAAGCCTTGATTAAAGTGTATCCAGAGGAAAGGTTCCTCTAAAAAAAAAAAAATTAAAAAAAAAAAATAATAAAAATGTATTCTCCGAATTTTATGAAAGTTTTCGCCTATGGCCTATAACTTCTGAAAGTGGTCCAGATAGCGACATTGGCTATAAAAACGACCAAAATTACGACTGAACCTTATTTCGAGACTGCATTCAGCTTATTATTTTATGAAATTAAACTTTCAGCAATAATTGCGTAGGGTTTATTTTTTTATTCAAATGAAATATTCTTTTAGTTATAAGTTAAGTATATATAAAGAATACCTCAGAATCTCCCAAATATGTTTAAAATGTTTTAGATAAATTTTGCACATTATTCTTTTAAATAAATAAAGTATGTTTTTGTGGACTTATGCCTATTTAAATAAAATCCTAAGGTTTGTTATCTACTATTTGCGCTGTAATTCATTTATTTTTTATAATATTAATATAGTTTTTCCTCTATTTATGTGTTATTTATTTGCTTCACACCTGGATAAATTACAATAATAATAGAAAATTATTCCAATTTTTAAAACTCTTTTTTCCTGTTTTTGAAAAGTTGAAATTGTGAGACTTACGCCCTTTTAAATAATTTCGATTCCAATATTTTTAATAAGAACCTCAGAAATAAATCTAATAGTCATGGTCCACATTGAATTATTACCGATTAGTAAACAGCTTAGAAAATAAAACAAAAACGATACGAAAGCAAAGGCTAAAGGATAAATAAGACTGACAAAGCTAACTCAATTTCCATAATGAATGAAACGATTGTGTAAGTAAAGAAAATGATTATCTACAAATGAATGAAATTGATAAACTTAACAATGATCTAACTAAACGTTACCTTAACATTGTAAAGAAATCAATGAACTCCTGTAAACATTTATAATCCAAGAATGATTTAAAATGCTTAAAAATGATTAATCCAAGTGCACCTAAAGTCCAAGGATTACCAAAAATTCTCATAACTAATGTACCGGTTAGACCATATGTTAACATACCAACTGCTCCTATCTACAATATATCCAAACTATTGGACCGTATCATTAGAAATGAAATAAGATTCGTGAATCGTGAACAATTTTATTACAACATACAAAAATAATCTTGAGGTGTTATAAAATTAAAAATACAAACATAAAACAGAACATATTAACGTCTTTTGACAACGTTGATTTCTACACGAATGTACTTGTAAATGAAACAAATAGTATATTAAAGAATAACCTCAAACAGAATTCTAATCTCAACTCCCATGCAATAAACGAGCTCATTATCACATTCACATTGTTCGAAGGCAATAATAAATACAGAAACAAAATACTGCTATAGATATAGAGACGAAACCTTATGCTTGTTTGATGGATCTGATAGAAAATTGAATTTAATGTAAAATTACTTCAACAGTATTAACCCTACATCGAAATTCAACCTTAAGAGTGAAATAAATGACAGTATCAACTATTTGGATTTATCAATAGGTAAGAATGAGAGTTTTCACTCATTCAGAAAATAAAAAAAACCACTACTACACACCAGACCATTCCTCGAATATCTATTAAATCAAAAGTTGGGTGCTTTCAGTAGTCTTGTCCATTGACTCAGCATCAAATTATTATAATTTTCAAAGGGAATACACCATAGTCAAACACATATTCCTAGCAAACAATTATGAACAAGGATTATTTGGCAGAAAAATTACATAACAAAAAAGGACAATAGTTAACAAAAACAATACATGAGCCCAGAGAAAAACAAACTAATATATCCATTGATTATAGCAAAAACAAGAATTAAATTTAAGGAAAGAGTTAAGAAAATATAATGTCATTTCTGCTTATGGAATTACACATAATCTCGATTTTTAAAATAAACTATTAACAATACATATTTTAATAGAATATACATGACAGGTGTTTATAAGGTTACATGCAGTGATAGTCTTTAATGTTATACCAGCCAAATTTATTGGACGTTTCATTAAACAGTTTAAGATGCACCTACCTAGACCCTCATTATATGATCAGAAATAAAATTTCGATAAACAACTTATTGACTTTGACCACAAATTCATCAATGTTCATAACAACCTAGAAATTTTTCACACATCGAGAAGAGGGCGTTAACTGTTATTCCTGGAGGAATTCCAAATTAACACAGCCTCAAAATGTGATCCATATAATGTAATAAATGATGAACTGAATTATTCATCTAACAAATTATTTAACACAGCTATCAAGTTTAGAGAAAAATATATTAACCCGACTACCATCAAGATTGTACATCCTTATCTCTTACATAAAGTTTTACAAGACTGAAGTTTTTCACATACTATCCACAAAGTAACACATGCGTTAACTGAGTTTTCATGTAACAAAATGATTTTCATTTTTGAATTTTTTTAAATATTTTTATTGTCATATAGAGTAAAGTTTTCGTGTGATTCTGTATGTTTAGTGTTGTATTTGTTAGTTCTGTGTAGTTTTAACGATATTTTCCTCAACAGTAGAATGAAAACATCTTTTGAGGTTGATCTGATGATGGTGGTGTGAACCAACGAAACGGGTAATCCGACAGGAAATATTTATAGTCGTTGACGGTGAGATATAAGATAAATAGTTATACATTTATTAAAGAAATGTAATTAAAAGAAGATTATTTTTCTCGCCGGATATGTATTTTTTGCCAAACATGTTCGCACTAAATATATTTTATAAAACCGCTCTTATGATACTATTATGTTGTGTGACAATTTCAAATGTCTGGAGAAATATCTAACTTATTGTAGACTAACGGCATTACTATTCTGGCACGCGCTATCACATGACGTATACTATGTAGTAAGAGAAATGGCCGAAAATTAAAGAAATAACAGTAATAAATTAACAGGGAAAATATTTCTTGAATATTGACTTAAAATATTTCAGTTCAATTTTGTTGCTTTTGTAATAAAATAACGTAATTTAGGTATTAGAATTTATTCCTAAAATAATGAGGAAGGGTATGTTTTATTATATAAAATTATATTCCACTTCTGAAGGAATATCAAAACAGTCTTGTTCCACACAATTAATTATAATATCTGACAATTTCTAATGATACGACAAATATCTAACATCTAACATACAGAGTGAAAAACTCCATCCCTTTAATAGTTATTGTGTCATGTACTATATATACTAGTATATACCTATAGTATCATACTAGGAATATAAATGACAAAAAAGTTTCAAAAGATGCCGTTTGTAAATAAAAAGACGAAAACTAACCTAGAAAATTGACATCAAGTATTTGAGTTCTATTTTGTTCTTTGTATATCAAGATTTCCTAGCTTTTGTATATATATATAATTATATTTATAAAATACGGAGTAAGACTAGTTTTCAACAAACGGGTGTCTTTGATAAACAAGTAATTTTTATTAGGGCATATTAACAATCATATTGTATACTTGATAATAAAAAGGAATGTACATAATTCTCACAACATAATTGATACAGATTTCATTTAGACAATATGGTTAAGTTTTTCAACTTTCACATCTCGCAAATTTAATATATATAAATATTTTGATTACGCCCTATTTGATGTCAATATATATATATATATATATATATATATATATATATATATATATATATATATATATTTAATACGAGTTGTCCAACATTTACAGTAATAAATACGTTATAATATTAATAATAATCTTTATTTTTTGAGGCGAAGTTAGGACCGTAAGGTGCTCTCTTCCACTAAACCTCTAATAAAATAAATATTACAAAACACATCAAAATTATTAAACAAGCAAAATATTATAAAATATTAGTTACTTATAAGACATATTACAAAGACATAATTTTATTATAAGACATGAAACACGAAACAAGTTACTAAACATGAAACACTTGTCATCACAATAAAATAAAGGTAATGTAAATTACGCTGTGAAAAAAATATAATATAAACACAATCATACTCCCAAATACAGATACATTTAAGAACACTTTCCAAAACACAAAAAAAAAAGATTATAAAGAGTTTTTAAATAGAGAACTATAAATTTATGTATTTACGCGGTTTAAACTTTTTATTTAGTTACTTAAACTGTAACACAAACGCCATTAGAGGAAATCTCGCCATTACGGAACACATATTTTGTAAGGGCGTCAAGGGCGTAACATGTGTCCCTGTTCCACTAATCCATTGAGATGTTTATTCTCGTGTGAACAAACCATAATCTACTTTAGTTGAGAGATTGAAAATACAAATAGAAATTCTTCAGCTGTTTATAGTATAATATATATGCTGTAACTATATGCAATATACTTAAAATATAATTAAAAACATACTTAACAATCATTTTGAAATTATTAAAAGCAAGTTTTCATATAATATTTCAAAATAGTGTTACTCTAATGTCCTGCCACTACATTTTCCCTTTCTTTTTTGTAAATTAAAGTTACACAAATTTATAACAAGAAACTGTAGTTTTTACCAAACTTTTGGAAAATATGGAGTGACTTAGATATTTTTTACAAAGGGTTTTTAATAGTAGATAATTATAATATTTTAAACGTAAATTAATATTAAAATAAACGTAAACATTAATTTCATCTTAGTTACTTGCTTACATGTTTTAATATACAGTATGTAAATTGTGAAATTATAATCTGGTTTTTCAACCAGATTATATTTAATTTAATATAAATAAAGTATTAATTTAATTTGACTTCGTTGTATAATTATTTTGTTATGTAACTCTAAATATGTCTCTTATTCGTACCAATAAATTACTTATCTGAACGCTAAAGACTAAGGTTTACTAATAGATTTATACAAATAAATATCCACGTTTTAATCTAACTATACAATATTACCACCATCCCCACAAACACCTATTTTACCATTGTTTAAACGAGTTCACTTTGCAGCAATGTAGCTGTGCAAATACTCTTTCAGTATATACAATACTTTATTATTTTTTTATATATATTTTTTTATATTTATTTATTTCATTTCAAATTATACATTAAAACTAGTCTTACAGACTAACCATCAATATGCCTCTAAATTGTATCTTATATCCAATAAGTCTCTAAATTGTATCTTATATCCAATAAGTCACCCACCAGTGACCCAAAGCTATTATATCACCCAATGTTTACCAACAACCAAACACTTAGACTAACTCAAAAGGTTTTGTTCTCTTCAGTCTTCTGATTAAATCGCGGTTGTCAAGAAGTTGTACTGCCTCCTCATTTACATGATGTTTCAAACGAGATTCGTGCTTCACAGAAAACCTTTTTATTTCAGTAAAAACATCTGGAATTCCAAGATCCCTATGTAAATCAATATTTCGAATGTACCATGGAGCGTTGACCATGTTCCGTAATACTCTATTTTGAAAAGTTTGGATCTTTTCAATGTGGCATTTTTTGGCACAACCCCAGAGTTGTATACCGTATACCCAGACAGGTTTCAAAATCTGATTATAAATTAATATTTTATTTTGTATTGACAATTTAGACTTACGTCCCAAAAGCCAATACAGCTGACTGTATTTGATTTTTAGTTCAGTTATTTTCTTTTTTACGTGTTCATTCCAATTTAACTTGGTATCCAATGTCATACCCAGGTACCTTGCTGTATTTTCACATGGAATTTCAACTCCATTCAGTTTTACTATACAATGATTCTTTATATTTCTATTTGTGAAATTGATGTGAGCAGATTTCCTCTCATTTATCTTAATTTTCCACTTCTTAGTCCATTGATAGATGCTATCGCTTGCTTTTTGAATTCTGTTGGTAGCTTCTCCTAAGCTTTTGCCAACTGCCAATAAGGCAGTATCTTTTGCAAATGTAGCTACAGTTACATTTTCTATTTGTGGTAGATCACTTGTATAGAGCAAGTACAATATAGGGCCCAATACGCTACCCTGAGGTACACCAGCATTCATCTCTCTTAGTTCCGAATATTCATCTTCCTGTTTAACTCTAAATAGTCTGCCAGATATGTATGACGTTAACAGATCCACATATTGTTTTGGTAGTACTTTGTTTAATTTATGGATAAGGCCCTAATGCCAAACTTTATCGAAGGCTTGTGCCACGTCTAAGAAGATGGCAGAACAAATTAATTTTTCTTCTAATGCTTTTTCAATTATATCTGTTATCCGATGGACTTGGTCTATTGTTGAGTGGCTCTGTCTAAAACCAAATTGATGGTTTGGAATTAAATGTTTACATTCTATGATAGGTTTTAGTCTTTTTAGCAGTAATTTCTCGAAAACCTTTGAAATTATTGGTAGCAATGAAATAGGCCTATAGGATTTGGTATCATTTGGTGGTTTACCTGGTTTTTGAATCATGATGACTTCGGCTACCTTCAAAATACCAGGAACATGTTTTAATCTGAATGCTGCGTTTATTAAATAGGTCAATAACACCACACCTTTCCTGGGCAGCTGCTTCAAGATCTCTCCTGTAATGAGATCAAAACCTGGTGCTTTTTTAGGATTTAGGTTAGTCTTAATCTCGTTGAAAACTTCTTTCCAAGTAACTAGTTTTATATTTGTTTCTTCGAGAATTTCATTACCCTCTATCATGTCAACTGAGAAAATGTCATGAGGTTGGAATATTTCAGCCAAACAATCAGCAAACGTTTCTGCTCTCTGCCTGTTATTTTTTGCCCAGGTGCCATCAGACTTTTTTATTGGAGGAATTTGAGTATTTGGTCTTTTTATTCTTCTCGTTGCTTTCCATAATGAGTAAGATGTCTCTTTATCTGCTGTTAAATTTTCAAGGAAATTATTGACGGATTCTTCATTAAGTTTTTGAATTTCCCGTTTCAGACTTTGCGTTTTATTGTTAAGGATATTCTTATCAGAAGGGTCTCGCGTCTGTTGCCATTTTCTTCTCGCTCTTCTTTTTTCTTTGACTAGTTCCTTTATTTTGAGAGGGTAATTTTTGCCTACTGTTTTGTGAGTATACTCCTTAGTATTATTCCATGCTGCTTTCTGGATGATGTTGATAAATTTCTCTGCTTCTGTTTCAAGTTGCTGCTTTGTTCTTAATTGGATATTTAAATTAATCTCACGATCCAATTCTATTCCAAAACTAATCCAGTCAGTTGTATGGTTGACTAGTCTGGGTTTGTTCTCTTTCTTGATAATGTTTTCCCTCAGTACTAAAATTACTGCTGAGTGATCTGAACTAAGGTCGATATTATCCTCAATATCCACAAAGTTTTGGGACACCCTCTTTGATATGAAGAAATCCAAGAGATCGGGAACTTTTTTTGGATCTGTGGGCCAATAAGTTGGCTTCCTTGTAGAGTGGTGGCTGCATCCCATTTCTATGATAGCTTCTCTGAGTTCCTTGCCTTTAGATGTTGTTATTCTTGATCCCCAATCAACATGTTTTGCATTATAATCTCCACCCACTATAAATCGGTCACCCATATGCTGTAGAACCTTTTTATACTCTGGTTTTTTAAGATTATATCTTGGTGGGCAATATAAAGCACCAATAGATAATTTTTGTTTAGAGGACGTTACTCCAACTACTGTAAGCTGCATTTGTGAACTCTGGAAATGACACTCTTCATGATGGTTAATATTATATTTTATTATTATGGCACTTCCTCCTTTCGCTTTGTTGTCGGGGTGGTTTGATTGGTAAACCTTGTATCCTCCTATCTTCAAATGAGACTGAGTTAAGTGTGTTTCCGTGACAAGACATATGTCAATATTTTGCGTGTTTAAAAATACTTCTACTTCTTGTTTTCTATTTTGGATACCATTAGCATTCCAGGTTGCTATTCTCAAATCCCACATGTCAGTTAATTTCCTTTATAGATTTCTCTCCGGTGTCCTTAAATTCGCTTCTATCTAACCTTTCTATAAGTTTATTCAGCGTATATGTTATGTCCTGCATCATCTGAATCAGGGGAACCTGCTCAGTTTGCTTTATTAACTCCGATCGTATTTCGTTAGCTTTAACTGTCTGAGCATATGAAACCTGGTTGGTAACTTTTCTGGATGTGAATGTTCGATTTTGAGGATTTTGAATTCTTTTACTTTTAATTATTTCATTTCTTCTTTTCTGTAGCTCTTTTGCTACTAAACAGCCACGGTAGCTAGCGGGATGTGCCTCCGCACAGTTGGAGCACTTAGGCGCAGTATCCCTTGGCTTGCTGCATTCAACAGTTAAATGTTTGCCAGCACACTTAACACAGTTAGCTTCTCGTTGGCAATATTTTTGAGTGTGCCCATATCGCTGACACCTTTTGCACTGAGGAATTAGTTTGTCATTCCTGAGAGCTTCAATCTTAACTCTCATATGGCATATGTGTTCTATTTCATATATTTTTTTAATATCTTCAGAGTTTTCAAATGTTAACATTTGAAAACTTTATTATTTGAGAACAGAACCATTTAATTGTTATTTATTGGCAATGTAGTTTTTTAACATGCAATTTATTGTCGTTATCAATACTAAAATAAATTTATTATCTTTATCGTATTTGCTTATCTGTGTTTATATCAATGTATTTATATATTTGTCCTTATGTACGGTATATCGAACCGCGTTTACCTTTATTATCTTATGTATAGTCAGACAGTGTGTCAACAATATATGTTATTGTAATGGTCATAACATGTTCTGAGTAGATATAATATTTTTAAAATCAACCCATTCAAATATTTCACTGTAGATATTATTTTTTGTTTTATATGCTGAACAATGCAAATTGTATTTAAGTTTTAATAATTGTAATTTATGATAAACACTAAACGGCAATACAATCTATGAGTATATATATTCATATTATGGAATGCATCGTTACTACAAAATCGTTTTGAGTTAAAATGTGTATAGTTCTGTTTCGATATTTTTAATTGTAAACAAACCATTACACCATTATGGAATCAAAAATTATAACAGTCTTTATGTTTATTTATTTGAAGTCAGCTTGTGATGAACTGGTACATAAATGTATACTTTAGAGTTAGTTCAACTCAGTAAATGTTCAAAGAATTATAATCCTGCAAACTATAATACATATTTTTTAAATAAAGGAGCACCCGCCATTTTATTGAAAAGCTTTCAGACTCTAGATCATCTATCTTTCACCAATCATGATTTCAAAGGAATACGATTATATAGGTTAAGTAATTCAGATATATCATAAAAAGTAAGTGTCATAAATTTTTTTGAAAATAAAATTTTGAAGTAGAATTTCCAATAAAAATGTTTCTTTCTAACCCCCTCTTATTTAGCAGTTATGTTCTACAAAATATTTAATTTTTATGTAGAATGTTAAAAAATTAATAGTTGTCAGAGTTTAAATTTTGAAATGTTTATTAGTTAACATGGGTCGAGTAAGACTTCTGTTAAAGGTTATACAACCAATAGTTCGACATAACATTTTATAAACCTAGAAAATGATACTAGAAAGGG
Source organism: Aphrophora alni (assembly GCA_963513935.1). Lineage (NCBI taxonomy): Eukaryota > Metazoa > Arthropoda > Insecta > Hemiptera > Aphrophoridae > Aphrophora > Aphrophora alni. The sequence continues at coordinate 67,100,832 of OY740772.1, forward strand.
TATCAGTGGCATCCAAGACGTCGGCGGGGATGAAAAATGTTTCTGGTCAGCAGAGAGGCCAGCCCAGAAGATCAATGACGTCCGAGACGTCGGCGAGGCCGGGGACATGCTGCTGATCAGTAGAGAGACTTGGCCCAAGAACGTACTTATGAATGAGACTCACTGGCAGTTTATAGAGAGATTCATGGCCTCTGTTGAAAAGGTGAACAAATTCATGTGTTTAGAAAACAAGAGTTGTTAATTCAACAATCTGCCATTGCTCTGGATTGAGGATTTAAAGGTCTCCTTATGACAGATAAAGTTTTAAATTGTATTTTATAGGATTAAATATTAGATTGGGATGTAATATGTCAAGCTGACTTAGAATTATTTATAGATGTAAAATAATTTATCCATGTTTTTTACTATCTAACGAACCCTAGAGAAAAACCTATTCCTAATAATTCATACGTCACTAACTCTAGTCAATGAAAATAACAACAATACAACATAAAACATTTTATTATTCACACACATTTAAATACAAAACACGTTTTAATACAGTTTAGTAACAGAATAAAACAATGCAAAAATATACTGAAAGGTTACAGAGTGATCGAAACTGCATCTTTACTTATGTAATTATGTAAATTTAAAACTACATATTTACCTGATGTTTTTATCGGATGTGTTCCAAGCGGAGGCAGCGCAGAGACACTGCACTGTTACTAGTGATGACCCAAGCTACTACCGTCCTCTCTCCGCTACTGTAAGGAACCCCCACCACTGAAAAACTAATCAAATGTGTAATCCATATAAAAATAACGGCCCTATTAATAATGGAATTTATAAGAAATGAATTGAATAAAAATATAATTTAAATATTTATATAACACGAATTTGAATATAATTAATTTTTTGTTAATCATTAATATAATTAATTGTTTTTATGTATAATTATTTTACTTTATATAACAAATTTAATTTTGTGAAATTATTATTTTAATTAATATAATTGAACTAATAAATTAAGAATATGATTAGGGAGTTAAATCCACATGGATTGGGATTAAGATCAACAGTAGTGAAGTAATCTTATGTGCGTTGAGATGACGATGTTTGTTGAGTTGACGATGTGAGCTGGAATGACGATGTGGGTTGAGTTGACGTTGTCTGTTGAGATGACGGTGTACTTTGAGATGACGGTGTAGTTCTATCAACTTGTTCTCTTGTTGAAACTCGAATCGAACCTGTACGTTGAGATGACGATGTCCGTTGAGATGACGGTGTACGTTGAGATGACGATGGCGTTGAGATGACGGTGTAGTTCTAGCAACTAGTTCTCTTGTTGAAACTCGAATCGAACCTGTACTTTGCGATGACGATGTACGTTGAGATGACGGTGTACGTTGAGATGACGATGGCGTTGAGATGACGATGTCCGTTGAGATGACGGTGTAGTTCTAGCAACTAGTTCTCTTGTTGAAACTCGAATCGAACCTGTACGTTGAGATGACGATGGCGTTGAGATGCCGATGTCCGCGTGTGTTCTGAAACAAACAAAAACCACAGCAGTGTTAATTTTCGTTGGAATGAAAGATTATATGTATCAATTGAAGTTTCAAATACATATATAAGTAAAGATGCAGAGTATAAGTGGATTAGGGTTTAAATTTTGGAAGCTGTTCATTTTTTTCTTCTAAACTTATTTACAAAAAAAAGTTTTTACCACTTGAAACATTTCATTTGTTTATATTTAAAACCATCTTTGATGTTTTATTAAGATAGTAAATTTTGGTTCATGATCACTCTGATAACTTCATTATTAACTTTATTTTATATTTGGATAACTTCTACCAATACGAATGTAATATTTTGACCGGTGTCCTAATCACACACACGCACACGCGCACTCAAGCTAGCACTACGTCGAATTTAGTATTTTTCAAATCAGGATAGTTTTCATGACTCTTTCTGTTTTTCAAATTTAGGCTGAATACGGAAAGTAGGTGAGTCCTTTGAATCCAGATGAACATCAAGTCCCCAAAAAACTAGGTTTTTTCTATAATGCTACAAGCTACAATCTTTGACAAGTTTCTTCCATGTGTTTCATTAAATTATACTTCATTACTCCGTCCAAAAACTGTTTTACAATGTAATACTGCATTTCCAAAGTTCCTTTCTTTAAAATGTTGTATTATTTCCGCTGTTTCAAGATTCTATTTTGATATCAGTATTATTGTTTTCTGTCGTCCGTTTAATGTTGGACTGATTTCAGAAAGTAGCTCGTTCCTTCATATCCAGATGTCGTAAAGTTCCAAAAAAATGTTAGATTAAAAGTTTGCAATATTTTGGGCAAAGACATGTTTCTTCCGTAAATTATAACATTTAGCAAAGTAGTTACTGCTCTCACGTTAAACGATTGATTTCCAATGTAATAATATGTATTTAAAGTTATTTTTAACGAGAGTTGAAATAAAGCGTTGTGTTTATTTGCAAATATATTGATTACTAATTGTTGTTTCTATGGTTTCATTTTCAAACCGAAAGTATTGTTGCAAAATTAAGCATATGTACATAATTCTCACAACAATTGATACCGATTTCATTTAGACAATATGGTTTACTTTTCCAACTTTCACATCTCTCAAATTTAATATATATATATATATATATATATCTTTTGATTACTCCCTATTTGATGTCAATAATTTTTTTTTAAAATACGAGTTGTCCAACATTTACAGTAATAAATACGTTATAATATTAATAATAATATTTATTTTTTGAAGCGAAGTTAGGACCGTAAGGTGCATGATTAACATATTATTTAGTTTTGTGAAAACATTATCGTGCATAATTCAACGTTTAACATTTTCCCGGTGATAAATTGAAACAGTTTATTTAAATCACTAAGTATATTACATAAGTTTAAAACTTAAGTTAATGTTTTTTTTTAAATTTTATTCAACGTAACATAATTTAAAATATTATAAATTACGAAAGCGTTCTTGGTTCATTTTCTCTTCTTAACCAATAAGCTTGAAACTTACAGAGAAAGATAGCAATTCATACAATTTGTTTATTTCCATACAGTCCAAAATTTTGAAATTTGATAAAAACATTAAATTTTTTTTCCAAATTTATCCGTTGAATTTTGATTATGTCACAATTGCCTCCAAATTCAAAAAAATTGTCGGTACTTTAGCACTCAAAACTTGTCACTATTAAAGATTACTAAATATGTTTTTAGCTAAAGGCATTGCATTATACGTCTTAAGAAGGAACTTATTATTTTTAAACACAAGAAAACTATTCAGATGTCTTTTTTGTCAAAACCTATTTAATTTAATATTACTAAGAAACAAATCATTTACCCTATAAATCGGTATCACCGAAAGTGAAGTGATACTTAATAATTTAGTCATGTAAAACTTTCTCTTCTGTTATAGTCTAGTGATAACTATTGCAACATGACCATTATTTAGGCTCGCTCTCCAATAAATTATAAATTTCTAGAAATTTCATTTTAAACGTACACTAGGGGACGTACATAATAAATTTGGGTGTAGTGAAACTGCCCCGACATTTCAGGTACTTTTGAAACGATGAAACTGCCCCGCTCATTAATTAAAGAGGATTAGGAAGGGTTGCCTCACAAGATTAGAAATTCTGAAATTGCCCCGATCGCCCAAATTATATTGAACATTTTATTTTACATGTTACGCTACGAGACGTAACCTAACCTAACCTAACCTAAGCTTATATGCTTGATTGCGGTTAAATTTAAACACACACTTCCTAAATATCTGGTCTTGCAAGGCGACCCTTCTTGATACTATATAATGAGCGAGGCAGTTTTATCCTTTGAAACGTAAACATATCCGGGCAGTTTCATAGTCCCTATAAATTTATATTAACAAATGTATATGGAATAATACTAACAGATGTGTCTACGCCACCTAGATTTTATAAATACACGGCTCAATGAGGTTGAGTATCGGATTTGAACGGCTCATTTTTCTTCCAAGATCTAAAAGTACTTATTCACTTCAAGGACTATCACTTGCGTACAAGCAGCTTTATTTGTTACACAAACACACTCTCTTAGTTTACACGAAAGCATCAGTCATTGACATGTCGTCTCGCACAAATAAAGTGATACCTAGGTATGATATTCGATATAAAAACAAATGCAATTTAGCGGTTTAAAAACAACTTTTTATCAAAAATAAAGTCAAATTACAATTTCGCGCTACACGCAACAAATTGTAATCTTCAGTACGAATGGTTATCTAAAACACGTTTAAAAGAAAATGTCACATAACTTTAAACATATATAATTTAAAACTGAAATAAGTGTGCCACTTGTCATATACAGTAACTTAAATATATATATATATATATTTACAAAAGGTAAAAAACACAAACCGAATAAACATTTAAGATATTTTTATCTTTTATTTATTGAAGTCTTTTAATACACAATTCAAAATGCAAATTTTTCGAAAGAAATAAAATGAAAAATAAACATTGACTTTTTGATAACGTGCAAACCTTCTTCAGTTTTACAGCAAATGTGTTTGTTATTATAACGCCTGATATATTGCTTGTAAATTTGATATAAATCACAGTTTTTAACTAAAATTACATCTTCAGTGTTATGCGAAACTGTAATTTAGCACTGTTTCTCATATGAATATAGATAAATATAAATGAAGTAAAGATTTATAAGATATCTAAAATAATCGTTGTATTATTAACGAGTTATTTCAGAAATAATAGTTTTGATTTACAGTATAGTTTTAGTTGTTTTAGTATTAGTATTTTTACACAAAATAAAAAAATTGAAACATTATCTCCAAATTTGGCACGATATCTGACAAAAGAAAACACAAAACCTTAACACCACACTAGAATATTACGATTTAATCAGAATCGGCTCTTATTTGGAAAATAAACTTTGGCCGCCGTATTATAAGGTTTATCTAAAATTGTAAATATCATTGTGAAATCTGAACAGTGTCGGGCGTTGTGTTATTTTTGTCGAAATTATTCATGAACCGTAATTTTTAAAACTGCTTTTTGGGCGAAATGGGTTTTAAATCTTCATATTGTATGTTATTCAAATTGTTTGGTATTCACTTTTACCAATTTAAATATTTTAGTATACTTACATCAGTGCACATTAAATTAGTCAAAATTGATATAGGATACAGTCCTAAATGGATAGAATTGCAACCTACAAAATTTGTTATTGTTTTGTCTACAGTTAAATGTATTTGAATTTCATAGTAAATATATATTTTTATTAGGTAGTTTTGTCTTAAGATAAAAACTAGTCTAATATACATTATTTGTAAAAAATTGTATACCTCGTTTACTCAATTTTTATATACTCTATTATTATGTACAGCATAACAAAAATACCTAGTATTAACAGTTGCATTATCGTTCAAATATAAGTTATTATTAATACGTCAAACCCGTGAACACACAAAAAAATAATTAATCTGATTGTTATGGAATAATTGGGAAAAAAGAAAAATGAATCTTGACCATCGAAATTAAAAGCGCAAATTTAATCACATTCAGAACTTGTAAATTGCACAGCAAGTTCTCCCTTACTTAAATATTTTAGTTTTCAAAGAAGCGTCCTCTGTTAATTTTCACTTTTTATATTGAAAACTACTGATATAACATTGTTGGTAACCATTACTTTGAGTTAGTTTTTGAGATGGGGGATGGAGAAAGTTTGCGGAATAATTTTGCACCATTTTGTTACTTAAAGGTACCAAACTAATAGAGTTGGGGCAATACATATGTTTTGTCAATCGCTTGGTGCCAGATTTTTAATTCAAAATAATAAAAACCTTTAGAGAAAGTACATTAAGTTTTAAATTATGTTGAATGGATTTTGAGATAACCTCCTCCAAATTTTCAGTTTCAATAAGAGATTTCTTTTTTTTCTGGACTTTATTCATTTTTTTAAAATTAATTAATTTAATTTAAATACGTCAGAAAAGAATTATTTGTTGTGTGATTTTAAAACGTTATATAACGTTTTATAACAGGGTTTAATGACGTGAAAAAAATATTATGTACCTGAAGTTATGAAGTTCACCAACATTAATATTAAATAACAAAGTTATTCAATGAATAGTGAACCTGAATCCTGTCAGGTAAAAAACATGATTAAACTCTAGTTAAACTTTTGTCAAAAAATAAATATCTAGGATGTTTTTCTATTTGTGGTTTTACGGCTGAAGTTAATATTGCTAGCACTAAATATTATTTTATAACACACAAAACATTGTTCAACATATTTGGATGCAGATTTTGTAACAATTGTGAAATGTTATAGGTCATGAAGGACAAAAAAAATTAACTGAAAATAAATAAAATTGAATACCAATTTCTAATTATTTGACCGAATTGTTTTCGTAAGGCTTTATACTATTTGTCTTTTAATCAGAGATAAAAATACCTACTTCCATAAGTTCTAAATTTAAAGATAAATGTAAATTAGACACACGCAGTACTTTGAGGTTTTATGAGAGAGTAATATCCCAATTACTTCTTACAATTGTAGGGCGTATTACAATAATAGGGCATTTCTTCTTTGAAAAAAAAAGTTTAACTACCTCAATCAAATCGAATTGTTTAATGTGTAACGAGTTTAATAAAATGTAAAATAAATGTTTTTTTTGTGAATGTTTTTTTTGTATTAAATGAAGTAATTTAGTTGGGTTTAGGTACAAAAATTAAAACAAATATTTGAATACTTTTTACAAAATCGGTATATAAAGCGTGTGTGCGTGTATATATTATAATGCGTGCTCATATAATCTTCAATTTTGAACATCCGTGCTATAGAACGTTTTTAATCTAAATACATTTCAAAGGCGGGAGGGACAATCGACAGACATGTCTACGTCACAAGACATGGCTGTTCTTATCATCTCTTTTCACTAACAGTTATTGTAAAACTTAACTTATTCTAAGTACAAATGCAACTCCCGATAATTGTTACTGATACGGCTCATGTTACTTATTATTGTTTCCAGAAACTGAGTGCATTCATAATAAATGAAATTATGTTAAAATTAGAAACTCGATATCCGAGTTTTTTACACAATTTTTGTGCATGTAAACAATGTTTGTGTATAAAATCAAAATTGTATAATTTTATCAACACAGATATTAAAATTTATTGAAGAAAGTAAAAACAATAATCAATAATTGAAACACCAGTTCATACATAATGTATTGTAAAAATTGAGTACATACAGATTGTGCATACATGACTGCACTATTTTGAAGCGTTACCGCAATAATGTGATTATTCATGTTACAGACGAGGGGATGAGAATTCCCAACTCTGCTGTAGTTTAGTTTGACCCGTGTTTGAACCCAAAATGATTGATGAATGATTTACACATATTTGTTAAAACTCGTTAGGTATTATTTGAAGAGTTTATACATCGTGTTGTTAAAGTATTTATTAACAATAAAAGATTTAAGGGAAATATAATGATAAATTGTACTTAAATTGAAGCAAGGTACAAGTTTTATGGTCACGGAAGCATTCAACATTCCATTAAGCGCAATAAATACTTTTGGGTTATCAGTGATATTGATAAAGAATTACTTTTGAAAAAAAATTTTCACCCAAACTACTGATAGATTTGTATCAGATTTTCTAAGGACCTAAAGTGTTGTCAAAAGTTCCTTTAAAAATGTATATGCAACTGAAATTTCTTTTACTGTGACCATGTTTAAGATTGTCAATGTTATTCTTCTAAAAAAATTAATTGTTACACATATATTATTGTTTTATAAGAAAAATGTGTTAATTTCGGTCTGTTAGGTAATATGAAGGAACCTTCCAACGCCAGAAAAATACAAAATTTCTAGCATGAAGAAAATTTTAAGAAAGTGAAAATCAACCAAAATATCATATTGCATTTAAAATTTATAATTAATCCCAAAATTAAAAATTTCATAGTTGAATCTCACAATCCATACTACATTTTTTAAATCTATTCTTTCGTGAGTTGATTATCAGCTAACTGTTTTGTTCTCTCATTTTTTATAATAAAAAAAAAGAAGAACTGACGCAGCAGGATATAGGGAAACACTCTATTTAATTGTTTGTGAACACTTCCGTATAGCAATAATTTATCTTGTCTTCGTTTAAAGATAATTGTAAGGACTATCTAAAATTAAAATTTTAGTATAGTCCATTACATACATTTACAGGCTAAATTATACTTAAACTGCACAATGTGATTGAACTCTTCCGGCCGAAATCCCATTATAAATTTATCACAAGGATAAACACCTGGACAGATCAATGTATCAAGACCACACGTTACATCTTGGACACCTTTGCAAAACATGTATTCTCTCTTGCCTTGATTTCATCTAATGGTGTTTATATCATACTAAACCAACGGCTACGTTTCGTATTTTAACTCATTGTTTCAGTAATTTTAATAGCTTCAATTAAAAATTGACAGTACTGTATGTGAAATAACTCCCTAATATTTATAATATATTCTCTAATGCTAATTTTGAACAACACCAATTTTTTTGCTGATGTCCTATTTATTTACATCAACAGGGCCTAATTAAATATTTTTTAACATATCTATTTATTTATAAGTTATAAGATGTGACGGTTGGCACAGTACAACATATTAAATTATTCAATTATGTTTTGATATGTACGTACGTACCTTTGGCTAGAAAGTATACAATATATTTTCTATATATATATATATATATATATATATATATATATATATATATATATATATATATATGTGTGTGTGTGTGTGTGTGTGTGTGTGTGTGTGTTAAAATTCTTTTTCACCCACTTTATAGTAATACCTCTTAATTAAAAAAGCCTTTATATAAAAACAACAATATAGAAATCAAATACTTGAAACGAATTCTCTAGAAATATTTACCTCTGATTAATTTATGACCGAATCTCTCCGAATTTTTCCTAAGTATAGATACTACGAGATACCCAAAACACCAAATAAAGGAAACAAGATGGTCACACAATATGTTAGAAAAAGATTTTATAAGTAAATTTACTTTAAAATTTGATTTTAATATCTTCGACTGTACATATATTTGCGGTAAATAAAACAAATTTGGTTTAATTAAATTCCTTTTCACGAAATTTATTTAGAGGTGAGTTAACGACGTAACAAAACTAATATGTAAAAAAATGGTGTGATTTTCACAGCAACTTACTTTTTATTTCACGTATGGGAATTTTAAAATATTTAATTATATTGTATTCTGTATCGCATCTTTAATCAAAAAATAAAATAAACTATTTACAAGATTTTATAAAGTTAATCGACTCCCAAGAATATGTTATTAGTGAAATGTTTAAATATATATATATGCGCATATTTATATATATTCGAAATCTTTTTTGAAACTAATTAAATGTATGTATGAATATTATGAATATATATATATATATATATATATATATATATATATATATATATATATAAACATATATGGAATATATTATATATAACAAAATATTCATAATATTCATACATACATTTAATTAGTTTCACAAAAGATTTCGAACATATATATGCGCATTCATAAAATAACTAATAATTTGTGTAATAATAATTTACATAAAAAGGTTCAATGTTATAGAAAAATATTTTTAATAGCTTTTCACGGGGTGGGCGTAGCCATATTATTGACCGTGCTTTCATTGTGAAACTTTAATTTATGGTGATATAACCCGCAACATCGGGAATTTTAAGCATGTAGTCAAGGATTAAATATTGAATAATAAAAAGATGTATTTGATCAATATTTGTTAATATAATTCTTATATTAATTAATTGTTAACACATTTTTTTATAATAATTAATTGATAATTGTTAACAAAATTTTACATTGATATTTTATTCTAACAAAACAGATACAAGTAATACAAATTGTATTTAGATCTAAACAAACTAACTAGCCAAAATGGACTTATAATTTGCTTAACCATACCCCACTTGTAACTGCCATATAAAAAACAGTTACGAAATGAGCCTCATTACCACAATAGTGATTCAATGTGCTATAACGCTATAATTACTTAACGCTTTTGAAAATTAGCCCCCACAGTCATCAAAAATGATTATAAGGTTTGGTTATATTTTTTATAAATTTGTTTTTGTTCTTATCCTTGTAACGTGATCAAAATAAACTCAAATAAAGACATTTGTTTTTATATTTATTATAAAAACATGAATGATAAATCTGTTATTGTATATAATATTAGTGTAAACCTATATATTTATAATACACTAAGGGCTAATAGCATTCTCTTAGCCCGAGTGTAATTTAAATATATAAGCTATCAGCTGTTGTTATTGGTATGTTTGTTCGTAGCAACGTGTTTTTTTCTATCAAATTGAAGGCGTTAGTTTTAGCATTCAAGCCGTAGAGTATAAAATATAAACTGTTTAGTTACAGTGGGGTGAGGTAAAACATTGTACGACACATGTGTAGTGACGCTTAATTAACGTACTCGTGTACACACTCGTTCCCTAAACAAAACACTCGAGCTATAATAATTCTCTAACTACACTTCAGTTTTAGTTTAATTATAGGCCTAGTCATTATTATAAAGATTATCTATAACTACATAGCTGAGCCTGATGAAAATAAACTTTTACATACATTTAGATTCATCAAAGTTTGTAAAATAATTATCAAATGACACAAACGTCGTTAAATAAATTACGAAAGAACTTAATTTGCAAAATATGTAACTTGGTTATGTTAACGCCAACAATAAATACTAAATTTGAGGAAAGGTTACTTGACACTCAACTAACCGTCTTCAGTGTCTTGGTTGAATTTGAAGAAAAACGTCGAAAATGAATACGGCCATCAATTATTCAAACTATGCTTTATTGAATAATTATTTAACAAATTTAAGTGATTCTTTCATTTGGTTATTTATCTATAAAAATAACATAAGTAATTTTATTTGATAAAAAATTAATAACAAAATTCAAAAGATATCGTATTACGTTTACTTTTTTTCAAACATTATTTATCTACTGCCCTAAAATTGATTTGATGGTTTTATATATCCTTTTGCATCTGATTTTGGACTAAACATTATTTCTCGTTTTTGTGTCATTTGAAATCAAATCGTATTTAATTCTTTATTACTTACAAATCTTTGTAGCATGTACAAAATAAATTGTCTTAGTACTTCTCTTGAATATAAAATAACATATACCATCAACATATTTACAAATATTTGTAGAAGGCTACAAAATCGCTAATCCTAAATTCCAACAACACTTAATACTGTAAACATAATCAAACATAGCGAACAAACATTACTGTAACTAATACACGCATGGCTGCGTTGTTTCGAAGCGTTGCTGGTATAATGTGGTTATTCACTTCACAAGCAAAAGGAAGTAGAAACCCAATTCTGATATAGTTTACTTAAAACTAAAATGATTGATGATGATTTTTCTGTATTAGTTAAACACTTATTATGGTTTGAGTATAGTTTTTAAGTGTTGTAATATTCCTTGTATCAGTGACAAAGAAATAAGACGACAAATTACAAAGGTGGCTGGGTATAATTTGTTAAAGAAACCGGCACATAAATGTAAAACATACGACTACACAGGTACTTTCTGCTTTCTCCATTTTTCAAACACTTCATAAATATATTAAGTTCAAATATTTTATTCAAAGTTTTTATTTTTGTTGTGACTTTGTTTTAAAATGTTGGAATTCCTTTTCCATGTATTTATAATATAATATGGAAATATATATATACCAAACATACCAATAACAACAGCTGATAGCTTATATATTTAAATTACACTCGGGCTAAGAGAATGCTATTAGCCCTTAGTGTATTATAAATATATAGGTTTACACTAATATTATATACAATAACAGATTTATCATTCATGTTTTTATAATAAATATAAAAACAAATGTCTTTATTTGAGTTTATTTTGATCACGTTACAAGGATAAGAACAAAAACAAATTTATAAAAAATATAACCAAACCTTATAATCATTTTTGATGACTGTGGGGGCTAATTTTCAAAAGCGTTAAGTAATTATAGCGTTATAGCACATTGAATCACTATTGTGGTAATGAGGCTCATTTCGTAACTGTTTTTTATATGGCAGTTACAAGTGGGGTATGGTTAAGCAAATTATAAGTCCATTTTGGCTAGTTAGTTTGTTTAGATCTAAATACAATTTGTATTACTTGTATCTGTTTTGTTAGAATAAAATATCAATGTAAAATTTTGTTAACAATTATCAATTAATTATTATAAAAAAATGTGTTAACAATTAATTAATATAAGAATTATATTAACAAATATTGATCAAATACATCTTTTTATTATTCAATATTTAATCCTTGACTACATGCTTAAAATTCCCGATGTTGCGGGTTATATCACCATAAATTAAAGTTTCACAATGAAAGCACGGTCAATAATATGGCTACGCCCACCCCGTGAAAAGCTATTAAAAATATTTTTCTATAACATTGAACCTTTTTATGTAAATTATTATTACACAAATTATTAGTTATTTTATGAATGCGCATATATATGTTCGAAATCTTTTGTGAAACTAATTAAATGTATGTATGAATATTATGAATATTTTGTTATATATAATATATTCCATATATGTTTATATATATATATATATATATTCATAATATTCATACATACATTTAATTAGTTTCAAAAAAGATTTCGAATATATATAAATATGCGCATTCAAATATATATATATATATATATATATATATATATATATATATATTTAAACATTTCACTAATAACATATTCTTGGGAGTCGATTAACTTTATAAAATCTTGTAAATAGTTTATTTTATTTTTTGATTAAAGATGCGATACAGAATACAATATAATTAAATATTTTAAAATTCCCATACGTGAAATAAAAAGTAAGTTGCTGTGAAAATCACACCATTTTTTTACATATTAGTTTTGTTACGTCGTTAACTACATAAATTGTGTTTTATAAAACAAAACATTTGTAAATATAAATTATTCTCGGAGGACACTTCTATATACAAACAAGTAAAAAACAAAATATTAAAATTAAGATCAAAGAAGTATTTTGTGTACAAGGTACAATAAATACAAAAGTTAACTTGCTTATTACCCTAATCTTCTATTTTACTCAAAACAAAAATCTTTTTTCCCCATACAAATCGTATAATACAATTTTATTTGATTTTTTATTGAACAATTATTTCGCTGAAATATAATGGTATACATTGTTTTATTTTAGAGACCTGGCTTTTTATAATACACCTTGAAAACAAAAAGAGTGAGAGGGTCAGATAAACGGGGATGGAAGTATATATCATTAAAAATGCTCCAAGGCAATCTTAGCTATAGGATTCCAATTCAACTCGCTCTATATTTGATTTACTTCTTCAAATGATATTTGTAATGTGATTTAGTCTGTAATGATGTTTGATGCCCAAAGGGTGTCGAAGTCATTTTTGTAGCAACTTAAATTAGTTTGTATCTTTTTTTGCCTCTGGTTTATATTTACACTCTGAGGTAACCTGCACTAGTGGCGATTGAATAAGGAGAAAAGGGAGAGGTAATGAAAGAGAAAGAGTTAATAAAAAAGTATGATAATGAAGTATAGAATTCAACAAAAGTTTATTTATTGCAGAATACTTTCTAATGTGTTTGTGCAATTATTTCAAACAAAGTTACATTTAATTCACTCATTTATGCTACGACATACTTACGTTTTGTTATTTTGTTACAAAGGCTAATATATAACATCTTATTGCATTCATTTTATGAATAATGTAGACTAATTTATTTCTCTAGAATTGAGTTTAAAATAAAATTTGTTTTTCTTACTTAACTGCTAAAAGACTCTTTTTCAACTACGTTACTAAAGACTTTTCATCATTTTCTGTTTAGGTTTAAACGTTCAAGAGAATTAGAAATATTAGTGAAGTCCCCCCTTAAAAAAAAAAAAAAAGTGTTGTATAACTGAGCCAGTCAAATATAATCTAGTGTTAAATTCAAACTTACGGATAAATTTAAGAAATTCAAAAGTAAATAATTTGTATTTACAGTATGGTAACGTAAGACTGGTATCCGCAACAAATTTTGTCCTCAAATTTTAGAACTGATCTTCAATTTTCATGACCGTGGAAAAAAAAGTTATTTTCGAGATGCCATCCATCCGTCGTTTCTTTTATCGTTTATACATACAAAAAATAGCGACTACAATGTGATAAAAAAATTAATTTCGGTGTAGAGAAGTATAAATGTCAGCCATTTACAACAGTGTTTTTCCATATCTGTTGTGATATTCAACGTATAACACACTAAATTAGATACAAATTTCCAGATTTTTATTCTACTAACCCCACCCCCTTTCTGTTACATATGTCGAAGTTACTGTCAAAAATGTGATTTTGAACCCTGCCCGGTTACAAGAACCGGCATCATGAATCAATGTCATGGGCTTAGCGAGAGATGATTTTTAATATATAAAAATATACAAACTGAAACTTAGGAATGAGTTATATATGGTCTACCTGACCTCAAGAAAGTAGTGATACATACAATACGATGTTCATGAAATATGTGTTACCATTGTTTTAAACTAACTTTACCTGTTAAGAACAATTGATCCACCAGTACAATTTAATATACCTTACAAGGTCAACTTTTTGTGCACAAAATTTAGTAATCTGCTTGTGTATAATTGTACGATAGGAGTGTACCAGCATAACGATTGTAATCTTGTTTAATATTAATATTGTATAGTGTAAATGTCTTCTTAATTATAATAAATAATCTATTGTTAGAATATTTAATTTGATTATTACTAACTCCAATGTTATAAAAAGTAGACCTATTATTCCAACATGTTATAGTAACCATGAGGTAACAGTAGGTTTGGTCATAAATTGCACTATTAAGGTGGTGGGTTGAGATACCACCAAGGGCTAAGGTATCCTAGTAAAATTTACATTTTCTTTACCTGTGGTTAGTCTGTGGAAAGGTTCAATTTTTAAAAAATTAAAGGATATTAGCATAATTTAAATGGTCAGAAAATACGTTTTGCAAATTTTACATTGAAATTAGTGTTAACTAAAATAAACCAAGAAGTTTGTATGGGGAAGAAAACAAACACATGTTTTAATTCAAAAAGCAGAGAAAATAACTATATTTGATTCAAACAATTTAATTCCTTTTATAAACTTTATATTTTGTAATTACGAGTATGTATGTTTTAATATTTGTTTATATTAATAAATAAGTAAAACTATTCTATACATTTAATTCTCCAATCTTTATATATTTGATTATATTTATACATTATATTTTGCATTTGATGTTTTTAAGTGAAAGAGAGCACTCTATGCTCCTTCACCAAATAAAATATAAATATAAATGATATCCTATTCTATTCTATTGATACGGTAAAGACACAATTCATAAACTCCACATAACGTATAATGAGTTTTACATGAGAGTATATTAAAATCATACATCAATCTTTATGAGTGGAAACACATATCAAACTCAATTACTACAGAGTTGACAATCCCATTCCACTCGTATGTACCATTTGTAATTACGTTATAACGTCAATGCTTAAATCATCGCAACCATGCTTGTATTAGTTACACTAAAATTTGATTTTGTTTACACCATATAATGTTGTTTCAATTTAGAATTAATGACTTTATGTGCTTCCATAAATATTATCACGTTTGTTGATGATTTATTTAATTTAGATTTTACATGCAAAGGGTGATTCAATTTAAAGATGTTAGATAATGTTTTGGGGGTTTTTAACTATAAAATGCGATTTGAGGTTCAAGACAACAAGAACGAGTAATCATATCCATTAAAGAATTTGTATCCGAGGCAAAATTTAAAAAATATATATAGCCCTTTAAAATCCTTAATTCATTATTTTTACACAGTTGCTATTATAAATTAAATTCTAAAACAATTTGGATATTTTTTCTTATTTTGTAATCGTTTGATTTCAACGGTTTCCATTACATTTACTTTGATTGTTGTTCATCGAATGAATCGACCGTACATTACCATAACTAAACATATTTTATACGAGATGATATTAAATATGTAGGTGCCGAATGTATGGTCGGTTAATATCCTTGAGAGGAACAGGTGAGTGAAAATAAATCATTCCTCAACGTCGGTATTTATTGTCAACATTCAACAACTCATGGAGTGAAGTTTGTACGATTTGAATGGTTAAAATTCTGACTAACGACAATTGTTTCAGCTGATATGCAATCGATAATATATATATATATATATATATATATATATATATATATATATATATACAAAGGAAAACAAAGAAGAGAAACTAGTTGACGGACATAATAAAGTAAGATATCAAGATAAGTTTCACTCTAAAATTTGTGCTTTTGTACCTGAAACAATGGAAGAGAAGACGGGTTTATTCAAACCCCTTCTTATGTAAAAATTTGTGTGTCACTTTCATTTGGTGTTTGAATTATTCACAAAACTTTCATACTTTTATAGAGTGTAATTGATATGCACATAAAATAAAAGCTGATTCTATTAACGAGAGATCAATTGGAAAAAATATAAGTGATTTTAAAATCTTCTTTAAAGATAGAAATACTTCGAAAATATATCTTGTTCTACATGGCACGTTACAAGTTACAAGTTGGTAATAGGATTTTCTGAGAGATTGTATCTAAATCACTTACGTTTTGCCAATGATCGATGTAACACAGGATAAAGAGGGTGCTGAGTATATGCCAAATCAGCTATTAGCATAATATAAAACGTTGGGCAAGAAAATAAATTATAAAACCAAAATATAAAAGTTGTAGATGGGAACAAATTAGGAGTTCCATTTTAGAATTAAACGGATTAAATTATTGAAAGTGTAAATTTTAAAAATAATTAGTCATGATAGGAAAACTATTACTGGAATTTTAAATTGTGAAACATATTATAAAAAACAATAAGATTAAAAATATATAGAATGCTTAAATCCATGGTATGTAGAGTTACATTTGAGTACATGAGATGATATAAAGTAAATCCTAGAGATATATTACTCTACGGGGTAAAGTTGTGAAAAATTAATAACAAACAAAGATACAAGATGCTCGCTCAAAAATAGATTTTTTTGAAAAATCGGTTGGAGCTTCACAATCAGGAAAGGTAGATATACGGAGATTCGTAGAATAATGATTAATGTTAAATCAATTAATGTTGAGGTGTGGGGTAGGATATTACACCATGCAAAAAGAATGGAAGTCACACAAAAGCTTTTTCAGCATAGTGTACTGAAATGAAAGAGAAAAGGAATAATTTATAAGATCACAAAATGTATAGATATTGGATGGAAAAAATTATTTGAGCATGTAATGTACAACTGACAGATCTAGAAGCTAATATAAAATCTACCCCAGAATAATTAAACATAATATTTTTAATGTTCATTTGGTTCATGATTGTTAGGGTGGAAAGAAATCTCGCCTTTGAAGAACATTCTTAATAATAAATAATACATAAAATATATATCGAAAAAGTTAGCAGTTGAAACTCCGTCCATCAAGTAGATATATGATCACTGTGGTAAAACAGAGTAGTAACTCCTTTCATTCTAAATATTTATTCAACTGGAACTCGTAATGACTCGAGCGGTAATGATCATATTTATTGACAAAAACGTTATTAAAGTAGAAGAGCAAACTGACAGGAATTGACTTAAATTAGGGCGTCATCAAAACCAGTAGAATAAATTTCTTTACTTTCAAAAACGTATTTCATTTTTCTATATGGTTTTTTTTGAGTTTTTGTGAGTAATATTTGAATTTTTTTTGTCTAAAAGAGAATACATGCTAATATATATTTAAATGATCATATTTTATGTATCTAATAGCCGAATCTAATTTACACATTGTCACATTTTCGCGTATGTACGTACAAAATCATTATGATCGGTGAAATAGTAAGATTTTGCATTGAAGATAGCGTATAATTCATTTTAATTTCATCTGTCAAAGGAGTTTTTTATTAGCACAAATATAAAGTAACCAAATGTTTGATCTAAATATTAAACATTGCACGTGATCGGGAAATTCGTGGCTGTAGTCTTATTTTGATACAAAATAATCTACACAATAAAATAAAGATATTCTACGTATGGCATTTGTTAAATTTTGAAAAACAAGGTGAAATATAAAATCAATTCAATTCCAACTGTTGTGCAGAGTTTTCACACTCACTACTATCAATACAACTATTTATAGAATCTATAATGTTAGTTGTGTTCCATATGATAATAAAAAACTATTTCCCCTCCTACTGTACCTGAGGAATGTATTTCTGTAACGTCATACGTTTTGGAGAACTAGATTACTGGCGTAATTACTAGATGGCCTGATTGTTACGGTTATAAAGTAGATAAACATCTGTTTATTGTTTCGTTCATATATTTTATGTGAAATGTGTATTAAATAGTAAATAAGTAATGAACATAATAGTAAATAAATCAAATAAACCTATCTTTGCAACTGAACCAATGAGTATGCATAACTTTATTGTTAAATTGTAAAGCAGTTTGTTCATAAAGAAACCCACTGGGGAAAAAAAAATCGAATCCAAACAAGTTCACAATATTAGAACCTTAACATTGATCTTGTTATACAAAACTCGCAATTGTCGTTAATATTGAAAAATTTAATCAAAATTTGTACTGTCAGTTTATTAAGAAATTTGTATGAGAGAAAAGTAGTAAGTATATTTTAGAGACTTGTCATACATTTCGGTTTTATATTTATTCTTGAGGCAGAAAGGTAGAAAGGGTTAGGAGAGGAAAGGGAGTGGAAGTGAATTTCATTAAAATGCTCCAAGGTATATTCTTAGCTATCGATTTCCAATTGAATCAGGAGTGTATTTGATTTACTTCTACAAATTGTATTATTTTTTAAACTCTGTGATATGTGTTGCACGGAGATGTCCTTTTATCTTTTCTAAAAATTAAAAATAATCTGTAATTTTTATTTATTTTTCATGAGTTTGTAGTATTTATTCTACTGGCGTTATTTATTCAATAGGTAGAAGGGAAAGAGGTATAAAAAGAGAAATAGAGAACGTGTGTTACATGATAAAAAAATAAAGTGTTTATCTTATGCGATCCTTTTCACTATTCCTCCTTCGGACGATAAATTTACACGAACAATAATATAAGACAAATTATTACCAATAACCATTTTTATTAGGAATAGAAAGAAAGAAAAATAAGGCATAATCATACATTAAGTACATCAGAATTTACACCCACAAATTAAATCTCTCATTCCCCCCACACCCTAAACTATATACAAAGGAAATGTACTAAAACTAATCATCACAAAACAATTTAAATATTGTAGTTATTAATAAAATAAGTTTAAATAATCTTGGACACAGTGTTTGAAAAAATACTAATATAAGGCCTAATATATTTTAGCTTGTGCCATAAATATGTGTTATGAGCAAATCTTGTTTAATTAGAAACGAGCTATTATTGAAGTCGGTCATGGTTCATTTTTATTTTTTCAAATAATTCATAAACCCTAATGTTTTTCTGCTTACGATTTTGAACGAGAATTGAGGTCCTTATTTTTTATTTCATAAAATTTGCGCAAAATCGGTAGTCCCGATTTTGAGAAATTACGTTTTATGTAAAAATGCATTAGAGGATAGATGGAGACAAATTGGTTTTACTTGGGTCATTAGACACTAAACTTCAGCAAAATTTAAATAATTTACCAAAATCATTTTATTATTAACATTCACAATTTGATGTACGATTAAAATCATATTAGTTTTACGCTATTTATCCCAATAAACTGTGAAATTTAATGTTATCACATAGATTTGAGTTGTAATACTGGAAATATTAACGAGTTATATAAATGTTATTTTTAGTTTTACGTAAATTACAATACAAAAAAAGACTTTCCAAGTTCCCAAGACCATATTGTAACATAAGAATTACATTTTGGAATATGTTTGAATATAAAGCATTTATATTTGTGTCTTTGAATATCTTTCATCAACAGCTGTGGGGAGAGTTTGACTGATAACAAAACAACAAAAGAACTTTGACATTCATCTACTGCCGCGGCTCAGAATAAAATCCAACAAAGCAAACACGATAACAATAATGTTTATATGTATCTCAATGGTCTCTATCTCTAATTGGTTTTGAAAATTGAAAACAAATAAATTTTAATTGCCCTATTAGAGTTTATTTTTATATGTAATTTTAGTTATCTTGTTACAAAGCCTATGACAATTTATTATTTTTTTTACTTACACTTAATACCTTTCCATGTAGGCTAGCATGAATTAAATGTATTTATAATTATACTAAATTAATAGAAATATAAACAAAACTAATATGAAAGTAATACAACCTTACTCCACTCTCTAAACTCTAGAAAATATATTTAAAGTATTTCCCTTTAAAACAATCAGCCATAATGTACATCATAATCTGTGAATATTAATTTGAACTCACCCAAATGTTGTTTACCCTAAGAGCATAAGGAATATGTTATCTACTAATCGTCCTTAATTTATGTCGTCTCTTTATTGTAGGTGTAATTTTGATTATATCTTTCCACCATTGTCCCGGATAATTTCTGCTCCTTAGATTCAAACACTTTATATTGCCGCATACAAATATTTAACACCGTCAAGATTATTTTACAACGTTAATGACAAAAACAATGGGATTAAAAGATATAAAAATATAACGACTTGTTGTAAACTCTGTAAAACAGAGTGTTAACCTATTTTATACTTCATAAACTTATGTACATTGTAGAATAATTCTGATTTTATGCAACAAAACTTTTATAGTTCTAACATTCAAGAAATAACAATGCATTTATATATCTTTTCTTTTTTTATAGCCGAGACTCGTTCAATTATACAATCTGTAACAAATCAGTCGCTCGTAAATCAATCACTTATTAAAGTTTCGCAAAATATGATTTCAGAAACTATAATCTATTCATCCGATAGTAGGTGTTTTTTTTTTTATCGCAAACTATTATAAAGTCGCTAATAATTTAATCAGTGAACAGTTTATACCATTTATCGGTTCAAGTAAATGAACATTCAAATACAAGCCATGAAAGTTAAATTTTCAAAATTTACAGTGTCAAAAATCCTTTTTGTATACTGTAGTACATTTTACTTTGTATAACAAAAATAACAGTTTATTTTACCTAAATAAATATTTGTATTTAAAACGTTATGCAATGACAACTTAAAAAAATAAGCAATTTATTTCTGTTATAACACGGAATTTAAGGTCCTTACTAAACTCCATATAACAAGTTAGTTGTTGTATACATCCCATATATTTATTGGAAATTCCAGAAAATAACAGATCAACATAAATCAATTCAGAGTTGAGAATCTCATCTATTTTAATCACATTATAACCGTGATACTTCAAAGAGCAGTCATGGGTGAGTATGCTGGACAAATGTTTATTCACAATGCGAAGTTATGTTTACATCACTTTCTATTATTAAGTGGTGTTGAGTATCAGGTTTTCGTATATTGATGCCTTCAATTAATTAGAAATTTGCTAAACTATGCGAAATTTAATATTTCGAATATATATATATATATATATATATATATATATATATATATATATATATATACTAAACGTAATTTATTTTTCACAGGCTAAATTATATATCGTAAAAAATCGAGATAAATTTATACAAAAACTCGAGAACAATTTTATTTAAAAATCTAATCTGAAATCAATACCTCTAATCTATTTGCTTCCATGCCTTTAACCAATTGAGGGTTATAATTTAAATCATACAAACGTATTATTGATGAATATAAAGTCTCTCTTGTGCACATTTATGCGGTTTTTTAATTTGATGGTAAATAAATGAAACAATTAATGTTCATTCTAAGAGCGTGATAATGATAATAGCATTTCACTAACATTTGTACAATAAACTGTAGCTCATTTTTCGGAATAAATTGGAAGAAAGCATCAGTAAACCCCCCCCCCCCCACTAAGTTGAAAGTTGATCATAACGTAGTCTAATATAATAATAATCATCAAAAGATCATCATGACCGTAAATGCATTATAAGGTGTTTTATGTTTTGAATGTATGGAAAAAAGAGTCAGATATATATATGTAAAATGTTTTATATATGTCAAAAGGGGGTTTATAGAACAGATATCACCAGTCAAGTGCGATATCTTAACCTGTTACATGCAAACATTATTTTTAATATTAACTTTACATTTTATAAACTTTTTTATTCCCATGTTTAATTTTTTTTCTATAATAACATTTTATTATAAATCGCTATTATGTAATGATAACCTACAAAAGTTTGTCTAGGGTGCCATGGAACATTAAAATTTTTGTTTGTTTTGTAATATAAAACCGATTATATGTTACTTGAATAACTTTATATCACTCACATATCAATACTATTGAAAGCGGCTTTTCATATAATAATTATTTTTTATTGTATTATATCCATGTACTAGTATTATTACTCATACTATCTAAGAGCTTTAATTATAATAGCACTTGGCGAATACTATGACACCGCCATCCGCCAGCCAACACAAGACGTTATTCCGAAATCATCAGAGGAAAAACAATCAAATGAAATAATCAATATATACTTTTATTTAATAAAAACGAGAGTAAATTTAGTAAAATATAATGACAAAATAGAGTTTTTCTTGCACTTATTTCTTGTTTTTAATTCTTTAACGTTGACGGATCTTTAAACCAAAAAGTTTAATTAAGGGATCATTTCTTTCAAAATTTGTAAGCTATCAGTTTTTAACCTATTGTTAAATTTTAAGAATTTCATTATATAATATTTTATAACAAACATTTACTTTGTTTTTTATCGTCTCTGTTTGGAAAACGATTTATCTAGAATAATTTTAAATGTTATAAAAATAAAGCGGTCCAAGTAGTTTTAGTACTGTGATGAAAAAAAGAAAAGGTTAATCATTCAAATTAAAATTCATCTTTAAAATTCGTGTAAATTTAATAACATAACATAGTTAATTTCTCACGTAAGAGTAGGAAGTGCAACAAGGTCAGGGAAATCTTCAAATAATGGACATCCAGATTACTAAAATGTCTCTTTTATACTGTTAAAATGATAGCTATCATAATGAATATCATAAAGCTCGTTAAGACTTTTCCCAATTTTGTACTCGATTAATGTTTTTGTACTAAGTTAATACATTTTTGATGTTTTACAGTTCCAGATGTGATGATTAGCTGTAGCATTCATAATTTATAAAAATTAAGACACTACTAACATATTGTAATTTTACATTTAATATATATTTTAGAACTTTGTACATATTATGGATGAAAAGGTATCGATGAAAAAATATTTAAATCTGTATTGAGATTTTAATTTTAATTCATATTTATTTAGATAAGGGTCTTTTTAAACTATTAATACACTCTCATAGAACTGAATACTCAATATGGAAAGCAAACTTATAAGTATTTAGAAAATTCTTTTATTTGTTTTAGTACTCAAAGAGGTACAATATCTAAGATTCATTGAGTTATAAAAATAACTAATCAATATTGGTTTATTTTGACAAATATATTATCGAATTATTCAAGAAAGTAATTGATACATTTTAAATATATGTATGTTTATTTTTCAAATTGTTATTTAATTATTTGGAAAATAAATTTGATCAATGTCGAATATTTTTGATGTCGATTAGATTTACAGTAAAATATCTAAAACTAATATAAAATCTTTGAATGATTTAAGTGAATATATATATATATATATATATATATATATATATATATATATAATTATATATATATATATATATATATATATATATAATTATATATATATATATATATATATATATATATATATATATATATATAATTATATATATATATATATATATATATATATATATATATATATATATATATATATATAATTATATATATATATATATATATATATATATATATATATATATATATATATATATATATATATATATATATATATATATATATATATATATATATATATATATAACAACTTTGAATAGCATGGCAACTCTTCCAGTAAAACCAGAGACGTAGTCAAGTTATGATAATAGCATTTATTACAATGTGACACGAAATGTCGATATGGAAATGAGGACATCACGGAACACACGTATTGTAAAAATAAGGGCGTAAGTTACACGTGTTTCACGAATAGATGAGATGTTTAATCCTGTGAATTGTATGACAGGTTTTAGTTGACAGGTTTCTAATGTAAATAGAAGAAATTATATTTCTATGGCTATGTATATTATATCTGTATGTATATTTTAGAATGATTTTGTAAATTGGCTTACACGATTAGACCGAATTAGAAGACTTGAACATTAAAAAAAATACTATAGGACTTAGTAATACAGCAATAAATACTTATGTTGGTGCAATATTGTTAAATACTTAAGTAAATAAATAGTTTTACTCTTTCTTTCCGCACGTTTTATTAATCATCTTTTACAGAATGAAAGACACAAAAATTAAACAATTTTTAAGGTATAACGATGTTTTATAATGATTGACAAGTAAGTGCATGTTTCTTTTATTGTGTAATTTACAACAAAGTATGTTTTAAATTTTAAATTGAACGAACCAAATATGAGTACAGTATGTAAAAACCACAAAATTGTAAAAAGAATAAAACTTAAACTATTTGCAAGTATTGAATAATATTGTGTAGATTGTATTGAAAAATTTATGATATCTCAAATGTGGACGACTATAGGCATTTTACTACCGTAACTAATAATTGTACCAAAGTAACATAAGTAGTGTTTAGAAATTCTGTATGAAAGGATATGTTGTGTACATCCTACAAATAGCGTCAAAACGTCACTAACGACTAATTTGAGTACAGATATAACTTAAGTTCTTTTAGCGAAATATCTTAACACAAAAGAAGGAAAGAAATTTCAAATAATTTACTAAAAAGAATTTAAAAAAATAAATAAATAAACTTCAGATACTTTACGTACGTATACAACAATGATATCTCTAATTTTCTTACCATCTAAATCCTAATTTATCTTTCGTTGATGTCTTATAACATACCTTTTTTTAAAGAATTATTGTAATATTTTTTAATGCAATGAAAAAAACAAAAAGAGACAGCAGCTGATTAGAAAATTTTGATTTATTCCATGAAATTATTTGATTTTTTCACACAATTATTAGGCCAAATATTTACGTAAAAGAAACTTGGTGCTGATATTTTTACCTGTAATTTGTATTATTAACATTAAAATAATCTTTATGTATTTTATCTCACTCTGAAATGTTTTAATAAAAAGCAATTTACGTTTTATTTTAAGCAGAATGTCTGAATAGAATTGAGCCAATTTTTATTACATTTTCGCTTTTAACTAATATTTTAATATTAATTTGCATACAAACATCATACAGCATGGAGCATTTCTAGGTATTTTTTTATACGAATGCAATACATTTGTTTTATTTTCCTGTGTTGTACATAATTTATTCCGAAAAAACTAAAAGCTCTATTCGAACTAAATTTACCACATTGCCAAGGATCACTACAGCCTAACATTCGTATAAATGTTATATGCTATATACACTACAAATCAATCATATTGATTTCATACATAGATTAACCTAAATCCATAGTTAGGAACCCATTTCATCGGCTTTTACGTGTTTAGGAACAGTATTGTCTAAAAACAACAAAGTCATGCATGTATATTCCGAAGTTATATTTGATCATCATGAATTTTATGTTTTCAGTACTTTAAATTATTAAGTGATTTGCAAACACAAACCGTTTCCATCTTCTATAAATATTACTACGTCTCGTCTAAATTATGATGCTTAAAAAGAAATTCAATTTTTTTTTCTAATTTTTACAACTAATTTTATGACATATTTGCTAATAAAGTGATTTTTTTTAAACAATTAGTTCTTTCTTTTTTTTCGATATAATTATATAAATACATGGTGTAGAAAATATGTGTGAACACAAATTTTAACGATCATAATTTGGAGTAAATTTTATAGTGTGTAGACCTTGTGAGGAAGAAATTTGAGATTGCGTCTGATATGAATATAGATACATAGACTGAAACAGAATTACCCGAATTGTAAAAGGATAAATATTCACACTTAAGGCAATCGAGATTACAAAAATTATTTAGGACTGAGTGGTGCTAGTTCTTTGAAGATAAGCTGAAAGGTATTATCGTTGAAATGCCAATCAATCTTGTACAATACAATTCCACTCGAGCCATTTATAAAACCTATGGATGCGTAGACCTATATGGTCATATATATATATATATATATATATTTAGTAATAGCATATATCTATTTACTACACTGTGCGAGGTGAGTACACTGTCTGGAATGACATAAATGATTGAATATTTCGATTGATTGATTTTTAAGTTGGTATAGTTATTAATACAATACACTAGTAGAACGGTGTTTGCATTAGTATAATATGAATAAATAACTTTTTATTCAGTCTTATTCTAAAAATGGTTTACTACTACTGTTTCTTAACATAAGATTTTCATACTATATGCTCTTCAAAATAAATTCTTTAGACTAAACACAAAATATTTTCTACAATACAAATTATAATCGTTCATCTTACTATGGTTCATATCAATAAATGTTGTAGTATTTGCTACAATATTATATATGTACATCATCTTAGATATATTATTTTATTTTATTTTTTATTATTAAAAACATTGACGTTTAAAATATCTCAGGATAGTAGTAGTAAAGTAGCAGGGAAGACGAAAGAAGAGTGATAATTGTTTGCATAAAGTTTAATTTTTTAAAGAAATAGCTTAATGTTTTCTTTGGACATTTCATAAAACTTTGTAACTAATAACAAACTAAATTAAGTTGACTTTTGCTTTAACGACCGGTTTATTGTTTTAACCTAAAAGTGACAACAGACATTAGTTGCAGTTGACTGAGTGAAGCGAACATAAACATTACGTTACACTTACACAAAGTTGATCACTCAAGAAATTAATGTCGTTCTTAATTTCGTGCTACTGTTTTTTCTTGACTCAACATTTAATAGTGTCTAAATGAAACTTTAATATTTTATTAATAAAAAATCTTCTTGGTATATTAATAATTAATACATTTATTACTTTCAATTGTGTTTAGAAAAATATATATTACTCCAACACACATGTTAAATATAAATTGGCAGAAATTTGTCAAATATCGACCTGTGTTAATATATTTTATTTACGTTAATCATAAATTAAAACGTCCGGACGAATACTTTAATCAGAATACTTTAATTTTATTAGGCTACTTGAACCTATAATAAGTCCAGAATAGGTGAACGCCAAATAAAAAGCATTTATTGGAGTACTTTTGTCCTTAAACCCCTAAAATATATTGCAACAAAACCTGTGGTATCAAAATGAAAATCTATTGAAATGGAGATAGTTCAATGATATCCGTAAGGCAGTTGATTATGTTGGGTAAAATCAGATCCAAATATCCATACAAGGACGGATGAACAACTGAAGTTATTTTTCGTCTATTTAATTACTCTTAATCTAACATTCATTGTATGAGCGGGAAATACTACATTTAACATATTATGGGATTATAAATGGCGAAATGAGCACAAAGCAACGCTCGAAATTGAAAATTAGTTGCATAGTGACAATGACAATGTTCATTTAAGAAAAAAACAATATAAAAAAAATAAATAAAAACAGTTTTTCTTAGATCTCATTAGTTGTCTTCATTATATTGTATAACAAATTCAGGTACACAAACTTAACGTTGGAACTTTACAATGCTATTGAAAATGTATACAATAAAGCAAATCATTTCAAAAATAAATACTAGTGGTTTCATATTTAAAAAAAATTAATATATTATTACTAATACTTACAAAAAACATTTAAAATAAATATAATCATTCAAGTTAAATTATTATACCTGCTAATGTTGACAATAGCTTTCATTAATGTGTGTGAAAAGAGGTCATTATTTTTCGCAAAAAAGGGTATTTATATTAATATAACCAGTCCAGTAAGGCATAGCAACTAAATCATTAGTAGTTACGTCAGTGGTTTTTAAAATTTGGAATTTATATACAGTATAAAAAATATTTTTATTATACTGTATAAAAACTGATTTTGAGTTTCTATATACATAATACGACTTGAGCTACAATGATAAGAGACAATTTTCATGAAAAATCTGATTCGACACGAACTTCAATTTTTACAGGTACACAATCAAATCTCTGTGATTTTGTTCTTATGAATAATTGATTAGGATGACAATCGATAAGTTACACATCTTTTTGTAGAAAATAAAATCATTCTTTGGGCAAAATATTTGTGGACAATTTTTAAAATTAGAAAAGTATGATGGTATTTCTATGTATGAAGTTATCTGATTAAAAATGTAACCTTACAAATGCTTACACCTTCAAAAATATTGTTATTAAATTAAAATGTATTAACCTGTCCTTCAACGTTAAAGAATATAAAAATAATGGAGACAAGGTGAACACTACTTTTGTAAAATTTTTACATACATTTTAGAAAAACATATTTAAATCACCTTCGTTGATTTTCTCTTTAATAAAGAGAAAAATTAGATATTGTTTTGGAGTGACTGAGGAATGAGATGTTCGACAGGTAGGCAGTGTATAAATAAAAAATATAATATCAATATTAATAAAAGTAGTTCAAGTACAAGTTTAAGCTAAAATACAGCTTTTTACATTACCATTATTGATTTGTGAATACTGTGAAATCAATCCTGTATTGTATTATATTTGCATAGCTGTCAACTGTCTTATTTATCGACTTTAACGCAATAATAAAACGCAATAATAATTCATCAGGAATAAATTCGTTTACATAAGGATAGTAAATATTTTAATTGGAGAATAAAAAACGTTTTGAAAATTAAGGCTTTAGAAAAAATGAAAGAAGGAACATCCCCCTACCGCCAATAGACCAACTTGGAGAGATGGCTGACCCACTAAGAAGAGGCCTTGAAAGGAGTAGAAGTAAGATACAATTGGAAGAGATAATAATATCCCACATAGAACGTTTGAAAAATTAACTAGAGAATGTTCCCTGGTTAATAATGTAATTTTATTATTATGTTTTATATGTATTTATCATTAATTTATTATTGGTTAACAATTTTTTAATTCCTGTAAGATGTGCATAACTACTATACTCTAAGCATCGCACAAAATTAAGTATTGTTTAATGTCCAGCTGACTTTATTCGGAATGTAGGACTGTGATTGATTTAATTTACATTACTCTTTGGTCTTATGTTAGAGTGCCTTGTTTGAAAAAGGAGAAATTATTTGTTCACTTATGACTTAATGTAAGTTATGAACATATTATCTTTTACTAGGTTATAATTAAATAAGACGTTGTGATAACATAAATCTTTATAACCTATGTGTGCATATTTATCATCTCTCTCGCTCTCTAATTGTATTTATCAATCTCTATCTATGTTTACACCAACATCTAAAAACGATCGTACGTTGACAGCTGTGTTTAATTTTCGAAGACGTTGATCTTAGGTCTTATAGTAAACATTAAAGAGGTTTCCTTTTTTTGAAGTGTTGTAGAATGGAATTTTTGTTTGTATGAATGTCTGTTAAAGGGAATATGTATTTTAGTTAAAATTTGTATGTATTTTAGGCATAATGTCGAAGAAAATAATTTTAGTAAACAATTGTTTTTTGTTAACTCTTTCGTTTAATCTAATAATATTACTTGGAATGGTATACAATTGTAGGCATGTGATTATCACATAATTTCTACTCTCTTTATAATAATTGATTGTTCTTCACTTCTATTTTTGTGTATCTAATAATTTGTAAGTGAGAAGAATACAAGATAAATATGTAAATGTGTAAGAAATATAAAAACATACTATTTTCAGTTACATGGAAAATAATGTCGACACAGTTGAGCAAGAAACATCATTACACACAAATTAAAATAAAAAAAAACACTTTATGGAACAAATAAAATATCCGGTGAATTGAATTGGAATCCAATGTTTAAACATACGAGTATATATTGAAATTCAATGGAGAATTTAAATGAGCATATACCCCCTGACCGTCTACCTATATTTCTGAATAAGTATATCTATGGTTGGTGAATACAAATAATTAAGTATCAATATTACTCCCCAACAAATTTCAATTTAAAATTATAATAAAGGGGTAAGATGGGATAAAGAGTTAGTTTGACTTTTTGGTTATCAAGAATAACCTTTGTGTAACGAGATCAAACTTCAGTTTCATATTTTCTCTACCTTGTACACAAGAAACGTCTTTGATCTAATCTTTATCCAAGTCACGTTTTATTGTTTTGTCTGCAGAAGTGTTTTGGGAACAGAAAAGTTTCGTAACACATTTATAAAAGTTACGACATTGTCTAAAACTCTTCTTTTTTTTTACCTAATAAAGTCACAAAACTGATTTGTCAAATCAAATTTCGTATAATCGAAATACACAAAATATCCTCATATTTTTACAAAATGGATTATTCAAAGTAGGCAAATATTGCAACTGCATAAAATCTGCAACGTAATCAGAACATTCCAGTTTATTTTGTTCATACTCTCATGTCTTAATATTGGATTTCAGAACATTTTACATTCTCACGTGATTTTTTTCTTTGGGATTAACTTTATCTATAATATTTGTACCATTCATAGGGGAAAATCGTTAATAAAACAATTTTGGAACCAAAGGAATGGTAATGTCAAATGAAGAGATTTAGAGATTTCAATTGCCCGGTAATTTATTCAACTTCTTTAAATTTAGCAGTTTTTTTGAGTTAACTATTTACAGAAAAATCAACACATAACATTTGTTTGCTGTTAAAAGAAACAATTTGTAATGAAACAATTGATTATCTCTCTATACACACACACACAGACATATATATATATATATATATATATATATATATATATATATATATATATATATATATATATTATACGCCTTTAAAACAAACAATTATATAACATTAATCAAATTCCCCCTCCCCATAAAATTTAAATTACAAAATAATATCTTGATGAACACAGATAAAGATAACAATTAGTTTATGGTTCTTATGTTAGAAAAGATTCTAAGTTTAAATTATTAGAAAATAAAATAAAATCATTTAATTAAGTAATTACACACACACACACACACCCACACACACAAACAAACAAACACACACACACACACACACACACACACACACACACACACACACACACACACACACACACACACACACACACACACACACACACACACACACACACAATTAGAATTTATATTTTGTTCTGCATTTTAACAAGAAGAAAATAATTACATTAAAAAAATAAATAAATCAAGTATCATTTAAACCAAAATTCGCTAGAAGTCCCCAATTAGATGAAATACATAATTAAAGTTCAAGTTTTTGTTTTCACTTTTGCCTTATCGAACAAGCTGAAATGTCCTTCGGTTTTTTTAGTCTGGACTTGAAGTTATACCATGAAATTAAGCTGTAATTCCTGCTTGAACCAGCATAAGCTGTAGAAATATACATGTTGGAATTAGTGAATGAATAGAGACTTTTTACAAGTTTAAACACTTCTGTTCTAGGTTTTAAAACAATATATTTCTCTGTAACTAAGCCCTAAAACTGCAATTACTTTGAAAATAAAACGTTGTATATGTTACAGAAATCAATTGATGATTTCACTCTATAATAACTAGAAATGAAAAGAATCACTATTCGTTTTAAAAGACTATTTGAATTTATACTCTTATAATTTACAGACAAAATAAAATTCAGTTGTAATTAAATTTAATGATTATCAATTGATAATTTGACTTTATAATAACTAGTAATAAAAGAAATTGCTATTCGTTTTTCTTTCAAAAGGTTATTTAGATTTATACTCTTAAAATTTACAGACAGGTTAAAGTTTAGTTATAATTGAAAATAGATTTTAAAATTTTACAATTATAAATAGAATACACATTTTAACATAGTTAACTCAATAAAATAACATGTTAAATCTTTTTGTTACCTGCTTCAAAAGTTGTCGCAAACTTAAAGACGAAGCATGAGGATGCAACGGATGTTTAGAAAATTTAGAAGAAAAACAGAAGAAGCTGCCCACATTTTTATCAAAGTATGAAAAGACTATATTTTATATTGTTTCATCAAAACGGCAGATCGACATGATGACCGAAGAATAAAGTATAATTTTTACAGAACTATTTGAGCCCAGGTCACCATGACAAATTTTAGAATTCGACTCCTTATCATTCTAAGTACCGTTACAGCCTACAGCAAAGTCACATAACGCTGCTTTCGGAGTTGTACGCTAGGTTACAGCACCTCACGGCAGTAACTTCAAGGAATATTAAAAGGGAGATTTCGTATGCCGGTACATATTTATATTGTAACTTTAAATTATTACGATTATCTTCGACTGAAATAACCAGCTTATTTTAGGGGCTCAATTATAGTTTTAGTTTGATAAAAAGTTTAAGAATTATTTTTCATCACGACTAAATTATGTGTGATATTATTATACCTTCTACAAGTTATAAATAACGCAATAAATATATCATTTTATCTGTATATTCCGTACGACACATTGGTTACTGACACATACATGTTTACACTACTTGCCTATTTTATAATACATACAATTTTTATATAACTTACCTTAGTAACTAACTAACTTAGTTTAATGTAGCTTAGCCGTATAAAGTAATACAAACTCTATTGTATTTGGGATAGAATTATACTATTGGTGAAATCAGAACAAAATCTGCTGTTTAATTTATTAAAAGTTGTCTAGATTTTATGCTAAAATATATGTATTTCTTCAGATTATTACTATACTGTGCAATAGGGTGAGTTTCTGGATCATCCTTCACTCTTTTTTTTATTTATTAATTTTTTTTCAAAAATGTAGATTTTATTGATTTTAGAGAATAATAAAGTTTCTTGAGGTAGAATAGAATGTTACTACTTTTGTAGAAGTATAAATATGCTACTATTATTATTTATATTTTTCTCAAAATAGTTAACAAAATATTGTTTTTTCGTCTGTATTATACAGAGTTTTAAGATTTTCTATTCTGTTTTAATTTTAACTTTTATTGACGCAACCATTTTCTAAGTAGAGTTTTATATATATACATATATTTAGTTTAAATATTTCGCAATAGTATAAATGAATATTCCAGAACCAAATCCCTTCTATTATGTATATTGTCTAGTCATTGTAATTTTGATATTTTTTAAACTCTTTTCCTTTCTGGAATCAAAACTGGTAAATTAAAAATGTAACAACCTTTTTTATTGGTAGCTCTCTCACTTGAATTGATTCATAATAATTTTTTTTTTTAAGTTATTGGATAATAATAAATGTTTCATATTATTAACGAGCCTTTTTTCACAATTAACCATTGACATGTATACAAAAATAATTCATGTAATTTGTGTAACAAAATAACTACATAAATTATTATTACTAATATTATGATATATCAAGATTTTTACTATTGTAGATCCTGTGTTTTAAACAATGAAAACTATATTCGTTTACTCCACAAAAGTTGTATGATAAATGTGTTAATACTTTAGGCTGCTAGGCAATAGCAGAGGAAATGTTGTTTTTGTAAAACCATTACAGAACTCTTGTGAGATAGAGTGCTTTTTATTACCATGACCTACTTTTATTTGCGGTAGCTGCGGTTGGTTAACATTTCATGATAAAAGAGTTCTACTTTTTCTCTACTGAACGGAATATTTCGAAATTATTCATAGTAGTCTACAAACGTTTCATTCATTTGTTATAATATTTTCAATGCAAATCATTTGAATAAATGTTCACCAGTCATTTTATAGTTTACAAAAAAAAAGGTACTTTTTTGTTCTTCCAATAAACTTTAACACGAGACTCGACCTAGGAGATAGTTCACGGTAAATAAAATTGGTATAGATGTGATATATGTTATTTTATAATTAATTTGTTAATAGCTATGATGATCAGGCTATTCAGGAATTACACCAGCAATCTAGCTATCCATTATCAATGCTTCCTCAGTCAGACTGAAGGAAATAATAACATAATATTATAAACATAACGTAACATAACCAAAGAGGATTATATATGTTCGTAGATTTTATTAAACGTTGGCTCATGTGCTTGTGGTAATGGTAAAATATTGGGAGGGGAAGAATATGTAATAGTTTCAATTAAAGTGAACAATGGGTGACAGAATAGATGAAGCAAGATAAAGCTGCACAGGAGGAGGAAGTAGGGTGACAGAACAACACGAAGAATGAAGGCTCTTTGCAGCGGTTGCGCATTGGTCTGTGGGGGCTATGTCTTTACTGAATTCATGGAGTACGATGTAAAGTATTAACGAATTTTAAACAATATAGATAAATTAAAGAGGAAAAGTTATTATGATATCGAAGTTGGCCTTTAGGTTATTATATATAATAACCTATAATAAAACACATATTTGTTGCCACACAAAAACAAATAATACCGTATACCGTTTAAACATTATGGTAATTTAAAATGATTAGCGATAGTTAATAATAAAAAAAATTAAAAAATAGTTGGCTGTAGAAAGACAATAAATAGTGTATACCATCTCAAATTTATGAAAATGTAAAGTAGAATAAACTTAAAAAATCATTTAAAAATATAAAAACCAATAAAACTTGAACCGCAGCTAATTCATGACATTTATTAAGACGTAACCAAAATCGGCGAGATATAAAATAGAACATAACGGATGATCTGAAAAGCAAAATTTTAAATCTTCCGTGAATATCAAGTGTAACGTATTGAGATACGTTTTATCAATTGCTGATATTCAGATAAGTATTAACAAGTCACAATAACTTTTAGTTGTCAGGATGCAACTTTATAGTAGAATGTTATTAGCATGAATTATACTGGAACTTAACGCAGTGGTATATTTATAATAACCATTATAAAGAGGTAATCATTATAAATTATTAATTATTATAAGGAGGCTTCAAACTATACCTGAGACTTAGGATTGTAATAAATAAGCAATACAGAAAATAATTAAAAGTAGCTACATTTATTTTTGTTATAAAAAATGTTTATCTTCTACGTTTATTCCTAATTATTGTGTACAATACTACCGATAATGCAATATAGTCGATTTTAATGTTTAAGAACTTATTTACAATGTTCAACATGACCATTTGTTTCTTGTATAATCACGTAGTCATCTAATTGTCTTAAAAAAGCCGAAAAATACAATTTTAAAATTGTATTTGGATGAAATTCCAATCTGTAAAATGTTAACAATTTTGTAGTATTAAAAAAAAAAAAAAAGCTTTAGCATTTAGAAGCTTGATCGAAATATTTAAATTGTATTTTTAACGTTACCTGCTCTCAATAGTAAACAACCTAACAATTCAATACACAATTTTTAACACTAAACAATTTATTTATATGGTGCATAAAAAACAATATTTCGTTGACCAAGCCATCATCTTCAAATGTTATCTGCACACAAATCATCCTGGCAATGAACCACAATTAGAGTTATGCACTAACAGGTATAAACAACCACATTAAAGAAAACACAAATTTCGACAATAAATACCTTATTCAATACAATACAAGAAGTTGTTTTAATAACAAAGTTGAGGTTCAGTGTTAGGAATAGTAGTGTGAACGTGCCAACTGAAGATGATGTAACCGTAAAACGTCGTCTTTTATGATAAAGTGTAAAATTGTGTATGTTTATTTAGTGATCGAAGTTCAACAATTGTTCCTCATTACGGTGAAAAAGTTCTCAAGTAAAGAATCTAATTATCAGTAAACTGAAATTAAATTCATTTTATATATTCACTTTAAAAGATTTTACTTGTATAGGTAATACAAATATCATAGAACTTTTACTAAAAACTTATTTCAGTCTACATACGTCTTACGTTTAGTTTAGCAAATATATTAATCGAATATAGTAAAGAGGTCTTCATTTTTTTTACATTCCTTGGAATTTGCTCGTAAATATAAAGACGCAGTCAAGTAACAATGAAAGGTAGCAGCTTGATATAAATATAATCTTGTTCCAATTATTGAATGCGTATCAACAGAATTAGTTAAAAATTGCTCTTTGAGAATTGGTACTAAAAAAATTGGTAATTAATTGTTTTTAATTGGTTTCAATATGATAAAGACATAAGTATACAATGGAATGGAATTAAAAAAAATCCTTGTTTTATTAGCACAATTTTGGGAAGGGTATTTACGTTCCATTTAAAGCAAAAGTTCTAAATACAGTTGACCCAATTCTGTCAAGTATTTGTTTTAAACTAACGGTTTAGTTTCAATTTATAGATAAAAATCAAATAACTATACCCATTTCCATTCTAATTTGTCTATCCAAAGGTAAGATTACCTAAAATAATTGTCTTTAGTTTTTGGTGCTTTACATTATTTACACTGTTGAAAACAAAAGAGTGTTAACAATATAATTCTACCACATGCCATTGACTGCCAATCAGACTTGTACGATATTCGGTAGTTTTTTATTAGTGTTTGATTTTTTTTTACCTACACCTCAATGTCCATATTAGTTTCATCATATACAATTATTCTATTGATAATGAAGGAACGAACGAATTGGCAAATGCATTATATAACGGCTAACGAGCGTGTGTTTGATATTAAATAAATCATATAGATCAACATAAATTACTGCCGATATGGAAATCACTCCCATTGCTTGTGACATAATATTTAATCATATTATAACTGTGATGCATCATAACAACGCAGCCATGCGTGTGTTTTCTGCACTAATATTTGTTCTTCATGCTTTGTTATGTTTATAGCAAACTTTAAGCGTTTTCGTAACAGGTTGATTTTGTCAACTTCAGCAAATATTAGCACGTACTTCAATGCTTTATAGTTTATACATACAAAACAAATTGTGAACAGAATGTTTGATGAAACATAAGCTTTAGAAAAATAATGTAATTGTTCGTAAAATCGAATGGATGACTAAAATAGTGAAATTGATTGACAGAAACTTATTTAAATAGACGATCACAATTAGCAAGAGAAAATAATTAGCTAGATATAACTTTTTTAAAAAAAAAAAGGAAGAAAATTATTAATGTGAAAATAAAGAGAATTTGTAGTTTCTCTATCTAGTTTAGTATATTTTTCTGACAATAAAATATTACAGAACAAACAGATAAGCACTCATACTCTAAGCCTGAATAGTTTTTGCGATTAAAAACGATATAATTGATTTTAATCAAATTACAAATAGTCGACAATCCCCATTTTTAGTTTACTTATTATTTAGGAATATCAAAAATAGAGAAAATGTTATTAACTTACTTTTTATATGGATCTTTATATTTGTCCAATTTTAAAAGTTATGGAATGTCTAAACTGGAAAAGGAAAAACATATTTTGATAATTAAAATTTTATGAAATTACGTACTTATTAATTTTATAACTAATAATTATAATCATATGAACTCTGTGTACTTATGAAAAGTTTCATTTAAATTTAAGATAAAGAAAAATATAAGGAAAGGATAAATAGATTTTTGCAGAGTTTATTGTAATAAATATAATAATAAAAAAACTAATTTTACTTTACAAATAATTGAACCGAACACACTCTTTACTTTGCTAGAACATTAAATTTGCTTTTCAGATTATCGTCTTCCTAATCCTAGAAACTTGTGCCCAATACTTTCTTTATTTTCACCTCAAACAAGCTATCTGTTAGGACAATTAAATACCTGAAATTAAATGGAGAAAGCCGTTCAGACAAAATAATAATTTAAAGTATTTGTGTCTGATCGTCCAACGTGTCATAATTTCTGTATTAAGAAGTGTTTGCTATAATACACTTTAAGAGCAATTTTTTTTATTCTTTTGTAAATCAACTTGACCTACATGTGTAAAATAACCCTGTCTAGTATGAAGTTTATTTCAAAATATAAACATAACTTTTTGTACCCATTTATATCTAATGTTTATTTTTATCTTTATTATTATTATTATTATTATTATTTTACTGAAAAGAGATAGATTTGAATTCAATTTTTTTATTTCAAAGACTCCTGTAAAAACAATCAAAAATATTTCTCCCATTTTTATTGGGTTTTTTTGCTTTACAATATTTAGTTTTTTAATATGAATGCATGACACAGCGGCAAAAGACCTTTAGGTCGACGCCGGTGAGGCCTCTGATGGAGGTTATCACAGCCCAGTTGATGCATGACACAGAACTAAATGTAATATATTTCCTTGACTTTGCGGTCACAGAGAGCCTACCTCTTACAGTTTTACTTCAAATGAGATTCTTAATGTATGTAATTTGCTGAGTTATATCAAACGTTACAACAACCGTCATTTAAAATGAGCATTACATTAAATAATATGACAAGTGAAATATTTGACACTGTGTGTCATATGCAAATTGCCTAAATTTGTACATACAAATTGCCTACCATACTACCATACAAATTGCCTAAATTTGTAAAACGGTTAATATTTGTACATGAGGTAATATAAAATAAAACTAACATTATGATCTAGTAATTTTAATTATTTGAAAACACGCGGAAAGTTAAAATCGCTTAATACCAAATCATAACCTTTAATGTAGAATACACACCCATTTTAGTCAACTATTTATTGAATCCTTTGTTATATATACATAAACATAAATAAACTGTTATTTCGCCCAGTATTATTCGTGGGGAATGTAAAGTTTGAAATATTTCATATACCGGTAGGATTAATTCATAGATATAATCTATAGTTACAAAAAGTAATTAATATTAGAGAGCTCCCTTCTTTAGTAATGCACAAATAAAATTTCACATCCTATAATCCACGTTTCTATAATAAACCTAGTATATCATTACATTTTTAGGAAATTTTTTTTAAATTAAATGTGTTAAATAATTAAAAAAATGTGTTTTCATTATAGAATAATAGGTTTATCATCTTAAAACTGGAATTTATTTCATATCTTAGTACATGTCAGGTAAAATAAGCTGTTACAATGTGATCGTGGAGTATATATGTATATGAGATAAAATTCAAACTAAATTGAATTTATAGTTTGTATTGATACAATCAAACTAGTTAGTACATGATGTTTTTTAATTTGATTAAATAAACATGTTCAAATACTAACAAATTTAGTCTATCATAACCGAATGATAGATCCAGGTAAACTCCGGGATGAGTGGAATAATTCTTCTGATTTTATCAAATATTTTTAACTGTAAAATAGTTATTTGAGTACTTTTTTATATTGTAGTAAACACATTTACAAATAACTGATTGTAGATTTAAAAACTATAATATACATTAGAAACTGAAGAACTCTTGTTTACCGGCGCCGCTACTTCTACATTTACAGGTAATTTTGTTTGATTAACGAATTTGTTTAACACCTCACATAAGATTTGTACCTATTATATTTCTATATATTATAGTCAGTGTTTGTATGGTGTTATTACTATGATTCCGTTATTGAGATATTTCATAAATGTGGTTTATATAGGTAAATGTTTTTTTTTTTTTTTTTTTTTTTTTTTAAATGGCTAATCTGTAGTATAAAATTGATTTAGACTATTATAATATGTAAATAAAAAAATTAAGGTCATTTAATTGGTCGTGTGATATTGATTTTAGTTTGCTTGTACCAAATGAACAGTTTTTATGCATAGTTTTAATGAGGTAAACAACATCTGAGTTAGGTGTGTAACACTACCATTATGAAGTAAGATTCATTAATTTAGGACAATGTAATATTTTTGTTATTCTGAGTTCAAACTATGCCATGGCAGACTAATATTATCTTAATATATACTTATATTAAACCATGCCATGTATTGATCACAATGTCAATTATTGGTACAAAATTACTTAAAATTAAGTATCTCAAAAACTGTATTAAAGAACTAGGTACTTTCAAATCAAATTTAAATCGTATTTTAGGATATAAATAGAATTAATTTTAACTTTACGCGCTCTACGTTTTTATGGAGAAGTTTCTGGTATCTGTAGTTTAAACTACACATAAACTCAGATATACATATTTACACTTTCAACGATAATATGAATTTCCTTTTTGAAGGTGTATATAATTAATAAACTATGGTTGTCACAAACACATAAATGTCTAAACAATAAAATGTATTTGTAACCAAAGTATAATCTAATTAATTCACACAATAGTTGTACTGCGATAGTGCTGTAAAGTCACAACTAACTTAATAATTTGAAAATATGTATTGGTCATAATGTGTAATAATGGAATAGAGATTATGTTGATTGGACGAATTTCAGGCAAAACTGGTTTTATTTACACAAATCTCCAGTAGAAAGACGGAGAAAGAAGAGCCATTCTTTCCTACAGAACATTCAGTTGAAGACATCGTCTGGCCTTCAGATAAATCCCTATAGAGACATATCGCCAGTTAGACATAATATAGGCAAATATGTTTTACTTTATGTGGGCAGCAATAAAAACCTCTCTAGATTGTTGTATGCAGATAGTTCTGTTGCAACTACAGTTTATGTTTTACTAAAGTTATCTTGTTTTAAATTGTGCTATGTATTTTAAAATAATCACTAATTATCTCTTACCAAATATAATTTTTTTAATCATATTTTAAAATTTAATGTAACAGAAAAAATTGTAATTTAAAATGAAATAAAAATAGGCCTAACTATATTTTATATAAGTAATACATATAATAATCTGTATTACGTAAAGACAGAATTTAATTCGGTGAATAGACTCCAATAGTTTCAAAGCTATCCGATCCCGATCCAGCTCTTGCAACTTGTTAATTACTTCCATAAATCGTATTTTTATGGAAAGATTTTTAATAAAAAAAGAACATAGCCTACAACTCTAACTATTAGATTTGTTTCTTTGTGTATTGAATTTTAGAGTATTTATAATATTAAAACTAAAGTCAGACTCCGTCAAATTTTAGCCTAACCTAGCCAAATATCATTTTCTCAATATTTTGTTGTTACATTTCATATATTTCTTCCCCTATGGATTGACAAAAAACGACACAGTTATTGACATTACTCTTCCCATTATGTATAATGAGTGTTTGACGAAAATCAATAAATACATACATCAATCATTTTGAGTTTACACACAGATACACCTATATTACTTCAGTTAGGAATCACCTTCCACTCTCCTGTGACATGTCATTATATTATAACTGTTAAGCTTTAACCTCCACAATCACTCGTGTATTTATTGCTTCAATGACTGTTCACCCTGTTTTGTTACGTTTATAGCACTTAACATTATTATATGTTGCACGAATTCATTATTATTGATTTTGTCACCTTTATTATACATTAATACATATTAACACTTCCTATAAAACATAATGATTGATTTGTGTAGAAAGTAATTATTGATTGTGAGATTATAATTAATTAAAAGAAAGTTTGGAGTTTTCATGTAATAAAAACGAGGGACCACGACTTTGAAAATTTGACGAGGGAGAAGGATCCTCATCCCCCCCCATCCAATAGACAAAACCAATCACTGCCAAAGTGTGTGAATTCTATAAAAAGGAGCCTGCATGCCGAATATAGTGTTTCGAAATGTTTTCTCCCATATTTTACAGTTCTACGAGAAGAAAAATATTTTTCACACAAACAAATTTGTGTCAATATTTTGTTTATATAAACGATCTTGTCGTTATTTGTTTGAAAAAATATTTACAGGACCTAAACCAAATAATAGCAATTCATGAACTGTTCAACGCACGGAATGCATTGATTGTTAGGACATGTTTCAAATATGCATTCCCATTTATAAGAGTATTGAATAATCTGATAACTTTGAATTCGTTTCAATATTTGAGAACATAACATTAGGATTGTTAAATTTGAAAGTAGTATAAATCATTTGGTTTCTGGGTGCACATAACATGTATAGCATTTCCATGGATAAGTACACTATCTCTAAAAATTAGTAAAACACAAAATAACCAAAGTATTCTCGTAGAAATTTAGTGCATCAATCAAAGAAATTACTTTCTACACCTTGATTAGCATATTTAAAAAAATAATGTTGACGTACCTTCAGCTCTATCAGCTAAACAGGTTTAATATTATTGGATTTAATTTATTCCTACCGTAAAAACGTTATCAGGTGTCAAATTTGGAAAAGGTTAAAGATAACTAGGAATATTTATATTTTTAATAACATATATAGAAATTTTTTTTTTCAACTTTAAGATATGAGTAAGTAAAATGCCAGGGAAACATACAAATACTATTTCTCATAGATTACTGTAAGAAATATAACATAACAAATAATTGTTGTGAAGTTATAATTACTAGCCACGAAAAGAAAGTTTTTTTTTCAAAATTTCTTGATACCATTCCTGCTATAAATATACCATTGTTTTACCGACATCAGCAAATAATAATACATTGTTTTTATAATACAAAGAATTTCGTTTGTAATTGTTATAAGATATGTATTCAGGTATGCAATAGTTGCAATTAAATATAAGAATCTGTTCAAATAATATATTTGAATAACTATTTACATCTGCTGCTACTATGAAATTGATTTCCATGCTTTTCTGTTTAATAAAATTCCAAAGACTCTCGTAACCGAATCTACATATTAAATTTGTTAAAACTTAAAATCATTGTAAAAAACCTATAGCATAAAGGCCCTTAACTTAGGGTTATTAAAACTAATGGTTTCGTATCTTAAAGAAAGGTAGTTTATATAGTTAAACATTCTTTATTAATTCCATTAACATATTACCCAAACTTTCCCGAAAAAAAAGTTATTAGAGTAAAACATAATAGGAAAATAATGTGATGTGAACTTGTTAACAACATTTAATCTGTTTGTTTTTGTTTTCAGTTTCCGTGCACCAAAGTGAAAGTTTTTCCCGTCTTGTTACCAAGAGGTAAATAAAATAATTTCAGTTGGTTATGCAAAACTAGCAAGATTAGGTCAAACCGATTTTATCTTAAAATATAGTTAAATTAAGCTTTATATTATTTTATTCAGCAAGTCATGAATATAAAATGATTTAAATAAATCATAATAATAGGCCTATTACAGATTTATCTTCTTCCAAGTTTAGTTACATGGAATTTATTTACGATTTTAGCGCTCTCTAACCATAAATATGTTTTTAAAGAACAAAACTTTTGTAATCTACCGAACATACTGACACGTAAATAAACAACAAAATGTTTAAAACACGTAAAAACACAAAAAATAAACTCTTTATGATTAAAAAATCCCGTAAATACAGATTACGTTCATATACCAAGTTAACAAACTGTGGTTTTCCTAAATAAAAACATTTGATCGTAATAAAGAGCTCTTTAAACACAAAGAATGAGTGTAAAAAAAAGTCCGCACTGCTACATTGGTGAAAAGTTACATCACATTAAACACAAAACATTGAATATCATTGCAATTGAAGCCATGTGTAATCAAAAGGTATTGAGTTCATAAAAACAATATTTGTACAGATATATTGATATAAAGTCATACAAAATTAAACATTTGAAAACATGTTTGACTTTTAATATAAGAGTGGATTTGCGGTACGATTTACAAGGTTGGTTTTTTTTTAATGGATTTTATAATTCAAACCCCCAAAAACGACGGGAAGAACAGAAAGGGATTTGAGATGGGGAAAAATTAGTTTTAACTCAAGATCCGAAGAACACACATCTGTTTTTTCTGTATGATATACTAGTCCTACCCGACTTCAGGAAATACGGTGTTCTAATCTTGATTATTTCTCATAGAAGACTGATTCCCACACACATATTCTCCCAAAGAGCCGCCGTCGAATATACTTTTTACTCTGTCGGTCGTGATCTTCACAACAGTTAGGCATAGCTAGGCTTCAAAAAAATTCGAACAACTGTTTATTTCAAGCGCAAATTATC
The DNA here is from genome assembly GCA_963513935.1 of Aphrophora alni. Classification (NCBI taxonomy): domain Eukaryota; kingdom Metazoa; phylum Arthropoda; class Insecta; order Hemiptera; family Aphrophoridae; genus Aphrophora; species Aphrophora alni. The sequence goes on from OY740772.1 coordinate 67,145,079, forward strand.
TTAAAAGTTAGTTTTTCTTAAAAGTGTACTAGTTATAAGAACAATCATTACACTTTTCACCCTTAAAATCCAATAGTTTCAATTGATTTTATTTTTTTTTAAATTAAGACAAAATTTATACAAAAATACCACTAAAAATTTTAGAAAAAATTTATTTTGTGTGCGACGTTTCTATTAAAATTGCGTGTTATATATATATATATATATATATATATATATATATATATATATATATATATATATATATATATATATATATATATATATATATTTTTTTTTTAAATTTGTGCTTACCTAAAATACTTGATTTTATTCCACTTCGGTTTTGATATTAAAGATCTTCAGGAACTCTCTCTTTGTCAACACCCAACGTTGCGTTGATATGTTTTATTATAAAGGAGAATTATTTCCATATTTCTTTTGGCTTATTGATATTAATTTATGTTGAATGTTAATAAAATTTCAAATATAGTAATTTATTTAATTTTAAAAAATATATATAATTCATTGTTTAAAAACTAAGCTAACCATAATATTTTTATTTTATTTAAATGATCACTATTGTTATTTCGGGTATGACAATCTGGAAGGACACAACCGAGATCTATAATTTTTTTCTTGAAGTGTAAGATTAAATGCTTATCCTTCACCCTTTCAATCTCTCTCAACCAATTTTCCTCTTCCGCCCATAACGTTATTAGAGTGTTCAAGGGTTTTATTTTAGGTTTTTTTTTTAATATTTTTTTTTAATAAGATTTTTTCTGCGTTTAAACAACAAGATAACCATTTTTTTAAAGACAACAATTTCATAATTTACCATATATTTATACCCTGATATTAGGTGTTATAATTGAACATAATCATATTAAAAGATACACTATAGCCATTATACAACATATTCCAACACTTCTTTGAAATATGCAGTTTCACAAGAATAGCCATTTCTATTGGGACAATTTATCAGTTACGATAGCAACAACAAATTACACTCTGTAATATATAATTAATTGAGATTATGGGCAATATTTTTTAGTTTTAAAAACACGTAAACAATCGACGCCATAGAATATTATTTTACTCTTTTAAAAGTCGTGGGAATTATAATTTTGAAATTACTAAGAATTACGTGGAATTACTAAGAAAGTAATTTAAAATCACACATATATATTTTTTTAATTATTTTAATTGTCGCCATTACGACTATTGTTATACATTAGTATAATATTACAACATACCATCTTCAATGGTCAGTTGTCTTTTAGTTTAAATAAAATTTCCTCTATTCAGATATTTTCATGTTTATTATTGTAGAAGCTCCGATGTTGTGGAACACTCATCAAAACACTTTCACAAACATAAAACAAAAATAGTCTAAGAAACATACTTAAATAATAAAAATCATGTCCTGGGGGACCACTGTCTCGCACCGTACGGTGAAGATTCTGCAATAATAAATTTGATAAAGGCTGAATAGTCGAAACGGCCATCGTTTCTTAAACTATTCAACAACTGAGTATTGACGACGGTAAGCGGTAATATCACTCTAAACATTAAAATGTAAACTTGGTTACATCACACCTGAAGTTATCTTATTGTGTTGTGAAAGTATTTGATCTCATCTTAAATTTTGTAAGATTTTATTTTAGGATATTTATTACAACTTTCTTCCGCAACTTAAGTTAAAAATGTTAATAGTTTAATGTGAAATCAAAAAATATCATATAAATTTAAAAGACAACGACTGTTTTGTGTCATAAAAATTCTTTATTATATTCATAAATTTACGGAATTAAAATAAAGTAATTTGTGAGGTTAATGTGAGCAGGAACTTTAACCTTATCTTTAGTACAATCGTACAATCATGAGCTTAAACTTAAAAGAATAAGAAATTAGAAAAGCTCTTGAAGTTTGTTATATGTTCGTGAAGATTGTTCTGATTGGTTGAGTAATCTACGTTAGGTTGCTAAATATTACGAATATTTCACGTTCTGTAATATAAATTAAGCTCTATCTTTCTAGTATTATTATGACAAAAAGATTACTCATAATCATAAATATTCCAATCTTGAAGAGAAATAACTTACTTGATTTATAAATTCTCCTGTTCATCCGACTTTAATTATAAACAAAAAGTATAAAGGTTACAAAGGAGTGACATATTGTAATAGGAATGCAATACTGTGTTGTTTACTTTATAACAAAATAACATTAATTATTTCCTGGGCTTTCGCAAATATGTCAATTAATGTAACTTTGATTGATATATTTGCAAAAAGTTATTTATACCATCGATAAATAAACCCTGGCCATTGTGCTATCTTACATTAAATTTGTTGAATCTTCATTTCATTTTATTATTGCCAAACAAACTTTCACCATTAAATAAACTATAACGAAAAAACAACAAGTCCTTAATATTATCTCATTTATATATTCTCAGATAAATTCTCCTCTTTGTATTTATTTATTTTTTAAGAAAATTCACACAACTGTATTTGTAAATCTATATTATCGGTGAATGTCAGCAATATAATGCATGCTCCGAATTAAATATATATATATATATATATATATATATATTAACTTTTATACTAACGGTTTTTATATAATTACATACTGGAGTAATTTTTTTTATTTTATACTTTTATAATTACTATTTTAATATAGGTAATTTATTAAGGAAATCAATAGAAGTATTTGATATTTCTGATAATTATAAATAATATGTTTTGTTAAAATTTAAATGTTTGACAGATTTCCGAATACAAGTATGTACTCCATGAAATGCAACAAGTGTAAATATTTTTTTGACTTATCATAGGATTTTGATCAAAAATTCAGAAAAAGGAACTTAACGTTTTGTTTGAAAAATCTGAAAATTGTTGACAACATATCTATAAAGTTTTGGTTTAAATCTAAATTTGAGTTTCCAATAATAGACAAAAGTGAAAAATCAATTAAGTTTATTTACTTCATCCTTAAGTTGTCTGAGGGGGGAAAATGGTATTTTTGATTGTTTGTTTTTGTCGTGTTGTACAATATTGATACTGTTGAAAGTAAAAATTGTGCACCAAACTATATTTAAAACAAATCAATGACACACGGGTTACACTTTATAAATATCACTTAGTTTTCTTTAGATGTGTTGTTACTGAATTCACTTAATAATAATTTGTCCTCAAATATATCCTATATTCATCCACAGAATATATATTCAAGAAGGGTATAATTCATACACTCTTCAAATAACACAACGGGTGCATGGTGATCAATCATTTTGAGTTCATATACAGATCAACCTAAATTACGCCAGAGCTGTGAATTCCTCCTTGCCTGTTAGCCTACATTTGTAAACACATTTTAACATTAACGGTTCAAAACAGCGCCGTCATGTGTGTATTTGCTGCAGGGATGTTTGTTCACCACGTTTCGTTATGATTAAGTCAATAAATGTTGTTGGAATTATTGTTAACTTCAAACTTTGTTTGATGATGTTTTGTACAATTTCCTATATTTTACGAAGAATTAACTAAGATAATGAAATTAATCAATGTTTTTGAGATTTTAAAAATAATAGTAACAAATGTGATTTTTCATGATATGCAATGGAAACAGCTTTAAAATATCCCATTAGAATGGAACTCAAAATGAATGCCCCTGAAAAACCTTGAATTATATTTGTACGTAATTACGTCTTAATATATTTTGAAAAATTTAATATATATATAAATCATTTAGGTATTAATTTGCATGTTTTAATTCAAAGCCTGATTCACAGTACATTAGCTTTAACTATTGATATTCATTATTTAGCAATAATTATTTTACAAGTATTTTATTCCTTAATTTTCAAGATATATTGGAAGGCAGCATCGTTCCAACTCCACTTCTTTCACACCAAAAAATCAGCCATCAGTTTGGGCTATATACTAAAGCAGGAAAGGAACACATGTCAGTAACAACTAAAATGTGTTAAAATTTTTAAAAGAAGAAGTATTTAAAAACGATGACAATATATTTTGCGGATATCTTTAAATTTACTCTCATACACTTAAAATGATAAATTGCACTACTTTTTATGTGCATGGTGTTGCTTCAGGGGGTGTATAGTTGGCAAGAAGACATTTATTATGAACCTATGTCTTAAAACGGTTATTATATAGTTTATCCTTCATTTTGTGTTTTTCTTTTTACAAAAAACCATCATTATAAGTTTTGAAGTAGATGAGATATTTAGTTCAGATTGGGTTTATGCTCTTTGTATATATACGTTTAAAAGTGTATCAAAATCATAGACGTTATTTCGTTTTTATACAAATTGAATGAAAACGGTACGGTATCGAGTTTAAAGTCTCGAAATAAATAGTATTATGTAATTGTACCTGGATGATTTTATTTATATTTTCCTAAAAAGTAGTTTATATATTACACACACACAAAATACCACGAGTCTCGGTTGCGTTTGTTTTTACAAAAAAAAAGTACAATTGTTTAATCAGACCTTGTAGTTTGTCTTGTGAAACATATTCGACAAATATTTTGAAAACAATCAAACAACCTGTTATTGTAAATGGATATACTCCTACATAAGATAATACACATATTTAAACATTTAATTCTAAATAGTGTTAGTTCTTTGAAAATAAATCAAAAATTAAAATCATTACAATTTTAACCAATTATGTTCACTACTCAACCACTTGAGATTAGTGATTATAGACCCCACTGTGTCCTTGAAACCTCTATTAGTGTTATTCCATGTACATTTATTCATTTAATATTGTTAATACAGTGTTCGTGGAGAAGTAAATTGCCTGGAACGTCATACATTATTGGAGAACCGTTTTGAATAATGGCGATATTACTATGGTTACTAGAATATAATGATGGAGAGTGCTTTTTAAAATACTAAAATAGAAATAATATTTCGTTTTTGTTAATCCTATTTTCAACATTATAAGTTTTCTTCTTAACCTTTTTTGAAAAAAGTTATTACAATTTTTTCGAGAATCTATTGTAAGAGAACCTTTCAATAGATATTTCAATGATTGGTAAAATATTGGGGGTGTATTCGGGTTAAACACTAACTTGACATGATCAAATTTTATTTAATTGTTGTTTGTTTGTTTTTATTGGTTGATATAATTGCTTTTCTCACCTTAATATTTTGCGTCAGTATATTAGTTTTCTATTTATAAAAAGATTTTCAGTTGAAGTGAGATTTACAAATAAGACGATATTTCAATGCAATCGTTTTGATCAAGGTATTTTGAAATTTTTCTTTCGGTATTATTGAGGAAACACGTAACCTTTATCAAAATAATTTAATTGAGGTTGCTGAGATATTTTTTTCTCATATTCCTTGTTTTAGTTGAATACGAACAATTGAGATTTGTCTTGATAGCCGTGATATTTAATAACACACAAAGAAATAGAAAATATAAAAGAATGTAAATTTAAAATTAATGAATTTCTTTTTTTAAGTACATATTATTGCCTTCCTAAATTTATCAGCCATTTTTCTGATTTTTAGTTTGATTAATGAATTTGTTCAAGACTTGTAACCTAATCATATAAAACAACTAAATGTATAGTTTAGTATCCATGACATTTTCGTTGTTACGTTTATGAGAGATTCAATTACAGCGGTTACAGTAGATGAGTTTTCAATAAAAATTCCTTACAACTCCTGAAATGGGCTGAGCTATCTGATATCTGATAAAACAGATTTATTTCATATTTGTAAGAATTAGAACGTCAATTTCAAGAATTAATTTAATTATCTATTAATAAAATAAAATTTTAAAACGTATACAATTTTGCCATTACCTATGGATAGTGTTATGCGTGATGGTCCGTGTTTTATTAATTGATATTATGTAATTAAATCATTGAAAATGTCTGAAGTAAAATAAATCAAAACTTGTCATGATTTCACGGAAACAGAGGAAGAAAGAGAATTTGCCTACGACATAATAATCAGGTAATTATTGAAAAAGTCATTGAGTTTGAGTTGGAGACATTGGACTCTCTCTAAGGGATTCATAGGTATCGGATTCTGATTCAATTCACATAACTCCTTATTTACTTCTACGAATCGTATTTTTTAATTTGATTTAGTGAATAATGGTGTTTGATTCCCAATAGATGTCAGCATCAGTTCTTAGATAAATTAAAAGTGGTTATATTTCACTTTTATTTGTACACCAGTAAAGAAAGGAAGAGAGGAGCGGGCGATGGAAAGGAGTAGTGATAAAAATAAAGACAGATAGATAAGCTATCACCATTCCAGTGGTACATAGATATACAATAAAAAATAGAGAGAACGTAAATATTATTCCCATATTCACCAAACCTGGTATAAACTTGATTTTTACAATGGCTTTATCAAATCTAAACAGTTTTTTCATACAATTTTGACACATAAAATATTATTTGATATTATCAGAATAAAATTAAAAACAAATTCATAATGGGAATTTGATTGGTTCATCGAGTTGTCAATACTCACCAATAACAGAATAAAATATATCACATTAGGCGACATCACGACTATTCCCCTTAATCTCAATAACCAATACAAACTGGAATTGATAACCCATTATACGTAATAAAGGCAAAACTTCTAATAATTGATGTTTATAAAAACAAATAAATAATAAAACTTATTCATTTTATTTATAAATACAATTTAACAAAGAAGATGATACGACCCATTATAGTATTTACCCAGTCACAACATAGAATGTATGAAATCAGGTCATTTAAAATTTGTTAACATGTGTTTGTAACCAATACATGCAAAATGGAAATTTGCACATTTTAACATAATTTAGTGTGTATAAGTTGATTTTAGCAGTTATTTTGACATTTGTATTTTGATTTTTCTTAATTTAATGTCGTTCTATATCGGCTCATTAGAGTGAATATAACTATAATAAGCTTCAAGTTCCTATCTTAAATGTTTTGTCCGACTTAGTGCTGGACGGCAAACAACGGAATGTCGAAACTATCTTTTACAGTTTCTTGGGGCCAAAGAAGATCACTCAAAAGACAGAGGTCGATTTTATTGCCAATTTCAAAATTTATCATATACTTCTTATACTTGGTAATTTATCAAAAGATTTTCCATGAAATCAACAATATTATAATGTAAACTAAAGGAATAATAACTGACACAGATGACTATCACACTTCGTCTAAAAAGCGGCACAGTTCCACGACCTACTGAAATATACACGAAAACTAAATTATTGTTTATTGTTTTACTATATATATACATACATATATATATATATATATATATATATATATATATATATATATATATATATATATATAAAGTAGGCTATACGAATAAGTAAATAATACTGACTTGTCAACACAAATTTAGTTGATTACCTTTAATATAGATTACGATCAAGCGCCATTCTTATTCCAAAGCAATATGCTTCCCTGATATCCATTAATTATAAAAATAACTTTTTTTTTTTTTTTTTTTACACTAACCGCTTTAAGAATACCGAAAACGGTTAAAACAACAAAAAATCGCTGTGTTTTGAAATTTGAATAACACATGAAGTTCCATTTTGACATTTTATAAATCTATCATATAAAAAGTGATAGGATTAAAATAGATATTATGAAGAAGGATGGATCTCTTGTAGTGAAAACATTCATAATTTTAGAAAATAATTTTGAATCATTAAAAGAAACAAACACAATTTCAGTTTTTGCCAAAAGTGTCTGTACGGTAAATGTAAATAAAAACATAGTACTATATACTCATATAATTGAAAGGGACTAAACTTATTTCGCTTGTGCCCTTAACGGTTTTTAACGTAATTTGCATTTGACTAATTTCTAGCTATTTAATAATGATATTTATGCTAATTTTAGTGCTATTTATGCTATTTTTTTTACAATCTTTCCTGAATTGTAATATTTTTTTATTAACCATTTAACAAACATGTTCGGGTTATTAATCTTCATATCTCAATAAATGTTGAACTTTTGGTAATAACTCACTAAGTTCAATTGTTTTAGTACTTAGGGACTAATTTTAAAAATTATTAAAATCTTAAAACCCATTTTGAGAGAATTGGAATATTAGGTTTTCTTCATGTTAGGCAACATTAATGAAATTAAAATTAAATCATGGAAATTAGGTTTTCTTAATTTAGTTTTAAAATATCTTCTTTTTTTTCAATCTAATGAAACACAACATTATTAGATATGGCCATAAATATTAAATTTGACTTAAAACAATTCACTAACTTGGGTGTAGCTTTACAGAATGATAACAAAAGAGAAACGACAGACAAACATTTCCAAATCAACTTTCTTTGACTTCAAGAACCCTGACCAGGTATATTTGTGTGAAACTTCGACCTAGGTATTTTACACCATCACATAAATTTCTCTAAGTATATATGAGTAACTAAACATTGAAGGTACAATCTAGTATAATATTTTGCATCCAGTTAATACAACACCAATAATCAATACACAATTTTCATAATCAGTATGTCATCTTTAGATTAAACGTTTTTATTTACGTATTTGTTGGTGTAATATTTCATTTTGTACGTTTAGAAGTATAATCATTGATAGTAACAATATAATAAGTATTGTGTTATGAGAAATAGAATCATTTACTCTGTGTGTGTCTTAATATGGAACATACAGGTATAACCTGAAACCACATAGCGATTTTAACACCTTTAACCAAACATAGGTGTTTCAATCTATTGTCGATTGGGTATGTTGGCGTTCTAAGAGTGGCTAAACTGCATGCCCTTGACGGCTGCCGCTCCCAGTATCTTCCTCCTACCCCCTCCCCTTACAAATGAGTCCTTTTCCATTCCAACTTATACACCAACATATCTGTGCAGGAAACAATCAGTAACCTGATGAAAAACTTAATTTCAAAAAAAAGAAATAAATAAAAATAACACAACAAGGATATCATTGAAATAATAACAATACTATTGTTAAAAGTAAACAAAAACTATTTTCGTTTTGGTAATTATCATTTCGTCCATTCAGAATGACAACAGACAGGATTTTAATTATAATGTATTATGATTTTAATTATCATGTATCATTTAATTAGATTATATTGAGATATATTCAATCCAAGTAACAGATATACAATCAATATAATTTGTTATTACATTTATCTGGATAATATTATTGCATTTAAAGAAAGTAACACCAAAGGATTAGTATAAGAATTCACACAAATCTCCAATTTACTAATGAATTTCAATGTAAAAATTGTCTTACCAATTTTGATTTGTACATCTTCCACACATCAACCACCACACATTCCTTATTCGTCACAAATCCACTCATAGAGACATTTGTATTCCTACCTAACTTCATCATCAATGGCTGCATTTAATTCAATGGTGTCCCGTACGAGAAGGATTCGAAGAGCGTGTAGACTTAAAAAAACTATATACTGTATATATATATATATATATATTTTTTTTTTAATTCAGAAAATCTAGGATAGTAAACAAGATTATCTAAAATTAATAAGGTATTGAAAAAATAGAGAATCAAAATAAACTTCGTGAACGTGCTTGCATATAATATAAATAACTTTTTAAAGAATAAAGTTTTCCCCTTAGGCGCATTCAGATCAACTAAAGACGTAGTTTTCTAACTCATAACAAATTAGCGAACCGTTGCTCATAAAGTTTGAAAAATGTGGCTGTAAAAAATATCTTGTATTAGGAGAAACAGGAAAATCCCTTTAACATAATGAAGAACAATAGCAGTGCCTTAAATTATCAATTCTTTAGGAAATTAAATGTATATAATTATTTATACCACGGTGTTTTACATGTAGCACATAAATATATAGCTAAGGATGCATTTAAAGACCTTGCAATCAATAAACCTAACAAATAACATTAGTTTATAATATAAAAATCGACTCAATGCTGGGGAAATTCCGTCATGATATATAACAAGCCATTTATGAAGTTAAACATGATTTATGAGTTTTGTGCTAGATAAAATCTTGTTTATAATTTCCTGTTAAATGTACTGGTTTCACTGAAATCATTAAAAATTTTAATTATAGATTGCATGAGGTTGATCGTCGAACCAAATCATAAAATATATCATTTGAACAAATAAATCGTCCGAATCCTGCAGAGTAAGTGTATAGCCTGTCGATAAATGACCCTAATTTCCTAACCTCTAAGGATAAGAAACAGGGTAAATTGCTCTTATTTACTTTGACATCCATTTACATGCATTTAATCACATAGGCTGTTTTAATAGGCTATGGAGTACATAGTTATTATAATTTGATTCCAAATTAAGAATTATATCTTGAAAATACGTATCTTTAAAATGTATTTTGTGTTTGGTAATAAAATGTAGACTAAAATTCATGAAAATAAATAAACAATTATTATTTAATTCCACAGAAAGCTCTCTATGCTAAGTTTCGAGTTAAGTAATTTCAAACTACTAACAATATAAATAAAGATATATTATAAGACTTACCGTCACAATAGTCTATGTTTGTCTGTAGTTATATCACTACGGCCGTTTCGGCTATTCAGCCATTTTCAAGTGTTATGCGGGTATTACCGTTGTCTTAGTTTAAAATCAGAAATTACGAACACACGACACATAACAAACACACAAGTTCTTTAAACATTTAAAACATGATGCAGTAGGCCCACTGTCACAACGCGTACTGTGTGACAGGGTTTTTAATGATTATTCTAATCATTAAAAACCCATTTAAAAATTACATCCCGTAATATCACATTTCACTCAAACCTATTTACAATTTTACCGGACTTCTCGTCAAAAACAGCCTCTAAATTTAGAAAAGAAAGAGTGTTTTTTTTAATCAAAAAATGTATAATTACTGCATAAAAGCTAGAAGGGAATTTTAATTCACAGGGTTAAACGAAAACATTTCCACATTTAACAGTTTGTACGTAAAGGGTGGCCTGTTTTATTACTTTAGTCCCATAAAACTTGTCACTAAGGGTCATATTCTCCCACCTGCAAAGCGGTTTTTTTGGTTAAACTTTGTGATTATCTGGTAATTAATTATAAGCAGAGAAATGTGTTCATGGCAGTGTATTACACTTTTTATGTAACAAAAGGACTCATCTCAGTGGTTTGGCTAGAGGCCAAATTTGCTTCTTCCTTTAGCGAAAATCTCGGGACAGTGTAAAATTTTTTACTTGTTGTGTAAAAACTGCCACTGCTTTGACTTTAATATATATATATAAGGTATACAAAAATATATATGGAAGATGAACAACTAAATTTGTTATTGTAGAAAATATACGACATACAAAAAACCTTGTTCAAAATCAGATAATGTAATATATTCTTTTATGTCTAATCTAAATTTCACATATTATTTCCAGATCGTTGCTTCAGCAGATTGGATTTATTGTTACTAGATTGCAGTTTTCACGTAAGGTAAACATATCATGCAATTTGTTTTGGACGATTGATAAGGTGTAATAAAGAACAAGGATATGATTTTATGATTAAAGAATGTATGTGATTGTAAAATATCCGTTATTATACTATTGACATACTACTAAATCTGTCACCCTTACACAACTCGCCCTTATTTGTCAAAACCCACATAGCACACTCATAAACACACACGAAATCCTACTAAGGTTAAATAAAAAACAAGAGACATCGGAATTTCATTCTAACTAAGAATTAAAGTTTACAAGCGTATTTCAACCCCTCACCCATAACATATGTATTCCTATAAAACCTTTTGTTTTGTACAAATATACAGTATTCTCTAGTTGTTTTCTTTAATTATATGTGTAACATATTAAATTATCGTGAAGCTTCTCTAAAGTAAAACTACTCGCGTTATTCAGTCTTGATAGGTAACTCTGTGACGCGAAATAAATTCTATTAAGATAATGTTGATTTATGTTTCAGAATTACTGGAACTTCTAATAACAAACATAAATATTATGTACAAACACGAAATATTAATTTGCACAATACTAACCAGAAGCGCATATCAGTGTAACAATCATAATATGTAGAACGCAGTGTACCAAAGCGTGAAGAAGTTATCATATTTCTGTTCATATTAAATAAATAATCTTGACCAATATTCCATTTTAACATATTTGATTTGTTTTCGGGGATAATTGGGTAGGGTCTAATGTTTTGTTTATACTTGACTCACTAAGACTGAGTACGTAACGTAAATTGGGAATTTAATGTTAAAATTATAAGATCGAGTCAGTAGAGTGTTTGCAGTGAATTTAGTATGTATATATCTACCCAAATTTACTAAAAGTAAGAAATGTGATCGGTATCATGTTGTGGTACATTTCAGGGGACCTTAAACCCCACCATAATGTCGCTCTGGACAGAAAATATGACTAAATATGAGGGGAATAAAATTTCAAAAGAACACTGCATAAGTGCTAAACTTATTGAGTGTTGCATGACACTAGGCTAACTGCTCAAGATTCGGATATCTAAAGACTTTTCATAATTCAGTCCGCAACTGTAGAACCCTAACGGTCAAATTGTGAACTATTTACCACAATTTTTCTTTTATCATGAATTATTGTTGGAAAGTATTTGATGATGTAATGTTAACATATTATGTGGACAAATTAACGAAAACCAAATTTATGTAAAGGGAAGTGAGTTAAAAAGTACATAAAGTGCAACAAAAGATATATTAAAACAATTGTAGGTTAGTATTACTACACGATTGTGCAGTACACCTCAGTAGAAATGTCGAGTGTCTTTAAAAGTTATGGGTGGGTGTAATAACTCTTAAACTATTAATGATACACAAATAAATTCTTTTAGATAAATCCTGTTGTAAAAAAAACAAACTATTACAGTGATTTTTGTGTATAAAATCATAATTGTTAATGGAAAACACACATTGAAGAACTCATTTTAAATGACTTTATATGGACACAATTTTCACAACTATATCTAATTGGTCGCTGTATTTCGACAACTAAAAATGATGATAGCCGGTCATATTTGAAGTAATCAAGATCATTTTTTAAAAATTTAAGTTTGTCGACAAAATTTAATTTGAGCAAGCCCTACCATTCTGTTCACAATAACACCACCTGTGTTTGAATTAATATATGTATAGACCAAAATAGCATTTATAGACGTGTTCGGGTCCACTGTATATTTAATAGTTTAGAGTACATGTTTCCTAATATTATTGATTTATCGTAATCAATAGTCTTGGAGACATACAGTATTTATGATTAGAACAATTTTAAAACATATAATATCGATCGATACAAAATTATTAGTTTTAAGATTAAAATGTCTAACCGTTTAAATCTTTTTTCCTAAATAATTTCTCAGGTAAAAGTTTTACAATTAGTCACAGTAGACCTAATACTTACAGGTATGTTGTTCACGGTCAAATAAAAGGAGTTAAGGTTTATAAAAAGTACTAAATTCATTTCAATAACTACAAAATTTACCTAGATTACTTTAAAATCGAGGTAGCCTACTAACTTAATGTTAGGTGCTCATCATACCTTCAAAAGTGTTTTAATTAAAGTTATTGTGTAAATTAAAGTAAAGTGGGCATCATTGTGGGAAACAATATACGACACTGTTATTGAGATTTATATGATGAAGTAAGGATTAAAAACTCGACTCTAACTAGCACTTAGAGTTTAAGTTACATTATTAATAAATGTGTGTGTTAGACTTTAGTGTATATAATGAAGTTTGCAACTTTTCTTCACTCTTTCCATAGGATGTATAATATTTATTTATGATAAGATCATATACATATACTCACTCTGTCTCGTGTGACTTACTTGAAACTTCGAGTTATGGGTTTCGTAATCTATGACCAATCTTCAGAATTTCGTCAAAACATTAAGAATACACTTACATAAACAAAACATTAAAAAACCAAACAATTTATTTTCCTAAAACACTCGACAGGTGTGCTCCTCGACTTTCCATGAACGACTGACATACGAGTGGTCATTTTTGCTTGATAAATATTACCTTTGTTACCTTTTATCCTCTGTGGTGTTGAAGAACCAATTTGATTGAGAACCTCAAACCAGCAAATTTCTGACAACGTAACAAAGATTCCAAAACGCTTAAATGAATGTTACAAGGAAGTCACACTAGACGGTGGAAAGTAAACGTATTTTAAACTTACTTAGATACTACCATTCATAATGATGATTAAAATATTGTATTTATCCCAAATTTACTCTTTTTCACTGTAATCTGTAATCAATCAGATGTTAAGTAAGAGCACAAGGCAATCAACGTCTGCCAACAATCTAGAAGAGTACTGGCATATTTCATTTTCTCTAGTTTAAAGCAATTCATTGTTATTAATTTTGTGCTACATAAATTATTACAAATGTGTGAAATATAATAATTTATCATAGAATAGTCGTTACACCACAACATCTGCTTTTATAAATCTGTCGAAAAATGCTCTCAGATTCAGATTTTTCAATCAACTAGAATATATATATCTACTAGGCTTTAAATTTCTTATAGGTTAAAACCATGATTTTTATGGTTTTCGTCGATAATTGTTTGCTAATAGTTATAGTTTTAGCAGCGACATAATGACTATAAATTTACGAAATTGAATATGTGCAGATTGTATTACCAAAAACAATTCCTAGAAATTCCAAGAATTGTTCTTCAAAATCTAATTTCAACTTTGTATGTTAACAGGATGGCTCAGTGTAGATCTTGTTTGATATTCCAAGATTACACATCATAATGGATTGAGGAATCAATTTGTTGAAAAAGTAAGTATAAACTATTGCACTCATTTCATGAGAGAAAACTTAATTTCCAGGCATTTTCGTTAAATATAATATTCTAAAGTACTTTTATATGTATATAATATAGTAATCAGTATTGTAATCTCAAACATAATAAGGGAAGTTCTTAGTTATTCCGGAGTCAAATCTAATCAACTGTGAGGCAGCGAGAGACGTTTTGAAGATTTCAATATGTGTAGAATACCAAGAATATGGAATTGTGTGAATTGAATAGACTGACTAATGGTTCTGTGAGAAGTAGAATTCTCTTCTTGAAAGCTTTTATAAATTCAAAAAATATTTCTTTTAAATCAAATTTAAAAAACATCTTATATTAACATCGATCGTTTTTGGTGCAAATAAACCGTATTAAAAGTTTATAATTTTTCTAAATTCTAAAAAAAAACACACACAAACAAAAATAACAGGCAAAAAAATCTTAAAACAAAAATATAATAGTGGTATTATAAATATAATATCTAAAATACACTGTATTTAATTATTTTACCATTTTAGTTTAAATCCGTCACTGGTAGTCTATTAATGAAATAAGAATACACATTACCAACGCTTTCACGATCCATAAAAATAATGTTCTTTTCTAAGTTATAATATAATTCTTGGAGATCATACTTTTGAGCTGATTTTATGCCAGATCAAATATATAATAGACCAATATATTTTCAGTTGTCTAAGTAATGACAATACAACCTCTAGGTATGGCCAAAATACTTCCACGTATCAAATTTGATCAAAATCGGTCAATTAATGTCGCTCGCAGAGAAATATCCAAACGATAGAGAGGCATTAATACACGTTTATGAACTCGGATAATATCGAAACTGTATTTTAGCAATAAACTATAACGTAAATCAGAAAATAAAATACACAAATTGTTATTTTTAAAATATTATTCAAATATTTAATAGTTTTTCGAAGTGGCGTGATAGGTATAAAGCACAATTTTTCATTTGTGATCATCACTACAAGTAAATGATCACGTAATTTATATATTTATTTATGGAAAGAACTCTTATACTATAAATATTCACGCATATTTACAAATATAAAGAACACCTCTCTTAGGAAAAGCCATTTCCATTTAAACCGTGCCAAAATAAAACAATAATACAAGGCGCTGAGATTAAACCCACGCATGAGTTAAAAGTTTCCACCCATTATAAATATCTCTACTTTTTCGAGTCAAAGTGTTTGTGCTGGAAACCTTTTTGTACAAGTAGGCTTATCTCAGATTAATTATTCTCTCTGCCCATGCAAGCGATTAATTTTTATCTGTGACGTGGTTCATTAAATATATACGAAAAATAAATCACCGGTGTATTTTTCACTTGCTAAACTAATCCCTATAAAGTATTTCTTGTTCATTATTTTAAAAGAATTTGTTAAACTGAATCCATTTAAAACAATATACTTATTAACGGACAAAACAATGCTTTACTTATTCATAATAAATTGTGTTTACACAGTCTAGTGTTTAATAAATATTGATGTAGAATAATAATATGATTGCATTAGTATATGATTACGGTATTTGAGAAGCGTGCCAGTATTTAGGCTGACATTTGAGACTATGTTTAAAATCTACAGCGCTAAACTTTTAATTTAATAAGTGCAATTTTTATTATGTAATTAGGTGCAAATAAAACTTTTACGTTATAAGAGCATTTCTTTCTAGAATCAACAATGATTTATTTACGAATTAATTTTTAATTTAATTTATTTACGAAAACATTTTTAAATGTACATTACACAAGTTTAAAAAAAAAAACAAGGTTAAGTGTCGCAATTGCAATCGAAGCGAGTTCAGTAGTCTACATTATCGTCATAATCGAGTAATTTTCAAGTTACAATAATAGAAGATTGAAAATGGTGTCCGCATTGTCTCACTTGAAGATTTATTTAAACAAAAAGAAAGTTTATAAGTTTTATAACAAACCACAAAGCAATTGCAGTGTTTCTTGGTATAAATTACACTTCTGAGAATTGGGAATTCAAAGTACTATTGTTATAGGAAAAAAAGGAAAAAATATTTGTTTTTAAGACTCAAGATTGTTGTTGAAATATTATTAAACAGTTTCTGTGGGACATTTTTTACTTAATACTTCACAGAATCTACATAAGAGCAAAGATTATATTATACATACAATAAAGTGTACTATAATACTCACATACACATATTGAAATATTCTGTAATACTAATACACATGTTAAATAATTCTATAATAATAATACATATCTTAAACACTTAAACATTTTTAATAAACAATAATTCAATTTTAGGTAAAACAATTATATATTTAATGACTTCATGTCACGTACATATGTACCATTTATATAACTTCTTTCACTCTGTGGCCAAAACGTTAGAGATTAAGGAACGTTGTACATTAAAGTTGAATTTTTAGGCGTGGATAGTATCTTTTAGGTTTACCTTATATCCCACATCACAAATTATGGCATTCTTGGAAGAAGGAGGAGGTAATTTATATTTTAATAGTTTAAATTTTCATAAATCAATTATGCTTATATATTTGTTAGTACTACCGTTTTCGATCATCTCCATGATCTAATCGGTTTTATAAAATTCGATTAAATATTATCTATTTAACTCTTACATCGGCCATTTTTCAATATATGGTCTGATTTGGGGTTCAAAAAAGGAATAAATTGTTTGTTTATAGTTTCTTTATTGTTTTTAGCTACCACTCTTCTCTGCAGCGAAATGACATAATTATTTCATACAGTTATAATAAAATTGTCTTTAATATAGTCTATATTGGTACTTTATTTACATTTACATATTTAAAATTAAAAATGTTTTTAATGAGAGATATAAATTTCTGAACGCTTTAACACGGTTTCCTTAAGTTACTTCTTGTTAATGTAAACATTCAATCAATTAATATTTTATTATAGAATATTAAAAACAGCACCATTAAAATAAAACTCTTTTTTAAAGTCAATTTTTTATCGACTTTTTTACATGATTTTTTTGAAATTGAGAAAAATTTGTAGTTTTTACTAAATTGCGTAAAATAATATTTTAAAATGTCGAACGAATGTATCTATACTTCTTTATCTATCAATGTCCATGGAAATAATTTATCCATATTTATTTAACTTGTTTATTTAAGTTTTAACTTGTTGAGCCTATTTGTCAAACTGATAAAAAATAAAAAATTTAAACTTTACTATTTTAAGATTAAACCATTAAATAAATAGTAATTCTTCAACTGTACTGGTTATTTTTAAATTTCCATTTTATCCAAACTTTACAAAACTCTTTAAATTGATATAGTCTAAATTCTGTAGACCATTGTCAACTCAATATTCGGTGTAGTAATATTGATCAATCAGTTTAAACTATTCAAAATTTCCCAAGACTTTTCATTAAACTGCGGATCTCAAGTTAAAGTAACATTGAAAAGTGTTACAAATTAACCATAAGTTAAGTCCTTGATTTCGATCAAACGTTTCCTTGAAATTAAAAGCACAATTCTTGTGTAAGAAATGTAAGAACTAAAAATAAACCACATAGCATGATAATCACCCAATCCTCAATTTTGTATTATTACTAATGTGTTAGTTTTTACTTTCAGTCAGAGAAAACATGTACTCTATATAATATGGAGCGATAAAGTAGTTACGCAGTAGAAAGAAACAAAATCGATATTCAAACATTCAACGAAGCATCTCTTTTGTGGTTTTCACTGTTTGAAGGAGTTTTTGAGTTATGTCTATTTATACATAAAAAACCCCTTTTTATACATTTCGGCTGTTGTCCGCAAAGTATTTTATTATTTCTATAATCATAACTAATATGGATAAAATCAATGACATATTTCGACAAACACTCTCTTTTAAGCTGGTATACAATCGCCGAGTTTGAAATCAGATCTTTTCATGGTTAAAAAGACGTTAAGTGCATAAATATTTGATCATTTCATTATCCTGATAAAGTATTTTATGACAAATTGATGATCGATTTTACTTGAAATATTCCAACATAGTATAACACGTTTTTAAAAATATAGATTAAATTTCGTAGTAAAATTAAATTTTAATATTATGAATTAAAGATAATCTTTGGATTGAAAATACAGTTTCACGTTTGGCACATTTCATTTGGTTTCACATTAAAGGCTATTGTACGTGTTTGTGTAGTAGAATCCTACATTTTATACTTTTGTTATACCTGTATTTGTTCTGCTTTGTATGTCTCTGAAGATGTACAAATAACCGAAACTGGTATAGGTGTTTTAAAACCACTCAAAAACTCTAATAAGTAAAATATTTGTATACATGAACCTAAAAGAATGTTTCAAATAGTATTTATCGTAATGGCTCGATTATTTCAAGTTGCGAAAAGTCTCGAAAATCAGCAAATTCCTGATTCAGAATGTTCTATAATAGCAATGAATATTTTAAATTTAGGAGTTTATTTCAAGTAGAGTATTTAGTTAAAAATTCAGGTGAATCGATCTATATACAGTTTTGTATGCAGCACAATTTTGCTCTGCGACTCGGGGAAGATTTTCACTTGTTGTAGAACTCTGTATTTGGTGATACTGTAACTACAACAAGATCCAAAAAGATCCAACTGACATTTTATTTTCACTAGATATGAAATTAAAAGGAATAACATAACTTATCAGGTGTTTTTAAAACAAATTGAAATACTGATCATCTATATATATATATATATATATATATATATATATATATATATATATATATATAGGTATTTTAATAGGTCGTCATCTATTAAAAAATATCGTTAAAAAATAAATTTATTAGTACAAAAATTACCCCTCTCACGTTGACATCGGTATTTTACAAATATTACTCGAACTGTAATTTATGTTGTCCGTGAGATTTGTGATATTGTTCTCCGTTAATTCACTTCATAGTTAGACAAATTTGTAATAACACACCTTGTGCAGTTTTTGTATTCTATTCCCTTAAGACTGCGGTATTAGCCATTTTTCATATCTTGAAGAATATTGAATAATTTGGACTTATAATCAATGAAATGGTAAAATCGCTATGAATGATTTCCTTTTCTACATTATCGGGTAGTGTTTATGATCATGAGGAAGCTCGTACGACCGTTTATTTGTCAATTATCGTAATTTGGATAAACTTGTTTATTGTGTAGATTATAAATAAGTGTAAGATTTATTGCGCTATAAATGAACACCTATATTTGTTATCAATGTGATTAGTTTAAATTTAAGGTAAAGCAACATTACACCCACACTTATATTAGACTGATAGAGTTAAAAGGAAAACGAAGTTAAATCAATTACATGACCTTGTATCAGGCCATTTGTTTTAGTTTTGAGTGTTACAAGTAGCCTATATTTACAATGCAGGCACCTCCATTACACGTAACATCTGGATTGTCCGCATATTCACGGCTGAGTTTTATCATTTCGAAATGGAATATTCATATTTTTATATTAGATACTAATATGTAGTAAAGCATAAGTATTCTACTGGAATTAAAACTTTTCTCTTATGTATAACTTAAAGTTCAGGATCAGTTTCAGTATACTCTCCGTCTGTCGTATGTAAGGAAACAAAATAATAGTCACACAAATTAACGAATATATCTAATTATTTCTCTTTATTCTAATAAGATAACAATTTTCTAACAAATTAAATATTTAGAAATATTTTAATAAATTGTTTCAACAAATACAATTTTTATTTCTATATTTGTTCGATTAGTTTAATTACAATAAACTAAATAAAACCAAAATTGTAATGGTGTGAAAAATATAAACCCTATTGACTTTGTCGGCAGTTAATGACTTTATAGAAAAAAAATTAAATTTCGGCCCCTTTTAACTAAAAAAAATATATAATTTTTCTAGACACATTATAACGTTCCCAATGTTTTTACACTTTGTTCTGTTTTACAAAGAAATGCAGTTTAGAGGCTTTTTAGGTTGTCACCACTATCATAAGCGAAGTGATAACATATTTTAAAAATTTTATTATAATATTGTGAAATGTGTTTGGCGTAATTTAGGGTGAAATTGCCGTTATAAGAATTTTGATATGAAAACAGAACAGATTAAATTTAGCCATGATTTCCCTGACAACTCTCTGTGTTGATAAATCATTTATCAATGAAATTGAATAGGCTATTGGATTACGTTTTGGTTTGGTTTTTGAATATCAATTATAATTTTATTTCAGTTTTAATAGATACTTTATTGTGTCTTTTTTAAGCTGTTGTAAATGTGTGTGGGATTATATTGAGCGCCTATAAACTTATGAGTAAAACATTATTCTTTGTGACGTCAAAATTAACTTCCATCTTGCGCTCACCAAATAAGTTATTCTATCTAATATATCCCAAACGACAATTATCAGATAACTATTAACCTATTCAACAATTTATAATTTAGTAAGCAGATTTGAAATTTACTAAACGGCTTATAAATAATATTTATCCAATCAAAGTGTAAGTTATTAAATAACATTTTTATAGATCTTTGGAATAAGAAAGATTTTTAGAGGAAATATATTGTAGTAAGAATTATAATATTGCTTGTTTGTTTGTTCTAAATTATACACATTCAAAAGATATATGGACATGTTAAAAAATTTAGATTTTTTTTTTAACCGTGCAGTTCAACAGTTTTTTAATTTAGAAAAAAAAATTATTGTTGTAAAATAGCTAAAAATGTGTAAAAAATGGCATAACATAAGTACACATTTGATATATATATTTTTTTAATGCAATTTGTTTATAATTAAACTATTTGATATGGTTTTGTTGATACTCATTTTTTGAGTATCATTCAAACACTTTTAAAATGTTTACCATTATTGCAGTAACGAAACAAAACATAAGGCAGTAAGAGTACTAGTTAAAAATCGGGCTTGTAGGTGAAAATGTAAATCATATTCAGATTTAGAAAACATATTTTCACTAAATTTCACTAATTGATGAAAATGCAATATACCAATGCACGCTTTACCGTTATACTGTCTAAAACAATACAAAATTATGTTTTTCTTGTTAAAAATATAAATCAAACGAGTGAAAAATTTGTTGAGGAACAAAAATTTATACAATTTGGTGTCACTGATATTGTTTTTATTCGATGGAAAATCACTCTAGAATAATGTTTTGTACAATATCTATTCAGCCAACAACACGTCTATCTAGCTTCAGAAGAATATATAAATTAAATGTGTAGAATCTTTACTTTATGGTAGTATAAAATAAATATTAATGGTAATAAAGTTTACTTGTAAATACTAAAGGCGTTCAGATAGTGTTAAATTTAACTATGAAAATAATATATTCCTTTTACATATGTATCTAAAACATTCCTTTTTTTAAAATTTTTCCTAGCAATCTGGTCATATTACGAAAATTTATTTTGCAATTACCAGTATTGGTAGCACATGAACTGTCGTTATTGGTTCAAGA
Organism: Aphrophora alni; assembly: GCA_963513935.1. Taxonomy (NCBI): domain Eukaryota; kingdom Metazoa; phylum Arthropoda; class Insecta; order Hemiptera; family Aphrophoridae; genus Aphrophora; species Aphrophora alni. Next base: position 67,167,384 of record OY740772.1, read on the forward strand.
ATTTAATGAATGAGAAAGAGTGTAGTTTGTTTTAAATTTACAGCTTCATAAAGCGCTTTTTTGTATTTTTCATCTATGTTTACATTCCTTGATATTTTGTCAATCAATCGCTGTTCACATTACTGTAGATTCATATAAATGTAGATTGACTTATGCGCTCCCAACATTCTTTATATATGTAAATGTATATTTTGAAGCATATTTTATAACCATTTATTAATTCCAACATTTCTTTCTTCTAACCGGTATCTCTAAATATATTAAACTACTGCCCACATTCATGGCAAGTAACAGAAACAGTAGTGGCTGTAAGAGGTATTATTTAACATAACGTAGTAAGTGTCAATTCTGTAATGAATCAAAATAAGGGAACGAATATTTTATAACAACATAAATAAATACAAAGTAAAACCAAGAAATTTGGTTTTGTTTCAGTGCAGTGGAAGGCGTGATAAAGCAGAGATAGCTCCGCCCCCAACTGACACCATGAAGACCTTAGCATGACGGGCAACGCTACAGACGTTCAAGTCTCTTATTGTGGTCAAGGTCTGGTAACCTTCCATTCCGCATACCTCCAGGCCCATGGTTACGTCAGTCTTCTTGTCTGTATCTTCGGTTCTATTGCCAATGTCCTTAACATTGCTGTCCTCACCAGGCGAGAGATGTCTTCACCTACCAATGCAATACTAACAGGACTTGCAGTGGCTGATCTTCTAGTCATGATAGATTATATACCCTTCTCCTGCCATATGTACTTCCGACAGAGGCCAAAACGTGAGCGCTATTCATACGGTTGGGCTTTTTTTGTTTTAATCCATTCCCACTTCGCCCAAGCTTGTCATACGATATCGATATGGTTAACTGTAACCCTTGCTGTATGGAGGTACATCGCTGTAGCTTACCCTCAGAGAAACAGAGAGTGGTGTGGTATGCAAAGGACCATTGTGGCCATCGCTAGTGGTTACATCATCTGTCCTTTACTTTGTATACCTTTTTATCTGTCCTTCAACATTCAACGCAAAGTAGAGCTTTTAGAAGACGACGGAAACAACGCACTTTCAAATTCCACTACAGGTTACAACGAAACACTCTACTTCGTCAACTATAGTGAGTTAGGACAAGCCCACGATCATCTCTTAGCTGACATTAATTTCTGGGTGTACAGTGTTGTTATTAAAATCATACCTTGTATCGCCCTTACGATCTTAAGTCTAAAACTAATATGCGCGTTATTGGATACAAAACGGAGAAGAGAAAAACTAACAAGTGGAAGCAGAAAATCGACAAGATTGATGGAAAAAGAACGACAAACTGACAGAACTACAAGAATGTTGCTAGCAGTCCTTCTTTTATTTCTTATAACCGAGTTTCCACAAGGAATTCTCGGTCTGCTCAGTGTTGTTCTCGGACCAGCATTTTTTAATCATTGTTATCTAAAATTAGGAGAAGTTATGGATATACTTGCTTTGATAAATTCAGCTATTAATTTTATTTTGTATTGCGCAATGAGTCGCCAGTTTCGGACAACATTTAACGTTCTTTTTAGACCAAGATGGATGGCTGTGCCTCAGGTAGATGCGAACGGTCATAACAACCACACAACGACGCAAGTCACTCAAGTCTAGCGGAGGGGTAACAAGAGGGTCCCTTGTACCTCTCTCTAGTTCTTCAGGTAGCTAGCGGCGTGCTCCCCTCTTGTTTATTACTTACTTTATTCCGCCTGAAAACAAGTATGTTTTTTATCTGTGGCCTTTGTAAAGATTGAACTAATGTATTATTGTAGAGTGTATAAATATTGTGTAAACAACATCTCGAAAAATAAAAAAATTATATGATTGTTATTTAGCATATGCATTTGTGAATATAATAATGAGTACTAACAACAAGTAATGAAGTTATGACAACGTTGATAGAAGCAGATATATTAGTAATTAAATTCATTTTTTAAATAAACGTAAAATATAAATTTATATAAACAAGTAACAACAATATTGTTCACGTTAATATGTTACATCTTATACAAAGTAGGTCTTATAGTCAAAAGTATTACACTTGTAGTTGAAACATACCAAGATTTCATTTTATTGCTATGAAATCATAGAAAAAATCTTGTATTTTAACAAAATAATTGGTTAGTAAAATTTGAATATTTAGTTTAAATATTCATTATAAGTACATAAAAGGATACAGGTTTCCAAAACTTTGGAAACACATAGTCGCTTTTAGTTCTAGTATATATGGCTAACAAATGAAATAGTGCTTTATAAACATTACATTATTATTAAATTAACGGAAACACTGCAATAATGTGTCCTTAATAATCATTTTGGTTATTAAATAATAAAAACAAAAAACAACAACTGTTATGTTGTCTTCCAAGTCTAACGTTTTAAAAACATTTGCATTAATAAATCAAATTCTTATATTAATATATCATAGCTCGTTTTAGGTTCTAAATGCATGTGACTGTAAGTTTTGGAATTTTATATAATTATATCATAAGTTGAACAATTTAAAATTTCATTGTGTAATATTTCATTAGCACATTGTATTTATATAACTAAATAAATTTGTGAATAAAATTATATATAAAAAATAAATGTAATTTATAATGTTGACATTGTTGCTAAAAAAAACGTGGCGACCAAGACAGAGGAAATTCAACTGAGCCTGAATTTCCTCTACCCTGTGAACAAATCCAACACACATTAATTACCCCTAAACACGGGGCCATTGTATATGTTATTATGTTCCAAACTAGTCTTATTTGTGAAAATAGAATTTAAGGTTGTAACATAATGTTATTATTAAACATTATATTTGTCTATACATTTGTAAATAAATGTTTAATTAATGTTATATGTAAATTTGTTTTTTAATATTTGATCCGATAAGAATGTATGAACCGAATTTATTTAATGTAAAATAAAAAAATAACAAGAAAAAGAAATGAACATAATATATTTACTTATTAAAACTGAAGTGCTTTATTTCACATTGACAAAAAGTTAAAAACCTTAATATGATACTTTGAATGTAGTCATATTTGCAGACAGTAATATGTTTGATGTATTTATCAAATAATTATAGATTTTGAGCGCCCTATGTTAACTATGTTGAGTTCTCTGTCTGTAGATAACTATTCTGGCAGATTGACTCCAAATAAGCAGATATTCAGAATACTCTGTATTAAGCGGGACTCATATTAGACCTTTCACAAGATCAAAATAGATGTTTCGAAAAGTACACATAAAGATATATACGTACAAAGTTCCACCGAAACATTAAAATATTGAAAACTTTTAAAACTTATATTTGATGTTAATCTCAGGTAAGAAATAGCGAGAAAATTGCTCAAATAAATTTAAGATTTTAGGATGCAATGTAATCACCCATTTTTCTATTCACATTATCAAGTAGCTGAAATGAGAGATATTATGTGGAAGGAGATAAAATCGATATTGAAGTATTGGAATAATAAGAGTAAAAGAATTCTATTTATTCTTTTTTCTCTTGTCTGTCTGTCGTCATTGTAGTTCACTAGAACACAAACGAAGTAATAAATTAGTATCAAGTTTATAAACTATCGAATTTGCCGATCTGTTTTTCATATATACAAATATATATTTATTTAATAACTAATGATCATTCAACTCAAACTAAAATTGATATTTTATCCAAATCATCTGTAACAGTTTTGTTCAATAAAAAACTGCACAGATGACAGACCATATACAAAAATACAGACAGACATACAAACATTAATCCCTAAATTCAGTTTTGAGTTCGAGTCACGCAACTAATATATTTACACGTTCGCGGATATTTTTAACCGATCATATAATTATTTTAATCTATGCTCATTACAATTTTTCCATCACATACGGAGAGCAAGGGATAATTTGTAAAAGGAAAACAAATTTATGTTCAGATTTTAATAAAAATACGAGACATACCTCATATATACACGGTTATCATAATAGAACGGTGGGGTTTTGAACATGATTTAAATGGAAACAGAATTACTTACCGCTGATGTTGTTTATTTATCTAAATTGCCGTCTGAAACAGTTTTTTTTAACATAAGTGATAAATTTCGATATGTGCCTCATTAGTCGCAAGGCAAATGTCCAATCGATAATCAAGATCTGCACAAAGGTTAGTTAACATGTCTTCTTAACGGTTGGCATTGTTTCAATAATCCTGGTCCTTAAGTGATTTAGGTCACGATTTTTTTCTCGATAAACAATGTTTTTGATGTACCCCCACGAGAAGAAATCGAAAGATGTCAGGTCTGGACTCCTTGGAGGCCAGCGTATAGATCCTTGCCGGCCTATCCATCGATGTCCAAACTCTTCATTCGAAAGTGTCTGTGACAAATGCACTAAAGTTCGGAGGTGTGCCATTTTGTTGGAAATAAAGTTATTGAATGTTTTCGAGTTCATCCAGCTGAGGAAAACAATAATTGATTAACATATCGATATAAAGAATTCCATTAAATGCATTTTAACCTTAGAACACTACTCATTCGTAAAAATTACGACCCGCCCTTTGTAAAATTCGGAGAACTCGTAGACAAAAGACGGACACGCTCTGTCTTTTTGTTTACCTTCCTGACATTGTGAATAGAGGCCACTGTCTCTTCGACTAAGCTCAAAGTTGAACCGTTATTACCGTACTCAAGCTCGCGTCGTAAAATTTACGAAAGAATAGTGTTTGCGAAAGTTTTAACTATTAGTGTTTGAATATTTTTTTGTAAATTATTGTTTTTATATTGTTAGTTTTTTAGTGTTGTAAATAGTTTATTGTGAAAATAGTGGTTTTAGAGTTCAAAGTGTTTGATTTAGCTACTAAGTGTATATTAATCACTGCAAGGAATGTGATTCTCAGTGAAGAAAGGCCCTATTAGACGATTTTTTACCACACCACACCAAACATTAACTAACTTTAGGCGAGTTGCGTATTTTCTCAAAAATTGTATGTGGGGAATTCATATCCCCATATGAGTGAATTATTATGTCTTTTTACAGACCCATTGATATGGAATGTAGCTTCGTCTGAAAATATATCATTTAAAACTATTGGTTTTCATCAATCGTGTTCAACTTTCCAACAGTGAAATTAAACGTTTTGCACTATCTTCAGGTTTCAATTCCTGTAATAGTTGGATTTTATATGCGTGTAATATCAGTATGTTGTGTAAAACATTGTGGATTGTTGTTTTTGGAATAATTAACTCTGGGCTTCGTCGAGTTATTGACTTCTGATTGCAGATTGTCTAATAAGATCTTTTTCGTCTGATTCACTTGACTTGCCAAATAATTTCTGCTTTTGAACTGATTCAGTTATTTCGAATTGTTTGAATAGTACTTCATATTATAAATAAATATATATTAATGTTTACAAATTAAATAAACTGTAGTTCTTATATTAAGAGTTGTTCAATATACACTTCAATGGGTTACCAAAACAACTACAAACAATATTTATACAAGATAAAAATTAGTATTTTCGTCTTAAAAAGAAGCGTTACATGTTTCTCAAAATTTTAAAATTAAAAGAAGTGATACAGAGAATATTACATTCCTGGGGTACAACAACATTTATATTTCCAAAGGACAGAAAGGTCATTTGTATAATAAATCTCCTACAGTGTCAGAATGCCGTTTGTGTAACCCGTTGACAGAATCCCCTTGAATCCATTGCTAACTGTGTCCCATTAGCACAGCTTTAGTAATGACTATAGGTTTATCATTTAGGTCACCTACATATTTGTTGAATATATCCGCGAATAACGTACCATCGATTTTCTGACCAACCACAGTATTTGTTTATTCATGGTGCATGTGAAGAAAAATACGCAATCTGATCCGAAAATGTACACCAGAAGTAGTAGTAGTAATAATAATTAATATTTTTTACGAATCACAATTAATGTTGAAGACATATGCGTTACATGTAATAGCAAATTGTTTCATTTGTTTATCACAATACACTTTTTTACTTGGAAGTTGTAACTACATATGATTGGATAAAAATAACATAACACGTCTGTCGTTTTAAAACCGTTCCATCCATGTTTATAATAACAAATTATCTGAAAAAATTAAACCAAACTAAAGAGAAACAGGTATCTTTATATTGTTAACAGATAATTCATTCAAAAATCTGATAAATTGTTTCAATGACAGAATCTGAATACAATTAATTTGATTTATTTCTGTTCCGTTACCAGTGTGGTCCCACCAGATGATATATGTAATCCTCAAGTCAAACGCTTTAGTATAAAAATAAATAAATACAAAAAATGTAGACCAAAGTAGAACATTTACCCTCAAATGTAAATATAAGTATATATTCATTATTTTTGTGAGCCTGTACTTCAAGAACTAGTGATCCGATTTATATACGGTTGTTTATTCTCGTGTAAGTACTTTATTATATCAGGTTTTAGTGTATGTTTGAATAAATTTGGTTCTCTAGTTTCCAATTTATAATAATATTGGTCTTCACGTATTATAAGAAAACCTGACTTTCTAAGAGATTATATCCACTTATCCGATTTTTTTGTTGAAATAAAGGAGAGTTTACTTTCCTTGTTATTTTAAACATTGTTTAGATTATTATTTAATAACCAAAATGTTTCTCGAGTTATTTTTTAAAATTTTCAATAACTTGCCAATAAATTTATTATTTTCGAAGAAAGCTGACACGCTAAAACATCGCTTACAAACCCCCCCCCCCATATCTAAAATGGTAGTTTTTTTAAGAATGAATTAACGACAGACGTTAATACATTTATTTAACTACAGTTTCTGTTCTTGTTTAGTCAAGTTTAAAAAGTTAAAATCAAATATATATTAAACAATACGTTGTCATGGGCTTAATAAACGTAATCATGCATTCGTGTAGTTAGTTTCGGGAAAATTATGGAAGTACGCAAAGCCCACTTGAACGAGAACAAAGCCGTAGTCACTACTTGTTTGAATTAAACTAACATGAACACACAACATTACAAATTCTTCTGTAGGAAAATGTTTTGAAAGTAATTCTTTGGCTCGCCCATGTATGAAAGATCATTCAGAAAGTTGTAACATGTAAAAAATGATTCGCCCGGATTAAAATAATGATTTATTAGGCTATTAAAAGAAAGCACAGACTGTACTGACAAGTTATAAAACGTCTGCCAATGAAATGTCACAGTAAATACCTTAAACTAAAGTCATTCCGTTTTATTACGCGATAGCCATAAAGATTACACTTTCCCCCGTTAAAATTAAAATGTTATAGTTTTAATTTTAAAACACTCCCTGCGTCTCTAGCTCATTGCCATAATACAGTACTGAAATACATTTACATATTTGTAAAAATATTAGCTCCAAAAACATACACCATTTTACAAATTTGGGATATTATTTATTTCTTGGATATGTTTGCAGTAAGACTTTGAAATTTTAGCTATAAATGTATACCATTTAGTTAAATAATATTTTATACGTAGTATTATTTTTTAGCTCTTAATGGTTTACTTAATAAAAGAACTAAAACTAAATTTGGTAGTTTAATGGCCTTAAAGGCTCTAGACTCTCTAGATGGCTTTTCAGTCAGATATTATGTAGTTATTAAATACTCGTCTACGTTGTTCTACAATTCTTATTCAGTATTCCCCACCAATGCACTAATTTCCCCGCGACATTTGGTCGGACGTAGAGTGTCCATAGTGGTTAAAATTTAAACCCCTCATTCGTGACACTAGAACACTTATCTTGAGATCAGCCTCGAGCACGCAGCTTATTTCATAATAACAATAATATTAACGTAACTTTATTGCGTTTAAATTAAATAATAAAAGTTAATTAGTTTTAGATATTTGTTTACTTACTTTGATAAAATCTGTACCTTGATGTGGGTTTACTAACGCTACAAATAATTAAACATAAATGAAATGTTTTAATATTGATAATCACAACTGCTTTAAGCTTGGGCAATAGGACTAATCACAGAAAATCATATTAAAAATTTCACATATTCTCTCTCTTCTCTTAGTCTCACTCCCATTACGCCGTACAATCCTTTTCCTTTCTCAATATTACCGTAGTATTCCTAGTATTATCCTAGTATAGGTAGTGAATGCATTAGTAGTATGTAGTAGTCATTCAGTCCTGTACGCTTTGAAGACTATACTCAGTGTTATAAACGAAATAACTTGAGTGTTGTCTAACACTGTTTTAGTCGTCCAGTCCTGTACGCTTTGAAGACTACATTCTGTGCTATAAAGGAAATAACTTGAGTGTTGTCTAACATTAAGTTTTGGTCAATCAGTCCTGTACGCTTTGAAGACTATACTCAGTGTTATAAAGGAAATAACTTGAGTGTTGTCTAACATTAAGTTTTGGTCATTCAGTCCTGTACCCTTTGAAAACTATACTCAGTGTTATAAATGAAATAACTTGAGTGTTGTCTAACACTGTTTTAGTCGTTCAGTCCTGTACGCTTTGAAGACTACATTCTGTGCTATAAAGGAAATAACTTGAGTGTTGTCTAACATTAAGTTTTGGTCATTCAGTCCTGTACGCTTTGAAGACTACATTCTGTGCTATAAAAGAAATTACTTGAGTGTTGTCTAACATTAAGTTTAGGTCATTCAGTCCTGTACGCTTTGAAGACTACATTCTGTGCTTTAAAGGAAATAACTTGAGTGTTGTCTAACATTAAGTTTTGGTCATCCAGTCCTGTAAGCTTTGAAGACTACACTCTGTGCTATAAAGGAAATAACTTGAGTGTTGTCTAACATTAAGTTTTGGTCATTCAGTCCTGTCCGCTTTGAAGACTACACTCTGAGCTATAAAGGAAATAACTTGAGTGTTGTCTAACATTAAGTTTTGGTCATTCAGTCCTGTACGCTTTGAAGACTATACTCAGTGTTATAAAGGAAATAACTTGAGTGTTGTCTAACACTGTTTTAGTCGTTCAGTCCTGTACGCTTTGAAGACTACATTCTGTGCTATAAAGGAAATAACTTGAGTGTTGTCTAACATTAAGTTTTGGTCATTCAGTCCTGTACGCTTTGAAGACTATACTCAGGGTTATAAAGGAAAAACTTGAGTGTCGTCTAACACTGTTTTAGTCGTTCAGTCCTGTACGCTTTGAAGACTACATTCTGTGCTATAAAGGAAATAACTTGATTGTTGTCTAACAATAAGTTTAGGTCGTTCAGTCCTGTACGCTTTGACAACGACACTCTGTGCTATAAAGGAATTAACTTTAGTATTGTGTAACATTAAGTTTTGGTCGTTCAGTCCATTACGCTTTGACGACGGCACTTTGAGCTATAAAGGAAATAACTTGAGGGTTGTCTAACATTAAGTTTTGGTCGTTCAGTCCTGTACGCTTTGAAGACTACATTCAGTGCTATAAAGGAAATAACTTGAGTGTTGTCTAACATTAAGTTTTGGTCATTCAGTCCTGTACGCTTTGACGACGACACTCTGTGCTATAAAGGAAATAACTTGAGGGTTGTCTAACATTAAGTTTTGTTCGTTCAGTCCCGTACGCTTTGACGACGGAACTCTGTGCTATAAAGGAAATAACTTGAGGGTTGTCTAACATTAAGTTTTGGTCGTTCAGTCCTGTACGCTTTGAAGACTACATTCAGTGCTATAAAGGAAATAACTTGAGTGTTGTCTAACATTAAGTTTTGTTCGTTCAGTCCTGTACGCTTTGACGATGACACTCTGTGCTATAAAGGAAATAACTTGAGGGTTGTCTAACATTAAGTTTTGGTCGTTCAGTCCTTTACGCTTTGACGACGACACTCTGTGCTATAAAGGAAATAACTTGAGTGTTGTCTAACATTAAGTTTTGGTCGTTCAGTCCTGTACGCTTTGACGACGACACTCTGTGCTATAAAGGAAATAACTTGAGTGTTGTCTAACATTAAGTTTTGGTCGTTCAGTCCCGTACGCTTTGACGACGACACTCTGTGCTATAAAGGAAATAACTTGAGTGTTGTCTAACATTAAGTTTTGTTCGTTCAGTCCTGTACGCTTTGACGATGACACTCTGTGCTATAAAGGAAATAACTTGAGGGTTGTCTAACATTAAGTTTTGGTCGTTCAGTCCTTTACGCTTTGACGACGACACTCTGTGCTATAAAGGAAATAACTTGAGTGTTGTCTAACATTAAGTTTTGGTCGTTCAGTCCTGTACGCTTTGAAGACGACACTCTGTGCTATAAAGGAAATAACTTGAGTGTTGTCTAACATTAAGTTTTGGTCGTTCAGTCCCGTACGCTTTGACGACGACACTCTGTGCTATAAAGGAAACAACCCGAGTGTTGTCTAACATTAAGCTTTGGTCATTCAGTCCTGAAAGCTTTGAAGACGACACTCTGTGCTATAAAGGAAATAACTTGAGTGTTGTCTAACATTAAGTTTTGGTCGTTCAGTCCTTTACGCTTTGACGACGGCACTTTGAGCTATAAAGGAAATAACTTGAGTGTTGTCTAACATTAAGTTTTGGTCGTTCAGTCCTGTACGCTTTGAAGACGACACTCTGTGCTATAAAGGAAATAACTTGAGTGTTGTCTAACAATAAATTTTGGTCGTTCAGTCCTGTACGCTTTGAAGACGACACTCTGTGCTATAAAGGAAATAACTTGAGTGTTGTCTAACATTAAGCTTTGGTCATTCAGTCCTGTACGCTTTGAAGACGACACTCTGTGCTATAAAGGAAATAACTTGAGTGTAGTCTAACATTAAGTTTTGGTCGTTCAGTCCTTTACGCTTTGACGACGGCACTTTGAGCTATAAAGGAAATAACTTGAGTGTTGTTTAACATTAAGTTTTGGTCGTTCAGTCCTGTCCGCTTTGAAGACGACACTCTGTGCTATAAAGGAAATAACTTGAGTGTTGTCTAACAATAAATTTTGGTCGTTCAGTCCTGTACGCTTTGAAGACGACATTCTGTGCTATAAAGGAAATAACTTGAGTGTTGTCTAACATTAAGTTTTGGTCGTTCTGTCCTTTACGCTTTGACGACGGCACTCTGTGCTATAAAGGAAATAACTTGAGTGTTGTCTAACATTAGGTTTTGGTCGTTCAGTCCTGTACGCTTTGACGACGACACTCTGTGCTAAAAAGGAAATAACCTCAGTGTTGTCTAACATTAAGTTTTGGTCGTTCAGTCCTGTACGCTTTGAAGACGACACTCTGTGCTATAAAGGAAATAACCCGAGTGTTGTCTAACATTAAGCTTTGGACATTCAGTCCTGTACGCTTTGAAGACGACACTCTGTGCTATAAAGGAAATAACTTGAGTGTTGTCTAACATTAAGTTTTGGTCGTTCAGTCCTTTACGCTTTGACGACGGCACTTTGAGCTATAAAGAAAATAACTTGAGTGTTGTCTAACATTAAGTTTTAGTCGTTCAGTCCTGTACGCTTTGAAGACTACATTCAGTGCTATAAAGGAAATAACTTGAGTGTTGTCTAACATTAAGTTTTGGTCATTCAGTCCTGTACGCTTTGACGACGACACTCGGTGCTATAAAGGAATTAACTTGAGTGTTGTGTAACATTAAGTTTTGGTCGTTCAGTCCTGTACGCTTTGAAGACGACACTCTGTGCTATAAAGGAATTAACTTGAGTGTTGTGTAACATTAAGTTTTGGTCGTTCAGTCCCGTACGCTTTGAAGACGGCACTTTGAGCTATAAAGGAAATAACTTGAGTGTTGTCTAACATTAAGTTTTGGTCGTTCAGTCCTGTACGCTTTGAAGACTACATTCAGTGCTATAAAGGAAATAACTTGAGTGTTGTCTAACATTAAGTTTTGGTCATTCAGTCCTGTACGCTTTGACGACGACACTCTGTGCTATAAAGGAATTAACTTGAGTGTTGTGTAACATTAAGTTTTGGTCATTCAGTCCTGTCCGCTTTGAAGACTACACACTGTGCTATAAAGGAAATAACTTGAGTGTTGTCTAACATTAAGTTTTGGTCGTTCAGTCCCGTACGCTTTGACGACGACACTCTGTGCTATAAAGGAAATAACTTGAGTGTTGTCTAACATTAAGTTTTGGTCGTTCAGTCCTGTACGCTTTGACGACGGCACTCTGTGCTATAAAGGAAATAACTTGAGTGTTGTCTAACATTAAGTTTTGGTCGTTCAGTCCTGTACGTTTTGAAGACTATACTCAGTGTTATAAAGGAAATAACCTGAGTGTCGTCTAACACTGTTTTAGTCGTTCAGTCCTGTACGCTTTGAAGACTACATTCTGTGCTATAAAGGAAATAACTTGAGTGTTGTCTAACATTTAGTTTTGGTCATTCAGTCCTGTACGCTTTGACGACGACACTCTGTGCTATAAAGGAAATAACTTGAGTGTTGTCTAACATTAAGTTTTGGTCGTTCAGTCCTGTACGCTTTGACGACGACACTCTGTGCTATAAAGGAAATAACTTGAGTGTTGTCTAACATTAAGTTTTGGTCGTTCAGTCCTGTACGTTTTGAAGACTATACTCAGTGTTATAAAGGAAATAACTTGAGTGTCGTCTAACACTGTTTTAGTCGTTCAGTCCTGTACGCTTTGAAGACTACATTCTGTGCTATAAAGGAAATAACTTGAGTGTTGTCTAACATTTAGTTTTGGTCATTCAGTCCTGTACGCTTTGACGACGACACTCTGTGCTATAAAGGAAATAACTTGAGTGTTGTCTAACATTAAGTTTTGGTCGTTCAGTCCTGTACGCTTTGACGACGGCACTTTGAGCTATAAAGGAAATAACTTGAGTGTTGTGTATTATTAAGTTTTGGTCATTCAGTCCTGTACGCTTTGAAGACGACACTCTGTGCTATAAAGGAAATAACTTGAGTGTTGTCTAACGTAAAGAATTGGTCGTTCAGTCCTGTACGCTTTGACGACGACACTCTGTGCTATAAAGGAAATAACTTGAGTGTTGTCTAACAATAAATTTTGGTCGTTCAGTCCTGTACGCTTTGAAGACGACATTCTGTGCTATAAAGGAAATAACTTGAGTGTTGTCTAACATTAAGTTTTGGTCGTTCAGTCCTTTACGCTTTGACGACGGCACTCTGTGCTATAAAGGAAATAACTTGAGTGTTGTCTAACATTAGGTTTTGGTCGTTCAGTCCTGTACGCTTTGACGACGACACTCTGTGCTAAAAAGGAAATAACCTCAGTGTTGTCTAACATTAAGTTTTGGTCGTTCAGTCCTGTACGCTTTGAAGACGACACTCTGTGCTATAAAGGAAATAACCCGAGTTTTGTCTAACATTAAGCTTTGGTCATTCAGTCCTGTACGCTTTAAAGACGACACTCTGTGATAAAAAGGAAATAACTTGAGTGTTGTCTAACATTAAGTTTTGGTCATTCAGTCCTGTACGCTTTGAAGACGACACTCTGTGCTAAAAAGGAAATTACTTGAGTGTTGTCTAACATTAGGTTTTGGTCATTCAGTCCTGTACGCTTTGAAGACGACAATCTGTGCTATAAAGGAAATAACTTGAGTGTTGTCTAACATTAAGTTTTGGTCGTTCAGTCCTGTACGCTTTGACGACGACACTCTGTGCTATAAAGGAATTAACTTGAGTGTTGTGTAACATTAAGTTTTGGTCGTTCAGTCCATTACGCTTTGACGACGGCACTCTGTGCTATAAAGGAAATAACTTGAGTGTTGTCTAACATTAAGTTTTGTTCGTTCAGTCCTGTACGCTTTGACGATGACACTCTGTGCTATAAAGGAAATAACTTGAGGGTTGTCTAACATTAAGTTTTGGTCGTTCAGTCCTTTACGCTTTGACGACGACACTCTGTGCTATAAAGGAAATAACCCGAGTGTTGTCTAACATTAAGTTTTGGTCGTTCAGTCCTGTACGCTTTGAAGACTATACTCAGTGTTATAAAGGAAATAACTTGAGTGTTGTCTAACACTGTTTTAGTCGTTCAGTCCTGTACGCTTTGAACACTACATTCTGTGCTATAAAGGAAATAACTTGAGTGTTGTCTAACATTTAGTTTTGGTCATTCAGTCCTGTACGCTTTGAAGACGACACTCTGTGCTAAAAAGGAAATAACCTCAGTGTTGTCTAACATTATGTTTTGGTCGTTCATTCCTGTACGCTTTGAAGACTATACTCAGTGTTATAAAGGAAATAACTTGAGTGTTGTCTAACACTGTTTTAGTCGTTCAGTCCTGTACGCTTTGAAGACTACATTCTGTGCTATAAAGGAAATAACTTGAGTGTTGTCTAACATTAAGCTTTGGTCATTCAGTCCTGTACGCTTTGAAGACGACACTCTGTGCTAAAAAGGAAATAACTTGAGTGTTGTCTAACATTAAGTTTTGGTCATTCAGTCCTGTACGTTTTGAAGACGACACTCTGTGCTAAAAAGGAAATTACTTGAGTGTTGTCTAACATTAGGTTTTGGTCATTCAGTCCTGTACGCTTTGAAGACGACACTCTGTGCTAAAAAGGAAATAACCTCAGTGTTGTCTAACATTATGTTTTGGTCGTTCATTCCTGTACGCTTTGAACGCTACACTCTGTGCTAAAAAGGAAATAACCTCAGTGTTGTCTAACATTAAGTTTTGGTCGTTCAGTTCTGTAAGCTTTGAAGACTACACTCTGTGCTAAAAAGGAAATAACTTGAGTGTTGTCTAACATTAAGTTTTGGTCATTCAGTCCTGTACGCTTTGAAGACGACACTCTGTGCTATAAAGGATATAACTTGAGTGTGATCTAACATTAAGTTTTGGTCATTCAGTCCTCTACGCTTTGAAGACTACACTCTGTGCTAAAAAGGAAATAACTTGAGTGTTGTCTAACATTAAGTTTTGGTCATTCAGTCCTGTACGCTTTGAAGACTATACTGAGTGTTAGAAAGGAAATAACTTGAGTGTTGTCTAACACTGTTTTAGTCGTTCAGTCCTGTACGCTTTGAAGACTACATTCTGTGCTATAAAGGAAATAACTTGAGTGTTGTCTAACATTAAGTTTTGGTCATTCAGTCCTGTACGCTTTGAAGACTATACTCAGTGTTATAAAGGAAATAACTTGAGTGTTGTCTAACATTAAGTTTTGGTCATTCAGTCCTGTACGCTTTGAAGACTACATTCTGTGTTATAAAGGAAATAACTTGAGTGTTGTCTAACACTGTTTTAGTCGTTCAGTCCTGTACGCTTTGAACGCTACACTCTGAGCGAAAAATAATATAATTCGCTCGTAATTAGAGATGGTGAAAAAGTACTTGCAGAGATAAACCTATGCCAATGTTGCACTGGTCTCAATGTAGAGGCGTAATGCTTCAATCTTTGGAATGTATGTCTAACTTTAAAAAAAGTTAAAAAAATATTTTAACAAAAGAGAGGAGGAGGGATTTTTGCGTCAAAAAACAAACTAAATGTAAAGTAATCTTAAAATTTCTAAGTCCTCAAGTAAATTTTAACACCTCTGATATCATCTGACATAAAAATTACCATGTATTATGAAAACTCTTAAATATTTAAATATTATTAAAAATTCAGTGAAATATTTTCACCTATAGATAACACTATATTCAAAACTAATTTTAAAGAATGGTATGCTTCTATAGATCATAAACCAAAAAATATAATTATAACAGTTTCTATGAATTTTACCTAGTTAAACACAATTATTAGATTCTTGTTTGAACTATTGATTCAAATTATTCACGTGTTTACTTATAGTAATAGGTATAATTTATCTTTTTTTTTTAACTGAAGGTTATATGAATTTATCTAAAACATAATATAAACAGGTTTGATTAAAATTATGTTTTTGTGAACATACAATGGACATATTTCTTATAAATTGTAAGTATTCCCTTCTCATCAACTCCTTATTAACTCCTCCCCCTCCCCACCACCCCCGTAACCATCCCGAAGTAGATACAAACTAGTAAATAAAGAACACTGTTAAGATATTTATAAGATTTTTACGTTCATCTTAATACATAATAAAACAGTTCTACCGCATTGTCTTAATTTGAAAACTTTCAGAACAAAGTAAAGCTGTCACATAAAAATAAAACTTTTCCAATAAATATTATATTTCAGAATAGTTGATATACACTAGCATGGATTTTCAGTCTAAACAATTAATTCGATTAATTCTCTAGTCACATATAATAGATTTGTTTAAGTAAAATATAAATCAAATATTTTTATTTATGATACCATAGATATTTTCGATTAAAATACCATTACTATTACAGTACATTTAATAAAACCTTAAAAAATAAAATTAAATAAAAATTAAACTATGTGTAGTAATAGCCCTGAGTGGTCTGTACTTGCAAGATGGCTTTTTAGTAGGTTATCGAGTTGTTAGCACATGCAATATCCGCCTTCTTCGTTGTGTCATTATCAACTAAAAGCCGTCACAAATATTGAATGTGGAACCTCTTGCTCATGAAGCAAGAACACCAAACATTAGCATGACTATTGGCTACATTAGACTATACAACTCTGACAATGACATGTGGTCTTATGGAGTATTTATTATTAATACTAAAAACAAATATAATAAATGTGTTTTATTTATTACACGTTAGCTCGGATTTCCTGTCATAACAAATAGTTTGGTCGTTTTCATTGTAAAAAATAACAGATTTGTTTTAGTACATTTAAAGCAAATAATTTTATTTCGTATAGCATGGAAATGTTCGATTAAACAAGACTTCAGAGACAGACGGTCCACCTTTGTCAATGTATATATGTCCGTATACAAGTCACCTGTTGTTTATTTACAATTTTTGTGTAGTAATTTTCTTCTTCCGTATAAAATTACCATACATTTATTCTTAACATCAATAATAACTTTTACCGAAAAGCTAAAAAATATAAAATCCTATGTATAGGCAAGGATACAGTGGTTTAAACAAATAACATGAAGGACTGTACTTAATAACCTAATGGGAATAGGATGGTCAATAACACCAACAGAACTTGCATAAAACCAATTTTGAAATATAGTGTTGATGTGTACTGTTCACGTCCAAACTGGTAGAAATTCAGGACAAAGCTTTGAGACTGATGTACGGATGTATGAGGATACACCCAGTAGCCCCATCGTTGCCTATATATAATTTATCAATAATCAGAACATCAAATCAATCAGCAAGCATTGGACTAATTAGGCACAAAAGTAACTAAAAACACAGACAAACGTAACTAAAATATATCTATTTACAGTTGTAAAAGTGTACCACAATGAACCACATAAATGTAACTAACAAAACAAACTAAATTTGCTTCAGACAACGTTTCAAGAAGACCGATTACTTGTCATTGTTAGCTAAGAACAATACCTTGTCAACTACTAGAGTAAGACAGCCTTCAGTCTATTTGCTCAATCCTCATATACTTTGTTTGATTGCTTTTCGTTTTAAAAATATAAAAATAACCTCTATGTAAAGGTCCAATCCTTACGTGATGCATTGCAACATTTCTGTACAGACCATGAATTTACCAAAAAGATTCGTTTTTTCTAAAGCAAAAATCCAAGCCGCCTTACAACAATTTGATACTAATTATTGACACTGCAAACAATATTAGGATGTTGTTCAAGTATTTACTGATAAGCGATAAATAAATACATTTCCCTTCAAAGAGTGCTTCTCATATTGGTTTCCTAGGAGAGGAAATAACAGATAATCAAGTGATCAAACCTACATGACTGCAAA
The DNA here is from genome assembly GCA_963513935.1 of Aphrophora alni. Taxonomy (NCBI): domain Eukaryota; kingdom Metazoa; phylum Arthropoda; class Insecta; order Hemiptera; family Aphrophoridae; genus Aphrophora; species Aphrophora alni. The sequence goes on from OY740772.1 coordinate 67,185,109, forward strand.
ATAGCAAAACTACGGTAGTTGTCTTGATGGTCAAAGTAGATATTACTATATAAACATACAGGAAGTTATTCCAAATAGTTATTTATGTATGCTAGTCTAAAAAAATGGACTGGTGTTGAGAAAACTTAAAGGTAATACCTTCAAAGCAAGGGGAAAAGCATTATCCGTATTACGTGGCCAACACGCAAAATGTATATTTGGCGGGGTTTCAATCATACATCTTCACAAACATACGTCAAAAAATATGAATGAAAAATTGCAAATAAACTGAACGAATTAAAAAGTACAATTTAAAACCACGCTACTCATGTAAAATGTTGTAATTTAAACATGTATCCATACTATAAACAAGTTAAAATTTCCCTTCTCTAATTATTATTATTATCTTTACTTTGTGAAATCGTTTTAAAGCATACAGAATCTGATACAGTATGTCTTTCAACACAATGTTTCATATTCATCTTTGAAGGTTAAAAAATAACTTTAATATTTCAACTACAAAGAAAAACGTTTCGAAAATTATACATTACTTTAATCTCTCCCACGTCGTAAATTCGAGTAAACTGAGGTCTTTGACTAAAGAGACTAGAATGACTGAAAACGTTATTTAAAAATATTCTTCAATCTTTGACCAAAAAATTAATTATTACATTACGATCTTATTTTTTTCCGTGGTTACCAAATAGAGTGTGCTTTATTTACTTTTTATACAACTACCTAGTTTTGAACAATAGTGATTAGATAAATAATACGTTTTAAAGTGGAAAATCCAACGAAAGCGCTGTCCTAATTGGTGATGAAATATTTATAGCTTAAACATAGTGACAATCTAATGCTTTATGACAGGTCATTTTGTTGCGTCAATGGTTTAAATATTGTTTATGTTATTTTCTGATTACACCGCACGAATTTATGGAACGTTCTCAGGAAGCACGTGTTTCCTATTAGAGTCAGTTTAAGCTGTAATTAACTGTGATAAATTAGTGAGTGTGAGTCAGTCGGTTGTACTGTTGAATATGTGAGGCAGGTAGTAAATTGTGCTGATTATAGCTCTACGTGTGAATGTATATACGACTAAGGTAATACATTCAGTTTAAAAACAAGAACCAGCATTATTTTTGTCATGAAGTAAAGGTAAAACAAGGTTATAAAAAATGTACAAAATTTACTCAGGTAGACAGTGCGAATTCTATAATATTTTATATCACCATGTAAGTGTATAAAAATCTTCGCAGATGTCATATAGGTTTAATATGTAAATTTATCAGCTACCTTTGTGTTTTAGTTATTATGCTTTTATCTCTATTTATTATTAATCGTTTTAAATTATGTCCATTAGGCTAATGCAGATTGAGACGTGAGTTAAGTCGTAAAACACAGAAAGCCAGAAATCTAGTTAGAACCTGGTAAGAAACCGGTGTAACTCTAAAAGTCATAAATTTATTAAACTAATCGCGTAACCTAAACGATTAAGATAAGCATAGCTCATTTTAGTTGTTAATTGTATTTCTAAGATAAACACAAAAGTTTTAATCAGACACTACTGTTTTCTCTTCAATTTTTGTTAACTCTTACGTTTAATTGCCCAAACAAGCCTGTAAAGTTAAATAAAATAAAAAAATATAGGCTACAATAAAAATCGATCACTATAGTTTAACTTGAATATTTTGTCAATGAAGAGTTTATGACACTCATGAATAACTTATTTATATAAGTAAAGAAATTAAATAAATTGATAAAATTGATTAAAACATCCTAATAAATTAAAGATGGCGCTCATTGTTGAATATCTCGTCTTTAATGACCATTACCGACATGACAATTTCGGCGACGAATAGTTTTGTACAATTAAATAAAGTGGTTCTTGAAACTGCTCCTTGTGGTAGTTTCCCAGTCAAGTAGAGAAGCCCTGCTGGATTGCAGATCCATTAGATTACCAAACTTACAATGTCAGCTTGTCTCTGCTCTCAGCAACTAATAAACAACATACCAACCAAAATGAATTGAAGCATTTGGCCTTATCTACAATAGAAGAAAGATTTCCACCACACGAATGGCTCAGGATTTACACAGATGGGTCCTTGATAGACCTTAATTATGGGGCAGGGGCAGGAATATATTCAACAATCTTTTCACAATATGTGACTGTTGGAACACATAAAACAAGCATTGATGATAAAGTAGAGGCAATATCAACAGCCCTGAAACTATTACTATGTAGACACACCAAACTATGTAAGATAGTCTTCCTGGTAGACTCAAAGGCAGCCATCCAGGTTGTAGCCTCAAACAAGTTATATTTCGTTCGAACTGTCAGGGAAGCAAAAGCTGCCATCAGACAGATGGAAAGACGATCCATTTCCATTGGGCGTCTTCTCACATTGGCGTTATGGGGAATGAGATGACGGATTTCCTTGCTAAGAAGGGATCTAATCTGCTTCATTGGAACAAATCCTTGAACTTAGATTCAGCTAAGAGACTAATCAGCAATGGAACACAAGAGGAATTTCTGAAGGAGGCACGAGCTTTGGGAAGTGAGAGGAGGTGGAATTGCAAAGAGAACGAATGGCAACACAACAAGAACAAGTCTAGGAAAGAGGCAGTTGCAAATCTACGCCTTGGCACGGGACATGATTGTTTGTCGGCCCACTTGAAGAGGATCCATGTCCTGGACTCCGATCTTTGTGTGTTGTGCCGACAAACGGGGGAGCCAATGAACAGGGAACATCTTTTGAGGTGCCCCAGGCTTGGTTCTGAGCATCAGATTTCGAAGAATTTTCCTAAATTGTACTGGGATGCCAGGAGACTCATGGGTTGATTCTCACATTGTCTGCATTCGAAACACAACTAGTTTTGTACAGTTAACATTTCTATTGATAAGGTGTGTACAATTTCCTTGCTCCTTAAAATAATAGACATAATTTATTTAATATTGTTTAACATGTATGGCATAAGTACGTAATAATATGCATTTGGAGTACAAATGTTTACTGAAGATTTTGAAAAGGACCAGATTTCTTATTTAAATTATGCTCTTTCTTAGATCTGAATTTTATATTAGAGGAAGTATTCAAAATTATATTATTTTGTAGTTAATAAACAAGTCTACTGAATTATAATATATGATTGCTTGGGTATATAGTTGACAACAGTAATACAATTTTATTATTTATAGTTCATGCTAGCTAAAAAATGAAATACGAAATAAATTTGACAGTTTTAAGAAACTTTGTGCAAATGATTATTAAACTAATTACCTTGAAAAGACTAAATACAGTGTGCTATCTATGAAGCTATTACATTGTATATAAATCATAACGAAATTACATAAACACAGGTCAACAAACCTGTCGATGGATATCTTTTGGTTAATCTACGATTGTGATTTCCATATAATTCAGTTTGTGTGTGCGCTATCATGTGTGTCGTTACCAACTAAATACTTGAATGTTACATTTCCCATTTCGATGTTATCATCATAAATTGAAACTGTGTTCATTCCTTTTTACATTCATCACACTATAAATAAATCATGATCAATAATAATATGGAAACTAATTTAGTATATGTTAAATAGATCATTAGTTTTACAAGCACTATTAGTTTATAAAAACTAAAATTCACCAATGGTTCCTCCTCTCATATACAACATTAATGTGTTTCTAAATAAGCGTATATTACTAATTATCCCTTATAAGATTGTAAATTTAATTATTGTTATCGTAATTATTAAAAGCTGAAAATTGGCGAAACTTATTTGTTCCGTCTATTACCCATGCAATTGTCACAGTCAATGAATGTTAAAAATATCTAAAAAATACCGCTATCGTATCTAAGTGATTAATTCGCAGATTATAATATATGAATATGTAGCTTTCCGTCTTTTGATGGTGTAGGCGTATGTATAGGTGGTGAGAGTTCGATTGTAGCTCCCCTCCATAACTCTTAACCAGTCATTAAAAAAAAGAGTTAAGGATGGGAGAAGGTGTTATTCCACACTTCCCTCTGGATTCAAGTTAAAATTTATCCTGTTCAAGTTTCTCTGCAAACCTCTGAGGAAGATGACTAAGACTAAGACTAAGACTTAGTCTGTGACTAACGTACATTTCGAAGACATAGTCATCTTCCTCAGAGGTTTGCAGAGAAACTTGAACGGGATAGATTTTAACTTGAATCCAGAGGGAAGTGTGGAATAACACCTTCTCCCATCCTTAACTCTTTTTTAATGACTGGTTAAGAGTTATGGAGGGGATCTACATAATAAACTTAATTTGGTTTATCAGTCTTAGTTTTTACTTGGATTTGTGGTTAGGGAATAATGGTTTTCCTTATTGTAATATTTTATTCTTAATTTTAGTACCAATATTATACTGCCAAATATTAACCAATATTATTCCAATATATATATATATATATATATATATATATATATATATATATATATATAATTTAGTTATCCAATATGGTGTTCCATAATGGATAAATATCGGAGTTGTCATATGTACTTCCAAATTTAACAGTCATGAATTTAATGTTATCTTAATAATTTCGTTTTTTTATTACAAATCTACTAGTAGATTGGCGATTTTATATCTAAAATTTTCACTACCCTCTTAAAACTACTTTCCAATAAAATATTATAGTATTTTATACCGTTTGGTAGTTTACTTGCAAAAGCAAACCAATTATGGCCTATTAGATTCTTTCACAAAATACGTCTATTTGACTGTTGGAAAGCAAAAATTGTATCACTTACATTTTTCCTAAATAAATATTTCACCAGCGTTTTTAAAACAGTGGTAGAATTATAATTATTTACACGTTAAATATTTTGATGAAGATTAATATATAAATGTTATTATTTGTTTTTCACATTGGGAATTACACTGATTATTATTTAATCTCATATTACACAGCAGATTTAAAAAAAAAAACTACTGGAACTTTTATGTTACAGCACAAACTAAATGGACATAACAAACAAACTGTACATGTACAACTCGTGAACTGTTCTCATTGAATTCTTCATGCAAAGGTTTCATAGTTTGTATACATATTGCTACAGTATAATATTGAACAGGATAATTTTTATTATGTAGAATGACCCCATATATTTTTTGAAATATGTGGGAAAACTCTACATGTAAAAATCTTACTACTAGCTGTACAAAGTCAATGTGAAGTCAAAAAGTGAATATTAAAAAGAGGTAATTCAACAAAGTCCCGTGATGGATTTTTATTTATGAAATAAATACCTTTTTATTTTTAATTAAAATGTTTTGAAAGTTCAACCAGAAATTTTAATGCTCTTACAAACTGTAAAAACCTATATTGAACACAAAAATAGTATTATAAAGTAGGCTTATGATTTTAAATAAATTCTATTACTTAATATTTTTGAGAAATTAATAATTCATGCTTAAAATTACTGCATTATAAAACAAATTTCCCCCTCTAATTCGTTATAAAGGGACAATAAAATATTCCTATTAAATTATTGCTAAAGTTTCATTTCCTAAGACAATTTTATTCCTGTTGTTTTAGTTATTCCTCACAAAAGGAGGAACGAATAAGTTTTGATTAATGGAAGGTTTTCCCTAACAATAGTGCTCCGTTTAACCTTATTCTAAACAACATAAGGATCATAAATTTTTTTCATCCAAACGAAACCGTTTTTAAGATGTTTCATTTATATCGTTTATATTATTTATCGTTATAATATAAATATAATGAAAGTACCTTTAAAATATTGTTGGGATTCCCTGAATCCTGAATAACTGTTTTTGATAAGAATCAAGTACTCATAAATTTGTAAATTTGCTTCATATCCAAACAAATATAGAAAAGATTTACTCACATCAGAGAGTTAATTTGCAAGTTGTTAAGTCCATCATGAATATTTGTCGTACAATGGAACTTTTGATAGAAAACGAACATTAGAATCCTCCTGTTTATTTACCGATACGTGATCAATGTCAAACTCGTTGTTATCGGTGCATTAGCTTTTCACATTTTAGTTTTACACTTTTGTCTGCAGCTTGTTGAATCCACTTTATGTGATTAATTTTTTTATTTATTTCTCAATACCCTCAAAAGGACTTTTTCTATAATTTGTAAATTCATAATCAATTTTTTAACATCAGTGCAAATTAATTTTTGTTTTTAAATTTGTAAACACTCTTTTAGTTACTTCGACTACAAAAGTAAAAAATGGTCTTATATATAAAAAAGAAAATTTTGTGAATATTATTATTATAAAAAAAGAAAACATTATTGTGAATATAAACTAGTTCAAGCGATTTTTTTTGTTAAATGATACAATCAAAAAGTAATCCCAAGATTACATACACACTTTCTCAACCGCATCCATCCCCCATAATTTCTCTGTCTCTCTTTGTCTTCTATAACCCGTCCAAAAGTATTCTACAGACTAAGAGACATGCATGTTGCATGGTCCCTTATATAATAAAGTTACCCTTGTACATTTCTGGAATGGTAGTTTAAAATTATTTAAAGTACGTCATTTCCTACTTTTAATACCTAAATGCGATCACACGTAGAACTAAGATGCTCTACACAAACGTAATGTCCTTAGGATACAATTCAAAAACATCCTTTCTCATAGGACAATAAACACACTTGCTTTTAAAATGAATAAAAGCAAGTGATATATTTAAGTTGATGATTATTCCTAAGGTGTAAACGAAAATATTTCCCGGAATTCTATTCTTTCCTACGGTATATGGTGAAATTTTTATTACTCTTGACTCGCAAAACCCTTTAAGTAAGGGTCGTATCCTCAAAAATGCAAAGCGGTTTTTTGTTGTTTTTTATGTGTGTTAAGTTTCGGTATTATCTGATAATTAACTATTGGCAGGGAATTGCTATTAATTATTTTCATGGAAGTATATTACATTTTTTATGTAGCAATAGCACTTCTTACAGAGATTTGGCATGGAATCAAGTTTACATTTTACTTTTAGGTAACGTAAGAGAACAGTCTCATTTTGTAGTATATTTCCAATTTCTGTAAATGTATATAAAACAATATTTTAATAATATAATTACACATGAACTTGGTAAAAACGTCTTTAATCTTTAGTTATTTTCTGGTTCTAAGTTTAAGGCTCTCACTTCGATTGAAGCCCTGGAGACTGAATGTCATTGTTAAGTGGAAATGAGCTGAAGTGATGCTACTATATGGGGCATTCACAATGGAACAAGGAAAAGAAGATATACATTTTACGTTATTATATTTAGCCTAACGATTCTACTGAACTTACTTGTAATTAGTTCAAGAGTGGATTAACAGTTTTCAGCGACTTTAATAATTGCATGACACCTCTTTCAGTAGGGCTAAATTCAATCCTTTGGCCTTTATCAATTTATAATACATACAATACACATTAAGACATTAGACAACAACTTACAGTATCACATGAGCATTCGACCACATGAGCACATTAATGTATAATAAGTATTACGTTTGGTGTTAGTTTTGTTTTATTTATTGTGATATGTTTATTGAATATTTATAAATTAATAAGCACTTGACTATAATTAGAAATATTCCCGAACGAGAAGTAGTGCAATAAATAAAAATACTAGAAGCAGTTATCAGGTCGCGATTACAATACGATTACTATTTAAATTTTATAACGTAAACAAATATATATATTTTTGTTGCTAAAGAACGACTTGTTAAAGACCAATAGAATATTCTACGTTTAATTTTAAATAACCACGCAGATTTTTACAGATTATATTGAACGACCAACAATTTACAAAGATAAAGCGTTTAGTATTTACAGATTTTAGGATAAGGGTGATAACCTTATCACCATAACGCCAATATAAACAACACCTCCTATCGTGTTTATAAAATATTGTCTAAATTAACATTATAAATATTTGATTCATATCGTATTCATATTCAGGAATGACAGAGATATTTATTAAAACAATTAAAATAAAATTTACATTACTAAAGAGTTACTTGTTTTTTAAAGTATATTGTTAATGAAGACCTAGAAAATGTAGTGGATAATCAATAGCATTGAAACCGGTACAGGATACCACTAATAGTGAAAATATCACCAGTCGAAATTGCAATATTAGGAATTAGAGCAATAGGGTATAAAACGAAACTGATTTGGAAGGGAAATCCTCATAGCATAAAATAACAGGCAATCAATGCTGTATTTCATGTCCAATAAAATCTCAACATATCTATTAAATATTTTATTACTCTACTGTAAGCGACGCTAATAAAAAAGAAAAGCACAAAAATAACAAATCGGATACCGAATAAACAAAAACCTAGGCTTTCGAGACCGAAATGTACCTTATTAAAATTGTTATTAGAGCATTTAGTTATGATAACTAGTCTAAAACAGAAATTATATCTTCTAATAACAAATAGAAGGGATGGTGAATCAGGGGAACTGTGTATAAGAGCTACTATTAGTGCAATATTATCATTTCAACATTAACAGCTAACACAGTTTAATATTTACTCAATATACACAGTGTTCAATAAGACATTTTACCCATTTTTTTATTGCTTGAAATAAATTTTACAGAACTTTGTATAATCTTGTGGTGCATACCAGTGTTGGTGCATTTATAGTATTATTACAGACTTTTAATTAATAATTACTTCGAAAGGGAGCAAGATACTTAGGTAATGTTTGAACCAGTTCCTTTATCTTTTGATATCTTTAACAATGATGAGGCACATGACCTACGATTACATTTAAGATTTCTACCCCCCCCCCTTCAACCCGCCAAAATCAAAGGGGGCGAGATTTGTCAAAAAATGAGTCCTGTTATGTACTACAATATTTTAAGCAATAAATAAATTATTTGGGGTTAAAGGGACTTTTTGAACACACGGTATATATATATATATATATATATATATATATATATATACCTTCCCTCACGGCACTACGGACACAATGCTCAGTTCGATAAGTGACTTTCGGTAACTTAGATATGTAGGTGTGTTTATTCGACTCACGATTATTTTTACAGCGTATTGAACTCAATGATTCCCATATGTGGGGTTTATTAGACTCATTTATAAAATCCACCATTATTTTAAAATTGTTTTGAATTTATGATAGTAATCACTCCGGTTCTTTTGTTCCAATAATAAAACAATCATATATTTACAGTATAATATTTTTACAAAACTCATTACTGATAGACAAGTTTAGAATAAATTAATACGTTTTAATTTACATTTTCAAATATCAAAAAATGAAATAATAATAGTTAAAATATATTAAACGACAACAATAACAACATTTAGTTTAAACATATTTTATTGATCATTTTTTGTCATTATAATCATTACTCGATACGAAAAAATATTATTTATACAATTTAACTTTTCACTTACACTTTATTTACAGAAACATATTTGATGACGAAATTAATCAAAACTGAAATTTTTTCGGATACATCCGTTATGAAGTCCTTTGGGCCCAAAAATAAGTGATTTATCGAATGAAGAGAATTAGTACCCAAACCAGTAGTACGGTATTTATAAAATTTATTTTCATTATGGGGGGGAGGTATTTGCTCTTACGACAAACACAAAATGGGAGTTTGCAATCTTAATGACATTTATCTCAAATGTAGTTTCTAAGAGCGAATAAAAGAGTAGTCACCATCTCTCCCACAACTTTTATTCGTTAGTTAACGGGGGGAGAGGAGTAGACCAGCCAATTAGTAAAGGCTATGGCGATATCAGTAGGGATTGCTGCTTCAGAGTTTTCTTCAACTGCTTCTTCTGATGCCTTTTTCATTGACTTCTCTGCTACAGTATAAAGAGAATCTCTTATTATAGATGTGAACTTGCTAACATTAGTTCTAGGTCTAGGTAAATTCATAATACCGCAAAAAGTCTTTGCCGCTTCAGGACCTTTCCCTATGCAGCGGAGCCCATAAAAAAGTCTGCAGTTAACTTCAAAAATATTTGTATCTTTACAATAATCTGAAGTCCAGAATTCTGTACTAACCTTACAATGTATGCCAGAACAATTTAGTAATAACTTAGAGGCTAGTCCATTACGACAATCCACAACTTCTTCAAGTTTCAGTTCCGAACCACACACTTTACACACTACAAACTTAGAGATAATTGAAGACAAGATTTCAAAAGTTAATATTAAATTATTGGTAGAAGAACTATAGAGTTCAAATTGTTCAAAACTATTAGAAAGTTTCTTTTTAGAAGCACTTGTAACCGTTGTACTTGCTAGGCCTAGGCTTGGCCTAGGTGAACTTGTTTCTGGAGAAAGATTAGATAAATTACTTACACGTTTTCTGGTATATTTATTACCATTGAATGTTCGTTTAGGACAATAACTTTTATGTCTTGGCATAATTTATGTCTAAATAGACTATAAAGGTGTAAAAAAACTAAACAATTAATTCAAAACACAATCAACAAAACAAGACTCACGAGGTTATGAAGTTGTAAACATAAACATTTGCAAAATTTATCAAGGAATGTCTAAATTGTTTCACCTAAAATGTCCAGGTTTACTCTGTACACAGTAAGGCAGTGACAAGTTATACTATATAACCCTACAGTGTTATGACATTTATATAACAAACAGTGCTCTCATTGTAATCGAAGCTCTACTCTAATATGAAAGTTTTGCATGGAGTGCAACGTTTAAAAAATATTTATAAATATAAAAACTCCATATTTAACCAAATTTTTTGGTATCAAATTGTTCAGAAAAGTGCTGGCTATAAAATAATGCAATAAAAAAGAAAAGTCATATTTTGACCTATAGGGCCGTTGGACTCCCCTTAATTGTAATCTTGAGTGTCCAAAAATGAAACTCAAGGTAATCACCACATTTAATGTACATGCAAAGTCAATTGTTGCAAGAGTGTTTTCTTCATATTCTTATTATGTACTGTATATCATAACTCAGTTTGTATAGATTTTACAAACTCGTAAAGCAATATGCAATTTATTTATAAATTCTGCAAAAACTATTCCGTTTACAGGAACACAATTTGTTTTCACTGCATTTTTACAACAATTTAAAATCAGTATGTACAACATTATAACTTTTCAATTATAACTAAGCCAGATTTTGGTAAAAGTAATGAAATAGAAAAAATATAGGGAAATAATAAAATGAACACCTATTTTATACAAAATGTTTGATATTTCAATGATGAATACCACATTTCTACCGAAAATAATAGGAAGTCGTGGTAATTATTTGTTAATGTATCCAAACCTGTAAACAAGGAAATACATAATAATTGCTTCTTACCAGAATAATTTTCAGTGATTTATATTTAAAATTGTGTTTAATTTACAATGTAAAGATGAGAAAATGAAGGAGGGGGGGGAGAAGAAACAGAAAAAAAGGGGAAAAAACATATCAACAAATAGTAGAGTAGTGAGAATAGCAACAATATAATAAACAGAATATAAGTTAAACATTATAAAAGTTAAAATGAATACTTTATAAACCATTATATATACACGATTTAGCAACTTACATATTTATACTCTTAATATATTTATTTATGTTTTCAAATCACCTATTATCCCAACGCCTCAAATGCGTTATAATCTTCGCATAGAATATTCTGATTTTAAATTACTTACTTAAAAATTTTAAACGAAAGTAAATGGTGAGATACAACGTATACCATAAGTAAATAAATCCTAAATTTTATATGCGTTTCATAAATAATTATTTGTCCTTATTGACCCATTTTGTGTTTCAAAAAACAGGAATTGGAAAAAAGTGAGGGAAACCTTAATAACGTAATGATATAAAGTAAAGATATTAATGAGTCAATGTAAATATTAATATGATAAATAACTTAACAATAATAATTTTAATTAGTTGTACTCTACATTCATCTTGCAGTCAACGCAATTAATTACACTCTAAATACCTATTCCTACATTGGTAAATACTTTTGATTACTTTCGCATACTAATTAGGTTTTTTTTTAAAAACTTATACTAAATGTAGTAACATACACCAATAAATACGAAGACGATCGTAAGATCACTAAGATCAAAGCAGAAATTGATGACCCTCTGGTGTGCAGTTGTAACGCATATTGAAGGATTGAGAATCTCGTGGACCGTTTTAATGCTTTCCTTCTGAAAATATATTTTATTCAACCAAAACCACCACGGGCACTATTGTAAATATAGGTAAAATCCTATGCATTCAAAAAAAATAAATAAACAAAATTACGCTAATCTAAGATTTGTCGCGCATATCTACGTAACAATATTCTCCATATTAATTTTTACGTTTCTTTAGTAATTTTTACAATATAGATTTAATTTTTAACCCAATTTTGAAGGTTTATGGTGTATTGAAAAACTAAAATACTATTCTCTAAGAAAACACACACAACTGAGATGATACTGATATTAATTAAAATACGGGTATAATTAAATAAAAAATGTATGGTTCACAAGTTAACACGTATTATGAAAAGTAATATGTTTATTTTAAAGTAAAAAGATATATGTACTACAACGCTCCTATACAACGCCGATGTGCTTCGCCGCTTTGCTTTGACGCTTCCTACACTTTTGTAGCCCACGCTGATTTTTTTTTTGAGGCGTTTACTATTACAGAAAGAACACAGACCACTAGAAATACAGTCTATATAATTTTTGCGACTTGGTCAGGCCGTTTCGTCCCACCTAGTTCAGCAGCCTGAACTCAATGGAATCCCTCACTTTCGTTAAAAACCTTCAACTTGTTGTATTTACTTTTGTAAGTAACCGACTAACTCCAATTTATTTTCCCTTAACTTTATAACTCATTAAAATCTCTGAAGCGTAGTCTTAATTTGTGTAGAGCAAAATGTATTTTTAGATTTTCCTGTTATTTTAACATTTCTAACTAAATGTTAATTTTGATGAAACTTTTCTAATAAGTTTTTATTTAATATGAATTAACTGTATTAAAAATCTCTGCTCTATCTAGGTAAAACTGATTAATAAAACGTAACAAGTGTGATAATGAATATAATTCAAAATTTATTCTCTTATAATAAACCCAAATCTTAATATTAATAAAACAAAAAATCTCCTGAAGATAAAACACGTACATACACATATTTATAACAATTAAATAAATAATTCACACCTTTTTATAAGGAAAATTGAATTTTAAAACAATAAAAAATTTACAATTATATTATAAAAGAGAAGTTTAGGAGAAAATGAATAAATTTATAATGTGAAATTGTAATCAAAAGCAAATTCATCTAATTTACAAATTTTGATTTTAACAAAATTTATTTAACAAATTTTGGCGTATAAAAATACGCTTATCGCCCCAAAATTGAGAAAATTCTCCTGGTCCCTTTGAAAGGTTGATGCTTGATAGAGATATGGAGAATTCTGATGATCAAGGCTGTGTCTGGTGTTAGTCTTACCTTGTGATTTCTTTTTCTTGCAGTCTAGCTCTCCACTCTCCAATTCGTATATCTTGTTTCTGTCTCTTTGAAATTTTTTTTTAGTTTTTTACCAGAAACAACGATGATAACTTTGAAAAACTTAAAACTTTAAAAATCTACCTTCGTTAAATCTCAATTATTTTTTATTATTCAATTGTCTGTTTTTCTTTTTCTATTAATTAATCTCCTTTCCAAGTCTTTATTTAATTTCTAGGAATTTACGACTTCTTTCAAAATAAGTACTTTTCACAAATGCATTACCCTGTAGTAACTTACCAACTGTTGGTGGGTCTCAAAATCTAGTACCTACGTTTTTCGGAATTCGTTTGGTCAACGTAACACCTTACATCCTTTTCAAAATTTCATCACTTTATTTTACAGCTTGTGCCACCGTATTTATTAAAACATTCTCCCTCGTAGTAACATTATTGTTACATCTTATTTTTTTTCATTACATCTTTTTTTGTTAAATAAATTTATTTATTTATATTCATGAATCAATAATCCTAATTTGGTTTTGTTATCTATGGTTCTACTGTACAGTCCGAAATGTTTGACCTGCTTAAAATCTGTGCCGCAGCAGATCCGATCTATGATTATACGTTCAGTTTTAAAATAATTGTTTCCATTGTTTTCAATAAAGTCCTTTTATATTCGTTCAGAAAAGTTAGAATTTCTTCTAAACACTTTTTCAATTTTCCTCTCAACGCGGTTCATCTAAGGTTTCTAAAGTTTTTCTCACTTTATTTTAGTTTCTTTTTCGGAAAAGTTTACTAGACGCACAGTGATTTGTGTACTCGTCACGCTTGGCCAATTTTTCACTACATACTATTATCATTGTAACTCCACTTCATTGTGGTTTGAATACAATTTTCTCCGTTTACAAAATTAATCGTCCCGTATATTCTATTCTAATGCTAATTATTCAATTTAAATGACATGAAAATTATTATTCTATCATTCATAGGAATAATCAGCTCTCATTTTTAATCCTATGGAATAAGCATCCCAATACTAATTCAATTATAAATGGAATTAAAAATATTCCAAACACAAAATAAATAATTAAATAAATAAATATATAAAACACAAAAAATTGGCAATGAAATCTAATAGTTTAAACAAACTAAAGAAATGACGTCCTTCAGAAAATGATTTGTACAAAAACTGTTAATTTACCGAAATGATTAATAGTGAAATTGAAGTACAAAAACAAGATACAATATGCTGTGAAACAAAGTTCAATGACGGCTGTTTTTAAATTCAAGAATAGCAATATAAATAATCTTACAGATTTAGCACCCATAACTTACTGCATAATATTTATTAAGAACTTTTAAAACAGATAATAAAAAGTTATTAAAATCCTCAGTTGTCTCCCATTTTGAAATTAAAGATTAAAAACATAAATGATCTTATTGATTCAGCAAGCAATTTCTTTACTTAAACTATAAATATGAAAACGAACCAATAAAAACCTAATAAAGTAGAAAAAACAAAGACAAAATATTACAAATCTACAATTTAGTGCCGTTTTAAAATTCACGTTTATAAGTATAATTAATTAATCTAATGGATTTCACAGCCAAACTGTTAACTTAAGCTATGAATTGATTGAAAACACGTATTATTAGCAACGAGATAAGAAGATACTTATCTACTCTTATATTTCTCAATCATAATTACATGAATGTATTGTCAGAAGATACTTACCTACTTAACTACTCTTATTTGTCAATCATAATTACAAGAATGTTTTGTCACATAAGGTGAACGTTTTAATGTTAAATAAGTCTTAATTGTTCCTCTGATATCATTAGAGTTTCCAACAAATCGATCAACTTACGCATATAATTTCGTTAAGGTTAAAGTAATGAAAACACCATCTATACAACGATTGGTCTAAAGAATTAAAGTTTTGCTATTTGTAATGTGGTATGCTTTTATAGAATTATTAGAAGTAGGTTAAAAGTGATATATAGAGGGTTGTCATGACAAGTATAAAAATTTTATTGTTATTGATTCTTCGACGTCTATGAAATTTTGAACTTAAATGTTCTAATAATTATAAACCCCCCATAAACTATTGGTTGTTTTTTATTAACAAACCTTCAATATTTATAATTTGTAAAGAGCCGAATTGCAATTTAACAACATTGATTTTACGTAAGGAAGTAGAAAGCCATTTGTTAGTCACATCATCTATTTAATTGCATTACATAAACAATATGCTGTGGTTAAAAAAGATAATTTTAAATTACATTTGATGAATGAGTCTAGTGAAATGTGAAGAGATTTATTCACCTATCATTTGTCATTTAATAAACAGGTGTTAATAAGTAGTCATTTTTTTCCAAATAACTGTCAAACTACTTAGTGCATTATTGGTACGTATGAATTTTTTTAAACTCTGAAAACATGTTTAAAAATCTATACTTAAAACTCTAGGGGTAATGAAATTTTTTAAACTCTGAAAACATGTTTAAAAATCTATACTTAAAACTCTAGGGGTAATGTAATTTTTTTAAACTCTGAAAACATGTTTAAAAATTTATACTTAAAACTCTAGGGGTAATGTAATTTTTTTAAACTCTGAAAACATGTTTAAATATCTATACTTAAAACTCTAAGGGTAATGTAATTTTATTAAACTCTGAAAACATGTTTAAAAATCTATAGTAAAAACTCTAGGGGTAATGTAATTTTTTTAAACTCTGAAAACATGTTTTAAAATTTATACCTAAAACTCTAGGGGTAATGTAATTTTTTTAAACTCTGAAAACATGTTTAAAAATCTATACTTAAAACTCTAGGGGTAATGTAATTTTTTTGACGAACTAAGTTTATGAATATCGTCTCTACTTATTATGAACAAATGACGCTAAACGCAACCATTAAATGTTCTAACAGAATGGTCACTATCTCTTTTAAATTCATTCAACTGTGTTTAAATGTGAATGTCATAAAAATAGAATTTCGCTTAATAGGCCTTCCAACTTTAATTTTTTTTAATTAAAAGAAATGTGAAGTATTTTATTCCAAAAAAATTACAATAATAATAAATTGTTTAAATTGAAGTAGGACATGCACAGCTTCAACCAGTTTCGATTAATAGAAACGAGAAGTCCACTGTCAGTAGGATTTGTGAATGTAGCAACTGAAGATGATGACTTAATCATTGAAATGACGTCTTGTATTTGTGTTGCTCAAATAAAGTGATTATAATAAAAACACAAGTTTTCACACATCTGGTTATTGATGTTTCAAACGAGGATAATAAGTTTATGTATGCCGTGCAAATTGTACGTGTGTAAATATTTGCGTTTAATATAAAAGGACTTCCAACGGTATAAATAAGAAAACTGATGATGGGACTGCGGCTCCGAAACGCTTATTATTTTAAACAATGAAGTCACAAGAAGAATTAATAAATATTATAGGTAATTATAATATATAATTTTATTTAGTTGATAAATACACGTATAGAAGCAATAACTACTAAACAGTTACCTATTGGTTTGCTCAATAATTATATTTATTTGTTTTTCTCTCTAACGTTTTCATAAACTCTTGATGCTTTTGGAATAAAGTATTTCAAATTGTCAACGACACACTATCTTTAGTAGACGACAAGATTATAAATTCAAAGGGGATGAACGGTAAATGTAATCTAGACTATATATTCTTTATTAAAGCTATATATCTTTCATTTATATATTTATATAATGGTAACCGATAAACTATTTCTAAACTCAGAGAAAGATATTGCAATAGATTCAAGAAAGTCTATTCTGGTTATATGTATTAATGTAATTTTTATAATTTTTTATAGCAGTAACAAATAAATTAAACTCTGAAATTAATGACACTAGATTTTTATAGGCTGTAATTTCTTAAAACCTTCATGTTATGAGATAAAAATTTACGTATGTTGAAAAAGTGAATTAATGTGTTTACTACAAAATATATATAGTCATCATTTGAGAAAAATTCAAGTTCAATAATAACAAATCTTTAGCATCACAAAACCTATAAGTAAAACATAATAATTCCAAAAACATTTATAAAAAGCCTACATTTATAATTATATTAACCAAATCATTTTTCTTGCTGATCTCACTGTTTCACTGTTAATTTTTATATCTGCATAAATTTATATCGTCAATTGCTACGAATAAATTTTTAATAAACGAAAATATATTCTATACTCTTTTCTCTACTTTTTCTTTTATATGTTTATAAATTAAATGAAAAGTAAAGAAAAAGTATATACATACAATAAATGAAGAACTATACAGTATAACAAACACACAGAACACAATTCTCATAAAAAAACACGCCTAAGTATCAGACGCTTTTCAACGACAAGGTCGTCCTCTTCAGTGATACAGCAGCTACACCAACCAAACCACAGTATTTTTTTTATGAAAATTGTGTTCTGTGTGTTTGTTATACTGTATAGTTTTTCTCATAAGTCAAGCTCAACATTTAAAATGAAGAACTATTTATAACCTGTTCGTATTTTCTGAGAATAAAATATTTACATATATATGTTATATATATTTATTTATATTGTCATTCTATATGCCATCCATTTATCTTTAAAATATATTTCCTACAGCACCAAGAGCACCAAAAATTTAACTTCAAAATTTACCGTGAGCAATTCCTATTTGCCATCAGTTTACGTTACACATTTATTCAAACTGTTATCTTGACTTTCATCATGAGTTATACATTTAATTCTGGTAATGCTTTTAATAACTTTAATCAAGCATGAATTTATCTTTTGAAATATTTGAAACTTTTTATTCGTTACAAACTCCTCTTCATGTCCTCCACAATAACCTATAACTTGGACATGGAATTAAGAATAAATGGCGACTACTTGGTCTACATTCCATTTTGATATTATTAGGTATTGATTGAGTTTATGAGGAAGTTTTTTGTCAATTCTTTATTCTTACTGTACTTGCGTTTGTTTATTCCTTTTTATCACGCAGATCTTAATTCGCTCATAATGTTCTTTACTTATTTATCATGCCATAAATCAATACCTATATTTGTCGGCAATGTGTTTACTTTTATAAAATTTGCAAAAACAACTTAACACCAACGCTTATAGACTGTTAAATTCAAAATGAAAGAAAAGTTTAATCAATTACATAACCTTAGCCATGTGTTTTGGTTTAGAGTGTTACGAGTAGTCTATATTTACAATGCAGGCGCCTCCATACACATGTAGCATCTGGATTGTCCGCACATTCAATACTGATTTTTATCATTACGAAATGGAAATATTTCCATTTTAAAATACTTAATGAATTCATAGAGGTAATGGATTTCTCTTTAAATCATCTTTGTATAGATTCATTGAATAAGCATGTTTAAATATCCAGAATAGCAGTAAATAATAATTTTAGCACTCGCTTTAAAATCTTTCTCTATTTGATTAAAAATTCTGGATAAGTTTCGGTGTACCTTTTGTCCATCATCTGTTAAGATATAAAATAATTAATACAATATATAGGGTTAAGTTAAATATTTTGTTATATTTAGGAAACAAATGAAAAGTTATAACATATTTAAGGTTATTTTTGGTATTAGTATGAATTTTGTTAACCAAAATAAATTAAATAAAATCAAAACTATAATCGTACGTCAGTCATAAACCACATTCACTACAATGATAGTTAACGACGTTATAAACAAAATTAAAATGTCGACCTCTTAGATCTAGATACAAATTATAATCTGTGCAAGGCTTTTACATTGACTTTTTTTTTCTTTATACATAAAAGTATTTTAGAGGCTCTGTAGAGCGTAATTCGTCTCATGAGCAAAGTATATTATTCAGTTTTTTGTGTTGGTGTTGCATAAGAACAGATAGAATTGCAATAAATCTGTATTAGTTATGATTTCCATGACGAGACTGGGTGTTGATAACTTAAGTGACCTGTCCCTTAAACCGAATTGGTGTCCATTACCATCCGTATTGGTTTCAAAATACCGACAAGAGTTCTTTTAGTTGTAATCGATACTTAATGCGATTAAAGAAAAATGTAGATACTTTTGTTGAAAATGTAATAAATGCGAAATGTCTAAGGGTTTAGGATGGGCGGGTATGAATATATGAGGAATTATTAATTTTATAAACTTCAAAAAAAAATACCCGATTTTCGTTTTCTCCTCAAATAAACTATATTTTGAAAGAAAAAAAAGTCATAGGAGAACCTTTAATTGTGTATAATTGAAGTAGGAAAATTTGAATTTTACAAAACAGCTTATAAACAATGTGTATACATTTTTTTCTGTCGAAAAAAGGAAATTGGGAAATATCAAATTTTATAAAACAAAGGAAACTTATGGAAAGCTCTAAAGCATAAGATAGTTGTTACATAAAAGTTTGCAAATTCAGGGATATTAAATTACCTCTTTTTACTGCCCTAAATTTTATCTAAGACAAACAGAACGAATTTTCTCAAAAAGATTTTTAGAACACATACATTAAACTATAATAGAGCAAAAAATTATTTTTTCCAAACGTTTAATAGATCAGATACCTCAGATACAAAAATATTCAGGAAAAACTAAACATTTAACAGAAGTGAAAAAGGCCACCTTTTTAATACTCTTGAACAATTTGAAATATGCATGGCTATATGAACACACCACAGAAATTGGACTGATTTGACGATAACAATATCATTTTTCAAAACTGGCCATTGAATAGAGTTTATTTCATATAAGGTTTTTGACGGACCTAAAAATTAATCTAACTCCTAAATTGATTATACAATCCTGGTGGCTAGAAATATAAAAATAGGCTATCCATTTAAGAGAAAGGTTAATTATTCATCCCCTTGTATATAAATTAAATGTTTGTTAAATGTATTTTAAAAGAAACCAAACTACATGATTGTAGAAAATCTCTGATTACTCTGATAAAAACATTTCATCTTCCAACCAACAAAAAAAAAGATGTTTAATTTGTGAAAGAAAAAATAATCATGCCTCTCTATCTAAAGCGGAATCAACCCTTCATTGAAATAAAACCCTTGAATGTGCTGCCTGCGTATTGGTGGACACAGTCCGTCAGCTGACTTTTATTAGTAGGGCACCAGTCCGCTATGTAATTTAGGGATTCCATAATAGAGATAAAATCACCGACACATGTCGTCAATAGCTTTCATTAACTAGAGACACAAAACTCAGAGTTGAACGCCAGAAAAATTTGCAATGGTGTAACATGTGATCCTCCAAAACTTCAATATATTATTTATTTTTGTTATCAAATCATAATGAATTTTATTTATAGATATTTCGACTATAAATAGAAGTGTGTGATTTCCAACATAACATTTTGCATTTAATATGCCCGAAACATATACGTTTTAAATTGTTCGCCTCTAAATCAATATACTATTTACCGACATGCATATATTGTAACGTAAGAGCTATTGTGTGGTATGCAATGGAAATTTTCCCCTTGTTGTCATATAATGATGACCAAATAATACGAAACCGGACTTTTAAAATCATTCACATAAATTTTATAAACTACCTTAAATTATTATTTAAATAATAACTGTTAAATTGACCTTGAAATCACGAATTGAAAAGAATACACGAAAGAAAAATCAATTAAATCTCAATGAAGATAGCTCTGTAACGTAAATGAATGTGTTTTTCAATTGTTTAAAACATTACTTGGTTGGGCTTACTGGACAGAAAATAGTTAACTAAGTGAATAAACGCTACCAGAAGTTTTTGAAAAGCATTTTATTCACAAAAAAATTGTTATGTGTGACCCAACCCCACGAGCATGGCTGAAAAAAAAAATAAAATGGTTTATACAACAATAACCTAATACTTTATATTGATAAAAAAAGGATATTTATAAATGCAAAATTTTGATTTTGTTTTATCAAAAAAAGTCATAATATATATTCAAAATAACTTTTTAAGGAAATTGAATGTTTCAAAGACTGAAATACCTCAATGTAAAAAAATATATAAATTATATATAAAAAAAGAAAGTATTTTGGTCTCTATATCAAATTGTTTCAGTTAAATTTGTATTATTAACTATTTATTCACTCTGTCTAAAACTACGGTATCAAACTTATAAAAGGTTTGTAAATTATCGTTCCTTCAGACATTAGTTATATACATATTTAAATACACAATTGTACAGATTATGATGATAATGCAGTCTGCCTAGAAATATGAAAAGTGATCATTACTCCAAGCTAAAGAAATGCAACTGGCACACACAAAAATATACTGATGTAATAAAAACTATTATATAGTCCCTCTAAAGTAGGATTTTTTCCATATTACTGAAGCAATATTTATTTTCATAACTAGTGTGTTGTAAAGTCTCAACAGGTTTAAAAGTTATAAAAACCATTTTTTATGTCTTTAATAAAAACTGTTGCTTTATATTTTGATACAACTCCAGAACTGTGATGTTAACTAAATGACAACGTTATGTTTTCCGTCTACAACTCCCTAAATACACTATTTTTTTTTCTTTTCTTTGATTTTCATTGTCAAGTCGAACACCAACAACACAAGAACTTCTTGACTAAAAAATTAAAGTTTAATAAAAACAACACAAAGCACGAGCTATCAGTTGTAAAACACAGCAGTTATTTGTGCGTTGACCAACTGATATATAAATATATCGACTATATATGTAATCTAACTTACCTCCACGAGTCTCAGAGTATTTATCCGAGTTATATGTTTACCTATCTTGACCGTTCTATCGTGTTGAATTTTACAGCTCCGAAACTGGTAGTTCTACAACAAAGGGCATTTAGAGACGATCAAAGTACGAGTATGTAAAGTCGTTATTTAGTTTTAAAACATTTATTATGTTTAAATGGAGCAAGTTGGTATATTATTAACAAACTCACGGAATTTGTATTTGAATCTCCTTCTCGGTACTGTATAACAACTCAAAGTTATAGTTTAAGTGACATCTCATAACAGATATAGACATCAGGTCAGATGTCAGGTAAAATATTCATGATTTCATAATCACATTTAGATTTTACAAACAGAACAAAAAATAAATTTTTTTAAACTATGTATTTTCATACTAGTAAGAGAATTCTCTAACAATTAAAAGAATATTGTTTCTGGATTTTTATTTTTAGGTTAAATAATATAAGCCTATTTTTCATTCTTGGAAAAAAAATTACGTTATTCTTTATTTATTGTGTACTAAATATATAAAAGAAAATACAATGTTCTGGAGATTAGATAATTAAAACTTTAATCAGACTTTAATAACAAATAAATAAATATATATATTTTTTTTTTTGTTTTTTACTAAAAGTGTTATCTTATTAATATTATTTTTAAAAAACAAATAAGATTATCGCCTACTTCGAATTTACATATAATGTACAATTTAATAAATTAAAATTTTACAAAAAATAGTAATCTAATCTACTTCTTATTAAATGTATTGAGTATGTGTAGAAAAGAAAGTTCCAGTTAGTTCAAAGGTATAGTCTCCGAATTATATCAAGGGCGAATTTATTTATTTACTCACATTGTATTTAATACTTAATAAATCAATATTGATGTTTGAAAGGAAGAAAGAACACATTTATTTTTCAATTTTCAGAAAAGGTGGCATAAACATCGTTTTGTTTTTTACATCAATTTAATAGCCGTTAAATATTAGCCTACAAAAAATAAACATAATAAATGTTTTTCTTACTACATGTTTAGCACAGTAGTTGTATCTGTTGTCATAGAAATGAGTAGACATTATAAATTATATTAAAGTTATAGCTCTTATTATAAACAAATAATTTCCGTTAAAACTATATTAAATTTAACATCTTAAATTAAATTCTACTTAAAGTGGGAAAGATAGATTTGTATTATGGTTTTTTTTGTATTATGGTCCTTTTTTTTTTTTTTTTTCATTTTTAACAGAATTAATAAAGTACAAGTCAAATAAAATTACATGCAAAGCCGTTCAACAGCACTAATAATTCCAAACTACAGATTGGTGATGTGTAATAAAAGCTATCGGCTTTTTGCTTCTATAGCTCGCTGTCAGACCCTCTTTTATATTCATTGATACCAGTGGTCAATTTGTACAAATATAGAAATGACTATAATCTTTACTATTAGGCTCACCTGAGCGTGAGTTGAATATTGCCCTGAGTGCAATCAAATTTATTGAATGTTGGCTATATGAATATAAATGTCCCTTTCAGTTTTCTTTTAGTTTTTGTTTAATTTAATTTTTACCGAAAAACATTTTAAGATCGTGTTGTATCAGTTGTTATAATGTTTTAACTCTCTGTTAATATTTTTTTCATTCGTGATTCTAGGTTTTCTTTTTTTTTAAATGAGTTATTCGTTTTGTTTATTTACATTTCGATTAACAAATTTTACTTTTAACAAATATTCATTATTAAATACTTTTACTGAGTATTTGATGGTTATAACATTCTCCTCTCTGTAAACAAAATATAGTACAATGGTTGATTACTGGGCAGCTATTTTAACTAGTGATTCCTTTACGTATTGTTAACAAATTAAATTGATACTGGATTCAGTATTATGCACCACATAGAGATGTCTTACATAATCATGAAAAATTAATGTTTAAGTATAACTATTTTTAAAGTGTAAGCATAGATGTAGCATAAAATGTCTCTTTAAATGAAGAGACACATATTTGTGTCGTGGAGATTACATAAATGTTTTTTTAAATTCTGATCTTTCTCTAAATCTTCACATGATTGGATAATGCAAGAAAAGTAATAAAGGGAGCCCACAGGCCTATAAGATAAGCAAACAACAAAATATTTGAAATTTTCCCCTTGAAGATTTTAATTAAGTTTTTTTTTCTCTTCTTGATATTTTCAATTTTAATTCCGAAATAATAATATTTTAATATTAGTAATTATTATTGGATCATATTCTTTATCAATTAAATTATCACAATTAAAAACATTGAATATTTGTAAGATGTTGCAAAATATGTAAATATATTACATATATGAACCCGCTTTTAAAAGTCACTATCTTAAATATGTAAGCATTAATGTATGTATAATTAGGTTAGTTTATTTACCTAATTCAATTTACCATTCTGAAAAGGTGTATTTTATTATTTTTTAAATTAAAAACTATGTTACGTGATCCCTTTTTATCAGTTACACGGGAAAAGTATCTGTCATTCTGCCCATTCCTACTATGTATCACCTAGCCACACGCACGAGCTTGGACGTGAGTATGATAAGTTGAATTTAAAAGTAACTGCTTAACCAAACCAGTTCACTTCTCAAGCAAGATAGTAGGCTAATAACTCGGGTTTTCATTTTATTGTAGTAAATTTCAAAGTATAATATAATGTTAATTATCCCACAAGTCGAATCGTCCCTGGGTTTTCATCAGTGACCGAATAATTAGCCCAATGTCCGGCGTCCGGAAATTTCCTTGTTCTACGGCTAAATAAGACGAGGATAATCTGTGTCTAATGGTATTTCATAATTTAGTATTTGTTTCACTAATTATTAACGTTTCTAAATAATTATTAAACCTTGTTCCCCCGGTTTGCAGGTTGGTTGGTGGACTATTAGTGTAAGTTATTATAATTAAAGTGTTGTGAATTGGCGGACCTAATCCAGAAAATAACGCTTCCAGCCAAAATAACCCACCATGTTAGCTTACCTATATATATCCAAATTTTCCAAACTTGTCGACTTAGTTTCTAGCAGAAATCTTCGTAAACAAGTGTCAATTTTCTATGTCAAATAGTAAAGAGAATTTAATTAAATAAAAATTGCAAAAAACAAGATTTCTAGTCTGTAAGATATAACTTTTGTTTTGCTTCAGTAGTGTACCATTATATTATATCAATAAAGAGAAGATTAATCAAAGCCAGAGCTTTTATGTACCTGTATGACAAATATGTGTCAAGAACTATAATAAAGTAAATCTATTGTTCAATGGAACAAAATGTCTGTGAATTGTAGTTGATTTTATTTCATAATAATTTACTCAATATTGTGTTTAATTTAAGAAAGAACATACTGTAGTAACTATTTAGCCTCCATATTTTCAATATCACTATTTTTGAGCTTGGAAAAAAAATCAGCATTTCGTAAGAAGAAATTATAAGGAACAATTATTTTTAGCAAACTTCTGCTGTTGTTGTTGTATTGATATTTTCACAAAACATCTTTCAATTTCCAAATAGCCAATCCACTAAATATCTATATTCAATTACCTGAAATATAGCCAGGGGGGACGATCTTGAAGAATTTAATATAAATTTATCCTGGCTGTTTGAGGATTGCTTAATAACACTTTATATGAATGAAAAATAAGTGAAATACAGCAAAATCCGTGAGTGTAACTAATTTAAACTGTCTCATTTTTATGAATTTAGTTTTGCAGACAGAATAGAAAGTTAATTTTCCTTTATTCCCCAGTGCTATCTGTCTTCAGCTATGCTTTCTCGAATATGTCTCCAGTATTGTGAGAGACTTATTCGAAGAAGATAAATTGAAGTGTCCTACAATTTGTAAAATTTCTGTTAAAAACTAAGTGGAATTAAATAAAACAATCAAACTATAAATAAACAAATTAAGCTAAAGAAGCCAAGACAAAAGCAGTGCACATTTGTGAAACACCATTTTTGGTTCAATCGATAAAATTAGTGAGCGAATCAATCAGTTGATTATTACAAATTTTTACAGCACATTTGAACTAAAAACTAATCAATTAAAATGTGTAAAACTAAATTACTTACTTACTTACAGACTACACATATAACCAAATATTACGTAAACAAACATTATTCTTCACTAAAATTGACAGTAATGTGTTGTGAGTAAAGTGAGAGATTAATCGTGTAAATGTTACATGATCTGATTCCAGATAAAATGACGGCTGTCTAGATTCGTTAAAAACATTAGATGGTAAATTGTACATAGCTTTTGAACACAATTTGGACACAATTATTGTCCACACTACACTACAAAGGATTTTGAAATAGATCTGTATAATCGATTTGATAACGTACGTCTTTTATAACAGATTTTTGTTTTGGTATATTTCCCAGCTGACGAAGACATATCTTTAATGTATTAGTTACCAAATACCTTTTTCTTTTCTTTTTTTTTTTTTACTTCAGAGTATAAATATTGGAAGAATTTCGTAAAAGTTATTTCATCTGATTTTTATATAATTTTCAATTTCGGTTTTATTTTGGTACGTTTTAAGATATTCAAAATAATGAGACTTTTTTTTAAAAAAAGACCCGGATATATGGTCAAAATACATATAACAATAATTATAAAAATCCCATTCACTAGCTTGGGCTGTACCGCAATCAGATTTTCATGTTAACTGGACTCAGGAAACCTAAGAAGTTAGTTTCGACTTAATGAAAGTTCTTCGGAGTTTTATCTGTACATAAGCACGATATCGGCGATAAACATTAAATTAGGAACATGAAATTTGGTACTTGGGACTATTGATACTTGGAACATAAAGTGTGCTCATGCTCTTATGTTGTAATCTTAATCTATTAAAATTCAGAAAAATATAATTGAAAATTTTTTTTGTTCATACGTGGTCATAACAAACAAAATTAAGTAAAAATTTCGAGACATCAATTCCTCATAAAATGGACCAACTATTGTCCTGATGAGGACTAAAGGGGAAAATTATTTGTAAAAAACCTAATTTCAATCACTAACCCTTCATAAAATGTAACCTAACCGAATCTAACCTAACCTTAACTATTCTTACGAGTCACTGACATGAGCGTTGAGGGTATTGACACATTCACATATTATGTATACAGCTTCAAGGCTCGTCAGGACCAAGACTCTAACACTAACGAAGAGAGCGCAGACTTTCCACACAGAGTTCTGAAGTTTAACCTACTGAATAAGACCCCTTTATTTTTACAATTTAAGATTTCCTCAAGCCCCAAGACACTAACATTTGATATTACATTTATTGTAACTGTTTGTATTATATTGTATGATCGGGATGGATAAGTACAATAAGTACATAAAGTTTTTGTTAACACTACGTAAAATTAATAAAACTTCCATCAGAGTCCCAATGATTGGATCTGAATACTGTCCCGTTATAGCGACCACAACAGACAAATACTTGGCATAAAAATAAATAAATGACAAAGTAAAACCCCAATCATACACATACACTCAAGTTTAAATAGATGCTTGATGATTACACAATAAATAGTACATACAATAATTACAGCATAACATCAGTAACACAAGCCTTATGAACTTTATATGACCTAGCATTATGACCATGAATTGAACATTTACAAATAGGATTAAAATCACCTAAAAAAATTAATTTAAAGTGGTTTCAACAAAGATTTATTATATTTATAACTAAGAATAGACTGGTGTTCAACTTACCGCATGGCATGGTCAATTCGTAGGTACAAATCGGGACGTTGATCAATCACATATCTACATATTGAGTATCTTTGTTTAATTGATAAATTCATCATGAATTCAATTGGTTTCATTAAATTTTCTTGTTGTGAAAATAATAAAATTAGTGTTATTACGATTAATTTTTACCATATTAGAATTTGGCCACTTTAAATTTAACTCTAGCCTGAAGAAATTATTTTCATATTTTCAGCATCACTACCATTAAAAATTGCATCATAAAACATAAATAAATTACGTTCAAGGCACAATGACAGTTCATTTGTATATAAGGAATAGTACTGTCCACAAGTTAAATCTTTGAGGCCAACCGTTGTGGGTCTTAAGAACATAAAAAAGACAGTTAAATTAGTAGCAGTAATAGAATTATTTTAAACATAACATATTACGTTTATATAAATAACTATATAGAATGTCCGTAAAGTAAATGATAGTAAATAAAAATAGAAATGAAAATTATGAAAATAAACATATAAAATAATTTCTGACTATATGATTCAAATTTCTCAACATTTTAAATTAATATGGTGCCATATTATATAACATTTCTTACATAATTATTGTGGAACCATTGATTTGGGAAAAAAACCTATTCATTGCAATATTTCGCTCTAATTAAATATAGATTTTTTTTGATATATTAATCCATAATAAAACGTTTGAATTCCTTCCACCATTGCTGTGGCACTGAGGTGTAAAAACAAGGTATATCTAACTTAGATAGATGGTTTACATTAGGTGTGGATTACTATCATTTTATTATACAATGTAACATGTTCGTGAAACCACTATCCGTTTATAAAATGGGCGGATGGAAATACAATGTGTTTTGTTTCATTCACTATTACATGTGTTAATAGTTTTTTATGAATTCTAAAATTTCTGTTTTTCAAATTTATAAATGCAGTAAAAATAGTTTATTTTCACAATTATTAAGAAAATAAAAAAATAAGTTGATGTTGATATTTGTAATATTTTATATAAACAGAATTTCAAATAGTAAAATCTCAATCCACAGCATCGTCGTTTTTTCATATTTAACTTTCAGATTCTTTGGTCGAGATTGGAAAACTTTTTCAAACAAAGCATATTTGTATCGTATTCATCGTTCGCTGAACGATGACTTTCAAGGAATTTAAATCAAACAGATAATTTTCCTGTTTTAATCTTTTTTATAGGCATAAACAAAATCCAAGTGACGGAAATAAATATTCAAAGTAATAATTTTTAAGTAAACTAACCTTTCTTGTCTGAGTTTACATGTTTCCTATTGTAATAATTTATATTTATAAAATGTCTATAAATTCAACCAAACATTCGTTGTAAAATTTTGACTACGCATGCATACCAATCTGCTCTTGTCTCTAGGTTCACGATCGATTCATTAACACACACCAGTCCACAGTATTAGATCATATGTACGTTTGGCATAAATATAGATTCCCTACAAATAGCGACAATTTTTTTCCGTTCTTATTAATAATACAATCTCACGTAAAATAAAAATAAAATAATCGACGACATAAATATTACTCTACTATTTAAAAACAAGTAGAACCAAGAATCCAGTCCACGGTTGATGTTATTGTAGACTATAAGCTATGTTATTCAACTATATGAATCTACATTGAAATGGAGTGGAACAAAGCCAATAAGTTTCATTTCCTGTTTGACAATCCTTAATGAATTATATCGAATATATATATATATATATATATATATATATATATATATATATATATATATATATATATATATATATCATATTCAATAAAAAACTGTTATTTATTAAATCTCATTGAACTTGTAAACGATACTTTCTGACTACTACAAGATTTCAAAAAAAAAGAAAAAAAGAACCATAAATTTAAAGTTTTTACAGTGTAATGATAAAGATACAATAATTAGTTCACGGCCAGTTATTTACCTCTATCAGGCCTAGGGTAGGTTTGGGCGTTTTAGCAGGTCTCCAAATTTCTATGTTGATTTTTATTCAACAAAGTTCTGACTTATTTTAAATCTATCAAAATGGTCTTTATTTGATTTATACATTTTATATGTAGGAATCCCATTTTTTTTTGCTGAAACTTGCTGACATGTACTTTTCAGTGCATTTTACTCTTTTTTACGTTTTTCATTTTCTATCCATTTATTATATATCCATTAATAAATATCTACTTAGCAAATAAGTTTTTTTGTAGTTTTCTTAATAACAGATTTATTTAATTCGATAATTTAGATTTTAGAGGAACATAGTTATCTCCAATATTATCTCCTACCCCACTATTTTACAGGACTTTCTGTATAGGTATATTGTTTTCATGTTCCGTGGTTTTTTTTGGTGGGGATTGGTTTTAGTTTGTTAAATATATATATTTTTTTACTTCTTCATTCTATTGAAGTTGGGAAACGGTTAATTTATAAGTGTTAAATATTACTAAGCCCATCAATTAGTTTTGGCTTTTCGTTCAAAATTTCAGAACAATTCGTAACTAAATGTGTTCATTGTGGTCAGGTAGTTCTGATGTCTTCACAATCAGTATATTGTTATTATGATAATGACCTTAGACTACCTATCTACCCGTCTGCTTATAACTAGACCTTATGGTTTTATTGAAGGCATATTTTAAATATTTAAATGACCTATGTATTCTAACAAATCATTATATTTTACTTCCAATCGCTTAATGTATGGTGAGAATTTCGTCAATGTTACTGTATTTATGCTTCGTCTAACTTACGGATGGTCTAAATAATAATTAAAACTATGCAATCTGAGCGCATTATGTTTTTCTTGGTATTATTAGATGCAGTAATAAATGAAGGATGGTGACGACATAAACACAAATTATTATCGATTCCTCGATTTATATGAAACTTCAAAATTCACGTAGTTACGTATAAATATGGCTTTTATGCTCCATCAATACAAACACTAATAAACTGTTGGTAGTTTTATTTATTTACAAACCTTTTATATTTGTGATTTGTACTGGAAAACAGCGGTGTTTTTTTACGTACATAAATAGAAAGCTATTTGATGGTCAAAACATTGTTTTTATTAAACAATATGTTTTTTTAAAACAATAACTGGATATTACATTCAATGTACGAGTTTGATCGTATTTATAACGAACACACTTAATCTATGAATAGGAAAGCGTTGTGACATTTGAAAATTGTAATCTCTAAATACAATAACATTACTCTAGTTTCAAACATTGTAAAAAGCCTCTACTTTGAAAATATTTGATGTCAATAAGTAAAACAATTTTTTTTTTTTTTTTTTTTTTTTTTTTTTTTTTTTTTTAGCGGAAAATAAAATTTAGCATGAGGAATGTGTATGTTAAATTTGGAATCTAAATTTTATACTAATATTATGTTTATATCGAAATATATATTTTATTGTTTAATAAAATTGAATACGCCCGACATAAAGATAATAAATCGTTTTTAGGCATTTAAAATCGTTTTCTTTAATTTGAAGCTCTCAATCACTTCCCGAAATTATGACTCATATGTCTGAAACACTCTATATAAGTACTGATAATTTTAAGACGGTACTGTAAATTGTATTTTAAATATCATTAATGTATTATAATGCTCATTAGACATAATAACAACGCAATATATTTTTTGTAAAATAATTCGGACTTCTCTGGATATTACACCCCCCAAATCTTGAACATGTGGCTAACTGCAAAAATCCTAATAGTTTACCAATATTTTTTTTTTTTTTTTTTATTATTTTTTTTTTTTATCTTTGTTGTTACTATCTCACACCTAACCTTACCTAACCTAACCTAACCTAACGAATTAAAATTGTTTTAGTTGTAATTAACATATCGAATGTTTTTATCTGTATAAATACGTGGATAGGTTTGCTTTTAAAGAACTGTACTATTAAAAGTAGTTATATAGTATTATAATTATGCATTTGTATGTTGTACATATCGTTAGATAATGCCAGATTATTAACACGTATTTATATCACTTTTAATTTTCTCCTTTCCGACCCCGATCTATCATTTTGTAAAACTTATTTTTTACACATATATTGTAATAGCCCAAGGATTATCTCAATCCTTTTTTAAGGCACAATTAAGTGGTTACAGTAGGTACACGCCATGATTTCTACATTTTTCATTGTACTCATATTTCGCTTCCTAATCTTGTAGACAGTGTGTAAATTTTAATACAAAATTATTATACAAAGTGCTTTTTTTAAGTTTTAAGAAGAATGGTAAAAGTAGTTTGGTTTTAAATACGATTAAAAATTAATCCTTTGTCTTAGTTTAATTATTAAGCTGTTGGATTTCGTAACTTTGATTGTTTGAAGTATTATTATCAAACGTGTTGATGTTGAATGTGTAGGTTTCCTAATCTGAGTTTATTCTGTAAGAGATGATTTTATATTTGACCTATATAAGGTGTATACACAATTTTTGAAGTTCTGAGTGACAAGAACATTGTAAATCGAAAATTATGAGGTTTCGGTCGTATTGCAATTATTCTAAGATTTAAATATTTTCGTGTGATATACAACAATATTTACACATACACAACATCATCAAAAAGTCTTTATCCCTTTGGACTGTTGGAGAAACAGCAGGTGTGTAATTCTATATAATACTAGAAATTACATTTATTGCTTCAGAGACTCAAAAATAATCTCTCAGTTCGATGTTTATAGCAATGTATAAAACTTGTACAAAAAAGTAAAATAGATGTTGGTAGTAGACATTTAAAAACATATTGTTATCTCCTTTCGTCTAGGTTTGCTCAGTAAAGTCACAAACATCGCAACACTACTTAAAGTTAGTTACATTACCTCTCTCTCGTATAAACTTTATCGTTTGCAACAACTTCAATAAATGTGTCCCTGAACTTAAAAACAACATTTATAATGAATAAAACAATTTCTTTATATTCCAGCGAACCTAATTTATTACTTAAATTTGATTCTTTTAAAACCGCCAATCTATTTATTTTTCTGTATATTCCTTGCTATTGACGTCTAACCACTTCATGTGATTGATTTATTTGGAAGTAAATATAGTTATATATTGCAGACGGAGAAAGAATATATATTTTTAATAAAATAAAAATAATAAATGAAATAATAGTTTTGAGTGGAAACGATAATTTTCTTTACTATATCCTATATCTGGCGAATGTTAAAAGTTCTTGTTTTTATTTAAAAATACAAAAAAGATTGTAATTTAATGCAACAACTAGCTTATATGATATCATTTTTCTCAGAATTATGTGTATAATTTATCTATCTAATGGAAAAATATTTATATAAACTTCTGTTTTGGAGTAGGTAATGAATCAAAAAAATGAAGAATAACATTTTAAGGAAAACCAATATCAACCTGATTAAATTTCTTATCACTTTTTATCGACATAACAAAACTTTTGTAATGTAATTATAATATATTTTTAAAATATATATTTGCAACATTTTCATATGTCAAAAACCGTTTTACGAAACTAAGTAAAATGTTAGGCCTAATTTAAAAAAGTAATAACATACTAATAATAGTAATATTATGGAAAACGAAGCTTTTGACTATCATTTCTATCAAAAATATGTAGAGAATTTAGCTGTTAATAGACAACAATAATAGATGTAACCAATTAGAAGTATGAATTCCAGAAACAAAATTCTTACAAAAGCCAAAGTCAAAATTCCACATAAATTGGTTTATTCACTAAAACAGGGTTTTTTTTTTTTTTAAATCGGGTTATACAGAAGATTTTCAATATAGTTATGAAAAAAAGTTGATAAAAACATAATTCAATTTATAAAAATTTCATTTGCCAACATAAATGTTTATATAAAAAGTGAAAGTTTGCAAAAAATGTATGCCTAATTTGAAAAAACGACACAAAAAATAAAATAATATTATGCAAAATACAACTTCTAAAATATAATTTCTCTGAGAAAGTTACATACAATTTATCTGTGTAATGAAAAATAATTATATGTATTGTTGTTATTTTTGAAATCATAAATTCTTACAAACACCGAAGGCAAAATTTAAAATGAAAACCATTATTTATATATTACACTATGTTTTTTATTTTGTGTATATGTATAAAAGTATTTCGACCATAATTGTGCATTAATTTTGTTAAAAACAATCAATTTATAAAATTGTCACTAGACAAAATTATTTTTACGTAAACAAATGTAAACTTACTAAGAAGTTAAGCCAAATTTGACATAACCTTTGTACGGTACCCACCTTTTTACTAGATAGTTCGGATAATAACATTCACTCAAAACAATAAACTCTACAATCAATAACAAGCATACTATAACTTGCCTAAACCAAATAATTATAAATAAATCACTGTACATAACAAAAACAGGCCACAAAAACACAATTAAATGGTGCAAAGCACGGAACGCTAATGACAAGGAACACATTTAGGACACAAAACAAACTAATACAAATGAAACTTCAACTTCAAGTCCAGAAAGGATAATATAAAATTTGGTCTATGACGTAAAGGGTGTTACCAAATGAAATATCTAAATATCATCTTTCCAATAGTGTAAAGAACGGTTACATAGAGCAAAAAATGAGTCTGGTTATGTTTGGTTACTACTTCGTAGAATGTAATTAATTTCAAAATATCATACAGATAGCATAATTTGAAATACGTAGTTCAAAAGAGAAAGAAAAATACCATAAAATATTGTCAACTTGTGGTATTTGGACCAGAATTACTGTTTAGAAAAATTACACCGTGAAGACCTTGATGAAATAGTACACATTTTCTTATGTTTGAAAAAAAAGTGCAGTGCTGTTATCTGGCGGCAAACTTGATTGAACTCTTGAATTTTTACCTTCTGCTGTATATAATTTCGGTCACATGATTATGAAAAACTGAAATAATACTTTTACAATGATATATTATACATTTCGATAAATTAAAAGTCACAAGTCTCAAAGTTGAATTGAAACAAAATGTGATTCTTAGCGTGTGGAAAAGTGTTAAAATTCATGATTATGTTTAATTTTTATAGATTAAACACTATAAAAATAGAAAGATTTGGGCAAGAACTGATCGAAAGATGAAGATATGTTCTATAGAATAATGTTATGGCAGATTTGTTTGACAGAAATATGGATTTGTGAAAAGTAGAAAAATAACAGCGTAATATTTGTTTCAAAATTACGTAGTTATTGGTTTGTTCTTGTGCATCAAAATAAGCATAGTTAAATAAGCATAAATTAAATATTATTTTACGATTTATGGTATTTTTATTTATTTATTTTTTTCATGGTTAAGCATCTATGGAACATAAAATTTCTAACTGTATTTAAGTTATTACGATAGGGCGATCCTAAGTGGGCGAAATGTTGAATTGCAAAAACAGTGTTTTTAGGTCGTTAAATTAAGCCATGGGTCCGTGATCGACCCATCAACAGGTCCAGAGGTGGTTTGAGGTTTCTATTAAATACCATCGGTTAGGGATTTGATGGTTGAAAATAAGCAAAATGTAACAGTTTACAAAGGATATTACACCTTTATAACAGGTTGAAAGTATTTAATCACATTTTAGTAAAGTATGAATTAAGCCGTAAAATACAACATAATTTCGTTACTTAAGTAAATGAATCGTGAGTAATATGTTTTATTAAGAAAGGTTATCTTATTTTCATTTTCTCTTCAAAGATTGTTTGAAAATATCGTGACAATGTTAAACAAGTAAATGGGAAAACGGTAATAAAAGTCGTGTAGAGAATAGTAGGTCGAAGCTAAATACAACCGTAAAGTGCAATAAAAGTAATAAGTATAAGAGTTTTCACCTTAAAATGAGTGCAGTGATACCTTTAATAAAAGTACAAGGGATTTGAAACGAATTACTGACCGTTAAAGTCAGGAAACTTTACAAGGTTTTATAGGTAAAAAAAAATATATTATTTGGTGTTAGAGGTTAATTAGACCTTTTACTATAAAAAGGATATTTGTAGAGCAAATAAAATAGTTTAAACGTAAACCCACAGTGGGTAATATGTAGTACAATTTTGATTAGTACAACCACATATGTAAACTACAAGTCGCTCTGTTTCAGAATAAAAATTAACGCATGTGCAAGTATTCAAAATAGTTTGATTCGTTTTTTTTTATTCGTTCCCCCATAAGAATTATTAACTTTAACTACAACTGTGATATTACTTTCTACAATGAATGTAGTATGGAAAAGATTTATTAATATATGATTTCCGATAAAATATCGATTTTAAGTTTTGGACTATCTATTTGAGATTACCAGAGTCTAAATTTGTTTTGTCTTCTGCTGTTTAAACTGGTGTAAAATTTGGCGTTTTAAAATATTTAAAAAATGTTCTTAATAACTGAAAACTTGGTTTTTTAGTCATAGATTCAAAAAAGTACAAATGTAATAAAAATCGGGTCTAAATATTTGATGATTTGTTGCTCAACAAATTGTTTCCTCTTCATAAATGTAGATATGGGTGAAACGGTTAAAATAGAAAATTATCGATATTAGTAACAGTTAGAATACCTAAAAATAGACCCATACGATATCGATAAAATTTTGGTGAAAATAAAGACTGATATCCCAAACTGAAATTGCCATTTAGTCCGTGAGCCATTTTTTACTTGGTCCGTGAGCAAATCCTAAAAATGTAAAAGATTTGAAACGGTCGACTGACCGTTAAAGTCAGGAAACTGGACAAGGTTTTATTGGTAAATAATATGTATTATTTGGGTATGAGAGATTAATTATACATTTCTCTATAAAAGGGTTACTTGTACAGCAAATAATAATGTTTAAACGTAAACCAACAATGAGTAATATATAGTACAATTTTGTTTACTAGCAACAAATTATAGTATAAACTACAAGTCTCTATGTTTCCTAATTAAAATAAACGCATGTGCAAAAATTCAAAATAGTTTGATTAGTTTTTTTATTTGTTCCCCCATAAGATTTATTAACTTTAACTACTATCCCAAACTGAAATTGCCATAATACTTTGTCCGTGAGCAAATTAAAATAACTGAATTGGTCCCAGTACACGTCGATGTATTTTTCACACATAACTTACGAAAATTATTTAGAATACAAATTAATTTCACAAAATATTCCTTATTATTTTGGATAGGTAAAACTCACGTCTAAATTAAGAGATACACATTAGTTCATTCCTCTGAGTATTCCGAAAAATCTAAAAGTATCAATTTTATGTAATAAGAGCAAA
Organism: Aphrophora alni; assembly: GCA_963513935.1. Lineage (NCBI taxonomy): Eukaryota > Metazoa > Arthropoda > Insecta > Hemiptera > Aphrophoridae > Aphrophora > Aphrophora alni. Next base: position 67,222,325 of record OY740772.1, read on the forward strand.
ATTTTCGGCGTTGCTTATTCAGCAATCTGCAAAACGCATAATTTTGTGATTTGCAAAAAAAATTTAACCTCTTTGGTAGAACTATTTGCTACAAAACAAGTTTCATAGAACGAGAAAACATTCGGCCTTCTTTGTAATTTGATCTCCTTACTGCCATTAAATTCAGTAACAGTCAATACCTTTGTAATGCACGTGGTGTCGCATTGCATAGACATTGACTGCTATCAAAGAATTAAAGATGTGTAGGCCACTTTGGATACACACCCTTTAATCATCTTTTTTCTTTTTTTTTTTTTTCAGCAACTGTCCTTTAATAAATTCTAATTGGACAGACATGTGTTTATCTAGCATTGAGATAAAATGTTTTAGAGTAACATTTATTCATCGAGACGGTAAAAACTGATAAATTTAGATAGACAAAATGCAAATTAATGTTACGAACGGTAGTTCTATGTCGATAAAGATTTCTAACATTGGTACTTTACACTGTAGATAATTGATTTATTTTAAAATATTGAAATGTTTGCAATAATCCGTTTAAAATTGCATGTGGTGAACCTACAACCATTACTAGCTAATCCATTACAATGTCTGTAAGTGAATATTAATTGCCATGTTGTATATTTGATCAGCTGGTTTGTATCGCCTTATATTTTTTTATGACTATTTATTTAATCAAAACGAATTAATAAAACTTATGCCCTGTGTCATTTAGAAACAAAAAGTTGTAAATCTACGACTGTCTTATATTGTGAAAATTAAAACTGTAGGCCTAAAAGTAAAAATTCCAGTAAAAATAATTTGTCAAACTATACTGAAATTTCGATCCTAATCTTAAATATACATTGAAATTGAGGGTAAAACATTCGATGGGAATGTCAACACATGCATATATATACAAAATATAATCAATCTATATATATATATATATATATATATATATATATATATTGATAAAAATAAGGTTTTTGGTTGTTGTTTTTTAATTGTAGGGCTAGATATTTACCATTTTTTACATTTTCTCTTGAATATATGCAACACTATCTATTAATTGAGATATCAACACAAACACTATTAATGCCACGAATATGACAAAAAAAACAATTTTCTTTAGTTTAAACCATTAAACTAGATATGTATGGTTTTATGTACATTCCATCAAAATGAAGGCAAATATATATTTCAGTTTTTATTTTTTAAACTGGCCGTGCTAAATTGTTTAACTTGTTTTAGTTTTTCTATGCAAAATTGAGTGTTGAAATTAATGATATTCTTATCACATGATAAAGTTAAAACTCTTTTTTTAAAGGCCGGGCTGTATATTTAATTTTTTGGAATATTTGTTCATAAAAATAGCCAAAACACAAACAATAGTCTATTCATGCCATGGATAAAATAAAAATACAATTTCGTTTAATTAAAATGGTCGGGTTAGATATTTAACCTTTTACTTATTTATTATATTATTATTATTGTCCATGATGAGGAGTATAACAGATTGAATAGAAATGTCAACACAAACGTATGCAAACGATATTCATGTCATATATTTAATGTGTATATATAAAACGTACATTATATCCAGTAAAATCTTCGTTTTACACGTTAGTTAAAAATATATAACAAGTGAAATATAATGAATTTATGACCAAACAAACGTTTTTTTATTCTGTTGGAAAGCTGTTCCAATGGATGCAATAAAAGGCAGGATCTTCACAATAGACGCTTTAATAAAGGGCCTTCACCAACTGTGAACGAACCACGTTAATGAAGTTCCCCTCCATGCTTCTCCTGCCTTCTACATCTAGATGTATTGAAATATTACTTGATTGGACAAATATTTTTTAGAATTTTTACACAGCTTCATCTAATTGATTAATCATAGAAATTATAAACATTCTCCACCATCTAAATATATAGATAGAAAATCATACATATTTTTTAAAACTTCTACACACATTCAGCAAATTCACACTGTTGATAGCAAACAAGGACAATCTATAAAAATAACACAATCTCTTCATCAATATTTACACAAGGTACAGCTTTCCTACGTAGTCTCAGCAATCACAAATATTTTTCACCAAACACTGGCACTCTCCAACAATATCCCCATTCTCTTACAATCGTACAAACACTTCAGCTTTAAGATGCAGATTTTTGTAATTGAAATAATCGATAAAATTACAAACTATCTTCATCTATCAGACGTTCTATCTCTAGACGAGATTCGATCTATAACAAATGCAAACTCGTTCTACCAATTACACCTATATTTCAATAACAACTTCTTCAGTACTCTCTGAATTTCTCTAGAACTCAAGTATAACCTAAATTTGGACAAAAATACATTTACAGAAAAATTACTATATGCATTACTAATTTTATTAATTCAGATTTTATCCAATTGGTTTAACATTTATTCGCTTAATATTTATTCGCTTTAACAATGTTCCTTGGCTTGTGAAACATTGCTATTACTGGCCTTAGGTAAACAAAAATGCAGTACTTCCTCCATTTAGGGTGATACACGTGCTGGAAATCAGAGTCTTCCTGCTGTAATATGTTTTTCCTGCTGTTTGTTTTTAAAGTAATGTGGGCGGACACTGCTCTTTCAGGTCCAGAACTATGTGATGTCAAACACATGTATGTTCGTACAATCTTTAAAAATTCAGAAGCAAACTCACATATTTTTAAAATGTGGTACAATACAGCAGTTGGGGTTTTCATATCTGGCGGCGAAAGAAGGTTTTCTGATGCTTAAGGCAATTACTGATGATGATGATGATGATGTAAGGTAACTACACATCATCAGCAAACGATTCTACAGAATCCTCACCAAAAGATCCCTCACGGCCACACGCAATGTAATTATCATATCTGAAGCAGTTCTTACATTCATATTTTCTTTTAATGTTGAAATAATATTTTGTTGATTATTTGCAAGTCTACACCTAGACATTTATTGCAGCTTTGAACCGCATCGTTCCTTATCGCTGAACAATAAAGTAGTAACTCTTTGTTACTCTTTGTAGAAACGAATTTGTTCAATGAACGTCTTGTTTGCATTTCATCTTCCTCTTCCTCCACAGTTTCAACTTCATTAATTATTTTCCCTTCAAATCCTCCCGGATAAGGTTTATTTAGCATAACCGATAGGGCTCATTTAACGGTATAATGTTTTGTTTCAATATAATATGAGAGATCACTGGACCTCTTACGAAATTCTCGATTTGCCTTAATAAATCCATCATCAGATATGTCATGTTTGTTCCTGACGCCATTTAACTCAGAGACGAACACACCTTTTAACTTGGGCTTTTTATTGTTAGGTTAGGTTAGCGAATCGAACTTCATAAAATTCTGAAACGTGGACTTTTTCTGAAAATGCTGATGCTTTTCATTTATTACAATTAAAAAAAAAAAATTTCTTAGAGCCGATCTGTAAAAATCGGCTATAACTTTCAAGTTTAGCTTCCAGTGTTTAACCTCTGTAACGTTTATCTCAACATCATGTTTCTACTAGATTGATAAATAGATGCAATATCTCGAAAGGGCTGATTGAACAAGGTCGTCACTTTATGTATAGGATACTTATTTTGGTCATCTAGTTTTGAGCGGTCCTCTTTATTAATAACACATTTTTTTGTCTCTTAATAGAGCACTAATTGAAAAAGTATGTTATTCTTTTGGTCATGCTGGAACCAGAATCCAGAATCCTGAAAAAAAATGTAACGTTGTAGGCGCATACATACTATGAAGCCGTGTTGGAAAATTCACCCTTCAACGACTAAGAATAACTTCAGGCCATAATGTTATGTATTTAAATCTGTTTTATTTATGTTTTAATTATTTGATTAATATTATCTGATGTTAAAATCTGATGTTATTTGCAATAATTGCTCCTCGGAACGTTATGAAATTTAAGTTAAATAAATAGCACATCAAATTGAATTTTATTCAATTTATATTATTTTATATTCAAATTATAGTACTGATACAATCAAATCATAACTAAATTTAAACCCGGTGTTTGTGATTTACCCTTTGTTGAAGTCATTCACCTGAATAAAATAACTTGTATAGGGAATCATAAGCATAAAATGATTTAGTCTTCCCTAAGCCAACATCAATAAGTTAATGACAATAATAAAATCCAAAACAGAAATGAGGTTTGAAAAAACACCATAAGTTTTTTACTATCTATCCATAGGGTAATTGTAATTGGGCTTACTGGATTACTAATAATAAGAGTGCTTCATTTGGGCGAAAATGTTCCAAGAATCAATTCTAACTACATAAGAACATAAAACTATAATCACAAATAAAAATAAGATAAATTCCATCAAGTACACAGCACATTTCTCATAACCAAAAGAAAGTTCGAGAAGTGCCAACATTTTAAAATACAAAACTTAACAAAAAGTCTAACACTTAAAATAAAATGAATAATGAAATTAATCAATTAAATGTGAGGGATTATTACTGGATTACTGTTTAAAGAGTTACTGGATTACTACTAGAATAAACCATGGAGTGAAGTGAAGAATTATTTCATAGACAAATTATTTTCTATGATATTGTGACTTTTCTTTATTATTATGTTTTATTTATTTATTTTTACCACCAGGAGACCCGTTTAAAGGAGAAATTCGGAAAACAATTAAGAAAGGAATTTAAAGTTTAACTTAGATAACCTAATAAAAAAAAATATCAAAAGTAAAGAACAAGGTTTAAAATTGTTCAACATGAATAACATGAGTAGCGGGAACAAATATGTAGAAACTCCAAACTTTACGATCCTAGCCGAACTTACCCGAATCCACACCTATCTTGACAACTTATAATTTCAAAACATAAATGGTTACAGTAGGATAAAAGCTAAAATTCTAAAAGCTAAAATTCACAACCATTAAATATTCGTGTTGGAATTAATCTCCTCACAAAAATTTGCTGTATATTGCAAAGAGAAATCACAAAATCTGCAAACAGCCACGTCAATGCACTCTTAATTTCTTCTATGCATATTAGATCGTTCAAGCAGTTTATTATTTACTTTATGAAACCCATGATGGTAATCGAAAATAATAAAATAGCCTAATAGTACTTGATCCGTTTTCTATAATGAAAATACTTCCGATGCTCTGAGCTACTGTGAATTAATTATAAATAATATTGATAGCTTTAAAATTCTTGATTTTAATTTGCAGAATGTACTTTTTTCAAGAGAAATACTAATGTGGAAATAATAAAAAGTAAATATAACTTTATTTTTGCAAAACAACACTAAAAATAAAGTTCATAATGATTGAAAAACTACTATTCCCTGAACTGTGGATAGTTTAAACAAATATAAGTTACATTTATTTTAATATGTTCTTTAAGATTAAGAATGCTATATATCTTTCACTGAATAAACTCGTTAATGTGTGTGTTAGATGTAAACATTAAACCAAACTGTATTTATGACTTATACTTTATATATTATAATTATACTGGTTAAACAAATTAAATTTTGAATTAAATTCAATGAATATAAAAATGCTTTGTCATAGACAAGTACACATGTTGTAGTACAATATTTTTATTTACTTCCTTTCTCGCTAATAGAGAACAGATAACACAGTTGCTTAATTTTAAAATTAAAGAGACATAACTACAAGTGTATAACATTTACAAATAAATGAGCATGTATATTTACATAACTCTAATAAAATTATTATAAACATATTTCAGATACTTTTTTTTTAATGAGGAAAAATCTATCTTTATTTATCTGAAATATTTATTTTTTTAATATTTATATTTATTTGCGTGAGATATAAATTTCATTGAAAAAGAAATAAATTCCTCAGCCACAAAAAAAAGCAATGAACATTTCACAAAGTGAATAAGTAAAAATAATGCAAACCTTAAAAAAAATATATTTTGATACTTTGCAAATTTGTAATAAAAATTTATTCCAAAATGGATTTTAAAATCACCGAATCAATTTTTTAATAAAGATGCAATCGTTTAAATTATAAAGAAAATGTTTTTGTAAAAGTTACTATAATTCTTTTTATTTTTCGTATTTAAGAATAGTATTCCTGTATGATAAACAAATGATAAATTTAATTGTTTTCAAAACTTAAAAAAACACAAATCACAAATAATACACTACAGTTACCTCATCCATTTCATTGAAACTGTACTTAATTTTCCGATCTTTTTTAAATTTTGATAACGTTCAATATTAATTTACCTAGTTCTCTAATAAATTTCTCTATGTTAAAATTTTGAAGATAAATTAAAATGGCTACCTCTTAAAGATGTACTTTAATTGTGAAACAGGTTATTACAATTTTAGAGAGTTTTAAACCTAACAATCATTTGTGTCATCAATATGATGGCTTTTTTATCTCTGCAATAGATGTCTGACCACAGGCAGTAAAGAGTTGTATTTTCTAATGAATTCAGAAAGTTATACAGACAAAATGAGAAGAAAGGTTTTTCTGAATTCCTCAGTGCTATCTGTCTTCAGCTAGACTTTCTCAGCTTTACTGCAATACATTGTTGGGAATCATTGGAATGAAAATAAACCTTGGAAATAAACCTTGAATTGATATAAATGTCAAATACAAACAGAAATAATCTCTAAAATTCGATACGAGAACGGCGCATATTTCTAAATCACAATGTTATGGTAACGCAATATGTTAGCAATAATTAACAGAATTGATTTGACTAAGTTCAAATAGAGAAAGTGAATTTGGATAGTTACACTTTGAATAATATAATAAGCGTTGAAAAAGAATGCAATAACTTCCTCCACACCAGTTCACGAAACCCAACACTAAGCAAACAACACTTTTCATGGTTTAAATTGTCAGTCGAAACTTATAAAATTAACTCTTTTCGTTAAACCTTGTCCGAAGCGTCAATCTTAATTTATGGAAGTCAAGTTTAAAGGACAGCGGTCAAAATAGAGTTGATAAACGAAAAAAATAGTTTTTGCAACTTGATTTTCTTTACAATTAATTGTTGTATTGAAACGTTGACCTTTAGAGTTAAATATTACTTACATTCGAAAGGATTTAAAACTACTAAACGTTTTCGATATTTAAAAAAAATAAAAATAAATCCATAGTTGTATGGAATAGTGTTAATTTATTCACAAATATTTATTAACCGAGTTTCTATGTGCATCTAATACTTGTAATAAATGTTGGTGTTGTAAGCTTACAACACTTTTATAATATTGTACCCTGGATGTCAATCATTTTGAGCTAACGGCTTACTGGTAATTATGTCTTACCATACATCGTTCTCCAAACAAAGAATTTCAATGTAGTTATTACTGAAACCTAATAAAATTGTCTCACAATTATTTTTTGTAAATTTTGTTTGTGTGTGTTGATATAAACAAATATTGTATGTTGATATAAATCACAGTTTTATGCGTGTGTTTTAACTACAATATTATTGATATTGCTCTATGATTATGTGATATTTCGGATGACAGATCCTTAAACTTTCTCCGAGCAATATATATACTATATAAAGCAATACTCTCAATGTTTATTTGACAGACGGAGTAAAATAACACGGAATTTGGTTGTTATGTTCCTTCGAGAGGTGAAAAAATTTAATATCCTACTTATTCCATATGTCTCATATTTAAACAAAGCAATAATTACATTTTTTTTTTTTAGTTTACGCCTTTGATTTCTTATTGTACTCCCAGATTATTGTACAACTATTTAAAATTGTCTAAAGATATTCAGACGAATGCCATAAAATAGTTTTAACAGCTCAACTTTTCAGTTAAACAAATATGTTTTATTTCTACATTAGTCGAGAATATAAAACTGTGGAGGAAATAGTTAAAAGGCTATATATGAGAAAAAACATGTTTTATAAGTTTCATAGAGGATAACTTTTTATAACTTCATATATTTAGTTTTATTAGGTTAAATGTATGATGTGCCGCTTACAGTTTCAAATGTGTCTGCCCATATCCAGTTTCTCCTAACATACAATTTTAATTAAAAAACATTAGAAATCAACAAATTATATATTTTTGATTTCATCAAACTACGCAATTTTTAATTGGGCGAAAGTGGTATAAATAAGCTTATATTTTTGGAATGTATAATTTTTCCTTATTAACAGGCAAAACAAAACAATTTATACAATCCGTAAATCTGTAAAAACAATTAGAAAAGTTTAAAATTTCCGGATTATACTGATTTTAGGCTATTTGGAAATAGCCCAGTCCTTGTGTATTCCTCTTTTCTGTGTATGAGTATTAGTTTAAAAAATATGGGTAGAATAAAACAAACTTTTCTTTAAAATGAATATGTAAAACCAATTTAGGCTAATATGAAAAGCTGTTTCAACAAACTCCATTAGAAGTTCTTCCTTTTCTAAATAACAATTCAATAACAATCACACGTTTTGTTAAAATTTTAGAAATATTTTCATTCTTAATGATTTGTCATGAGATACAACTAGGAAATATCTAGGTTGCCACATAATAGTTGTACTTTAAACATCTAACCCTTAATTTGTAGCCGCATGATTTGTAAATAAATCTTTACCTTTATTTTAAGAACGTTCAATGACTTTACATACCCAAATATGGATTGCTGTACAACTAATGTTATGGTGGTTAGTATTAGTGAGCTTGTAATTCCAGTATGCACGAGATTTTGTAGTTCAAGTGGCGTAAATGAACTCTGGTTCCCTTAGGTGTTTGAAGGGAAAACATATTAGACATTCCGAGCAGCACTCAATGCACCAAGTGGTAAACACATGAGAACTCAAATGACTGATGTAAGGCAAATTTATTGATATGTAATAGAATGTTAAACTTTAAAGAAACAAACAGATACTTTATAGTTCAGAACGCTTACTAGTTTTTAAATACTTGGCCAATGAGACCTTTTGATTAAAATCAAAATTTTAAATACTTTAAATTCTTTACTATTCTTTACCGATACATTGCCACTGCTAATTAGTTACAAAATATCGTAATAATCGGTCTAATATTTTTCCACATTCAGATTTCATCTCTTTATTTACAACCTGTTCAGTCTAATTAGAATATGAAATTTAAACATGTAAATTTATAAAAATAATATACATTATTTTTATAATTATAAATAATTTGCCTTTGTAGAAAACAAAATTTTGTCTCAAATACAGCGAAACTCTGATAACCAAAACTGACAAGTGGATAAGTATCTCGTATGTAAAAATCAAGTCTAATACTTTCTTTTCTCTCTGTTCCTCTTTCACTTTCCCCCTCATGAAAAGTCATATATAGCCTATATACATATTTAAAGACACCTTAAATATTATACGTATTTCATAGCAATTGGTCATAGTCTTGTATATTGATCATCATACTAACATGTTGCTTGGTTTCTGATATATGTAGTCCAATGATATTTTAACAAATATATTTCCAGTATAAAAATTCGCTTGCAAACCTGGATGTAATACCCCTTTCCACTCAACTTACAGTGTACAACAAAGTTTCATTATAAAAGAAAAGCTATAGTTATTACACGTTAAACAAATCCTTTAAACTCGGCAATAATTTCTTTTAAGAATAAATTAAACCAGGATTTATCTCTCTATCAAAAATTACCCTCAGGCTAAACTAAAATATTCCCCAATATTTAATTATTTCGTGTGGTTTAGGGGCGAGGTTTTAATTACTTTGTCCTGCAAAACGTGTTTTGTAATGATCGTATCCTCACACCTGAAAAGCGGTATTTTGTTGTTAAATATTCTCATTTTATGATAGTGAATTATATCCAGGGAAATGTTTTTAACCCTTCTCATGGATTCGTATTATCTTTTTTTTTGTAACAATACGACTCGTATCAGCGGTTTGGCAGAGAGCCAAGTTTTAGAAATACTCTCTTTACAGAAGGGAAAATTTAGATTTGGTAGTTTATTTCCCATCTAAATGGTGAGAATATATCTAAAGTAATACAAAATCAATAGCTGAAGCAAAACATGTAATAGTTGAAATACTATTTACATCTTAAGACAAATAGTACCTACTGGGTCACTTAAAATCTTTTCGCGTGTACAATGTTTTTTTAAATATAAAAATAGAGTAAATATAACTACAGATTAATACAATCAATTTATTTGTTAGTATTTCTCTGTAGTTATATGCTACAGTTATCTTCTCCTTAAATATGCTACAAAATGACCGAAATGAGATAAAGTAAAGTAAACATTCGCATTAGTAGTATAGTTGGTTAAAGTTGTCAACCGTGTGCCTACAGTAAAATATTTCATAATAGTATCTGGGTGCAGTGATTAGAAGGGATAAAACTGGTCTGAAACTTAACTGAAGTTAAGTTTTTAGGTCGAAAACTACGACAGCGATAAAGATTTAGAGCCAAAAACTGAACGTGATTTTTAAGTGGAAAATAGTTGAACTTACATCACTATTTCAGTAACACTCCTAGTTCTGGTAATTTAAGAAATATTTAAAAGGAATTTGAATGAACATATTTACCAAACAATTTCTTCTTGATAAAAATACCTTGATCAAAATGATTTTACTTTTATATAATTGTACTAAGTCTTACTTATTTTTTAAATCTTTATTTTCTGTTCACTCCATCGCAAATCATTGACGAATTGCAGTTTGAATTAAAGTTAAGTTCTAAGCAATCATGCGATTTTACTGACGATTATATATCTCTAATGAAGTAACAAACAAAATTTTGATATTGTACATTTCGATGAATAGGGTGGGTGAGAGGGGGGGGGGGTAATTTACACCATGTTACTAAAAAACGGCGGCTCTTCGATCATTTATTAAGTATTGTAGAAAATACTAAATAAAAACTAAATTCATACTATAAATGATCAATTCATTTGATATTATTTATGTTCATATAATATAATATAATATAATATAATATAATATAATATAATATAATATAATATAATATAATATAATATAATATAATATAATATAATATAATATAATATAATATAATATAATATAATATAATATAATATAATATAATATAATATAATATAATATAATATAATATAATATAATATAATATTAGCCAAAGATGACGTGATAGGTGTTTTTATTTTAACAATTAAAATTTAATTACAAAATAGCCGTTTTGTACTTTAAGCATATCCTTAATACCAAGAGGTGTGGAAAACCATTAAAGGAATGAAAATATAAATGTGTACTTTGGATACCGGTACTGGATTTCACTACCAGAGTCCCCGTTACAGAAGTATGAGTTAAAGCAATTGGCTATGACTTTTAAAAATAAACCTATTCTTTTATTACACAATTCTATATAAAATAATAATTAACGATTTTTTATTATTGGTACTTTTGTCACGTGAAAAAGTTTAAGTGGACATTCCTTTAATTTTTTTGAAATTAAAAACTTTACACGGTTCATGTTAAAACTATTTAAAAAATGAAATCTCACAATATATTCATTAAGTTTATGTAAATTCAACTTTGTGTCTTGGATATAATAATTTCGTTTAATCGTCCAATCCATATAGTTTTCGTAATATCCGAGGATTGTTACAATCCTTTTTGCAGGTGTGAGTTCAGGGTGAAATTAATTTGAGCGTTAATAAATCCATTTCACTTTGTCTTTATTTTTAAATTATTGATTGTTCTGCATCAGAACGTTGGATATAAATCAGAACTTCATCAACAATCAATTACAACACACATCAAAGGAATTCACTTGTTACAAATATGGGCTACTTCATGAATTCCTACGTTAGCCTATACAGCTTTATAGGATATTTTCTTAAATGTAAGTTTTGTTAAGTATCATATACTTCACAGTTATTTATCACCAGAAACCCTTAAAAATAAAGCAGATATCTGTCATATTATACGACTGACAACAAAAAGAAAAAAGGTAAACGTAAAAGAAAAAGACAAACAATGTTGCTGGAGGGATAGATCATCGACGTATATAATGACCAGTAGAAGTTGTGAAATTAAACAATAAGTTCACGTAAAAGAAGTGGGTACAGATATGTTCATTTAAGTTGAAAGTATGAATTTTGAAATGGCTTTATTTCTATTTTAAAATATTAAATTTCATTCAATATTCCACTTTATTACGCCTCATACAAAACTAAACAATATTTTTTATAAAAGTTAACCAGATAAATTACTGTTTGATAACTAAGAACATGGTGTGCTGAAAATATTTATAATTTAGACCTATGTTAATCTCTCTTTTTAAAGTAACGTAAATTGTTATTGAATCTTAAAGGTGACAGGAGCTGATGATAAAACAGTTTACAATATTCCAATGAAGGGCGATTTAATTTTTACGTATCTTTACACCTTCCCTTAAGAATATTGTAGTAAAGGAAATAATTTAAATAATAAAATGTCATCTAACATTTTAAAAACATTGCCATTCATCAGTATAACATCAGGCTACAGGATGTGCTGAAATTTAAAAACTTTACGTTATCCAATAATTTCAAGGTGTTAACAACCTATTTTGATGTAAAACTTAATTGAAATCTTTTTGGAGTTATTTATTTTTCTAGAGCAAATTAGGAAACTCAGAAAACAGTTTATATTTTTTAATACATTATTTAAGATTGATATTATGAATTCCAGTTTTATGACTTTACTCAAACTAAGTGCACATTGCCACAGCTCCTTATAGTTTTTATATATTTTTTAAAGATTTATGCGTACTTCCATTCTCAACCTTTCAATAGCACGCAATAAAATATAATTATAATTATATTATTTTATAACCAATCTGTCTGAAAAAATGTTCCTTGAACTGAGTTCAATCAATTATATATTCTGTACATGCAGGAGTCAAACCTTTGACCGCCAACAAACCAAAAGGGCATTGTTACATTCCCGTCCCTACATTATCAAATAATTGGTATTTTATTTTATTTACTTGACTAAAGTACAAATATATAAGATAACATTTTAAAAAATATAATAAACCATGTAAAACACTACATAAACATTAGCATATATCCATTTTTAAAACTACAAGAGTGATCAGTTGCCACTATTTTTAGCTGGAAACAATAAATGTAAGTCCTTAAATTACTGAGTTTATTCAAACTTGTGCCAAGTATTCCCATAAATGGAAAATTTTGTTTGATATTAATAGATTTCCAATGTCGGCGTTCAATTTTAATTTTCTCCAAATTATTCCGAACAGTAACTTTCCTACGTTAGCTTCTTTACAATTTAAATAAAGCCAGAAGTGCTTATTGTTGAAACAACTCTAGGACAATTTTTTTGTTTTTCATCTCGATAATTCTTGAACCATCGTATTTAGTTTGCTACTTGACCAATGTTTCGTTTGGGTCCTTAAAACATATATTTTACAACATGTTATTTTAATTCTTTTAACAGATTTTTATAAAATTTGTAGTTGTAATTATATTGTTATAAGACAACTAAACCCGAATTTAAGTTATTACATAGATAAAATATTACTTTTTTTTAAATATCTAAATGTGGTCAAAATATACCCACATCCCAGATGATAAAAAAATGGGCCCACTAGTTGCTCAATTGTGAAAGACGTAAAAAACGGTTTCTGGTTAAAGGTATGATTTTTAGTTATTACGACAAGTTACAGTTCTTGAATTATTCTTGCGTGTTGCTGACAAATCTTTTCATCTCATCAGCATCCAAGACACAGTATAACATATTTTGGCTGAAAACTTAATTTAAACTGTTATAATGGGTTTAAATTCGTGTAAGCAAGAAACGTATAAGCTTGTAATGTATCCTTTTATATAAGCTGAGTTTTAATAAATTTAATAGCATTTCCAACGCTAGCAAATAAAATATGATGTAAACGTAATAAAAATATCAATCTATTTTTACCGAAAACTTTCTCGTTCTAATTAGGTTCAGTAATTTATTTTGTTCTAAAACACAAATTACAAGCTAATTATTTTCAAGAATTAAATAACATTAAACGTATAGGCATAACCAATAGTTACAAAAGCTTCATGATCGACAAGCTTGATATAAAACATTAAAACAAAAACCACCGTAAGAAAAGGGAAACAATATTTTATATAATTACTTCAATATTTACGTTTTATATCAGAGAACCACAATGTTGTTCCCAAAATCCTAAGCAACACTCTTCGTAAACTGAATTTAACCATGGCATACAACAACAACAACAACAACAACAGCAACAAACTATACTCAGCTGTAAAGATTCCAGACATGTAAACACTCTGGTATATAGAATCACTTGTAATAACATTTGTAGATTCTGTATAAGTCAAACTGGTAGGGCGTCGTTAGAAATGTTTTGGTACATCTGAAAAATACTATTTAAAAAAACAAGAAGAAAACAACAACAACAAAAAAACAACAAAAAAACAAAGATATGAACGACAATACATTTTATTGCATACGTCTTTTAATAGACAGACAATATACATTTACAGATTTTGGTAAAAATTTCAAACCTATCAATATTTATAGTACAGTAAATACACTAAAGATGGAAATGAGTTCGAGATTCATTGTTGTACAATAATGTATTAGACATCAATGATGGTATACAGTCTTTTATTTTATAACTTAAGGTTAAGGTACAAGAGAAGGAAGAACTTATGAAGTTATGAGTGCTCAAATTTCCACTTATTATTGGTTGTAAAACTGTTACGATGCAATATAGAGGAAGGATCTTAGCAATAAGCGCTTTAATAAAGACACTTCGCCAACTTTAGTATGAACGAGAAAAACTAATGAAGTTTCACCCCTTCGTCTCCTATAGGTTACAGCTAAATTGTATTGAACTTGCTGAGTGTTATGTTTATATTATAGTCGTATTATATATAATATATGTTTTAACGTACTTATCTCAAAACAAAAACTAAACTGTTGGTAAACTATTGTTATTCAAGTTGTATTGATCGATCACAAAAAATCTAGAATGGAAGTACATGTTTTTACTAATTAAAAGTTCTCCACTATTGTGATATTGTCTCCAATCAAGCAATCGTCGTTCAATTCAAATCACGATTGTTTTAGCAATGAGATTACCTTATTAACTAATACTGATCGAAAAACTTACTCCATACATAATCACATATAATTTACAGAAAAATATACACCCTTTTGAATTAAAAAAAAACCCATCAGGAACCACTAATAATTTTTATAAAACATACATTGTTTTGAGAATTACATAATAAAAAAATAAAATAAATTAAATAAATAAATTTAAAAAAACTGGAACTATACATAATCCATGTAATTCAGACTATCTTCATCAGTTATGCACAATCTCCTACTTTCAAAAAAACAATATATAATAAGCACGCACACTTAGGACATAACTACACGAACTTTCTCGCAATCATAACACGCCCTAGTGACGAGATTTATATAATAAACCACACATAATCATAGACATTTACTGCGATTCTCCAAACAATTCAACCTAAACAGAAAATTAGACCTACTATCTAGCAATTAATATCTTAATACAATTTCCCTTTACAATTATAAATAGTAGGAATATATGGTGATTTATCGGAAATAATTTCTACTTTTACTTATTGTTTTATGATTCAATTTATATAGTTTTATTATTTTTTTATAATATAATATGAAAAGTTGTATGAATCAACTTTTAATTAATATTTAATATAAATTTCTCTAATTATTTAAATAAATTGGGATGAATAAATCATACAATCGTACCAAAAAGTATTAGCATATATGTTTACTAAACAAATGATGTTAACAGTAATCTGTGAAATTGTAATAAATATACATATTTGTTATTTAGCCATGGTAATTCATTAGGTAACATACGGTGTAAATAAACAATTATTTTATAGTTAAAGACGATTTATACTAATCATCGACGATCGACGGCACTGAAAATGAAACACTAATAAAGTTTTATTCTTAAATTTATCGATTCTTGCCGTCAATGCCAGTTACGCCATTTACGAGGCAGTTAACAAAAACTAAGATTACAGAGAATTACAGTTCTGGATTAATTGTAAAACCATATCAAGATCTTAACAGCTGTTAGTGAAAATATTATAACAATAAACGATTTTGATTATTGAAATATTTTTATTCAATCAAGTTTTTTTATTTGAGTGTAAAAGTACGGGTCAGGCAGATTGTGAAATATTTGTTCCACAGTATATTTTTTGTTGGGTTTTAGATTTGAAAAAAAATTCTAAAGACATTTGTTTAAAAATATCTCTTTAGTAAAATAAACGGAAAGTTGTTAATTATATTTAATACGTGTCTTAGTTTGGACGTCTTTTAAACATATTTAGATATTAAAGTGTAGTTTTGTTATATAAAATAATATTATAATACAACAATACAAAATATCCGCCATCTATAACAAAATACATATAATTTCCAAATATATGAAATAAATTTATTGAAAGTTTTAAAGCACCACAATATCAAGTTATAATATATAGTGCATTTCCAGCTAATCCCTAATTGGAAGTATTTCTACATTCAATATTTGCATTAAATTTTCAGTACCTATTGTTTATCCATGATTTCAAAATATTTTAGTTTGTTTTGTGTAATTTAGATTCGAATTTTCCTTGAAACTAGACTCATTTCTTTTTACCAACATTACATTTAGCTGAGGACCATAAAAGTCAGAGCTGTCAGGCAATAAGTAACACCATCGGAAGTTCACATCCTGCCCTTGCCTAATTGTTTCCGCTCTGTCAAACCAGGGATAATCTTCCAGTAACAAAACAAAGTTTCTTTATCTTGCCGCAAGTTGCTTGCCGCAATAAAAGAGTTTTATTTCAATTGAAATTTGCATAACGTGTGATAAACTCCAAGATCATAGAAATAACACAGTTACCGAAGACATATTATAAGGAGACGATGCCGAGGTCAAGAATTTAAGTAGTAATATACTCAAAAGATAATAAAACACAATTTTTTATTTTGTAATATCCACTTTTTATTAGTCTAGCCGACCAATGGTTTCGCCTGCTAAGGCATTGACGAGGCTGTATAATAAAAAATTGTGTTTTATTATCTTTAAACATGGAATTCCACCAAGAACCATCGGTCTCAACAGTAATGAAAAGTAATATACTCAATTACGAGGATCAGAAAACCTGTGTAACAATTAATTGTTTTAAACAAACATCATCTACAGAATGACACCCTAGTTTCATCTACCAAACAAATTAACAAAAATGTCAAGGTACAAGAAAGCAACGGTTGGGCCCTGTATTTATAATATCTGATTTGATATCATTGTTTTTATTTACACAGATCACATAGCGAACAATAAATCATCGAAAATAAGATAAGAGTATATTATAATAATACTGTTATAGTAAATATTACCTGTGAAAAATATGTCGTTTGACTTTTTCAAGCAATCAAACCTTTATAGTATGAAGTTAAGATTGTGTCACATCGGCGGGTATTCCAAAATACAAAGTGTGCGTGCTTATTATAAATTTTTTTTTTAAAGTCGGAGATTGTGCATGACTGATGAAGATAGTGTGAATTGCATGGATTATGTATAGTTCCAGTATTTTTTAAATTTTATTTATTTATTTATTTTTTTATTTGGTAATTCTCAAAACAATGTATGTTTTATAAACGATATTATAGGTTCCTGATGGGTTTTTTAAATTCAAAAGGGTGTATATTTTTCTGTAAATTATATGTGATTATGTATGGAGTAAGTTTTTCGATCAGTATTAGTTAATAAGGTAATCTCATTGCTAAAACAATCGTGATTTGAATTGAACGACGATTGCTTGATTGGAGACAATATCATAATAGTGGAGAACGTTTAGTTAGTAAAAACATTAGTAATTACTAATTTAAATTAGTAATTGTCTTTATTAAAGCGCTTATTACAAAGGCAATACCATTTCACTGCAGAAGGTAATTTATGATACAATTTATGTATATTATTAAATTTATTAATTTAGAACACTGAAACTCCTCTAGTAATAGATATTGTAAATATACATTAATAATTGTTTGTGGACATTGTAGTGAAATTCGCAATAATTTTGTTGAAAACTCTATGAACCACAAACTTATTAAACAAGACAAATAACTATACTCCAAAACACAAATGGATAATTATTTGTTTATTCCATTAAGTTCCTGATGTAACATTTCAATAACATAGTTTTCATTATCATAGAATAGATACTCCTAAACTGAAATCAAATACATCCTAAGTGCTTAAGGTTAAATGAAAAAACCACCCACTCCTTAGATTAGCTGGCCTATGAGAAGAAGGCCAGTCTGTCTGATCTGTAGAGTGGGGTGAATATAACTGTACTCTAAATATAACAATGACAACCAGGTAACAACTAACAAAATTGACAGTTTTTATTTATTTATCTTAAATTCTAGCTAATCTAAAATGATATGTTGAAACTACATCTATCAAAATTGCCATTAAATATTATTTTAAAATTCTGAATAATAGTTATTGTTCAAATTATTTAAATAATACTTTCTATATTTAAAATATTCTAAAATCATGAAGGGAAATTACAACTAGCATATGAATTTACAACAGGATATTTCTACATTTTATTTATTCTAAAATTATATGACATTCAATATCTTGCTCTCGGTAAAAAAATAACTGAGCTTTTTTTTTATTCTGTTGGTTTCTTTATTCAAAAGTTTACATGTAAGAGGTATATTATCGTTTATCATGCTATTCAATGCTGCTACTTTATGTTGAGTGCAATGATTAGATTGTTTAAAATGAATCTGTTTTTCAATGTGGGTCTTCTGTATATATCAAATTCAATTCCTTGTTTATTTCTAATACACAACAGATCTATAAATGGTAAACTGTTATTTGTTTTATTTCATGTGTGAATTTGATCAAACTAGGTCTACTGCAAATATGACCTAGAAGATCACTAACAATACGCTCGTTGAGGTTTAATATTGTAAAAATGTCAAGTACATTAATAATTATTGTAATTATTAATAAACCCACATAAGTTTATTTTTTCATCTTTCTTCAAATTTACTCATGACGATTTCTACAATGAACTGTGACAGGCCGTTCCCCGTTGTTGTGTCATCTTAGTTTTGGTAAAATTCGTTGTTAAATAAATGTAGAATTATTCTGTGTTAACAAATTCGGTTTTTTTACGAACTCATTAATTTCCCGAGGTTCGACATTATATTTCATTAACAATTCCTTCAGGCATTTGACATTTTAAAAGATATGTTCTATCTTGTTCTAATATTATTAGTTTTAAACTTTATAATGGAATTTGTACTGCTCTTTTAACCAGGAAGTAATTGATATACACATTATACATTTAAGGGAATAAACAAATAATTATCCATTTATGTTTGGTGAATAATAATTGCGTTTTTTCTTAATTTTGTGGTAAAGGTAATTTGCATATAAATTATTATAAGTATACATGTTAAAACGTACACTAAGAGACATGGGGCCCTTAAATAAAGCATATGGTACTATCCAAGTAAATTTTTAGATAAAATATATCGTGAAAATATTGAGTTATCATATATTATATTTACATAATATTTGTGCTCAATTTCTAATATATATATATATATATATATATATATATATATATACATATATATATGTGAGAAATAAAAATTAAACGTTTGTTTTTTATTTAATAATATTTATTAATTTTTAAGAGGAATTCCACAATTTTGTTTCTAAAGTGTTTCTGAAGTATGTAGCCTATGTGGGGGGAGAGGAAAGAAGAAATAGTGTGCTTGTGCTCCTTTCTCTCCTTTATATTTCACAATATTATCGCACCAAGTCATTTAATCCGCTTCCTTCATAGGTGACATTCTTGAGATTCTACGGTAAATTAATATCACAATAGTCTCGCGGTATTTATTTAATATACATTTTTTAATATATGATCCCAATATTAAATTAACTTTACAATTAAATGAGATGTATGTACACAAGTAATTGTTTACAATGAAGTAAGTTGATGTATTGTTGAAACGCATAACCTCCAAACTTGAGCAATTTTCACATGCGTATGTATGGATGATTAAACTAGTATTGTTTATCTTTGTATTTTTGGGTGACATATGTTTGAATAACGAATACTATATTTTATTTGTTACTACAAGAAATGTCGTTCAAATTGTTTCTTCGAACATACTTGGTAATAGTCCTTGTGCTACAACTTAACAAAATCGTGGCCTTCTTTTATCTGTTCAGCTCTTCCTCTCATCAATTATTCACCCCAAATACAAACCAAGCATCGCCTGGGTACTCAGTCCATATCAGCATTCGTCCACCGCAAAAAATTTAACTCCCTCATTTATAGTTTGCGACAACTGTAAAATCATAACTACAATAAAAGAACCAGAATAATTGATTCCTAAATTTAAGAAACGTGTCTTAGTTTTTACAAAATTCATGAACATGTACATTTTTATTATTTTGAGAATAACATTTTGCTTTTTGGATTTCTACTCTAGCTTTATAAATATAAAAATCAATTTCAAATTAATTCGGAAAAATATACATTATGTAATCTAATAAAACTTGACATACTATTAGGTAACTTTATTTTAAAACTACCTTCATATTCTTTCTTAATTTTTATTTATTACCTTCACGCTTTTGTATTATTTAATGCGTAGTGAAACATCATCTGGATTACAAACTTAGTCGTTATGTTAGCACCATTTAAAAATAAATTATTTATAAAAATGTGTATATCAATTTAAAAGTATGGAAATTCATTGTCCGAGGAACAAGTAGTAACTAATAATATAATAGAAGATAAGATACCAAGTAGTATCAAAATAAGTAATATATCTTATTTTGTTTGCAAACTAGAAATGTTGAAGAAAATGCGTATTTTTTTCCATGATGACGTACATTATGTATAATTTACATTTTTTTACTGTAAGGATAACTGTTAATAGTATTAAAAAGATAATTATTATAATATATTCTATTTTCGTCAATTGAATATATATATATATATATATATATATATATATATATATATATAATATTTCTTTGTTTTTGGCAAAGAATGTATAAATTAATTGTTCAAGATCTAACGTATTTATTAACTTATTACACAATTTTATTATATTTTTTAATTAAAATAAATCTCGACTAAAGTATATATATTTTTTTAATCTATGCTTAAGGGACCCTTTTTCAAGTGTAAGTGTACATTGCATTCCCGCCTTTTCTAATCCTCTCTGTTAAACCTCTTTTAATACTATCTATATAAGGTTCCAAGTTGTCTCTTATATTGGATAAAATAGAACAATTTAAGTTATAAATTAGTCTCTTATTTTGAACATAGGAAAAATTATACCAAAATTTAAAATTTACTGCAATGTACATCTTAAGTTTAATATATTATCACACTCCGTTGGAGAAACATATGAGTTCCGAAAAGTAGAGTAATAAAAGTTGTGTTTAAATTTCCTTTACGTTGAAACAACAGAAAAACATTTTTGTATAACATTTCCTCTAATAAATTGGTCAAAACATGTGTAAAATTGCTAAATCAAGTATTTAATGAATATTATAGATTAATATCAACAATTTAATGAGCTCATCTTAGCTGAATTAGCGAAATAATCAAATCAAGTTGGTGTACTCAATAAATACAAAATTATAAAATGTCCCTAGGACCTAATTGAACAAATATAATATCTAAGGCCAACTATATACCTCCGATACTGTACTTTGAATGAGAAACCATTGTATAATTTACCTAGTTAGTGTTAAATTTATAGGCATTAACAAAACACAAACTGCTAATTACTACGTTTTATAAAAGTTTCTAAAACAACTTGACAAATTAAGATTTCATTGAACAGCAATTGAATCCAGAAAAAATGGCCATTTTGTTTAGTTAAACTTGGGTTTTGTTGTGATATATTCACTTTTTTCAATTCATGGTAATTTCATATGATGAAATCAGAGTTAATAAAAATAAATGTACAATTAGTTTTCGTGTCTGAAGTCAGATAAATAGTTTAAACAAAATGAATGTTTATAAGATGTTTAAAAATACTAATTAAATACTAATGTTTAAAAAAGTAATATTTATGTCTATCACTTACTTTAAAAAAGTTATCTTCATAATTTGATACGATTGTGACCTTAACATGGAACTATTAAAGTACTAGATGTTTCATAAAAGTACTTTAAATTATGAGACACAATTAAAGTTAAAATATGTAAAGATTTAACTACCTATTTGCCACACACAAACATATAAAAAGCTTTTGAAGTATTTGTGACCAGTCCTTGTAAGTTTGAATAACTTCATTGACAAACGTTATATCATTTTAACATGTCTTTAAAAAGAAAGATAATACTAATTATATACAGTAGTGATGAAAGTATGGTTTTAAAAAGAAGAAATAACTTAAAATAAATTCTATGAACTACTGGAGTTCATTTATATACTTAAAAAGTGTTTAATTGTATGTAACAAATATATTTGTAACTTTCATGACTTTGAAATTAGCAAAATGTTTTGATTAAAAATCTCATTAACTTTTGAAAGTTATATTGATAACAAATCGTAGTGCTATTACCAACTTGTCCTTTGATCTCAAGTTTATACAATAAATTAGGGGAGGGAAATTTGTTTTCCATTTAGGTTATTGACTGATGACAAAGCAAGCAACAGCTTCTTTGAACACAAGTTTATACAATAAATTAAGGGAGAGTAATTTGTTTTCCAGTTCACATTTTTTCATAGACTATACAACAAGCAGGATTGTTTCTTTGATCTCCAATTTACACAGGAAACTAGTCGATCGCAATATTGTTTATTTTGGCCTAAAATAAATTTCTAAAAGAAATGTTAAAAGTATTTTTGTTTCATCTTTTTATAATTTTCTGTTTATATAAATAACAACAAGATTTATTTTATCGTTTACAATAGGTCTTTTATAACTCTGCAATTAGAAAAGGGGATTTTTTCTGAAACATTAATACTAACTACTTCTTTATTATCATGTTAAGGCCATCTTTTAAATGAATTAGAGTTTGTTATAATCTAAATATAAAACAATAAAAATATAAATAATCTTACGTATGTACCAAAACGAGCTTCGTATCGTTAATTTTTATTGAGGTGATTAGTAATTCGGACCATAAAGCCTTTTTAGAAAATGATGACTTTATGAATCTCAACCTTTATCACAAATAATCTAAAAACTAAATATCATTTTTACTGAACTTATATTTCTGTTAGATAAAATGATTCAATTATGTAGCTGTCCAATTCATTGAATACATATAACTGCTACGTGCAAAAGATTGTGAATAGATTTTTATTATAATAACTAAAATTGAAATAAAAAAAATATAACAAAATAAACATTTACATTCAAATGAAAAAAAATAAATATTCTTTTAGTAGAAGTAGCTAAAAAATGATGTATTATTTATTTTTTTCTCTTGTTCATTTTCCTAAATCAATTTAATAATAAATTTTGTATGAAGAAGTAGGCAAATCTGATTTAAAATGTTTATCGAAATTCTTATTTCAAATAACATTTCTTTTTATAATAGCTTTCTTTTTACATATATATATATATATATATATATATATATATATATATATATATATATATAATTAGATTTCAGAAATTAAAACACATATATTATATTTGTGAATAAATCAAATAAAAAATTTTATGCAAAACTTAGTGGAAATGTAAAAATTAGCGTCCGTTGATAAAACTTAATTTTTGAACCAACCAAAATGCAATATATAAATAATAAAATATTTCAGTCAAGTTTAAGTTATAAAATATCTCTACAGAGAATAATAAACAGTGGATGCTTAAAATTGTATTAAAATATAAACAAATTCGAAACGTACGCAACAATTATCTATTAGTTTTTCACTACACAAAAATAATAAATTTTTAGATAAATAATTACCGCTCTTAGTTTTAATTGGTTTATCAGTAGTCCTTTCTTTTCTAGACCTCCCCCCATTGACAATGTATTTTTTATTCAAAAAGGGTGATACCATAATTCGTTAATTCGTTTTTAATTCTAAGTTTGATTTATTTTAAATAATCCCCGGATCTGATAAAATAAAAAAATTCATAAATTAAAAATAATTAAGGATATAGGTATCCAAAAACAAAATGAAGTAAAAGATATCTGTAATCAGCACTGCAGTTCATGAGTGGGTGATTTAACTGAAAATCTAACAGTTAAGTGACTGGTGTAGAAAACTGGAGTCGGATTATAATGGTTGATCAAAACACTGGTTTGAAGCCTAGGAAGGCTAGACGTTAAATGCCAGGTTAGGGTGACTGATCTGACCCATTATATACATTTTTTTAATATTGTTGGCATCGTGTGGAATTAATTTTTGTTCTTGAACTTCTTCGTCAGACACGCTTGCACGCTAGTTAGCTTTGTTTTTAAAAAAAAAATTATTTTCTAACCATTATGACTGATTAGAAGAAGAGGTAACAGGTTTTTTTAAACCAAGGTAGACAACTTCAGCACTCTACTATGTTCATATTAATATGATTAATTCTTAAGAGCTACAACGTCTAGTATTTGATATATATATATATATATATATATATATATATATATATATATATATATAATTTTTAATATAATGAGTAATAAATTATTTTATTTTTATTACATTAATTTTATTATACTACCGTCATGTGACTTTGTATTTGTCTTATTACAAAGACGCGTTTCGGAGTCGTAGCTCCATCTTCAGTAATTTCACTCCGTAGAGGTCGTCAAAACATTAAACTTAATAAAAACATAAACACTATACACACAAATAAATACACGTATACATTGATTTAAACACTTTCTTACGTGCACACAGTTTCATGGTCCGCGAACTACTGGCATCACGGTAAGGCCAAGGTTATCAGATTAATGGGCTGGTCCTATCAGTTAGTTATATCTTACTGTCGTCTCAAATAATGAGTTTGATTGAAACGATAACTTTTCATTGAAAATGTCGTTTAAACAATCGCTAAACAGTTTTTAAACTCAGTCGTTTAAACCTCACTCAGTTCTCACAATCACGCTATAAGTGTCGTACATCTCCATTACCTAACTCAGTTACCACAAGCTTGCTATATATATATATATATATATATATATATATATATATATATATATATATATATATATATATATCATATTGGCCTTGTCATCGCCGGGTTATCTCTTTCTAAATCATCTCAATCTACCTATAGGAATCTAATCATAACTTCTCATTGGAACTCTTTCCTTTCTGAAGGATTTTCTCGTCTGCCTCTTTCGGTTTTATTGCATATATCTGTGTAAACGGTTCTGTCACCTCGTTCAAATACCGAACAAAATCCCATATAATATCTTAAATAATTAAATTCGATAAAATATGTTACTAAACATTTAAATTTTATTAAAAATCTAATGAACTTACTTCCGGTACTATCGATAAAAGGTTACAACGAGAATACTGTGAACTATTATTAAAACGCGGAAAACTTTAAAGTAATAATAATAACATTAACTGACATGAACCGAAATTTGTTTTTAACATTCTCTTAGTACAACGGTTTTTATCTATTTATGTATACCAATTTCCTTTATCAACAGTTCCAAATATGAAACAAACTTACGTTGTACACAAACTAAATTATATTATGTTTTCGAACTTTAATCTACAGATTAAATAAAGAATTAAATAACTAAATTTCAATATATGTAATAGTTAATAAATTACATAAATTAAAGTTCGGTACCACAGCCTACACAAATATGAACAACTAAAAAGAGTATAGCATTATGCGATAACGTCACAAAGGCAGTTAGTTACATGAGAGTGTTTTATATTAAATCAGATAACAATCAAGTACGCAATAGTTAAACATGCATAAGATAAAAATAAGAAATATTGTCCTTTTTACCTGACAGGTATACTATATTTTTTAAGGACATTGAAACTCCTTTAATTTGCAAATTCCAAAATATTGTGTTATTAGTTTCCTAATATAATTGTATTTAAATATCAATCTTCAGTGAAGTATCATTGATCCGTTACTTTAAATCTGTAATACACAGGCAGTTATCAGGAAATAATATATATTACGTGTCGCAAAAACTAGTTTCAATCAAAACATTATGTTTTATTTGGTCAATTATTAAGAGATTATTTTAATCCACATTGGTTGAAAGAGTCATATAAAAACATAATTTTATTCACTCCCGCAAACCAATAATTGGTTGTTGTAGTAGATAGTTGTAGTTATATTTCTAGTTTCGTTATGGGATGTGAAGTTGTTTTCTTACAAAGGTAGGTGAAAGGGCGTGGGGGGATTTTTACAGATTAAAAGAGTCTCTTTAATATTCCTGACGGATACAAGGTTTGAAGTACTATTTTTTCAGGCAATTTTGTATCTCTGAGGTGTATAATTTAAATGTGAAAAATGTATCGGTGTTTCAAAACAAAGGGCATTTGTCATTCTGCACGCATGGAATACATTCATCAGATGTGGGTGACTCGAGATATGTTCAGGTAGTGAAACATCAGATCCCTAAGTAGACATCGATAATAATATTTTGTTTTTTAATAAAAAAGAACATTACAGAAGTTATAATCAATCAGTTTTTTTTTCAATGTATGTTTTAAAATATTTTACAAGGTAATATACTTTTAAATTTGATAATATTGAGGCGAGATGATTTACCAAAATGAGTCTTCTTTTTACAACAAATCGCTCACTTGTTACCAGAAGACGATATAAGCTGCAATAGTCCTTATACGCAGGAAAGTATTCAACGCCAAATTTGTCTTTCCAGCTATGTACTTTAATTCCATTAATTTTTTATTTATATTTCCTAAGGACCTTTTCATTGAACATTTTTTTCCTTATGGTAAGATTTATTTTTTTAATTTGATAAAAATCAAATTCTTAAACTGATTAAAAAATTACGAAGAGTGTAACTAAAATTCTTGTTCAATAATAAATATTGTTGAACTATTACGAAATCCATGTGGTAATTGAGTAAAACATTACAGCTGATCTTGCGTTTGAACTGTAAAACATGCCCCGGAAATTAAATTTCAAATAAGTTCTTTAAAATCCTTTGTATTTAATATCACGTATCACTTTACTTTTGGTTCATTATTCCACTTCTATATAATGTATTTTACTAATAAATGATACATTAATGATTTTTAGGGTAATTAATAAAACTATAACCGAAACTAAGATTTTAAAAAATATATTATATTCAACCAAAAAACTATCGCAGTAGCAATATATTTTTAATGAAGATTTTATTAGGGGCTTGAAGCTTTGATAAATGGAAACATTTCTATTTATGGGTATTTGTGTATTAAAGAAAGGAGAAGAGAACATTAAAATAAGAATGAATTCATACATTTATGTATATAGACAAACAAAAACTAATTTACATTATTTGTATAGTATGGTATAAATAAAATAAAACTAATTATTTTCTTTATAAAAGTGAATGAAATCAATAAAGATATTTATTTGTGTACCCTCTCAACTGTTACATCATCTATATAACTAACTGTTACTGAACCTCTCAACATGTAATATCACGTGTCAAACATTGAAGACATACATTAATTAAACTGCCTCAACTTCCTTATCACGCGACGGGTACAAAACTCTGCAGAGTTTACTGATTTAAGACGTTATTACAGTTAGACTTAATAATATTTTTTGGAGGATTTAAATATTCATATTTTAACCCTGGATTTAATTGTAATGAGTTTTAAATGGCAAAGTTGTAAAAGTTTTTATCATATTTTTATATATTTTATAATTACACACATATAATATCAACACCCAATTTAAATAAAAATTTCCCCTTTAAAGTTTAAATTGAAGTGTCAAGAACACCAAACGGACATATTGTTGAAAATATTATATCTGTTTATTAAGTTGTTTAAATTGAAATAGGCCTATAGAAAATTATGTCAAACCTTTAGATTTAAAATACTCACATTGTAGTAAAAAAATTATCAGTTTATTATGGCAAACAGTAAAATGAAACCCATCATTGAAATTTAGGATCATGATATCAGTAACTGATATGATATTCGCACTAATACAAACTCATATAGGGTCGAGAAAAGGATGTGTTTTTCTGAATTATTTAAGATATAAATAGTTACAAGCAAGTCAGTAACATTAAATCAGTAAGTTACAGTAAAGTGAGTATATTCCTTTCTTGTAAACATAAATGTAGTAGTTGTAGTGCACATGATTGTGCAAAGTGTCCCCCTCTACTAATTCTAAAGACGGGAACTTATGATTATAGAAACTCACCAACCCCATCTCTTTTAGGCAATGCAGCACATGAACTTCGATGCTTTTTGTACATTAATGTACTGCATTTCACTAATATATTATGAGGAGCCACTTTCCCTCAAGACTGTATCTATAAGTCCAAACATTTTCCATTCCGATTCTTCTAAAGCGTTTACTGAGTTAATTTTTACCCTTAGGAACCCTGTGAGAATTTTAAGTTTATTCTCCTAACCCACTCAGGAATTTTCCCAGTGGGTCATCTACGAAGATAGGTTTTCATAGTGGCGAAAGCTCCATGTTGCTACTTCCAAGATTCTTAGGCCTACATGGTCTGGCCTCTCCACTTTGTTAGGCGTTTATGAGATGTGCGAATTCTCCTGAGTGGTCTGTTTCGCCTTTCTCTACAAGGCGTGGTTTATTGCCTACGAGATATCGAGATATACATTTTACCACTACGTTGAGTTTCGGGAACGTCCCATAGAAGATAGTTAGTTTTCATTTCTCTCTTCATGTTTTCGATTACCAGTTAGCGAAAGAATGGTACACTCGGCCAGTAACCCTTTGGGGTAAACATAAATTTTTACGAGGTCGCCAACTTTACAACACGTTCCGTATGGTACTCATTTCTTCCGGTGCCATTCTCTCCACCAGATTGTGCCGTATTACATTTTAGGGTAAGGCTGAAAACAAAAGGTAGAGAAATGATGAAGGAGGGTGGTGGGAGGGTGGGACACATTAATGGAGAGTCAGGCGAAAAATATATGACAAAATGTACAAACATATCCATTCTTAGTAGTGCACTCCACGTGAGTGGAAAATAGTGAAGATTACAGGAAAGGCAGAACAACATGAAGAGTAAGGATTTGTAAAGGCTGTAGCGGATGCCCACTATACGATGAGTTCGCCTATCCCTATATCAAGAAATATGCGTTAGTTGCAATGTACTTTTTGATTACATCGGATATGTTTGAATATATGAAATCGGTTTCTTTTTTTAGAACCGATAATGTTTTTGTTACGATATTTGAAGCCATACAAGTTATAAGATGCCTTTAAGATAACTAGATTATTGTACTCTTCATACGTTTTACATTTTTTGTAGTAAATGTGTCTGATTTTTCCACATTTTCTTTACTTTTATATATTAATCAAACTTAACACACATAAATATCAATACTGTTTTTTTTAATAGATTTGATTATTTGTAGCAAAACATTAAAATCAGTCTAGGTCGTATATTTTCCACTTGAAATGTTATTGTACATTAAAATAGTACGACTGATAGTGTAGGAATTTCTTAAGAAATTGGTCTCCATCCACCAGATTATTTCAACCGTCTGTGACAAACTTTTTAAGTTTTCTAAACGTTTACCGTTGGTACTTGGTAAATTCCATTTTAATAAATAACACACTCTTATCTCTTGGTATAACCACAAATTTATTGAAATTGCCGACCATGGTTTCACTAGTTACAGCAATGTAAAATAACGTTGACAATGCTGTAACTAGTGAAACCATGGTAATAAAGTTTTAATACATTTGTGGTTATACCAATAAATAAAAGTGTTTTATTTATTGTTCTAAAAGTGTTTGATAAACGAAAATCAAAAATAGAGATTGGCAGTTGTTATATATAACCGATTTGAAACATGTTTTATTGATATAAATATGTTCAGTTGATTAAAAATATATATAATTTTAAAATTTTATTAAGGTAATTAATTGAAGATATATAAATCTATAGTCACTTTAGTTAACACGTAACTAGAAGTTCTTTCATTTTCCTTTATTCATAACTCTTCATAAAAGGTTTTTTTGGAAATACCATCAACCCCCGCACATTTTGTTACAATATGAGATTTAGGATATTAAGATTTAATAAGATATGATTTGTTTACTTTTAATTAATACTTCGGTCGTTATTGACTTCCTTCACACTGAAAATATAACAAAATAAAATAATATTTAATTTGTGTTTGACGTAATCAAAGGAATTACTATGTTTGACAGAATGTAATTTGTTGTTTCAAAAGAAAGTAAAACATTTTAAATAAAAGGTATAATAATAAAACATATGATGTTGGACTAAAAGGATTACAATTGTTTAAATGAAATCTATTGTCATTTAAATCTCTGACAGAATAATTCCATTATATAAAATATTGGGTTTGATATATTTTCTCGAGTATGTCTAACTTAACTAGGTCATTTCAGCCATTTTCAAATAAGTATTAAATGTGTTTTTGAGTTTTATTCTCTTTCTATTATTCTTGTTACAACAACTATAAATTTATTCAACATTATTTCAAATCTGTCAATATCTGTTACGTGTTGTCACAAAGCCAGAGTATTGTTTTGTAGATTTGATTGAACTTCTGCGTTCTGTAATCCTATAAACACAATTTGCACTAATAGATAATTTATGTACAATGTGTAGATTTGTATTATAAGTCATCAAACTAAATAATTAGCTTAATATTAATTATCTTAGGCTATTATTATTGCAAAAAATATGTGTTATGATATTTCTTATTTGTACACAAAATTTAGGATATATATGTAATATTGTGTTCATATTGCAATTATTTAAATAAATTTTTTGAAGTATAAAGGAAATCCCTTTTGACATTAAAACAAACAAGATTTAAAAGAACAATCCAATTTAAATAATATTCACCTTCGAAACAGTTAAAAATGGCTCACCTCAGAATAGAAATTAGAAATACCTGTCCATTAAGAAAATAAAAGATAAAGATCGTTGTTAAAAATATGTTACAGAAACTCTCAGGGACTGCCATTCAATAAATTGTTGTCTACTTTTATGTTAATTTTCACGTTTTAATAAAGATCTGTTTATCCGACGATTCTTTTAATTTAACTACATCCTTACTCCATGCCAGAGTGCTAAAATTTTACCTAGAATTTCGACTGAACCACTGACCTCAACAAAGGTGTACGGGAGAACGGACTATACGCCGGGGACCTCCATTTAATCTTACTACCACACCAGAAGGTAAACACAGTGTGTGTATGTGTAGGGGGTAGGGGGAGGGGGTGTGTGAGTGTATGTGTGTGTGAATGTATGTGTGTGTGTGTGTGAGAGAGAGAGAGAGGGAGGGAGGGAGAGATAGAGAGACCCTCCTACACGTCACTCGGGATCTTTCCACCCTTACACCCTCCACAAATACTACATTCACCAAATTAAGACCCACGCAAACCACTAATCCCACACTCAAACAAACTCTCTCTTAAAACATTTATTTAATTCTTAAAAAGTCTTTCCACCTTACTATTCTAGACCCAATTTTATTTTAATAAAAATTTACAAAATCAAAAATTATATATCCAATACTCCTTAAACGCCCTAACACATCCTAACCTCACATAATATATCCTAAAATAACTTAATGTAATCGAATGCCTTACTCTTTGTCCTCTCTGTCCTTCTGGTACTTCCTGGGCGAGATCGGCTTTAGGCTCTACAATCAAACAATCCGCCATTCTTCGAAATTTAGAGTTTTTGTAAACAAAACTCTCTCCAATTTTTTACACACTTTATCATTCAGTATTAATATGTGAAAAACTAATAATGATTTTTCCATTAATTATATGCTACTTGGCTTATGTCTATTTATTTATTCCTTAAAAAACAAAAAAGTTAATTTATGATTAAAGTAATACTGACCCCTATCTCGGGATCTTACCATAATGCGACGGTTCTCAAAAACAAAATGTATAATTGTAACTTTTACAATATTAGTGAATTTACAATTTAGGTCAGAGCACTTTATCTATTACTTCGAGTAGATAAAGTTAATTTTACTATTTAATGTGATCTTCTTTTTTTAATTTATAAAAATCTGTATTACTGAAAGTTTGAATTTACAAGCCTCCTTTCTCAAAATCAACTCTGAAAGGATTTTATGACACAGATAATAGAAACTCTCTTTTAAACGAAAAAGAAAAATCTCAATTTATGTCATATATATTATAACATATGCAGCATTGTTATATATATATATATATATATATTTTGTTAATTAAAAATTAATACTTTAACAATTTGCCTCTAAGTTGGGCGACCAAATATAACATTATATATGTTATATATAATGTTATATATATAAATAAAAAAACCTTTTACTTTACTTTTAATTCTTTTTTACTTACTTATTTAGGATTTAATTTTGATTTATTTTGGTACTGAAAGTATTTGGTCAATACACAATACTTTAAAATTTAAAAAACTCAATTTATTTTAATGCAGAACAAACAAGGAACAAATTCTTGTACGTAAATATAGTTACACATTTAGCAACTTAGTTTTAGCAACTTATTCTAAAATGTATTAGACATTCATACAACTTTCATTCCTTATTTCTAAATCTAATATTAAAACAAACACAAATTTCAATACGGGCAAATATATTTCTTCTACTGATTTTTCTCAATTACTTTTATACTCTCCAAAAAAAAACAATTTGAAATTTATCAATCTCTCCAATTTACTCCTCGGCTAGCTCTTGATATACAATACAAATGAAATGAATAAATTTACTGACGCTTGGTTCAATTTAATTTCCTATACTAACAAAACTTAAATCTACAATCTCGGTGGGAATCTTTTGGAAGCTCAAGCAAAATGAAATTTAAATAGTATAAAAAAGATATTAATATAAAACATTTGGTACTTATCAATTCTTGTCCTGGTCTCTCTTTCGATGAAAGCACACTTTCACAAAACCCCAACTAACACTTTCCCCTTTATTTAACCCTAAAAAAAACTTTCGATGCACACACTTGCTCCTTGATGATGGATCCTGGCGATGACGAGATAATCTCCTTCTTCCAGGGTGACGATGAACAACTTTTTCTTCGCTTTGAAGACGACGAATCAAACTCCTATCTGCTGAAGGCGAATATTAAACTTTTTACTTTGCTGAAGGCTACTAATTTAATCTCTCGCTGAAGCTAATACTCAATACTTGTCGCTGAAGGCTAGAAGTTATACTATACTAAATTCTATTAAAAGCTATGTTAGTAACTCTGAGACAACCAGTCTCTAGAGTCGCTCCTTACTCCCTCGCTGCTAGTAGAAGACTCCTTTTTTTTCTTTCTCTACTCAGTTCCGCGGCTACGCACACTAACTTTCACAAATTCAAAGAAAATACGATTTCGTCCCTCCTATTGGTTGTTTTTGAATTTGTCGTTATAATTTGGAAAGTTTTTTTTCTCCTAGTCTGTTGAACCTTTGTAAAAAGAGAAATTGTAGCGTCGCTTTCCTTTTTCAACCCTAATAATTTTTCCATTCGTTCTGGACATCTGCAGCGCTTGTGCCTTCACTCCTTTCTTAACAATCCTTTGTAAACCTTTTTTAAAATTTATTTTCTAACTCTAATTTAATTTTACACGTGAAGATTTCTTTCTTATTCCTAATTTATTTAATTTAATTTGTTTTTCTGCTATCACTTTAATCATGTTATCTGGTTTGATTGAGGTGATATCGTTACAATATACTTGAAACATTAAACTTATATAATCCTTATCTCTTCCTAATGTACTCAAAATAATTCCTTTAATATTCCTTAATAGTTATTGCAATGCCACTTATAATATTCCAAGATTTTTAACAACTATTTGCAATGTAAAAAAAATTTAACCAAGGTGAATGTTCAGGGTTGCAAATATTAATTTAATAATTTTTACTTCATTTTAACTCTAATTTATTTTTGATTCTACTTTTAATTTTAATATTCTTATGTGTATTAGGAAAAACTAAATTCACGAACATTCACTAAATTTTGTCTAGAGCACATCGTATTTCCTTTAAAAAAAATTATATTAATACTGTCTCTTCTCAACTTTTACAAAAGTTATTACAAAATGATCAGAATGTATATATATATATTTTTTTTGTATAAATCTGAGCTAACCTTTTATTAATGTACAGTCTGTATGAAGTAACCTGTCTCCTGACCCTCCAGCTACCTGGGACAGGCCCGGGCCATTCACCGGCACTCGGCGTCGCCCGCAGTTGTTTACCTAATTAGTCGCCTATAAGCTTCCCCACTAGCTTAAGTAACTTTTTTACCTAAATCATAATTTCCGAAATGTTATCAAATATTTGAAAAGTACATAAAAAATAAGATCAACGATACTAAACAAGGGCAAATTTGATAAAAACTAACAATATAGAGGTAATAAGAAATATAGAAGTAGTCTGTTTAAATCTTGTAATAATAAAGTTGGTTTTATGTAACAATATGACAATGAAATTACGTTATATATTACAAAAATAATAAATATTAACTATTTACATTAACTACTGTACTACAAAGTTATAGGCACAATACAAATAATATCTTACAAACTGTTATAAGAATATTCTAGACTATAAATTATGTTTATTTTAGATGAATATGGGGTCAGGGTAGTTTTCATTAGCGCAGTTTGTTGATTCCAGCGAGGGGCCATCACGTACCATGAATCTGCAAGTAAAGAAGGGCTGTAAAATATGTCAATTAAATTTAAGGCTCGGCTGTACCTGTCGGCCGGATGCGTATATTCCCATAAGACTAATGTTAAACCTTAAACCATTTTTCTGCTGTATCTTTCGCCGTAGAACAATAATTTATGTGTCATATGAAAGATGTGGTTAATACGCAGTAACATTGCTTTTCAGTTTTTTTACCAGGTTAACCGTTTTATCTATATTAATCTCTAAAAATGATAACAATTTGCAATATTTTTCCTGTTAATGTAAATTTGTTATTCAAAAAAGTAAAAAGGAAAACCAATGCGTATTAATCACATCTTTCATATGACACATAAATCATTGTTCTACGGCAGCAAAATGGTTTAAAATTTAACATTAGTATTATGGGAATATACGCATCCGGTCCACGGGTACAGCCGAGCCTTAATAAGATAGTTTATATTTTTTTTAAGAAAAATCAATCATGAAAATGTCTCTATTAAAAAAAAAAAAAATAGGACTAATAATTCTAACCCACATTTTAGAATTTTATTACTTATTATTTATTACTTGATTGTTAATAAGTTAATATTTGTACAAAATTACCTTTATTTTTTTATCTTTGAGCTCGAGTACGAATATTGTTCCCCAAGTTGATAGGCTATTTTAGATGTCAAATATAACACTAATAAAAACTTCCATGGTTTATTTTTATTTTTGAAATGTAGTTGTTTGGAAATTCGTTTAGTTTAGTTGATTATGTTAACTGTGCATTTATACCTTAGAATCTGAGAATATATGTAAAAATAAATTCAAGATTTTATCATGCCTGATTACTCCAGAGGTGCCACTCCCATGTCGGGATCGCCGTCACTATCGAATAGGGCCACTGATGGTTTCTCCATCAGAACTTTTCTGTTGTTTAATTTTTTCCATTTAAAACCAATAGATTTTAAAACTCTAGCCAACGTCTGTATGCAGCCATGAAACAAATCAGTTGTGCCTAAGCTTGTTTTTAGTTTTCGGAGGGTCGGCACTTCTCGGCGTCTATAATAGTTCATTATATGGTTTCTGATTGCATTTTTTTGAAAATCATCTACCTCGGTTACAATTGATTTAAAAGGTGCTTTCCTCTTCGGAGTAGACAGCTTAGGAACATTGTATGTCCCAGGGCTGTCGTTTCTCACACTGGTGTCATTACTTACTGAGGCCGTTGTGTTTTCGTTATGGAGTAAGTTTTGGTCCGCTTCTTGAGTGTTATGGTCTGTGTTTGCTGAGGTGGCTTCTTTTTCCCGTGATTCTTTTAACTGCAACCTTATGCGGCTCAAAGTTCTTGTGGAAATATTGCAAGCTGCGGCAACTCTTTCGGACACCTTTTTAACATCTAATAACGGTCCTTTATTGTCACGTTCGCGCTCGAAGTATTGTAAAACAGACGCAATAATCGTTCTTGCCTGAGAGTTGTATGCTGTCCCAGCACGCTTATCAATTGATGGTGGCATATTCGGAAATACAAATTTACAACAAAAAAACTTATTTATATATGTCACTTTATACTAGTCAATAAAAATGAAATAATAAACAATAACAACACTCACGGAAAAAATCAATCTAGTTTAAAAATTAACTACTAACATTTAACACGATGTTTCTCTGGCTAACACTCACTTTGAACTGAACTGAATACTACCCTCATCCCTAGACACTAATAACTTGTTGATTACTCATTTCTTGGAAGCATATTACGGTATTTACATCCACCCTGAGTCAGACATCCGCTGCGGAAGTCCAATGTTCCAAGTGACGGCACCGTTATGACGCAAAACACAAGTTTTCCTTGTGACGCTCGTTACATGAAAACCACGTGACTTATAAATGATACTGAAATATTATTTTTGTAATATGTAATGTAATTTCATTGTCATATTGTTACATAAAACCAACTTTATTATTAAAAGCTTTAAACAGACTACTTCTATATTTCTTATTCCCTCTATAATCTATTGTTTGTTTTTTATCAAATTTGCCCTTGTTTAGTATCGTTGATCTTATTTTTTATGTACTTCTCAAATTTTTGATAAAATTTCGGAAATTAAGATTCGGCTAAAAAAGTTACTTAAGCTAGTGGAGAAACTAAAAGGTGACTATTTAGGAAAACAGCTGTGGATGTCGCAGACTGCAAGTGAATGACCTGGGCCTGTCCCAGGTAGTCGAAGGGTCAGGAGACAGGTTACTTCATACAGACTATAGTTGACGATGCCGGGAAAGCGTTGCGCCCTCAGTGGGTGGTCTGGAAGATGTGGATGAGTGATGATTTCCTCAGGATGGAGCAGATCTGCTCAAGCCAGTGATGTTTAGTCCAGTAATACTGTTCAGCTGGAAGAATCCTAAAATGCTTCTTGAAGTAGTTTTTTCAAGTAAAAAATACCAGCACGACGACAGCCAATTGCACGGATAATAAAAACAGAACGAACTAATAGAACACCGTCGAGTCATTGACTCGCGTATGTTCACATTTCACAAAAAAAATCAGTTTTTATAATCCAACTCTGACTCAAAAGCACACGAGAAATTTCTGAAACATCCAGCAGAAAAAAGTTTTTATCCCAGTTTATCAATTAGAATTGATTCAATTAGTCAAAGTAAACAATTTTGTTTCTAGAAAAATCTTCATGCTTAAGATAATTGCATTTTTGCCGATCGCCCAAAGCTTACTTCCATCTCTTAGACCTTGAACACCACATCTATCCTAACAAATATTCTATATCAGATCTTATCTCACAAACAATTCTACAAACGGAAATATGTTAAATACAAAGCGGATTTAATAAAAATAAACTTCTACATCACATACATTTCCTTATAGTCTACAACTTACATGTGGGAAATTGAAAGGCCGTGCTATACTCTGTCTATACCCGGCCGCGCCAGCCAATGCAATTACGATGCTTACGGTCATGTACAGCATAGTGTTGTGTGCTTGTTCCATGAAAGTGTAAGTTGTAGTGTAAGAGTTGTGGGAAATATTAAGTAACTGATAAGTAAACAAACACACTTTAGTTAGTTGACAAACTAAAGCGAAGAACTTGTTTGCATACTATGCAATTTTAGTATTATTGAAAATATAAACACATTGTCCTACATACAGAAATAATTACAAGAAACAAATTTGAACTGTAAATATTTGCACAGAAAGTTAAATTAAATCTTTATAAAACCTTTATATTGCTTGACCTAAAATATACTGTGTATACAATCATATTAGCTGTAAAATGCAATATATTTTCTCGCTTTATTTAAAACAAAATCTGAATTATACCATACATGTTATGATTTAAATTAGCATTTTTATGATGATAAACAAAACCATGTGATTTATTCACACGCGACTTGCTTGCAAGGCTGAAGGCCATGTTACATGTCAACCCTGCATCAATTTAATAACTTAAATTATGCATTAACCAATGCATATGCAATGCGTTTAATTAATTTTACTAACGCATTATGAATAATTTTATTGTCCTCTAAATTTGTTTAATACATGTCATGCAAACAATGAAAAGTTTTGATTTGGAATCTGATGCATTAATATCTAATATGGAAGCTCATAGCTTCTTGGCTATGACAGTACAGTATTTTTAAAAGTTTGGAAACAAAAAACCACTCAACTCTTCTCTTAACTCTGGTGTTTACTCCATAAAATCTAACAATAGCCTTGTCTAAATATGTTAAATCATGGCTTGAATTTAACGTACAGAAAACGTTATATTTGATTTAGAGTATGGAAGTCATTGTAATTTTAATTCTTGTCATAAATGTGATATATTTTAGTTCTTGTCACAATGTTTTATATTGTATGTACTAAAGCTTTAGAAAAACTGTATGTGATATCATAAATGCCAATTAGATCTTTGCTGCTAGGTGTATCAAAAATAAATACTCACTAAAATAAAAGTTTTATAGATAGTCCTGAATGCATTGTTATAATTCATATTCATATAGTAGGTAACAGTACTAAGGTGCTGATATTCTGATAAAATTGATAAAACTTCCTTGATATCTTCATCACTGTTGTAACAGATTATATAATACGAGTTTATAAAGATTCTATTTGAGATAGTTTGGAAGTCGTTTTTGCCTGCTTCAATACGTAATATGACTATTCTATCAATTTTATCCGTCTGTAGCCCTATAAGTATCTTGCGATCTGTGTACAAAATACCTAATACAAATTGCAAACTAGGAATTATATAAATATACTTAATTTGTTACATATACAATTTTGTTCATACAATTGCACTTCATTTACATAATGTTTATCTAATGAAAAACTATGGAAAAGTCTCTACAACAAATTCATTTGAATATTTTATTTATATTATTTCTTATTATCTGAACATTACTTTTTTAATATTGTGATTTTTTTTGTCATATATCTGTCATTCTCGGAATTATGTTGTAAGTTTAGGAGGGAACAATGGCTGAGAAATGTTATTTCAATGAATGGAGGTGTATCGTGGTATTCATTAGGGAAAAATATTGCACGGTTTTTACATGTATTAACGAAGATCTAACAAATAGTAGTTTTTTTGGAAGGAAGTGATCAGTGGAGTTCAGCAGGCGTCAGTATTGTACATTTTGTAAATGTTTTGATGGAGTTCTTACAAAGAACTGTTCCGTTCGATCAAAATTACTCGTGGAGTTCAGCAGGCGTCAGTATTGCAAGTTTTGTAAATGTTTTGATGGTGTTCGTACAAAAAAATCGATGAACGTTCAATGAAAGAGACACGTGGAGTTAAGCATGGGATAAGTATTATACGTTGTGTATGTACTGACTGAGTTCTTATAAATAAGTTACGTTAAACATATATGACTCGTAGAGTTCAGCAGGGACCAGAATCGTATGATTTGTATATGTATTGACGGAGTTCTTATAAAATTTAAATATTTCATTATTCACTCATATAGAGAAGGATTATTTTTTTAAAAGTACTTGGTTATTTGAACATTCTCAATAATAAAATTCCAATCTTAACAAAACCCACTTAGCTTGAAAAACAAATATTATAAACTCAAACTATTTCAATGTAAATATTGAATACCCCAACTAATATTATCCAGACACTATCACTAAAAAAGCGACAGACGGATGGTGATCCACACAGTTTCTACCTAAGGGGTAGCAAAATTAAAATATCAGTAAAATTAAGGAATTTTTAATTTTTTTTATATAGAGATTTCCAAAAATATATATTTCTACATTCTATTCGTCAAAACAATTTTATATTTTGAAGTATGGAGCTACTGTCTATACCAGAGAAAGACAATTCATGATGTGAATAGAATTGTTATAAATTATATTTTACCGTTCATTACTTTTCTTTCACTATGCATATAGTATACAATAACAATTCAGGATACAACAAAACGTATAACTTCAACTCTCATCTCATGGTTAATATATAAACATAAACCTAAACTCCAGACATGTTGCGGGAGAAATGTCACCTCTGAGCGAGGTAATATTGTAGAGATAATGACGGGTTTATTTATCATGTAACCATATCCATTAGGTAACAAAGTAATACTTGTATGTATGTAATGGAAACATATCTATGATGTTCTTCTAAATAGAGACAAAATAGACTTACAACAGATCATAATATTTATAGTTTAGAAACTACTTATCGTTTTTTTGGTAAGTTAGTTTTATAATACACTATTAATACATAACTAACACATGAACTATAATAATATACATGATTATGTGGACATAGAAAGGTGCAAAATCTACTAATTTATAAAATTAGGTAGACTAACCTTCTCTGAAATATATTTATGAAGATGTCTCATTGAATGTATAAACCTAAAATAAATTTCTTAATAATTGTATATGTGTATATATAGATAAAATTATAAACCTAATTATCCAGATTAAAATTTCACATTTTCATCTTATTGCCTTGTTAACTTATATAATTTTCTTGATTTTAAAAGAAATAATTTTAAAATGTTGTAAAATTTCCAGTGTTCCTAAATTTGAATATATAAGACACACTTGATTATTTCCGCTCCCTAAATAGACTATCTAATTTCCATGGGGCTAAAGTATTCCTAACTATTCTCTCAAAAACGACGAAAGCTCAAACCATATTACATGATATTAATATTTTATCACTAAAGAATATTTTCCCAAAAGTATCGCTGACAAAGCAAGTGTCTGACTGTGTTCCAGAAACAGTATTTTTACCCAGGGAACGACATAAGTACACAATCCGGACAATTTAGTAAACTATTTGGTTTTAGAGATTTTTATAAAAAGACGTATATGCTCTACATTGAAGAATTATGTATATTTTAAAATATACTTACACTATACCCATTAAATAAAATAATTGCATGTTGGAAATATTGATATAGTCATAACTCTAAATTCAATACTTTTCTTTTACTTTGTATATCGATTACTAACAATCGTATTAAACTCTGGATATAACAAAAATAACAATCAATTCATCATCGACACAATTGCAATAAATTAACATATGATATAATTCTAGAGATATTATGGTACATATTACCCAACCAAAGGACAATAATGTTGTTAGGATAAAGGCGGGCTTACTTCTAATGTTGTAAATAACCTTTAAGTGTAACGATAATACCAGTATGTTTATAATATCAACAAACCTATGATACATGATATTATACTAAATAGATTTATAACACATCATAAATAGTTTAGAAGTTTATATTATATTAAATAGTTTAGAAGCAAACCCATTTAAACTTTGTCTTTGAATAATAAGTTAGTTTTGTGATTCAACAAGTGGATAAACACGTGATAGATAAAACATTATGAATTAAGTTAATTTACATCAATAAATATGTAGAAATAAAAGGTGCAAAATTTACTAATCATGAAGAATCAGTAATCGATTGATGTCTGGATATTAATAATAATATAAAGTAAGTTTTGCAGATAAATAATTAACATTTTAGCTTGCTGTGTGTTTTAGTAAACTGTCATCTAGCTTCTTACTACGGTGTTCTTACTACGGTGTCGTATTTTCAGGAAAATCCATAGCGAAAACATTAAAAACTGTGTATTTCTGGATGACACCTGGTTGCAGCCAAATATAGTGGATGGACAGACGGTACTGTGTTGTGCGCTACAGTTGGCAAAGGAAAACGGCTAAAATTCTGCTGTGCTGGTGGCTCTAATGGCTGGATAAACCCCCCCCACTTCTGTTTGGATCAAAGAAAAGTGGATACTATCACGAGGAGATTAATTCTGATGTCTTCAAAAATGTTTTTTTGATATATCGCTGCCGGCAATTACACGTCTACGATTGTTATGTTCAACGATCCCTACAATTCGAGAGTAAATGATAAAGTTCCAAATTCATCTTCCACCAAACCAGTTATTAATTGAACATGGACGAAAATGAGGACATCGGATGTGCTCCCTTGGAATAAACAACCCGATTTTTTCAAAAAGGAGTGAAAATGTACTTTTTAAAAGATTTTGAAAATATTGTAATTGGTACTTATTCTGACAAAGTAACTCCTATAACAACGAAAAAAACATCAACAAAACGAATAAACAAAAAAATACACACACAAAAACTTTTTAAAAAACAGACTTAAAACTTCTTATGCGGCCTTTTGCAGTCTCAAGCCGGCAAAACATTCTTTACATAAGCTTCGAAACGCAGTGAGGATTTAAAAAAATTATACTTTTATAAGTATTCTTTATTTTGCAGTAATATGGCCGAGTTTGGACATATTTGTCTTGTAATTTCATGTATTTACCGATAATATAATCGTAACAAAACAATTCTATAATGTGTAAAAAGTCGACGTGCTATGAGTGGCAGGTAGCTCGCCCAGCATTGTATGGCGGTCTGTCATAGCTACCGATACACGCCATCCGAGTCTGTGATTCTCAGTATCTAAAAGCAATCCTGAGGAGGAAGAGTGAGCTGGAGGAGGAAGGGAATGGAACTTGCTAATGATAAGGTAA
Organism: Aphrophora alni; assembly: GCA_963513935.1. Classification (NCBI taxonomy): domain Eukaryota; kingdom Metazoa; phylum Arthropoda; class Insecta; order Hemiptera; family Aphrophoridae; genus Aphrophora; species Aphrophora alni. The sequence goes on from OY740772.1 coordinate 67,265,189, forward strand.
AAGTCAGCAATGGTCACTCACTGATAACCAAGCCTGAATGAAATGCGCTTAGTTCAACCAATGACTACATAAATACTATAAGACACGACATAGGATAGGGAAATAGTCTACGCTTTACGGGTGCTGTTCGTCACAAGTTTGACACACAGCTATCAGAAAGCGCTAGCAGCAGGTGCTTGACTGTACGCATCCCACCTGGTTGAGACTGTACAATTGTTGACCCCTCTCTCACAAACCTTCTCACTTACTTCCGTCAGCATAGTCAGTGTTGTCAGTTCGTGCGCTGAGATAAGCGATTCTCGACCTTCCCTCGCATCTCTGGTCCCATATGTGGCATCAGTGCGTTTTCTCTTACCCGCCTGAAACATTGTTTGACCGTAGAGCCACCTAGCGCCAGTCACATCAACTTCAGATTCTCTAGCAGAGCGACCTAGCGGGTATTGGTCAACTCAAGAATAAGCGTAGAATATTTAACATGGCCATGTCGTGTCTTATAGTATTTATGTAGTCATTGGTTCAACACAGAGACAACCGTCCCCTGCTTACTCTGCATAAAATTGAATTTTTTACTATATATCTGGTATAAAACAGTTACGATATATTTAAAAAGTCCATAAGAGTTTTAAGACAAGATAGGTTTGATTTTGTTGAAAATTTAAACTCCAGTAATTAAGTTACTATGTTGAAAGGGAAGTTATTAAAAAAGTAAAAATTTGCCACAGATCATTTGTGTTAGAATTTAAGTCCGACTTCATTTAACCTATGGTATTCGATGCGAATGGCTTCCTTAAAATTTGTAAATGTATATAATCCTAATTTGTGATATAATGCAGATATAAATATTGTTTTACTTAACAAACTACATTCTAAATTATGATCATATGATCAATATTCATTTCTAACTTGAAGGAAAAATCTGAGAAAAATATTGTACACATTTAGTTTAGGCTACTTTATATATTTAGTTTATACATTTAGTTTAGTTTAAATATATAGAAGTCATGTGTGTTGTTGAGTGTTTTGGGCTTTTGCTCAACAACCTCACTGTTGTTTCGCCGATAAACTCACTACATAATACCCATAACAATAACTTTTTTTTTTTTTTTTAATAGAAAAAGCTTCTATACCAATCACACAAACTTATTTACTATTATTTACATTGAACAATTTATCTATCAACTTTTAAATTAATCCACTGTTATTTATATTCCAGTAAATCCAGCAAGGAAGCACGGGAACACAGCTGGTCCACATATGACACTAACATACATACAAGTATACATTAAGTGATTTATAACATTTTTTTGATTATATTTATAGAAATAGGTAACAAATCATGAATTCAATGTCTAAAACAATTAGTTTATCGTTTTTAGTTAATTAGAAAACCAAATGTACACTAATAGATTAATTACTTCGGATCTTTTTAGAACTTTCTTTCAAATGCTGTTAATTTATAGGAGTGAATTTATTGTAAAGTTTACTTCAATTAATTGTGTAAATGACTTCAAAGCAATAGGAATGCTTTAAACATTGTTCCACTAAGTCAAAAGGAAATCAAAATAATAAAACTAAAAGTACTTTCGTGTTAAGCTTAAAGGTTATGTTTTTACTTGGAATACTTATAGAAGAAGCTAGTTTAATCAATAGAATGTTTTTTTTTTATTTGTAGTTCCATAAAAGTACCAGGTTCTTTGAGATATGTATTATATATTTTTTAGCAAATGAAATCTTCCCGTTGCTAATGTTCATATTTGTTCACCATGCGTGACAAAATATTATTCCCTCTAACTGAAAAATGAATAGTCGAATAAATTTAAATTTAAAAATAATAAAACTTTGATAATAGTTTTGTGATAAGATACACATTTCAGTGGTAAATAGGTTTATTACATTCGTAATTCAAACACGCATTTCTTAATTTTCCAGTAAAACAAAAGTTATTATATATTTCATTGTTATCTATTTATTGCAAATCTGCCATAAAAATTTCTAAATGAACGAGGAAGGTTATTATTAGGCCTAGATACGTTTTCTACAGAACGTCTGCAGCGGTAATATTTATTTATTATTTAATTGTATTATTATTTGATGTTTGAAATTGTCAATTTATTATGTAAAATCATTTTATCTATCAAAAAACACGTCTACGATCTCAAACATATTATACAAGTATGAATATATAAGTAACAACCAATGTATTATAAGGATCACAATGTATTTCTATTCAAAGTGATGCTATCTTTATTTGAAAGCAAAGTATCATATGATAATAAATTTAGTACATTAGTAGTTTTTACTGCGAAACACGTCAATAAGGTGATAGAGGTAGCAATGTCTAAATTGCATTCCTTGTAAATATCTAATTCTGTATCAAACGATTCATTTACTTTTGGTATCCAAGTCAACATAAAAGTGTACTTACTTTCTTATGTGTTCGTCACGTGACTTCCTATTTCCATTATGAGGCGTTTCGGAGATTTATTTCATCATCAGAATCCTTATCACTGCTATGAGCCATTTAAACAAATATAACACAAACACTGAAATGATTATATTTTATAGCGTGGGATGGATCCCATATGGTGGTCCAAGGACAACTGCCGTCTCAAGGTTATGTAACACGTGGTGACGTCAACCAGACAACCCGGTATCTTTTATACTGATAGTCTTATCTTAGGACCTATCGAAGCACAACGTGCAGGAATGCAATCTGTAAATTTGCATCTAATTTAGAGTGTTTAAAGTTGAATAACATTGGAGATATAAAGACTTTTATATTGTTATTTCTTAATTTTAATAGTTTTCTACACCAACACACTTTAGTCTTTTATAATTTCATGTTCCTGTATTATTTGAGTGGCCCTTGTCGTGCTTGTGTATAGGAACGGCATCACGTTAAGTTTCCTAAGGTCAAGAAACGTGTTAAAAAATCAGTTAAAAATATAGTTCGAAAATTTGGTAGATTACCAAAATTATCCAAACTTTGTATACTGAGTAAATAATAGTTATTGAAGGAATTTCGTAATTTGCGTGCCTTTTGGTCAACATTCTTTGAACGCTAATTAAATAATGTACTGTTCATATGAGGGGATGGTGGTCGTCCCTAACTATGTCCAATGTAATTGCCAATTACCAAAGCGAAGTTAAGTGCACTACAATTCATAGTTTTCCTCTAATGATTATCTAGAATCAAGTTTAAACAATGGACGTTCTGCCCTTGCTAACTAATATACTCCACCTATAGATAGTTGATCGATTTTAATTATTCAGTAGTGTAGAAAGTTTGCATCAACTAATGAAGGTTGACAAATTAATTATAATTGTTAAAAAGTGTGGATCCACGCCTATAATTATGAAGTTAACGATATAATTTATATAAACAAAAAACAATTGATTTTAAGTCAAATACAACTGTCATCTGTAAACCTTTCAATAATATAAATAATAATGTAGTCTGCCCAATTTGGGGTGTAAAGTTGACTAATGGAAGCTTGTGCCTTAACTTCGCTCCAAATAAGTACATTATCAACATGCCCATGAGTTTTATCTGTTAGTCTAAAAATAGGTTATTTTTTTAAATTGTGAAAGAAACATATGTTTACATATTTTTATTATTATGGGTTTAACTGTATTTCATGAAATATTAAACCCTTTCATGTGTTTGTGTATATTACATATATATTTGTATGAAAAAGAGTTTAAAGTTGTCAAATTCAATGGGGCTGAGGGTAGTACGAAATGTTAAGGAGCTTGTACTTGTGTTATCTCATAATTGTCTACACTTTTATGAATTACGTATTACAAATTTAAGTCTCTAATATAACATCAACAAAATTATAAAAACTTAGAGGTTAAATACAATTTTAATTAAACATTTTCGAGGAATTATGGATTCAACAGAAAATTCCACATTGAAATTTAGTTTCAAAAATAAAACATCATAATTTTGATGTATAATCTAACTAAATAAAAATAATAATAATAAATAAATGGTCACCAAAATCATTTAATTCCCTGGAAAAATATTGATTTTGTTGACTCAATCTCACCAATTTGTTTTCAGATAACATTTTGCACTCATCTCCAACCACCCTCCCACAATTATCTATTTAAATTTTTCCGAATTTAGTACTGAAACATGCTGCAAAAATATACCACGCATGGGTTAAACTAATTTATCTGTTATTCTTACCTTAACCTGAATAAAAAAAACTTGACCGCCATCATAAAAACCTCGATCAGATAACTTCTGCGGCGAAAATAAAAATTGTTCATAGGTATTACTTTAGCTCATGTTAGTGGTTAGTGGGCGTGAAAAAGTGTAGAACATCTTTTCCCAACAGTCGATCATACTAATTTGCCCTCGGGTAGAGACTTCGGAAGAGTGGAGCTGTATGTGAGAGATCATATACAGTGTGTATACTCACCAGATGAATAGGAAGATAAAAGATCGTTGTCTTACACAGAAAGATTTTTTGTGTCAATTTGTGGTGATATTCAACAGCTCTACTAGATACCAGACCAATCTATAAGGAAAAATTACTTGACAGCTGATACGTTTAATTATATACATAATATATATCACAGTTATTATAATAAATTGCGTCCTGATGAAATACTATTGCATTCGTTAGAAACAATAAACACAAAGCACTTAGTGAAATCAGAGAGGAAAATTCAAATAACATAATCTACAAAAAAAAAATCAATTTATACTTATTTTTATACTGTGACATATATTTTTCTCATTGTGTGAGATTTGAAAGTGAATAATTTAATAAATTTTAATTTAATACTGATCCTCAAATGAATTTGCTGTTTTCATATAATTAAACATTTTTAGCAAAATGTATGTAACTTTTCAGCAATTACAAAAATAACATTTTGTACTAAAGTATAAGCTTTCTAATTTAGCGTGATATCTGCCACTTACTTAAAACTTATTCTGCTCAAAATAATGTAAAACTTGGAATATGGAAGATAACGAGAAGAAAAACACAACTATTAGGATGAAAAACATGGTATCTTTGTGTATTACCTTACTTACTGTGATTATTATATCTAAATAAATAAGTAATGAGTATAATATGCTAGAATAATTTACGTTCCTAAAAATACTTAAAATCCTTGTGTATGTGTGATTTATTACAATAATTAAACTAAATATTGATTCTACAACTCAAAATAAAACTTTACAAATCTGTACCCACAAATTTACTTTTATTAGATGGTGGAATTATTTATACATATTTCGACAACCTGCTAGAATATGAGTTTTTTTTAAATGATAAAGACAAGAATAACAATGTCAAACTATATATATTTAGAAAATTGTTTACAAACTTGTAACAAACATACTCGACTTATAGTAAAACCTAGCTCATTCTCAAATTGAAGTAAATAACGGTTGTTATTGCTGTATTTTTTTTAGGTAATATTTTGATTTTTTTTTTGCGTAGACTTATATCATTGGTAAGAGATTGTAGAGATGGGAAATTTGCTACCAATTGATTTTTGTCAGGCCAACAAAAACAACATTGCTATTGAGTTACCGTTTACTTTTATATTATAAAAGAAGTATTATCAAATTGTAACAATAATTTATTTATCCGTTTTATTTAATATTAAAATGACCTTACACGCAAGTTGGGCAATCAATAATATTTGAAAGAGATTCTGATGAATTGATACACATATTGTTGTTAATTTTATAAGTTACTGAGATTATAATGATTTTCCTAAAATTCAATCAATAGTATTATCGTTTAATAATATATATTTTAATATATGGAATTTGTAACGTTACAAAACACTGGGAAACAAGTTTGCATAAAATAACTTGCACGAAGTTAGAATCAGATAACACGTGTTTGGAAACATGCATATTTAATTACAAACGTTTTGTTGTAGTTTGGTTGCACCAAAGTGTACAATGATAACATGGAATATTCATATATTTCGAAAACTATGCAAAGCCCGATATTGTACACGGAGTATGTATTTTTTAAAAATTTTTTTGTAATTTTTTTACACCAATGTCAAAATCACAAATGTGTCCCTATATTAATTCATTGCTTTCATATATATCGAAATGTTGAGCATTCTAATTATCATAATTTGGGATATTCCAGTGAGTGTAATTTATACCAATGGATTTATCTTTCACGATGCAAAATTACTTCTATAGGCTACATTAAATCTAATTTATCCATGACTATATTCTAAACAAATAATTGTTTACAACATACTCCATTTTTCGATTTCTATTGGGAAATACAACCACATAGTAAACATCTAACAGCAAATACTTCTGTTTTCTTGCACAATACACAGTAATTCACTTAATATTGATCTTTTAAAAGTGTGAGTTCATCATATTCGTTGAGTTCCTGTTTTGAAATAATAGATAACAAAAATCTATAACGATACATGGTCTCATACAAATTTAAACAACCTTAGTTATGCATTGAAACTTTAAAAACAATTTTATTCCAACAAGGCTATGTTATAGAGGAAGTGTGTTATAATATGACTGGAGTGAGGTGGGAATAGGACCAAAAAATATAAACCATTTTACACAACAAATACGGTTCAAATTATGTTTGTAGTTTATATAGGTCGACCGATTACAGGTTTTATAAGGAATCCCGTACCTCTCAAATAAAAATAACAGTTAACAGCTTTCGTGATTAGGGTTTCAGGTGTTCTTTGACATGGTTATCTTAAAATTTGGTACCTTATCTTTCAAATTGAATATTTCAAAACTTATGAGTAGGTCATTTATTTTTGTCAAACCTAGAATATTTTCTTTACACTATGTAACACCTCATTTTCCCCCTTTCATGATACGATGTTAGGATACAATTATATGTTTTCAATCACCTATGAAAGTTGAAAAAACGTTGCTGTTCATAAAAATTCGATCTTTAAGAGAATAAAAATATAAAATAACTGCTTTCGATTCCTACACTTGTGTACCCATAAATTTATATAAATTTAAACATATAATGTATTATCTTTAAACCTAAAGTTGTATGTTTTTATTATATTATATGTTTTAATTAACGTGTTCTAACTTGTCTAAAAGTAAAGCCACTTCATATATTGTTGACTTTAAAACAACTTTCAACCTCAATTTTAATACCAAGATACTCCCAATTACATAATAAGGATTGCCCTAATAATCATAAAATTGCATGGTTGTGCATATTTTCATTAACATAAATACAAATTTGTAGCATTTTAAAGAACCACGTTCATTTCCATATTAAAAAATCCGTGTCGGAAACCTCTGATTTAAAAAAATATAAGAATTTTTTAATATTGCTTGTCTATCATGGCTTATGTTATAACACATATATTTGTTATTAATCAAAATTAGTTTATGGAAAGTTTTTGGATTATGCTATGAGGCTATTTTCACTTTTGTTTTATTATTTTTATTTAATAACTTAACACTTAGAGCTATTTTTAACCCTCTAATGTTTGGTTATATTTGTTTTTGATATTATTTTTGAACTAAACCTAATCTGATGTGTAGTAAGGATGTATTTTGTATTTTATACCAGTAATTGATAGATTCGGAATAAAGTATCGATAACCTCTCGATTATCAGTCAAATTCCGTTTATTACATTTACCTTGAATTAAATTATTATTATTCATAGTTTATAAATTTAGGTTTTAATAATAAACTTCCTTTAGGATTGTAAAAGTGTATATGGATTAAGCAATTAAAAACTAACCCCCTGTATTGAAATGAACTAATATTTAAAATTATCTTTATGTTACACAGGGAAGAGAGTGTGATGCAGGATAGAGCTATCCGACTAAAACGGTTGAATTTGCTGTTTTTAAGTGATAAATCTGCACACTTTTAGAAATAACTTATTTCCTTAAATTATAAAGTTGTTGTTCTTTTTTCATCTTTTTTGTAACTAATTTTGTTAGAGCTTTCATAAATTTTATTTAAGGTAAACTCCTCGCGGTAGGCATCGGCTTAAAAAATATATAAAATAAAGTAAAATTATAGCCCTTGGATATTGTACTAATGCCAGGGTTGTGAGGACACAAGAGATGGTCAAAAGAAACTTTAAAGAAAAAATGAAAGTCAGGAATCCAACAAAAAAGGATTAAAAAAAAAAAATTAACCACTTTGTGAAGTAGAGCGTGTGCACACGTGACACATGTACCTTTCTTAGTATATTAATTTTGATGTTATAGTATACTTCTACAACGCTTCTTTGCATTTGTTTCATTAAGAAAAGATTCAAATTTTAGTTTGCTCTTATATTGCCACAATCTTATATTTTTATCTCATGTCATAGATAAATATTTGGATATTAAAATACCAATTGTAAATACAAATAGATTGATAAATATTCTCGACATTCGGTTTCATAACACTTGACACAAATATAAGTAAAGTAATGAAATTTGTTCGACAAATTTAGTCTTTAAAAATCATACACCACTAAATTTCATATACAACCATGTTACTCAAATGAGGGATATATATATACGCACTTGTCTTGGGTTAGCTCCAAAGTAACTTAGTAAAATCACGTCACGTTCATTTTCACTACCAGAAAGCTCCCGTTTTTCACAAAGAGACTCTTATCCTACTTCGGCTAATATTTACTGAATATATTGATTTTATTACGGTCTTCATAAACAATAAACGAGTTAGATTACGAGAGAGAACAACAGAGGCTTTGTAAAAATTAGTTTGTTAAGTTAAAAATATGTGGTTACGAGTAAACTGACATTTTATATAACTAGTTATTACGCTGTATTCAAAATATTTGTATTTTTAAAATCATCTATTTGAAATATGTTGACTGGTTTATTTTGAAATATGTTAATGTAAAAATAAAGGGGAAATATATATCAACGTCATAATTTGCTTCTATAACAAGAAAATGATTTGTAGGATGATATTCTGTAATCAATTTTAGCTGTACTTAACTTTATTGGTTGTGAGTTACTATGGGTCCTTGAGTCAATCATTGTGGGATAAAGTTTGTTAGTTCAATCAGTAATTTAGTCAATATAACAAATAAGCTTCTTATATTACCCAGTACTTTATGCTTGGGAGGTGGAACATATAAATAAGATTAGCGGTAATCATTGATGTATAAAGACTTTACAGAATAATTAATTCTTTAATGAATGTAACATTACAGCTTTATAGAGTTATTAGTAATTCATTAGTGAATGTTTTATAAAGTAATCTGCAAGTAAGTCAATCTAATCCAAAGAGAGGAGATTTCATAAACAATTTATTTACCTATTTCGTGTTTCTAGTGTGTTTAGGACTTCAAAGTACTTATTGATCAAATCTTTCTTTTCAAAAGGGATTTACTCAAAAACGTGTTATTTATTAAGGGATTAACATAAATGAACCAAATTGTAATTAATATGTAAGAATTTTTATATATCTATGCAATAAATATGTAACTTAATTATGGTTACATATAGAATGTTTTTTTTTTTTTTTTTCATGAATGATGTCACTATCCTTAACACCCCACCAAAATATTTAATACAAATTGTTAAACTCAAAGACATCAACGCTAGTGTTATTAATTTGGTTTCTGTCATTATCCTTAACATATTAGCAAAATAATACAAACACTATTTACTTTTATAATTCTTTAATAAAATCCGTACACAAAAATCAGAAATTGATTTGGACTTGTCCAAGTCTTATGTCATGATGCGTTCAAGAAAAAAAGAAAAGTGTTTTGTTACAGCACCATTTCGCTTAGAGGGTTGAAATGAGTTGAAGTAAACGGCACACATATAAGACCACAAGAGTAAATTTGAACTACTTAATATATAAAAATTCAAGGTGTTTGTGAATGTTATATTAAAAAAATTGAGAGGGATTTCTATGATTGTACTTGACTTATCTAATAATATTATTCAATTTAATATTAGCAGTTCCTCTATAATAAGTTTTACCTAAAAGTTGATCTCTTCAGTCTTGTAATAATTATTTAATTTTTTCGGTACAGTAGATCATCAGTTCTTCCAAATGTTTGTTTAAAACTGTTGATACACAAGTTTTCTTCACGTCGGCTACGCCCTAATAAACTAATAAGTGTGTATACACTATATTAAAACGTTTCCACTTGCATTTCACACCTCGGTCCTTGTAGATATTATATGAAGGAGCATTCAATACGCTCGAGTCTGTGAATAGGTCCGGTCGGATTTCACAACTATGCTAATTTCTTTTTTTTATCCCTTTTTTTGAAAATAGGTCTTTCACAATAACTTTCCATTTATCATGGTAAGTAGAATATTGGTTGGTAGCCTTACTTTCAAAACTGATAGGTACTTGTATCTAATTTTGTGTGTATAAGGTGATAAAAACACTAAAGGTCTGTATGCGCATACTATAGCCCTCTGTAGCTAGTTTAATACTCCTATGTTAATTTCTTTGGTTACTATTGCTTAAGTAGAAGAATGTTTCACTGGTGGACTGAGGATGTGTCGAAAATAACTTTTTCGGTTTTCTGAAGGCAGGAACGGTCAATGAACGGAGGTAGACATTTTGGGTGATTATCAAACTTACCCCATAATTTGTACTAGTTAAGTAATATATTCAACAATTCAAGATTCAGCTGCTAAACTAACATAGGGTGAAATGTATTTTTATGATTTTAGTGTAAATATTTATTTTGTCACTTCGATATTTATATTAACAATATTTCTCAAGCTGGCAAAAAATTATTATTGCTAAGTAAGAAAATAGTGCAAAATATTTGAGTGTTTTAACACTTTAACCCCGATTTACAAAAAAACCAAAAGGACATCACGATATATTTAAATAAGACCACTAGATGTACTAATACTATTTACCATTTCCTACAAAACCTAAAAAAACAACTTTTAGCTATTTAATTTCGAAAATCTTCTTGTATTCCATTCTATATTTGGGCTGTAAGTTCCATGATGTTATATATCTGGTCCAATTTGATTAAACATAATCTATATGCTAATTATATTTTAAAATTCATACTGTTAGTACAGAGAGTTATACAAGGTGATTCAGGAGGAAAGGGCAATACTTTGACAAATGATTTTAGAGCTATAAATATGAAAAAACTTGATATAAACAATGGTTCGGAATCGCTGTATTTTCGATTTACGGCTAGCCAATGATTTCGTTCTGATTTCTTCTCCAAGGAAAAAATTATGCAATAATAAAATTCCAGAGACCCAAATTTAAGGGTAAATTTTATGTTTTCAAATTGTTTTTGAACTGATAAAATGAAAAAAAAAATGGCAAATACAACCTAAAAAGGTAAGATTTCTTACTAAAGTTTTCGTGTTTTATTCCAATCTCCTCCAAAAACTGCTTGAAGTAGAGTTCTGGGAACCATTTTTTTTAGTCAAAAATAAAGTGTTTCCGGACTTATGAAGCGTTTATATGAAGTTTTTTTTTTCTAAATTTTATATCTAGAATCAGTTGTCAAGTATCGCCCTTTCCTCCTGAATCATCCTGTATATTGCTCAATTTGTATGTAAACATACCAGTATTATTATAATGTCATCTATTAATTAATATATTTTAATTTATTTTTTACAATAGATATTTATCGTTTTTAACATAGTAAAAGATTTGATTGTACAGTCAGCCCTCAGTAAACAAGTGTTTAAAAACATGCATTTTTTCCTATCATCGTTCATTTGTAGTTAATATCATCCAACAAGGGCAGTGTTAATGCATAAAATTAGCATATTATCATGTTATGAAAACAGCATACATAGCCCAATGTTGTACAAAGAAAACAACACTGACTTTCTTCCATAACTTTTGAAAGGTTGAACATGGGAAAACGAAAATATTATTAAATGAAATAGTTTATACAGATTTATAATATACTTTGCATCGTAAAACGAACATTGGTTTTTACTTATTAAATTCCCACGATGATCAACACTCTATACAAATATTTTCGCTGTATATAAACGGTACATTTCTAAAGCTGTAATCTAGGTTTTATGTTGTGGAAGTATTACTTACGTCTGATATAAAAACATATTTTTGCTGTGTCTACATTAAGAGTAGGCCTATATTAGATTGAAAAGGAATTTTGGTTTATAAAGTTTTTTTTTAAATACATTTGAATTTAACATGAAGGTCAATGTCCCCTTAAAATTCATTTACACGAGTTAATATTATTCATACTTATCAAAATAACTACCTTTATGATCTACATAAGTCGTAACTAATTTATTTAATATTCAGATAAACTTTGTTAAAGTAAGAAAATATGATAAAGAAACACTTAAATCTTACATGATCAAAACATTAATTTAACAATAATACCGACAAGATGGCTGAATATTTTATTTGCATAGGATAAGGTTTGGAGAAATGACGCGTAGTAGAGATGACGGATGTTGCATACCGTATAAGGTTACTTAATAGCATCCAACGCATCACGTGACTAATGGCTACAGTCAGTTGTAGCTACACTGTGCTTTATGCGTTTATGTTAAGTTTATATTATAAGGTCTTTTATATTGTCTTACACATGTCATCTCTTCCTTATTTGTTATAATTTATTCCAATTAACTTACGTATATGAATATATTTATAGAATTAAACATAGTTAACTGGTATATGTTGTGATTGTAAGTGTATAAATTATTATTTTATAATTATGAATTTATCGACATGCGTGTTTGCATGAGATACCTATTATAATATTAATTATTTTTATTATTATTATAGCAATCTTGAGGTGATAAAACTTTTTATTTAAATCCTTATAAATATGAAAATAGATAAGAATTATTACATGTTTTTTATAAATCACAATATAAATAAATAATTTATAAACAAAATTCTCACGAGATTTGCTTAAGTAGCGGCCCATATTTTTATTTTAAAATTTCCCCGAGAACATTTAAAACCTACAGTATTAGAAAGTATCTTACAAATCTAGGACCTTTTCCAGAATGCCAAGGTTATACCAAAGAAAATAGACGCGTGGTACAACCTGCAATGAAGAAACGGTCAAGAGAGCGTTAGAGTGTGATAGAACCAGGAGCTAGGATTCAGAACTGCAAGTAAGGAATATAACACTTTCGTCTCTATTTAGGAGAATAGAGCTCAACAATACTAGTGTGGGTACTCGGTTTGATTTAGGGGAAGATGTGGAGATGAAGCTTGCAAATCACATACTATTGCTTCGACGACGAGGTTTTGCTCCAAATTGTCAATATCCTAAGAAATTACAAAAAATAGTTGAATATTTAGGTATAAAACTAAAATTAAGGAAAAGGGATAATTTTTATTGTGTTCACATGTTGCAACGCTGAAGAAAATGTTATTCCGCCTAACTTCATTTTTGAATGATTCAACCTGTGCACTGTATTTGTCTGACAGAAGGAATTGGGTTGTTTGTTTTTGAAGGTATAACAGGAGTGTGTGTAGCCTATGCTCCTGTAAAATTTGTTGTGGCTCTATTGTCTCATATTGACTTGGGTTTATTTGATTTTGGTTTTCTGACAATGAACCATGTGAAAAGATAAAGACATGGTCTGGAAATTCTGACGAAAAAATGAGTATATTCCTGTTGCACTAAATAAATAAATTCCATTTTAATAGTTGAGATTGAATCCAACCTTCGTTTATCAACGAATCGAAACTTAAACATGAAAATGTTACTCTGTTTTTGTCTTTATCCTATTATTTGTAGCTGTGATAAAGTGTAATATCACTTGACTAAAATAACGCTATATCTAGTGACTGCAGATATCGATGATATTGATGCAGTGATCGATTATCATACAGATAAGACGTATGCCAATATAAAATTAATATTACTTTTCCTGTTAGTTTCCTAAGTAAGGAGTTATTCTTAAGCCATTAAAAACCAAATGTCACTGATTACATAGGCTGACCTTGGGACATTAAGATTCTTTCTTGATCCTGGTGGTATGCCGTCCTAATTCCTGTTTTTTGTATGACAAAATAGGAGAAAAGTTCCAAGAAGTTCAATAACATCACAATTGTGTTACGTAAAAAGTACTAAGCATTAAATATGTAAGTAGTGAATTATATTCGTATTAAATCATTTGGGATTAATGAATAGGTGTTTTTTAAACATGATTTTTCATTATTTCTTTATTGTTAAATTTCTCCGAATTATTGAATATTAAATATGAAGTGCGTGCTTGCTTTAACCCGTTTTCATCATCATACAAGGCGAGACTCTTATCATTCCTGATTTGAATTCCTTAAATGCAAAGATAAAGTGTTTCGGAGGATAGAGCAGGCTTCAATTAAAAAAAAATAATAACCATTTCATTTTTCTGTTGAAATTATTATTTTTAATAAATTTTAATTACATAAATTACGGAATAGCTATTAATGGGTTAACGTAGGTTATAGTCTAAAAAGTAACTAGACAAATATATTCGCAATGTAAATATATTAAAATATGTAGAGAATTGGTTTCCTGTTATCGTGCAACAAACAAGAGCTACTGGATATATACAAAACGATGAAGATTATTGTCAACTAAATACATTACTATTCAGAAGCCTTTCAAAAACGACAAATACCTGAAGTTTGTTATTATTATTCATTTTTTTTTTTTGTCTTAACGATGAGTTTGAATTCAGTTACGTTATTTTTGAATGATGAAATATATGGGTCCACAGTTGTAATAAAATAAACTGTATTGTGCTGAGATAGGCAATGAATTTCAAATTGAGTCATAGAATCTATACCCATTGTCGAGATTTTTTTAACAAAACGTATTAACTAGTGTAAATATTATCTAGAATTGGTCCTAAAATCTATCAAAAATATAAAGTTATTTCCCCTCCCTTGAATTGCAGCTTAGAATTTTTTCTATCTAATATTATCCCACAAGTCAAACTCAATATTTAATTAAAAATATAATGATTACTTTTATTCAGAACCTCCCAAAATAGACATTTTTGTTTTAAAATTAAATTTAAGGACGATTATTTTGATAACTGTAGGTTAATTTTTTAGATCACAAAAGCTTTGCATAAGTGTTTAATAGATGATAATTCCACCAAATATTTGTACTGTTATTTACAGAAGCGAGATACGTTATAACGGTTACAACATTATACATTTGCACACACGAATACAAATAAAGACCAGTTTCAATTGTGGGAGGCAAAAGTGTCAACTACAAAAAAGGAGCTGACGTCGTCTTTGTCTTGGGTGATATTGTCAATTACTTATTACACATGTATGTAATTTTTATTATATTTAAATATTTAGGAACAACGACAATATTTAAGTGGACATAGTTGCATATAAGCTACGTTTACCACATGAAAGTGATTACTATTGTTAGGTCAGTATTGTGAATAAGTCCACCGAGTTAGGTCCGAAATTAAAAATTGTTTGCGTTTTAAACTGGAATTGAAATATCTACCCAAATTTAAAATGAATCAACGTTTTATTTTATATACATTATAAGAGTAAAAAAAGTAAAATTTTGATAGAAACCTTTTATTACTTGTAACAGTTTATAAATAAGTTTGTAAACAAATCCGCACTTTTATTATGTTACAGTGGAATGACAGTTCTGTTATAATAGAGAGAATTTCCCCTACTTAAACATCCTCGATGCTTGTAAATTTTTGATTAATTTCGTGTTTACTACTAGCAATCCATAACAGGAACCATGCAAACACTTTAATCATGTCTGCAGTGACATCACAAGTTTCAATGAAAATATGGTTTTATTATTTTTATTCTTGGTGATTCAAATTTTAATATAAAGTAAATTCTAATAAAAGCTATAAGTTATTGTTTAAGAGCACATTCATCACTTAAGATGGAGCCTTTTTTGGTTTAAACGCGATTGTAAATAAACGGACTATTTGTGATTTGTGATCTACAAACAAAAGATATTACACATTTCCCCCCTCTTGTTTGAGTCCAGTTTGTATGTTTCTTTTTAGAACACTCTCACTATAATGTGGAAGCCGATTAAATATTCCGATATTTTTACTCTTTTTACCTATTGTTAAACCAAAGGTTTTATTGTGTGAAATTTAGTCATTATCGTATGTAAACAACATTTTTTGATTAATTATAATTAATTAAAATTATGTCTCTTAAAACCAAATTTTACTCTGTTTTTAGGGTTGTCATAAAGAATTTTAAATCGTATGTAAATTAATATACAATAGACTCAATATAAAGATGAACTTACAGTAATTATTTTAACAACAAATAATATGATTAGTTTAGAATTTTGTATTCTTAATCCACAATAACATATCCCAACAGTACAACAGAACTGGGGAGAAATATAAGAGTTATAGAAGTTGTTATGTTTCTTATATATATCTGCAAAAACGTATATGTAATATAATTGATATGTTGAGTGAATTTATTTTTATACAATAATTACTACTATTTTTATTTTATTTTATTATTTTTTTTTTCAGATACACTTTTAAATTACAAATGGTCATAGTGCTTTACAAATACTTAAATTATATATATTTATATCTAGGTCATTTTAAAACAATTCTTTCTGTGAATTATGATAAAATATCTCAAAATTTTTAAAATTTTTGTTTTTACAATTCTTGTTTCCATCGTGATAAAAACTAATGCTGTAAATTAATTTTATTATATTATTATAGTTCAGAATATTATCATATTTAGGTGTTTATACTATATTTGTCTAAATATATGTTATGATTATAGTCTCACATTAGTTCTGGGTACTTATCATGAATCGAATATATCCATATATTTACAAAATATAAAGTCTTGAGCTTGTATTTGTCAAAATAAATTAAGTTATAACGCTTTTACACATATTTAATGTACTCAAATGTATCATAATAGTATTGTATAAGTGTCTAGAGTTTAGGACACGTCATACATTGTTTGGCTTTTCATGGTGGTTTAAACTTATAGCTAATATGAGCAATGTCTATGTCTATCATAACAACAATAGTTCCGATAGTATAATGTGTATTTGATAATTAATAATAAAATTTGAGTTGATATAATGACCAATAACGATTATTGAAAAGTATTTTGTGATAGTTAGACCATGATTACTGAAGAAAGAAAATATCTGTTACAAATATTAAAGGTAACCACAGAAGAACGATTTATATAAATATTTTTAAGCCTTGAAGTTTTCTGGATATGTTACCATGATTATGGTTTGTACAAATGGTTCTTGCTGTGAGAAAATCAATTAAAGATGAATTAAAAAAGTATTATTACGGATCAGGAAGAAAAATAAGTTCAGGCACTCAACTACCGAAAGAAATCATGCAGGAAAAAAGGCTCACGCGGAAAGGAAACCTCATTGTTAGTGTCATATTTAATCGTTTGTTAAAAAAGAGTAGTAAACAATGTTTCATTTTTTTCACTGATATTCAGTTATCAATTGATTTAAACTCAAAATGATTAACGCCCCACAATGAATATAAATAATCAAAGAGGGTCCTCTATAAAGGTTTTGTTTAATGTTTGAGAACAACTAAAATTACATCGGACTTTTATAGAAGTCTCGTACAATAATAAAACTTTCAATAAAAAAAAACGTTCTTTATGGGTACAATAAAATCAGGCGCTATCACTTATGACAATTCCAACCCTAACTTTTTAAATCCAAGTGCACACAAATCAAAGAGTTACTTGTAGCCTTATACAATTTATATTGCACGCATTACGTCATAAATAAGAGATCATGTCTTGTAATAAGCAGCATAAGTAGCTGAAATGAAACCAGAGATATATTTTAAAATTACATTTTACATTTTATTACGTAACATTGATATTATATGTGAATACAAAAATAGACGTCATGTAACGGTCTCTTAATGATTTAAATATTGGCAATTTAAAATATCACAGTTCAAGCCTATGTATTTTAAACCAAATAAATATATTTGTTTTAAATTGTTCATACAATGTTACAATATATTTAGATTTGTTTAGAAATTTTTCGAAATAAACCAAAATTTTAAACTCGGATCCTTATATTAAATAAACTCCCAAATAATCATTATCATAATCATTAATCAATAAACTTTATCAATCTCATTACATAGGCCTACATTTTGAATTATCACCAAAATTAAACCTAAAACGTTTAGACTTTCAGTACTGGAACTGACATCTGACTCATTCTAGAATTGAATCATTTGTAAAATTCTCCTAATAAAAACCTCAACTTACATCAAACCCATTCCAAAATTTATCCATTTCTTCCGACACCATCCACAACTACTTCATTAGGCTCTTTAACAGCCGTGTCTTGATAAAATATACGTCATTCTCTTTTCATATTTATCCCAGTTTAATTACATTAAATTAATCGATTTTTCAACATGTAATAATAATTTGAAAAGAACACGATGTGATAAATTAAACTTGTGATCAATACATAATAGCCATTCTTGAGATAATTCACGTCTAAAATTCTATTTCTAAAAGTCTTTTCAAACTTTAAAAATATTTTCATAATAGATGAAATTTTAATTAAAAGTCTCTATGCAAAAATGTTCATTATATTCCTTTCTTATCATAATTTCAAACAAATTATTGACCTTATGCTTTGAAAACATGAGACACTCTGTATGTTGTCTATAATTATTTTGTGGAGGGAAGAAAACTCTCCGAAAAGGGCCACCTTCTGCGTCTGTACAAAGTCTAGGTAATTTAGCATCAATAATTATGTAGGAAATCGGCGTTTCGTGATTGAGATTTGTGAAAAATGTAAATAGCAAATATTCTTACAGAGGATAATGAAAGGTGTTTTTATCGCCGAAATAAATCAATTTTATTGTTATTTTCTGACAAATGATCTGCCAAAACAGAAATAACCAAAAGTAATTACTTTATTTAAAAAAAAAATTAACAGTGTGAGAGTCATGAATGGTCCTTTATGACAAAGAATGAGTTTTTGGAACCCTTCAAAAAATGAAAGATGTTACCAGTACTGGAAATGTGATGAGTATCTTCTTTGAATGGAATTATATTTCAACATGCTTTATCTTATACTTCTGTGACTGACATGTATCATATATACCAAGTCTACGCTCTATGTTAAGGCATTATTCATTTTTTTGTCTTAACGATAATGCAAGATCTATTGCTTTTGTCGTAATAAATTTGTTTATAGTGTAAAACCACATTTAGATGCCACTCTTCCTTGGGCATGTGATACATGAATACGGAGTTGATAAAAGTATATACTCTATGTTAGCAAGTTTGAATTATTGTTATAAAAATAAATAATATATATATATATATATATATATATATATACATCGTCTTTATTTAATAAATATTTATTCCACCTTTCTCTGAAACTACTGTTTTTGTATATTTATTAGGATTTCACCTTGATAAGTAATATTACTTAACATATCTGAAAAATGTAATATATAAACATACTTACAGATATCCATTATTATTATTTAAATAACGTCTATTTAATCTCAATTACTGATATCAATAAACAAGTAATACATTATCCTAATCGTTATTTATCCTAAAATAGTTACAAAAATTAACAAACTATTAACAGTATTAAAGGATTTATATGATTTTTGTTATCAGTTATTAACATTTTCTTTTAAAATATTAACTTAAATATTTTATTTCAGAATCGCTGGCAACAATAAAACAGTTATAAAATAACTGCTATTTTATATTAAAGAAGATAGAATCATTTATTTGTTAAAGAAAACAATCGTGGGCCAAATTAGAAGCGAAACCAGACACGTAAAATTGACAATGTCTAAATAGTTGATATTTTCAACAGTTTTTGGTTATTTACGTGTGTTATTCAATTTATAACACACTAAATTAGATGTCATTTTTGAGGTTTAAATTCTGCATGTAATGTCACCCTACCTCTCTAACAGGACAATTCCATCAGTTATTCTTAATAATGTAATATGTAAAGTTGACATCCCAAGTAAATGTAATATTGGTATAGTTACGAAAACCTGCTGGTCCGTCCAACTGACACTAGCAAAGTGAAGGCTCTGTCACATATAAAAAAGTGAATAACTAACTGATTAAAAAAATAATAAAAATCGTTACCTAAACGTGTAGGGGAAAAAAAACTTGCAGTAAAATCGATAACTAATCAAATTAAATATCTCAAAATAAAATGATTTCTTTTTATGAGCAAATTAAATAACAATTAAGTTACTCTCCTTGATAAACTGCGAAGATACCTGCGATCGAAGACAGAAATGATCTCTATTGTGACAGTTCCCAGTAACGAAATCAAGTTGTAACTGAATTATACTTTAAAACGATAATTGTTATTTATTTCACATTTAATTTTTTTTAAATAACACATGGACGAAATGTCAAAAATCACAGCTTTTACAACTTGTAACCTAAAATGTAACGCTTGTTGAACATTTCTCTGTACGTAAATTGGTTCTCGATTTACTAACAAATCTTGTATTGTATGTGACTACCTGCATACAAGCCTAACTTAATGTAAAAGTATTGATACATGGACAATGACAAAAAGTGAATATTACGTTTTTATTGCACAGGATTATTGAAAGTTAAGAGGTAGGCATCCAGTTATATGTTAGAAAAATATATCCACGGTTTGGATAAGATTCTCCTTTTATACATTGAATCGTAAAAGTAAATCCGTGTAGGATACATTTAAGTGCTTTGCCATGTGTATATTGATTTTATGTATAAAGTAAGTGCAGTGTGATTGATCGCCAAGTATCAGTTTAGATATCTTTCTGTTATAAAAAAGGCTCTAATCTAAACATTAATAAATAAAATTGTTTACCTACCAAAGGAAATGAAACAGTTTAATTTCAAAGAGTTAAGTTATTTTTTCTTCCGTTGCAAGCTATTTGTGAATAATCAATTTCATGTATTTAAATATGGATACACAACGAATACTTAGAGTCTAGTTTCAAGTTATATTAGGTTATTGTATACAACTAAAATGTTTTGAATATTTCAGTTGGAATTTATTCTCTAAATAAATCTATTAAGGTGATATAAAATTATGAAGCCACCACAGAAGTACACCAAAGGTTCATGCCATTGTTGCAAACCACCATAAATAGTAATAAATCTGGAAGTTTCAGGTGTCAAAGTTTTATTCTAAGTAAGGGGCAGTCTATTTATTACGTAACTGCCAGAAGTGTGGTTAACTCGTCTGCAACGGTTCAAACAACAAAGAAGTTAACATAATGACATTGAAGTTTACTTTCCATACAACTGTGTAAAATTTGTTCATATTCGATCTTTGTTTGTTACTACTAAAGACGATTAATTTCTGATTTATAGTATTGAATTTTTTTATCTTCTAGGCAAATACTACTGATTAGCTCTTAAACTCTGGACCATTTTAGTAAACAATGTCGAATAGAATAGAGCAATTATGATTTAATACACTTAAAGACATTTATAAGAATAGAGCTATAATTGTGGGAAGGGTTATTTTGAAAAAGTAGTAAATATAACAGTGATATTCACAAAATAACTTTGAATAATCAATTGCGTTTAATCAAAAAACAAAAAACGTGACAAAACTCAGTAACGCATTAGCTCTTAAAAAAAGTAATTATAACTGTTAGCTAATATCATAATTGTACAAGTTATAACTTCTTGTTGTAGTTAATGTATTATGGTTAGATTGGGTTATGTTAGGGCGAAAAAATATTGTCATGAAAAATTTTATCATGTAATGTTGTAATTTTCTATGTTCTATAGATTACTTTTAGAAATAACATCGTCTTAAAAGTCAAGCTCTCCATTTAATGTTACCAAATCGTACTAATTATGCTGTAATTAATCGACTATATATTAGGGATATTAAAACATTACTAATATTTAAAAAAAAATCTTTATTGTTTGTTACTAAAGATCAGCCGTTTACAACAATGTCTTACAACAAAACGATAAATTTTAAATTCAATTCATGAGATTATTTTTACAAAACGATTGAAATAAAAGTATACAGTGTATTTTGTTTGTAATATTGTGGTAGATACAGGTGACAGTTAATATTTAAATCTTTCAGTCAAAGACTCAAGGTTTCCACTACTTCTTGATGTCATGATAATTATCCTCCTTATGGCAAAACTTAAAATAATTTCTGTATAAACTTGTTAATTAGACATAGTTAAAATATAGATTACTTTTAACTAATCATAAGTTTTAGGTAGTTACTTGGACTTTGTAAAATTATTACTAAATTTAGGAAACTCTATTACTGTGCAATTTGCAGTGAAAACTGTAACAATTAAAGTTTGTACTTCGTTTAAAGTTACAACTTCGATTATTTGGATTATTAGATTACACTGTAGTTTGTAAGATTAAGTGGACACGGAGTTAGTAATAATCTCTATGATTAAATTATGGGATCCACTTAAATGCAGAACACTATTACTTGTTGATCTATAAATTTTGTAATAATAATCTTCAATATTTTCAATTTTATTTTATCTTTGCATAGATAAGCTTTTTTACATTCAACTTCAATGAAAGATTGTAACAGAGAAGTTATTAAGTACGCTATACCAATAGAGAGCATGCTAAATACTTTTGTTTGATTATATTTCTATCAAGTAGTTCTTAAACTAATGATTGTATTTGGCGTAATACAATTTTATGAGTTAGATAGATATTTATATTTCCTTAATTTTGGAAAAACCGAAATTATTCATTAGTAAGTTTAATGGAGTTTTTTTATTACTTATAAATTCAATATATTACTAATATAATCCAAAATTTATATTTTTATTGCAACATCTATAAACTTAAAAAAACAAAAAAAAAAAACACCTACTTGCAATATCATTATTGATTTGTTTTTAAATTGTCGATGACATTTTAACAAATAACCTATGTGTGTCCACTTACTGTAACTTATGAACATCAAATGCTACAATATCGGATTTGTTATTTACTTTTGGATTATACATACACATAGGTTTATTTAACCGTGTGATTTGTTTTGTTATTATTTCCGTGAAAACGACTTGTTTTATATTTTTTTATCATTCCGGCATTCTTCACTATAAAATCTAATTTAAATAAGAAAAATGTTGTACATATTCTTTTTTCAGAGCCATATGTACTTTTTTTTACAAATACTGTAAAATAAAAATTCCCATTATTTTACCACACATAATTTTAAGAATACTGAATGATACTTGCATAAACTTTTACATTTATATTATAACATTTGTTGTTTACGTTTTAAAAAGAAGAACTAACGGAAAGAATTTATATTTATTTTATAAATAATTCAGTGTATTTATATTAATGTGTTTATATTTTTATTCACAATTTTAATTCTAATATAGGTCAATTAACTGAGATCAGTGAGTAATGTGGAAAAGCATAGATAAATTGACATCAATGATTTAAAAAAAAAACAACGGATTAGTGACATTGTAAACTACTAAAATAGAATGAATATTTTTTAATGTTTTATGCAGCACATGTTTTTTTTTTAAACAAAATGTTAATGAAACGTAAATAAAACGGACAAATATACACAGATGCATGTTTCAAAAATGTTACAAGAAATATCAAATTAAATTATGGTATAACGAATAATGCAATTATTTTGCATAACAAAATTATTGTGAAAGGTTTTCCTCAACTGGCAAACTTTATAAACTTTAATAAATGATAGGGAAACGCTAAAACAAGAGCACGTGTATAAATATAGCTGTCATGCTTTTATGGGCCAAAAATATTTATTTATACAACATTAAAATAACAGCCTACGAAAGCAATAATATCATGCGCTCCATAATAACTGCCCTTGCGTTATGAACAATATTTTCAAACTAATTGAATTCAATGTTTCATACGTTTATCTAAAAATATAACATTCCCGCAGCTAGTTAATTGCGAGAGCAAATAATAATATTGTCGGTACCAAGGTAATTTTAATAGATTAAAGTTATAACCAATGTTTCAATTTATACTGCACTAATTTAATTAAGTGTCAGTCCTATTTTTTATTTTAAATTTCCATTCAATTAATTTTTATTTTACTTTAAAACAGAGGTTAGGTCTTATATTCGAAACAGTGTCTTTTATCCACGTTTATTTTATTTTTTTATTTTGAGTACATTTGCTTTGAAATTGTAACTTTACTAAAAACAAATTAATAAATTCAGATGTTAATATATTACCATATACTATTATTACTTCTCTAAAAAATCAAACCAGTTGCATAAAAAAGAACTACATATAATAGAAAATAATTTGGAAACGTTACTCCATGTAATTAATAATTGTAAAGTGTGTAACATTAAATGTTGTTTGTTTTTTTGTTTTTGTTTTTTTGGAAGAATTAGCGGTGAAGGAGGATTATAAAAGTTTCAATTCGTTTAAAATACTAGACGTTAACTGAACCTACTGGAACCAAAGTCTAAAACAAACAGAGCTTTGATTTCTTAGGAGATATTTGGATTTTATTGTTATTATTTTGAGGGAGGGAGTGTGTTGCTAATAAAAAAATTAATTTCATAATTTCCAAATTTTGAAATGATTTT
Source organism: Aphrophora alni (assembly GCA_963513935.1). Classification (NCBI taxonomy): domain Eukaryota; kingdom Metazoa; phylum Arthropoda; class Insecta; order Hemiptera; family Aphrophoridae; genus Aphrophora; species Aphrophora alni. Next base: position 67,289,755 of record OY740772.1, read on the forward strand.
AATATTCCAGTTTATAAAGTTAAAATTCCTGATATAATTGTAATTTATATATAATATAAACACAAATATTACAGTAATATTCATAACTTAAAATTAGTCGTTAAACGTTATTGAATGTGAGAGTGTGCCATATTCAATACTTGTGTAAAATTACCAATTATAGTTTTATTAAACCTGTTTCAGCTGGACAAGATGTTCCGATATGATTGTCATCTAAATAGGCTAAATATTTAAACCATGCAATTTTTAATGGAAAACGTCATTTTGTGTTTCTGTAAAAAGACTAACATTATGCTGTTTTGACTGTTGAATACTTATCAAAGGTATTATTAATTAATATTTCAATATTTATGTGTTTTTTTATAAATGCTTTAATTACACTAAACAAATATCAAACATATAATAATTTGGCTGTTGAACGGCAATTGTCAATTAACCTAGTTTATCGTTGGGCTCTTGGCCTACTAATGCTGTGTCAAACGATATATTAGAATCAAACCCTAGTTAATCGTTTAATATTTGATGTACCTTATTATTATTTTTTCATTTGATGGTTTATTATTTCATATTCCTCTACATCGTTCATAAATCCACCTTTCTTTGCACCATTTAATTTTTCCCAAAATTTTATTGAAGCTCGTGTATAACTGTGGTACACATCTATCAAATAAATTTGATTTATTAGCTGAAAACGTCTTTTTTGGTAGTGTTCTTTAAATCTCACTCTAAATGTTCTCCCACCCAGTATGTCCTATATATATATATATATATATTTGCTCTTAAATTTCGTACGAACTAACAGATTGAAGTCGATTAGACAGTGTTAAAGGTATATTCTTTATGTATATTATATATTTATGTAAACAAATCCTTGTAGCTAGTGGTCTAGAGATAAATGTAACAGTAATGTAGGCTATGATAGAAATCCTCGAATTTACATTATTTGAAGTCATTATGGCATGAGGTAAACCCAGTCGTTGAGACGTTATTTAGCGACAGCAATGGGAAATTAACTTACTCTCAAAATTGGTTTTATTCATTTCGAGCAAATTTTGTGAAATGTAAAGATATGCCGGTTTAAGGCAACGATTTATTCTAACCCGGCTTGGACACTGTACTTGAATAAAATGATAAACCTCCAAAGTAACAGTCTAATTTTATACCGATTTTTTTTTTCACACCAAAGTACATAAAATGCAAAATAGTTATTCACATGATATTTATAGCTGAATAGTAGAAATTCATTAACAATGTACACTACCTCACCACATTAAAAAAATTGAGATTAGCAGGTTTAATTTATAGTAACATTTAATTCGTCACACTTAATCATATTTAATTGAATATACCAACAATGAAATATAAAAGTACTGTACATTAAATTATATTTACGAAAATATTTATAATTTTTTACACAAATTAAATGAAACCTTTTCCTCCCTAAAGATAATTAATAATTTATATATAAAAAATGTTTGCATTTATATTGTGTTTTTAGGCGGCCAGAGACTAAATAAAAATATAGTTACTTTTTGTTTAAATCTACATTTAAGGAAGTTTGACATTAAAATGGAATTCATGCTTAAGCTTGTTTAATATTTAAGTTAGTTACAATAATTGTGAGATATATATTTAATAACCAATGAAATATACTTAGCAGCCATGATTTATATTGAGTAAATCATTATTGTTACTAGCATTTATATCTATACAATATTATATATTAAATATATATATATATATATATATATATATATATTATGTATATAAATAATATTTTTAATCTATAAAACCTATATTGTTTGGAATTAATCATTGAACTGCAATATGCTTCCTAGGTGCTTCAACGCATATCTTTTATTTTTTATCGGATCAAACGATAATAGTTGATTTTCAGAGTAAACATATTTTAATTGTTGGTCCAAAAGTCATGGAAATTATTCATAGTGCCGTTTATGCAAAATATATACACCTAATAGTAGTGTATCTTATAAGACAAATACACAATTTTAAACTACACAATTTATATAAACGAAAAAGAGCTAATTTATTTTGACGTCTTACTCAAAATATCTATTATGGATAGATATACTATATCACGTCAATTATATTAGAAAATAACTTTAAAAAAAAAACAACTTATTTTCTATTTAACGGTTGAAAAACTTTGATTTTTATTAAACGTATGTTCATATTAAATATGTTTTGAATTTATTATTAAGTAAATTAAGAAAAATGCGTTTCAATAAACAAAGTGTTATGTCCCAATACATAAATAAAAAAAATGAATACCCATACGATGACTTATTATTTATTTGAACTCATTCATACTCAGTCCAAGTCAACTTAATTATTTGCTAAATAGACGGTAATTTTATAACATTAAGAAGTTCTTTATTGTTTGAAAGAACGATTTTGTTTTAAACAAAAAAAAATTTGTATAACTAACTAAAAAAAATTTATCTCTCAAAGACTTTTTTTACATATACAAAACTTTTGAACGGATGTTTGTGCAAAATTCACTATTTACGCTTTACGTCTTCCAAGACTGGCAAGATACGTCTGATTACAAAATCTTCCATGTTAAAGAAGATATTTGATATTAAATAAATGTATAAAACATATTTTACTTATGGTATCTGTTAATATATTAGTACGTGCCTAGATGTCTTGATCTGTGAGTTGCTAAATTGTTAATATTCATAATGTGGTCAGAAAACAAAACAAAATTCTTTAATTTTAATTCACTTTCTAATGTTATACAGTAATTATACAAAATAGTAACAGTGACATTTTCAACAACGCTCGCACATCTTGTTGCTCAGGTAAATAAATTTACGGGGAAAAATTACATGAAAATACATTACCTTTAATGCAAACTCGTACATTTATTAAAATACAAGATATTAACCGAGAAGAAATATAAAATAAACGACCAAATCAAATATTTTCAGTACAAATTAAAACGTTTTCCCGCAACAGGTCAGTAATATAAATTGTAATAAAAGTGAGTGCAATGCTTCCACACAAAAACATATTAATATGGATACCAGACCCTTGTGTATTAAAAAGAATACATTTAAACCGAAATTAGGACATGACCTACGAATAGAATATAGTGCGATCCTTAACTCCTGCCACCGAATTATGTACAATATTCTCGGTACTTACGTATTAACGCCACCGCAGCAACTTTGCGGATCTATATATATATATATATATATATATATATATATATATATATATATATATATATATAATATATATATATATAATATATATATATATATTATATATATATAGTATATATATATATATATATATATATATATATATATATATTTACGTCCATGCCATTCCTACCGCTTTTCACTCACGCGCACGACATTTCTGCCGTCCCAAGACCTTTCTGCCAGGCGGCAGAAATGTCGTGTTCATAAATGAATGATGCGTGAACATAACAATTTTTTTTAGTTTTTTTTTTTTAGAATGGTAATATTTTTTAAGCTATAATAATCTTTAATTATAATAATGTTACACATTAAATAGCAATTTTCCATTTATTTTTTCATTTTCTATAAACGCTTGTAAAAATATGAAATGTCAGGGATAAATCTGAGAAAGTCAATTCTTAAATAAAGCAATAAAACTTGTTCTTTATTATTAAAAAAAACTTAAAATTGACGTTAAAATTTCATTAGTATTTTGTTATGATTTAGTTGTATATCATTATTTAAAGAATTTTTCAAAATAAAGTTAATAAATCAACTTAAATATAGAAAATGTAAGTAATATTTATCTTATAATGAATGATTTATAAATTTAATCTTCAAAACACATTTAATTTTGGTTTCTTCCTTATAAAAAGTAATGAGTTTAGTTATAAAATTGAGCAGGAATATAGGCCTACTAATAATTATTTGTTCTACATTTATTTTAAGACTTTTAAATAGATTCAATGTAAAAATTGATATTCGCATCAAAATATTAATTAACAGAATAGTTACTAATTTTTTTAAAACTACAATCAAACAATTATAATAACCTTTATAAAATTCTAAATTATTCAAGCTTTTTAGTGAAAAAAAAGTTATTTTTTGGCACATTATTTTCCGAGATTAAGTTAAAAATAAAACTTTGGTTATGGCATCTCTTTTTCAAATTCTAATCTCATGGGGACCTGATTATATTACTACAGCTATCAAATTGTTCATTTTCAATTTGCATTTAATTATTTTCACGTTTAGGGTTAAGGAAAATAGATTTATATATATTGTGTAGTATTATTTGTTATGGTAAACTATGTTATTGTTGTAGACTAGTTTCATAACCTCAATAATAAAACATAAATCTCATTTTCAGAAAGCATACTGTAAATGTATATTATATAAACTATGCAAGTATTGAATAAATAATTTTTAATTATGAACAAAAAAGTAAAATTTTAATTAACCTACTATTATGATATTTTTGAAAGAGTATTTACGATTAATTAAATTCTTTATTACTTCGGCTATTATTTTTACAGAGAATTTTGTAGGACTCTCCAATTGTAAATAAATACGCTGGATAGTTAGTACTTAGTGTAAACTTTTTTTTTTTAATTAAAGATGCATAGCCTACTATTTGAAAGTACAGTATACCTATTTTTAATTATTTTTTCTCAAATGTCCCTGAAATTATGAATTTTGTTTCAAACGCAGATTTTGCCAAAAAATCATTTTCACAGCTTTTGCTTAATTAAATGATTTCATTATAATATTTTCCGAAAGTTTTTTAAATTTCTATAATAAAAGGTAAGACAACTTAATGTTTTAAAAAAAAATTTTTGATGACAAAATCTAAGATTTTAAATTGAGTTTATCTTTTATAGCCTATTTGTTTTTATCCATCTAAATAAATATAAATATATAAATATAAATGTTTCATATAACTTGAAAGTTACGATACTTTAAGGAATAGCTGACTAGAGCGTTTTAAAACATTTTGGATTTTTTTATAAAACTATTTCTATATGTTTTTAAAATTAAATCGCATCCAAAGGAATTTTTTATATAAAATACCACAAAAATTATCATTTATTTGGATACAAACTGACTAAATTACCCTTTTGGCAGAAAAAAACTATCTTTTTAAAAAGATTTTAAAAGTCATAATTTCATGGTGGTTTGAAATAAAATGTGTTTTACTCCAATTGTTTACAATTATTGATAAGTACCAGCCATCCTGTAAATCATCAAAGGTTAAATTATATTTAATAAATAAATAATAATTTATAACTCACCGTCTGTGACTTAACTTTACAAACAATATGTAGTCCTATTGAAAATTCCTATACAGGTTTATTACAGGTAGAACTGAGTTTGGATATACTTTCAAACATTATATTTAAAAAAAATATATTAGTACCTTAAAATAAAAAAATTAAGACGTTTATTTTCATCAAGACTTCATTTTAATACCTTATAAGATAATATGCTCACAAATTTGATTGAACCGTTAATATTTTTAAATGACATTGAAAAAAAAATCTATTTATTAATCATGCACGGATATTTTTAGAATTTTTTACTTAATTAACATGTAATAGATATATAGTCCTACAAAAAAAATGTGAGCACTCTAGTTTGAAGGTGAATAGAAAAATAACCAAAAGACCTAGCTTTATTTTGTGTCGGTAGTTATAATTTTTGAAGTTATGGCTCATAATTATTAAAAGAGGAAGAGCGTAAATAATGCATATTTTAGATATATTTCAAACATCTTAATGAAATTTTAATAAATTTGATTTTTATATTATGGTGTACAAGTTTGAGCTTGTGTTACAAGGGCGTACCCAGGATCAAAACTAGAGGGGGGCAAGCCGGTCATTCAATATAAAATTGATTATTAAAATAGTTATTTCAAGAATTGTATTAAATTCCAGCAACAAAATGTATAATAAAAATTTATTTTTGCTTCCAGGGGGGGCAGCTGCCCCCCCTGCCCCTCGCTGGGTACGCCCATGTTGTGTTATCCTTTCAAGGAAAATATATGTTTATTTGTTGAAACAACATTTTCTCCGGAGTGGAATGTTGTAAGATTACTTGTTTGGTCCTGTAGTGATTACAAGGCATAAGGATTAATCAGATTTAAATATGAGGATAATATAAAAGAAACCACTGGTTTGATTCATTGATATTTGTATCAGTTAAGTAAGGCTGCGCACAGCAACAAACGGTGTGCGAAAAGTTAAGAAACGAAGTAAGTATTTAAAATTAAATATTACATGCTGGTATTATTTATTGTTGGATGTAGACATTTGTTGTTAGGTATGGTTATAGAACTAGGCTGTTTATAGAGATTTAAATCACACCAATGTATTTCGGATATGGACTTTGTTTAAAACTTACCATATGACTAAAGAGTAGGTACGGTGGATATTATAACTTCAGATATATTACTATAGTAGTTTATTTTATGTTTAGATAAATTATTATTGTACGTTTATTTATTTTTTTATGGGTGAGGTATTAGACCTACCAATAAGTAACTATACAATCGACTTATGATAATTAAATATGGATTTTAATCTATTAATGAAATTATTTTTATGAACTCCATCTGATTGTTCCAATGATTGCTTCCATCTACATCTTTTGTTAGCTAGTTTTGATAGTAGGCCCCTACCATTAAAATGTACAATTCAGTTAAAATTATTATATATCCCTTTGAAGTTTACATTATTATTTTGTTCCTTACTTTTCTATGATACATTTTCACCTTTCCATACATACCTCTTTCCACGTCTAGCACACAGTTTCTCTTTCTCATATTTCAGTAAACAATCTAAGAATTTTGTAAGTTATAATAAAATGATAATAAAACACATTTATTTTTATTTTTTAATATCCACTTTTAAAAAAAATTGTGTTTTATTATCTTTAAACACGGAATTCCACTAAGAACCATCGGTCTCAACAGCAATGAAAAAAAAAATAATAATAATAATAAAATGCATTCTCTCTCTCTCTTTTCTTACCCCTCCCCACTACTTCCCATCTACTGTCAGTTTTTTTATAGGCTTACTCACTTTTCTATCACTCACTCATATACTACCAGTGTTCTATTCTAATATTTTGCATTCCAAATCTTAATTCAAGATGCCTTATGTGAAAATCAATGCACTGTCACAGGTCAGAGGCGTCGGTGTGAGCTGATGGGCTAAGTGAACCCAATGAATTAAAAGATTTGATCACTTAGTTAAATAACATTGTGATATAAATTATTTCAGCAATATCATCTTCATAAAACTTCTAATATGTATTGGTTGTAAAGTACTTTTTATTTATTACAATTTAAAAAAAAATTTTAAAAAAAACAAAGCACTGGTAAAATTCCAATTCATAATATTTTGAATGTATGTAAACTATTTTAACTTTGAAATATAATATATATGATAGGATTACATTTCTATTAACACTTACAAGTATTTTTATAGAATGTAAAAATCACCTTTGGAAGTAGAATCAGAAGAAAAATGCATTCTAAATATTATTAACACATTTTTATTAACTCGCTTTCTTGTCTGTCTGTACAGGTGGAAATTTTAAACTAACTTCTAAATGAGCTAGAGACTTGAAATTTTAAACATAGCTCGGAACTGGATGACAATGCAATATTAACTCGTTTTCGGCCCCTAATTCTCTCTCAAATTCAATATTGTCTTATACAATGAATATTAGCTGTTGTTGAAATAAGTTATACATGGTTTAGGATATAAAAATAATAATTAGATTTTCTTAATGATCCCTCTAATTAAATATTGTCTTATACAATGAATATCAGCTGTTATTAAAATAAAATATACATGGTTTATGATATAAAAATAATAATTAGATTTTCTTAATTCTTCCTCAAATTAAATAGTGTCTAATACCATTAACATCAGCTGTTATTGAAATAGGTTATGTGCATTATTGACAGCTAGCTTAGCACTTATGGGATACGTTACGACATGGTTTAGGTTATAAAAATAATAATAATATTTTCTTTAAATGTTTTTTTTAATTTTTCATGGCACAATACAGATTTATAACACCATACAGTTTGTCCTGAAAATTTGTGTAAGTACAAAGTAATAAATTGAAATAATTAAACTATTGAAAAAAGATAAAATAATATGAAAATTTGTGATTTTTAAGTACAAAGTTATAAAATGAAATAATTATACTGTTGAAAAAAAGATAAAACAATATGAAAATTTGTAATTTGTAAGTACAAAGTAATAAAATGAAATAATTAACAGATTTAAAAAAATAATAATCATAACATAGTATTTTTTTAAAAAGTATACTCATAACTAAGTAAACATAATCTCATTTCAATTATTGTTATGAATCTTACACCAAACTTGACACAATACCGCTAGCCCATCTAATGGTTTGAACAATGTTAAATTAAGTTGAGTTAAGTCGTGTGGGTTTTTAAAATACTTTTTACATGGCTACTTTCAAAATATAGGGCCTATTTAAGAACAACAAGGACTTAACCCAATTTAATCTAACACCTTTCTAGACCAAAATAAAGTACGCAAATACAACACTAAAAATCATAAAATAATAAAAAATCAATTTGCCATGTTTATAAAACGCACTAAAAAGTATTAAATAAATAATCATGCCCCATAAAGATTTTTAACTCTGTACAAATTGACCTGAAAATATGGGACTGTAAATTTTTAATGGTAGCTTTTAAAATAATTGTAAGATTTAAAATGAAAAACTTGGAGTGCATGGAATAGATGAAAATTAAATTTATAAATCTGGATAGAATTTATATAGCACAGGGAGAAAATATTTAAATTTAAAAAAATTTAAATTAACTTCAATGTCCTATCTTACCAAAAAGGGTTAGCATGTTAACTAACTCTGTGGGTTCTTCCTGGAGTGGCGGAGGAGAGAAATTTTAACAACTATCTTACGATTATATATATTTATAAAAATAAAACATAATTTACAATACCAGAGCATCATATTATTATAATGAATAAAATTATCAACAATCTTCAAGGTCAATCTTGGTTTTAACAAAGAGAATAATCAGGAATTCGGAATGGAGCCTTTATCAGACTTTATTTATTTTGTATTGTCTGTTCTAGCTATTAATATGCTTCCATAACTGTTTAATAATTTGTTAGAAGAAACTTATGTAAATTAAAACAACAATTTTTTAGTATAAACCACAATATTTTAATTGAATTCTTGTATAAGTCCTTGACAATGCTTTAACTAGCGAATCCATGGTCGGCAAGTTTACGGCAAGTACCTACGGTCTTTAGCATAAATAAATAGAAACTTAAGTTATTATTTTACACTATTGATTTCTGTGACACGTTTAGTTTTGTACAGATGTTCGGTTAATCTTGATTTTTCGGGTCTGTAGTATTTTAGATGGGCTAAATGTTCTTTAAACCTAGTGGTGATTTTTCTCTTTGTTTGACCAAGATAAGTCACAGTCATTAGGGCTACATTTAATTTCATAAATAACAGAAATAATAGAAGTTAAATTTAATATAGGCTAATATTTTATGATTTTTTTAATATTGAAGCTGACTTGTTTTTGTTTTATTTTTAATAGATTGTCAATGTAGGTCATCATACTACTAACAGATATATTTTTATAAAAATGTTTATTTATTTTTTTTTTTTGATAAAAATTATAATTTTATCTCTTAGAATTGTTTTTCCCCAAAATATCATTTCCGAACTCAGAAAAAAGACGTTCTTTCTCCAGCGGAGTCTACGTTTTGCTAGATATTTTAACACTTTTAACAACTTCATTATCTTCCGATGATTCTGAATCTTCTTTACACTCATAATTAGAATCAGAATCATCGGTTTCTAATGGATGTGCATTTTTCTTATTAGAAAGTGTTAAAGGAAGCAGGAAGTTCTTTTTTCTGAGTTTGTTTGCCAACCTATTAAAGTATTCAATTTTGGCTTTTTTTATAATGTGTACAACAAGGCTGCTCAAAAGCTCATCATACACATTATGTTTATCCTCAGCATTGTTATTAGCTTGAATTTATAAAAGTACAAAATTTGACTATGGCTTCTTCTAAAGGCATTTTTTGGAAAGTTTTTATTTTAAGATTTTTTTTTGGATTTAACAGCCAACCTTCCAATTTTACTTGACCAACGCTTCTCTAACAATGTGGCAAAATCGTCATACATTAATATAGTTTCTCTGTCATTTCCTTCCCCTTCGTAAACCTTTGAAATAGTCTGACTCCTAGCTAATTCAAGAATCGACTTTAGAGCTGGGAGGACCCTATAAGGTATTGACGGTTTTCCCAAAAGTCCTGTCTCATCATTACAACCCGAGATGTCCAATACAGCTTGTACAATTGTATTGAAGTACATCGGGTTTGAAATATTAGACATTGTTTTGGTACCACTTTGCTCGTTGGTCGATAGCTTATCATTAACTACTTTAAGGAGACGAGAAAGTAGTCTCATTTCACTACTGACTTGGTGTCTACTTTCTCGTCTGCTCATATGAAACTCGCTTATGTAATTCATAATTAAATTATCTGAAATGGCTCTCCTCCAAGTTTCATCTTGATTCATAGCTGGGAGCACTTCATTTTTTAAATGATCACTGACTTCTACCAATGCAGAAGCCGTGCTGTACACCCTAACAGCCTGAATCTTTGTTTGCCCTATACTTTGAGCCTTAAACTCGGAACAGCTATGTTTCAGGTGAAACCATAACTTATCTCTGCGGTACCTACCACCACAGTATTTACACAGTTTAGTGTTTGTGAAGGTAGGTACCCCAGAATGCCAAGTTTTAGGCAACAGTAAGGTGCATTGTCCCCCACTTTGTAATATTTGTTTATTTACAATTTCTAAATTCAAGTTTCTCATTTTTTTGGTAATTACCAACATTTGCTTCCTTTTTTCTGCTTTAGAAAAATTACTGTTGGTAATTAACAAAAGAGCCGCCCCTTCTTATGTATTAGAGTGTTTGTTTTCAATATGCTTTGCAAAATCCCGAGGACACAAGTTACAATAAAGGCACTTGTGTCTCCTTCTCGGATGTTGCGGTGCTTCCGGTGAGGCTTCTGGTGGGGCTTGCGATGGGACGTCTGATGTGGTTTGTGCTGGGACTTCTAATGCTACAATCTATAAACAAAATTAGGTTTTATTAAAATGATATAAACTAAATAATTATCTTACTTACACCAATCCCCTTAATAGTAAGTATATATGAAACTTCAAACGACTAATGTCTTAAAATAATTGGGATTGGTAAAATAACAATAATAATAAGGCCATCAGAACCTTTGCTACCAAAAAAGTCATTGCATTCATAGTGAATGACTCAATTATTACATGTTGTCTTCACAAGAATATCAACTCGTATTTTGCTTAAAAGTCATATAATTACAATTTAAATTTCAATAGATTTAAGACATTTTTCACAAAGAAATTTTGTAATGAAATTTGTTATACTTTTTAAAATATAAATAAATAAAAACAACTAATCAAGTTTATTAAAATATTGTATTAAATGCTACAATATATTTTATTTTTACAAAAAAAAAAAAAAATAAAAAAATTGTTATAAAGATTACTACACTTGCACAACAGCACTAAAATACAAACAAATTGCTATGGATCTTTGGTCTCAAACCGCATAGAAGAATCTTACGTTTGAACCTTTGGTACCAAAAACAAAATCATTAAATTCGTAGTGCATGAAGTAGTCATGGAGAATAACTAATGCCTAGACCTTTAGGAGCGTACGACCTACAGTACCTTTTGTATCGACACTCTAGTGCCTTGGATAAAATATCCGGTGGCCGCTATCGCCCGACACATTTAGTCTGTACGGTTTGCTCCATTTGGTTCGGCGCTTAATTTTTCTCTCGTAATCCTCATTATTATTTTCAATCTGCTATATTTTATGCTTAAATCACGGATTTCAGTTGTTTTTTTTTTATTTATATATTTCTATATTGTAATTTTTGTTACAAAACAAATTCCTACTTAATTTTAATTGTTGATTTAATTAAAAATCAACAGTTTTTATATTAAAACATAACTTTCTTTATTGTAAACATCATCTAAATTATAGCTGTATTTTTCAATTTTTAAAGAACAATATCGAGTACTTACTAAAAAACTTCTATTGCCTGATGATAACGTGGAAATTACCTGGTTAGTCAAGCTGTCATTTTTATAAGGGTCACTGGGTATTTCAAATATATACCTTCACCCATCTTTGTCTTACTCTTTTTCTTTTATTACATGTTGTCTTCACAAGAATATCAACTCGTATTTTGCTTAAATTGCATATAATTACAATTTAAATTTCAATAGATATAAAACTTTTTTCACAAAGAAATTTTGTAATGAAATTTGTTATACTTTTTAAAATATAAATAAATAAAAACAACTAATCAAGTTTATTAAAATATTGTATTAAATGCTACAATATATTTTATTTTTACAAAAAAAAAAAAAATTGTTATAAAGATTACTACACTTGCACAACAGCACTAAAATACAAACAAATTGCTATGGACCTTTGGTCTCAAACCGCATAGAAGAATCTTACGTTTGAACCTTTGGTACCAAAAACAAAATCATTAAATTCGTAGCGCATGAAGTAGTCATGGAGAATAACTAATGCCTAGACCTTTAGGAGCGTACGACCTACAGTACCTTTTGTATCGACACTCCAGTGCCTTGGATAAAATATCCGGTGGCCGCTATCGCCCGACACATTTAGTCTGTACGGTCTGCTCCATTTGGTTCGGCGCTTAATTTTTCTCTCGTAATCCTCATTATTATTTTCAATCTGCTATATTTTATGCTTAAATCACGGATTTCAGTGGTTGTTTTTATTATTTATATATTTCTATATTGTAATTTTTGTTACAAAACAAATCCTACTTAATTTTAAATGTTGATTTAATTAAAAATCCACAGTTTTTATATTAAAACATAACTTTCTTTATTGTAAACATCATCTAAATTATAGCTGTATTACCTATAGCCTACATTCCCTAACAACGATAAAGTTCACTATAACAGTTTTCTCTGAAAAACAAATTTCGTTATGTATTTCTATTAACTCTCCCTCAGTCATATTTGTGAGGTTTATCAGCCTTGATAAAAAAACTAAATTTCATTATTTGTAGACCTATAGTATTAAAAAATAAATATTTGTTGAGTTAAACAACTTTTGTTATACTGTATTTTAATTTTCCTAAATTGGATATCCTCATTTATAATTATAAATTTATATTAATATATGTAAAAATATTACCTGATTTAATTTGGTTGCAAGTTCTGGGACTCTTTTCAATGAACTGGTATCTAAAAACAGATAATATCATATTATAATGATTTATAAAATAAATAAAAAGAGAAGTAACTGTTGTATTACAACATTTTTATTATTCATAAATTTATTCTAAATTAAGGTTTTATAAATCTCTTATTTGTCTGAGATCTCTCTCTAATCGGGATTTATGAGGGTCTTTTCAATATACTTGTAATTTATTCTTATATTAGGTACATTTATGAAATATAAATTAACTAAAATATTTAAGAATTTAAATCAAAACTTATACCCGATTCAACCGTCACTGAACACTTTATAATAAAGCTTTACATAGTATAAACATTTTCCAACACGAAAAGGAACTACTTTTATGCTGACGGTTTAAATGATTTGATTGATTTTATAAATATCAAAAGGTTTAAGGATAACGTATATTGTCTAACTTACAAAAAATTCGAGTTAACCATTTGGCGATTAGAAACATTAAGTCTATTTGTTTTATTTTCTCGTAGTGAAATTAATAAGTTAGAAAAAAAGCTTTATTATATTTTCATAATTTTTTACTGTCTTTTTCCCAAAACATTTATCATGCCTAAAAGTCTAAAGAAATGTTTAAAAGGGTTGGGTTACATTATTTTTCTTTGAAAAATTATCAAAACTCGTAATCGAACTTCAATTATCTAGTCTATATGTACACAAATCAAATTACTACAAAAAATAATAATAATAATAATAATAAGCTTTAATAATAAAAACTTTAAGCTATGCAATTTGTAACAAATTTTAATTTTGCAGTGTCCATAGATCTTATTTGAAATGATTGAACAACATCGTCAGAGATATTAGGATTGAAAAGAAGGGGGTGAAATATGTAAACATGAAAGATATAATAATACAAATATATTAGGCTAAACACTACATCTAAAGCAATTGAAAATATTTCTTACCCTTTTTAGGGTTATGTTCCTTTGTACCCTTTTTAGACAGGCAGAAAATATTCAAGGAAAAACGGAACAAATGAAAATGGCAACTGTTAACATGTAACGAATACAAAACTAGTCGATAGTCCCATCACTAAACATAAACAAATTTACACACTTTCACGGTCAAGATCAAACAGTAGCTAGAAAAAAGGCCGCGTTATTAGTTCACACGTGCCAACCCCTGTCGTGAGATTTATAAGTGGTTAATGATCTCTGGTTAAACAAAAATATTTCACTAATATCAGTATGTCAAAATATATCTTGCATACATACCTACTCTAAAATATATTTTTTAAATTTTTTTTATTTTATTTTTTTATTAGATAGGTTTATTTCAAATAAAAATTATTATTAATACATTTAATAAAATCAAGATACCTTACTTAATTAATAATTGATTAAAGAACGAGAATAATTTAGGAGATAATAGCTATATTATATATTATTTTACTTACCTAGTAACGTATTACCGCTTCTAACTCTTCTACTGGCAAAACTAATCAGCAAAGCTATAAACAGCACTTATTTATAGGGTACGTTAAGAGTAGGGCTAAAGTTGTTTTCAGAGGAAAAGATATGTCTAAAAAAAGTTCTAAAATAATTTGTTTAAAGGATACAAAATTTGTTAATATTAAAATAACGTTTTAATTGTTCACTTTCTTCAATAATTGACACAATCACAAAATGATGATTAATTAGTAAAGGCGCAATTCCACTAAGGCACTGTAACTGAGTCACTGCACAACTTTACTGTGAGTCAAGCCATTGAATACTTAGGAAGCACGGCTGGAGCTCGGCTCTACCTACGAGAGACTAAAGAATCTGCTGGACCGGAAGCTAACCTTCCGGTCCATATGTTAGAACTACAAAAATAAAACGAAAATGTTATATTGCTAGTCTACAGTAATTTGTTTGGGATACCGATGAACTACCGGTAACAGAAATACAACACCGGGGGGGGGGGGGGTTAGGAAATAGGAGATACAAAATTATAGTTTATTCCCACGTTCTAATAATAGAACGGCCCAACGATTCCTAAAATTTGGAGAGTGAATCGCTCTCCCACTCTCAGTTATTCTCTCTCTCTCTCTCTCTCTCTCTCTCTCTCTCTCTCTCTCTCTCTCTCTCTCTCTCTCTCTCTCTCTCTCTCTCTCTCTCTCTCTCTCTCTCTCTCTCTCTCTCTCTCCCTCTCTCTCTCTCTCTCTCCCTCTCTCTCTCCCTCTCTCGCAAGCAAGCACACTCAAAAAATCAACGTTTTCAGAATATCTTTCCGATCATGAATCAAATTACATCTTTCCATAAACAACACGTTTGCCAAATTTAGTCATAATCGGTCAAAAACTATGAAGAATGAAAAATACTCGTAGACGAAAAATCGGTTAAAAATAAGCAAACATTTGATAAAATCAAAAGAAATTGCCATCCAATATAATATTTTTAACCAGGGAACTTAATCATTTATAAAAATAACAATGGTTTTACCACATTTGCTAGGAATTTAACAATAAACATACGAGGTAGAATGAAAATGATGAAAAATTGGTCAAAAATAGAATAGAAAACAATCTTCCGATTACTCGGTTTTCTTGTGACAACAACAATTGGCTAGCTGACGAGTCAAATATTATCCATTTCTACTCCTTCCTTCCGTTCTAATGGTAGCTCACTGCCAGACAGTGTAGACTGTAGAGTATAAACGTTTACATAAGTTAAAAACATAAAACGTTTTATAAATGTTTTGTATCTTTTTTTAATGAATAATGTTTATCCCCTACTAACGGGGATTCTAACCGAAATTAGTATTTTAATTAAATAGTAGGTTTTCAATTACATTATTGTTTGTATGTAATCATATTTTTGAAAGAAATATATTTCAGAAACAGTTTACAAGTGTAGCCTACTTTCATAAGTTAGGTGTTTTATTTTCGTTGAATAGTTTAAATTCGATACTTTGGCGCACCTATATGTTTTAAAAAAAATTGAGTTGGAATATTGCAAACAGTATTGAAAGTAGTGCCTTTTACCTGTAAACCGTGGCGGATCCAGTGAGGGGCGATTGGATGGATCGCGCCCCCCCCCCCGTTAGCCATAAAAAAGTTAATATAGAAATTACAAGTAAGTAAAGTAAAATACGACTATGCTGAAATACTGTATACAAGGAAAACTAAAGACGTTCTAAAGTCGGTAGTATATTGTCAAATGAAGTACTCAGTGATCAGTGCCGGATCTACAAATTGAGGGCCTCCAGCAAAATTTCTCCAAGGGCCCCTTGAGCAGACATGGATAGAGGGAAGGAGGGAACCGTACACAATTTAAGTGTAAAACGTTTAGAAATTAACACTTAATCTCTTTTCTTACACTTATTTAAATTATAACTTTTGTGTTAAAAACCTTTTCTGCCACTGCTTGAACTCAATATTTTATATATATTTTTTATTTTAGCCTCATTTATTTTTTGAGTAGAGGACCTTTGGGCCCCTAAGGGCCCGCCCCCCCCCCCCCCCCCGAATTGCGGGGTTTCGCGGGGTCTAGATCCGGCCATGTCAGTGATATGAAAGCTTATTTGCGAAATAGCGCTAAGGTACAGAGGTAGGCGAGCTAATGGCTAACCTGATATTCGTAGACATAGAACACGTAGGCCTACGAAAACGTCACGGAAGGTCGACGGCGCCGGTGGCGATAAGGCGGTCTGTTTGTGTTGAGTTGATTGAGTGACAGTACTTTTGTAGGCTTACATGTTCAGTGTTATGTTTCTTATATGATAACGTTTGTTTAGTTTGAGCATTAGACTGTCGTGCCTCATGATCGTTGAATTAATTGTTGATAAATTGTTGATTAGATAATACTTGATCATAATACTATGTAATCAATTTCGGGCACAAATCGGTAAAATAATGTACTAAATCCAAATTTGTTAACATTTCATTGCGATTCAGCCGATTTAATTTCATGATTTTTTTTATCTATGAAATAGACTATTTAAACTAACTATAAATGTTTATCTAGACAATCTCAAAACCAACCCCTCACTTCTCCAACCATCAAATGTCAACCGATTCTTACTTCATAGAGCACAAGTTTATTTGTTGTTAAAATTATATAATATTTGTAATGCAATTTTCCCTTTTCTGTTCAAATATATATTCTTTTACTGCCACAGTAAAAATATAAATACCATATTGTTCGTCATTAACAAATAAAAGTTTCACTCTCTTGTAATTGTTTTATAAGGTTAACAAGTTTTCAATATACACGACTTTAACATTTTAAAATGGAAATCATTTTCAAATCTCGTGTAAAACGTTACATGAAAAATGCGTTTATCAAATCTGAACTCAATATCATATATATTTCTAAAGTTATAATGTTATTTTATTTTTATAAAATGGTGGATATTCGAAAACTAAGCACGATAGGATTATCCTACATGTTATAATTATAGCATTTAATGTATATATTGTCGTACTTAATCTGTTCTATTGTACTGTACTATTGAACTTTTGATTGTTCTGAAATTTGATTAAGTAATTTCAACTTATTTGTCACAAACGTTTCTTTTGGATGAGTTCGATACAGTTGTCAAAGAATTCTGATGATATTTAACCGTTTTTTTAAATTCAATGTTTAATATAAATTACTAAATCCATAATAAATCGAGAAATCGGAAAAGCTTTGAACCGATTTTTGGGGTTTCAAAACTCTGGCGAATTGAGTAGCTCGCGTAATTTTTGTTCAGTTTTCTTCAAATTGTTTAACATATCTTAAAACGAAGTTAGATAAAATATATTTTGTTATTGACTGTTGGTCTCTTTAACTTCGATAAATAAAATATTTGTCAAAAAAAATCAACTATTTTAAGGCAAAATGTTTTTACGTTTTTCACAAATTGCAGAACAGTATTTTTTGTAAAGGTAAAATGTGTAAATATTTGATTAAACAATTCCTTGTAAACATCTTAGTTTAGTTCAGTTGAAGCTGGATGTGTTTTTTTTAGTAACACTCCTAACAAGCTCAGTGTGTTCCAATGAAGGAAGAACTACTTCCTGGCACAATTATTCAAATGTCGATGAGTAACCTATAGGCTTACATGTGAACAAACCAACTGTAGAACGGAAATATAGTTTATTCTCTGATGAGATGATAATTGTGAATAACATGCGTCCGTGATTCTGTTTTGGATGTGGGCTGGGGGGGGGGTGTTTTTCTGTTCTTGTAAAACTGCAACCTCTATTATTTTCACGGTGTCTCATTATTGTATTTTCAACATTGTCCTATTTAACACGAATCTTAAAAACAACAAACGTACTTTCTTTGTTAAATCGTAATTAATTTAGTATTATAAATAGCCTTTCCTAAGTAAATTGAAATCTTTAGGCTTATTAAAAAAAAATAACGAGATTTAGATTCGAACCAACTACCTAAGATTTAGAAAAACAAAGATTAATATAGTTCCTCTATATAATAAAAATAAAGTCTTCTTTAGACTTCACTCTGGCTGTCTATCTTTCCGTTTTCAGGATAATATTGTGAACTAGGGAAATTACCAAATTTGTGCTTTAACTAATAACTACAGTACTGTAATTCATTTATTGAAAAAATGAAATAAATATAAGACACCACAATTAAAGATCCTTTACGAAAGTGCTATCCTTCTGCGGCAAAGAAGCCTATAACTTTGACCATACATAGGTTATTAAAATAAGTATTATTGGAATTTTTGAGTTCTCCAATATTCTGCTCGAGTTGTTGAATAGCTATATTACGATTTATTGTTTAAAAACTTTGAAATATTTTCCAGGACTTCTTCAACTTTAACGTGAGGTAATTTGTTGTGCCTCCCACCTCCCACTCATCCATTTTAAATTTAGTACTTTAAAAAAAATTCCTTACCTATATAACACTCTTAAAGTGTGCTTCAATATATACATACACACAAACTTTCTTATTTAACAAGAAACAGTTCTTAGACAAAGTTCGTTATTGTTTTGATCCATTCACTTGTTTACAATTAATATGTAACAGAAGTAATATTAATTATCTTAATTAAAAAATGGCATCGTTATTACTAAGAAAATCAAGATTCCTAAAATGTAAAAGGTATACTCTATTTTTAATTGTTGGCAATATGAATTGGGATAGTGTTCGCTTTCTTTAAGTCTAAAGGAATTTTAAAAACAATGATTTTCCCGAAAAGATAAAACGTCAGGCTCATTTAAAATATATTTAAAAATGTCTCTTAGTGTCATAAAACTAAGAGAGGCTAGGTTAGTCTTAACGCCCTGGCTACCTGTACCTCAACATAGCAGTTAAGACAAAATAATTCCTGATAATGAGAGAGCTGTAATGGTCAGTCGCAATATTTTTATAAAACATAAATTACAGACTACCGTAGAAACCTTTCTATCAAACCTTTCTATTTCCTAAAATAAATTTTAGTTTTATTTATGTTACAAATTCACACACATATAAAAGAAAACAAAGATATACATTTTCGGTTTAAAAGACAAATTTTTACGTCAGTCGTGAATTCTTTCCTAGCCATTTATAATTTTTAACAGTTTAAGAAGTCAGTTTCTTTCGATTGAGTACATCAATAACAGTTATTACAATCCACCTCAATGTAAATACGGTAAACGGTAATTTTTGGCAAATTTTTGGCAATCTATAATCACAAATCCTTAATATTTTTAGTAAAAGGATATAGGTTTTAAATTCGATCCTGACCATTCTGTTCCGGTTAAACCAAAGTTCTGTGGAAAGAAGTATTTATTCCATAACAATAATAATTATAACCTTAAACGGTCCTAATGTGCGATAACTTTTAGTTGAAACTTAAGCGTTTTAAATATTGTGCTGAAATTTGATAATGTCTCAATAATATGTGTTTAAAATAATAATGAAATATAAATGTCCAAAATTTAAAAGATTAGGATTAAAATTGGATTTAATTTTTATTATTGAAATATTTTCATACTGATTGTATTGAATTTTTGTATAAATGTAATTGCACTGCATTATAGACAACAGATACTAGGCATTGGAGACATTAGTCTAAAACCGTTAACAAAACTTTTAGTTTCTTTTATAGATCAACACACTGTAGCCCCTTTGTTTTATTAGGGGCAGAGGCTACCTGAACGACTACTAGACTGCTAATTTTGCAGCTTGGTCAATTTTTATGTCTACAATCAATGAAACATGAAGTAATACAACAAAATATAATGTTAGGTAAACTCTAAACATATACTCAATAATAAACATAAACTCTTGATGTTAGATCAATTGGACGATGATCATAGATCATATCTGATTGACGTTTATGCAACCGGCCACTACATACCGGCCACCAAGTCAATGCTAAATATTACAAGGAAAGAAGATTTGTAGCATTATTTCGTAAAAATTTGGTATCTAGCCCTCATAATTAGTTATAGATTTGGTTGTTAATACATTTTCCTAAGTAGGCCTTTGTCGTTTAAAATAGAAATTTCAATATATTTATTAATTAATTTTATATTATATAAATGTTATACTAATCAATGTTATATAATATATTTTTAATATCTCCAAAAAGTTTACATTTCTACTGTGTCTTTAGAATATACACATTTTGTCTGAATAGAGATAAATTTATACGAAGAAAAACTACAATCTCAATCTCTCTTTTTTTAAAAGTAGAAATGTCTTTCAAATTTTTATTAATAGATTACCATAGGGCAAAAAAAGGATGTGATGTAATATTTATAGAGTGGGTTGGTTTTTATTTATTTATATTTTTAACTTAAATGATGTCAATGAATACGTATTCAAAGGTGACGATAGTCTTGCTTCCTTTTCACTAGATGCAAGGGATAAATCAGAAATAAAGTAAGTACTATACAGTATATACAGTTAAACCGTTAACTTTTTGCGAGATGACAACGTCAGACACAATTGTCACACATTAACAATAAGCCAGATAAACCATTAAGTTTAACTAGATGTAAGGGATAAATCAAAAATAAAGTAAACACTATACAGTATGTACAGTTAAACCGTTAACTTTTTTAAGATTATAAAGTCAGACCCAATTGTCACACATTAACAATAAGCCTGATAATCCATTAAGTTTTACAAGATGTAGTGGATAAATAAGAAATAAAGTAAAGACTTTAGAGTATGTAAAGTTACGCCGATAACTTTTGTAAGATTAAAAAGTCAGACCCATATATTACACATTAACAATAAGCCAGATAAACCATAGGGACAAACTTTAAAGTATTGCGGCATAAGTCTCAAAGATTCCTGTTTTTCTCACGGTCAATTATACGTAGCTTGATCTCGAGTATGAAATCCGAAAAATTTGTATAACTTACCCACAGATAACAAAAGGAAAAATGTTGTTTATAAACAAGAATTTTAAATAGTTAGAATTTTTTCAATAAAAAGCTTTTACCTCTTATATTTTGAGGTTTATCTCTTTATATTCCAACTACCACACAATACTATAGCACCGGATCTTCTGAAAAAAATTACTGTTACTGAGTAAATTTCTACTTTGTAAAAATACTTTATTTAACTTATTACTATCATTTTTAGGGTCTTGCGAATGATTCTTCAATTAGGTGCTAGCAGACGGGTTTGCGAATATTTTGAAATCAAGATCATATTCAACATTTATTGGTGAATAACATATGATAGAAGTCCCGGGCGAAGCCGGGTTAAACCAATAGTAATTCAATAAAAACCTTCTCCTTAAAATAATTCATGTGTGTGCCAATTTTCATGTTAATCGGTAAAACGGTGTCTTAGTATTAATGTTAGACTGGGTAAGTAACATGATGATGTTTATAATAATTAGATAAAAACCTTCTCCATGAAATAATACATGTGTGTGTGTGTCAATTTTCATGTTAATCGGTCAAACATTGTCTTAGTATTAATGTTAGACTGTGTAAGTAACATGATGATGTTTATAATAATTAGATTACAACCTTATACATGAAATAATACATGTGTGTGCCAATTTTCATGTTAATCGGTCAAACAGTGTCTTAGTATTAATGTTAGACTGGGTAAGTAACATGATGGCTTTTATAATATTTAGGTAAAATTCTTCTCCATGAAAAAAAACACGTATTTGCCAATTTTCATGGTGATCGGTCAAACGGTGTCTTAATATTAATGTTGCGCTGGGTAAATTGCGTAATAGCGTTTAATAGTTCGATAAATTGTCTAATTTATTAAATATGGTATTAAAAAATCTAGATTGTTTTTTATCTATAGAAAAAAAGTCTAGTTAAAATATTATCGTGTGTTTCCACCCACAAGTCTATAGAAAAAATCGTCATACAAAATTTGATGTTAATTGTTTATTTTCCATCGATTTAAACTAAAATAAACCAAATGTTTTATGCCTATTGCAGATAGAGATTTAGGGAGATAACAAAAATGAGAGTATAGAAGAAGGGAAAATGTTGGGGACAAGACAATGTTGGCAGCATTTGTTGCAAAAATCCGTGATATGTTAACTCATGTTAAGGGGACAGTAAGTTATATATACTGTACATTTAAATAAGAAATATTCAGGTGTGGCTACAACAACCTAAATTAAAACGTAACACGTTAGTCAAGAATTAACCCTAGATTACTACTCTTAGTTCATTGTTACGTGATCACTATTCATTCGTAAATTTTACTACTTTCTGTTTTTATTTTTATTGTTTTTTTTTTTTTTTAAACTTTACTTTAGTGTTGACAATTTTTTTATATTAAATCCTTTATTGTTTTTAAGTGTTTTTAAAAATATTTAACAATAAACTCCTACATATTTTAACTGTAAATATATGTCTTTTAATACCACTACAAGTACGTTTTAAAAAAATAATAATTCTTGGAAAAAAATCGGAAAAAAATATAAATGTTATTTTATTGGAAAAATTAATCGGATATTTATAAAATACATCATTTATAAGTGTTTAATTTATATAAAAATAGAAAAATGATTTACAATAAGTTCATTAGGTAGAATGCCAAAAATGCCAAAATTAGAGTCATGTCTTCACTGAGAATCACATTCGTTGCAGTGAATAATATACACTTAGTAGCTAAATCAAACACTTTGAACTCTAAAATCACTATTTACACAATAAAGTATTTACAACACTAAAAACTAATAATATAAAAACAATATAGTCAAGAATTAAATATATTTATAAATAAATGTAAGTTATGTTAATAGACTTTGTTTTAACAATTAAAATAAACATTAGATTCCAATATGAAAAATGCATGTGTGCATTTACGACCCGCTCTTTGTAAAACGTACTTGTAGTGGTGGTAAAAAACATTTTTTTACAGTTAAACTATGTAGGAGTTCATTGTTAAATATTTTAAAAAACAATAAAGGATTTAATATAAAAAATAGTCAACAGTAAAGTAAAGTTTAATAAATAATAATAAAAATAAAAACAGAATGTAGTAAAATTTATGAATGAATAGTGATCACATAACAATGAACTAAGAGTAGTAATCTAGGGTTAAGATGTAACAAAACAAAATGGGTCAGGTAGCCCAGCAGATGGACGGTGAAAGTGAGGGTCTATAAATCTATCACCGGCAACGAAGGTTTCGACTGAAAACCCTATGTTTTTAGAAAAGAGCCCCCGCACCCCCTCTCGCCTTTCAACCCAACCACCAGCCTGCGCGCACAGTTAAACGGTCGTACTCACGTACTGTACACTAGGTGACTCATAGGGTTGGAAGGAAGGACGGTCCAAATCCCTTGTACGCAGAGTGTGAGGGTGCGTGCGTGCGAGGGGACTTGACCTGGTCTCTATCGGTACTCCCGCTTTGTTATTGCAATACCTGTACTGTACTATAAGTATGTTTTTGTACAGCGGGAAAATACCTAACACTCCAACGGTTAGGAACACATGGTTGCGACGTTGTCAGATTTGTTTAGTTTGACTCAGCTTACTTTCGTCGGTAAAGTTCGATATATAAAACTACAAGTTCTATATGTATATAGGTGTTATATAGGTAAGGAATTTTAAAAAAAGTACCAAATTTAAAATAGATGAGGCAGAGCTGGGAAGCACAACAAAGTACCTAACGTTAAAGTCCTGGAAAATATTTCAAAGTTTTTAAAGTATAAATCTATTTATACCATTTATGTAGCTATTGAACAAATAAAGCAGAATATTGGAAAACTCAAAATGGTCAATAACTTATCTCAATAACCTATGTATGCTCAAATTTAGAGCGTTGGTGTGATGGCTAGGCTGGGCTGGGCAAGTAATACAATGGCGTTCGAAATTAATAATTTAAATATTTATTATTGTACTTATAGGCTACTGTATACAATAATTCAATAACATTACAATGTATCATAATTTAGTTTTCCACATTAATATGTGTGTAAACATCCATAAGGTCATTCACACATACACAACACACACTCACTCATACAATATACCTAATCAACATATTAATATCATTTTGTATTTATTATATCCATCAAATAACCAAAGAGGGTATATTTATTGTAGGTTTATATGTATTGTTTATATTCAGAGTGTCAAAAAAGTCACGGAACAGTTAAATAACTTTTAAACTTAAAAAGACAGAGATCCGAAACAATTCGGAACGCATTCAGTGAAAATATATGCAGAGCAGATATTATGGAATGTCATTCAAAGAAGGAGCGACATACACGAAATCTAGCGGACATTAAAATCAACTCCGATTCAATATTCAACCATCAACTGGTAGGCCTAGGAATGCAAGAAGAAAATTATAATTAAAATTATTTCCCGGCATGAAAAAAAAATATATTTCCCACCTCAAAATTAATCCATATTAAACAGTTCAAATAGGAAAATTATCAGACAAGAATGATACAACCTCTTAAAAGAAATATCCAAATTTTAAACTTCCACTTAGAAACGTTAGCATCAGAATCAGACAAAAAAAAACAAAAAGAAAAAAACTCATAATCGCTTAGATTATACGGAAATTTATCGGAAGAAACTAATATTTTTAATGGATAGAACAGAGTCTAGTCCTTGATGGCTAGTAACGTCAGGGTCAGTAAAAAACAAGATTTGGTTAAGAGAGACCTAATGGGAAGATGAGCGAGATTTAACGACCGCTTTGTAAAAATTTAATGTAACGAAATTTGTTACATGCAAAATTTAAACATGTTCCAAAACAAATTCTTAATCCCTTCTAAACCATTTATAAATATACCATTGTTAAATAGCAAAAAAAAAGTTTTATGAACTAAGTAATAGTAGAACAATGGTTTCATTTGGTTTCAACAAATCATAACTGGTAGAAGTGCTGAATTTCCATAGGTATGGAAACACAAAAGTAATAGACTGCAATTTAATAATAATAAAGCTATTTATAAAACTCAATTTCCTTTCAAAGATGGTTTCCTTCCAGTTAAATAACTTTAAGACCAATTAAACATTACCCCTCTCATGGCAGAATTACATAATTTATTTTAAAAGATTGCATTAACCGTATCAAAAGTCTTTGTAATGATATATGTATAGATCTTTTCCTTTGTTCTGATGATGCCTGACAAACAGGCGAAACAGTTGTAAACTTGAATAGTTCATATAATATTGCTCAGGCAAGTAAAAGATGTATAAATATGTCATTTTTATAGTAGCAATCAATACGGTTACATCAACATAAATGACTTTTGTAATTTCCAGTAAAATTCCACTCCCCATTTCTTTCTATTCAGACCATCAGTAATCATATCCATAAAATCACGGAGTACAGATTGATTTTTAACCCATTTTACTTTTCACAGATAACTTATCAGCCTTGTCTTCAATATTTATTCAATATCGTTTGAGAAAGAAAACAACAGATAGTAGAAAGTGTAGAGTCAGGTAGTGTAGTTCGGTACAAAATGTGAATAAAAAATGTACCATCGACGTTAAGTCACATTCAGTTGCAGAGATAGTCCGATGTAGCGACCATGATTTGAAGTTATTGTTTTTTTAAATGCGGTCAATATAATTACAAGTATTACTATAAAACTACAGTCAATATAAACTACAGTCATGAAACGTATGTCAAGTAGTGTGTATCTTTAGACAAGTGGTTTGGAGTTGTAAAGTTTGTTTGCTTTAAATAGGTTATGTATTGTCTGGTATTGTCAGATAGTTACTCTATAAACACAGGGTATTGTAAATTTAGTCCAGTATTATCAGAGTAGAGAACAGCTGTTTTCACAAACTCCCTCTTTTCTTCAGAGTTAAATTATTATTATTTTTACTTTCTCACATAAACTTAATATAGAGGAAATTATGTTAATGAAGTAGATCAAGACAGACATACGCTGAATATATGTAGACGTGTTGCGTTTGTTCATTAACGTAAATGGCTATAGACTAATGGTCAGAGATTAGATAAACATATATTTTGTTAAAATTTATAGCTTTCATATAGTGGACCGAAAGTATGATTTTTATTAAAGTATGAATTTATACATTTACTTTTTACATAAGATATAAAAATAAGTTAATTTTGTATAAACAGTTTGTTCGGCTAAATAACAGCTTTGTGCTGCGGCTCAAAACTCCCAACAATGGCGTTCAGCTTTTAGGCGTAAAAATAATATTTTTCCGGTCATGCCCCCGAATTGCTTAATATACTTATACATTATGACAGTGTAAAGATCTTAAGATTGCCTTTGGTATTATTTCTTCATGTTTCTCATTACAGTTGTTTCACCGATCATTGCGGCATCATCAGGTGAAAATTACAGAACATTAAACAAATTACGTACATTAACACAAACACTGGACATTTAGATTGGTTTCTGTTCAACATTGTCAA
Organism: Aphrophora alni; assembly: GCA_963513935.1. NCBI lineage: Eukaryota > Metazoa > Arthropoda > Insecta > Hemiptera > Aphrophoridae > Aphrophora > Aphrophora alni. The sequence goes on from OY740772.1 coordinate 67,316,916, forward strand.
AGCAGCAAGAAGATGGGTCATTTTCATTTAAATTTTAATAACTTGACGTTCTAGAAAAGAAGCCAATTTTGTGTCCAATGTTTGTGTTAGTGTACATATAATTGTTGGTGTACATATATTGTGTTGTGTAATGTCGTGTAATTTTCACCTGATGATGTCACATTTATCGGTGAAACAGCCACACAAATTAATTCTATTATTTTAATTCTTTAATTTGTTTGTTTTTGTTTATATATGTGAATTATGCTTGTGTGCACTTTTTTAATATACTGTATACACTATATAAAAAAATATCCTGTCAAATGTATTCAAAAGTTAAAACTGTAAAATGTTGTGATGGATAGGATGGGCTGGGCAAGTAATACAATGGCGTTAGTAAATAATTTAAATTGTTATTAATGTACTTATACTGTATACACTTTATTAAAAAATATCCCGTCAAATGCATTCAAAAGTTAACACTGTAAAATGATGTGATGGCTAGGCTGGGCTAAGCAGGTAAGACAATGACGTTAGTAAATAATTTAAATTGTTATTAATGTACTTATACTGTATACACAATATTAAAAAATATCCTGTCAAATGCATTCAAAAGTTAACAATGTATGTAAAATGATGTGATGGCTGGGCTGGGCAAGTAATACAATGGCGTTAGAAATTAATTTAAATTTTTATAAATGTACTTATACTGTATACACTATATTAAAAAATATCTTGTCAAATACATTCAAAAATAAACACTGTAAAATGATGTGATGTTTAGGCTGGGCTGGGCAAGTAGTACAATGGCGTTAGAAATAATTAAAATATTTATAAATGTACTTATACTGTATACACTATATTAAAAAATATCCTGTCAAATGCATTCAAAAGTTAACACTGTAAAATGATGTGATGGCTAGGCTGGGGTGGGCAAGTAAGACAATGGCGTTAGTAAATAATTTAAATATTTAAAAATGTACTTATACTGTATACACTATTTTAAAAAAATCCTGTCAAATGCATTCAAAAGTTAATACTGTAAAATGTTGTAATGGCTAGGCTGGGTTGGGCAAATAATAAAATGGCATGGGTAAATAATTTAGGGAATTTTATACAAAAATTTTATCATGGAAGACTAAAGAAGGAACAGAAGATGATGAATAAGATTTCTTTTGTAACTACCGACAAAAAAAAATTGTTAAATTTGACAAATACCGTAATGAATCAATAAATTTATATTTGAATTTTTTTTTAGTTTGTTATTGATGAAGCTTACCTTTTAAATTATTTATATATTAAAAATATTTGAAAAAAAGCATTTAAAAAATTAAAACCTAAATATTTACTAAATGAGTGGAAAAAGGGAATAACTTTTAAAAATGTAACTTAAAATATTCTTGTGGGGATAAGGTAAAATAAAATGTTCTAATGGTAATGTATAATCATTGTCCATGTAGCGATAAACATTTTTCATGTGCAAAGTTTTTTTATAACTAGACTATAACAATTACTACGAAGTTTTTTTAGTTTCCTGAAAAATTGTATTCCAGTGAGTTATTCCCTTTTTCCACTCAGTGGTTCAATTGATGTACTTATACTGTATACACTATATTAAATAAATCCTGTCAAATGCATTCAAAAGTTATTAGGCCTACTGTAAAATGTTTTGATGAGTAGGCTAGGCTAGGCCAGTAGTACAATGGGGTTAGTAAATAATAATTTCATTTCGCACTTGCTTAGAATTAAAAAAAATAAATATCACAAACTGGAGTTTTTATTGTATAGGTTTTATTTTATTGTGGAGTTTTTATTTTATAGACATTGTTATATTGTATAACACTTGCCTTATATTACAAAAAAAAACTAATTTTTTATTTATGGTCAAATTAAGTCATTTATTTAATAGTATTGGTACTTATTTTTTATTTAATACATTTTCGAAGGTTAAAATTATGGACTTGAAATAAAATATTAGATATATATTATATATATTCAATGTTGGAAGTAATTTTATATAAGTAATTTTGGTAAACCAAACTCTAATAAATATATATAGGCCTAAAGAATATAGTATATAATTTCTTGTTATGAATGTAAATTATAGGATAATTAGTTTTAAAGGAAAGAAAACTGAATTTTTGATCTAATGACAGTAATTAATAAAACAAATTCAAAAAGTGATTTATTTAAACGACTTTTTTTTTTAAATAATAAGTACGTGAACGTTAAATTTTTATTATTTAATTTTAATTCGAATAAGAATATGGAATTTTACGCAATTTTTTTCCCAAGTAATATCAGCATGAAATTAATATAATCCAAAAAAACAATAAATAAAAAATAAAAAGTTAAATAACGTAATGGTAAATAAATAAGTATAAATCAGAAAGTTTATCTGCGAGCATAACATTCCTGCCGTGTCATCTACAAGCAAGACTTTTCTGCCTTCTTTCATCTACGTGCATGCTATTCTCGCCGCGGCGGCAGAAATGTCATGCTCGTCGAACTATATATATATATATATATATATGCACCAATATTTGCTTACTTTGCGATATAATTATCATGACAGGTTTGGCCAGTAGCTATATATATATATAATCAGTATTTATATATTATATACATATAAACACCTGGCCAAACATTATATATATATATATATATATATATATATATATATATATATATATATATATGCGCAAAGTTGCTGCGGTGGCGTTAATACGTAATTACCATATTCTCAAACTAATTGCAATGCATATTTAAGAACAAATTTGAAAATTGCGTATTATTGTTTTTATTTTATTCTTTAAAACAAATTCTCATTACGTTGATATTTTATTTGAATAGCGCATCGATTAAACGGCTCATCTGTGTAAATAAATATTTAATCTGTTAAAATTATGTTTTGGTAATTTACTAATAATACATTAATAATTGTGATATTGATAATACCGTATAACAACCAGTCTCGTAAAATTGAACAATATCGGTCAGATTTAGCAGTTGTGCCATATTTTCAGTGATTGTTGTTGCATTCAAAATACTTGGAATTGTGGACAGATATGTACATACAAATTGATATTGCATTCCTAACATTAGCCTACTTCTTATTCCCTCGAATATTTTAATGTTATTTCTACTCATCCATTGAAGTTATAACGTAAGCTTTGACATGTATTTTACAGATTATATAGTATAGCCTATATAGCGATTTTGTGTTTGTATTAAAAATACGTTTTTCCGTAGTTTACACGGAAATGATGGTTAAGTCGTACCTTCTAGACATTGTATTTTATTAATTAAATTGTTATTATAGATATTTTGAAATATGTTTTAAAATTGTACCTTTTTTAATATCCAATTTTACGTAACAGGTAATATTTCATAAATATTTTACCTAAATGAACTAGTCAAACCAACTACATTTAAAAGAACTAATTCAATTAAAGTGTTTGTAACTATAAGGATCCAATAACTTATACATTTATTTTTCATTACAAAGTCAATAATAGCAGTATTACACTGAACAGTTCAATATCACAACAGATTTATATTACGGTGTTGGGCTACGTAAGTACTTCATATAATAACTCTTATACAGTGCTAATAGAAGAAGGTAAGGCATTACAATTTAGTAAATAATCACAGTGATGCATGAGACGGATACCGTCTCGGACTCGGTATCAGTCTCGTCTCGGTATTCAATCTCGTCCGAGAGTATCAAGTCTCGTCTAGTGTGCGTTGCCACAATTTAAAAAAAGAACTGTTTTTATTTTTTATTCTCTAAATATGTAAGTTCAGTAATTTAAGTGTTTTAAATAAAATGACAATTTCTTTTGTGATATATATCTAATGGTATGAAATGCATGACATTGTGTGGAGATTTAGGAGTCTATACTTTAGAAAATAACGCCTACACTTAAAATATTATTGTATTGGTTTATATCACACTTATTGCATTAAATAAACACAAATATTGTTCAATAAACGAATTGCAGAGTTTATTATTTTTTTTAAATTTCACGCACACAGCTACGATTTTCAAGATTGGTTTTCACTGAAACCATCAATGATAAAGCAAACCATTCCACACTTATATCTGAGATAAACAAATCATTAGAGCACTGTGGTGACTGTGTATGAACAAGGAAAAACCCCAAACCACAAAATAACACAACTTCAGAAAACTTTATAATTCGTTTATATTACCCCATGTACATTTCGATAGCTCTGCTATCATCTTCAGAGGGACACTACATACTAAATACAATAAAAACAAATATATACTACCCTGCGGCGTTTCCCCCACTCCTTACCTAACCTCTTAGCCAACAACAGTCGACTACGTCAAGGTCACCTAATCCTACTCGGCCAATCCCAGTTGGCCATATCCCACTTAAAATAAAAGGGACACGGCAACGCCTACTCCATCAAATGAGAAAAACTAACTAGATAATGCTATAATCTACTAATATAACTAAATAACACATGTTATCTAAAACAAAACACAAACATATTGGTTTACTATTGATATATAATAAAGCTATACTAATCCCAAAATTATATAGTTAACAATTTCTAAACATTAACAACGAGAACAAAGAAGAACTAAGAATAGGTCCTGTATCTTCATTCAACAACAAACTACCTTCAGCTTTAGAAATATACACACTTTCAAAGCTATCCTGCAATTGTAGTATGGATTTAGTTTCTTTTAAACATGTTTTAAAATAAATATATTACGTATAAATTTAAAAGTATATTAGATTTCCTTACCAAGTTAAAATTAAGTACCAGTTTAAAAAACTGATAGCTTAATCATTTTTTGGAGCATAATAGAAAATAAACAAGGGAATTGTCTATATGATCCATATTTATAAATGTTTAACTATTATTTAAAATGGTATAAAAAGAGGTGCATACCTACTACGAGACTCGAGAGTGACGTAGCCCAGGTCTCGTCTCGTGTGGGTAGTCTCGCTCTAGGTAAACCTAGGTATTGGTCTCGAGTATCGTCTCGAAAAAAAGTCAACACTCGATAACGAGCGGAGACAAGTCTCGTCTCATGTGCATCACTATTTACATAGTTTATGTGAATCCATGTGAAATTCAAAATTAAAATCATGAAATCAATTTTGATTTTAGGTCAAAATTATTTAAAATTATATTTTTAGAAAATTTAAAATTACACAAATTTAGATTACCCTAAGTGTTTTTTTTTTTTTTTTTTTTTTTTTAGAATAACTGTGCAGACAACTCTTATCAATATTTAGGTTGGGTTTGACTAATGTAATAAACTGTTTCACTGTTCTGGTTATTTTTAGTTTAATATCTGTTTTAAAATTGATCATATCTTTAATCATGTGTACTTTACTTATATGCTATGTATTTGCATTTTATATATTATGGTTAAACTGATTTTTGTTCAAGCGAAATATATCACTTTCGTTGCAGGTGTTACATTTGATTTTACCTATCAATTGGTCGTTACATTTGCATGATTTCGTACACGTTTAATAAAAAGCGAGACTGTGAAATTGCTTCATTATTTAGGTTTCCTACCGTTGTGAATATGTAAACATCCTTTGTTTATATCAACCCCTTCCCCAACCTGACGAACGACGAATTGCTTTTAGCCCTTACTGGTAATTATTTTCCGATCAAACACTTGGAAATAATTACAGAGTTGATAGAGTGATCATATTGAAAACAACATGGTTAAATTTTGGATATTCTTATGTAATATTAGGGTGTTGCTCATACCCTTGGATAAATATATTAAAAAATTCTACACATTACACATACAATAAGGAATCTTTAGAATTCTTAGGATGTAAGCCAATCTGATGAGACGTTACAACAATATAACAAGGTAGACTTTATAAGTGTAATTAGACATTTTGTTTGAGATAACAGGAAAAGTATTTATAATCATAGTTGTATAACATTAATTTTATATCACTCAATTCCTCATATCATATTATGTAAAACCAGTATAACCAACGATGTCAAAAATAACTGAACTAATTAAATACTTATAGTAAATTTTTTTTTTGTTAATAAATATATCAACTAAAACTATGTATTTTTGTAAAACCATTATTCGCAACAAGTATAAAGTATTACATTTAGTATTTATCTCTTGAAATAATAGAATAGTGCATGAAATTGCAATGATAAATTTATAGATTACAAAATTATAACAAGTAAGCCCTATGATGTGTATTTTGAGGAGCAACTATATAAAACACACATTTATCCCGCCACCTCAACATTTCGTGCAGAAAGCCATTCTTAAATATAAAAAAAAATGCGCTAATGCTTCTCTACTTTATGTTGGATTCACAGAATTTTAGATATTTTGTTGGAACCTATAATAAGTAACCTGTTATATCGAGTAATTTTATTACTTTATTAGCAGCTTATACATATGTTCTAGAAAACACAAAAATTAGTTGAAGTTTGTGCATAATTATTTGTGTTGGGTCGTATTTTTTTACGAAGCAATTAATTTCATAAGTTGGCAATTTTTCTATAAAACTACCTGTATTATTAAATACAGGTTAATGTGGTGAAATATAAATAATTTATGTTTTTAAGTAATTCAATTTCTTAAATCTTGTTTAATATTTACTCACTGTCGTTGTGTTAATTGTCTTGGGAGGCTGGGTAATTGTCCATCTAGAAATACAACCTCTAATGTCTACACTTGTGTTGTGAGTTATCGTGAGTAACCAAATAGATTTTAGACAAATATTAGTCTTAGACAAATACTATTGTCCCTATTAATTCAACGTCTACCTGTAACTGAAAAAAGATTTGACATATGAAAATTAACATTTCACTTTGAATAGGGCGTGTGTCTCTTTTCATCAATACTACTTTAACTTTAATAAATTAAACATTTCAAAATAAATACAACATTAAATTTTAGGAATTTACATCTCACAGTAAAACATGAGTGTGAGTTTAACTGTAACATATTGTTTATGTAATACAGTCCAGTTTATAACCTAATGATTTCATTACTTGTTTCATCGATATTTATTGTGATTTTTAGAATAATGTATATTTATACTCGTCACAACGTATTATATCAAAATGGAATTTATTTAATCATATCATAACAGATATTACGTATCAGTAATATAAAAGAACAAAGAGTTCAAAAATAAAGTTATTATTTCGACTTCATCTATTAAAGGCATTCCTTGTCATTAACAAGTGTCCAAAATTGTTATTAACATTTGTTTAAAGTACTATTATGATCCATAATTAAATATGAACAGAAGGATACAAGAATACAAAGTGTTGTCCATTTCACGTTGCTTTAGGGAAATAGAAAGAGTTGCGTTACAGTCACTTAGCAACAACACGCTCATGAAACATGATTGAAGGTTAATATTATGAGCTTTTTCTACAAAAGATACCTCTCTTTTAGCTGATATGTTTAACATGATGTAATCTATGTTACTATTTTTAGTGTAATCATTTGTTTGTCTACTTCGTTATTTGTAATAATACACACACATATTCAAACATATATGTAATAATGGGCTGTTTTTGGATAGTCAATTATAAACTAACCAGCAAAGTTGTCAAAATTTAGTTATTTGATAAACTCACGAACATTTTTTGTTATTGTGACAAACATTTGAAAGAATTTCCGTTAGTTATTGCATTTGAAGTATGAGGCTACACAGACAGCCTCTTGTCAGTGCGACCTAAAAGAATCTTTTGTGACTACCCTACAAATTATGTTTTAGTCGATCCCAAGATTTAAACTTCCTGAGAATCTGAAAATTGTTTTGGACGACATTGTAGCCTTTCCCATGTGATACAGACGGTAATTCACTGGACCGTGCCCAGACAGTAGGGCAATATTTAGCCTAAAAACCCTTCTCCTGAGATCCAGTATTTTTATTATTATTTTTTTTTTTGTCTTTGTTTTATAGTGAACTATAAACTTTTTGGCTTGTCTTAGACCATAGTAGGCGGAACAATACTTGATCTTTTGATCTAATTCCCAGATTTCTATGATATTATTAAGATATGTTTTAAGCACCCAAAAGAATGGTTCAGGCCTAACAAAATTAGCCTCTCTGCCTTACTTGGCAAGCAAATCCGCTTCTTCATTTTTTTGGTTTTCCTTCATATCCTGGCATCAAGAATAAGGACTCTTTGTTTTTGGTTGCCAGGTGATTAATTACTTGTAGACATTTCCAGACCAATCTCGACTCAAAAGGGTATGAACTTAGAGCCTTAAGGATGCCTGAGACTATCTGACATGATAGTCAGATAGAGAGTTTTTGATAATCTTTGAGAGTATTTTGATATTCTCTTATACATATTTTATGTATTTGCAAAATAACACTGTAAATCAGGATTATAGTTGTTACTGTCATTTATTTACTCATTTATAGTTTAGTTATTATTTTTGGTGCATTCGCTATAGATTAAAATGCTCAGTGGAATAAATAATATTATTTATTATTATTATTAATTACCTATTCATTGACATTGGAAATAAATAAATATTGTAGTATATTTACAGTTTTACATACTACTATATCTTAATATGAAAAAAGAAACATCCTTTTTAATTAGGAAAATAAACTAAAATTGTATTTATAAAAATTCATAAAAAATAATACATGAAACTACAAATTTCTCTTAGAAGCCTCAAGAAATAAACTTTAGAATGTAACGAAATAAAGTAATACAAAACAAAAATCAACCCTTTAGGCTTGTATTGTAAGGATGTATTGCTATTATCTTTATGTAAATAAATATTGATCTTGACTTGCTAGACAATGTTAAATAGAAAAAAAACTCGAACACAAGATCTCACAAAAATTACGATTACTTAATCAAACGCGTTTCAACGACAAAGTCGCCATCCTCAGTGATACATGAGCAAATATTATCTTTGTGGTTTGGGATGTCCTTGCAGGCAAAATTTTGCTGAATATAAGATGTTGCTGATCATTATTATGATTAAAATTTCAAAATTTATGATGTTTTTTAAAAGTTCCCATTTTGTAACCTAACCTAAACTAAGTAAACCGTAAAAGAAAACAATAACTTATGCATCGTTCCACCAGTTTTCCACACTTTCCCGGTTCTGATTAATTAGTTTGAGTTTCGGTACAAAAGTAAAATCAAAATTACCACTACCGGCCTCAAAAGGCAATATTCTATATAACTAACCGTCTCATAAAACAAAAATAAGTCTTGTAATTCATGGTTAGCGTTGTTCAATAAAAATATGTTGTTATTCATGTTTCACTCGAAAATCGTGTACTTTGTGGTCTGAAATATAAATATAAATTAATTATATATCAATAAAGATTTGCTCTTAGTGAATTGCGATAGTTAGTTATAATTGTTGCTAATGTAGATAACATCATAATTTGAAGTTATAATTGTGACTTCTTTATACAGTTTATTAGTTTAAGTTGCTATTCAAGTTTTTTGTAATGTTTCGTTGTATGGTATTTGAAGTTTACTTCAAAATTGATGGTTAGTTATACTATAGATAAGTTTATTGTATTTTACGTTATTTAGTTATTTTTTAACTCTTTCTTTTAAATATAATCTTAACAAATAAGAGCACTATAAAAACAAATTATTCAAAATATAAAAATATATTTCTTGCAGCTCAAAGTATAGACCAATAGAAAAGCATTTAAGTCCGGATTTTGTTTTATAAATAGGAAAGCGGAGATCTTTTAATGTTAGTTCTTATTAGAATAAGAATTTTGATATTCACGAATATTTTAGAACTTGATACCTCTGTAAATTTCATCATATTTAAAAATGTATCAAACTATAAACATTTAAGGTTTGTAATTATGCAGCTAAGTTCTTTGAAAATTTTAAACATGTTACATGTAAATTGAAATTTTAATTTATAACTTCTATCCTCTTTATATTTGGAAGAGGAAAAAATATATACATGCACATAATAATTGTGAAAAAACAGGATTGTATCAAAATTCTGTGTTAAAATAAGTCTTTTTTCAATGAGGATATGGTTGGGTCGTTCAAGAGTTTGTAATAAATAATTGTTAAAGCAAAATGTTTTTAGATCGGATAAAGTATTCATCAATTTTTGTTTTCACAACCTACACTTGCTTACACATATTGGATATAACACTTCAAAAGTATAATTTTTGAAAATATTACTGCAAACCACAAACAAAACCAGTAGAAATGAAACCAGACGCTAAAAAAAAGTTATGAACCGATATTCGTTTAATTTCAATGTCTTAGATCAATAATGTCTTTATTAGGTGTACTAAAAAATGACTACGAATCGTAAAAGCGTAAGGCCAGCCGAAACCGTCAGAGCACCGTCATTATTTCCTTAACGTCTCTTAAAGTTGTCCCGCCTTCCGCACTTAATATCTATAGAATAAAATTCTAATAATACTGCTTTTATAAAAATTAAACACTGTTTAGAAATGTCGAAAAATTCCAAAATGAAGATTGAAGACTGGAGAAATTATAAGAACTATATTAAGCGCATTTCGGACACTAGATAGTAGGTTCAACATACATTTTGCATTTGGAAAATAAAATATTTATAATCATACTAACATATTTTGACCGTTCATTAAAAACCAAAGACAAGCTGATTGGAGTAATCATTATATTTAACAGCCAGCCCCACCATACAATTATATACAAATATATTTTAAAAATGTAATTCGCAAAAGTTGGTTTCTTGAGCCACATAGGATAATATGTTGTTACAGAGATTTCCTAAATATTACAATTGTGAACATCGTTAATTTCTTGATGTTTGCTAGACCCTACGAGCCTCGAAGCTATGTATTATAGCGTAGATACTCGATAAGCTCTTTTCGGGACTTGGACTGCCAAGGCGATAGTATTAGCTATATGTTAAATCTTAAGTAGTTAAATTGACACATGGCGTGTACTATCGCCTTGGCAGTGTAAAATAATAAGCCACGCCTCCTTCAGTTTGTATAAATATGGGGTTCGGCGCAACGTTAGATTCAGTTATAGTTTGATTGGTGTAGCTCGTGTATCACGGAAGAGGACGACCTTGTCGTTGAAACGCGTCTGATACTTAGGCGTCTTTTTTGTGAGAATTGTGATCTGTGTGTTTATTATACTGTACAATTTATCTCGTAAGTTAATCTCAACATTTAATATAAGTATTTACGATTACATTATTATTTTTTATAGATATTTGTTCATAAAATAGTATTTGTTACAAGATATTCTAAAAATCAAATATTATCCTCTTATAGTTGATTCATACTCCGACATGTTATAAAGAGGTTATGGAGATACGTTTTGAGTTATAGCCTCTTAGATACAAACTGAATAAAGGCATTTTTTTATTGTTTTGTATTTTGTAAAAGATGAAAGTGTACAAATTAAGTTGTAGGAAATGAGGAATTCAATCTATAAGGCGTAAAATTGTTTTTTCATAAATTTTATTAAAATACATAATATATATATATATATATATATATATATATATTTATAGAAAACAAAAATAGAATCATCATGTATACAGTTATAGCATTATTCACTTGACCACAAATACCATATATTTGCACACGTTTTTAGCAGATCTAATTTTCGGTTGTAAATGTTTCATATATTATATCTCACTTGGATGAAGAGATTTCATCAGGAGTCGTGAATGGTACTGTAATTGGATTAGAAATCTAGATTACAATATTGTTATAAATACAAAATGTTCGATTGTCAAATTTGTATTGGTGAAAGTATTTATCATGAAGCATAGGTATTAACAATTCCATGGTAACACATTGAATACCAAATTTGTTAAAATTATGTCGGCATAAAAAAGATAACAAATAGTACAAACGGTAGACCTAATAATTTCAGTTTAACTTACGGTAATAATTTTTATTTTTTTATCAACGATATTGCTTATGTTTTAATTAAACTTATACAAAATTTGAAACTTATAGTACATCCCTCAGGGTAAAACTAAAGTTAACTAATTATGAAGTTGTTTCTTAGTTTTCGTTAAACTAGTTTTACCTATAAATAATCTTAGATTTATGTCACTTGGCTAAGGGACTTACTTCAAACTGTGACAATTTATAATAATTATATTTAACTAATTCCACTAACGTTAAATTTGAAGTGGGGAGCTTGAACTAATAAAGTTGGATGTTCACTCAAAGATTCATCATCTATCGTTTTGTTGAATGAATTAGAAGTTATCTAATAAAGTGGTTATGGATTCGGTAGTTATCTCTGTAGGTTGAAATACAGTTTATTTAATTAAATTCCTCTGAATATTAATATTTTCTGTCAACTCACAACTATTTAGGAGTATCGTATAAACTATATTTCTGTAGGAACGTACATATTTAACTTAAGTTCATTTTTCTGCCACTCGAAGCACTTTTTTAACTTTTGTTGACTTCTTTCGCATGAACTTTATTTTCAAAACTGTTACATAATCTGGTTTTGAAAATGGAGTTTATATGAAGCGTATCAGCAGAAGGTAAAATAATGCTATTAGTGGCAATAATATAGCCTACTTAAAAAATTATCCAAATCATATTTTAATTATGGAGAGGCCACCTCTACTAGGGTGCAGTTCATCACTGCACCCCTTGCTCTTGGTAAAGGTTATACAGTACCCATGAATTTTTTGGAGTCACTAAGCTTAACTGAGTGAACAACTACCTAACCTCTAGAACCAATTCTATTGGTTTTGGTATTAAATGGAGTCGAGAGGTTAACGACATCGTAAAAAGTTGCTCTACCTATACTTGGAACAATCCTTATAAATGGATTATCTTTAAAAAAAAATCATTAGTGATTTTGCTTGCTTAAAAAAGCAATACTTGAAAACCACATGTCGTGAAATTTATAACTAATATAGTTATAATTATTGTCTAATAATGAAATATCCTATTTTATTAAAATTTCATGAATGTTTTTATATTCAGCTAAAACAAATAAATAACATTCATTATTACTTTATATTTTTGTCATCCAATTACCTTAAAGCCTTGGATACATAACTATCCAAAGTCGGCTAGTCACTGTTCAGACACGTAAAGATGAGTTTTTGTCACTGCACGGGGTGAAAACTTACATTGAGCGGTATTATCTAATAATCCTAAATAATGAAAAATATATATTGCTGTAAATTTAACTTTTTTGCCCCTTTATTTTGTTATATTCACTTGAGTTTTGATTTGTAATTTAACTCAACAATATTTATCTATTAAAATGTTACCTCCGTCACTCAGATTTTCTAGTGATAATTCTTTTAAATGGGAATAAACTCAAAATAAGAATTCTTAGAGAAGCTAAAAAAAATTAGTTTCCCAATTACTTTACAATTTGAATATTAATCGGAACTAAATAACAACGGATGAGTTCAGATATGAATAGATACTAAGTAAAACAAATGTTTCACATTATACAGTAATTTCTTTAAATTAAGCTAAAGTTAATTCAACAATATATTATTTTAAAATATTTGGTTACAAAAAGAATGTTCGGTCCCTAACTTCAACTCAGTTGGCATTTTAACGATGATTTCCTTTGCGATAAATGAACTGGAAATTGAGAGAAGTGGATTTCGGTGGTATCTATGAGATAATGGGAACTCCTTCATTCACCGGCAAAGTTTATATTGGGTATGTGTAGTTCTTTTGTTGCATGCAGATTTAACTAAAAGTCTGGCACAATGATGCATTATGTACTAAAAAGTACGGCACTGATATTGCCACGTATTTCGACCTTTCCACAAATTAGTAGCTGTGTTGTAAAGACTCCATGTAATGAGACGTTCTATCTGTAATTTATGATAAATTATATTCCTCTCCCAAAATTTTTTTCTCACTTTAAAGTATAAATCTTTTGTGACTAAACTTTAAACGTGCTCTCGATCGTATCCTAATAAAACACGCATTACGAAATTTTGTAAAACCTGAAGATATAAAAATTTACAGAACTTTTACATAGCAATATAATGAGCAGTAAGTTTCGATTTATATTTATTATTTTTACGTGTTCATAATGAATAAATTATATAAATATTAACATTAAACAATGTAATTATGTTCTTTAATTTTCTCAAAAATAAAATTTAGTTTTTATATGTTTTTCCTTTCGTTTTATTACACTACAGATGATTAATCAAAATTGTTGAACGTCTAATTTACGTATGAAGTTATAAAGGACTGATTTTTACATCCATGGAAATACCAGGCATTTAAACA